>CM062813.1:1124811365-1126181000 GCA_031772625.1 Pinus tabuliformis | reverse complement strand
GCATCCCTGCAAGAAAATACAATGGAACTACAGAAATACAAGTTCTCTCCATAAGAAAACTAATGAAAATCTCCCCCTAGAAGAAAATTCGATTTTGTACTTATTAAAAATTATTAGGAATAATTCCCCATGAATGGAGGAAGCTTTCCCCACCAAAATCCCTTGATTCGTGGATCTGGTTCCCAATACTGGGAATCTACATTAAATGGTAGGGAACACATTCCTAGATTTTCTTTATCATTTGAGTTCCACAATCTGTGCCATAATTCCATAATATATTGTTGATTTATTATTTAATAGTGATCCTCCTGTAGTAGGGAGAAAGTCCTTAAATTATCTCCTCCTCAAAATCTTCATAATCTTCCCAATATTCTCATAATATTCCTCAAAAATAAATAATATTAGGCACAAATATGAAATTATTCATAAACCTTCCTAATGAATATATTAAACTTAAAAATGATTTATCTAATGCAAAAATAGAGGTTTAATGTGCTGAAGGATGGTCATATGCCTTAATTTACATTTAATTTAGAGGCATGGGCATTAATTTATGTCTAATTTGGAGGCTAATCATACCCCCTGCTGAAAGTGTTGTTCATCCTTTGAGCAACTTAGTGACCTCATTGTGCCTCATTCATGGCCCTGCTGGCCTCTCTCTTGTAACACAATTGGTGACTCCATTGAGTGTATCTCACTGCTTTAGTCTCATAAGGTTTTTTTCAATCGCTTGTTTAGGACTTTTCTTCCTCAATTTTTAGTCATTTATGTCCTTTGTTGATCTTAAAATCACTCGTGAGTGACCTCAGTTAATTAATTAATGAATGAAGGTATTACAGACTCATGTTATGGTTTCTGTCTATTTTATTTTAGGCAACAGATCGATCAGATTGAAAAAAACACAGACACTGGAAAATTGAAAACAGTAAGAGAAACACAGTAAGCAAATGCAAGAACACAACAATTAAGAAGGAGTTCACCCTATCCTCCAGGGCTACGTCTCTGGTCCAGCTTTCAGTGGTGGCCTTCTTTTATTGTGTCTTTAGAGTAGAGATTTACAATGAGGAGCTCAATTTGAGTCTCCGGAAATAGATAATGCTTGGCAGGGTGGTTCTTGGATTCCCCAAGCCACTAGAGTGCACAAACTCTTTTCCCTTCCAAGTCTTGACCTCTCTGGTCTTTAATGGGAGGAGCCCAATGTGGTGCTCAATTCTTGATAGATCCTGGCAGGGATTGCTTGAACCTCTCAAGCCTTTTGTCTGCTTGATGCTACTTTAGGTCAGCTCGGCTCTCTATTTTCTGCTTCTTGCTTCATGGTCTTTTCTTCGCTCTCGCTCTCTCTGTCTTTGTTTTATTCTCTGTTCTATTCTCTTTTTGTTCATGGCGTAAAGCCAATTTGTCCTTGACTGTTCGCTTCCTCTTCCGCCCCTTTGGATTGCCTGTTGCTATTTGCTTGGAGTTCCCTGCCTCTGCGTCATCGCCATCGTCCACAGGGAAGTGGCCACTTGTCCTCTCACGAACTGCGCCAGCTCTTCCTTGATGGTTCAGTAATTTAGTCACACCGTGGAATGACTCATCGGCCAACTCAGCGGTCAAATTGGACTTCAAACTCTTATATGTTGCAGCTTAATCCCTTGTCAAATCCAGTTTCTCTGTCGGGCACAATCTCCGCCGTCAGATCTGGAGCCCCCAGATCCTACAATGTTCTCTCATTTCACGCAGCTGACTTGCTCGACCGTTAGCACTCGATGAGAGGTGATTTTCTCTCTCGTCTGCTGGACACGCATTGTGCGATGAATGGAATCACTCATTTTCTGGCAAATCTTCTTACGGCCCAAGGATGCCTCCAATATCTCACCTTTCACCTTAGTGCTTTCCCCACGGTCTCCCAGCTTCCCATGCGATCGAGCGCTTCGGGGCTTTTCCTTCTCGAGGGGTTTTGTCGCGCATCAAAAATGGCCTCCGTTTCCCGATGCGAGCTTCCTAACTGCTAGTTTTACCTCCTGCGCAGTCTCCATGGGCTTCAGTCAACGCGCTTTGACCGAGGTCCTTGTCATTCCTTTCTGGCTGCAAACTGCCACTATCCAGAGGTCTTCCTGATCGCTCTTTGTCCATAAATTCGAAGTTTGTCCTAATTTGATACAGTCATGGCATTTTGATAATTTTCGTGGATCCAATTCGGATCATGACCTTCCCATTGAAAAAGATTTTGGACCACAAAAAGTTGGTTTTCAAGCATCGACTAAGTGAGGGTACAATTTTCTCACTTGTCCAATCTCTATCCACTTTGCACTGATTGGCTTTGAACCCTTGAGCCCAATTCTGAGGTACTCAGCATCTCCTCTACTTATCGTCCTCACCTTCCTGTCCAGAACTGTGTCTTCCTATAATTCATTAAGATATTTAAGTAGCAGGTCATCAATAGAAAGCAATTGACTCTGCTCTTCAGGATCCTCAATTAGTGAGGGCTCAAACAATCTCAAGAAATCTACATTTACAACTGGGTAGATGTGCATGTAAGCTGATAGATCAAGGTGAAAAGCATTCTCACCAATCTTCTCAAGTATCTTGAAGGGTCCATACCTGATAGGCTTTAGCTTTTTACCTTCACCTTGCATCCTATCCTTGCTGATATACAACTAGACTTGGTCACAAAGTTGGAAACTATGCTCCATCCGATGCTTGTCATGCCTTGCCTTGTATTTGGCTTGGCTCTTTTCTAGCTATTCCTGTACTACCTGGTGGATCTCTTGGATTTGTTCAATGAACATAGTTTCCCTGTCCACATCACTATGTCCCTCAACTGTGGTGTCTTTACCAAAGACAAAATCCAAAGGAGACCTTGGTGTGAAACCAAAATAGGTCTCAAAAGGAGATCTCTATGTAGAATAATGTTTTGCTCTATTGTAAGCATGTTGCACATAACACAAATGTTCATCCCAAAGCTTAGGATGTTTGCTGCAATATCCCCTAAGCAACTGGATCACTATCCTATTGACTACTTATGTCTGGCCATCAATTTGTGGATGAAAAGTTGTGCTTTTCTTCAGTTTGGTGTCCATCAGTTCCCATAGACTTGACCAAAACTTCCCCACAAATCTGGTGTCTCGATCAAATACAATGGATGTGGGTAATCCAAAACGAAGCCATACATGTTCAAAGAATAGTTTTGTAGTTTGTTCAGCTGTGATATGTTTATTATAGGTATCAAAATACACATTTTGCTGAACCTATCCACAACA
This sequence comes from Pinus tabuliformis, assembly GCA_031772625.1. Taxonomy (NCBI): domain Eukaryota; kingdom Viridiplantae; phylum Streptophyta; class Pinopsida; order Pinales; family Pinaceae; genus Pinus; species Pinus tabuliformis. The sequence goes on along the minus strand of CM062813.1, from coordinate 1,126,177,758 downwards.
ACATATAGATAATCATGACCTTTCCTAGATTTAGGCAGTCCTCTAACAAAATCCATGGAAACACTTTCCCAAGGGTGAGAACGAACTGGTAATGGAGTGTACAAGCCCAGTTTTCTATTGTTGGGCTTGCTTTTAGCACACATAGTAAACCCTCTTACATATCTAGAAACTGTCTCATTCATTTTTGGCCAATAACAAAATCTTTGCAGCTGTGCAACTGTTTTACTTACCCCAAAGTGACCTGATATTAGAGAAGTGTGTGCCTCTCAAATTATCTTTACTCTTTCAGTTTGTGGAATGCATAACTTCCCACCATGGTATAAGATTTGGTCCTTTACATGATAATCCAATTCTTCTACTCGTTTGCCTTGACTTAAAGTTGCATATACATCTTTAAAGTCTATATCTTGAGCATATTGTTCAATGTAGCTTTCATGTAGCACAGAATTATGCTTAAGTATAGTAGATGCATTTATAATGAGTCTAGATAACATGTCTATAACCTTATTGTGTATGCCCTTTTTATATCTGATGACTAAATGAAACTGTTGTAGAAAACCCATCCATCTATAATGTCTTGATTACTGCAACTTAGATTAGGAGTGTAGATATTGAAGTGGTTGATGATCAGTATGTATTACTGTCTCTTTACCCATTAAGTAATGTTTCCACTTTTTCACACTCTGTATTGATGCTTACAATTCTTTGTCATATGGAAGATAGTTAACTACTGCAGAATTAAATGTCTCAGAATGATAACATATGGGTTTACCGTGTTGTGTCAACACTGCTCCCATGGCATAGTCATTGGCATCCATTTGGATCTCAAATGGTCTTTGAAGATCAGGCAGTGCTAGTATAGGTGCTGTACTAATCTTTTCTTTCAAGGTGTCGAAGGCTTTCTGCTGTTTGCCTCCCCACTAAAACACCTTGTTCAATCCTGTTAAAGCATGTAAGGGAGCTGCAATTGAGGAAAGGTTAGAAATGAACTTCCTTCAATATTGTGCTGCTCCTAAGAAGATTCTAACTTCTGTAGCATATTTGGGTTTAGGTCAGTTTACAATGACTGCCACCATAGATGGATCTATCTTCAATTCACCACCCCCTACTATATGACCCAAATAATTCAGAGATGTTTTTCCAAATTCACATTTTGAAAGTTTAACATGAATTTTTTCTCTTTTCAAAACATCTAGTGTCTACTTAACATGCTTTAAGTGTTCTTCCATGTTTTGCTAAAAATCAGAATGTCATCCAGATACATAATAACAAAATCATCAAGAAAAGGTCTAAGTACATCATTCATTAATCTCATGAAAGTAGTAGGAGCATTAGTTAAGCCAAAAGGCATAACCAGCCACTCATACAATCCTTGCTTTGTTTTAAAAGCAGTCTTCCATGCATCTTGTTCTGCAACTCTGACCTGATGGTATCCACTATGCAAGTCTAGCTTGGAGAAATAAACAGCTTCCTTAAATTGATCTAAAAGATCATCTATGCAAGGAAGGGGATAACAATTTTTTATTGTTATCTTATTCAGTGCTCGGTAATAAATTCACATTCTCCACGAGCCATCTTTCTTTCTCACCAAAACTATTGGTGACCCACATGGTGATGTGCTAGGTCTGATGAGCCCCTTCTCGAGCAACTCCTGCATCTGCTTCTTGATTTCAGCATTCTCTAAAGCGGACAATCTGTACATTCCAATGTTAGGCAATGGAGCATCTTGCTGCGAAATAATATCATGCACTATTTCCTTTTTGGGTGGTAGACCTTTAGGTTCTTGAAACAAGATATCATACTTTGAAACAACCTTTTCTAAATCAGCTTGTTGTTTAGCATTACAGCCCTCAAATATGTTGGTTTTATCAGGTTTCTTTTCCTTTACAACCATTAGTAAGAATTGTTTGCATGAATTTATCATTTTTTTCATCTGCCCTGAATTTATGAGAGTATAATTATTCTTGAGCTTATGAGCTCTTACAAAGTATTCGATTCCATCTTTAACAAGTAGATAATTGTTCTCAGCTCTATAGAAAATAACTTTTCTATCATACAAGTAAGGACTTCCTAAAACAATTCCACATATGCCCAAAGGAATTATGTCTAACTCAACCTCATCTACAAATTCTAACCCAAAAGAAAACTTGAGTTTGCATTGTCTAGTAACTTGTAGTTGTGCTTTATCATTCAACCATCCTAATGGGTATGGTTTCTTGTGAGGTGTAGTTTCTAATCCCAACTTCTTTACAATTGCTTCATAAATTAAATTTACTTGTGAACCACTATCAAACAAAGTATCAATCTTTTGATATTTGGAAATAACTCGAATATGAAAAAGCTCATGTCTTTTTCTCTCATTTTCTTCCTCAATAGTAGATTGCACAAAATTACTAGTAGATGCTTCAGAATTCTTACCTCTTATACCTATGGCTACAATGGTTGTTTCATATCCTAAGTCTGACCCCAAATCTTTTTGAATAGCTACAGTAGTCTTCTTCTCCTTGCCCTCGAACTTCTTAGGTCTCAGCTCTGGATGCAGAATCCAACAATGCTCATCATCATGCCCATCCTTTTTATAGTGAGTGCATGAAGCCTTGCTTTTCTGTGCAATGTTAGCCTTCCTTGCTTTCCATTTCTGCTTTCTTTTCTCCTTATTCTTGCTTACAGTGGTTTGGGATGGCCCCCCAACTCTTCCATTCTTTCCTCTAGCTTCTAAATGAGTAGCTTGTACAAATACCTCATCTATACTAGTGGGATTAGACATGAGGATAGTGTGCCTCATGTAGCTGTGTAGACCACCAATGTACTTCAACAGAGTCTCAGGTGAGTCTAATGAGATTCCTAAAATCAATTCTCTCTTTCTAAATGCTTGAGTGTACCCTTGCACACTTTGCCCTTTCAACTGTTGAAGAGTTTTCCAACTCATCATGGCTTGCTGCATGTAGGCCAATGGATAGAACTGTTTTTTGAGTGCAGAAACAAATTCACTCCAGACAAAGATAGTCGTACCATGTCTTTTCATGTCAGCTTGGGTCCTACCTTCCCACCAAAACAAGGTAGTTCCTCCAAGGCGTAGGCTTGCCAGCTGAATCTTGCTCTTGTCTGAATCGATATTTTGTACTCCGCAATAAACATCAATTTGTCTAATCCAATTGTCCAACTTTTTTGCATTCAAATCTCCATCATATATAGGTAAATCAAATTTAACATCTAATTTGATCAAAGATGCTTTCTTTTTGTGTTCAGGGCTATTAGGAGGTGTGAGAAAGCTTTCTTCTTTCCCTTTTCCTTTTGAATGGTCCTGGAAGTGAGACTTATCTTATCCTTTGTCTTGTTTAGAGCCTGATGAATCTTCATCCTTATGTTTTCTAAAGTCCCTATACATTTCTTCTACCATGGACTTTATGGCTAGGAAACTATCTATGAATTTAGGGTCTGGCCCCATAGAACCTTCCTCTGACATTTTATTCAGAGGATAGACTCTCCCAATTTCAGGATTAGTTTCGACCAACTCTCCTTCTCCTAATTTGAGCTTTGATCTAGTTAGCATTCAACAGCTAAACCAACACAAGCTTATCTAACCTTAACAACCTAAAGCTCTGATACCACTTGATTTGAAAATCACTCGTGAGTGATCTCAGTTAATTAATTAATGAATGAAGGTATTACAGACTCATGTGCTGGTGTGTGTCTATCTTATTTTAGGCAATGGATCGATCAGATTTCAAAATACACAGACACTAGAAAATGAAAACAGTAAGAGAAACATAGTAAGCAAATGCAAGAACACAACAATTAATAACGAGTTCACCCTATCCTCCAGGGCTACATCTCTGGTCCAGCTTTCAGTGGTGGCCTTCTTTTATTGTGTCTTTAAAGCATAGATTTACAATGAGGAGCTTAATTTGAGCCTCCGGAAACAGATAATGCTTGGTAGGGTGGTTCTTAGATTCCCCAAGCCATTAGAGTGCACAAACTCTTTCCTTTCCAAGTCTTGACCTCTCTGGTCTTTAATGGGAGGAGCCCAATGTGGTGCTCAATTCCCAACAGATCCTCACAGGGATTGCTTGAACCTCTCAAGCCTTCTGTCTGCTTGATGTTGCCATAAGTTAGCTCAACTCTCTTTTTTCTGCTTCTTGCTTCACTTTCTTTTCTTTGCTCTCGCTCTCTCTGTCTTTGTTTTCTTCTTTGTTCTGTTCTCTATCTGTCCATGGCTTAAAACCAATTTGTCCTTGATTGTTCACTTCCTCTTCCACCCCTTCGGACTGCCTGCTGCTATTCGCTTGGATTTCCTTGCCTCTGCATCATCTCCATCGTCCATAGGGAAGTGGCCACTTGTCCTCTCACGAACTGCGCCAGCTTTTCCTCGATGGTTTGGTAATTCAGTTACAGTGTGGAATGACTCATCCACCAACTCAGCGGTCAAATAGAACTTCAAACTCTTATATTTCACGGCTTAATCCCCTGTCAAATCTGGTTTCTCCATCTGGCACAATCTCCACCATCAGATCTGGAGCCCCCAAATCCTATGGTGTTCGCTCATTCGCACGGTTGACATGCTCGACTATTAGTGCGTGATGAGAGGTAGTTTTCTCTCTAATCTGCCAGACACGTGTCATGCGATGAATGGAATCACTCATTTTCTACCAAATCTGCTTACCGCCCAAGGATGCCTCCGATATACCGCCAGTTTTGGAGCGTGGGACCCGCCTTTCGCCTTAGTGATTTCCCCACGGTTTCCCGACTTCCCATGTGACCGAGCGCTTTGGGGCTTTTTCTTCTCAACGGGTTTTGCTCAGCTACCCGCTAATCGCGCATCAGAAATGGCCTCTGTTTCCCGATCCGGGCTTCCTAACTGCCAGTTTTTCCTCCTGCGCAATCTCCATGGGCCTCGGTCAGTGCACTTTGACCGAGGTTGTCGTCGTTCCTTTTTGGCTACAAACTGGCACTATTCAGAGGTCTTCCTGATCACTGTTTGTCCATAAATTCGAAGTCTGTCCTGATTTGATGCAGTCATGGCATTTTGATAATTTTCGTGGATCCAATTCGGATCATTTGTATACTTTTGAGAATAAGTGTTTTTAAAGTAATGTCTTGGAATTTTTGGCATAACTAAATTGTATATGTTGCTTCCTTATCAAAACCCAGTATGCTATTAAATATGTTGTTTTAATATGTTGTATTTCTCCACCTCTCCTTCTACATTTATCTTCTTCTTGAACACTCATTTTCTACCAATGGGTTTCCTTCTAGCTAGCAACTCCACCAGATCCCAATCCTCATTTTTGTGCAAAGATGCCATTTCATCAACTGTGGCCTCTTTCTAGAGTTTTTCATCCACTGAATCTACTACTTCCTTCACAGTTCTGGGATCATCATCAGTAATAGATAAAGAAAAATTTAAACAAAAAGCACATGGACTATGCCTTTATGGTTTCCTTCTTTCTCGAACTAATCTTCTCACAACCAGAGTTCACGGTTCTTCATCTTCTAATTCCTCTTCTGCTGTAGAGTCTGATTCTACCTCCTTTAGCTCAAACTCTATCTTCTCAAGTTCCTTTGATGGGACTTCATGTTTAATAACATATTTCACCTCTCTAAACACCACATCTTGGCTATACACAACCTTCCTTGTTACTGGGTTCCAAAGCTTATAGCTTTTTAAACCATCCTTATACCTAATAAAGGTGCACTTTTCAGATTTACTATCCAAATTTGTTCTTTTCTCCTTTGGAACATGTACATATGCATCACATCGAAATACCCTCAGATGTAAAAGAGAGGGTTTATTACCAGTCCATACCTCCTGTGGAGTCTTATCCTCCAATGCTGATGAAGGTGATCTGTTGACCAGGTAACATGCAGTCTCCATCGCCTCTACCCAGAATTCTTGTCCTAGATCGATACCACTGAGCATGCTTATTTCCCTTTCCATCAACGTCTTGTTCATTCTATCTGCAACTTCATTTTTCTCAGGTGTGTATGGAGTAGTCTTTTGCCATGCTATACCACACTTCGTACAAAATTCTTCAAATTCCTTCTTGCAAAACTCTCCATAGTTATCTGTCCTCAACACCTTTATCTTTCTCCCTGTCTGGTTTTCCACCAAAGCCTTAAATTCTCTAAACCTATCAAAGAATTTAGATTTCTTCTTGAGGAAATATATCCATGTATTCCATGAGAAGTCATCTATAAATGATACATAATACATAGACTTACCCAGTGATGGAACCTTCACAGGTCCAAACACATCATTGTGCACAAGCCCTAATATCTATTTCGCCCTCTTACCACCAGAGGGGAAACTCACTTGATTTTGCTTCCCATATACACAATTTTCACAAAAATCAAAATCCATATACCTTTACCATGAAGTATTCGAAAGCCCTTCTCTCCAATATGTCCAAACCTTTGATGCCACAACATGGTATTCTCTCCAGAGACCACTAGATTTTCTACTCCATTTTCAGGAACCACGGAACTGTTGCACCCATCAACAACAGTGCTACCTTGCAGCTTGTACAGAGTTCCAATTCGAACTCCCCTCATCAATACGAGTGCTCCTCGAACCATCACTACAAGAAAAATGGACATTGGTGAGGGGCGAAAAATGTCACCATAAGCTCATTAGTGACGGTCAAAAGAGTCTTCGTCACCAAAAACTCAATGTCACCAAAAGTGGTGTCGCCAAAAGTATATGTGTTGTGGTGACATTCAAATTCCGTCACCAATAATGATTTATAATGACGGATAGCGACCGTCATCGTTTCATATGAACAATGGTGACGGACCATAGCCTTCGTCACCAAAAACTGAATGTCACCAAAGGTGGCGTCGCCAAAAGTATAAGTGTTGTAGTGACATTCAAATTCCATCACCAATAATGATTTATAATGACGGATACCGACCATCACCATTTCATATGAGCAATGGTGACGGACCATAGCCTCGGTCACCAAAAACTAAACGTCACCAAAGGTAAAGTTGCCAAAAGTATAGGTGTTATGGTGACATTCAAGTTCCATCATCAATATTGATTATAATGATGGATAGTTACTATCACCATTTCATATGAACAATGATTTATTGTGATGGATCTTTCGTAGCCGTCGCATTGGTGCATATATATGGTGAAGTTTGTTGACCATCACCAAAAGTCGCATTACCAAAGTATAGGTGTTGTGGTGACATTCAAGGTCCATCACAAATAATGACTATAATGACGGACAATGAGCATCACTATTTCATATCAACAACAACGATTTATGGTTATGGACCTTTGAGGGTCATCACTATTGATGTGTATATATGGTTGCGTTCGTTGACTGTCACCATTTCATATTTTGGTGAGGGTCAAAACATTTCACAAATGATCTGGTGATGGTAAAAATAGCCTCCGTCACCAAAAATTGATCGTCATCATTCCATATGGATGTGAGGGCATGATGGAATCGAACCACCAACCTCCTGCTTGTAAAGCAGGTGCTCTTCCATTGAGCTAGTGCCCTTTAAAGAATTGGTCTTTGAAACTTCATAAATTGTAAATTCCACAGCTTTCAATAAATTAAAGTCCCAGCAATATTTTATTAAAAAAGCAAAGCAACATCGAAGATGCATGTCCCTACCTAATGGTTATCAAAGTTTTGAAAAGTGGGTGAAGGTAAAATAGTTATGTATAAGAGAATCAATATGTTCAGTTGAATATTCTTTTAAAAGTGAAACTCTCAAGACATTTATAACATATAAATGACCTATAAATAGCAAATGCACCAAATATTGCAAAGGAAATGTCGTAAGTGGATAGCATATGGAAGAAGAGCATTGATGAAGTCAGATGCAATATTTTATAGGTTGAGTGAAGGAAAAATCTCAATGTTGTTGTTGTTTGGTGTTTAGATATCTGAATGATATCTAAACTTCTATGCAAATGTAACATGGATCTCTGGAAACCATGAACGACATATGATAAAAAAAAATTATATATATATATATATCTATATATATATATATATATATTTCCCCTTCACATAAACCAACATGCAATTTGGAATTTCATAAGTCTGCACTCAAAACATGACAGCAACCAACAAATAAAAAAAATTGACTTGGACAGAAAGCAATAACTTCACCTTCATTCTTGAGTGGCTTTTGTTTATTTTAATTTGACTTGTGACATTCTTTATCTGACAAGGAGTCAAAATCATCACTAGTATTAAATTCATCCTGTTGGGTTGTGTTATATTCTTTCCATGACTAGCCCACGTAGTTAATTAGGGGGTTAGAAGTGGGGCGGAGCCCCCCCTTCGTTGCGCCGATTACGTAGCAATGGGAGTCACACGGTGTTTAAGGGGTGTAGGTAACCCCACTTTATGGGGTCCAGAGCAGCACCCTGGAAAATTTTGTTTTTGGACCCTATGTTAGGTTGGGCAGACCTACCTATGGTTTTGTGCATGATTTTTGCACATGGTTTTGGATCGATGGTTTTCAGTCCATGGTATTGGATGCTTCGACATGTATAAATATGTATTGTGACATTGAAAGGAACATAATGAAAAATCAAGCTAGTAGTCTCGGTTTTGGGATCCAGGGGAAAATCTCTGTGTATATGTGTTTATGTGTTATGCTCTCACATTGTTTATTTTCTGTGTTTTAGAATTCGTATGCAGGTAATTTCTGTACGGGGTTAAAACCTACATTTGGTATTAGAGCTATTTCGGCTTCAAGGGGACGCCTTTGTTGCTGAGGGATTTCGCTCGGGCCTTTGGTAGACACTGTTCAGTGGGAGATCTATGAGATCGATTCTGGTGGTGAAAGAAGATGGCAAGCAGTGGAAAGATAGAGATCGAGAAATTTAATGGTCAGAGTTTTGAGTTTTGGAAACTCAAGATGTAGTATCTGTTGGTGGATAAAGATTAGTGGAATGTGGTAGATCTGGATACTAAACCAACGGGAGTGTCCGATGAAGAATGGAAGAAGTTAGATCAGAAAGAAAAGAGCACAGTACGATTGTGTGTCTTGGGTTCAGTATTACTGAATGTATTAGGGGAAGCTACCGCTAAGGCTTTGTGGAACAAGTTAGGGACTTTGTACCAATCTAAGTCTCTGGTGAATAAAATTTTCCTGTGGAAAAGGATGTATAACTTGAGGATGAAAGATGGAGACTTGGTTATAGAGCATCTAAATACATTTAATACTATGGTAAGTCAGTTATTATCTATTGATATTAAAATTTTAGATGAAGATAATTGCATCAATTTGTTGTGTTCTCTACTAGATTCATGGAATATTCAGGTTATTGCAATAGGTAGCAATACAACTGCCTTGTAGTTTGATGAAATAGTCTCATCCTTGCTAATGGAGGAGATGAAACGGAAAAATATGGAGTGCTAGAATGGTGATGCCTTGTCTATATGAGGACAGTCCCAGAATAGAAACAAAAATAAGTCATCGAGTGGGAGATCTAAATCTCCCGGAAAACCTGTAAAGGTGGTGTGCTGGAAATGCGGAAAGGAAGGGCACTACAAAAGGGATTGTAAATCTAAAGCTCCCGATAAAGCAAAGGGATCTGGTGATGCTCCTTCTGTAGAGGCGAAAACTACCTCATATGAAGGTGGGGATGTGTACTTGGCTTCTTTAAGTACACATGTAGATCATGAGGCATGGTTGATTGACTCAGGTGCATCCTTTCACTTCACTCCCCATAGAGAGTGCTTCTGCAAGTATGAGAAATATGATGGTGGTGATGTCTTCTTAGGGGATGATAGGAAGGCAAGAATCATTGGTCATAGAAAAGTAATGTTGAAGTTGCAAGATGGAAGGGTTAGAACACTTCCAGTTGTTCTACATATTCCTGCATTGGCCAGAAATCTGATTTCTGTAAGTAAGTTGGATGATGCAAGTGTAAAAACAGTGTTCGAGAAGGATACTTATAAGATGGTTCGAGGAGCTCTGGTATTGATGTGAAGAGTTTAGATTGGAACTTTGTACAAGCTACAAGGTAGCACTGTTGTTGATGGGTGCAACAGTTTTATGGTTCCTAAAAGTGGAGCAGAAAATCTAGTGGTCTCTGGAGAGAAGACCATGCTGTGGCATCAAAGGCTTGGACTTATTGGAGACAAGGGCCTTCAAATATTTCATGGTAAAGGTATGGTAGAAGGTATGAGTAATAGCTCTTTGAATTTTTTATTTCTGTAAAAATTGTGTATATGGGAAGCAGAATCGTGTGAGTTTCCCCTCTGGTGGTAAGAGGGCAAAACAAATACTAGAACTTGTGCATAGTGATGTGTTTGGACCTGTGAAGGTTCCATCACTGGGTAAGTCTGTGTACTATGTATTATTCATAGATGACTTCTCAAGGAATACATGGATATATTTCCTTAAGAAGAAATCTGAAGCCTTGATAGCTTTAAAGAATTTAAGGCTCTGGTGGAAAACCAGACAGAGAAGAAGATAAAGGTGCTGAGGACAGATAACGGTAGAGCGTTTTGCAGTAAGGAATTTGAAGAATTTTGTAAGAAGTGTGGTATAGCACAGCAGAAGACTACTCCATACACACCATAGCAAAATGGAGTTGTAGAAAGAATGAACAAGACGTTGATGGAAAGGGCAAGAAGTATGCTGAGTGGTGCTAGGTTAGGACAGGAATTCTGGGTAGAGGCGGTGGAGAAAACATGTTACCTGGTCAATAGATCACCTTCATCAGTGTTGGAGGATAAGACTCCACATGAGGTATGGACTAGAAATAAACCCTCCCTTTCACATCTGAGGGTATTGGGATGTGATGCATATGTACATGTTCCAAAGGAGAAATGAACCAAGTTGGATAGTAAATCTGAAAAGTGCATCTTTATTACGTATAAGGATGGTTTAAATGGTTATAAGCTTTGGAACCCAGTAACAAGGAAGGTTGTGTACAACCGAGATGTGGTATTTAGAGAGGTGAAATATGTTATTAAACATGAAGTCCAACCAAAGGAACCTAAGAAGATAGAGTTTGAGCTAAAGGAGGAAGAATCAAACTCTACAGTAGAGGAGGAATCAGAAGATGAAGAGCCACAAACTCTGGGTGTGAGAAGATCAGTTCAAGAAAGAAGGCAGCTAGAAAGGTATAGTCCATCTGCTTTCTATTCAAATTTTGCTTTATCTATTATTGATGATGATCCCAAAACTATGAAGGAAGTAGTAGATTCAGACGATGGAAAACTCTGGAAAGAAGCCATGGTTGATGAAATGGAATCTTTGTAGAAAAATGAGGCTTGGGATCTGGTGGAGTTGTTGGCTAGAAGGAAGCCCATTGGCAGCAAATGGGTGTTCAAGAAGAAGAAAAATTCAGAAGGAAAGGTGGAGAAATACAAAGCTCGGTTGGTAGCAAAAGGTTATTCCCAGGTGCCAAGAATTGATTTTGGTGATATTTTTTCTCCTGTTGCCAAGGTAACTTCTATTAGATTACTTTTATCTATTGTTGCTGCTTTTGATTTTGAGGTAGAATAGATGGATGTGAAGACAACATTTCTTCATAGGCATCTGGAAGAGGAGATCTACATGAAGCAACCTGAAGGCTTTGCGTTGAAGGGTAAGAAAGAACTGGTATGCAAGTTAAAGAAGTCTATGTATGGGTTAAAAAAGTTACTAAGGATGTGGCATCAGAAATTTGATACATTTATACAGGGACTTGGCTTCACCAGAAGCAAAGCAGATCACTGTGTGTATTTTAAATTAATTGGTGACTGTGTTATTTATCTGGTCTTGTATGTGGATGATATGTTGCTGGTTGGAAATGACAAAGAAAATATCCAGGATTTGGAGACCCATTTGTCCTCCAAATTCAACATGAAATATCTTGGTGCTGCAAACTATATTTTGGGCAAGGAAATTAAAAGAGATCGGACAAAGAGGAAGCTCTAGTTAAACCAAAGGAAGTATGTTGAGAAAATATTGCAGAGGTTTAATATGCAGGATAGTAAACCGGTGAAGGTTCCTATTCCTATAGGAGTAAAGTTATCTGCTAAACAGTGTCCCAAGACATAAGAAGAGGAAGAGGACATGTGCCCTGTTCTATATACAAGTGCAGTCGATAGCTTGATGTATGTGATGGTCTATACTAGACTAGACATTGCACATGCAGTGGGAGTATTGAGCAGGTTTATGTCAAAACCAGGGAAGGAGCACTGGACAACAATGAAGCGAGTTTTCAGGTATTTGCGTGGCACTAGTGATTATGTTTTGTGCTACCAAGGAAGACTAGGATTGGACAAAGTGTTGGATATTCGTAGCTTTGTTGATGTAGATTGGGCTAGAGATCTAGATCAAGGAAGATCCACAAGTGGGTATTTGTTTAACCTATTTGGAGGTGCAGTAAGTTGGATGAGTAAGAAACAATCTGTAGTGGCACTATCAACTACAGAGGCAGAATACATGGAAGCCACTCATGCAAGCAAGGAAGCAGTTTGGTTATAGAGATTGTGTTCAAATATGGGGTTAGTACGGGGAGCTATAAGGATAGACTCTGACAGCCAAAGTGTAACTTTTTTGCAAAGAACCCTGCATATCATTCAAAGACAAAGCACATTGATGTTCAATATCACTTTGTGAGGGATATGATAAAAGACAAAAAGGTGTTGCTGGTAAAGGTGGACACTTTAAAGAATACTGCAGATGCATTGACAAAATCTGTGAGCTCTGAGAAGTTCTCTTGGTGTAGAAAAACAATGGGCGTTGCAAGGCTAGATAAATGATTAATCTCTCTTGTGGCCCCCTGTGGAAAGAAAACAACAAGTGGGAGAATGTTGGGTTGTGTTATATTCTTTCCACGACTAGCCCATGTAGTTAATTGGGGGGTTAGAGGGGGCGTGAAGCCCCCCCCTTCGTTGCGTCGGTTATGTAGCGAGGGAGTCACAGGTTGTTTGAAGGGTGCAGGTAACCCCGCTTTATGGGGTCTGGGGCAGTGGCCCAGAAAATTTTAGTTTTGGACCTTATGTTAGGTTTGGAGGACCCACCTATGGTTTTGTGCATGATTTTCGCACATGGTTTTGGAGGCGATGGTTTTCGGTCCATGGTTTTGGACGTGATGGTTTTCGGTCCATGGTATTGGATGCTTCAACATGTATAAATATGTATTGCAACATTGAAAGGAACATAATAAAAAGTCAAGCTGGTAGTCCCGGTTTTGGGATCCAGGGGAAAATCTTTGTGTATATGTTTTTTATGTGTTATGCTCTCACATTGTTTATTTTCTGTGTTTTAGAATTCATATGCAGGTAATTTTTGTATGGGGTTAAAACCTACACATCCAACACAGAATTTGGAGATCCCACTGACATCTACGTTTTTGTTGCGATGCCTGAAAACTATGGAAATCCATCTTGATAGTAGAATAAGATGTGTGTCTGCTACTCAAGAACACATTTTGTATTAACCATTGTTACCTGAAAAAAACCAAAGAGACAACACAATATCAGCGTACACAAAATCCCCTACCAAAATATAATCATAACTTAGCTAAGAAGTTTAAAAGATGTTCTTAATTAATAAACTTTGTATTTGGAAATTTTGTTTCTTTATATTTAAAAAAGACTACGTTGTACAACACTTATGTCTATTTATCCAGGCAATTATATCACAACATATGTCACACAGTAGAAATCTACAGTACCTAAAGTAAAAATACAAATTTGTTCAAGAAAATAGATTTAGAAAAGAGCTTTGAAAGCTATATGTTTGTCATCAAAGCTTTAATTAGTTTAACAAACTAGTTAGAGTTTTAAAATCAAAATCATTCATAGGAAATGAATAGGACAATGGCCAAAATCGTTATTCATACAAATAAAGCTAGAGTCATTATTTCCATTGTAGATAACTGAAATTTGGGTAGTGTTCTAATAGTTAGAGCTTATTTGCATGGAAGACTTGTCAATACCATCATTTTTTTGCCACGGTCTATTGTGTCTCTAGATCCATATTAGATAGCTTGCTATTCTAAAGTTCTACCTTTCAAGTACTGATTTTTGGATCACCCTTTAAAACACAATTCTACCACTCCATTTGATTTTGTTTTTTCAAGAGAATTGGCAATACCTTCTCATCCTCTGTTTTACATCAATCAATAACCATCCATCAATGATATAAAGAATAACAAATACACAACAAAGGCCAAATATGTGCATGTTGTATACCTATGTTCTAGGACTCATCTAACCCTACTGGTGCAAAGAGCTCACCCTGAAAAAATAACATCCACGTGGAATTTACAAAACTTTTTTAACTCAAGGTCTAAGTAAACCAATCAAAATATGAACATCCTTTTAATCAATAAAATATCTGACTTAAAATAAAAGTGGCCTAGAATTGAATTTTATAACAACCATGTCAAGTAACTAACATTGGGTGAGAAATACAAGCCATGCATATTGGATTATTGAAATAATTGATCTGATAAAGCTCAAAATCAAATAGATAACTTACAGCTAAGAAACGCAAATAAATGACTTACAACTAAAACATGTGGTTGCCCTTTCAACTTTGTCGTTAAATAACTCTTCTTTATGTCACAGACCATTAAACTTTTTCTGATGCCAGGTGGAAGTGGTATTGTAACATTAACCTCTGATAGATTCTGTTTCCACGACTACTTCTCAAGATCCACTCCATTACCAACATTTGGGGCTAGATAACATGAAAATGAAATCTACATCATTGTAAAAAAATGGGAGGAAAAAAAATCCACAAATTGAAACAGACTGTAGGATAACTCATTCCTGCAACATGATTATCTTGTCATGAACAATAAAAAAAGAAATCAAGAGAAATGTAATTTTTTCCACATTTTGACAATCATTTCCTTTTGCATATTCTATGAGCAATTGAAGAAAGAAGTCAGCTAAAGCTTGTCAACATTAGGATTATACGAAAACATATACAAACCACTCCAACACGTATATAATCCTAAACATTAGTATTTATACATATAAGTATTTATTGAGGACATTGTATTTTGTGAAAATATGCAAGTCAAATCCTTGAAATAACACAATTTATGGTACCACTGTGTTAGTCCATTCTTTTGAGTATTTACGAAGTCCATTCAAGAATTTCTTCAAAGTTCAAAGCTCAAAAAAATAACATGTAGCCTAAGAAAACTCAAATTTGAAGAGGAGATAACCCAAAGATGTAGATAATATATCTCACATTTATATATCCTAATTTCCAGAAATTGAAATGACACTTTTTAGCATACTATTGTGAATTCAACCCAAAATGCTAGAAAAAAATATTGATGGTTAATTTTGTTAAAAATGGAAACTAGGGAAAAATTCCACTTTGAATAGCTCCTTTGGGGAAGATAATTGTGGCATTGAATTCCTCTTTTCGAGAGGACCAAAATCGATCTAAATATCATCAAATTTGGATAAGTAGAAGTGGAATTTTGAATTTATGTTTCTCTCATGTAAATTATTTAGGTCGGCCTCAACTATATGTCAGCTTAAGAAGATCCAAAGTCACACCCACTCAACTCCACTAAATTGTATATAGATAGGAGCATTCTCTCTCGTTTGGGACACATCAATCAAAACAAAAAGATATCTCTGTGGTAGTGAAAATTAAGGAGGATAAATTCTGGTTATGGTTGGCACTATTTTGGTTAGGGCTTTGTCATAACAGGTTCGAGTTTGGAAGCATTGCTTCATTATGGTTAACGACAATATTTTATATGGGTTGTGACTTGTTTCGTATGGGACTTTTTCCTGTAGTTTGGTCGCAGCTAGAAGATATTCTCACAGTTTGACTGCAAGCCTTGAATCACTTGCCCAGGAAGTTGAAATATAACCAAAAGCCGTAGACCTTATATGATAGTATTCGAGTGCTTGTTGAGGATGACATGGAAACTTAAAAACATGCTAGGACTACTAAAAATAATAGAGGCCTTGTAAGAAGAAAAAGGTAGCACCATTTGTAGATATTCAATGGCTGGAGTAGCATGCTTCAGAAGCCCTAATCCAGAACCACAAAGATAATATCAATGGTGACCTTAATGTGGTCATAAACCATCTCCTTAAGCTAGTGAAAGGGAGCATCATGTGAAATAAGGAAGGCTACAATGAAAAGGAGAATTTTTGGATTAGCCAACTTAGAAAGCAGTGCACTGTTGTTGCCCTAACCAGACCAATCTTCTACAACAATATGATTTGTCCTCTATGACCAGACTACCCAGATTACAAGAATGAATGGATCTAAGAGTAGTGATGCCTGATCTTCATATTCACAAGTTATTTTATATCATTGTACTCTCTCTCTTTCTTCGTTGAACATTTGATGATAATAATAAGAAGATTTGATTAAGGGTTTTCCCCATCTTGGGGTTTTTCCTTGGCTTGAGCCATATTCTCATGTCTTTTTGTCTTGGCTTGTCTTTTGCATCTATCATTTATGTTCTTCCATCAGTTACTGTTATATAATGTCTACTGTGATTGGTAAATGGATTAATGGGCATATGGTTGAATGAAGTATCTAACCTAAGAAAAGAACATGTTGTGAATTACTATACTAGAGAATATTTGATGCCTAGTTTGACGCTCCCTTTTGATGCCATGGCTTGGCAAATGATAGCTTGAACTTGTAAGAAAAAAATTGGCACTGGATAGGTCAGTGAAAATCTGGGTGAAACTACTGACAAAAAATACCTTCAACTTACTGATAATAACTGGTACAACCTCCTCAAGTGATCCCAAAGTCTAGAAATGAGTGAATCAGCCCCCTTTTTCCTACACGAACTACAGATGGAAAATATGACCTCCAAAAATCCCACAATCTCTGGTGGTACCCATGACCTGGCAATGAGATGAATCTTTAGCAATAAATACCAATGAAATATCTAAGTGGTCTTTTTTTTCCTAATCAACTAGGGTGGATTTGTTTCACTACCGAAACTAATTCATTCAAGGGTTTCACCCTTAGCACTCAAAAGCCACAAGAGCTCTCCAAATTGTTATGAGAAAATGATTGTGCATGCCCAAAGAGTGAGCTTCATCTCTCTTTTATCATCAGAAAGAGTGAGCTTCATCTCTCTTTTATCATCAAAATTCCACTGGTGTCTTTTTTATATCTTTTTTTTCCCTTGGTGTGATCATTCAGAGAGGGACATTACACTTGCACCAATATTGACTCCTTTGAAAATCATGTTATACATGATACAGGTGGGGTTGGCCATAAACATTGGTCGATGGCTTAACTCTTAAAATTGGCAACTAGGGCCAAACTCCATGTGGGTCTTCTTATTTATGGCAACTGATACTTTTCTTGGATTCCTCTCATTGAGAGGTGTAGGATTTATCTAAAGATCATCCAATTCCGACATGTATTCATGGAGATATGAATTTATTTGTGTTACTTGACAATTTGTCGAGGTCAGCCAGCAACCAAATTACCCCAACTTATCGTCAACATTTCATTATAAATAGAAGATGTCTTCAAGTCATTTTGCACACACACTTCTCCTAAGATCTCTCTCCACTCATTTGGGTTTGGTGGCTAGAGAAATCAAGAGGGAGAAGCCCTAGACGCAGTGGAGGAAGGGTTCTATACGTAGTTGATGGAGGAAGCCTAGCCACTATTCAAAAGGGAGATCTATCCATGCCCTAATTATGTATGGTCGTTGTCTTAGAGGTGCCCTAATGCCCTAACATCAAGCCTTATTACACAGTAGTAGGAGACGTAATCAGCAACCTTAATTTGTTGTCAAGAGAGACCCATACGTAGTCTTGGGAGGCTCTTATTTACTGTCATGAAAATGCCTTATACACAGCTCTCCTAGCCGCAGTTTGTGAGGCCCTAATCAGCAACATATGAAGGCCTAAAGTCGTAGTTAGAGGACCCCTTATCACAACTTGAAAGGGAACCTTAGATGCAACTAGATGTGTGGACCTAGTCACAGCAAAAGGAGTACTACAACGGTGTGAAGGTTATGTGTTAATACCACATTGTTGTAGGTGATAACATGGTCTCATTCAAGGTTTTTTAGGCATGATAAGGTTGGTATTGAGCTCGATTTGCAGGGTAGTAGAAGACGCTTAATGGAGGAGCAAGAAACTATTGTTTAAGGGCTAATTGGGTCATTGTTTGAAGGGATCAAAGTTACAGTCCACTGTTGGGCTAGGCCGTAGGCCATAGCCAGCAGTTGCAGACCTTTTTAGGAGCTACATTCAGAAGTTAAGCAACCCTATAAGGCGGTGTATGGTTGGAGAGGTTGTATGAAGGCTAGCCGTAGTCAATATGTGGACTGTGGGGTGTGTTTAAGGTGTTGTGGTACTCAGAGCTTGTGCCCTAACTAGTGACCAAGTCTACCATGAAATGCACCAGTCCTTGCAGCATATGAAAAGTGCGAGATTAGCAGCCTTATCATGATCAGTGAAGAAATTAAGGAAGGAGAGTCTTATCAAAGGAAAGCCTCAGTATTCTAGGTAATTGGTTGAGCTGTTCTAGGACTATCATCTGATGCATACCTTCAGTTTGGTATCAAAATTTCAACCTCATTGCATAATTGTCATGGAGAAGATATTTGATCTCCTATTTGGCAAGTCAAGTATTGACTTCAAATCATTGTACTCTATCACTTTCTCTCTGCTGAACTATTGAAGAATATAAGAAGAATTGATCAAGGGTTTCACCACATTTGGGTTTTTCCTTGGCTAGTGCCACATCTTGTGTCCTCTTGTCTTCGCGTGTCTTCTACTATTTATGTTTATGTTCTATCTACACTTTACTATCATGATGATGTGATTGCTAATGTGAATATTGACATTGGGCTAATATGAAAAATTGAAGTAAATTTCTCTAAGCATATAACATAGCTAAATTTAACATGGTATCAGAGCTGAGTTGAAGACAAATCCCAAGAAAGAGTGGAAGAGCAATCACCGAAGACAGTTGGAAAGGAAAAAAGGCTCAATGAGTTCCTCATCCCACTTCCTGGGTGAAGACAAGCTCTGTGAAAAGTTTGACTATCATGGATGGAAGATGTCTCTTGATCTGACATTGGAAGATCAAGAAGTGTTGGATTACGTGAAGGGTAAAATCCCTGAGCCTTCATCAAATGCACCAGCTGCTACAAAGAACAAGTACACCAAGGGTGAATTCAAAGCGAAGAAGATTATCAGAGATTCCATTGACAAGAGTTTGGTGGCCTACATCTCCGATCTAAACACCTCCAAGAATATCTACGATAGATTGGTAAGCATGTTGAAGGTTGGTGATGCAAATAAAATTTTATTTCTCAAAAATAATTTGAAGGATATGAAGACGGGTAAAGAAGAGGATATTAAATCCTACTTCTTAAGGATATCTCAGATCAAGAATGATCTTCTATCGATTGGAGAAATCATATTGTATTAATTCCATCTACATTTCATGTAGGAAAAAGGGGGCTAGTAGTTGTTGCTAAAGCAATACCAAGGCAACAAAGGAAAACGCATGAATTGTTTGAGAAATTATCTACAAATTTCTTGAGGGTGACAGAGCTCATGGAGGTGTGGGTATCATCAAGATGGCAAGGAAAAAAGGAAAGTAAATACAAGTCTAAAGATGATGATATAAGAAGAACTAAAGACTTAGTGGTGTATACTAAGGCAGGCATAGAGGAAGACTTGAAGACTACCAAAGATCAAGGAGCTTTGGAAATTACATCTGAAGGGAGCTAGAACAAAAGTGATGAATCAAACAAAGGATATGGAGAAGGATATGAAGATCACTTTTCTAGAAAGCATCCTCAGGGCATCGATGAAAATGATTATTTGATAGGTAACAGAGGACTAGAGAAGTCCAAACCTAGCCAAGAAGATTATGGTGACACTGGTCATTCTATAAATAATGTTGGTGGCAGTATCAATAAGAATTATTCTATGACTATCAAGGAACAACAAGCTGAGTTGTCCATCAAACAACTTGGAGTCTTGTTAGAAGACAGTGGACCTGAAAGGAAGATATTTGAGAAGGATAATCCAACTATCCCTAGTATTCGTAAAGAAAATATTACTGATCCAATGCAGAGTAGTAGGACCTTGGGTTTATTGCCATGCTTGATTACTTTACAAGGAAGAAACATGAAATTTTCCAAAAGTTCAAACAAGGATCAAATTATGAAGGAGACTCTTTTCAACTCTTGTAAAATGGAAGGTATTGAATTGGGGCATATGTATCATCAAGGTAGCAACAAAAAGACCTCAACTTAGTTACCCAACAACATAATTATAGGTTTTTATCGAGGTAAGTGGAAAATACAACAGAAATGGTGCAGTTCCTTCGGGAATGGCCTAATTGAGAAAATGGGTCATTGGCATACTTTCAATGAAGAAGCTCTAAAAGCATATCCTCCACTCTTTGTTAAGGAAATTTGTAGGCCAGAGGGTATTAAGACTTTAAATATGGAAACATCATTAAATGAAGGTATGCCTAGTACCTTTTGGCCCTTCTTAAATGAATATGATTATCATTCAACAAACCTCTGTCTCCTTTTGATGCTTTGTAGATTTTGAAACGAACACCTTGAAAAACCATGAAGGAATTAGGTGTAATGACTTCAGTAATACAGCCAGGTGCATTTATTTTAGATTTCCTTCCTAAATGTGCACTAATTTTTGATATGAAATTTACATTGAAGAACATTGTTGGCACTGTTGGAAAGGTCAAAGAATCAAATTCTAGTGGAGCTAAATTCTTGTTACATACTCTATATGTATCAGCTTTTGTGGATAGGTTGCATTCAATCTCTTCATTATTTGCCCCACTCGATGGAGTCATTCAATAATAACTTACAATCTATACCCTCGGAGATTTAGTTGCACATTTTCATATAATGAAGCCAGATGATGATCTTTCTTAGTATAGAATTATTTCTCCCTACAAAATTTGCAAACCTCTATTTGTAGAATGCCTTTTGAGGCATTGGGCTCGCCACCCTTTGAGAAGTAATGGAGAAATTAATGCTATAGAAGAACTGCTGGCTTGTCCAGAAATTGATGTTAAGGGATTTTGGGGCTCATCAAATAATCATCTGGTACCCTTGATGGGGAACAGGAAATTTCATCAAATTTACAATGTTATCAAAAGGCTACAAGATGAGATTGAAGGACATCCGAAATTGTGCTTGTTGTGGGAAGCTTCAAGGGTGCAAAATATAAGTAAGGCTAATACAATACTTAATTGATTGGAACTTATAATTAAAAGGAATTCTCTTTCAATATGGAATCTTAGAATGTTGTATTTTCCTTCCCATTGTATAGTGAGGTTGTTGAATTCACTTATTATAAAGACATCGTGGTCCACACAATTGCACATGCTTTGACACTTGCTATATATAGAGGCGATGAAAGTGGCAACAAGTTTCTCACAAGCCACACAATGTTATCATACTCATATTTGGTGAAATTCCTCAAGGAGAAAAGCTTAAAATTAGATGTTCTTATTGTTCATGCAGTACAGGTTAATGATGTTTCTGAGATTACAACAACATTATTTTCTATAGTTGAAGAAATCAGAGATGACCTTTATTAGTGCTGTGACATAATTTGTGCCAGTATTTCTGATTTGAGTAGATCGATGACACATAATTTTCTTCCTTTATTGTTTTTGCAAGATTTTCTACCATCCCTTAATTTATATCATCCCAAGATGAGCACTCTTACATCATTGTATATAACGTCTTGTCTTTTACAAGTGGTCAATAACAAAGAGTTGGTGAATAGTATTGCTACTTCTTTTCTGTGCCCACAAACATTGGCCACTACAACCTTCAACCTTGAGTGCAATGGTCATTTATTTGTTGGAGACTTCCTAAATGAGAGCACAAAGGTAGCTGCAGGATTTGGAATATCTATGGTCAACACTAGTATTCGAACTGAAGAGCAGCAAAGTCAGGGCAATGTTGTTGGACCTTTGGAAACACAATTTATGAATATTACACTTCTAGATACAAATAAAAAGACAAGTTCAAGTGGATTGCTATCCTTTAATTTTTGTGGGAATAACAAATTGGTGTTGGCGAATAACAAATTCATGTTGGCATCTTCGAGGTTGACAATTTTGCTATCAGCTGTGTATGGACCTTGCGAATTTTGAGGCTTTGAGAGCAAGTTCAGTGTTTGAGAGATTGCCGAAGGAGATGCAAGACCTCTTGACTAGAATGATGTCGACACCTGAGGAAGCCATGCAAGAAAATTGCAGTCGTAGAATCCCTAGAGAGTGCTAGAGTGATAGTTGAGGTCCCTAAATCACCCAAAACACCGAGACCTAAGAAGGATAAGCAGGCTATGATCTCGGTGCATGTCTCACCAAGAAAACCATAGCGGATCAAGCTCACCTTGCAGGAAAAGGGGAAGGCCATTAATTTGGAGGCAGAAGAGGAAGAATCTAAAGAAATCCTAGTCGATGAGGAGGATTTGGAAATGGATGTTGAAACCCAGGGTGCGGACCCTATTACTAGGTCGCCAGAATATGTTCCTCTGGACAAGGGCAAAGCCAAGGTGCCGAAGGACATAGATGAGAGCAAGAGCTCCCTGCAAACTCTGTTATTCCCAGATGACATTGTTTTTGAGGGGCTACACTTAGGGTGAGTTCCTGTACTAAAATTCGAATATTGGGACCTCGCAGATCACCAGAAATTCTTGCATTTAGTGACTGAGCAGCCAATGCACCAATGGATTGATGCAGCTACTAGAAAAATTGAATTGGAGTCGTGGACCTAGCTCAAGGGTGTAGAGAAAGCTGGGTTTCTCAACCTACTCTAGGTGTCGCATTACGATTGTGCCCCAGTGACTGTCTTTGTTATGAGGCAGCTACTCTGCTTGCTGCATGATTGGTGTTTCTAACTGGAGGAGCACATTCCCATCAGAAACCACTTGATCCATCATATTACATGACTTCCTTACTCAGGGGAGGATCCAACCAATATATTAGAAGGAAAAGGTGGCGAATTGGCCCTCGCAGAAGCTATGAAGTGTTGGGTGTGGAGCGTGATTATCTTCTGTATTCAAAGGTATCCCCGCATTGGACCCCAGTTGTTGCTGCCCGTAAAATATTCGCTGCAGGGGGGGTTCAGGGGGGGGGAAACTGCGACCTTTTGGGAGCCCCCCCTGGCGGGGGGTTTTGGGGGCAATGCCCCCGAAGCTAAGAATAGATGTAAAATTGCCTTGTAAAATGTTGTAATTTCGTAGTCAATCTGGGCCATTCATTAGGCGGAGATCTGACAGTAGAAGTTATGTTTAATTTAGGGTTTTTTGCCCTAGAAGGCAACCCCTCGCTATATATGAGGGAATTGTATTGCATCTAGGTAGATCTGTATTCTGAGTGAGGAAGAGAGAGGAGATTGAGAGCGAAGAGGGAGTTACAACGGATCTGTTGTAGGTTGTATCTCTTTAGTTTGCTAGATAATATAATAAAAGAAGGACTGGCTGTTTCTCCGTGGACGTAGCCCAAACTGGGTGAACCATGTATATCTGTGTCTCTCTTGTTTTATGTGTTTTCTGTGTTTATATTTCTACAATATTTTATATGTTCCATTGCTCTGTAATATATAATTTTCTAACAATTGGTATCAGAGACAAAGGTCTATTTGGTTGATAAACTCGCAGGAGAGAAGGGTTCCTAGTTCGAGTGGGAGCAATGGCAGAAGATGGTAGGTTTAGGGTCGAAAAATTCAACGGCCAAAGCAACGAGCTGTGGAAGATGCAAATGGAAGATTATCTGCATCAGAGAGATCTGTACCTACTATTGAGCGGAAAGACAAAGAAGTCGACGAGTATGACAGACACAGAATGGGATATTCTCGACAGAAAGGCACTTGGAACAATACAGCTGTGCCTAGAGGCGTCGGTAGCATTTAATATTTCAAAGGAAATGACAACAAAGGGTTTAATGTCGGCATTGGCCAAACTATATGAAAAACCCTCAGCCTCAAATAAGGTATTTTTTATGAAGCGTTTATTTAATATGAAGATGTTAGAAAGTGGATATGTTGCAGACCATTTAAATGATTTTAATACAGTTACAAGTCAGTTAAGTTCTGTAGGGGTAAATTTTGATGATGAAGTTAGAGATCTATTATTTTCGTGCTCATTGCCAGAAAGTTGGAATGGCTTAGTTATGGCCATTAGTAACTCTGTCTCTAGATCTAGTACTTTAAAGTTTGATGATGTTGTCGGTGCAATCCTTAGCAAGGAAATGCAACGGAAAAGCTTCGGTGAGACATCAGGCAATGCTTTGACTACAGAGACTAGGGGAAGAAAAATGGAAAGAGGAAAGAGCCTAGGTTATCGCAGTAAGTCAAGAAAAGGCAAATCCAAGTCCAGATCGGGGATAGTGTGCTGGAAATGTGGAAAGAAAGGACACCTGAAGAAAGACTGTAAGTATCGGAAGGGAAAATAAGGAGACACGCAGCAAGAAACTAATCATGAAGTGAATGTAACAGGTGATGTATTGCAAGATACTTTGATTCTTTCACTAGAAAATATTATTGATGCCTGGGTGGTAGATTTAGGGGCCTCATTCCATGCCACACCTGATAAGAAACATTTTCATGATTATGTTCAAGGAGATTTTGGACAAGTTCTATTGGGTGATGGTAAACCCTATAAAATCATTGGAATGGGTACAATTTTTATAAAATAGCAGAATGGAAATCAATGGCTATTGAAGGAGGTAAGGCATGTTACAGTTCTGAAGAAAAATCTAATTTCAACAGCGCAGTTGGGAGGTGAAGGTTGCGTAACTACTTTCACAGATAAAACTTGGAAGGTCACTAAAGGATCCCTGGTAATAGCAAAAGAAGGAAAGGTTGGTACATTGTATTTATGCAATGGTATTTCTAATTCTGTTAATTCTTTAACCTCTATAGGAGAAGATACGGCATTGTGGCATCATAGGCTCGGGCACATGAGTGAGAAGGGGATGTAGATTCTTCTCTCAATAAATTTGTTGCTAGGTTTGAAGCATGTTGATTTAAAATTTTGTGATAATTGTGTTTATGGAAAACAGAAGAGAGTCAGATTCCTTAGAGTTGGGAAAAAAAAGAAGATCGAAAAATTAGAGCTTGTGCATACAGATGTATGGGGACTTGCTCAGGTATCATCTCTTTGTGGCTCTCATTATTATGTAACTTTTATTGATGATGCAACCAGAAAAACCTGGATCTATTGTATTCGAAATAAATCTAATGTATTTGATACTTTCAAGAAATGGAAATCTTTGGTTGAAAATGAGACAGGAAAAAGGTTGAAGTGTCTCAGATCAGATAATGGAGGTGAATATTGCAACGAAGAGTTTGATAGGTACTGCTTAGATAATGGAATTCGTAGAGAGAAGATAGTTCCAGGAACACCACAAGAAAATGGCATGTCAGAAAGGATGAACAGGACAATCATGGAGCGTGCAAGGTGCATGAGATTGCATGTAGGATTGCCTTTAAAATTTTGGGTAGATGCTGTAGATACTGTTGTTTATCTAATAAATAGAGGGCCTTGAATTTCCTTGGATGGTGGTATTCCAGAGGAGGCATGGACAGGTAAAAAGGTAAACTACTTTTTTTTAAAGACTTTTGGTTGTGAAGCCTTTGTCCACATTAATAAAGAAAGTAGAACAAAGCTTGAGGAAAAATCAAAGAAATGTACCCTTATTGGATATGGCGTTAATGATTTTGGTTATTGATTTTATGATTATGAAAAACACAAAATCATTAGGAGTAGAGATGTCATATTTGATTCTTTGTTTCGAAAATATTACTGATTCCTGGGTGGTAGATTCAGAGGCCTCATTCCATGCCACACCCGATAAGAAATATTTTCATGACTATGTTCAAGGAGATTTTGGACAAGTCCATTTGGGTGATGATAAACCCTGTAAAATTGTTGGAATGGGTAAGGTTCTTCTAAAACAACAGAATTGAAACCAATGGCTACTAAAGGAGGTAAGGCATGTTCCAGATCTGAAGAAAATTTTGATTTCAATAGGGCAATTAGGCGGTGAAGGTTGTGTGACAACTTTCACAGATAAAGCTTGGAACGTCACCAAAGGAGCCTTGGTAATAGCAAAAGGCGAAAAGGTTGGTATATTGTATTTATGCAATGATATTTCTAACTCTGTTAATGCTTTAACTTCCAAAGGAGCAAATGCAGCATTATGGAATCATAGGCTCAAACACATGAGTGAAAAGGGGATGAAGATTCTTCACTCAAGGAATTTGTTGCTGGGTTTGAAGAATGTTTATCTGGACTTCTATGAGAATTGCATTTATGGAAAACAGAAGAGAGTCAGATTTCTCAGAGTCGGGAAAGAAAAGAAGAGCGAAAAATTAGAGCTTGTGCATATAGATGTATGGGGACCTGCTCAGGTATCATCTCTTGGTGGCTCTCATTATTATGTTACTTTTATTGATGATGCAACTAGAAAAAATTGGATTTATTGTATTAAGAATAAATCTGATGTATTTGATACTTTCAAGAAATGGAAATCTTTGGTTGAGATTGAGACAGGAAAGAAATTGAAGTGTCTCATATCAGACAATGGAGGTGAATATTGCAGCAGAGGGTTTGATAGGTACTGTTCAAAGCATGGAATTCGTAGAGAGAAGACAGTTCCAAGAACACCACAGGAAAATGGTGTGTCAGAAAGGATGAACAAAACAGAGGGCCTTTACATAAACTGTCAGTTGGGTTTCAAAAGTCCAAAGTGTTGTTGCACTTTCAACAACAAAAACAGAGTATGTTGCTACTACAAAGGCTAGTAAAGAAATGATTTGGTTACAAAGGTTTATGGGTGAATTGGGTAAGGAGCATGATTGGGCACGTTATACAGTGATAGCAAAAGTGCCATTCATCTTGCAAAGAACTCAGCATTTCATTCTAGGACTAAACACATACAGCTCAAGTACCATTTCATACGATCAGTGTTGGAAGATGGAGAGTTGAAGCTGGAAAAGATACACACTAGCCAGAATCCTATAGATATGCTAACAAAAGTTGTAACCAGGGAGAAACTGAGAATATTCTTAGTTTCAATTGGTCTTCAACGATGATGATGAAGATGAGAAACATCTAGGTCCAAAGAGGATTCATTGTCCAGCAAATGAAGTAGCGATGGAGTTGTTATAATCAGTCTCCAAGTGGGAGATTGTTGGGTGTGGAGCCTGGTTATCTTATGTATTCAAAGGTATTGCCGCATTGGACCCCATTTTGAAATGTTGCCACCCGTAAAATATTCACTATAGGGGGGGTCTAGAGGGGACGGCTATGACCTTTGGGGAACCCCCCCTTGGCGGGGGTTTTTGGGGCTAGCGCCCCTGAAGCTAAGAATAGATGTAAAATTGCCTTGTAAAAGTATAGTAATTTCTAGTCAATGTGGGTCGTTCATTAAGCAAAGATCTGACGGTAGAAGTTATGTTTAATTTAGGGTTTTTTTCCCTAGAAGGCAACCCCTCACTATATATGAGGGAATTGTATTGCATCTATGTAGATCTGTATTCTGAGTGAGAAAGAGAGAGGAGATTGAGAGCGAAGAGAGTGTTACATCAGATTTGCTGTAGGTTGTATCTCTTCATTTTGCTGGATAATAGAAACGAAGGACTGGCTGTTCGGGGTGGACGTAGCCCAAACTGGGTGAACCACGTATATCTATGTCTCTCTCGTTTTATGCATTTTCTGTGTTTATATTTATGAAATATTCTATGTGTTCCATTTCTCTGTAATATATAATTTTCTAATAGTTTTTTGCGCTAGAAGGCAACCCCTCGCTATATATGAGGGAATTGTATTGCATTTAGGTAGATCTGTATTCTGAGTGGAAGAGAGAGGAGATTGAGAGTGAAGAGGGAGTTACAATAGATCTGTTGTAGGTTGTATTTCTTCAGTTTCCTAGATAATATAATAAAAGAAGGACTGGTTGTTTCTCCGTGGATGTAGCCCAAACTGGGTGAACCACATATATCTGTGTCTCTCTTGTTTTATGTGTTTTTTGTGTTTATATTTCTGCAGTATTTTATGTGTTCCATTGCTTTGTAATATATAATTTTTTAACATGAAGAAGAAATTCAAGTTGGAGAAGAAGAAGCAAGGATATGCCATCGCCAGTATTAACAACCCTGCAGTTAAGGTAGTGACGCAAATAATAGCAGGGAAGGTGATGCGAAAGTGCTGTGCAGATGAGGTTCCCGTGTCTATGATTGCATTAGCAACCCAATGTGCTGAAGGAGTCCAGTTCAACTGGGAAAATTATCTATGCGGCGATTTCCTTGCAAACTGTCGTGAGGCATAGGAGTAGGGCAAGACATTTCATTATGCGTGGCTCTTGGTCTGGATCATACTGGTGGCGTGGGAGCTGCCAGAAGATAGCCAATTCCCTTCGATCATGCCAGACTTCTAGATGAAGTGAAGTATGCTTCGCTGTGGATGATCAAGTACGCCAGCGCATAAAAGAAAGAAATATCTTTTGGATCTTGATGGAGATGAGTATCTGGGTGGGGATCAATCACAAGCCGCGGTTGTTGCCCACAGTATACATGAGTTTGGAGAGCTTTGTAGAATTCAAAGCAAATTTCCACCATGGTTTTATCAGGGCACGGAAGGACCCCATGAAGACATGGCATAACTTACCATATCTGGCAAATGATGATGTGATCTTTGCAGTCCTCGAGTCTTAGCCACTAGAGTGGCACGCTCCAGCAAGCTACACAGTGGAAATGGATAAGTCCACCATGTAGCGTAAGAAGGAAGAAACAAAGCTCCGAATGGTGTAGCTGGCTGAGAAGCATAGAAAGGAGGAAGTGAAGGCTAAGGCCCAGGTAGCGTGCAATGCCACGAAATTGGTGGAGTAGCAGAAGACAAGAGGAGAAGCATGCAAAGGATAGAAGCCACCTTCACCCGAGGTTGAGGTAGAAACACAAGAATTGAAAGAACAAGGTGATGTGGACCTGTAGACAACATCCACCCAGCTCAAGCATTAGTGCCCGTAAGAGAAGGTAGCATCACAGAAGAAAATCGAGGCTTCAAAGATATCCTTAGACCCAATCACCCCCACTGAGGGGGATTTGTATGACATCAGAGAAACGATGAGGGATGTCGCTGTGGAGGCCCTCTAACAGTTTGAAGAATGACAACAGTTGGTATTGGGAGCTCTCCGGACAGAGCTGCAGGAGCTGCAGGTTCGCACTCCATAGGCTGGCACAGTGTCCACCAGCTTCGCGATTGGCACTTCAGCTACCAAGGAGATAATGCGCACAAGGGTGACCAACGTGGTACTGCTACCTGATGGGGTACTCACTAAAGAAAATGAGGCCGATAGGCCTACGGTTAGCAGTATGAAAGGGGTGTGACTAAGTATGGTCGCGCTCCCCCGAGAGACGCTCTTCCTCTTATAGGATGGATTCACCACAGAACATAGGGCCTGGGAGAGTCACACTCTACAGGTGATGAGCGAGCAACACATCAACATTGAGAAGTTGGGCCTACAGCGCAATGAGGCAATAGAATAGAAAAGGTAGATCATGCAGGTAGTGGAGGAAGCCTACCGAATGGTCCTAGAATTGGACATTTAGGCAGCAGAACCAGTTGAGGCGCGCATCCGTAAGTTGGACATAGGGGTGCGCAATGCTCGAAAAGAGATGGTCCGGGTTTAGCTGGCACTGAACTTGCAAATCGCAGAATTGCAGCTAAGGGATCAGCCTTCAACTCCACTGGAGGTGAGGGAACAACGTACCACCATTGTTACAACAACAATAACGGTGGTCAATAGTGCAGTAGCAGACTGCACACAACTTTTTGAATAGGAATATAAGGTCCTGACCACTTTGGAGAAGGACTCGAATGTAGAGAACCTGGAGACATAGGCACGTGAGCTACAACAAAAATATCACGAGGTCAAAGGGACTACACAGATGGTCGCCCTTACGCAGAGGCTCTCATAGGTGTAGGAGGCAAATGCACTTAAGGAATAGGTGGATGTCACTCGACACAAAGAAGCGGTCCTAAAAGCGTGCCTACAGCCATGGATAGATTAAGCATATACGATCACAACTTCCATTGAAGGGAAGCTCGTGACACTGTAGGCCACTCAGCAGAAGATTTAGGGCAGCAGTTTAGCAGTAGTCACTAAGCAGTGAGTGGAAGAAGTCCAACAGGCGGTCGCTCAGTGCACTGTCGAGGTTGTGGTTATCCAAACAGAGCTGGGAGGTCTTCGCACCAAGATATTCACACCTATAGAGTGACTCGATAACAAGTCACGATGTTTTTGTTGGGGGTCTGTTGGGCGCGGGATCCCCCAAGGGAAGTTTTGGGGCTAAAAGCCCATATTTTGGTCCAATTTTGTAATCCAAGTGTAAAGACTTTGCATTTTGTGGTTGCAGAGTGCGTAGGTGGTAAAGAGTCATAGGGTTGTCTACCCTTATTTTGATAATGTAATGTTGGCTGTAAAATATCTATTAGAAGGGAGAAGGAATGAATAATCAATGAAGATATGATGTATGAGAGATAGCTTTGAAGTAGTCTAAGTTTTGGGCCATAGTGTAGGTAGAGGCTCTATAGCTGAGTTCACAAAGGCCTAGAATTCTGCAGCTGAGTGTGTAGACCCCTATAGCTGAGTGCGCAAGGCCAGTTGAGTCTGTAATCATCTAGAATTATCAATAAATAGAAGTATTCCATAATTTTTTCATCTTTATTTCCTGTTTATGCATCTTGATATATTGGGTATAAATTTCACTTATAATGTTTATACGATGCACGAATGTAAGTAAATGTGTTGGTTAAGTAAACGAAAGTAAGAACATCTATTTACACAAAGCTAACTAAGATCAATTAATAAGATAAGTAAGACACTTAGCCTAGCTTGGGAGATATCGCAGTTCACTGCCCTAGCAGTGAGAAAGTCCCTAAGCCGCAGGTTAGGGCTGCGTGAAAGCCAATTGTACCCTTTCGTGAAGGTACTAAAGAGTGGAACAGAGGGCTAAGAAACCCACGCGAAGGAAAGTACAGCTGGAATAAACCAACATCACAACCATCTCAAGGGTGTGAAAACTTGGTTCCAGCATCCCCCCATACTTCTTCGGGTAAGACTCCAGTCCACGCTCCGCGGGCTAATGCCGAAAGGGCCAGTAGTGTAAGGATTTGTTTGGCTAACTAACACTAAACCTGCTTCAGGCCCCCTCAAGCCAACACTTGTTCACACATGTATACATTCCTCAAGTTTCCCTTTTATGGAGGTGTATTGTTATTGAGAAATGTAGCAACCATTTTCTTGCCATGAGGAGGAAAAGGGTTATTCAACATGATGGTTTGTTGGTTAACACCTATTGAGCTGATAAAAATTGGGCCTCCTAAAGTTTATGGAATTGATCTAGTAGATGGTGTTCCTTACATATGATCAATATATTGTCATGGATATTCTATTGGATACTTTTTCATAATGGATATACTAAAATATATTGAAAATACAAAATCTACACTATGAGGGATAATGTTTCCTTAGATATATGGATTCATTAATAACTGTGTAATTCTTATGCATGTAATAGATAAAATATGGAAAATAGAGAACAATGAAATAAAACTCACAAACTATAATAAACACAAGATATGATCTAGGAAACTCTTATGAAGGAAAATATAGTGGGAATGTGAGGTCACTATACTCTCTCTTTCTATCCCATGGAAATGGATGCAAGAATAAATGGGTGAGACCCATGGCCTATCAAATTCTATAATAAACAACCCCTTTGTATTTTATCTATTTCCATCCACTCTTAGCTACTCTACTAATTTATGGAACAAAATACACTTGAATAGGATGGAACCCCTTTTCCTCCTAGTTGACATCATACCCACTCAAATTATGGTGGTCAATTTCGATAGGTCAAATTATGGGAGGCATGGAGTTTTCATACAAGATCAAATTGGGGTTACTCTTATGTCATTGGAAAGATATCGATGTGTAGATTATGGAATATAGTTCTATAGTCTATTTATGACCACAAAAAGTGTTCATTTAAGGCCTAAAAAGTGTTCCTAAAGTTTTTCCATTAGAATTTTCCAAATTTGGAACACCGATAAAACGATCTTGCAAGTTCATTCCTCTAAATGTTCCACTTCTAAAACATTGAGATGGATGAAAATAATATATTAATCAACTATGGACCATACCTTCCCATTTTGGAAGTATTTTCCAAAATTATTTTACTAAATGAGATGATGAAATTTCTCCTCTAACTTTTCCCTAGAGTACCATGTCACCTTTCTTAGAACTTGTCATTCCAACCCAACATACCAAAGATTATGTTATTTTTATCTTGTAGTTTTTTACCTATTCTGAAAATTATATCCTATATCAATGTTTCCTTAGTATATGGAGCTCAATCCTCTCTAAAAGGTAGTACCTATTTCTCTTCTCGATCTAGCATGTAAGGCTCATAAATTTTCAAACTTTGTACATTCAATATTGAGTAAATGTGCATGTATGGGGGTAGATTGAGTCTCTAGGTGTTATCCCCCAACTTTTCCCAAAGGGACCATATTATCGATCCTTGATTCTCTTACCGGGACCCTGCATCCTTTCCTTATCCAACTATAACAATATTTTGTCTCCCACTCTCAATGACTTCTCTATTCTATGTAGATCATCCCTAACCTCTTATTTCTCTTGTGACTTCTACAACACCTCATGCACCTATATATGGATCTACCTAATCTTCTCAGCAAATCTTTTTCCCTTAAGGAATCCCCCTTAATATCTTTCGTCACTCCTCCTTCCTATCCATATGCAATACCCAAAGGTGGATGTGGAAAATATCCAAAACAAGCTTCAAATGGGTACTTAATAATAGAAGTGTGGATGACTATGTTATAAGAGTGTCATATATATACCATATTTTGATCCCAAGTATTTGGATGCTTTTTATTTTAACCCCTCACAAGATATACAAAGTCTTTTTGATTATTTATATTTTCCCATATATTTGCAAATGGAATGTTGTACACCTCTTCAAATTTGCATCCACCTTCTTGCATAATGTATTCCAAGATGCACTCATAAACATTGTGTCCCTCTTTAAAGAAATTTTCGTAGTATCCCAAAGTGCACCAAAACGTGTCTAAAGGACAAGTTTGATACTTATTTCCCAGTGATGGTATTTTTATAGTGCATTATAATACACATATTTCTAAACCTATCAACTACCATTAACAAGTAGTCATG
Organism: Pinus tabuliformis; assembly: GCA_031772625.1. Taxonomy (NCBI): domain Eukaryota; kingdom Viridiplantae; phylum Streptophyta; class Pinopsida; order Pinales; family Pinaceae; genus Pinus; species Pinus tabuliformis. The sequence goes on along the minus strand of CM062813.1, from coordinate 1,126,144,542 downwards.
TCCTTTTCTAGTTTTTGGTAAACCTCCTGCAAATTCCATGGAAATTGTTTGCCAGGGATGAGTGGGTATAGGAAATGGATTGTATAGACATTGTTTTCTATTATTAGGCATGTTGGAACAGAAATGGTGGACCTAGGTTTAGAGTGAATTATCCAACAAAACCCCTTAGACACTAACCCTTTCAGCATCACCTATGACCACGTGAATTCTTGCTTGAGGAATATGTGATAGATTGCAGGACCCTGAACAATTATGTAGTGATGAAGGAGACGTAGATTCTACAATTATAATTAGCATTTTTCAAAACTTTAGTTATTCAAAATGTAAAATTTAAGGTATACCCCTATTATACATATTAAATCAATTATCTTTAATAAAACCATAAAATAGAAAATCATCAGTTCATCACATCATGCAGAAAGACAAAAATTAAGCTGAAACAATATTTTTATTATTACTATGAAATATCCATTACATTCCAACTATTGTGGCTCACCATCCTCATCACAATATGTTTGTCTCCCAATCTTCGCCTTAGCTTTTTCTGCATTAGCCAAAATTTGGTGTGCTACTCCTACTTCTTATGTTTTTCTTCCTACCAACACTTTCCATCCAAGATGCAAGTACAAGTTCCTCCTTCCTACTCAAGGTTCTAATCTTGACTTTTGAAACCTTCTTGACCCTTAATGACTACACCTAAATTTTCCAGAAATATCTGCATGCCATCTCTCAATAGGTGTAAGGTCAACTCCTTCTAAATGTTTTAATCAATGAAGATTTGACCATCTTCGAGGTGCTTACCAGCATAGAAAAGCCTCTTCTAGTAATGGGGTTGAGAAAAGTCGAGATATTTTAACATTGTGATGCTCAAATGAACTCTTAAAATTGTTTTTGCACTTGGATTCCTCGCTAGTACATATACTTTTGAAAGCTTCCCCTACATTGCATCATTCAAACATGGGATGTTTACTAGAGTTTCAAAGGACTGTACATGGTACATGAATACCCTTGATGTCTTATTTTTGGCATTCTTCTTTGATGCTCCTCCCCTAGTTGCTTCGATTTGAACTTCCAACCCATTTCTAACTTTGAAATTATTATTTCTTTTCATTCTATTTTTCTTACATTGTTCTCTACTCTCCATCTATCTTAGACACAACGAACTCACTCAACTAATTATGTACAATTTATAAGTTGTTTCCATGTTGCGTGGTTGTTTGAGTGTAATGATTTGGAATATCTTAGACCTGGTTCATATTCCCTTAGTGTGGGTCCTTGGGAAAGTGGACATCCTATCCATAACCATTACTATAATATCTACTACATTGAATTGATCCTCATCATTATAGTTCACTCATTTGATCATTAATTAAATGAGTTTTTAGCCTTTTTGTAGCCAAGGTGTCCACATGGCATGGTTGAATGTGATGTTTTCTAGTACTTATTCCATTTTCCTCTTCCTGATTTTCCCATCCCATTAGTGCTTGATAGTTGCCTATCATGTTAGTGCATGTTTATGATATTATCCCTCCTATGTGTTGTGCATGATGTATTGCTTGAAATATCTAAACAAAACATAAAAATACTCTTAGTTCCCCCCATCCCACCCATATATCTATCTATCTATCTATCTATATATATATATATATATATATATATATATATATATATATATATATATATATATATATATATATATATATTTGTGTGTGTGTGTGTGTGTGTGAAAAATCATGCAAGCATTCCTACTGTGTGGTAGGTTAGCTGCTCTTGAGGAGTTTCAACTAGCTTCCATTGACGAACCATTTTACAGGTTCCCCACTAAAATTTTCTAACTAGATAGCTCCTGGCTCTATCACAAATTTGATCACTCAAAGACCCATCCAATGCATCTCAAAATTCACTAGATAATTTAAGAATTTACCGTCATAGATAAAAACCAAGTCTCTTGGATGAAACTTCTTTTTCTTTATGCACACATCATGCGAGGATTTCTCACACACTTTCTAGACATTTTGATGAAATCCTACTACTACGTAGTCTTCCTCTAATTGTATTAGCTCTAATAGTCTCTACTCTAATGCATGAGAATCATTTAGGTTTTCCAATGTAGCAATGTGCAAACTAGGCACTATGAACTCCATAGGCATTATTGATTCTTGTCCATATACCAACGTAAAGGGTGTCTATCTTTTCAGTTTATTACATGTAGTCATGTATGCACATAGAACTATTGGAACCCTCATATCCTAATCTTTATTTACATTACAAACGTTTTTCAGTGTTTTCTAAAAAAAATTAAAAGCCTCAACAATGCCATTTGCTTAAGGATGATATGGGTACTCTTTTTATGATAGATCTAAAAAATTTCTGTAAGGGAAACAAATTTATTATTGAAAAAGTGAGTACCTTAATCACTACATAATATTTTATCACATCCAAACCTCATAACCTTTTTCTCAAATAGAAACTGTGCGATTGTCTTTGGGATATAATCTCAGACATGTTTTGCTTCAACCATCTAGTCCTCACAATGATTTTGTAACTACCTCCTAATATTTGTTCTAGTGGGTTGATAACTCCAATGAAATTTATTTTCCACTTGACAAATACTCGTAACGTTACTTGCAGAAACAATGGAATCTCATACCTCCTAGATGGCTTTCCAACCATTTTACATACATTGCAGTTTGGTAGAAATCCTTTGCATCCTTGTGGAGAGAAGACCACCACAATATTGTGTGCAGGATCTTCTCTGCAGTAGCTTTCCCTGGATAGTGGGCTCCTACAAATCCTTAATGCGCTTAAAAAAATATTAGTGATCTCTCATGATCCAATACACAATTCCAAAAGTATGCCATCTGTGCCAAGCTTGTATAGGAATCCTCCTATTAGTTAGTAATATATTTCCTTTATCATTAATTGTTTCATCTACCCAATTGTATAATACATTGGGGCTACTCATTTACTATGAAATTGGGAAATATTTGTGAAGTAGTCATCAACCATAGTGATTGTAAATAAGAGTGAATCCTATAAATTATCATCAATGTTTCCTATGGCTTCTCTAGTCAAAATGCATGACATATCATCCAGTCCTACATTAAGCCTCTTGGTTTCACAACTACTCCAAAATCATATTCTTGAAATAGAACCATCGACATATCCTCCCCCCAAACACTAGCTTATTAACCAATTATATTAGTGCATAATGGTTTGTGTACATTATGAAGTGTGATCCTAGCAGGTAATATCTGAAATCTACAATACATATACGATCACCAACCCCTCTCATCATATAGTGGTGTAATTATGCTCAACTATTGATAGTTTCCACATAGAAAATGCAATAGGGTGATATATGTCCACTTATCCTGGCTGAGCTAAAACTGCACCCAAGGCTATTGATGATGCATCTACAAGAACATGGAACTCTTTACCCAAGTCTCGAAAAACTAAAATCGGTGCAGTAACCATCTTCTCCTTCAAGGTATCAAACACATGATGAAATTCATCATTCCATTGGAAATTAACTTTTTTCTTCAACATTTTTTCCAAGGGAGTTGTAATCCATGTATATTCCCTTATAAACTTCATATAATAGCTGGTATGACTTAAAGTTGTGCATAATATTCACATTGAGGTTCGTAGAGGTAAATATACTATGACAATAATTTTTGTAGGATCCACACACAAGCCTTGATTTCATACAACATGGACCAACAAAATACCAAATAGTGAATAGAAACTGCAATTCTTAAAATATAATGAGATTTGTAACTGCTAACATCTGTCAAGCATGAGGTATAAAACTTCAATGTGTTTTCTTAATAGGCTAAATATTCTTCAATCATCTATTTATATTTGGAATATTTGAAAGTTGTTACCACCACTCTATAAAACATTACAGGGCATATTTTAGGCCAAAAGACATAATGTTATATTGGAAGGACCCCCACTCCATAAAAAAAGTGGTCTTATATCTATCTTCTAACAAAATATTGATCTCATGGTATCCTAAAAATCCATTTGTAAATGAGCAGGCTTCCTTCTCTCGTACATTCTCCAATACATCACCTGTAAATAGGGTAGGGAAAGGGACATATATACAAGCATCATTCAATTTTCTTAGTTCCACAAAAATTCTGATTTCCCCTATATTCTTGTCCTACACCAACATTGAACTTATCTATTTAGATTCTTCCACTAGTTCAACAATCCCAAATGTGAACATCCTATCTAACATTTTCTTTACTTTCTGCTTGTAGACTTAGTTCAACTTGTAAGGCCTTTATTTAGTTGTCTTTGCATATGGTTTCAAAGGGGTCTTCATTTCTCCTAGTTCTCTAGCTATTTCACTCATTTCTGAAAAAGTGGTTGGAAACAGGTCCTGATATTTGCGTAGTAAATCAGAAATATTCTTTATTCTTTCCTCATCCCAATAGTCTCCAATAATGGAAAATTTTGGATTATCCTCAATCCCAATGTTTACTCTATGCATCTTGATAGGCTTGGCATAATTTGAAGATTCAAATTATGTACCTTCTACTGCATGCTCCTGTTTTATTTCTAATATCTGTAAATTCCTTGGTTCATCCTCCTCACTACATTCCTCTGTGATATTGTAGCATTCTATGAATTATTTGATAGGCTGAGAGTGTCGATGTGTGAAACACAAGGGTGTTGACTTATGTGTAGTCTAGCATTCTAATGCAAAAATATTGTTTTTAATAACTTTCTATTCTATATCTATTGGAGGATCATTTGATTGAAAGCTAAAATTCACCTCTCCCAAATCTATTGTTCCTTTGTGCACTTCTAACTCTATATACTAGTTTTTAGGGATAGTGTCTAGTGTATGTACAAACATATGTACCCAATATTCTTTTGGTATGTTCTTCCTAGTACATGTCGTGATGCAACCTTTAAATTGAGTCATTGGAAAACTCAATCCAATATACTTAGATTCCTAATTATCTATATTCATTCTAAACCTCATTTGTAGAAAATTTCTATATGTTTTCCAGTTTTCTATCCTTTCTTTGTGCACAATCCACAATCATCCAGAGTCACTTTCACGACTACATCAAAGGCAAGCAATCTAAGCTACTCTGGTAGTTTTGAATCAAATTATTTCACAAAGGAACATGCATCTACCATTCCATTATATTTTGGGGGATCATGCACCTCTATTCTGATTTAGCGTGTTACACGAGTAATATGAGCACATCTTCTAGTGGATACTTCATGCAACCTATGGTGCTACCAATTTTCAGGTGCTTCATCTGAATCTGAGGTGTAAGAACTAATACTTCATCAACTTAACACATCTTAAGAATTTGGATTAACATTGCCATCCATATGCACAATCACATTGTAAATGTTATCAATAACTTATATGCTAAAACCATCACTCATCGATTCCACATATCAATCTCCCTCTGTTGGATCTAATGGCATTATCACCCTCAAATATCCTGATTCCAAGATCACTTCCCTTCTCTTAAGTTTGACTATAACTTTATTGTCTACTATAGGGATTAATGCACAGATGTTTGGTGGTGGAGATACCCTCAAGGATCTTCCTGGGATCCTTGGGAGACAGTCAGATTAGCTGCAACTGGCCTAGAGATACATGCACATTGTTGGCTTATTGGGGCCTGACCCAGGTTCAGAGTTAATTAGCCAAAAAAATCCCTGTACTATTGGCCCTTTCAACAACAGCCCGCGAAGCATGGACTGAGGTCTCACCCAAAGTAGTATAGGGCGTGTTGGAACCAGGTTTCCGCACCTTTGAGATGTCTAAGGGGTTGATTTGGTCCAACTGAGAGTCTATTCATGTAGGTTAATTCACGCGTTTCCTTGGCCTTCGTGCCTTGATATATTTTCTTATGCAACCCTAACCAGGGACTGTGGGCCTTTCACGCTGCTGGAGCAACAATCTATACTATTTCCCTAAGTCACACCCGAGATCTTACTTATCTTCTTATAATAATTAGTTATCTTTGCGTAAATAGATGCCTTATATTATATTGACTTATTTAGTCCATTCATATGAGTTCATGCAGTAAATAAACAATAAACTTGCAATTCATACCCAATAATACATAAAAAAGGAAAAGATACACAAAAAATGGTAAAACTTCTCTTTTATTAATTCTTCCCATGGTTACAAACTTGACCTACCCTGTGCACTTAGTTGCAGGGGTTCGTGCACTCAGCTGCAGACTACTAGGCCTCTGCGCACTCAGCTATAGAGCCTTCCCCTACCCTACGACCCAAAGACAGAATTCTACACTTCGACTCAATGATTTTATTCCTTCATCGTCAATCCATCAGATTATTAGATTCGATTAGATTAGATCTACTTTTACACATAAAGCCTCACTCTATTTATACAATCCCATGGTTCGCGGACCATGGGTAGATCTTTCAAGCTGACATTACATTAAAAAAGCAAGGGCGGACAACCCTATGACTCTATTACGTCTTTGTGCTTCACGCCCACGAATCGTGGAGTCTTTAAAATGGACTTAGTAAAAACTTGGGCTTTAAGCCCTAAAACATGCCTTGGGGGGATTCCATGCCCAACAAGCCTCCAACACAAACATCGTGACTCACCCTTGAGTCACTTTGTTAGTGCGGAGATCTTCACACATAGATCCTACAACTCTGCTCGAACAACTGCAAGATCAGCAGCGCACTGAACGGTTGTATGCTGAATCTCCTCTACACATTGTTCCGAGACTATAGTGTCCGAATTGCTTCTATACATCTATTTATAGTCCCGCGCCTTCTTCTAACTACTTGGAGCATCAAGACTGTGCTTTTGTCAGCTAGTCAGATAGCTAGGCCACTCGTGTATGGCTTCAATTGACTTGCCTTCAATTTTCCTGGGAAAGGTTCTCCATTTAGCTTTACCAGCTACACTGCACCTCCGTCTGTGACCTCCTTAACAACATACTGTCCCAGCTAATGCATTCTAAACTTTCTCAGGAATTTATCAAACTTACTCTCATACAATAACACTGAATTGTTTACCTTGAAGGTGCACAACTTAATATGTCGATCTTGCTAGGCCTTTTTGCACTGCTTTTGTTCCTGTTGATGGAAGCCAGCTAGAAACTGTTCCTCTTGAAGTTCCTCCAACTGTGCAAGCCTCTCCTCCAGGGATTCATGGTCCATCATACTTATCAGCATTGCTATGTGTAGAATAGGCACAATATACTCCTTTGGCATGACAATTTCCACACCATAGACCAACCAGAAAGGGGTCTGTCCCATCAGTTTCTTGCACATTGTCCTATAAGCCCATAATACTGCAGGTACGCTTACGTCCCAATCACTCCACTGTGTGTCATATACCTTGTTTAGTGCTTCATATACTTCATTAAACGCTTCTGCGTGGATAACCTTTTGCACACTCTTTCTTTCCATACTCTGTTGTTCCAACCGAAGGGGTCATTCGCGCAATTGCCTCACCCGCACATGCTTACTGACTGTGTCTCCTAACGTGAAGTTTGTGTGCATCCGCGTAGGTTTTGTAACATATGTTTGTATCCATCTCGACAGGTGTGCTCATGGATCATTCCATTTGGAAATATTGTATGTTAATCACATTTGAGGCTTCCCAAACTGTATGTGCATCAGTCTCCTGCATTCGCGCCAGTCCTCAAAGCTTCCTTGGTGCGTGCCCCACCACCTCGTGGGCATAGCACATAGTACCCATTTCAAAGCCTTGAAACGTTTTTGTTTCGGCACTTCTCTTTCGAATCGGTTAAGGGAAGCATCTACCTCACTTAACCCATCATACCTAGGCAGATCCCTTACTTCCATTGATACATAGTTGCAGTTCAACGTGGTTACCTCGTGTAACCGGTTCTACCATCGCTCTATCTCCTTGTCAGAATCTGACATATAGGAGCTTTCACGCTCCCATGAGATCTGTCCATCTACGGTGGGATTTATCTAGTCTTACTCTCATGCGATTATCTTGTAGATGCAGTCAAAGTCATTGTCACTTTCATAGTCGCACACTAGCTCCATGTAGCATGATCCTTCTATAGGATTCAAAGGTACAACTACGTGTAGGGAATTTTTCTCAAAAAAAATCTTGTGCTTCTTTAGGTTTATCACCCCCTTCATTTCGGTGGCCCAATCTATTCCTAATACCACTGGGTAGAGATTGTTGTCATCAACAATCTCTATCCTTTCAAAATATGCCAGCGCTCTTGCTCCTTCAATATCTATAGTGATTCCCTGAAATCTCCCCATAGGTATTATCTTTGGTTGGTTTCCCATTTGCAGCAGGATAGGAGACCATTGCAACGTAGGCCTCCCCATGCACTCCCATGTCTGTTTAGGCAAAACGTTCATGTCCAATCCTAGGTCCAAAATCACTTGGTCCATCTCATATCCTCCAATCTGCATGGTCAACCTCATTTCTCTTCCCGTCCTTGTTGTGTGCTTCCAATATTTCAGACTACGTGTGGTTCTCCTGGTGTGGTCGTAGCGCATCAATCAATGAGTTCCTGCAGTCCCTTTACCGCCTTGCTATTGTACAACAGCTTCATGCATGTTTCCAGGAACATTGTGAGCTTCAATGGGTCCATTTTCAGCTCCGGTCTATCTTTTCTTCCTGAAGTGGAGGCATTAGTGAAGCTCTTCCGAGCTTCCATGAAGGTTTCCTTAGCGCGCTCCAAATCAAACTCTAGTTCTTTTGTCAAAGCCTTGCAAACCCAAGTACTATCTTCAGGATGCTTGCCTTTGTCATCCCCTATCGTAATTCCACTTTGGAGCATAATATTCACATTAGGGTCTTCCTCGCGTAGCTCAGACCTCATCATTTGTAGGTTCTGAGTCAGGGGAGGTCGGAGCGCTCCCTTGTCACACGGCCTTGCTATCAGTGTGGGACAATCCTCCATCTCATGATCAAACAATGTATAGTACAAGCATGATGGATGTGTCAGATTCGTAAAATCACAGGCATAATGTCTTATCCCTCCACAATTGTAAAATATTAGCTATTTGCAACCTCTTCCAGGCCTTCCTCCACCTTAGCCTCATCCGTGCCGCTGAAATCTAGTTTGCACCATCTTGTGTTCTGGTCAAGGGGCCACATTTCAGCCTAAACTCTGTAGGTGGGAGTCCTATCCATCATCAGTTCATAGCTTCTAGAGGTGTGCTCATCATTTCCCATTGATCTACATAAATTACAGAACAATTGTTGTGATTCTGTGTGTACTTCTGCAACAAATGGCAGTTGTCTGTAGCATGCTTTCCTCCTATTTGACAAATCATGCACCATAATGCAGGTGTCGCGCTAGGTCTAGCTTGGGCCTCTGGTCTTAATGGCATTGGTCCTCCTCCCATGGGATAATTTGTGAACACTAGGAAGTGGTCCTTGTCATGACCCTAACCCTTACATTTAACACACCATATCTCATCACCCACTTCTAGGCAAGCTGTCCTATCTTGTTTCACACTCTGCATCTCAAGGCACAAGTTTTTCAGTTGCGCGTGGATCTGTTGAACTCCCAGGTTAGGATCCTATATCAGGGTTTCATGCAGCCTCATCACGATCTCCAAGGCCTTGGCCTGAGTTGTTAGCCTCTGTTGTGACAATGTGTTCCTTAAATGTGGCGTTAGTGATGCTACAAACCATTCGCGGTGTTGTCCATCCGTCAAAGTCATATTAGCTTCGCGAATTGTGCACTTCAGTCTCTGATCCAACTCCCAAGGAGTCTCGCCTGGTAGCATCGTGATCTCCTTGAACCCAATGATCAACTGTGCCTCTGACTTTGGCCTGCTAAATTCTCTGTTCAGCGCAGTTTGGATGTCTGTAATCCCCGCATTCGGATTGTCATTAGAATGCTTAATATACCAGGTCATTGCACAATTCTGCGGAGCACTGAACATTGTTGCTTTCTTTATATTGTCATCTGTAACTCCTTGTGCTTCCCATGCAGCTTTTATCACGAACCAAAAATAGTCTGGATATTCATTTCCTACACCCTTCAACAACGGTAACTTTATCGCGCTTGCCATATTGACTCGCAGTGGTGGAGGAGGTGGTGTGGGCAAAGAGGGGGGTGAAGACATTGAAACTGGTGGTGGTGTGGGTGGGGGTGGTATGTGTGGAATCCTCTGCCTTATCAAATTGGTCGCACTTCTTGGTGAGACATTCGTGAGCTCTTCCTCGTCCCCTCGCGGAGGTGAAATCAAGGGGCTAGTTTCTAGTTCTGCACTAACTTCATTTCTGTAAATTCTCCCACATCACATAGCCCCAAACATCAATGTATTCACATAATTTTCTTTTCACACAGTAGCATTTTAATCCAAGTATTTAGAGACTTAACGTACTTACCTCGTGGTCCCTTGAGAAAGCATCGTTTTGCCTCGCTATAGCTGACTGACGTATCTATCGCGAACTCAGTAATGAATCCTGCTATAATTTGATTAAGTCAATGATCAATAGCATGCGTGATCTTATCCTTTGATGCTTCCAATCTGTGCACCAAATCTGGAGTCCACACAATAGGATTATCAAGTCTCCACCTTCCTTGGCTATCTGCTAGCTTCGGAATCGACTCGTAAAGCTTAGTAGGGAAAGATGAGAAGAAAATTTTGTGGATTTACATGTACAGGTAGTAGTCTAACCACTTTTCATCTGATAGTTTCGGATTCCGGTTCTACTACACTGCGAACTCGTGAATTTGTCTATCCAACCAATCTTCAATTACTTTCTTAATTGGACTCCAATGATACGACATCGGACATATTTATACAGATTTCGTTCTCGGCAATAGAACCATTTGTTGGCTTGTTGGGGCTTGACCTGGGTTTAGAGTTAATTAACCAAACAAATCCCTATACTACTGGCCCTTTTGGCAACAGTCTGCGGAGCCCGGACTGAGGTCTCACCCGAAGTAATATAGGGGGGTGATGGAACCAGGTTTCCGCACCCTTGAGATGTCTGAGGGGTTGATTTGGTCCAGCTAAGAGTCTCTTCACGCACTTCCCTGGCCTTCGTGCCCTGATATATTCACCTTCATGCAGCCCTAACCAGGGGCTGTGGGGATTTCGCATTGCTGGAGCAGCAATCTGTACTATTTCCCTAAGTCACACCTGAGATCTTACTTATCTTCTTATAACAGTTAGTTATCTTTGCGTAAACAGATGCCTTATATTATATTTACTTATTCAGCCCATTCATATGAGTTCGCGCAGTAAATAAATAGTAAACTTGCAATTCATACCCAATAATACATAAAACAGGAAAATATACACAAAAAATGGTAAAACTTCTCTTTTATTAATTCTTCCCATGGTTACAAACTCGACCTACCCTACTCACTCAGCTGCGGGAGTCCGTGCACTCAGCTGCGGACTACTAGGCCTTTGCACAGTCAGCTGCAGAGCCTTCCCCTACCCTACGACCCAAAGACACAATTCTACACTTCAACTCAATGCTTCTATTCCTTCGTCATCAATCCATCAGATTATTAGATTCGATTAGATTAGATCTCTTTTTACACTTAGAGCCTCGCTCTATTTATACAATCCCATGGTCCGAAAACCATGGGAAGATCTTTCAAGGTGACATTACATTACAAAAACAAGGGCGGAAAACCTATGACTCTATTATGACTTCGCACTCCGCGCCCACAAATCGCTGAGTCTACAATGGACTTAGTCAAAAATTGGGCTTTAAGCCCGAAAACATGCCTTGGGGGGATTCCACGCCCAACACACATATCCATATTAGTGAAATGAGAATCAAAGTAGGAAGAAGTATTGTTACCTTAGGTCTTGGTGTGGTGTTGTTGGAGAGTGCAAAGTAGTGGAGTGGAACACCCCTTAGCTAACTCCAAGATCAATCCCTGGACATAAACAAAAGGAGGCTTAATATCGCAACATATAACTTCAACAATCAATGCACTAATACAAAGGGATATCTAACTACATACATCTAAGCCACTCATAATCATTAACGTTGCATAAACATGTAAATAAATCACAATACCAACACCATGGAGTGGAGAACACAATTGCAGGTTTATATTAATGGTAGGAAAGAGTGATTACAACCATCAGTTGCATCAGTATTCCCTTACTCCTCAAGCTCCTCTCTCTCTCTCTCCCTTCTTAACCTCTTGAAGAGCCATTGTCTAATACAAGCTTCGAGAGTCAAATTGGAAATCCTTTCAAATGTTTCGACCTCTTCACAATGGCCCTAGCCTAAAATATATAGCATGAGAGGATAAGACTTGCCAAATACTTCATGCATTCCTTTGGGAAAAAGAAGAGATGTTTCCATGCTTTTGTGCTCTTTCCCTATTTGTAGACTCCATTAGGAATAGTAATTCCTCCAAACAGGTCGAATCTGGATGTTTCCCTACTTTTATGAGCTGACATAGGAGTGAATATAGGGATATTTCTTGGTCAACTTTCTCCTTTGACCCATAGAAACTCACTTAAGTTGACTAACGCTCTTCTCGAGGAAACAAACAGAGTTACCCTAGGGACTAATGCACCTGATGCATGGCTAGGAAGCTTTATAAAGCAGGTTGCTAGTTCCTGGAGAGCGTTAGCTTGACAAATAGGCCTGTGAACTTGGTCAATCTTTCAATCATCTTGCCTTTTTCCTCTGAGTTTATGAGGATGTCATTTTCATGTGTAACAGATGCCCTCTAAAGTGTGAGATCAGAGGTAGAGACGATGGTCGAAATACTTTATATAATTTTCATTTTCTTCGAAAAAAGAGAGAGAGGATTGGAGCTTTGGGAGTATGAGAAACCTGATACAAAACATATATATAAAACAACTATAATCATGTCCTGAGTTGGGAATTACTACATTGAGTAGCTATGTCAGAGTGATTTCTCAAAAAGGAGATATGATGATCGTGTCCACCGATAAGCACAATGCAAGACTTGTGTCATAATAATATCATTCTGATGAGTTGTCTCCAAAAAATAATATACACAACCTGGGAGAGGAAACAAGGTTGAGTGATTTAATCCTCTACCCAAGGTCTTCATTTCTGCTTCATCATAACAACGTAGTTCGATACATGTGAATAAAGGCATTGAGGTTGAACATGTACAAAATCATCTGATTACCAATCAATAATGGAGATTGTTAAGAGACACGAGGATGGCCACCGATAATGGTCATGGTCTCCAAGATGCACAGGACAATCTAGTGAGTGTGAATAATGTCTTGTCGTGGAACACTCGTAGAATTGTTTAACTAGGAGCCAATAATGAAAACCCCTCCCCAAACACAAGGTAACTTGCCACTGATGTCTGCAAGTTCCAAGGCACTGAAGTCTCTCTGGGTGTGCTTCCTAGATAGAGCATTGAAGACGATAAGAAGAGGCCTATCAAAAGGTAGGCCATAATGTGTCCTACATCAGTCGACATGAAATGGGACAAGAATGATTTTTTTTTGAAGAATAGTTTGAGCATTGGGATGAATCGACAAAGGGAATGTTGGAAGGATATGCTTCATGGTTTGATGGAGGAAATAGAAGATAAAGGGTTTCCCTTGAACAATAGAAGGCATGACACAAAGGGTTTAACCATGCAGCACTAGACTCATGAACACCAAATAGTGTTAGGATACAGAGATGTAAGAACATCGGGGTATATGGGCTAAAATCATAGGATGGTAAGGTTTGTATTGAGAGGCCTTCACAAAGAAAGTTTTACTGAGGGAGTTCCATGTTCAAGGGAGTGACTGTTGCCTAAAAACTCTTTTCAAAATACTAACATAAAGCAATTGTGTTTTCCACTTTCCCCATCTGATTAGTTTAGTGAGTCCAGATGGGTAAAATCGGTGGTCTTTTCATATTTTGAGAGTCTGAATAGATCGTAAAGAGAAACTCCAGGGTGGTCCCTTTGTCATAGTTTTTAACTGGGTGTGACAAAGGTTTAATAGTATACTCAAAAAGGTTCCTTTTCCATAAGTTAGTCTACTGAGTCCAAATATAGAGATAAACCTATGCTTAATAGACATTTGCCTCATTTTGTTATGAGTAAGAGGGGACGGAGTAAACTCAATATTTCGTCATGAAATTTTCATGAGTCACGCGACGACAAACTCAATAGATCTTCATCAAATTTTAATGAGTCAAATCTAGGAAAATCGAGGTATCTTTTTTAGTTTAATGAGCGAGGAAAAAGAGGTAAAAGAACTACTCATTCCTTCTTCGTAGATTTAATGAGCCCGAAGAAGGGAAAAAACTCGGGGATTTTTCAATTTAAAAGCAAGAAAGAGTCCCAAAAAAGAAATCCCTTAAACTATCATCGTAGGAGTTTAACGAGCCCAATGACAAACACTCGAGGATTTTTTAGTTCAAGAGCGAGAAAATATCCCATAAAAGAAAGCGCTCGTAGTGAATAGAACATGGTCATTTATGCAATTCAGCCCTGAAAATCCTTTCATCCAAGTATGAGTAATATTTAACAATATGTCCACATTTTTCCTGATAAATAACATTGGAAATGAACTACTTCTACTTTAATGACATTAATTAAGATAATTCATACCTTTAGAGTGACTATAAGGGAGTTTTTGAGCCTCCATTTTCACCATTTACATCATTTGATTGTTGTGAGAGTGTTTTGGATCTAAAGAGGAGAAGATCTTCTATGGACGATTACAGGCAATCCAGGCGACCATTCGACTTGCCATTTGTTCGAGGTAGATGGAAAAATCTTCATCCTATATTCTTGAACCTTTTTTAGCTACATTGGAGGTGTATTTTTAGAATTTCGGGAGGCCCTAGCTCATTAAATGCAACTAACACCCCACTCTAGGTCTAGAGGGGTGTTAAATGCCCTACATAACCTAGAGCAAGGTGTTAGTACCCCCTGTTTGCCATAAATGGGGTGTTAGTGCATGAGGGCACATTCTAAAACCCCGACCAATGATTTCTCAAGCATTTTTGCCCCATTTTAACTAATTTTTTGGTTGATTTGTGCAGGTTTTGATCCATCATGGCTAGTTTATGGAGGGAACGAGCCCATGATTGTCAGGAACTACTAATGAAAAATGATCAAGCTTGTATACTTGCATTTCATCGATGTGGTTTGATGAAATATGCAAGGCTTGACCTAATGAAAGGTCAGGAATAACTTTTAATCTAGATCATTCAGTGCTAGGATGAACACCAAGGGGCGTTTAGGATCAGGGGTCATGAGCTCTCGATCGACATAGATGATATCTATTTCTTGACTAGTTTTTCATGTAGAGGTGCATGAGCAAACTTGACCAGGGGCTGAACCGATCCACGGTCTAGCCTAGAGTTGATCCAGGCTTACTGTATCCGTGAGAGTGGACTAGTGAGCAACAAGGTCCCTATAGAGCGGATTAGATCCAGCTTTATGAGGGCCATATTATGGATGATTGTACGCTTGGCAGGGTCCAAGATTCCCCATGTTGTGACAAAGGCCCAATTGTTGTTTTCCATTGATTGTGTCTAGCCTCAGATCTTCAACTGGTGTGAGGCGGTTCTTCGTAAACTAAGGGTGAAGTTGACGGCATGTAAGACTCAAACCCAATAGAGTTTTGGGTATGGTACTCCCATTATATCCTTTATGCTTGAGAGGGTGCCTGTTATGAGATCGCAGATGAGTGTAGGTCTACTTGATCCAAGGGAGCCTAGGTAAGGGACCCATCTGACATTTTTTCGAAGAATATTTCTTCGAATGGCTCAGTGGTCAGATCAAAATTATAGATGACTATGCATGTGAGGGCATGGACTTTATAGGAAATCCTGACTTGATATTGCCACCTGGTACAAATTGGGGGCCTCAAGGTAAGAAGGTTTTTTAGAGTACTTTAAAGTATTTTTTAGCTTTTGAATGTTTATGTAATGTTTTTGTTGTTATGGGTGAACAAGTATTGACATGAAGCTTTTTTCTTGACACAGACTTGGCATCGGTGCAACCTACAGGCGTGCCTTGCCAAGTGAGGTGAGGGGACCAGCTACTTAGAGCTAGCATAGGAGCATCTGTCAAAGATGGGGACAATGCACAAAGTCTTCGCAAGGTTCTGAGGAACCTCGAAGGTATGAGCATGGGCGTTCCCCACTTTCCCATGAGGGACATTCCCATTCACATCAAGGGACACATTGTTGGTGTGCCTGAGCAGTTTCTGGTTCCTCTTCGGAGGATAGTTAGAGTTGTTTTGACTTTTCATGAGCCGTAGGCCCTTGTAACAGGTGCATGGTATAGCCAGCGGGTGTTTATAGCAAGTCTTCGTAGTTATTTTGTACTTAAAAAAACCCAAGTTTTGGGAAATTTTCTTGATGTAAAAGACTAGATTCGATATATATTTATATACAGATGTTTTGGTATTTTATGATGTAAATGTTTTTTAAGTGTATTTTGTAAATTTTTAACTATGTTAATATTTACTTCCTTACATGTATCTATAGTAAATGAGACAGATGCCAATCTAATACATAGTTTTCCAATGAATCAAAAACTATATTAAATTCTCAAGGAATGTCTTCAAATGAAATAAACTCAAATTGAAGTTCCAAGAGTCGTACCCTTAAATAATGATGTAACAAGATTGGATTGTGAATGTGATAGCGATTTCTTAATTGCATAATGACAAGCTGAGAGTCTAACTTGACCACCAGATTGGACATGTCTCGAGATGATGCTTTAGTGAGAAGTGAAACTATAGACATATAATGAGCAATATTTTTGGTGGTAGTAACAAGAAAAGACTCCCTCATAACAAAGCAATTCCGTCTCAGTTGTGTAAATGACCCAAGCAGCTGATGCAATGTGCCATGTGTGACAACTGGCACCATCTGCGTATCCTACGTATGCTAAGGGTAATGAAGACATTTGCATGCTGAGAAATATGTATCAGACAAATAATCAAAAAATACCAAAAATCCAGTCACATAAAAAAAGAAGCAAAACTTATAAATACATAGAATTACAAAGCACATGCCTAGTGTAATACTAGGCATAATACTTTTTCAGATAGAGCCCGTTTCGGGGCTCATCGAGTGGGACTCCTTCATAGCCCTGAAGCTCATATGCCCCTTTTGAGAGGACCTTGGTGGCAACATATGGACCGATCCATTTTGAATCGTTCTTTCCCCCAAGAGGTCATGCCTTTTATCATAGAGTAAAACAAGATCCCCCTCTTGGTAAGAATGAGGCTTGACCTCTTTTTCATACTGGGCTTTGACCCGACACTTGTGAGCTTTGAGTGCCAATTCGACATCTCGATTGGTTTCATCCAATTGATTGAGGTATAGTAGACGCTCTTCTTTAGCCGTGGTGCCGGGCAAGAGTTCAAAAACAATTTTTAGGGAAGGAATCTGACGCTAGATAGGTGAAACTGCTTCCAGGCCATAAGCTAGTTGAAATGGTGTAAAGCCTGTAGCGGTTTTGGCTAAAGTTTGATATGCCCACAACGCATGATATAACATTTGGTGCCAGTGGGTTTTGTGATTACCTACTAACCTTCGGATCATGGTCTTTAAGACTCCATTAATGACTTTTACTTGGACATTATCTTGGGGATAGTAGGAGGATGATTAGTCCTAGCAAAAACTGAGCAACGATGTTAAGTAAGACATCATGTGATTATGAAAATGAGATCCATGTTCTATAATGATCGTGTGGGGCACACCAAAGTGACAGATAACTTGATTAAACAGGAATAGTGCCACGGTTTCTCCATCGGCCTAGAAAGTGGGAAGGGCTTTGGCCCATTTCGTGAAATAGTCCACAACTACAATAATGTAGGTGTGTCCGTCAGAGGAAGTGGGGTTGAATGTGACAAGTCAATACCCCATTTGAAAAAAGGTCCAACAGAGATAACATGGTGCAGAAGGGCCGAAGGAGTGCACATTTTCTTTGTAAACACTTGACAAGGGTGGAACTATTGGATTGCCTTGATACAATCTTTGAACAAGGTTGGCCAGTAGTAGCCTGGAAGGTAAAATATTCTAGGCAGTAGACATGTCAAAAAGATGACTGCCACATGCCCTAGAATGGCAGTCATTTAATACGTGTTTCGCCACTTCATGAGTTAGGCAACATCGAAGAACTGTATCAGTGCCACGATGATATAAAGTATCGTTTAGCACTAAATAGTGTCACGCTTGGTGGCAGATACGATGACAGTCACTTGACGATAGTTCAAGGCGGAAACGTTGTGCCTCGAAGTAGATGAGAATTTCACCATACCAAGGGTTAGTAGAGTTGATCAGATAGACAGATTCATGCTAGAGAGGATCGTGAGCTATCTCATTTTGATTGATAATGGGAAGATCCAACAAAAGTTTGGTGAAGACTAAGGATTTTTTCACCTTGGCAGTGGTGAAAACCAAATCAAATTGTTGGAGGATAACTATCCTTTTGGAATATTTTCCTCCCATAACCTGACGAGACAAAATGTGTCTCATGGGATTCTCCAAAGCGATGACGGTAGTCTGTCGCAACCTTATATAACATTGGAATTGATTGACAATAAAGACAACTGCCAAGGATAAATTTTCCACATGTGAATATCTGAGTTCAGGCCTTTTGATAGATAATAGATCACATGCTCACTCAGATCATCATGAGTTTGGACCAAAACCATTCCAAGAGAGGATGGTGATGTTGCCAGATAGAGAAAGTCACACCCATAGTTGGGAGCACTAAGTAGTGGGGCTGATCTAAGTGCCTTTTTCAAGGCATCAAATGATTGTTGAGATTGATTATCACACAAGTATGGTACTCCCTTCTTTAGTAGGTGCATAAATCCTTTCATCAACTCGACATAATTTACAATGAACCGTCGTAAGAAGTTTTCTTTCCCTTGCAAACATTGGAGCTGCAAAATGGATCGTGGCTTAGGAAATTGAGTAATTTCCTCTATATTATCGGGATCAACCCTAATCCTGTACTTGGAGACAATGAATCCAAGTTGGCATCCAAACTTAACAAAGAAAACACATTTGTGTGGATTCAGATGTATGTTATAGAACTTACACCTAAGAAAAATTTCTCGTAAATGAACTAGGTTTTGAGTTCGCTTCTTGGAATGGGCTGGCAGGTCAGCCAAGTAAGCCTGAACAATATGTCTGATATCATGGAATGTGTAGTCTATGGCCCATTGATATGTTGCTCTAGCGTTCTTTAAATAGAATGGGTTTTTGATATGAAAATATTCCCCAAGGGAAAATGAAGGCGGTTTTGTGCTGGTCTGTTAGTTTTATGGTGATCTGATTATATCTTGAGAAACCATCCATAAATGAGAAGGATTCACAACCGACATAGTCGTCAATTATCTGGTCGATGAACATTGTCAGATAATTATCTTTTGGACACAGAGTGCTCAAGTGTTGGTATTTGACACAGATGCAAATCATACCTTGTTTCTTATCTACAGGAACCAGATTGGAAACCCATTTCGTTAAGGGAATAGGGTAGATGAAACCAACAGATAACATTTTTTCCACCTCAGTCTTGATGGCTACAGTGTTGCAGGGGTGGAATGGTCGAAGCCTTTGGTGGACATGCTTGGCATTTTCATACACCTTGACCTCATGCTCGAAAATAGATGGATCTATGTCAGGCATTTCCTTGTAAGACCAAGTGAATACATCACAGAATTCATTAAAAAATAAGGTGAAGCTTGCAATTTCCTCAAGAGTGCAATCAGCTCCAACCTGGATGATTTCCATGATTCCTGTCTTGACTGAAATATCGATGAGCAATGTCTTTGAAAGATTTCCCATGTTCCCTTTCAAGTCCAAGGTTGGATAGTCATATAAGGTGAGGGAATGATTTCAGGTATGTCAAAACATAGGATTTGAATGGGAATCGTGTCTAAATCAGATATCAAAATGTGATGGTGAGAATTATCCCAAGGTCACTCTTCTAAACACATGATCTCTCGAATAGCTTCGTTTGAAGGTAAGACTTGATTGAGGAGATTGTTAGAAGGAGCATTTATAGGAGGGGAGGTAGTACGGTTGGTCATGACCAAAGTGGCTGGAGATTTAGACGTAGATTGAATGGCTTGGTAGGCCAATTCAACAGGTGACAATGGCACTTTTTCTCTGTAAGAGTTAATGTTTGAAGGGGTTGGGAGGATCCAAGGATCGGTCAGTTCATGAGGAATAGATGAGACCATAGAGACCGTATGTGGAACCGCAGGTGGTACGAGAGGAAAACAACCCATCAGGGAAGAACCCTTCAATAAACTGGTACCAATACTGATGTAAGAGTTAGGAACACCACCCACTAGGGGTACAAAGCCACTAGGTATCGAGGAGTAATCTGCGGTGCAAAAGGATAGTTGGTCCTTTATGATGATCCTTCCATCCAATTGAAATAGGATGATATGAAAGATAGTAGATACAATGGAAATCATGGCATAAGTCCAACTGTGACCCAACAGCAGATTATAGTCGAGTTTTCTATGTATGACTTCGATATCCATCATGTTGGGATAGGGTCCCCTAGGGTCAATTTTGGGGAAAAAGCCCAAGTTTTGTTGTATAAAGTGTAAATTCTCCGCAAGTTGTGGTCGCAGAGCACGTAGATAGCTAAAGTGTGATAAAGGGTTTTACCCTTCTTTTATGTAAGTTGAGTCAGCTTTTGAAGACCTACCCATGGTCCGTGGACCATGGGATTGTATAAATAGGTGTGTCTTAGGATGTCTAAGGCAGTAGTAGAAAAAGTAAGTAATATTGTCTATGGGAGAAGTCTAAGGAGTTGGCAAAGAGAGTAGGAAGAAAGGCTTTGTAGTTGTGTGTGCAGAGGCCTAGAGTAGAGTCTGCAGCTAAGTGTGCGCACCCCTGCAACTGAGTGCGCAGGGAGGTCTCGAGTCTGTAAGCAGAACTGAAGTATTAGTAAAGAGATTATTCCAGAAATTTCCGTGTTTTTTCTATTTACTTTTGTTATGAATGAATGTGCTTTTATGCTGTGATGAATGATGGGTTTATGAAATATTATTGTATTGATGTGAAACTTTACATGAGTTATATTGTCATATGAATGCAATTGATGTTATATGTTTATGCGAAGAATATCTTGTTGCATGTTAAAGTTATCGAACACTTAAGCCAATCTGAGTAATTACAGGGTTAAGAGTAATCTTTGATGCGCATAAGTAGTTG
This sequence comes from Pinus tabuliformis, assembly GCA_031772625.1. Classification (NCBI taxonomy): domain Eukaryota; kingdom Viridiplantae; phylum Streptophyta; class Pinopsida; order Pinales; family Pinaceae; genus Pinus; species Pinus tabuliformis. The sequence goes on along the minus strand of CM062813.1, from coordinate 1,126,123,388 downwards.
ATCTGCCTATTCAGGGTCCATGAAAGATAGTCATAGACCTTCACGAAGGTTTAGAGGCTAATTAAGAGAATTATATCTGTTGTGGAGGTAAATCCTCTCTGCGGACAGAGACGATCCCTACTAGCCCAGACCGGGTCTAGCAACAATCACACAATGCTATCATGCAAGTTCCTAATTGCGAATAAAAAGTAGATGGTAAGAACCTACTTGGATTCCAATGCTAGTGTTCATCGAAGACATATCGCCTTCGTCCCTTTGCCTTGGCCGGTCACGATCCGCACGATCTCCGTGATAGGATACCTGCACATGCAAAGAACAACACGAAAACAAGCGTAAAATCTAGTAGATGCAATTATATATCAGTCAGAAAAGATATAACTCAACATCAAACATGAGACAATGAGAGTGGAACCATAATTATAGTCATCTATTATTAATAAATAACAAAGAAGAATACAACCATTGTTCTGACGTCAAATCCTCCTTTGGCTAGGTGATCAGCTACACAAGTCTTGCAAAGCTTGTTGGGATGGGAAACAAGCCTCTCTCTCTTTGGGTGACAAGAATCTCCTTACTTAGATTTGGCCTTATGGGTGCAAAGAAGGCTCTTGCAGCTTCAAAATCATAAACTCCTGGAACTATTGTAATTCTTGTGACTAGCTTGTTCAAGACGTAGAGGCAAGCTTTTATAGATGGAGAGGGAAAGAGATAGGATCAACCACATTATTCATGGGATTGGCTTTATCACTTAGAAACTTCCATGAAAGGTGGCAAACCACTTTCCCTTCTATGGAGATTTGGAGCCAAACCATCCTAGCTCAACATAGATTCAGTTGGTGAATGGGTTGTAGAGAACCTTCGGGAGTTTGGTGGTTGAAAACTTTACTCAATTCGGTTGGCGCGAGTGCGACTCTGGGACAGAGCGCCAATGGCGCGCCCTTTATAGAGTATTTCCCTCATTGGCGCGGGCAGTGAACTGTGAACCCGCGCTAATGTAAAAAGAGCTGTTTTCATGAGGATTTTGCAGGAGATGTCTTCAGGGCAAATGAAGCTCATACTAAGAGGAATATGATGCAAGTGGTTTCAGGTCATGTCACTTCTCACAGGTCCCGGAATGAGTCCTCCAGTGTACAGGTGAGGGGTAACAGGGACGGTGACAAACGGTGACAAATTGCTGTGTAACAGATGCCCCCTAAAGCATGAGGCCCGAGAGAGAGAGGGGTGAAATGCTTTACAAGAACATGTGTGACTGAAAACACGGCCGCTAGAGAACCTGCGTAAAGAAGTACAACTGATATCTCAAGTACATGATATATGTGTGGTATGGGCGCAGCCATCCGTAACAGAGTACATAATAATCTAGATCCAAGGTATGGACGCAGCCATCCGGAGAGGATCAATAAATAGACTCAGGCATGGTCGCAGCCATCCAGTAAATGAGTCATGTAATCATAATAATCCACAAATCGTAGCCTGGATCTCAATAGACAAAATCCAGGGTCTTGCGCTCCGTCTCGACCCGTACAGAGTACAAGTTCAAGCATGCGAATGTATGAGTTGAAGTTGAACATGCATGAACATCGTCTGATTACCAGTCAATAATGAGAACTGTTAACAGACGCAAGAGGTACCACCAATAATGACAATGGACCTCAAGGTACTATAGGTACAATCTACGGCGTGTGAATGAATGAGCTGGTGTCGAACACTCGTGGAATCATTCGATCGGAGGCCAATGATGAAAACCTCTCGTCGAACACGAAGAACCTGCCATTGAGGCATGCAGGCTCCAAGGCACCAAAGGGAGTCTCTAAACCAGCTTCCTGGAAAATGAGCTGGAGTCGACAGGAAGTGACCTTGATCAAAGGTGGGCCATAATGTTTCCCACATCATTGACACGAGATAGAGGAAAGATGTTGTGGTGATGCAAAATTATGTGAGGTATCAGAGGGAGGTTGTATTTTAGCAGAGGTCAACTTCTCTTGAACATATCGGCGGCACGATAGCGGACTTGGTAGTATTTGACATCAAATGAGCAGAGGTCATGGTGACAAGGCAATGAGTAGATGAGAGGTCAAATAGGATAACCCAAACCCACGGAGGCTAGTGTAAAAAGAGATGAGATGTTCCCACCCAGACACGAATGCATACTAGTGCCGTGTTCAAGAGCGACATACTGCCGACACGACAATGATTATGGATCCATTTTCCCCACCATTTCTGGCGAGTACCCCAGTTATTTTTAACAAGCTTGATGGGGATAGCATATGCTCGGGAGTGTCATTACGACGGAATCCGATGTCATTAAGTTTTACGAGCCTGACAAAGGAGAAACTCGGTGTCTTTTCCTATTTAGAGAGTCTGAAAAGACAGTAAAAAGTAAACTTCAGGGGGGTCCTTTTTCGTAAAGTTGTGTCTCTCGAGCCCGAAAAAGTATAAAACAATGCTCGAAAGAACCACCCGACCATTATGATCGAGGAGTAATTTTCATGAGTAGTGATATCGATCTGAAAAAGTAAAAGAGCAATCAACATCACGTCGTTTCATAACCATTAACGAACCGGAAACGACAAGGGTCCGACAATCTTTTCGTTTTTACACGGTCGGAAAAGGGTTTAAAGATGACCGCCTCTTCTTTACTTTTAATGAGCCAAGAGGGATAACTCGACAATCTTTTCAGTTTTAGCGAGTCAGAAAAGAGCTGAAAGATGACTCCATAGTGACTTTTTCGTGTATTTACCGAGCCCGAAAAAGTATAAAATACAACTCGTTTCACCATCGAAGTTGCAAAAAGGACCTGCCATAGCACCAATAGCAAGCGTAAAATCCATTTTCGACCAAAAATATATTAAAATATTCAAAAAAGAACTCTTTAACCCTAATTATAAGTCAAAAAGTCTATAAATGTGGTGAAAATGTAAAAACAAAATTACTTTTACATTTTACCTTGTGCATAGTGGTAGTGGTCCATTTGGAGTGCAAACTTTGAGCAGCGATTACCACCAATCCGGGCAACCATTTGAGATTCTGCCAGTTCCAGGTAAGAGGCGCTCTCTTAAGCTTCATTTTCATTCCTGTTTTTATGCATTTTGTTCCTGATTTGAGCCTTCACAAGGGGGATTTCAAAATTTAGGGTTGCGCCCCATTGGCGCGGGTATTCGGCACGGGTCCGCGCCAATGGGGTGATTTACCCAAAGGTGTCGCGCCATTAGCGCGACTGTTTTAGAAATAGTCGCGCCAACCGCGCGACCTAGGTTTCCGCTTAAATTTTCCCATCAATTTTGAAATTTGTCCGGTGTATATGCTTATCAGGGTTTCATTAATGATTTATTCATCCTTGTGAGTGCAGGAAACACGCAAAAATGCCGGTGGAATGGAAAGAACAAGAGCACGATTCCATAGATGCCTTAGCCATCGCAGATGAGGGATGTATGAATGCGCTGAGAGACTGTGGTCTCAAGAAATTCTTTCTCACCTCCTACCTGCGAGCCCAACCAGAGCTATTACAGTTCATAGTAGATGCTTGGGACGTCGATGACCAAGTATTTCAACTACGGGATCAGACCTTAGAGCTGGATGTATATGATGTGTATTTCATTACTGGGCTGTCACGGAGAGGGGTAATCCCCATTCTGACCGGAAGCAGGCCTTCCGCAGAGAAAGTAGGTGAAGTAAAGGCTCGTGTGTGCCCAGAGGCACAATTTGGGAAGAACAGTGCCAAGGTGGATATTGCCACCATCCATGATTTGGTTCTTAAGGTGATTCTGTTCACCATCAAACGTGCAGCTGGGGTACAGGCACCCCATGAGGCCAGCAAGAACCATCTGTTACTGGCGACAGAATGTCTTAGCCCCACCATTTTTGACTGGGCTACAGCAGTGACTACAAATATCAAGAGGCAGCTTACAAGGTGTAAGCGCGGGGGGGTGAAACAGTTCGGATATGGTTCGATTGTGGTATCGTTCTTCTTGGAACGATTACCTTTATTCCAGTACCAGGGAGCTGTAGTAGCAGACCCATTACCACGAGAGCCAAGGATGGCTCGCTGGGCAGCATTGATGGCTAGAGGAGGAGGGGGCTAGCAGATGTCTTCGCGGCCCGAGTTCTTCATATGGCTTCGCCACCAGTTGATCGTGGTGGAAGACTGGCCATACGCGGGAACCAACTTCATGGGGGACCCAGACCTCCCATTGCCAGAGGGGGAGGAATGGGAAGAGGAGCTAGGTATGATCTTCTCTTTTTGGTGTTTTATGTATTTCCATTTTTTTTGTCAATACATGCACGTTCTGATGACAATTATATGTATATGCAGATGTGGGCCCAGAGCGTCCAGCCGGTTTGTCTCCTATAGTGAGGAGGCACCAACCTGCAGCTGACCCTCAGGCAAGAGGCGCCGTGGGGGAAGAGCTGGTGCAGAATCTCAAGGGACTTACCCAAGGGATTCCAGGCTATGCTAGATTAGCGGATGTGTCGTTCGCATCTTAGAGGCACACAGTGGGGGAGCCGTCCCGCATCCATCGTCTGTTGAGACGCTTGGTGCGCGCGGTGACGTGCTACCATGAGCACCACCATGAGTAGACTCCTAGGTTTCTTTCATGCATATTTTTTGAGGGACATGTTGTCCGAGGATGTATCAGGATGAACATGTATTATTTTTTGGGTTTTGTAACGCACACGGTGAAAACATTATGACACACATATATATACATATGCCTATGGTTTATTACTGTGCTTTTATGTGCTTGCTTGTATAATGTGTTGATTATAAATTATGCAAATGTCTATCTAATACATGATTAGCCAATGCATCAGATAATGTGTTTAATCTTCGTGGAATATGTTGATATGTGATGAAATCAAAATTTCTTTCTAACAATTTAACACGCAAGTACAGCCTTAAAATGTGAGGGTCTCTGACAGAATATCACCCATTGAGCTGGTGGACGACAAGCTGAGAGTCTAGGTTAACAAGCAATGTACGAATACCGAGATTAATTGCTTCGGCTAATAATTCAATAACAGCGCTATACTCAGCAACATTGTTTGTAGTACAGCCTAAACAGACACCTTGAAGATCTATCAACTCACCGTGAGGATCGTAGATCACCCACGCCGCAGAGGACAAATTACGAGTGCTACAGCAGGCACCATCAGCGAAACCAATGTAAGGTGCACCCGACATCTGCACAAGAAGCAAAAAGACACAATAAGGGGCAATCACGCTTTCACACCAAACCGAAAACATGAAAACTCACACACACACACATGTACAAATCGGAGTGCATGAATCATGCATAGTACTTTTTCAAGTACAGCCCATTGCGGGGATTATCAAGAGGATTACCTTCGTAGTCAACTAGCTCGTATGCCCCTTTTTGCAATACTCTCTTTATAATGTAAGGGCCTAGCCACATGGGCTCGAGTTTGCCTGCCCCCAGCTTGTCATTGGCTTGGTCGTATAGCAGGACAAGGTCTCCCTCAACAAAGGAACGAGGATGAATAGTCTGGTCAAAATGAGTTTTGACTCTCTTCTTTTGAGCTTCAATAGCTAGAGAGGCTAAACGACGGGTCTCGTCTAACCGTTCTAGATAAAGGAGCCGTTCCTCCACTGGAGTGGTGTTGGGAAGCAACTCGACGGCTATCTTCAACGAAGGAATTTCACATTCTATAGGAAGGGTAGCCTCCAGTCCATAAACTAGCTGAAATGGAGTGAATCCGGTGGCATCCTTCACAGAGGTTCGGTAGGCCCACAAGGCAGGAAACAACATCAGATGCCAATTAGACTTATGCATATCGACAGTGCATTGAAGCATTGTTACCAAAATCTTGTTAACAGCTTCAACTTGACCATTAGATTGAGGATAGTACGGGGTTGAACTATCGTGCCGTAAGCCTAGTTGGGTTGTCAACTCGGTCATCATGTGATTACGGAAATGCTTCCCGTGATCTGTGACGATGGCTTGTGGAACTCCGAACCGCGTAATAACATGATTGAACAAAAACTGTGCCGCTGTATGACCGTCTTCGATTAATGTGGGCATTGCCTCGGCCCATTTTGTAAAGTAATCGACGGCAACGATAATAAACCCATGCCCCCCGGCCGAGCGAGGCTTACAGGTTGTATAATCAATGCCCCATTTGGCAAAAGGGCCTACGGTCACTACAGGGTGCAGCGGGGCCGGTGGCGCACGCATCTTCCGCTGGTATATCTGGCATGCATGACATGAGCGGACAGCAAGAATGCAATCCTTAAAAATGGAGGGCCAGAAATAACCAGTGCGAAGGATTTTTTGAGCCGTGGAATATCTGGACATATGGCCACCACAGGCGCCAGAGTGGCAGTCATTCAGGACTCTCTCAGCCTCTTCGAGGGTAAGACAGCGGCGAAGAACGGAGTCAACGCCGAGACAGTATAGGGTGTCCCCTATGATCCGATAGGGTTGAGATTGATGGCGGATCCGCCGCCACGCATCTTTGGAGACAGAGGGGCGGAAAGAGGACGTTTGTAAATAAACAATAATATCCCCGTACCAGGGGTCGAGGGTTCTAATCAGGAAAAGGGTTTCGTCCGGGATATGATCCTCGGAAAGAGAGGGTGTAGAAGGAGATGGCAAAGAACAGAGCAATTCAGCAAAGACCAGCGACTTCTTAGACTTGGCAGCAGTAAATTCCAAGTCAAACTCTTGGAGGATTACGATCCATTTCGAGTATTTGCCCACCAGCAACTGACGCGACAAAATGTATGTCATCGGGTTGCAGTCAGAAATCACGGTCGTGGTGCGCAACAGGATAGAATGCCGAAAACATTGGACGGCACAAACAACAACCAATGCCAACTTCTCGACGTAAGCGTAGCGAATTTCCATATCCAAGAGGTTGCGGATGAGGTAATAGATAACGTGCTCATTTCCATCATCATCATCCTGCACTAGAACCATGCCGATAGTGGTATCAGCGACAGCCAGATAGAGAGTATAATCACGATGGTAGTTCAGAGGTCTTAATAATGGAGCAGAGACAAGGAGGCCCTTGAGTCGCTCGAAAGACTCCTGAGCGATAGCATCCCAATGAAAGGGTGTGTCTTGATTCAACAACTGCGTGAAACCCTTAGCCACCTCGGCATAATTCAGAATGAATCGTCTAAGGAAATTTGCTTTGCCCTGCAAGCTCTGCAACTACTGCGAAGAAGCAGGGGGAGGAAGATTCAAAATGGCCTCGACTTTGAGGGGATCCAGACGGATGCCTTCTCGGGAGACGATAAACCCGAGTAGTTGGCCTGATTCAACGCAGAAGACGCATTTATGAGGATTGAGCCTAATACGGTAGTGTCGACAGCGGAGAAAAATTTTGCGAAGATGGGAGGGATGGTCCTAACGCTTGACTGAATGAGCTGGGAGGTCATCTAGGTACGGCTGTACAATGTGATGAATGTCATGAAAGGCATAGGACATTGCACGTTGGAACGTAGCGCCGGCATTCTTTAGGCCGAAAGGGAGCTTCTTATAGGAAAAAGTGCCCCAAGGACATATAAAATCCGTCTTATGTTGATCAGCGGGTGCGATGTTGATCTGGTTATATCCAGAGAAGCCATCCATAAACGAGTAAATTTTGCTTCCTGCACACTCATCGATAAGCTGATCGATGAAGGGTGTAGGGAAGTTATCCTTAGGATAGGCATGATTGATATCACGGTAATCAACACAGACTCGGATAGTGCCCTGCTTTTTGTTCACAGGGACTATATTAGAAACCCAATCCGTCAGTGGAATGGGGTAAATGAAACCAGCCTTGAGAAGCTTTTCGACTTCTGCTTTGATGGCTACGGCCTTTCGGGGGTGCACAGGGCGTAAGCGCTGACGAACAGGCTTAGCACCTGGATACGTAGGTATCTCGTGCACCACTATACTAGGGTCGATGCTAGGCATTTCTTCATAGGACCAAGCAAAGACATCACGAAATTCGCGAAATAGGTCAGTGTAGAGTTGAACTTCCTCTGGAGTGCAGGTGACTCCAATATGAATGTGCTCGACAATCCTTGGTTTCACAGAGATGTCGATAGGTTGGGTTTGCGTAATGTTCCCCATATTGCCCTCAGAAGATACTTGGTAAATTTGAATAGGCGTTTGGAGGGGCGATGATGGGATACACGGAGCAAACCGCTCGAGAAATGCGATCATTTCCTGATGGGCAGGGAGAAAGGAAGAGCAGTGGTGATGATCTGACCAAGGGAGCTCTTCAAGAGACATGGTCTCTATGATGGCTTCATCGGAAGGAAATATTTCCTTTAATGGATCCGACATAGCATCATCTCCAAGCCAAGGGAAATGAACATACGAATCGGGAACACCGCTTGGAAGAGCAGGTTCGGGAGGGGGAGCCGATGTAGCAACGATTTTGATGTAGTTGAGCTCGGCAGGACTCAATGGCATCATATCACCCCAGGAGTCTATCTGATTAGCGGGAGGAAGGACCCACGGATCAGAACGTACAGAAATCATGTTAATAGGGGCGAGATTCGGAGGTGGAAGGGGAAAGACACCCATTAGGGCAGGATCTTTAAAGAGCCCGGCTCCCACACTCTCGAATGATTTAGAGGTATGCTCCACGAATGGCACATTACCTTTGGAAGAAGAGGCGAAGAAGGAGAGTTGGTCCACCATGACAATCTTCCCTTGATGAGGGAAACGAATGACACGGAAAAGGGAGGAAGCCACGGCTTGCATGGCGTATGTCCAGCTACGTCCGAGGAGGAGGTTGTAGGTAAGATTAGCGTCGACAACTTCGACCTCCACTTCTACCATCTTCCCTTCCAAGGAGATGGGCAAGCGTTGGAGGATACCGTAAGGATGAGACTCTCTTCCATCAAAGGCTTCTAATGTCGTAGGAGACTGACTTAACGTAGGAGAACCAATAGCCTTCCAGCAAGCAACAGACATGATGCAAGTTGAGGCACCTTCATCAATGACTGTACGATGAATTGTTTTGCCATTGATGATGACCTGTATAAGGAAAGCGACTTGGTGAGGCAGTCTCGGCGTAAAGCCCTCGAGATCGAAAGAAATCAAATCTGAATCAGCCGGGTCTATGCCACCGATAGCCGATAGCAAGGACTTCCTCTGCGAGGGGCAGCTCTGGAGGACTTGTAGAGTGGACATAGCAGACGAAGCCTGAGCTAAGTCCTCAACAATGCTATAGTGCTGGGCAGCGCGAGCATTAGGGTTGTAAGACGACTTCCGAAGTACACCTTTCGAAGGGGGTCGGGGGATCGTCTTAGTGCTGGGTCTTTCGATGTGGAGAGGACCAGAACTGGACGGAGGAGTGCTGGAGGGGACCTCTGGCTCTTTCCCGGCATGAGATGGATATTCTTTCGCTCGAGTAGTGACATGGATGGGAATCATTCCAGCCATGAAGACTTGAGAGCCGAATGAAGAAGAGGGTTGCGATGGATCTGCCACCATTTGACTTTGCTGGGAAGGGAAAGGTTCTTTACGCACGGCAGGAGTCCCAGGAGCACCTTTCAATAATCGACTAACTTCGGACCGCCTAGGGCAGTCTTTAGTGTAGTGATCCTCATCACAGATGAGACAAGGATACTTAGGTTTACGTTTGGCTCCTTCCTCGGGTGGAGGCTTAGGGGAATCCTGTTTGGGCTGTTCAGATTTATTCTTGGCTTTCCCTTTCTTTTTCCCTTTCGAGGATTTATCCGCCATGGTGGACTGAACGACGTTTACCTCAGAGGTGCTTCCAGAATTAGATTGGCCCTGAGAAGCATTTCCATTAGAAGCATTCTGTTTTTGCTTCCCAGGGTTCGCGGCCGATTTCTTTGATGACGAGTTTACAGAGCCAATAACTCCGTCAACAGATGGTTTTGGCGGAGCTTTGGATTGTCCAGGCCTCGGGGTGTCTGGCAAATAATCATACAAAGTACCCGACTGAGAGTATACTAAGTCGAGGTACTGAGCACGCGCGATAGCTTGCTCTTCAGTTACACAAGCTCCCATGGCGATGTCTCGCGCAATCGCAGGGACAAAGGAAGTCATGAACCAATCAGTTAGGAGTTGATCAGGAATCCAAAATTTGATCAAGCAACGACGCCGTCTCCATTCATGTATATGATCGAATATATGCGTAGCCGTGTCCTGTTTGAGAGACGTAAGGAGATGTGTCCCTGTCTCATACCGAATGGGTAACTGAAAATGAGTTAGGAATGCCATAGCCAGCGAGTTGAAATCTTGAAATCTTGAAAGGGTGTGTCCCTGATAGGGTTGTCCTTGTGGGCCCCCAGATTGTCCTGGGTAAGACTGGCCATAATATGGCTGCCCTTGGGGGGCTTGCACATAAGGTGGCTGGCCTTGGTTAGGCGGTCCTTGAAGCTATGCAGGCATTGCTTGGCCTCCATGAAAAGAGTGAGTACTAGGGTCCCAAGCAATGGATAATGGTACCGAAACCTCAACGAAAGGTTGAGTAGGCAACGGTTGAGAAAGTTGAAGGTATTGACCAGTAGAATCGTAATAAAAGAGTGGACCTTGTACGTTCGGATCCTGAACAGCTTGCCCATAGGCATCATATGGCCCGCCTCCTGGAACAGGACAAGAAGAGGGTGGAGCACTTTGTGCAGGGTGGACAACTCTAGGCGAGAGTTCCGGCTGGCCACTACTCACTTGACCGTGAGGGGGACCAGCACCAGTGTTCAAAGATGAGGATGTTGTTACGGCACTAACGACCAGAGTTGAATGTGCTACACAAACAGTTGGATTCGTCGGAACTGAGGTAACAGGTGTAGTATGGGGTTGTGAAACAAAAGGTCCCGTGGTGGGAGTGACATGAGGATCCCACATGGTCGAAGCAGAAGTCCTGGCAGCTACCCTATCCCTCAACGATTGATAACGTGGGGGGAGTGGAGAAGTAGTTGGGATGGGAGTGTCAATATTCGACACCACAGGTGTCTCACTCATGCTAGGAGATGTCTCATCCATGTGGGAGGTAGACATTGGAGACGAAACACCATGGGGGGTAACAGGAATATCGTCCTCGTCAGGCTCCCAGATCAGGTTCCAATGAATTTCATAACCTTCATCATCTGGAGCGCGAGAGTTGATCGGTTGGATACTCGGGATAAGAGGAAGAGTATCACTCACAACCGGTACCTCAGGAGCAGCGGAAGATGGAGAGCCTTGATCACTTGGAACGGGAGTCGACGGTTCAGCCAGGATGACAAACTTCAAACAAACCTAAGGAAATCTAACGATAAAGGACCCTACTCAAACTAACGCACACAAGATCTAACCAGGTAATGTTTATCGTGGCCAAATGAATTTTAAGACGCAAAGACACAACTTAACCTTTTCATGTTTTAAGAGTCGAGAAAAGGATAAAAAGGTGACTCTAGTCTCCTTCGAATGTTTTGTGAGCCCGAAGTGACAAACTGCTCAAGTGAGCCTTTTCGTTTAAGGAGTCTGAAAAGGATCAAAAGTGACTACTCTGGAGAGACTAGGCAAAGGGTTTACCAGACAATCCTTAAAACTACTTATACACCTTGGCAATCATATGAAAACCAAGGACTTCCCGTACTGCAGTCAATCTTCCCGAATGCTGTGTTCGGTGCGTTACGGCTTGTAAGGCGGCAAACACGGCTTCCTGTGGATAAAGGATGATAACCTAGTGGGGTCTCCCCTATATACGCGACAGTACGTGGGAGCTAAATTCCGTGCTAGACCACTATCGAGTCACAAAAGGAGGAATCACCCAACCGTAGTGTGAAACAACAGTGACTAGGTTTAACGACGCCGGAGCACGTCTCTAGCCTAGACCTCTAATTAGTGAGCGTTATGTTCCAATGCGTTTTTAAGTTCATTCAGTTCATTTTATGGTTGATCTTTAGTTAAGTTTCGATTTCCAGGTCCTACCGTATGTGATCTCTCACAATTCCCTAAATGCAAGCTATATGCCAAAGAATGTCATTTTGTTCGATGAATACTAACTACGAGAGAGTTGATAATTTTTCAAACAAAACGACCACAATCAAGAAGCACTCTAATGCAGCTAATGACAAATAAACGAAACTTTTCTTTGTTTTAAATCACTTAATCAATGAAAAGCTTCTAATTTCAATTAACTAATGCAACGCAAAAGAGATTATTCGTTTTTCTTTTTCAATGACAACGTGCACTAAATTTTTTTTGAGAGATAGTAACACCGAGCAGAAGATCAATTTCACTCAATGAGAACACAATCGAATCCCCAAAACACCAAAACAGTCCTTCAAGAAGAAAGCAAAAAGGCCTCTATGAGCTATGTAATCTAAGCCCAAACAAAGCCAAGTGAAACCCAAGCGAAAAAGAAACAAATCACTCGGAAAAAGCTTTAATAACTACCGAGAAAACGCAAAAGTAATCGCAAAGTAGATTGGATGATCAAAGAACCCAAGACTCCTACGGAAGGCTCGATGCACCAAGCCACTAGATGCCCTAGGGCTAAAAATTGTAATCGATAGAAAAAGGCAAACACCCGAAGGATGAAGGTCTAAAACTAGTCAAACCAGGATCAGATACACTCCAGTAATTGAAAAATACACAGTAAGACACAAAATCCAAGCTCAAAGGGCTTAAGGACAAGCAAACTGAAAAGTTGACAGGCCTGGCGTGACTGTCAGGCTGCAACTCGCGCTTTTATAGGATTGGCATGGGTTGTCTTTGAACAACTTGCGCCAATTGGCGCGACTGTAAGGCTAAAAAGCGCGCTAATCGAGTTGGCTTAGTCAAAAAAAAAAGCAAGCGACTCAGGGCTTGAAGACAGTATCTAGGCAAACCACGAAGCAAGAAACAGCGAGAAATCCAACCCAGAAAGCTATCTAAACAATCAAAACAAGAAAAAAAACCAAAGAGACAAGACAAACTCCAAGTTATTTAGTCCGTAAACCAAACTGAAGATTGACTGAAGTGGCGTTGATCTACTTCGCTAATGCAAAGCAATAGCATTTCGAAGGCTACCTGGCCGTACTTCAGGCTCCGTCTAAAGTTTACAAATCAAACAACAAGATCTCCCCAGTGGAGTCGCCAAATTGTTGTGGAGGTAAATCCTCTCTACGGACAGAGACGATCCCTACTAGCCCAAACCGGGTCTAGCAACAATCACACAATGCTATCATGCAAGTTCCTAATTGCGAATAAAATGTAGATGGTAAGAACCTACTTGGATTCCAACGCTAGTGTTCGTCGAAGAGATATCGCCTTCGTCCCTTTGCCTTGGCCGGTCACGATCCGCACGATCTCCATGATAGGATACCTGCACACGCAAAGAACAACATGAAAAAAAGCGTAAAATCTAGTAGATGCAATTATATATCAGTCAGAAAAGATATAACTCAACATCAAACATGAGACAATGAGAGTGGAACCATAATGATAGTCATCTATTATTAATAAATAACAAAGAAGAATACAACCATTGTTCTGACGTCAAATCCTCCTTTGGCTGGGTGATCAGCTACACAAGTCTTGCAAAGCTTGTTGGGATGGGAAACAAGCCTCTCTCTCTTTGGGTGACAAGAATCTCCTTACTTAGATTTGGCCTTATGGGTGCAAAGAAGGCTCTTGCAGCTTCAAACTCATAAACTCCTGGAACTATTGTAATTCTTGTGACTAGCTTGTTCAAGACATAGAGGCAAGCTTTTATAGATGGAGAGGGAAAGAGATAGGATCAACCAAATTATTCATGGGATTGGCTTTATCACTTAGAAACTTCCATGAAAGGTGGCAAACCACTTTCCCTTCTATGGAGATTCGAAGCCAAACCATCCTAGCTCAACATAGATTCAGTTGGTGAATGGGTTGTAGAGAACCTTCGGGAGTTTGGTGGTTGAAAACTTTACTCAATTCGGTTGGCGCGAGTGCGACTCTGGGACAGAGCGCCAATGGCGCGCCCTTTATAGAGTATTTCCCTCATTGGCGCAGGCAGTGAACTATGAACCCGCGCTAATGTAAAAAGAGCTGTTTTCATGAGGATTTTGCAGGAGATGTCTTCAGGGTAAATGAAGCTCATACTAAGAGGAATATGATACAAGTGGTTTCAGGTCATGTCAATTCTCACAGGTCCCGGAATGAGTCCTCCAGTGTACAGGTGAGGGGTAAGAGGGACGGTGACAAACGGTGACAAATTGTTGTGTAACAATATTGACAAGCCCTAAAGGCTTACTTATCTGCACGAAGGCCGATTTAGGGCATAAAACAAAATTACACTGATCTTTGAGTGTGGAAACTTGGTTCTAATATCCCCCCATACTACTTCGGGTGAGACTTCAGTCTACGCTCCATGGATTGATACCGAAAGGGCTAGTAGTGTAGGGCTTTGTTTGGAAAAACTAACTCTAAACCTAGGTCAAGACCCACTAAGCCAACAAATGGTTCCATTACCAAGAACAGGATCTGCATAAAGAGATGTGTGATGTCGCATCACTGGAATCCAACAAAGAAAGAAATTGAGAAGTGGTTGGATAGGAAGATTCATGAATTCACGACGCAAGAAAACATAAATCCATGCCTAACGAAAGAACAATGGTTGGAAAAATATATGTACATAGAGATACATGAAATTTTCTTCTACTCCTTGTTTGGTAAATTTAGTGTCCTAAATTGCTCTACATAAATTATCAATCTGAGTGTCGTAAACTGACGAAGTGTAGTGTACTATCTGTGCTAGATGAGCCTTCTTACTTCATTGTTTTGTGTTTTATGTTGTTTTGGGGGTTTTTAGTCCTTTAATTCCTAATGATTTACAATGTACTTAACAAAATCTTAAATCTAACTTTAGTAAAGACTACTAAGAATATAAAGAAATGAGAACTAAAAGAGCTTAAGTAAGATTTGGAAGCAAAGTTTAATCAAGAAATGAAAACAAAGTTTCTATTTCTACTCATATTATTATTTCCAAATCATGAGCTATAAACTAAAAAGTGAAATTGCAACTACTGTTTATTCAATTACAAAAACAAAACTAAATGAAATACTAAAACTGAAAGTGAAATTGCAACTATCTATTATGGAAACAAAACCAAAATGAAACGCTGAAACTAAAAGTGAGATTACAACTAATGTTTAGTCTATTGCAGGAACAAAACTAAATGAAAAACTGAAAGTGAAATTGCAACAAAGCTAAATGAAATACTTAGTTACTCAACCTCTCAATTTTGGAAGACAAACCTCCTTGGGATGACATTTTGAGGAATTTTGTACTTCATTATTCTAAGAGAAGATAAATGCAAAAAAAATGTAGAAAAGACTCATTGCATGAATGAAGTATTCAACCACTTAGTTTAAGATGAGTTATCAACTAGAAGGGCTTTTTAGAAACATTCATCTACACCATGAGTCACTAAACTAGTAATAAAATGGAAAGAACAGTAATGGCACTGATCAGTCTATTTGGAAATTTAAAAACTAGTGAAACAAAAAATGAAATAAACTACATTACACTACTAAATCTCAACTTCTAACTACTGATAGAAACTAGAAAGAAATTAAAAAAAAAGAAGCTATTCTGTACTGAAAGAAGCTATTCTACATTAGTGAAGAAATGATGCATTATAAACAAGGTTAGTATGAAAATTATTATGAACACTATGAGAAGAAATGATAAATTTACAGTTGAACTAGAAAAGACAAAAAAAAATGAAATGAAACCTCAGTCAGTACAGGGGCCCTCTGCAACTGACCAGGTTATGCATACTTAATAAAACTCCAAGAAAATCCTTCACTTATCCATAAAACTTGCAGTATTCATATTAAAAACAGGAAATGAGTTTTTCAAAAATTACAGAGCAGTAGTCTGAGCTTAATGCATGCGGAAATTAGAATTGGTTCTGAGTTCTTTACACGGGTATTTATAAGAAAATTATGCAACTGTTTGTGGAGAAAAATAAGCTACAGCCAAAAACACATAGCAGACAGGCACTGGTGAGCACCAGTATTACAACAATAATGCTGCAACTCCTAGGCTTCCTACTTTACTCTTATCAACCCGATAGTTTGTAAAAAACCTGGAAGCGACGGTGTTGTGTGCACAAGTACTACTTCTTACTGCAGGTTGTCACTTGGTCAGCCGGCACAAGATTACTAGGAGCTCAAGCCAACTTCTATGGATTTCAGAAGAAGCTCTATATATGATGAAAGGATAGGAAGACTATTCTACAGCTGCTAATCTAATTGCAGAAAGGAAGACTGAAATGTAAAGAAAACCAAGTAAATCCTAATTAACCAACTAATCCTACTTTTGCAGAAAGCACTATGGAAACCATGAAAAGAATTCCATTACCTACTCAAGGAAGTAAACAACATCTAACTAAGCTATTTCTGGAAGTAAATGAGCAAAAAAACATCTTTTTGGATTTTTATGTATTTTTATGTGAATTTGACATGCATGTAATTTATTGTTTGTGAATGTGGCGGTGAATACGTGGCATTGGAGGGTGGTTTTGGGACTTTAGAGGATGTAGGATGGTGTGGATGGGTCCTAGGAGGTCTTAGGTGGCCTTTTGGAGGCTTTTCCCATACTCGGCTTTCAAAAGAAAGCCTACAGGAGGACACAGGAAATCTACAAGAGGAAAAACAACGTTCTATAGGAGGCTTACAAGAGGAGGCCGAGAGTAGTTTTCACTATTTTGAAGGTGTGAAAGTGGGTGGAAAAGGTGGATGAAGGTTGGAATGAGGTGTTAGGGCACCTAGGGTCTACCAAGAATCATTAGGAGAGATAAAGATGATTGGATTTGAACAAGGAGAGAGGAAGAAATTCTATGGAAAATGCGGGAAACTAAGGCAGAATTGAGGGGAGACTTGGGTGACCTATAGGGCATGGATCAGATGGAGGATGGAATGGCTGATAGGCTAGCCTACTGCTAGAAGAGATATGCTGCATAAACAACTGACAGCCAACCAATGATATTTAAGCAAGCAATGAAATAACTGCATCTAGAAAAACGGAGTTTTGCATCAAACTAGTTTAAACTATGACCTATGAAAGGAAATGCTAAGAACTGTTGCAAGAAAGGAAAACATGAAAGAAGACTATTGTAAATAAATAAGTGAGAATGATGAAGAAGTTCTGAAGCAAAGAAAAACTAGACTATTAACCAAAAACTGCAAACACTAGAAGTCCTATGAATGAGGGAAATCTGTGAATTTTGGGGCAGCAAGAGGGTCTTTGACTCAAATCATGGTCCCAAAGTGAGGAATAGATGCCAAGGAACTATTTCTATCCTTTTGAATCTTTTCTTTATCACTGCTTACCTGCTATAGAGAGCACAAATGGAAGCAAACTATTGAATCATCAAAAGCAACCTATTCTTAACCATAAAAGAAATACATCTATCAGCAACGTAATCTACAAACTAAAATAAAGCATACAAATAAAATTAAAGAGGAGCTTGGCTGCTTGGATTGGGCCCTAACCCAAGAGCTTCAGACCTCTGAGGTAACTCAGTGCTAGCTCAAAAAGGATTTCATCTTTATTTCCAAAACAATAACAAGATTACATGAAATTGTCAATGTAATAAGCTCGAAGTTGGAGCAGAGTTTACATAAGCAAAAGTACAACAAAAATCCAACAAAAATCTGAATCTAGTGAGGCCCTAGGCCTCTCTACTTATACAAATGAAGCTACCAATAGATTCCTTAAAATCGAGGAGGCTTGGCTCCCAAAACTTGAGATAATCATCAGTCATCCTCCACTTTCTCCGCTGCCTTCTAATGCATGAGTTGGTTTCTTGTACTCCGAGATGAATGAAAGGGAATTCGAAGTGAGGAGTAATAAATGAGGGGGATTCCCTCCTATAAGTACTCTCCTTTGTCCACTTCGATTTATTGCTGCCATTTGTCCACGGAATCCTTGACTTTGACTTCAAAATTCATCAATAATCTACATTAAACACATATTAGACGACATGGCATCATAACTAACTCAACTCACTCTATAAGCATAAATATAATTAGAAAATCATACAATAAGCTAAGAGAATGGTTGATTTGACTAGGTTAGGAGGTAAAATGAGCCCATATAATTACCCATTTAGGAGGCTCATCATCACCCCCTATTGAAAGTGTTGCTTATCCTCTAAGTAACTTAGTCCATCTCCTCATCATTTATGGCCATGGTGGCCTCCCTATCATCCCATGCTTCTAATGTGGTCTCCTTTTCCTTGTCATAGAATCATGCCTTCCTATCTATCTCTTCCCATTGCTCCCGCTCTTCTTCTTCTCCTTTGCCTTCCAGTATGCCTAGCAACAGTGGGGGACTCAATTTGAGGCCAATGCAATTGACCTTTAGCCTCTGCATGGAGCGCTTGTGCATTGGCACTCTCCTTAATGCCTCCTTCATCCTCATTGGAGAATGATATTCCCTGATCTGCAGACTGTGTGGTAAGGTGTTCCATCTCCTCATACATGCATGCACACAGTCATCCCCAAGTAACCTCTCCATATCCTCAAAGTGCGCAATGGCTTGTGCCTGATCACTGATATATCTAGGGGAAATCTGAGGATTATTGGCAAGAAGGTTATGTGTGCTGATGAGTTCCATGGGATCTGATGGCTCAGCTCTGATCATTAATGGATCATTTTGTTCTTTTATCATCAACCTTCTTATTTATGCTACCCTTAACTCTTCATGGTTCATCCATGAGGCCATGGCCATTAGTTGCAGGTCCCCTAGCCTGGAATTGGGGTCCCACACATTCATTTATGTGAGGGCCATGTTATGTAGGTAGAATTCTACCATCTTTGCCTTCTCTTCTAATGTGCTTTGGTCACATAAGTCCATAAATTGCTTGTCATCTTGGAAAGGCATTGTGCCTCTTTGTGCCAAAGTCTTTATCTGAAATTGCAACCATTGGTCCTTCAGATACAGGCCATAGGATTTTGATGGTGTCCGACATTGAAATTCCTTCATGGACCAGCTGGCCATGCATGCCAGCTAGATCTCCTTCTCTTGCAGCTACCTCCTTAGCAATTCATTCTCAGTTTCAAGGTGGATTCTTGTAATTTCTTCTCTGTGTCTGATAGCACTCAAGTCTCTACCCATCTCTCTGAGTTTGCTCTCCATATGGCCAATATCCTCAACTCCCTTGGATTTGGCTATTTGCATCCACCTATGTGTTCTTATTCTCTCTTTCTCTAATTCAAAGAATAGTGGAATTGCAAATTTTTATGGAATTATCCTTCCTCCCTCAAGAAGATTGTAGTAGGAGCCAAGACTGGGCTGGGGATCAGGTCCTTGTAGCTCTGTTTCTTCCTCCTTTCTCTATGGCTACCCTTCCATCCTTTTCTCAAGCTATTGGATCTCCTGTAGTTTTGATAGTGTCTTATGTAGAACTTTCTATGCCTCTTGTAGGACTGTTTTTGGGTCCTGTAGTTCTACCTTTTCTTTCCATGTTGGAGATCTAGGAGTCCCCCTTTCATATGTGATAGTTGCCTTGGAAGGGGATTCTTTCCCTTGGGCAGAGGGTGAATCTTCAATTATAATTGGCACTTTTGAAGATGGCTGGGGTTTCCCTATTTTGATTCTTGTGCTCTTCCTAGCCCTGAAATACATGGAGGCCTGCCTTTTCCTCTTTTGTTTTGGCTTGATGGGTGTACTGAGGGTAGGGAGAGCAGTTGCTGCCTCTCTTTCTACAGTCTCAGGGGACACTTCTCCTTGTTCTATCTTTTCTGCCTCTACTTGCTCTATTTTTTCCTACTCTGTTTCTTCAACTTTCTCCTCCTCTATCTTAGTTTCTTCCTCCTTCCCTTCTTGTTCTGATAAGTCACCAGTTGCCTCACCTTCTCCCCATTTTTTCTCTTCCTCCACGCTGCCAGTAGGATTGATATCATAGGTTAGGGTCTTTATGTCATCCTTAGCTATCATGTTTCGGAAGATTTCCCATGCTATAGGGAGTGTAAATGTATGGAGGGCTTCTTCCACTAAAATTTTGATTAACCCATGGTGAGCTAGCTGCTCTGAATTTCCTGCTTGAACTTTAGTGTTGGATTCAATGAGAGACTGCAGGAGGAAGTAGGGGATGCTGAGCTTCTGAGGGGCTGGAGTGTCCATGCCATACCTTAATTCATGAAGGATTCTAAAGTGGTAACCATAGACAATGTTGTACCTCCCCTCACAGGAAATATATTTGATTATTTGATAGCTAACCTCATCCCAAGGATATGGTATGCTAGCCCTTCTAATGCCATTTTTATCCTCTACAGGGGTTTCATTGTTTTGGAAAAAGTTTTTCTTAGCAGCCTAGCCAATTGGTTTCTTATCCTTACTCCATGGCTGCCCAAGAGGAAGGGTAGTGACCCTAGTGATAAATTTAGGTGTTATATCCATGGAAAGACCTCTAAAGGTGATAGTGGCATGTGTTCTGGTGTGAGGGACCAAAGAGTGGGAAAATCCTTGAGCAATTTCCTTATCAAACCCTCAGAATTTCTCAAAAACATTCATCCAATTTGCTCCTGTCAATATGTCCACTACTTGGGGATGTGCGTGGAGCCTGGAGGAGTTGCTGGGCTCCTTCCTCATAAAACCTCCTATCATTTTGTTTATAATTATTTGAGAAACCAAATGTGGAGATGAAGACAAATTTTTTTGAAGAAAAACAAAGAAGACAAGACATTGTGTTTTTTTTTAAGAAATAAGCAGATTTTTTTTTTTTTATGTATTTCCTCCACCTAAAGGATTTATTTCCTCCTCAAAATTAAACCACTGCTTGCATATTTTGATATTCAATGGCGGTATGCATGGAACCTACCTCCTCAGCCCGAGAATCATGCTAAAACCCATGTTTTCCCCCTCCAAACCAACTCACTTCCCCTCCTGTAGAAGATTGTTGGCCCTCTTGTAGAATTCCTGTAGGGGCTCCTGTAGAACCTATAAGTGCTCCTATAGAAAATGCTGAGAGCAGGAATATGGGAGAGATCAATGGAGAACGATGGTGACAAGGCTGTGGGGGCATGAGGAGATTGCAGGAGTGGAGTTTCGAGGAGAGAAGGAAGGAAAAGGTGGTGAGAGTGCTCGAGGAGAAGTACTTATTGCCTTTATGGATATTTCCAGTGATGGAGGGTGAGCTGGCAAAGTCTACGTTGGCCATATTTAGACCATTGGCCCCCACCTACCTTGTCATCATGGCCCTTTCCTCATAATCATCCGTCATGATTGCATCAGAGTTCACACTTCCTCCACTACCTATCCTTGACATGTTTCTTGAGTTGACTGTGCGCACGTGTGGGTGACATCTTCGGATGAGTGGAGTCAACTAGATGAAGGTGGCCAAGTTAAATGGCCACCTTTCCCTCGTTCAACCTCAACCATCTCATTGTTGTTGCATGCCTTCTAATTACACAAATGCAAATAGAGGAGCGGGTTAGTTACTTACCTGAGATTCGAATGCATTTGTTGTGAGGTGTTGTGGCTCTTTCTCTCTGCTGCATGCCTTTGTTTCTTTTGATGCATGCTATCTTCTTGTTGATGTGTGGTTGTGCCTTGTGC
The DNA here is from genome assembly GCA_031772625.1 of Pinus tabuliformis. Classification (NCBI taxonomy): domain Eukaryota; kingdom Viridiplantae; phylum Streptophyta; class Pinopsida; order Pinales; family Pinaceae; genus Pinus; species Pinus tabuliformis. Next base: position 1,126,101,878 of record CM062813.1, on the reverse strand, counting down.
AGTTTCTCCTCTGGCTAGATCTAGGCTTCAGGTGTCTTCTTCAACTTTCATCTTTGCACCCTCTTGTTGTTGATGCTAGATTTTAATGGGATCAGTTGCTACAGGAATTCCTATAGGAGCTCCTATAGCTGCTTTTCCCCTTGAAACTTTAGCTTCTTTCTATGCTTGGAGCTATGAGGATGATGCCAAAGATGTAGATAGAGATGGTGAGGTAATAGGTAGGCTTCAGGTGAGGTGGATGGTGATGTTTCCTTTCTTATTTTTTGTTTTTTTCTTTTCCTGAAAAACTGTTTTTTTTTGTGTTTTTCTTGGACAGGAAGAAGAATGATGCTTGAAGTGTGATGCAGGCTTGGAAATAATGGCAAGGAGGTTTGAATACTACAAGAGGATTTATAGATTTTTTATGAAGCTTTCCTGTCCCTCAAACTGCCTTTTATATCCATTTTTGGCTCTTTGTAATGCCTACAGGAGCCTCCTGTAGAAAACACAAAGTCTCCTGTAGAAAACACAGTTTTTGAAAAAGAAGCACAGTAAGGTGAAAAAATTGCCAAGAATGATGGAGAAAGGTGTGGGAAGGTAGGATAGGTGTTGGTGTTGGTTTCAAGGATCCCTTGGCACCTTCTGCTACTTCCTGTAGTCCTCCTGCAAACCTACAATGCAACTAAAAAATCCTTTTTCTTTTTCTCTTTTTTCCTTTTTCTTTTTCTCTTTTTTCCTTTTTTTTTTTGAAAACAACCAGGGTGCCTCAGGGAGGTTTTCACCCTAATTGTTTTCCCTGGGTGCCTCCAAGGGAGGTTTTCACCCAGGGATCTTATTTTTCTCTCTTCTTTTTTTGACATCACTGGGCCACCTCAGAAGATGTTTTCAAACCAATGATGGGACTCAAGCGCCTCATGGAGGTTTTCACCTAAGTCCTTATTATTTTTTTCATTTTCTTCAGTGAGTGGGTGAAGTGGAGGCTAAGACATGCTCCACTACCATCACTGTCTTATTCAAGTTTTCAGTGAATTCTCGCTTGGAGAGGGGTTTCTTGTAGACTTTCAACCGGTGTCCATTGACAAGCATGGGGATGGCTTCATCATCAATGGTTCTGATCAGAATTGAACCATTTTCATTGCATTTCTCCACAGTGTAGGGTCCCAACCATCTTTTCCTTAGCTTGCCCTTGAAATCTTTGTATCTTGAATCATAGAGTAGTGCCCAATCTCCCTCTTAGAATTTCTTCTCCTTGATATTTTGTCATGCCATATCTTTCTCTAAAGCTGAACTATGGAGAAGGGCCTGCATTATATGCTCATCCAATCCATTGAGTTGAAGTAATCTTTCTTTCTGTGCATGGCTGAGGTCTAGGTCCAGCTGAGCTGCCATCCTCGAGGTATTGAATTCAAATTCTATTGATAGCAAAGCATTCTTCCCATAGACCAGCTCATAGGGTGTGAACCCTGTAGTGGTCTTCCATGTTGTGTTGTAGGCCCAAGTGGCTTCAACTAATCCGTCCGCCCAGTCTTTTCTATTGTTGCTCACTACCTTTTTCAGGATCCCTTCCAATGCTCTGTTAGTGACCTCTACCTGCCCATTGGCTTGTTGATGGTAAGGGGTGGAAGTCCTGTGCTTCATTCTATGGTGTGTGAGCAGGTCTTCAATCAAATTGGAAGTGAACTAGCTACCTTGATCTGTGACCAACTCTATTGGATACCCAAACTTATAGAATATGTTCTCTCTCAAAAATTTAGCTACTTTTTCCTTTGTCGCTGCTTTGATTGCTTTTGTCTCTGCCCACTTTGTCAGGTAATCGGTGCACACAATGATGTATTGCTTCTACTTTGAAGGAGGGATGATAGGCCCCACAAAGTCCATGCCCCACTTCTCAAATGGCTCAAAGGTCACTTGAGGTTGCATGGGCATCTCATCCTTTTGAGTAGTTTTCCCCATCCTTTGACACCGATCACACTGGCTATTATATCTCCTCACATCCTGATGAAGAGTGGGCCAGTAGTAGCTTGCTTGCAGTATCATGAAGTTAGTTCTTTTTGCTGCAAAATGACCTCCACAAGGCCCATTATGACAGGTGAGGAGGATGTCAAAGACTTCCTCCTCCCTGACACATCTTCTTAAGATCTAATTTGGGCCAAGTTTGAAGAGATTGGCCCCAATCCAAGTGAAATGGGCACTTTTCCTTACTATCTTGCTCTTCTCTTTTGAGGACAGGTGTGGTGGGAACTGTGCTGAAACGAAGTAGTTTGCTATATAAGCAAACCATGGAGAGAGTACTGAGATAGAAAACAGATGTTCATCTAGCATTTGGTCATCCACCATTCCTTCTTCACCTACAGGCAAATTTACTCTAGACAAAAAGTCAGCAACAACATTTTCTTTACCAGGTTTATCAGTAATGGTCAAATCAAACTACTGCAGTAAAAGAAACCATCTAATAATGCGAGCATTTACATCCGATTTGTTCATTAAATATCTAATTGCAGCATGATTAGTGTGCACAATGGTTTGATAGCTTGTGATATAATGTTTGAATTTGTTTAAGGAATGCACAATATCTAGGAGATCCTTCTCGGTCACTATATAGTTCAACTCTTCCTTTGACGAGTTTTTACTTATAAAGTATACGGCATAAGGTAACTTTTCATCAGTTTGTCCCAAGGTTGCTCCTATTGCTTTGTTCGAGGCATCTGTGTGAATGTGGAAAGGTAGGGCCCAGTTTGGGCCTCTCAGAATTGGGGTAGTCACGAGCTTACTCTTCAAGATATCTAGGGCCTCTTGATAGTTTTCCGACCATATAAACTCGACATCTCTACCTAAAAGGCCAAACAAAGGAGAGACTAGCTTGCTAAAATATTTAATGAATCTCCGGTAATACCCAACTAATCCTAGGAAACTTCTGACATCTCTCACTTTTTGAGGAGGTGGGACCCTTTGGATGATGGAAATTTTGTTTGGGTCCGCCTGCAGTCCTTGTTGAGATATTGCATGACCTAGCACGGTCCCTTCAGTCATAAAAAATTCACATTTTTCTGGACTGAGGGAAAGGTTCATCTCAATACACTTGTCTATAACTTTCCCTGGGTTAGATAAAGCTTCCTGAAAGTTAGAGCCATAAGGAGTAAAGTCATCCATGTATATTTCTACTGCATCATGAACTAATTCAGAGAATATAATCAATAACTCTCTTTGGAAAGTGGTTGGAGTATTACACAAACCAAAAGGAAGGACCCGGTATGCAAAGGTACCCCAAGGACAAGTGAAGGTGGTCCTATCTTGGTCTTCTAGGCTTATTTGAATCTAATTGTACCCGCTAAACCCATCTAGGAAAGAGAAAAAAATTTTCCCTGCTAAATCTTCTAACACTTGATCTATGAAAGGTAAAGGAAAATGGTCCTTTTTAGTGGCTTTGTTCAATTTTCTATAGTCAACATAGATTCTCCACTTACCATTTTTCATTGGCACTAACACCAACAAAGAGACCCATTCACTGTCAAAGATGGGATAGATGAATCCTGCATCAAGCAATTTCTATAGTTCTTCTTTAAAAATATATTCAAGTGTTGGATTCATCCTCCTTTGAGGCTGCCTGACTGGCTTGCAACCCTCCTTGATGTATATATGATGAGTACATACTGAAGGGTGCACTCCCTTCATCTCCTTATAACTCCAGGCGAAGGCATCTAGTTGTTTTCTCAACAGGCTGCATAGTTCCTTCTCCTCGGAAGTGGATAGGGATGGATTTATTTTCAAGGTTCTTTCTGGGCCGAACTCTATATTCTTAACACGGAGATAAGTGGAGTCAGCCGCATAGAGATCAGCTGAGGGGATGTTTTGGGTTTCTCTTACAATGTCCTCTAAGGGCAATACACTGGGAGGTGGATTCTGAATCATATTTTCAATCATATCATCCTCATCTTGCTGTTTTCCCCCCAAGGTGATTTCTAATGCACAAAGCGGTGCAAAATAGACTTCATCCTCATCTTCCTCCTCCAACCAGAGAGGTAGATCATGTTCTAACAAGGGTTGGGCATGATGATATACGATTAACTGCTTGGACATATGCCCCTTCTTTATGGTCATGTTCCCAGCTCGACAACTGATGTAGGCATTAGCAACGGCCAACCAAGGTCTTCCCAGAATGAGAGGATACCCAGTGAGATTTGCCTTTGGCTAGAGAACTAAGAAATCAGTAGGGTACTCCCAAGATTCAATGGAGACCATCACATCTTCCACCATCCCCTCAGGGGTCATGGTGGAGCGGTCTGTTAGCTGCAGCACAGTTGTGGTCTTCCTCAAGGAGCCCTGGAGGTTGAGTTTGAGCATTTTGTCATTTTTCATCACATTAATGGTAGCCCCTAGATCAATCAAGGTGTGTGAGATCATGGTGTGAGTGATGTGGACATCAACTACTGGGTTTCCAGGGTCCAAATATTTTGGACAAATTACCTGCCCCAACATCAGGTTGGATAGTTGTCCTATGACATTGATGGTTGGGGCATCACTCTTACGCCTTCCTGGATTCCTAAAGAACTTCTCTTTGATAAACCTATTGTAGATAGGCACATCTTTTATGGCTTGGAGAAGTGGTATCTTCACACATAAATGTTTCAATTCTCCCAAGAGTTCAGTTTCTTCTGGGGTAGGCTGGACTGTCACGGATAGTCTCTTAGGAAAGGGTGGAATTGCTTTAGGTTCACTTTCCTATTTATCTTCCTCAACCTCCCTAGGTGGAGGCTAGCTATCTAGGAGAACTTTCCCAGATCGCAAGTTAATTTCTTGAATCTCCACAACATAAGTTGGGCATGATGGTTCCCCACTATACACTTGCTGAGCCTGTCTGTTGTTCGGGTTCAGATTCAGTTGGGTAGGCATTTGGGGTTGCTTTGGTGGAGCAGGAGGTAATGGTTGTGGTTGGGTAGGTGGTGGAGGCAAAAGAGTGGGAAGAGAGTTGTATTGGGGCCTCCACCCCTGATGAGGTGCATTCCATTGAGGTGGTGGCTGAGCATAGGATTGAAATGAATGGTTGGCTGGTTGGGCATGATATTGAGATGTGAAGGACCAAGGAGGAGGTGTGGACCAGGAAGGATGAGCAGGGGGGCCCCAAGAAGGTATGGAAGTGACTTGGTTGGGGTTGTAGTATGCTTGAGATGTCCCTTGCATCCCCTGCTAGTATGGTCTAGGTCCATGCGGCCTTCTTTGGTTTATGTAATAGAGTTGTTCAGTGACTCCCTCAGCCCCTTGATATACAGCTTTAAGTCCGGGTAAGGAAGGGCACTTATCTGTAGAATTATTTTCTTCACAGATTGAACAAACCTCTATAGAGTTCAATGGGCATTCGATCATAGGATGCATCCTGGTGCATCTAGGGAAAAAAATGGCCAAAGCTCTCTCTGCTTCCTCTTGTTTCCTTTTGATATGCAAGGTATCCATTTGCATGGCAAGAGTCTGTAGCATCTCACTCTTGAAGTCTTCCAGCATGTTTCCAATTTCTCCTTTAATGGATGAGTTAGAGGAAGAGGTATTGGCTATGGGTTGACTCCCCCTACCTTTCTTTCTGGCTGCTCTAGAATGGTTTCTAAAAACAATCTTTATGTCCTCATAGGATAGTTGGTAGATGTCTCCCTTGGCCAGTAGATGGAGGGTGTCTAAAAGATCTTCTTGAATTCCCCTGAGCAGGACCAGCTTCAGAGACTCAGGGTCAAGTGTACACCTGGCCCTTTTGTAACTAAGCTAGAACCTCTCCTCATAGTCTTCCAGGGACTCATCACTTCCTATAGTCATTCGGAAAATTTCTTCTTTAGTATCTTTTGACCTACAATAGTATCGATACTTGTTGTTAAAGGATTGCTGCATCTGAGCCCAAGTTGTGATGCTATTGCCAGGTAATCCCATGAACCGGCACAATGTTGCATCCTTGAGAGTAGAAGGGAACAATTTCAACTTTTGTTCATCTTCTGCATAGTCATAGGTTCAATAGAGAATATCAAACTCAAACAAAAAGGTGTCAGGATCTTCCGTAGTCAGACCATGGAAATGAGGTAGGGTGGAAGGGCTTATATTCTTCATTTTGGTGTCCCCATTGGTCTCTTGAATGGGAAAGGTACCCTCTATTCTCTCTCCATTCCCCCTAGCATTTCTGTGTTCAGCTATTGCCTCCAAAGTAATGTTTTCTTCTTCTTCTTCCCCTATAGGTTCTTCAAATATCTTTGGCTATTCACCTAAGGGTTCTTCTTGATCACAGCCACCGAAGAAGAGAGAAGGCTGGCTGTGTGAAGCGGTGGGGGTGTTGGGCAAAAATTTTCCTAAATTATCTCTATTCCTACGAGACATGAAAGGAAATATTTTGGTTGGTTTTTGTGTCTTTTCCCCCCACACTGATAGTACCTGCAAAACTGAAATTGATTGAACAAAACAAATTACAACTAGCTAAAATGAATTTGCTGAAATGAAATTTGCAAAATTGAAGAGGAAAGCAAGGAAATGTAGAACTTGAAATAAGAGAAATGACTAGTCTACTTTTGTTGAAATGAAATTTGCAGAATTGAAAAGGAAACCAAGGAAATGCAAAACTGAAGGAAAGGAAAGGACTAGTCTACTTTTGCTGAAATAAACTATTAGCAGAATGTTGCAATGGAAAATAGAAGAAAGAAGCAATCATAGAATACTCTGACGCTTCCCCGGCAATGGCGCCAAAAAGTGGTGAACACCAGTATTGCAGCAATAATGCTCCAACTCCTCGGCTGCCTACTTTACTCTTATCAACTCAGTAGTTCGTAACAAACTTGGAAGCGATGGTGCTGTATGCACAAGTACTAGTTCTTACTACAGGTTGTCACTTCATCAACTGGCGCAAGATCACTAGGAGCTCAATCCAACTTCTATGGATTCCAGAAGAAGCTCTATATATGATGAATGGAGAGGAAGACTATTCTACAGATGCTAATCTAACTGTAGAGAAGAAGACTGAAATGTAAAGCAAGCCAAGTAAATCCTAATTAACCAAATAATCCTACTTTTGCAAAAAGCACTATGGAAACCATGAAAGCAATGCCATTACCTACTCAAGGAAGTAAACAACATCTAACTAAGCTATTTCTGGAAGTAAATGAGCAAAAAAACATCTTTTTGGATTTTTATGTATTTTTAGTGAATTTGACATGCATGTAATTTATTGTTTGTGAATGTGGCAGCGAATAGGTGGTGTTGGAGGGTAGTTTTGGGACTTGGGAGGATTTAAGATGGTGTGGATTGGTCCTAGGATGTCTCAGGTGGCCTTCTTGAGGCTTTTCCTATACTCGGCTTTCAAAAGAAATCCTAAAGGAAAATCTACAGGAGGACACAGGAAATCTACAGGAGGAAAAATAATGTTCTACAGGAGGCCTATAGGAGGAGGCCGGGAGAAATTTTCACTATTTTGAAGGTGTGAGAGTGGGTGGAAAAGGTGGATAAAGGCTGGAATGAGGTGTTCGGGCACCTAGGGTCTACCAAGAATCATTAGGATAGAGAAAGATGATTCGATTTTCTCAAGGAAAGAGGAATAAATTCTATGGAAAATGCAGGAAACTAAGTCAGAATTGAGGGGAGACTTGGGCGACCTGTAGGGCGTGGATCAGGTGGAGGATGGAATAGATGATAGGATGGCATGATTCTAGAAGAGATCTGCTACATAAACAACTGACAATCAACCAATGAGATTTAAGAAAGCAATGAAATAAGTTCATCTAGAAAAACAGAGTTTTGCATCAAACTAGTCTAAACTATGATCTATGAAAGGAAATGTTGAGAACTGATGCAAGAAAGGAAAGCATGAAAGAAGACTATTGTAAATAAAGAAGTGAGCCTGATGAAGAAGTTCTGAAGCAAAGCAAAACTAGACTATTAACCAAAAACTGCAAACACTAAAAGTCCTATGAATGAGGGAAATCTGTGTTTTTAGGGTAGCAAGAGGGAATTTGCCTCAAATCATGGTCCCAAAGGGAGGAACAGAGGCCAAGGCACTGTTGCTAGCCTTTTGAATATTTTCTTTATCATTGCTTAACCTGCTATAGAGAGCACAAATGGAACAAAACTATTGAATCATCAAAAGAAACCTATTCTTAACCATAAAAGAAATACATCTATCAGCGATCTAATCTACAAACTGAAATAAAACATACAAATACAAGTAAAGAGGAGCTTGGATGCTTGGATTGGGCCCTAACCCAAGAGCTTCAGCCCTCTGAGGTAACTCATTGCTAGCTCAAAAATGATTTCATCTTTATTTCCAAAACAATAACAAGATTACATGAAACTATCAAAGTAATAAGCTCGAAGTTGGAGCAGAGTTTACATAAGCAAAAGTACAACAAAAGTCCAACAAAAATATGACCCTAGAGAGGCCCTATGCCTCTATACTTATACAAATGAAGCTACCAACAACTTCCTTAAAGTCAGGGAGGCTTGGCTCCCAAAACTTGAGATAATCATCAGTCATTCTCCACTTGCTCAGCTGCCTTCTAATGCATGACTTGGTTGCTTGTACTCCGAGCTGAATGAAAGGGAATTCGAAGTGAGGAGTAATAAATGAGGGGGATTCCCTCCTATAAGTCCTCTCCTTTGTCCACTTCGAGTTATTTCTACCATTTTTCCACTAGATCCTTGACTTTGACCTCAAAATTCATCAATAATCTGCATTAAACACATATTAGACCACATGGCATCATAACTAACTCAACTAACTCTATAAGCATAAATATAATTAGAAAATCATACAATAATCTAAGAGAATGGTTGGTTTGACTAGGTTAGGAGGTAAAATGAGCCCATATAATTACCCATTTATGAGGCTCATTAGGCACACGATATTTTCTTCCTTGACTGCTGGAGACATAAATCCAAGATGATGGTTGTTGGATTCGGTTTGCACAGATGGCTGTTGGAGTCTGAGGGTTCAGGAAGTTGTTTTGGATAATGCTTCCCATCACTATGAAACTTGATTATCCAAAAAATAGAGTCATGTTGCCTTCGTTCTCTACGTTTGACTTCTTTTTTGACCGAATTCTTGTACCATCTTCCTTGTCAACTTGGGCAAGGTGAAATGGACACGATCCATGTCATGATGTTTTCCACGCTGCCCATGTAGCTAGTTTCTCGTTCTGACACCTAGAAACTGTTAAAGCATGGAAGTAGCTGCAGAATAGATGATTAGTTGTAGAATAGGTTGTGTTCCATAGCTAAAAGACAAAAACTTATTCAAATAGCAAAACATAAAAACATAATATGTAAATCACTAAATGCCCTCCTTAAGGCAATGTATACTAGTCATTGATGATAGCAATGCATTTCTTCATGGAAAAACAAAGAAAAATGGATGAGAAAAGTTGTTAAGGAAAGAGAAGTTTTGAGGTTCAACATACCCCCACTGCAAAACTATTGCATGTCCCCATGCAATCAAAATTGTGAACTTCCTCCTCCTATTTCATTTGTTCTGATACTTCTGCCAACACATCTAACTTCCTCTTCTTGCTTTTCTTTGCACTAATTTCCATCCTTGGCTTCCTCATAAGAAATCTATATTTAAGGTTAATAAGTGTTTTGTTCAACTTCCTATTTTTCCTCTTCAGTTTCCTATTCTTCTTGTACCATATTCCCAAGGGAAGCATAGTGTTGTCATGAATAGCTCTATATAGCTTAAATTGTTCCTTCAAGGTTTCATTTTCTCTTTGGATGTGCCTGTTCAGAATTTCTAGCTCAAAGATATCTTGTTTGAGAGAGCTAGTTTCTTGTGGGGTGACAGGCTCCTCTGGATTAGCTGAAGTTCCTTGGTCTATTGAGGTACTCTTTTTCTCTAATGACTCTATGTAGTAATAGATTTGCTGTTGTACTAGATCTATGCCAGGAGAAGCTCTACTTGGGTTGCCTTCAAAATTTTGTGAGGAGAGTTCTGTGTGTTGGAAATAATACTGAGAGGGAGGGCATGAATCAGTATTATTAAGTCAATTATTTTTCATTTCATACACAAATTTGTATACGCTACTTCAGTTAGTGAAACCAGCGTATATACGCAACTTCAGTTAATGAAACTTGTGTATAACTTGTAGACTTATAATTTAATTTATTCTTCAGATGTTGATCATTAATTTTTGCATTAGAACCATATAAACAGTAACCAAGAATAGAAAAATAGAGCAGACAGTCACACACAAGAACACAAGATATAAGGTGGAAACCCAATGTGGGTGAAAACCACCTGCTGTAATTTGTCTCTATCTTCTTTCAATTATAAACTTCTTTTTACAATGTTTCTGTACTGGTGCAGTCTTGTACCAGTACACAGGCTGCTACCTGCAGAAGGCTACAACCTTCTCTCATTCTCCAGCTTCTCCTGGAAGGGAGCTCCAACCCCCTTAGCTCCTGTACTAGTACGTAGGTGCTGACCTACAGAAGGCTACAACCTTCTCTTTTCTTCCAGGGACCATGTTTCATAAATTTTCAGATTGGGTCCATGAATAACATCAATCAAACATCAAGTATATCTGCATCAATCAATCTCCTTTGTACAACCCAATCTTGAATCAAACAATCACTGCTCTGAATGTTGTAACTAAAATACAATAACAGTAACCAAACACTTGACCTGAACCCAAAACACTGCAACAATAAACAGAAGTAGCTAAAACATATTTTAAGAGATGTACGCTACTTCAATATGAAAAAAACTGTGTACATACACAGTTGTATTAAGTCCAACCAGCGTATACGCTGTCTTCACTTGCTGAACCCATGTGTATACGCACCTCTGATGTGCCGAACCTGTGTATAGATCTATAAAAGATAATTTGCCCTTTTTTACTTAAATAGACACCAATTACACCCAGTTTATTAGATTTATAGATCTAATCATGTGCCAATTATAACAGATCAAAATCACACAATGATACTACTTTTCAAGCCTTAAGAACTCGACCCATCAATAGAACTTATCCATCTTTTAGCACTCAGGTTCCTCCTTCGTTCAGATCCAGCAATGCACCATAACTCAATTCTAGATCTTGCTCTTCATAAGATATTCAATACTTCAGTTCATACTCTTGCCAAATGATCTGCTTCCCTTTTTATAGTCTTAGGCCTTACTCAAACCATGGTCCAAAACCATTGAGAACCAATACTAGGGACCCAATACCTGGGTTCAACACTTAGGACAAAATACCAAGGTCGGAAATCATAGGTCCAAATCCCAAGGACTAAATACCACAAACCAAAAATAAGTTTTCCCACATGTACGCGCTCTTCCTTGCATGAAAGTGCATGCATATGTATACGTGACTTTTGAACGTCGATCCTGCGTGTATACACAACTTGGTTATGAGGAAACTGCGTATATATCTTTTTCCTTCATTCTAAGAACCTGAACTGTGATCTGTCATCTGAGTGAGTTCCCATCAAGGACAACACCTATGTCATAGCACCAAACCTATTCCATAATGCCAAAAATCTCCCCCTTTGGACTTGATGGCAACCCCAAGTTCCTCAAAGTCATTCTCCCCCTTTGTCATCAAGGGCAAAGGGTTAAGCTACCCTTGAGTACATGCTGAAATTTCTGCTCTGTTGTGTTATTCATGCTCCCCCTGACTGTGGGCAAGGTATGCAAAAAGATGTTCTACAAGAAGAAACATGACTTTATACATTATACATGACCTCCCTGTCACCAAAGACTCATACATACAACCATTTCCCAACCAACTGGGGATATACCAATATTGACTCATCCACCCAACCAAGTGGGGATACACAAAAAGATTACATATGATAAACAAGAACATTACATCATCCATCCCAGGCATAGTGGGGAAACCAACATAGGCTGTTACATGACCTTAATAGTAAAAGAAATACATGACATAGAGACAAAAATATCTAAGACAAGACTAGCAGCATCCTCAATCATCAACAACTAACATCAGCAACATCTGTCAATCATCATTCAGACCATCAACTATGATATTCTTCTGCACCTGTTCCACCTGAACAAAAACTGCTGCAAAATTGAACCAAGATCTTCTAAGATAATTCCAACAGTGCATTATTAAAAGTATATGCTTCCCTTGAGCCTATGCCAGATGGACTCTGTCAAACCCATATTAGACTCTTTTCATCCTAAATCTGGCCCATTGTTGTCTTCAAACCAACATATATGCAAATGTATCTACATCAATCGACGTATGTACGTGGATCCTCCTCATGAAACTCATGTACAACCACTTTTCTCTGAAACAGATAGGTTTCAATAGCAAGATGATGCATCAACTACTCCCATCTTCTATCTGAGGTATTCTAATCTCTCCCTGGGCAGTGGTTTGGTGAGTATATCAGCAACCTGTTCCTTTGAGGGAACATATTCCAATTTGACTTTTTGTTCAAGCACTTGTTCCCGGAGAAAATGGTATTTGATAGGTATGTGCTTGGTCTTTGAATGCATGACTAGATTCTTTGAAATACTGATTGCACTTGTATTATCACAAAAGATGGAAATAGGTGGAGTACAAGTGATTTGAATGTCTTGCAATGTTTGCATCATCCAAAGGAGTTCAGTACAGCAAGATGCAGCAACCACATATTCTGCTTCAGTTGTAGATAGTGCAATTGAACTGTGTTTCTTGCTGAACCAAGATACTAATCTGGAACCCATAAAGAATGCACCACCACTAGTGCTTTTTCTGTCATCCACGCTTCCTGCCCAATCTGTATCTGTATATGCATGAAGTGTGAGATCTGTATCTCTAGGATACCATAAGCCATAGTTTTGAGTTCCTTGAAGATACTTGAAAATTCTCTTAACTGCTTGAAGATGAGTTTCCTTTGGATTTGCCTGAAATCTTCCAACTATTCCTACTGCATGCATGATGTTTGGCCAGGTACCTGTTAGATAAAGTAGACTACCAATCATGGATCTATAGGTTGGTTGATGTACTGCTACTGATTCATCATTTGCGCTGAGGCTGCATCCTGTTACCATATGGGTACATACTGGTTTCGAATCCTCCATCCCATATTTCTTCAAGATCTACTTGAAATACTTGGTTTGTGATAGAAAAATACCGTCTTTGTTTTGTTGAACTTGTAAGCCAATAAAATGTGTGAGCTCACCAAGCAGGGACATTTCAAATTCTTTTTGCATCACCAGGGAAAAGTTTTGATTCATGTCTTCTTCATTGCTACCAAAATTGATATCATCAACATAAACCACAAGTATTAGCAACTTGTCATTGTCAATTTTTATATATAGATTGCTATCTGTTGATCCTTTTGTAAACCCTTGTTGATAGAGGTACTTATCCAAATGATAATACCAAGCCCTTTGAGCCTGTTTAAGGCCATAGAGAGCCTTTTTGAGTTTGCATACAAGTTTTGGATCATTTCCAAGGATAAACCCATTTGGTTGCTTAATATACACTTCTTCATCCAAGTCTCCATTCAGAAAGGCAGATTTCACGTCCATTTGAAATACTTTGAACTTCTGAAAGCTAGAAAGAGCAAGGAACATTCTTATGGCCTCAAGTCTAGCAACTAGTGCAAAAGTTTCTTCAAAGTCTATGCCTTCTTGTTGAGCATACCCTTTACAAACAAGCCTGGCCTTGTTTCTAATAACATCTCCATTTTCATTCAGCTTGCTTTTGAATATCCATTTTGTCCCTATGAAATTCTTATTGTTTGGTCTAGGAACCAACTCCCAAGTGTTATTCCTTTCAATCTGCTCAAGTTCTTCATTCATGGCCTTGACCCAGCATTCATCTTTGCATGCTTCACTTAAATTTTGTGGTTCAGTGGAGGAGAGCAATGCTAGATAGCTTGAAGCTTCTGAAATAGTTCTTCTTGTTTGTACACCTGCCTCTTTTTGCCCCAAAATTTGAGTTTCTGGATGATTCTTCTGAACGTACCTAGATGGAGTCTTTTCTTCTATCCTTATCTGTTCTTCTAGTGCCTCATGGGTTTCTTCTTCATCATAATTCTGATTTGATGTTGAAGGATAGTCCTCATCATCTTCGAAATCTTCAGATTTTACTTGCCTAGGAATGTTTCCTTCTTCATCAACCACTACCTCAATACTTTCAATAATTTTTCCAAGTCTTTTATTGTAACACTTATATCCTTTTTTGTGGGGAGAGTAACCAAGGAGAATGCCTTCATCTGCTCTAGGTTCAAATTTTCCAAGATTTTCATCAGTCCTTTTGATGTAACATTTTCTTCCAAAAATTTTGAAGTATTTTACCGTGGGAGTCTTACCATACCAAAGTTCATGAGGAGTTTGAGTGCTATTTACCCGAACATTTGTCTTGTTAAGAATAGTAACTGCAGCAAATGTGGCTTCACCCCAGAAGGTTGCGGGAGTTCCAGACTCATCAAGCATAGCACGAGCCATTTGTTGAACCGTTCTGTTCATCCTTTCCTCTACTCCATTTTTCTAAGGAGTCCTTGCAGTAGAGAATTCCCTTCTTATTCCATGTTCTTCACAAAAATCGAAGAATTCATCCAAGTTGAATTCCCCTCCTCGATCATACCTAAGGCATTTGATTTTGCGATCTGATTCATTTTCAACCAAGGCTTTGAATGCTTTGAAATTTTCGAAGGCTTCATCTTTATGCTTCAGAAGTCCTATCCAACACATTCTGGAAAAGTCATCAATAAACAATATGAAGTATTCTTCTCCTCGAGGTGACCTTTTCCTAGATGGACCACATACATCAGTATGAACAAGTTCAAGTGGCCTACTAGCTAATCCTTCCTTTTCAGGGAAATTAGTTCTGGTTTTCTTACCAAACTGACATGATTTGCATATTGTATTGTCTGGAATTCTGATGTCAGGGAGATCATGAACTGCCTGATATTTGCATGATTTCCTTATCTGAGAGAAGCTTAGATGCCCCAATCTTCTGTGCCATAGCCAGTGTTCATCATTCTTGCTTATATAGCATTGTTGTTGTCCTCCCTTGAGTATGTATAAATTATTTGGAGTTCTTCTGCCTTTGATCACTGTTTCTCCTGTATCAAGCTCACGAACAATACAACCATTTGATTGAAATATAACCTCATTTCCTTGATCACACTTTTGACTGACACTCAATAGATTATGCTTTAAGCCATCAACATACATAACATTTCCAGCTTTGACCTTTTCTTTCAAAAGAATAGAACCTTTACCTTTTATGAGTGCAGGTGTGTCATTTCCAAATGAGACCTTCCTTTCCTTTTCTAAGGCACTATATGACTGAAGTTTTTCTTTATCACCTATCATATGTTTCGATCATCCAATGTCGATGTACCACTAATTTTCCTGTCCTTCCGCATATAAGGCTATCCCACATCTTTCTAGTTGTGGTTCTTTCTTTCTCCATGTTTTGGGACTCAGTGAAGCTTGCTCCTTCTAACTTGTTTGCCAAAACCTACTCCTGCATTCAGAATCTTCATGACCGAAGTTGTTACAAATAGAACATTCTATTTCATTCTCAAGAGCAGAAAAGTTATTGTAGGTCCTTTTCATGATCCCAGTCATACTCCTTTGTTTTTGAGCTTCTCTAGTCATGATGGTCTTATAGGCAACACATTAAGTAGCTTTGTGTCCAAAGTTATGACAACAGAAACATTGGCCATTGAAGAAATTCCTGCGATTATCAAACCTACTAACCAAATGATTGTAGTTTCCATTGACATCCATTATTGAGGAAAATTGAGAATGATTTACCTGTGGTTGGTTGTAGCTTCTATTCATCCTTGAAGTAGATTGCCCTTGATTCACTTGGTGATCTCTGTTCATTCTTGAAGGAAATTGTCCTTGATTTACCTGGTGATCTGCATTATGCCTCTGCTGTCGATTTTCAACCTGTTCACTTCTCCTTGCTGCATCAAGATAACTTTTAGAGGTGGATGGCTTCTGTGCTTGAGATGCTTCTTCAGTATATCCAAGACCTGTCTTGATTAGAGGAGAACGTTGCACTTTGATAATCTCATCTAAAGTTTTAGATCCTTTAGAAAATCTAAGATTAAGAGCTTTTGATTTTTCAATATCTTTTCTAAGTCCCACAATTTCACATTCTAACTTTTCATTGTGTTTTTGCCTTTCATCAAGTTGGAATGTCAGAGTATCTATAATCATATTCTTTTCTTCTAAACAAATTTTAAGTTTAGAAATTTCTTCATAAATACCCTCTTCATCTATAGCAGCCAAGAAATCATCATCTTCAAAAGCCATCAAAAGTCTATAATCATTACATTGTTCATCTTCATCACTATTTGCAAATCCATCACTGTCTTCATGTGTATAATAGCTCTTCTTACTTACATTCTGTTTTCTGTTCCATCTAACTGGTTCCTTACCTTTGTCAAGCTTATCTTTATGAGGACACTTGGCATCATAGTGACCGACTCTTCCACAAGCAAAACATTTGAAAGGTAGCTTACCTCTGAATCTTCCAGAACCCCGTTGAAGGTTCTTGACAAAGTTTGATTCTTCCGCTTCTTCTGACATATGACTTGAGTCATTGTAATCTCCTTTTCCTGAGGCTTTGAATGCGGCTTCTCTCTTGTCTGATGGTCCCCCTTTTCTCATTTCGTAAGCAGTTAGGATTCCGTGCAGTTGTGACATAGTAATGCTCTGTAGATTCTGTTTTTCTTCTATAGCAGAAACTTTTGATTCAAACTTAGAAGACAAAGATCTTAGAACCTTTTCAACCAAAATGACTTCTTCTATTTCTTCACCCAAGTTTTTCATACACTTAACAATCTCATCTATACATAGGAAATAGTTAGCCACACTTTCATCATTGTGCATTATGAGATTTTCATATTGAATTCTAAGAGTTTGTAGTTTTTCTCGTTTTACCTGATCATCTCCTTCTTTTCTTAGAACAATCTTGTCCCATATTTCTTTTGCGGTTTTGAGCTGCATAACCTTGATGAATTCTGATTGAGATAGACTCCCTAATAGAGTATTGACAGCCTTTGCATTTGTTTCATACTGCTTTTTACCAGCCGTATCTATAGGTGTTGCTGATGGAAATGTGTATCCTGTTTCCATGATATCCCAAACTTTTGTACCAAGAGATTGAAGATAGGCTATGATTCTTACCTTCCAATAGACGAAGTTGCTCCCATCAAAAATTGGTGCCCTGATCGATGCCTCTTTTTCGTAGTTTCTCATGATGATAGATCTTCCTTCAAGCAATCAAGCTTCTTCTGAAGGACCTGGCTCCGATACCAATTGTTGGAAATAATATTGAGAGTGGGGGGTGAATCAGTATTATTAAGTCAATTATTTTTCATTTCATAAACAGATTTGTATACGCTACTTTAGTTAGTGAAACCAGTGTATATACCCGACTTCAGTTAAGGAAACTCGCGTATAACTTGCAGACTTATAATTTAATTTATTCTTCAGATGTTGATCTTTAATTTGTGTATTAGAACCATATAAACAGTAACCAAGAACAGAAAAATAGAGCAGACAGTCACACACAAGAACACAAGATATAAGGTGGAAATCCAATGTGGGTGAAAACCACCTGCTGCAATTCGTCTCTATCTTCTTTCAATTAGAAACTTCTTTTTACAATGTTTCGGTACTGGTGCAGTGTTATACCAGTACACAGGCTGCTACCTGTAGAAGGCTACAACCTTCTCTCGTTCTCCAGCTTCTCATGGAAGGGGGCTCCAACCCCCTTAGCTCTTGTACTAGTTGATGTACTAGTACGTAGGTGCTGACCTACAGAAGGCTACAACCTTCTCTTTTCTTCCAGGGACCACGTTTCATAAATTTTCAAACTAGATCCATGAATAACATCAATCAAACATCAAGTATATCTGCATCAATCAATCTCCTTTGTACAACCCAATACTGAATCAAAAAATCACTTCTCTGAATGTTGTAACCAGAATACAATAACAGTAACCAGACACCTAACCTGAACCCAGAACACTACAGCAATAAACATAAGTAGCTAAAACATATTTTAAGAGATGTACGCTACTTCAATATGCAAAAACCTGCGTACATACGTAGCTGTATTAAGTCCAACTAGCGTATACGTTGTCTTCACTTGCTGAACCCGCATGTATACGTGCCTCTGATGTGCCAAACCTGCGTACAGATCTATAAAAGATAATTTTCCCTTTTTTACTTAAACAGACATCAGTTACACCCAGTTTATTAGATTTATAGATCTAATCATGCGCCAATTATAACAAATCAAAATCACACAATGATACTACTATTCAAGCCTTAAGATCTCGACCCATCAATAGAACTTATCCATGTTTTAGCGCTTAGGTTCCTCCTTGGTTTAGATCCAGCAATGCACCATAACCCAATTCTAGATCTTGCTCTTCATAAGATATTCGATACTTCAGTTCATACTCTTGCCAAATGATCTCCTTCCCTTTTTGTAGTCTTAGGCCTTACTCAAACCATGGTCCAAAACCATTGAGAACCAATACTAGGGACCCAATACCTGGGTTCAACACTTAGGACAAAATACCAAGGTCCGAAATAATAGATCCAAATCCAAAGGACTAAATACCATGAACCAAAAATAAGCTTTCCCACATGTACGTGCTTTTCCTTGCATGAAAGTGCGTGCATACATATACGCGCCTTTTGAACGTCGATCCCACGTGTATGCGCAACTTGGTTATGAGGAAACTGCGTATATATCTTTTTCCTTCATTTTGAGAACCTGAACTGTGATCTGTCATCTGAGTGAGTTGCCATCAAGGACAACATCTGTGTCATAGCACCAAACCTGTGTCATAATGCCAACACTGTGGACTTTGTTCATATGGAATACTGTCAGG
This sequence comes from Pinus tabuliformis, assembly GCA_031772625.1. Taxonomy (NCBI): domain Eukaryota; kingdom Viridiplantae; phylum Streptophyta; class Pinopsida; order Pinales; family Pinaceae; genus Pinus; species Pinus tabuliformis. The sequence goes on along the minus strand of CM062813.1, from coordinate 1,126,083,059 downwards.
GGACTGAACTAGCATTTCTTCCTCTAAGTTTATAAACTAGGCCTCCTTTGATTTCACCCTCTTCACCTTGCCTTGGAGTCTAGAGCTCTTCCTCAAGTTTTGGAATCTTAAGGTTTCTTCTTTAGTGTCGTTTTTCCTCTTTCCTTTCTCCTTAGCTTTCTTGACTTTCTCCTTGATCTTGGTTAGTCTTTCAGAAAGCAGTTGTTCATCCTCCTGAGGTGATGAAGGTTCAGGAATATCCTTATTGATTTCTTCAACCCTTTCTTTCATTTTTCTCTTCTGCTTAGTTTTCTTTCTGATCTCTATTTTAGGAGCCATTTCTGTATCATCTTTTTGTGAGGAGCTTCCAATGCTGACATCTGTCCTTCTACTTCTTTTAACATGACTTCCCTCAAATAAATCTAGAGCATCTTGGAAGAAATTCCTTACCAAGAAGTCTTCCCATGTATCCCCTACACTTCTCAAATTAAATTCAACTAAAATCTTCACTAATCCATGGTGATATAAAGTTGTTTTTATTGATTCAACTTTATTTTGGACATTGGTTGCCATTCTTCTCAGACTATTCAAAAGGAAAAAGGGAAGATTGAGGGTTCCATTCTCTAGAAAATTCATTAACAATCTTATATGATAAACATACATAGATCCAAACCTCCCTTCACATGTAATGAATTTTTGTAGTATTAACAACATGCTACTCCATTTGTTTTTGAGTGCTGAGATTGGAATCCCTTTTCTAAATACTGAAATATCCATACCTGGGTTTTTAAGAATCACCTTCCAAGATTCATCTTGAAACTCTTTGTTTTTGAACCATCTTTCTCCTAGCCTTGGGATTTCTGTTGCTTCTACTATGAAGGACTCTGTAACTGCAAATTTGAAATCCCCAATTTCCATTTCGGTACCATCAAAGGATCTTGCAAAGGATTTAGTGATTTATTTGTGGTAACCCTCAAATTTTTCAATAAAACACAACCACCCAGCCTTCTATAACATCCCCTTGAGCTGCAGATATCCCTCCATGTATTCTACCCATACGAGCTCAGTTCTAACAATAAGCCCTATAACCTCTCTTCTCGGTTATCCTTCAAAACTATTCTCACTGTCTAAGAAATGGAATGATTACGTATATGGCAATTGAGTGACTGGGTATATAGAAGCAGAATGATTATGGATATGGAAACATAATGACTTTATATACGAAATATATGGAAACAGAGTGATTGTATACATGAAATATATGGAAACAGAGTGACCGTATACACAAAATATATGGAGACAGAGTGACTGTATACACAAAGTGGTTGCGTAAATATGAGAGAAAAACTTAAGAGTTGGCATGTAATAAATAAACAGTCAAGGTTTGAAGAGTCATATATAGGTAGGTCATGTCGTTAATCTGACCATTAACAGGTGTAGTTGTAGAGGTCCGGTTAAGTACAACTGGAGATCAGTTATGAAGGAATCATTGAACCATTTGTCATTAAAGGTGGAAGATATGGTAGAGACATCGTGGTGGTCAAATGAAGGAGTCATGTGATCATACATATTATGCAAGCTTATGTTTTTAAATTTCTTTTTGAAATAAATTTTTGTATTTACCTTTTGGAACCTTTACCTTCTGCTTGCTAATATTTTGATGTTTTCTCCAAAGGTACTTTAGGCATGATTGGTTTTCAAAGTTGTTTTTTTTTCTTCAATTACCTGCATACAAGATTTTATTATGAACTAGATACTTGTGCTTGGACTGATAAAGAAATTGTTGCTGTAGAATCAAATTAGCTGCAGAACAGGATCAGCTGCAGAACGGAATCAGCTACAGAACGTGAAAATAGATGCATAATGTGAAACAGAGAGTAAAATATGGCTTATGAATGGATGAAATGGAAATGGCTGTGAAAGTGAAAATAAGACAAGATGATAAATGAAAATGGGAATGAAAGAAATGTTGGAAAATGAAAAATTTATTGGTGAAACATGGCAATGGAATGAAGTGAAACTGTAATAGTAAAATAGAGTGAGATGAGATGAGACAATGAATTTTTACAAAATGCAGAGTGACTGTGGATTTTTGTCACCATTTTTTTAGAAAGGAAATGGAAAATATAGGGTGTCAGAATCTTTTGATTTTCACCCTGTATTTTATGTATAATAATTCAAATCAATGATTCGTTTTCAACCTCATACATTTTTTTTTTTTTTTTTTTTAGATTGGAAAAATAAAGACTAAGTTGGTGGAGAAGGATTGTTCTTCACTAACTTCATTTCAAAATTGTTCTGGAAGATCTTTATGAACTCCTCCTTTGAAATTGGTTTTTGATATATTTTCAATCTATGACCATTCACAAGAAAAGAATTTTGACTTTCATCTATTGTTCTGATCCTCACTACTCCATTACTAAAGACATTTTCAATCTCATATGGCCCAAGCCAATGAGTTTGAAACTTCCCTTGAAAATCTTTAAACTTTGAATCAAATAATAGTGCCCAATCTCCCTCTTGAAACCTCTTGTCCTTGATGTATTTGTCATGTCATTTAGCCCTCTTTTGTTGGACTATACCAGACCTTTGAACTACCTCTTGTATGATTTCATCAAGTTCATTTAATTGCTCCAATCTATGCTTTTAAGCCTCTGATAATTCCATCCCCGACTAGACTGCCATCTTGAAAGTTCAGATTTGGAACTCTATAGGGAATAGGACTTGTTTCCCATAAACAAGCTCATAGGGTGTATGTCCCGTTGTGTTCCTACATGTAGTTCTATAGGCCCATAAGGCTTTAGGAGGCCTTTTTTCCCAATCTCTTCTATGTAGATGCACAATCTTGGTGAGGATTCCTTCAATCACTTTATTCATAGACTCCACTTGACCATTTGCTTGTGGATGATAGGGAGTAGATTTCCTATGCTTGATCTTGTATTCCTCCACAAGCCATTCCACCATGTTGGATGTGAATTGAGATCCCTGATCTATCACAATTTCTCTTGGAACACCAAAACGAGTGAAGATATCCTCAAAAAGAAAATTAACTACAATTTTTTCGTTAGCAAAAGGTAATGCTTTGGCTTCTACCCATTTGGTGACATAATCAATGCATACCAATATGTACATTTTCTACTTATATGGAGGATTAATTGGTCCAATAAAGTCTAAAGCCCATTTTTTAAAGGGTTCAATAAGTACATGAGTTTGTAATGGCATTTCATTTTAGGGAGTAGGTTTCCCTACCCTTTGGCATCTGTCGCACCTCTTGACATATTCTTTAGCATCTTTGAAGATGGATGGCCAATAATATCCTAAACAAAGGATTTTATAGGCTGTCCTCTTGCTAGAAAAGTGTCCACTACAAAGCTCATCATGACATGCTTTGAGAATATCAGGCATTTCATCTTTGGTGACACACCTTCTGATCATAAGATCTGGCCCTGTTTTATACAATTCGTTAGTGATACATGAATATCTTGCACTTTCTTGAATAATCTTTCTTTTCTCTCTAGGAAACAAATGTGAAGGTAACTTCCCTGTAACCAAGTAATTAGCAACATCTGCAAACCAAGAAGTTTGAGTAGTTACTACAAAGAGATATTCATCAGGAAACTTATCTTCAACTGGAGAATCTTCTTTGATATTCTGAATCCTGGACAAGAAATCAGCAACTGTGTTTTGTTTTCCAGGTCTATCTAGCACAGTAATGTTGAATTCTTGCAAAAGTATAAGCCATCTTGTAACTATGCCCTTAGTAATAGGTTTATTCATAAAATATCTAATTGCAGAGTGATCTGTATAAACAAAGGTTTCATATCCTGTTATATAATGTCTGAACTTGTTAATTGCATGAACAACAACTACAAATTCCTTTTCAGAAACAGTATAATTCAACTCAGTGGGAGTCAAATTCTTACTTGTATAGTAAATGGCATAAGGAATCAAATATTTTTGTCCCAATATAGCTCCCAGAGCTGTATCTGAAGCATCTATGGAAATATGGAGAGGAAGTTTCCAATTTGGACCTCTTAAAATAGGTGCTTTAGAATTTTTTTCTTCCAAGGTTTCAAATGATAATTGGAGATGTTATTTTAGTGAATTTTTCTATAAATCTTCTATAGTATCCTGTAAATCCTAGAAAACTTCTAACATAATTTTGGAAATTTGGAATTGATAACTTAGAGATGAATTCAACTTTAGATTTGTCAACTTTAATCCCATCGCCCGAAATGTGATGTCCTAAAACAATACCTTCTGTAAACATCATAAAAGATTTTTCATGGCTTAGTGAAAGGTTTGTTTCTTTACATATTTTAAGAACTTTTTCCAAATTTTCCAAAGCTTCTTCAAATGTGTTTCCATAGGCTATAAAATCATCCATATATACCTCTATAAAATCATGTATTAGATCAGAAAAAATTCCTAGTACTGCTCTTTGGAATGTTGCAGGTGCATTACATAATCCAAAAGGAAGCACTCGATAGGCAAAAGTTCCCCATGGACAAGTAAATGTGGTTTTATCCTGATCCTCAGGTGCTACCTAAATTTGATTATAACCACTAAAACCATCCAAAAATGAGAAATACTTATTACCTGCTAATGTATCTAACACTTGATCTAAAAAGGGCAAAGGAAAATGATCTTTCAGGGTTGCTTTACTCAATTCTCGGTAATCAATGCACACCCTCCATTTACCATTCTTTTTAGGCACAATTACCAAAGGAGAAACCCATTGGCTATCTGAAATTGGGTAAATGAAGTTTACATTTAGTAATTTTTGGAGCTCTTCTTTCACAATTTCCCTAAGATTTGGATTCATTCTTCTCTGAGGTTGTCTGATTGGTCTACTGTTTTCCTCAATATAGATATGATGGATACAAGTCTTAGGATCAATGCCTTTCATGTTGGTGTACTCCCATGCAAATGCAGCAGAATGTTTTTGTAATGTTTTGGTTAGCTCTTCTTGTTGTAGTTTCTCCAAGTTTTTGTTTATGTTCAATGTCCTACCTGGAAAAATTTCAATTGTAGAGCTACCAAACTCTTCCATAGAATAGAGAGACATCTACCTAGTTAACAAGTATTCAACATTAGATTTTTCTTGAATTGTGCATGATTATATTCTGAAGATGTTTCAAAATTTTCCAATGTATTCAAAATTTGACTATCTTCACTAATTTCTGACATAGTAAAGAGATGTTGAATATCATATTCATCATCAATCCATTCCTTGTCATCTATCTCTTTGATTTCTTTTGCTAGAGGATATAGAGTAAATTTCTTTGTTGAATTACCATAAAAAATATACATGTCACCAGATCTACAACTAATAAAAGCATCAGTTGTGGCCAGCCAAGGTCTTCCTAATATAAGTGGGTGTCCTCCTAGATTATTCTTGGGAGTTAAGATCATGAAATCAACAAGATATTCCCAAGAATCCAAAGATATTGAAATATCTTCTAGCACACCATCTGGTTTGATTACTGATCTATCTGCAAGTTGCAGTAAGGTAGGTGTGTAAAGAAGATTAGGAAGTTTAAGTTGCTACATAGTTTGTCTTCTCATGATGTTTATTGTTGCCCCTAAGTCAATCAATGTATTTGGAATTTCAATTCCATTTATATTTGTCTTGACAATTGGACTCCATGGATCCACATATTTCTGCATGGCAAGTTTCCCCATCATTATGTATGCTATCTTTCCTACCAGGTGAATTCTTTTTATTTCTTTTGATTTTCTTCCTGGTCTTTTGATGCTCAACTCCTTTATTGTTTTGGCTAGAATTGGAATTTCTCTAATGGCTTGTAACAAAGGAATTTTGATACAAACATTCTTCAATTCATCTAGAAAATCATAGTTGGGAAAAAAGATTTGTTTTTCTACCCCTCTATCAATTTGTATTCTCTCAGGTAAAGGAGGTGTAGAAGTAGATGTTGGTTGCTCAATGATAGGAGTTGTGTTCACTAGTTCTTTTTGTTTTTCTTTTTCAATGTTTTGGTTTTGGAGAGATGTTTCCTAAAAAAAATTATTGACTCTTACAGAATCTTCCTCAGAAGTGTCTTGTTCTTAAATAACTATAGAAGGTTTTTCCTTTTCTAATATCCTTCCAGATCTTAGTTGAACATCATTAAAATCTAGAGGAGTAATCATGTAAGTTGAAAACTGTTGTCCTCCTACAATGTAAGCATTCTGAGGGTTTTTATTATTGGGGTTTGATAATGGTTGGGCAGGTAACTGATTTGGTTTTCGCTGAAATGGTAGCAAGAGTTGAGGATTTTGATTTTGTTGTGGAGGTTGTTGTGGAAATGTCAATGAAAGTTGAGGGTTCTGATTTGGAAGTTGTGGCTATTGATTTTGTTGTTGATTATGCAGGGGAGGATAATTCTGATAGAATGAAGGATATTGATAATATTGAGCAAATCTCCCATAAGTATTTTGTACCCCTTATGCCCACGGTTGAGATTGAAACTGAGATTGAGGTTGAGGCCAAGGTTGCTGCCAAGGATTCCAGTTTGGTGGGGGGTGAAGATACATTGGATTGTTAAATCCTGGATTTTGTGGCCCCTGCCAAGTAGAATTTGGGACTGTTTCCTATTGAAATACGGCCTTAAGACCTGGGATTGAGGGACAACCCTTGGTCTCATGACTTTCTGAACAAATCATACAAGTTTCTACAATTTTTGCATCTAAAGGACATTCCCTTAGAGCATGTTTCTTTCTGCATTTTGGAAAAAATATGGCTAGAGCAGCAGCCTCTATTTTCTGCTTATTTTGAATTTTAAGGGTGTCTAGCTGCTCACCAAGGCTCGCTAGGATGTCAATTTTAAACTCATCAAGCATATTGCCAATTTCTGCCCTGCTTATAGATCCTGTTGCAGATTTGTTTACTCTAACAAGAGAAGGATCTCTTGTCCCTTTCCTTGTTTTTGATTTCCCTCTTGAGAGATGAACACACAGTTCTCCTATATCACTCAATGGGAGTTGAGAGATATCTCCCTTCCCCATCATGTTAAGGATATCTATCCACTCATCTCTAATGGCCTTTAACAAAAGAGCTTTCAAAGTTTCTTCATATAAATAATTCATTTTTGCTCTTTTCAAATTATAGTTAAACCTCTCAATCAAATATTCTAAGTTTTCATCCTCTCTTTGCATCATTTTGAACACCTCATCTTTGTGATTGGTAGGCATGCAATAATCCAAGTACCTATCCAAAAGCACTTTTTTTCATGTCATTCCAAGTTCTAATGGAGTGAGTAACTAACCCCATAAACCATTTCAAAGCAGCTCCTTTTGGTGTTGAAGGAAATAATTTGAGTTTTTGAGAGTCCTCTAGATAGTCATAGGTTCTGTACAAGACATCAAATTCAAATAAAAATGTTTCAGGATCCTCACTTCTCAACCCATGGAAGTTAGGGAGGACATAAGGTGAGATTTTTTTCATTGTGGCATTTGTTTCCTCATCCACTACAGGGAATCCAAAAGAATTATCTATTTCCCTATTTTCTCTGCCTCCTCCATTATTTCCTCTACCTCCTCCATTGTTTCCTCTACCTCTTCCTCTACCCCCTCCTCAAAACAGTGAGAATTATCCATCTTGTTCTTCTTCTGCCATTATAGTTTCTTCAGACTCAGTATAGGATTTAACCTACAAGGTTACTTCCTCCTCCTCCTCTGGTTCCTCTATTAATGGAATATGGGAGAGTGGTTCTACTTCTTCCTCACTTGGTGTTCCTAATTCTTCAACTACAATGTGCTCTCCTGTGGAGGTGAAAAATGCTCTTCCTACTGTTGGAGTTTCAAAATTTCTCTCCTAAGACTGCCTTGGTAAATGAGGTAGGAGATTTTGTTGATTGGATTTCTGCCCTTGGAATTCCAAGAGTCCTATGGCTAGGAGTATGAGTTTGGGATGGAGGTGTGTCTTTTCTTGTCCTAGGTGGAGTAGGTGGAGTTGTAGGAATTGAACTTCTGCCCGTAGCTATAAATCTACCCCTATAATCTCTTTCTCTATGCATGTCATTTTTTCTGTTTTTTTTTTTTTGAATGTAAGAGATAAGGCTACCTAGTTACACTTCCTCGGCAACGGTGCCAAAATGTTTGGTCAATTTAATGTCCTAAATTGCTCTACGTAAATTATCAATCTGGGTGTCGTAAATTGATGAAGTGTACTGCACTATCTGTGCTAGATGACCCTTCTTACTTCATTGTTTTGTGTTTTATGTTGTTTTGGGGGTTTTTAGTCCTTTAATTCCTAATGATATACAATGTACTTAACAAAATCTTAAATCTAACTTCTATAAAGACTGCTAAGAATATAAAGAAATGAGAACTAAAAGAGCTTAAGTAAGATTTTGAACGAAAGTTTAATCAAGAAATGAAAACAGAGTTTCTATTTCTACTCATATTATTATTTCCAAATCATGAGCTATAAACTAAAAAGTGAAAATGCAACTACTACCTATTTAACTACAAAAACAAAACTAAATGAAATACCAAAACTGAAAGTGAAATTGCAACAAAACTAAATGAAATACTTAGTTACTCTACCTCTCAATTTTGGAAAACAAACCTCCTTGGGATGACATTTTAAGGAATTTTGTACTTTATTATTCTAAGAGAAGATAAATGCAAAAAAAAACATAGAAAAGACTCATTGCATGAATGAAGTATTCAACGACTTAGTTTAAGATGAGTTATCAACTAGAAGCGAATTTTAGAAACATTCATCTACACCTTGAGTCACTAAACTAGTAATAAAATGGCAAGAATAGTAATGGCACCGATCGGTATATTTGGAAATTTAAAAACTAGTGAAACAGTAAATGAAATAAACTACATTACACTACTAAATCTCAACTTCTAACTACTCATAGAAACTAGAAAGAAATTAAACAAAAAGAAGCTATTCTGTACTGAAAGAAGCTATTTTGCATTAGTGAAGAAATGATGCATTATAAAGAAGGTTAGTATGAAAATGATTATGAACATTGTGAGAAAAAATGACAAATTTACAGTTGAACTAGAAAAGACAAAAAAAATGAAATGAAACCTCAGTCAGCGCAGGGGCCCTCTACAACTGATCAAGTTATGCGTACTTAATCAAACTCCAAGAAACTCTTTCACTTATCCATAAAACTTGCGGTCTTCATATTAAAAATAGGAAATGAGTTTTTCAAAAATTACAGAGCAGTACTATGAGCTTAATACATGCAGAACTTCGAACTGGCTTTGAGTTCTTTACATAGGTATTTATAAGAAAAATATGCAACTGTTTGTGGAGAAAAATAAGCTACAACCAAAAACACATAGCAGACAGGCACATGGTATTTTCTTCCTTGGCTGCTGGAGACATAAATCCAAGATGATGGTTGTTGGATTCAATTTGCACAGATGGCTATTGGAGTCCGAGGGTTCAGGAAGTTGTTTTCGATATTGCTTCCCATCATTGTGAAACGTGTTCATTATCCACGAAATAGAGTCATGTTGGCTTCGGTCTCTATGTTTGACTTCTCCTTTGACCGGAGTCTTGTACCATCTTCCTTGTTGACCTGGGCTAGGTGAATAAGACACGATCCATGTCATGATGTTTGCCAAGCTGCCCATGTAGCTAGTTTCTCCTTCTGACACCTAGAACCTGTTAAAGCATGGAAGTAGCTACGGAACAGCGGATTAGCTGCAGAATAGGCTGCGTTTCGTAGCTAAAAAAAAAAAACTCATTCAAATAGCAAAACATAAAAACATAGTATGTAAATCACTAAATGTACTCCTTAAGGCAATGTATATTGGTCATTGATGATAGGAATGCATTTCTTCATGGAAAAACAAAGAAGAGGGGATGAGAAAAGTTGCAAAGGAAAGAGAAGTTTTGAGGTTCCACACTCCTTCTCGTTCGAACTATACGAGTGGATCGCTAAATTGGCAGATGACCTGGGAAGGTGCAGGTTTGACGATCCAATAGTGTGGACCCTGAAGCTAGTGCAGAGATTGGAAGCATCTGAAGATAAGATCACACACGCTTTTGAACACTAGCTTAATAGTGTCATAGGAGGATTTGTGATAGAATTTACAGTCAGTACCTCGGTTAAATAGAGCGAAGCAGAGCGACACTTCTTCAAGGGACCGTGAGGTAAGTATTTAAGATCTTTGAATACTTGGATTAAGATGCTCTTGTGTGAAAAGAAGTTTGTGCCATTACCTTGATGTTTGGAGCTACACGAAGTGGAAAATTCTTCAGGGATAAAGGGAGAATAGACCTTGAATATACCCCGTTGATTGAGCCTCCTCTAAGTGACGATGAGGGAGTAGCACAGGATTCACCATAGAGTGTTGTCTAGGTAATAAGACAAGAGTTTCCGCGAATACCTCATCCATCCACACCACCTCCACCTTCACCCACACCACCACCACCTCCACCATCATTCAATATGTCGAATATGATGAAGTTGGCTATTTTCAAGGGCTTGGGAAATGAGGACCTAGATCAGTTTCAGTTTGTTGTGAAGGTTGTCTGGACAGAAGAGAAAATTACAGGTGATCATATGAAGAAAGCGCAGTTGGTTACTACTCTACAAGATCACACGTTGACATTGTAGATCAAGTACTACACTAATAACCCAATAGTGTCGTTAGTGGACACTTAGACCGTGCTGAATAAGGAATTCAGTAGACCCAAGTCTAAATCACAACCAGTCATTGGATTCAAGGAAATCATGATGAGGCCGGGTGAAACACCCTGGGAGATGGATCAGAGACTGAAGTGCCAGATCCACGAAGCTAATATGAATCTCACAGATGGTCAGCACCACGAATGGTTCGTAGCTTCACTCCTGCCCCACCTAAGGGTTATTTTATCACATCAAAAGATAGGGACCCAGGCAAAAGCCTTGGAAATTGCAATGGTATTGCATGAGATGCCTATTTAGGACGTTGCTTTGGGAGTTCAACAAATTCACGCAGAGTTGTTGAATCTTTGCCTAGATTTTCAAATCTTAAAGAAGGATAGAGCAACTCGGCTAGAGGTGCGCAAAGAAGTTTGGTGCCTGAAGTGTAAAATCTAGGGGCATGATAAAGATCATTGCCCTGTCTTTGCCAACTATGTTACAGGAGGAGGGCTAATGCCTTTGAGGTCGGAAGCTCAAGTAAGGCCAAGTGCAGGGCTCGCGCTGTGGTGCACTATCTGTCAGGTAGCTGGAAAACATGTAAAAGACAATTCCCACTTGCTTCAAAAATTTGTGCAGACACCGCAACAATTATTCTGGAACTTCTGTAAATTGGTAGGTCACGATGATGGTAACTATCATAGCTCTGAATCAATGATGGAAAGAACATCCGCGTATCGAATGCAGACAGAAATGTGGCCTTCGGATCAAGGCATTGGGGGATCGCGCGGAGGATATCAGGGGCGCGGACGAGGCCGGGGAGGTGGAGAACCTAGTAGAGGTTGGGGAAAGGTTATTTGCTACAACTGCAGAGTGCCAGGACACTCTTCATGGGAGTACTTGAGCCAGACACACCTGTCATTCCAATTTGTAATAAGCTTGATCACGTGATAGAAGAATGCCATGTATTGATAGCTAAGATGAAGGAGAGGAGGGCATAGCCTCAATAGCCTACCCAGAATATGCAGATGATGAGGGTTGAACCCCACGAAGAGGATCCCAATGTGAATATCGTGTTGCGAAGAGATTACTGGTGAGGATAAAGGAAAGCAGCCTGGAGAAAGTGAGTGGGTCTGCAAAGCTCCAGAAAAAGAGGTTGGGTTTGACTTGAAGCAAGTGAAAGAAACATTCGTGGAAGCAAGGAAGAGCTTCACTGAGGCCTCTACCTCAAGAAATCAGGATAAGTTGTCTAAAGTTGACCCCTGCATGCTTACTACCTTTTTTGAAACTTGTATGAAGTTGCTACATGATAGTAAGGTTGTGAAGGGATTACAGGAGTTGATAAATAAGTGTGTCAGCAAAGAAAATGCTCTCAAAGGACCTCACATAGTCAGAAAGATCTGTAAGCATAAGACAAGAATGGGGCATGAGATGAGGCTCACTGCATAAATAGGAGAGTATGAAATGGATTAGGTAAATTTGGATATAGGGTCAGATGCAAACGTATTTCCGAAACAGAAATGGGAAAGAATGGGGAGACCTATGTTGCAGTGGTCTCTGATTCAATTGAGGATGGAAAATCAACAGAAGATTATCCCCATGGGAAGATTGTAGGGAGTAACAATAGATATTGAAGGTGCGAGCACGTAACCAATTTTGAAGTGATAGATATTGTTGAAGACAACAATCCGTACCCTGCACTCCTTGGGATCGATTGGGCTATTGACATGAATGGGCTAATCAATTTGAAGAAGAGGACGATGTCATTTGAAAGGAAATCTCTCCACATTGTAATACCTTTGGACCCCGCAGAAGGACCGTGTTAAACTGAACCAATCCACGATTATGAGGAAAGTGATGATGATTTGGACTAGATCTATAATATAACAGAGCAAGATTAAGATTGGGTTAATCTGAAAGCTGATGGATGCATTACATGGGACCACGAAAGTTCATGTACATTAGATTCAATTGGAACACTTGCAGAATAGGTTGCATGAAGTATCTACACTACGTTGTAACATGATGACTGAATCGTTGTGCTATGTATCATCATAGGTAAGGATTTTGTCTTATTATGATGGTCTAACTGGCGTAGCTAAATTTTTGGATTCATTTGAAAGGGATGTGCTTGAGAATAATCGCTTCCAAGCCTTGGATTTGGCACTACGCACTACGCCTTCAAGGTGGTGGGGTACACATAAAGACTTTTTTGATGGGTGGAGAAAGTATAGAAAAATGATGAGATTGCATTTTGGTCACCCAAAAGTTTGGCTAATAGAGAAATATGATGGAAGAAATGATCCATGTGATCATTTAGCAAAATGGACTGAGGTTTATGGGATGGAGCCACAACCTGAGTGAGTGCATTTATTCTGTCACACTTTGGATGTAATACCAATGAATTGGTACCTGGAAACAAAGCTCCGCCATGGCACGGAAGAGTGGGACATTTTCAGACAAGGATTTTTTATGAAATTTAGTTTTGAAGATGGATTCAAATGCATTGATGAGGTGTTGCAGGAGGTCAAGGCAATGATCTTCAGAATACCGCAGGATCCTTTGGACTTGATTTAACCAGATTAGAGCACCCAGTGCACAATGCGCTAGAGTGATATAATGTGACCACTGAAGGAGAAGATGAGGATCCAAGGAACATTAATATCCAAGAGGCAGAATCCCATCATGAAGTTGAAGGATCGTAGATAGAGAATCTAGATATTACTATGCCACTGAAAACTAGACAAGTGAACATTGGCACAGAGGCAGAGCTGAAGTTTGTGAAGATTAGGGACTACTAGGATGATGTCACAGTATATAAGGTTGCTGAGTTGCTTCGTGAGTATCAGGATTTGTTCCCTACAAAGTTTTCAGACTTTAAAGGAATAATAGGGGACTTAGGCGTAATGAAGATTACCTTGAAGCCAGACACGGAGCTGATTAAGCAAAGGCCATATCGCCTTAATCCCAAGTATAAAGAAAAGGTCTACTTAGAGTTAGATAAAATGCTAGAAGCAGGTATTATTGAACCAGTGGAGGAGTCTGACTGGGTGAGCCCAATGGTAGTCAAGAAAATAAACAAAAGGGCAAGATAAGAATTTGCATAGATCTCGAGAAGCTTAACAATGCTTGGGTTCCTAATCCTTTTCCGACACCATTCACAGATGAAGTATTGGATAACGTTGGAGGGCAAGAGGGTTGTTCATTCATTGATGGCTTCTCTGGATAACATCATATTAAGATCGCACCAGAAGACAGGAGCAAGATGACATTCGCGACAGAGTAGGGATTCTTCCAGTATACCATGATACGTTTTGAACTTAAAAGTGCATTGATTATCTTCTAGTGCGTGGACATCGTGGCGTTCAAAGCGTTGATTCACAAATTTTTGAAGGTATATTTTGATGATTGGACAGTGTTTAGACTGGTAAAGTACCATGTGGCTAGTTTGTGCTTGATGTTGAATACATGTCGAAGGTATCAGATTGCGCTAAACTTGAAGAAATTCTTATTTTACATCCTTTTTGGAATCTTGCTGGTTCATGTGGTATGCAGACAAGGATTAATGGTGGACCCTACTAAGGTCATGGTTATAATCAATTTGGAGGTGCCAAGGAGTGTTAAATAGATGTGTGCAACACTGGGTCATACTGGATACTATCGGAAGTTCATCAAAATTTATGCTCATATTACTACGCCTATGGAAAAGCTACTGAAGAAGGACACTACATTCTATTGGGAAGAAGAATGTCAGCGGAGTTTGGATGTATTGAAGGAGAAAATGGTCACCATGCAAATCCTAGTCTTCCCAGATTGGAAGAAGGAATTTCACGTGCATGTCGATGCTTCATGTATTACACTAGGAGTAGTGCTGACACAGGTCAGTGAAGGAGAACTGGATCACCGTATAGTGTTTGCAAGAAGGAAGTTGTCTAAGGCCGAAAATAATTACTCAGGAACAAAGCGTGAGGGCTTAGCTATGGTGTATGCACTCCAGAAGTTCAGACATTACCTACTAGGTAGACATTTTAAGATGTACATAGACCATTCTGATTTAAAGTACGTAGTCAACAAGCCTGTGTTGCGGTGGGGGGATATGCAGATGGTCACTGTTGTTTCAGGAGTATGATTTCGAGGTGATTGTGAAGCCAAGAAGGCTGAATGCATGGCCATATCATCTGTCGCACATTGAAATAGGAGAGGAGCCTACTAATTTGGATGAGGGGTTGCCTGACATGTAGCTATTCACGATGCATGTGGCTGATAATCACTTTGTAGATGTTATCAACTTCCTCACTATAGGAACGGTGCCAGAGGGATACACGAGTTAACAAAAGAAGGAATTAGTGGTGCGTACGACAAAATTTTCCTATTATTGCAGGCCATTTGTATAATATGGGATCAGGCGAGATACTACGACACTATGTGCCTGATTTAGAACAAAACAGTGTCCTCGGTGAAGCTCATGGGGGAGCTGCAGCAGACCATTATGTAGGAAAAGAAACAGTACAAAAGATTTTGCGTGCTAGATTGTGATGGCTGAAACTGCATAAGGACTCTAAATCATATTGTAGGCCATGCGATGCATGTTAGAGAACTGGCAGGCCATTGCGAAGGGATGTGATGCCTTTGAATCCATAGGTACCATTGTAGCCATTCAAGAAATGAGAAATTGATTTTGTAGGACCGATTCAGCCTCCAAACTAGAAGACAAGAGTGCAATATATCATCACCGCGACCGAATATTTGACTAGGTGGGTGAAGGCACAACCTGTGAAGGACTGTACAGGGGAAACAACAATTAAATTTTTGTTTGAATATGTGTTGACTAGGTTTGGTTGCCTGAAGATATTGATGAGCGATTGCGGTATGCATTTCCTCAATGAAACGATCAGCGCACTGACAATGGAGTTCCAGGTTTATCATCAGAAGAGTATGCCATATCATCATCAAGCCAATGGGATAGTTGAGGCATTTAATAAGATATTAGAGAATGCACTGACCAAGGTATGCAATGCGCAGAGGAATTATGGGACGTATGCATACCAGCAGTGTTATGGGCTTATAGAACTACCTGTAAAAAGCTTACTAGTCAGACACCTTTTAGGTCAGTCTATGGTGTAGAGGTTGTGATGCCTATGGAGTATATCGTGCCTAGTCTATCATAACATCTTTCACAGGAATGGAAAACCATAGAGAGATTTACAAGAGAGGCCCGTGTAGCTGATAGAGCTCAAGGAAGATAGGTTTTTCGTTGGATTCCATCAACAGGTTCAAAAGGAATGTGAAAAAGCTTGGCACGATCGGTACATCAAATTGCACACCTTCAAGGTAAATGATTTAGTTTTATTATATGATAGTAAGCTTGATAAGTTTCTAGGAAAATTTCAGATGTACTAGCTGGGACCATATGTTATCAAAGAGATTACAGATGGTGGAGCAGTTAAGCTGGTGAAGTTGAATGGAGATCCATTTCGGGGAAGGGTAAATGGAAGCCAATTGAAGCCATACATTGGGGATCTGGCTCAATGACTATAGGACGGTAGCATAGTCTTAGCACTCCAGGCAGCTACAAGGAGGCGCGGGACTATAAACTACACTACTTTGTTTGTAGAGTTGCGGGACAGTGGGGTTTGTGCAAAAAAAGATGGTATCACAGTACCTGAAGAAGTGTGAAGGGAGCTGCGTTATAGGGGGAGAGACCACACAGCACAACCAAAAAGTGACCATTACTTTCACTGTTCATGATTTGATAGTGAGGAGATGATTAAGAGGAGCAGGGGGTGGCATTTAAGGCTGACTTTAAGAGCGAAATATTTGTAAATCTTCCACAAATATAGAATTTATGGACGGGTTTTGGGGGGAACAGTTGAATTTAAATTCCAATTCACCTATAAAATACGCATGGCCATCCAATGAAAAACACTTTGCATCCCTAGAATTTCTTTGTTGTGCTGTCTGTTGTGCATGAACCATGAGTTCTTTGAGGATTTGTTCGCAAGCCCTGTGTTTGATAAGTATCCCAAGTTAGACAGAAAACTTATTCACAATATCATGTTAGGACTAGGTCCCACAGAAACTACAAGAACTAGAGGGACTATTGCCTCTGAGGGAGATACTCTAGAGGTTGTGAGTATGGAAGTACCAACTACAGTGCCTATGATGCCGAGGTCACCTAGGCTAAAGCCTACACTGCTGAGGGAAGTCCATAAACCTAATAAAGATAAGTAAAAAAGTCTAGAGCCCATGTGCGAGTCACTGAGGAAGCATGTTGTTACACAGGCCAAAAGGAAAGAAAATCCTAGTGCGAAAGAGAAGGGGAAAGTGGTGGATCTGGAGGTCAAGGAGGGCATGGAAGATATAGACACTGAGGGGGTGGATCCTATATCTAAGTTTCTGGATCCTCCTCAACACACCCCTCTTATCGGAGAACATAACATTTGAAGGTTTGCACTTGGTGCAGATCCCGCATTTGAAGCTAGAATATTGGGATTTGGCAGACCACAAGTGGTTCCCCCACCTTGCTACAGACACCTACATGAAGAGGGTCTTCTACAAAGAGTCTGGTGTCACCACGCTGGAAGCTGTGGAGAGGATTCGCAGAGTGAACCAGTCGAGGTCGTTCAACCTGTTATGGGTACCCCACTACCACTGCTCCAACATAAAATTGATCATCATTAAGAAGTTGTTGTTCCTGGTGCATGATGGGTGGTTGTGACTAAGCATGACGATCCCCATCACTGATATGCTGATCCATCGGATCACGCTGTTTCCACACTTAAGATTGAATCTGGCCAAGGCATTTGGTGGAAAGACGAGCGAGTGCAACCCTGCTAAGAAGATGAAGGACAAGTTCAAACTTGTGAAGAAGCCATGTGGGTACTTTATTACCTCGATCACTAACCCTACAATAAAGGTTGCCACACAGATCCTGGCTGGCAAGGTTATGAGAAAGTGTTGCATGGATGAGGTGTCATCACCAGTGGTTTATTTGGCAGCACAGTGCATGAAGGGCATGCATTTGAACTGGGTGCACTACTTTTGTAGTGAGTTCCTTGAGAATTGTAGAGAAGCATAGGATGAGAGTAAAACATTCCAATATTCATGGTTGTTTCTCTCCATTGTGCTTGCCACCTAGGATTTACCAATGGACAACCAATTTCCTCCTGTTAAGAAAGATTTGCTAGAGGCTGCAAAGTTTTCATCTCTTTGGGCCACAAAAGATGTTGCGTGGGTAACAAAGAGAAAAGTATTTTGGGTGCTGATGGAGGAGAGCATTCACACGGTCATCAACTAGAAGCCACGGTTGTAACCAACCATGTTTGAACAACTTTTAGGATACACAAATTTCACAAACAACTCCACCACGTATAAATCTGGGTGCGAAAGGATCTGGAGGAAAAAAGGTTCGATCTACCCTACCTTGCAACAGATGATGTTATTGAGGAGGTCATCAAGGACTAGACAACAGATTGGAGTTCCCCATTTGACCTTGCCACGGGGACTAGAAAGTCCATGAAGAAGAAGAAAAAGGAAGCAGCCAAGAAGAAGGTTCAACAGTTGGCTAAGAAAAGGAGGAAAGAGGTCGAGGAGAAGGCCCGGGTAGAAGCGGAGTGCGCCACAAAGAAGTATGCAGAGCAGGAAGAGCGCATCTCCGAGCGGAGTGATAAGTCTCCTTCACCCCAAACAAAGGAGGAAGAGTAGTCAGAGTAGGGCAGCGGTGGTTAGGACGAGAAGAGCACTCCCTTCCGAGTTAAGCATTAGAGGGAGCAAGAAAAGGAAGGACAGCGGAAGAAAACAAAAGCCACCAAACGGTCGTTGGACCCAATTACTTTGACAGATGATGACTTGGATGAAATTGCAGACAAGGTGCAGGATACTATAGTAGAATGTCTACAACAATTTGAGTAGCAGCAACAACAAGCACTGAGCACCATCGAGAAGGATCTACGCAAGTTGCAGATCCAAACGACTAGAATTAAGGCAAGTGTAGGATAGATCAATGTTGCATCAACAAGTTTGGCACCAAGAACCACTCAAGTAGTAGAGATGGTTCGATCACTAGATCTTTAGGCAGTCGTGCTACTAGATGGAGCTTTGAGCATGGAGGCAGCTGCTGACAAGACTATTGTCAGCTATTTGGAGAATATCGGCCTCAACATGGCCACGCTCCCCAACACGTTTCTTCACACGCTGCAAGTAGGTGTGATAGAAGAAGTTAAGGCCTTGGAGTAGTGCACACTGAGCCTTATAAGCGAGTACAAAGTCAACAACAAATAGATGTTCACTGAGAAATTCGAGGCGCTCGAGGCATAGAAGAAATTTCAGGCCAAGAGCACCCAACTTGCAGTTATGGTAGTAGAAGCATGCAAAATAGTCCCTGAACTACATATACTAGAGGAAGCATCGTTGGAGCGAATATTAGAAATTTGGCTGCAAGCGTGCACGATGCCAAGACAAAGGTGGCCAAGGTTCAGTTTGAACTGAACTTGAATATCACAGAAAAAGAGTTGAATTCACAACCTTCAACTCCTCCAGAAGTAAGAGAACAACATGAAGCCTATGTGAAGGATGGAATCACAATAGCAGATGTCATGGTGGTGGATTGCACTGCGGTCTTTGAAAAATCTATGGAGGTAGTCATGACTCTGGAGGAAGATCATAACCTATAGAGGTTAAACATAGAAGTCCGCTAATTGCAGCAACAGTATGATGAAGTGAGATTGATGGCGTGCACCGTCGGTACAACACAACAATTGGCCAAGATGTAGGAGGCGAAACAGTTGCTTCAACAGGTGGAAGCAGCGCAGAAGAAAGAGGCGGTCCTCAAGGCTAGATTGGGGCCTTGGCTGGATGATGCCTACATTATCTCCACCAACATTTAGGAGAAGTTGGCAAGCCTACAGAGCATGCAGTAGAAAATCAAGGAAGACAGTGCAGGACTGGCAACAGAGCAGCTGGTGGAGTAGATCAAATAGGCAGCCACACATAGCGCGACTGAAGTAGCAGTGGCACAAGTAGAATTGGGAGGTCTTCATAGTAAGATCTCTGTGCCAGCAGAGTGACTTGAGGGTGAGTCACGATCTTTGTGTTGGGGGACTATTGGGATAGGGTCTCCTAGGGTCAATTTTAGGGGAAAAGCCCAAGTTTTGGGGCAAAAGACCAAGTTTTGTTGTATAAAGTGTAAAGTCTCCACAGGTTATGGTCGTGGAGCACGTAGATAATTAAAGTGTCATAAAGGGTTTTACCCTTCTTTTATGTAAGTTGATTCAGCTTTTGAAGAACTACCCATCGTCCATGGACCATGGGATTGTATAAATAGGTATGTCTTAGGATGTCTAAGGCAATAGTAGAAAAAGCAAGGAAGATTGTCTATGGGAGAAGTCTAACGAGTTAGTGAAGAGAGTAGGAAGAAAGGCTCTACAACTGTGTGCGAAGACGCCTAGATTAGAGTCCACAACTGAGTGCGTGGACCCCTAGAGCTGAGTGCGTAGGGAGCTCTTGAGTCTGTAAGAAGAACTAAAGTATTAATAAATAGATTATTCCAGAAATTCCTGTGTTTTGTCTATTTACTTCTATTATGAATGAATGCACTTTTATGTTGTGATGAATGATGTATTTATGAAATCACTAACCCAATACTAAAGATCCCTCCTGATGTGCTCTTCCTGTCGGATGGACTCCCTGCCGAACCAGCATTAGTGAAGTTGTTGGGCAAGGGGGGCCCTGCATAATGGTTTTGGGGCTTAAAGACCACAATTTTGGGTAAAAGTGTTGTAAAAGCTTCACGAAGTGCGTAGAACACGCAATTTTAATGAGTCGAGTCAAAGGGTAGTCTACCCAAAAATATTTTAATTTAGAATAGACTGGGTCAGCTTACCCATGGTCCATGGACCATGGGAATGTATAAATAGAGCAAGGATCTAAGGGTAGAAGGCAGTTCTGTTTTGGAATACATATGGATTGTATGGGTTTCTGAGCATGGTATATTTTCTGAGTCTGTAAGTTGAAGTCGTGGGTTGTAGTAGGAGATAGAGGCTCTGTAGCTGTGTGTGCAGAGGCCTGGTAGAGTCCGCAGCTGTTGGCGTGGACCCCTGCAGCTGGGTGCGTAGGGTGGAATTGGATTGTACTGAACAGAAGATTAATAAAAGATAAGTTGTTCTGAAAATATTGTGTATTTATTCACAGATCTGGATGTTTATGCTTTTGTTATAAGTTTATGCATCTGGTTATGATTTATGGTTGCATGCACTAATTAAGGAGGTGAAATAAGTAAGTAAGCAACACTGAACCAAGTTAGATCTGTAGTACTTCCAAACGAGTAACGGGTCTAGGTAGGGCTTCTTTGCACTCTGTGTTGGGCTACACGAAGGTTAGACTACTATGTAGAACAGTGTAAGGTTGGCTCGTGACACCTCCAGACCTCATTAAGACATCCCTAGGGTGTGGAAACCTGGTTCTAGCACCCTCCCATACTACCCCGAGTGAGACCTCAGTTCGCGCTCCACAAACTATTGCCAAGAGGGCCAGTAGTGTCGAGATTTGTTTGGCTAAAACACTTTTGAACCTGGGTCAAGCCCCATCAAGCCAACAAATGGTTTCGTTGCCGGGAGCAGGATCTACCTAAGGGATGTCTAATGTCGAAATGCTGGAACCCTACGAAGAAAGAGATTGAAGATTGGTTGGATCAGAAGCTTCACAAGTTTGTGGTACAAGAAAACCAAACTCCATAGATATCTGAGAAGAGGTAGTTGGATCGATACATATACACCAAAATCCATGAGATCTTCTTTGCGTCCTTCTCGTCAAAACTGTAGGAGTGGATCGCGAGGCTAGCTGATAGTTAGGGAAGGTGCAAACTTGATCAACCATTAGTGTGGACCCCAGATTTGGTGTGCCAGCTAGAGGCATCTGAAGATAAAATCGCATGGGTGGTAGATCATTGGTTGGATCGGATAATAGGAAGGTTTATCACTAAGTTCGCTATAGACACAACTGTGAGCTACAGCGAAGCTGAGTGACATTTTCTCAAGGGACCGTGAGGTAAGTACATCAAATCGTTAAATACCTAGATTAAAATGTTGTTATGTGAAAAATGGGTTATGTGAATCCATTGATGTCTAGGATAATGCAGAGTGGAAGAGGCTACCAAGGGATCAAAGGATTAGAGAACAGTCCCCTGATTTCACTTTCGCGAGAAAGTGAGGAGGAGCTCACTGGGTTCTCTCCGAGAAGTGCGGTCCAGTTGATAAAGCAGCGCATTCCATAGTTACCACCTCCATCCACGCCATCACCCACTTCGCCTACATCAACCCCATCTTCACCCACCCCACCTCCACCACCTCCAAGGGTTGGAATGGCGAGTGCGATCAAGTTGCCCATATTTAGAGGTGTAGGAAATGAGGAACCAGATCAGTTCTAGTTCGTGGTAAAGGTAGTATGGGAATCCCAAGGCATTATGGATGATAACATTAAAAAGGCTACTTTGGTGAGCATGCTACAGGATCACGTGTTGACGTGGTATATCAAGCACTCCAGTGATCACCCAAATGTTGGAATAGCAAAGATCTAGGATACGTTGAACAAAGAGTTTAGCCGACTGAAATCAGAAACTCAGTCAATCATCGGATTTAAGGAAATCATGATGCTTCCAGGTGAGACTCCATGGGATCTAGATTAGTGCCTGAAGGGTATGATCCGTGAGGCTAATATTACGCTTTCATATGTGGAGCACCATACCTAGTTTGTAACATCCCTGACACTGCAACTAAGGATGGCGCTGTCACAGCAGAAGATCTCAACCCAGGCCGAATCATTAAAGATAGCGATGAGGTTTCATGAAACTCTGATACAAGATCCTGGGTTGGGGGTTCAAGAAATCCACGTGCAACTACAAAACCTATGCTTGGAGATGAAAAGCCTGAAGCAATATAGGGCACTGCGACTAGAGGGATGTGAAGAAGTGTGGTGTATAAAATGTAAGGGCCCGGGTCATGATAAGGATCATTGTCCCATATTTGCAAATTATTTGGCAGGGGGGGCGATGCCATTGAGGTTGGAGGTACAAGTAGGGCCAAGTGTGGCACCTGCACTCTGGTACGTGATTTGTTAAGTAGGAGGAAATAACGCGACGAACAACTGTCACCTGTTGCAGAAGTATACCCAGACTCCGCAGCAACTGTACTGTAACGTTTGTAGATCAATGGGTCACGACGAGTGAACGTGTTGAAGCTATGAGCTAATGAAGGATAAGACCCCAATCTATCGAATGCAAACTGAAATGTGAGGTTTCGGTCCAGCCGTGGGGCCATGTTGTGGATTCCAAGGACGCGGACGAGGGAGAGGAGGAATGGGACCTGGACGAGGGCGCGAACAGTCGATCTATTATAATTGGGGAGGGCCGGGGCACTACGATCGCGATTGTAACAACCTGACGAGGATATCTTGTCCGTACTGTGAGAATGTTGATCATGAAATGGTAGATTTTCTGACGCTGATTGCCCAAATGCACACGAAAGGGTTACTATAGCCTACTCCAACTCAAAATATCCAAATGATGAGGTTCGAACCATGCGAAGAGGACCCCAGCATAAACATGGTACTCAGAAGCAGCGTAACTACAGGGGAAGATAAGAGGAAACAACCTGGAGAAGATTCGAAGGTTCGCGAGGCTCCTACAAAGGAACCTGAGTCTGAGATGGAACGCGTGAAGGAAACATTTAAGGAAGCTAAGAAGAGCTTCACAGAGGCCTCTACTTCAGGTAGTAAGGATCAACTTGAGCCAGGAATGGATCCTTCTATGCTTACTACCTTTTTAGAGACATGTATGAAGCTACTACACGAAAATAAGGCAGTTAAGGGACTACAAGAGCTTATCACTAGGTGTGCAGGGTCAGAAGAGCCACGTGTGGTCCGAAAACTTGGAAAGCAAGCTTTACGCATCGGGTGGGAAATGCGATTTACGTCACAAATTGGTGAATATGAGATTGATCAGGTCATCCTGGATTTTCGGTCAGATGTGAATGAATTACCAAAATTGGCGTGGGAACGCATGGGCAGGCTCGCGCTGCAGTGGTCTCCTATTCAATTACGGATGGCCAACCAACAAAAGATCTTACCAATGGGAAGGTTTGTTACAAACATTTTTGGGCACTACAACCCAAATCATACATATCCATAAACCAAGGGCTCCTAAGTCCCTAAAAGTGTCGCTTCACACTCTAAAGGAACAAGGTCAGCTGATTACATCATCTCCCAGAAGTTCTCCACAGAAAACTGCTCAGAACTAGTCAAAGCTGGACCATATAGACTGCCCAGTGTAGAGGGTGCGATGCATCTCACCTACCCAGTGTAAAGGGTGTGATGCATACTACAAAGCCCTTCTGTAGGGTGTGATGGGCGAGAGTAAACAAATGGCAGAGACAGTTTGCAAGGTGGATCGTCATGGAATCTTCCAGAAACTTCTCCTGCGACACTTGACTCTCTGAATTCGCCCAGGGATGAGTAAGAGATCATCAATCTCCAAGTGTAATCAAGAACTATCAGAGAGAGGACACTAATCAAAATCCCAGAAGCTGACTCACCCCCCTGCAATCATCTATATATGGATCCCTCATCCTAGAGATCCAGAGGCTGGAATTTTGTATCTTGTAAGGAAGTGTTGTTGGTTTCTTGGTGGAATATCATAGTGTTGGGTGATCTAAGCTTTTCATGAGATGAAGAAGGGCTTTCATGCTGGGAGGATGACGTTGGGTCAGATCAATAGGTTGTAATCCTCTCTTCTAATCTTTATATCAATAAAGCTCTTCAAGTTTTCCTCTACATTCTTGTATGTCTGATAGTATATGCATTTGTGTGGTCAATATATATCTGGTCCTATATTGTTTATGATTGTAGATCTCTGCACTTTGAAGGTATTATGCTGCTTTGACTTTACAAGTACTCTTTGAAGCAGAGTAGTCAAGGGAGAAGCAGAAAAGACTGGTTGGTGAGGAGAATGAACAAGAAAAGAACTGAGTGAAGGATTGAGGTTGGTATTCTTTGATCTTCTCCTATCTACTTCTCATAAAGGAAAACAAAAGTAACTTTAATCTGTTTGTTTCTAAGATAGCTACCCGTCTTAGTGGGACTAGCAGCTCTGCATAGACACTAGATTTCCCGATAACAAAAATGGCGACTCAACTGGGGAGCGAATAGCTTGTTTGCTTGTCTATACTTGTTTGCTTTATAAACTTACAGACAGAGCTTGAAGTTAAGCTAGCTAGCCTTCAAACCGCATTTTATATGCAAGTGCAAAGTAGATCAATGCTACTTCAGTCTATCTCCGAGTTTTGTTTATAAACTGAACAATCAATTTGTAAACATCCTAATTGCCCTAGTGGTGGCTCTAGTAACCTCATTAGATCAACCCCTGTGATTTCTATTTACTGACTATCATTAGCTCGACCTAAATCCCTGAACTAAGCTGCAAATTTTGACCAAGAACCAAGTTGAAGTCTCGTCCCTGGACCATCGCACTTTCTCCTCTTGGGAATCTGGATGTATCGCACCTCCCGTGTGCAGTAGGTGCGCTACATCACACTTTCCCTGTGTTGCAGGTGCGCTGATCAGATAAGACCTCTTCTGCTCTCAGATTTTGGTTTTGTGTTCACTCTCGTCAGCTTTATTCAGGAGTTTTGCTGTCTGTGATTAGTATACCACTGTGGAAACTCCCTTCCTTTGCATCTGCCTCCATATTACAAAGAATTGTGAATGTTTTTATGTATTGTGCACCATTTACAGTTCTCTTTTACAAAAAGTAGCATAATCAAACTGTCGTCTTTTGATTTGGAAGTGTCGCAAGTGTCATTTTTAGTCAAAGAAAAGAATTCTATTGTTCTGGATGGTCAATTATACAGTTACTCTTGTATTTGATTTGAATTAGTATTTTTTCAAGTGTCAAAAGCAGTTTTCAATTCAAAATAGTAAAGTGTCGTCATTATCTTCCTTTCGTTTTTGAAGAGAAATTTGTAAGTACTGTCGCTTTGAAAAGATAATTCAGATTTGTACTTAGCATTCTTCTTGTCATTCAAACATTAAGAAGGCTGAAAACAAATACATGCATGTGCATTTGCATTTAGACTGCTTGTTGGTTTGATTTAGGACAGTGCATCTAGTGTGTGCTCTCTGCTCTATGTTGAAAGAATATCATCTCTCTTTCTTTAGTAGCTAGGATTTTCATTGCAAAAAGAAGATTAAACGATTGTTTATCATCTTAGATTGCATTTTAGGAATTTTATATCTACATCACGCGGTGAACCTGAAAGGCAAATTTCTTAAGAAAGATCAACTGTAAAATAAATTCAATGAACATAAAAATGCTTTGGAACCTAACGCACAACATTTAGAAGTCTAGGCTAGAGACGTATTCCAGCGTCGTAAAGCCTGGTAACTATCGCTTTCATTGTTGGTTGGGTGATTCCTCCTCTTTGAGACAACAAGTGCCAGTACAGACTTATGCTCCCACGTACCATTGAGTATATATTGGGAGACCACAATAGGCTATATCCTTTATCCATAGGAAGCCGTGTCTGCCGCCCTATCGATCACAATGCACTAAACACAGCATTCGGGAAGATTGACTGCCGTACCATAAAAAGTATTCTACAGTTTTGCGATTGTTTTGGTAATCCCTCTGTCTAGATTTCCAGAGTAATCTCTTTCATTCCTTTTCATACTCCTTAAAGGAAAAGGTCCGTCTGAGCACTTGTCACTTCAAGCTCATTAAAAATCAAAGGTGAATAGAGTCATCTTTTGTTTTTTCTCGACTCTTAAAAATTGAAAAAACAAGTTGTGTCAAAGCGTCTAAAATTTATTTTAATCGGAACAATATCACTATTCCCGCATTGGTCTTAGGTTGAGGAAAATGGAGTCCACCAACCAAGGATTCCCCCTTGGAGGAAATCCTAGTCCTTTCTCCTCTTGGGGAGATGTTGGTGCACCTCATATGGCCACATTGTCACTTCCAGGATTGACGATTGGCTTGTCAATATGGCTCTTCTTGACCTCCGTCGTTCAGAACACCGTGATTCTTGAACAATCGAGTCAGCAACTAGATGATACTAAAGTTACCCCCCAACCTTCTACTTCATCCGATTCTCCCTCTCCTCCTTCGTCTTCACTTGATGAGGTTGGTAAAGCCAAAAATCAAGTAACTAAGAAGGAGAAGAAGGGGAAGGAGAAGAAAGAGAAGAAGAAGAAGGAGCCAAAGGAAAAAAGGGGTAACCGGGCATTGTCTAGTGAAAATCCAAACACTGCACTATCCAAGCCTAAACCTCCATGTGTCATTTGCAAAGGAGATCACTATCATCGAGATTGCCCTTGCATCCCTCGGATCTTAAGGGACTGGTCTCCTCGTTTGCACAATCCGGTGTCATCAACGTCTGAAGATCATGTTGAAAGTACACCATCAACTACTGAAAGCAAAGCATTTGGACAGAAAAGGAAATGTAAATTTCCTTGTAAACTGTGTGAAGGTGATCACGTCGTCCACCGTTGTCCCTTCCTAGACGAAGTTAAAAGTGTCTTGGATAACTATCCTGCTTCACCGCTACGGCTTCCTCATGGATACAAGAAACTCTTGCGGAGTCCATCACTAGTTGAAAATCCGACTGACACACCATTATGGTCGGTCGAAGCATCTATCGTTGAAGATAAACCCGTTGAATCCATACCAGTCGAAAGTCAAAAGGTTGAGGCGGCAGTCAACCTGGTCTTGTCTTCAGAAGGTCCATCTTCAGATGATACAATCACCGAAGAGAATGAGAATGACACCGTTCAAATTCTTTTCGTAAACACAGACTCCGATGAACATGGGGGAAATCTACCCATTCCTTTACCGTAGGAAGGAAGTTCGTCAGAGTCATATCCGGTCGTCTATTCAGTCCCACCTCCAAGCAACCTAGTCATTTCCTTCGATTGGAATCTACTAGGCAAACCCCGTTTACCAGCTAGTGTACCATTCTGAATCATTGTACAAGCTTAAAAAATGGTCATGGTCGATACCATCATAGATGAAGGGGCTTCTGTGAGTATCCCTTCCTCAATTTCTTGGAAAGATCTTGTTTTGCCATCGCTTCTGCCTGAGATGAGAAATCTGACAGGCTTCGACAAAGGAACCAGTTGACCGTTAGGGATCCTTCCCAATGTACCTATAACGTTGAGAAGGAAAACCATTTATATGAACGTAATGGTAGTCCAAGGACCTCTAGATTATAATCTACTCCTTGGGCGCGACTATATTTATGGCATGGGAGCCATTGTCTCCTCACTCTTTAGAGTAATGTGTTTTCCGCATGAAGGCCGAGTGGTCCAGCTCATAGACCAGCTTTCGTTCCCCAGCTCACACATAGCTAATAGTCAAATGCCATCCCTAAATGGTCTTTTCACGCAAGGAATGTCTCATCAATCTCTGGTCTGTCCACCTGAAGAAAGCGAGTAATTCGAGGGGACATGACTGAAACCCAGGGGGCATGCACCCTAGTCTGCTTCGGCAGGGAAACTCTGGGTATAGGGTAAGTTTCCGCGAAGGATATATGACTGGTCTGACACCCGTCTGTATAGGACAATGGGATTAGACCGGGATAAGATTCCTTCATCAAGGTTAGGTGATTGGAGCCTTTGTCCAAATGGACTAAGCCGAGGAAGTGTTTCTGTCTGCTATGTGGATGGAAACTATCTTGCGAACGTGAGAACTTCTAAATGGTAACCTGGAAACTTTACTTCACTATACCTGGGGGCATGCAAACCTTTTGTGAGCAAGTGAAAAGCAACCAACATAACGCTAACTCTATGGTTCCGCTGACTTGAACTGCCTAAGTCGGGTGAGTGGTCAAGTCAACTATTCATCTTCGCAGGGGCCAAATGGCACCAGCAAAGTAAAGGAAACATTTTCCTACCTAACCTTGGTAGTGATCTTGGTAGTTAAGTAGAGGAGCGTAGTTGGTCGTTCCTAGCTTGCATACGAGAGGCAGCGGAGCATAGCTTCGAAAGGTGCAAGCTCCATAAAAATGGAATATATCGATGAGATATCCTTATTATACGACTAACACGAGCAATTTTTATGTGAAGTTCAAGCTCGTTAAAAATTAAACCTAAGGAATGAGCAAATGTTTCCCCCAAAGTTTAAGCTCATTAAAAAATGAACCAATTTCTAGTAAATAACCATTGTGAATGCAGTATTATCAGCTCCTGAGCCTTGATCGTGTTCTCATCATAACCTCCACTCTGTTTTAGCCGATCATACACCTCCATTTGATTGTTTACCCCTTTTGAGGAACAGCTGCGAAGAGTGATCCTGTTAGCCATCCTTGTGACACTGCCGTGATTGGAAAATTTCAAATCGTACCTGGAATCAGCTGCTACCTGAAATTATCACTCGTTCCTCAAAAAACGAGTCTCCTTTAAGCTCTTTTCGTCTGAATCATAAAATATGAAAAGATTGCTGAGCAGTTGGCCTCTCCAGCTCGTTAAAGCTACCAAGAGTGCTATCCCTCCTCTAGATTTTAATCTTTTTGGACCTGAGGGAATATTACACAAAAAGATCGAGACTTTATACTTTTTCGTATTATTTTATACTTTTTCGGACTTAAGGGATTATATGACGAGAAAGGATTATTGGAGTTTCCTTTGCGTCCCTTTCAGACTCTCTAAAATTGAAAAGGACCAAGTTATCTTTGTTGTTAAACTCATTAATACCAATAGCGACAAACTTGTCCATATAGACAAGAATGAGTTTCACTGTCGCTAGGCTCGTTAAAACGTAGTGACGAGTTTTCCCGAAGGGAAAATTATAGAACAAGCATATGTTATCCTCCTCAAGCTTGATAAAAATAAAGAGGTACTGGTCAGCAATGAGTGGGGAAAAATTGGGAAGAAAACTTGAAGAAACTTTATTGGTAGCAAGTCGCTCTTGAACATGACACTTTCACTCCACATCCGAGTCGGGTTGGGTTATTCCGTTCACTGGTCATATCACCATTGGTCCTTCGCACCATCCATATTTGGGGTTAACACTACCAATCCATGTCAGTGTAGCTAGTATGTTCAAGAGAAGGCGCTCAGAGAATTCACCTGTGTCTCATCTGCTGCAATACATTCACGCTCCATTCTTTCATGACCGCCACCCTGAAACCTGTATCATCAGATCGTTTTCACCTCCAAAATCATTTACTCCGTTCTGTGTCATAGATGTGGGATTCATTAAGGCCCTCCTACAACGGGTCGCTTCTTGTCGACATCAGCTCATTATCCAAGAAGTCGAATTAGGAACAACCCTTTCCGTACTTTGAAGCTTGCATGCCTCAATGGCAAGTTTCTCACTTCCGGCGACAGGTTTACATCAATGGCCTTTGACCGAAAGATTTTGTGTGGTGTGTTAGTGCTCAAATATGCCTTAGGCTGAAGGAAGGCAGGATTCAAGATAACACCATACCATGCTCAGCCTCGTAGCTAGCCCTACGAGGACAGGAGAGGGCTCTCTCCGAGTCACCTCAGTAAAAATAAACAAGAAAGTCTGAGATAACTCAAAATGTACACTGATTTTAGGCTAGTAAATGGATATGAAAGAGATATTTTATTGAAAGAATGAATTTTCTGGGCTGTAAGGGACAAAGAACAGCATGAGCTTGAGAAATTAAATTAAAGACACAGGTTGTTTCATGAGGCAAGATAAGCAGGAAGTTTAGCAATTAAATTTTGAATAATATGGAGTGAAAGACAGTTAAGAGGCTGAAAAGGGCATATGTGATGAATCCTTTTCAGACAGCAGAAGCCACACAGAACGTGAACGCTTTCCCAAGGCAGTGCAGTAAACTGAATTCTACCTTTCTTACTTAAAAGCATTCAGCTGGAAATGATTATGAATGAAATGTAACATAACAAGGTACAGATGAACATAGAAAGACAAACATATTGCTAAACTCACACCACATGGATCTCATAAATCAGAGCTGCATCTTTTCATTAATCCTCTGCCAAAAATGTACAATGAAAGCGCTGGATTTTCCTCCACACTTCTCCCAGAACTCAGAACCCTTTACAAATGCTTTGAAATACAATAAATAAGCTCCACTATGAGAAAAAAAATCAATCCAAATAGGGAGCTGTTACAACTGAAACTATAAAAATAGAGGAAAAGTCATCCATCCGTTCTAAAGACAGAACAGCGTTACATTATTCCAGCTGAAAATTTCTGATGGCCAATAAAAACGTGTAGCGTGGATCCCAGTAAATCATGGCTAAAGACAAAAATAGGCTTCCATTCCTATTTCTTTGCATGATAGATATTCTTCGTTCTAATTTTGGCTTTTGGACTTTTGACTTTTCACCTAAATTATAACATATTAAGCACAGAATTGAACAGAGTGAAAAATGGAATCTTTTTTATGATATAGACATGCCAGCTCGAGGCTTCTTGACCAGGAATGTTAAGGGGAATCAAATTCCCAACACATTCACCTATAGACTATAAATTAAATCACGCATAATTACTTCTTATGCAGAATTAATGACAGGTAGCAAGAATAGATTCAGGCACCCACTTCATGCTATTGGTAGAGGCATGCTAGTGATGAAAAACACATGCAGATGGTTGGGGCCACCGCTGCCATTCCAACTGCCTCTCACCTGGTGAATTCCGATGCAGGCAGCCACATTTGAGCATTGGACTCACCCTCCCAACTTCTACAGGCTTCGACTTGACCATAGGCTTTCCTGGCCTTGGGGAATACAAACTGGCAGCTTTTGCAGCACTAACACTAGATATTTTCGAGTTTCGAGCCATAGGTTAGCTTCTGGAAAATGGCGAAGAGAAAAATAAACCATTTCCCTTCATTTCCGTAGCGCCTGCACTGTAGCTCCTTGAAAATGGAAACAGATATCTTGGGGAAAAAGGCCATTTCTTCACAGAGCATGTTGTTCATGATCCATATATCTTCATTTGGCATTGTCTTTCAATAATAAGCCTACTCTTTACAAATGAAAATTATCGATCATGTGAAATATTACATCAGCGCCTTCTGTTTGCATCCAACTATACTTCACCTAGATAGTGCTATGAGCAACAAATCTGTATTTACTATTCTGAAAACTGACGTCAACTCTCTGCCAAGGGACCTGTGTGAGACCCCCCAACATTTCCTTTTCTTTTGGATCTCTATAGCATTGATTTAAAGCAGCTACTTATATCATTATTCTCATTTTCCACATTTACAATATGTGGATATCTGTTATCCAAGGGAGACTGCAACTGTGGAAACTCACTTTCACATCTAATTGAAGAGGTTCTCCAACCTACTATTTTATCATGGACCACATCTGCATAGGCAACTCGGCATTTGAATGCCCACAAAGTAGACATGAAACAAAGATCACCACAGTCATTCACCATGCGATGAAGCAATGGTAATTTCCCCTCATCATTGTCCGTGAGAAACAGGTAGCGACCTGATCTCCCAACAGCCCAACGAGCACCGAAACACACAATTTTTTCGAAGACAGGGACACCCCTTGGACAACTGTAGTTTTCCCATCGACTCCTCCAGCACTTGTCCGTCATTAATTTAACAGCGAACTGGTATATCAAGAGATGTTTAATTATTTTTTTTACAAAATCCCTCTTCCATCTTCGTTTATGGAGCATGCTAGTATTACAATAGACTAAGAGTAACATTTCATACATTCTTGAGAGCTAGTCAAAACCATATTACGTGTAGCATTTGAAACTGGCCCAGATAACCGCCTTTGCCTTAGACCATCATGATTCGACTGCCCAACATCAGAAGATGCTTCCAAAATCAGTATCTTCAACAGAGGACGAACATCTGAGTTTGGTTCATCTATAACGTAATTTGCATTCCACAGATCTTTTGATGGCGTAGCTGGAGATGGTGAACCAACACATAGCCTGTGAAGTGCAGCAATTGATTCTCCCATAAAACCGGCTTGTAGCAAAAAATTTGAGTCATTTCGGAAATTTGAGGTAGAAATGGTGAAAAATTGCTTTGGAGGCTCTGTGCGCCGCGCACAAGCCTAGTGCGCCGCGCTGCGTGGATGCACCGCGCCCATCTAAAATTACACTGTGTAGAGTAGCCATATGCGCCATGCACTCCATATGCGCCGCGCACTCCATATGCACTTCGACCAAAGCCTAGTGCGCCGCACAGGCAAACTTACCCACAGTCTTGGCTTTCAAAAACTATTTCGCTTCATCCACGATTTGTCTTGACTTCAATGATGTATTTGACGTGCATATGGATTTATGAATGTGGAAAATATCATATATAAACAAAGGACTTTGAATTCTCTTTTGACAAACCCACTTTCTAATATGGCAGACTTTGGCACTTTGTACTTAAACCCTGCTTTTGCTTCCACTTTGATTTTTAATCTGATGATGATCTCTGTCTGTCCTTTTTTTTTGTAGGGGTGTTTGGCATGTGATCTTGGCAGAGGATGACCAGGGCTGCGCCTGAAACATTGCATATTTGAAAGCTTTAAAAAATTACATATTCTCTTACCAAAAACAAATTTGACGATTTCTTCTTCAAAACTCTGTTTTGAAGAAGAATCATTCTCGAGCCTTATTGATAATGGACATTCTGAAATGAAGACTTATTGGAGACATCCTCATGGCCTGTGGGCATTATTTGACATTGTTGAAGACCGAACCCTAGACCTAGTGACTAAAATAACTCTTTTGCTGACCTAGACATCAAACAGGACTGTAAATGACCTGAGAATTGATTCGACCAACAAACCTAAGCCAGCAGGATAAAGCATGAGGGGAATGAATAAAAAGGTCCTTCCGTCGGATTATGGCATGCCCCTAGTGAAATGCAATTGATTAAATCAAGCGAGACACCTAAAAATGAAATGAAAAAAGAGTTTCGATCTCTAACGGAGGACTGACAAGACCGACTCTAACATGGTGTTCGATGCCAAGTCCCTTTTTTCACACCACGCGAATTGTACTGTAGTACCTTGAGGGTCATCATCATTATCGGTGATTCCTCTTGCGCCTGTTAACAGCTTACATCATTGGCTAGTAATCAGGCAATGTCTTTCCATGTTCGACTCCAGAACATCTTTCACATTGATCGACTTGCACTCTGAGTGAAGATTGGACGAGTTTGAAGACCCCGGATCTAGTTTCATCCATCCGGACTGCGTTATATTCAGGAAAATAAAGACATCAAATGTACATCATTGTTGCACAGATGATTATCCGAATCAAAGGATGATGGCTGTATCAGAATCATCAGTCTACCAAAAAAGACGGTTGTCTGTCTTATGTACATGAAAATGAATTTATAAAACTGAGCATGGGAATGCCCGCCTCAGCTAGATCAAGAAAAACATTATGAAGATAATGTATTGTAATGTATCTTATTACAGGTCGCCTTCCAGCTCGAAAAAACTTCGGATCCTCATGATAAAGCATTTCACCCGACATCAAAAGATTAACAACCTCATGCTTTAGGGGGAAACTGTTATAGACATTTTTGGGCACTGCAACCCCAATCATACATGTCCATAAAACAAGGGCTCCTAAGTCCCTAAAAGTGTTGCTTCACACTCTAAAGGAACAAGGTCAGCTGATTACATCATCTCCCAGATGTTCTCCACAGAAAACTGCTCAAAACTGGTCAAAGCTGGACCATAAAAACTGCCCAGTGCAGAGGGTGCAATGCATCTCACCTACCCAATGTAAAGGGTGTGATGCATACTAGAAATCCCTTTTGTAGGGTGCGATGGGAGAGAGTAGACAAATGGCAGAGACGGTTGGCAAGGTGGATCGTCATGGAATCTTCCAGAAACTTCTCCTGCGACACTTGCCTCTCTGAATTCACCTAGGGATGAGTAAGAGATCATCAATCTCCAAGTGGAATCAAGAACTATCAGAGAGAGGACACTAATCAAAATCCCAGAAGCTGACTCACCCCCCTGCAATCATCTATATATGGATCCCTCATCCCAGAGATCCAGAGGCTGGAATTTTGTATCTTGTAAGGAAGTGTTGTTGGTTTCTTGGTGGAATATCATAGTGTTGGGTGATCTAAGCTTTTCATGAGGTGAAGAAGGGCTTTCATGCTGGGAGGATGACGCTGGGTCAGATCAATAGGTTGTAATCCTCTCTTCTAATATTTATATCAATAAAGCTATTCAAGTTTTCCTCTACATTCTTGTATGTCTGATAGTATATGCATTTGTGTGGTCAATATATATCTGGTCCTATATTGTTTATGATTGTAGATCTCTGCACTTTGAAGGTATTATGCTGCTTTGGCTTTACAGGTATTCTTTGAAGCAGAGTGGTTAAGGGAGAAGCAGCAAAGACCAGTCGGTGAGGAGAAGGAACAAGCAAAGAACCAAGTGAAGGATTGAGGTTGGTATTCTTTGATCTTCTCCTATCTACTTCTCATAAAGGAAAACGAAAGTAAATTTAATCTGTTTGTTTCTAAGATAGCTACCCGTCTTAGTGGGACTAGCAGCTCTACATAGACACTAGATTTCCCGATAGTAAGGTTGCAAGGGGTGACAGTGGACATTGAAGGCATAAGTACGCAGATGGACTTTGAGGTAATAGAAGTTGTTTATGACAGTAATCCGTACCCTGCGCTGCTAGGAATAGACTGGGATATGGACATGAATGTGGTCATCAACTTAAAAGGATGGTAGATGATATTCGAGAAAAAGTTTCTCCGTGTAATAGTTCCACTAGACCCAGCCGAAGGAGTGTGCTACACTGAACCTGTGCGCGATGAGGACAGTGACGATGAACTAGACTGCATCTACCAAATAACGGCGCAAGACTAGGATTGGGTGAATCCAACAGCGGATGGGAGAATCTCATGGGAGCATGATAGTTCCCCCACGTCGTATTCAGATGAATAGATAGAGCAATGGAAAAACTAATTGCATGAAGTAACAATGCTAAATTGTAATATTCTGGTTAGGTCACTGCGACAAGTCATGACCGAAGCAAGGGAACTGCCTACTGATGAGGGTGTAATGAATGTGGAGGAACCTGTTGACCACTGTGAAAAGATGATACTGGAATGGAAGCGACACAATGCACAAATAGTGGCGCTGCACGCGACAACTACACAGGGGTGGAATACACATCAGAAGACTAGGTGGACTTGGCGCGAATGTAGAAGGTGAGCACGTGTATGGTTTGGAGGACAAAGTAGTTTGAGTGTCCACCAGTGGCATAGGATGTAGATGTATGTTGTGCAACCGCCTACCCGACTAAGAATCAAAAATCAGAATCTGCCATGACAGTAGGAAAAGTGACGCATTCCACCAGCTATTTGCGACAAAGAAATCAGAAAAATAGGTGGGAGCATGAATAGAGTTCGCCAGATAAAACAAACCAATAAGAATCTGTGTGTACCAAGGGTTCGATGGGCATATAGGACCATAAGCAAAAAGAGGAGTGCGAAGGTGATCCTATCATTGATAAGACAAGATGAAATTAGGAGGATAGTAGAATCTCCCCAGACCACAGCCCCCGTAGTTCGGAGAGGATGCGAGGACTAGGATAAAGGAATTCAGCAGTTATAGGAAGCCATTCCACGCGAGAGCTTGAAACTTTGCAAACTCGATGAAGAATGGGCAAGGTTGAGGAGGAAAAGCATGATGCTGGACGGAGAAATTAGAAAAAGGAAACCGGAGTCGTATAAGCAGGTCACGTGAATCTGAGAATAAGGGGGCCAGACCTGGCCGACCCTACTACGGTACTAGAATGAGCTATGATCCTGCTATCATGGCTATGACCACACCAACAGGGGAGTGTACTATATACAACAGAGTGCGATGGGCTACCGAATACAAAGATACTCGAAAGGTGCCCGCAACCTGAGCTAGAAGGTTAATTGAAATCCCACACTAGGGGTGCGACCACCTGACTATCCGTAGGAGGCCCAGTCTCAGTGCTCCACGCAGTTGGAAGAGGGTGCGGGACTCTAAAGGAGTCTGTAGGGGGTTGCGCGGCTCAGACGTGGCGCACAAAATCAGTACAAACCATAGAACATGTCCACATACAATGGTCTACGCTGTCACGTGGGGACGATGGAAGGTGACCATTGTAGGTACTGTTCATGATAAGGCGTCCTAGTTAAGGCAAAAAGGAGTGGGCGGTGCACATTTAAGACATAAAGTTAGAATTAGATTTGGAATTATCTACCAATGTTCTAGCATTAATGAATATGGGGAAACAATCCAGCTGGAACCTCAATGGGCTTATATATCACAAGCGGCTCTCCACTGAACAACCCTTGGCACTTTGCATATTAAGTCATTCCATTATCAAGCAAACAGGAGCATGATGAATGAGGCAGTCGTGAGAGCAAGTCCATGGTTTCAAGCATTGCCAAAGGATATGTAGGAGTCCCTAATTAGGATGATATCCATAACCAAGGACATTACGCAGAACCCTACACCATAGGTAGGGGGTACAACCGAGATCCCTAAATCACCCCAGATGTTGCGGACCAAGAAGGACCCACAGGTAGCAAGACCAGTCTGGATGTCTCCGCAAAATTTGCAATTCAGTAAACTGTCGATGAAAGAAAAGGGAAAAATGGTTACTATTGAGAGCGATGATGAGGAAGAAGATCCTCCAACATTTTTCGAAGAGATGGAACCAAAGGAAGAGATGGAAGAAGATATCCAGCCAGTACGGGCTCCAGAAAAATGGCCTAAGTATGTCCCTCCACAGAAAGGGAGGGTCAAGGTACCTAAAGATTTGGATGTCGTTAAAAGCACACTTATAACCCTGTCCCTCCCCAAAGGGGTTCTGTTCGAAGGAATGGCGATTGGTTGCATTCCCACTATGAAATTTGAAGACTAGTACCTTGTGAATCATGATAATTTTCCCCATTTGAAAACTAGCGAACTAATGGAACAAAGCACGGAGGGGGCCGTTACAACTACAGCCGCAGAAATGGCTGTGATGGGTGGAGGAGGCTGGGCTACTCCACCTCCTGTCAATTCCACATTTTCATCGGGCCCCAATCACGATATTTGTCATTAGGCAACTACTCTGCCTGGTGCATGATGGGTACTTATGGCTAGAAAAACCCATCCCCATCACGGTGGAGCTCATTCATAGGATCTCTCGGCTTCCCTATGAAGGAAGGGACCCCGCAGAAATAGTTGGCATGAGTGGCGACTTGACGATTGCAGAAGCCATGAAAAAGAAATATAAGTTGGAGAAAAAGCAGAGAGGGTATGTTATTACTAGTGTTTAGGACAAAGGGGTCCACATTACTACCCAGTTGCTGGCAGGAAAAGTGATGAGAAAATGCCGAGGCAGTGAGGTACCAGCAACGATCATCATGTTAGCTAAGCAATGCGTAGAAGGGGTACGGTTCAATTGGGCGCAGTTCCTCCGTGACGAATTCCTGACGAACTATAGGGAGGCCCAGGAGTAGGGTAAGACCTTCCACTACGCATGGTTTCTCTTATCCATCCTATTGGTTACAGGTGAATTGCCTAAGGATAGTCAGTTTCCTCCCCTAGACCAGGATTGGCTAGAGGCAGCAAAATACGCGTCGCTGTGGGTGACAAAGGATTCCACAAGAATTTGAGAAGTCAAGATTTTCTGGATACTGATGGACAGGAGCATACGACAGTGGATCAACTAGAAACCCTACCTATCTGCCGAGGTATATGACAGTGTGAAGAACATTGCTTACTTTAAGGCAGATATGCACCATGTGTACATCTGCGCAAGCAAGGATCCAGAGCAGACGTGGAACACACTTCCCTTCATCGCCATTGATGATGCTATTTTCATGGTGCTCGATACCTAGCCACTAGAGTGGCACGGACCAAATGTGGTAGGGCACGATGAGACCGCAATCCAAAAATAGAAGGCTACCACCAAGTTCCTAGCACAACAGAAATGGAACGAACAGCTCACTAAGGAAGTACGTGCATCTCGAGAGGTAACGTAGGCTACCACAGACAAAGCGAAAACAGGAGGGGTTGCTACAATAGAGGACAAAAGAGGCCCAAACATGACCACAGAGCTGGAAATGGATAATGTGACGGAAGGTGTGGAGCCAAGCACCACTAGTTCACCCTTAAAATGACTGCATGAGACAGAATGGTCAAGGTCACGAAAGAAGACCAAGGCGTCCAAGTTGGACAGGGAACCTATCACATTGATCGAGGGTGACCTATGTGACATAAGTGATACATGTTAGAGAATTATATATTACAGAGCAATGGAACACATAAAATATTGCAAAAATATAAACACAGAAATAACATAAAACAAGAGAGACACAGATATACGTGGTTCACCTAGTTTGCGCTACATCCATGGAGAAACAACCAGTCCTTCTTTTTATATTATCCAACAAACTGAAGAGATACAACCTACAACATATCCGCTATAATTTCCTCTTCGCTCTCAATCTCCTCTCTCTTCCTCACTCAGAATACAGATCTATATAGATGCAATACAATTCCCTCATATATAGTGAGGGGTTTCCTTCTAGGACAAAAAACCCTAAATTAAACATAACTTCTACCATCAGATCTCCGCCTAATGAATGACACAGATTGACTACGAAATTAGAACATTTTACAAGGAAATTTGACATCTATTCTTAGCTTCAGGGATGCTTCCCCCGATCCCCCTGCCAGGGGGGGCTCCCAAAGGTCGCAGTTGCCCCCTCCCCTGGACCCCCCCTGCAATGAATATTTTACGGGCAGCGTTGCTGCCCCATTACGAACTAGGGTCCAATGCGGCGATACCTTTGAATACAAAAGATAATCAAGCTCCACACCCAACAATATCCCACTTGGAGACTGATTATAGCAACTCCACCGCTGCTTTATTTGTTGGAAAATGACTCCACTTTGGACTTGGTTGTTTCTCATCTTCTTCATCATACTTGAAGACCAATTGAAACTGAGAAAATTCTCAATTTCTCCCTAGTTACAACTTTTGTTAACATATCTGCAGGATTTTGTCTAGTGTGTATCTTTTTCAGCTTCATTTGTCCATCTTCCAATGCTGACCGTATGAAATGGTAGTTGAGTTATATATGTTTAGTCTTGGAATGAAATGCAGAGTTCTTTGCAAGATGTATGGCACTCTGGCTGTCACTGTATAACTTGCCCAACTCCTGCTTCTTACCCAATTCATCGAGAAACCTTTGTAACCAAATCATTTCTTTACTAGCCACTGTAGCAGCAACATACTCTGCTTCTATTGTTGAGAGTGCAACAACACTTTGCAGTTTTGAGGCCCAGCTAACAGCTGTTCCACCTACAGTAAACACATACCCTATTGTGCTTCTCCTGTTATCACTATCACTCACCATATCTGCATCAAGATATCCCTATAGATCAATGTTTGAACCACCAAAGCATAATGCTTGATTTGTGGTACCTCTCAAATACCTGAGAATCCACTTCACTGCCATCCAATGTTCTTTCCCTGGATTGTTCATGTACCTGCTTACAACTCCCACTGCATGTGCAATATCAGGCCTTGTGCAGACCATTGCATACATTAAGCTTCCAACTACTGATGCATATGGAACTTTAGACATATGAGCCATTTCTTCCTGAGTCTTGGGATATTCCTCCTTACTTAATTTGAAATGGTAAGACAAAGGCATACTAACTGGTTTTTCATTCTGCATATTAAAACTTTTCAACACCTTTTCTATGTACTCACTTTGAGACAATGTTAATTTACGATTCTTCCTGTCTCTAGTTATTCTCATACCAAGGATTTGTTTTGTAGCACCCAAATCCTTCATTGCAAATGAGTTTGCCAATTTTCTTTTGAGCACATTTATTTCTTGCATGTTAGAATCTGCAACAAGCATGTCATCTACATACAATAACAATATAATATAGCTGCCATCATTTTTCCTTTTGAGATAAACACAATGATCAGAGTGACAACTAGTATAACCTTGTTCAGACATAAACCTGTCAAATTTTAGATACCATTGCCTTGGAGCCTATTTTAAGCCATGCAAGCTCTTCTTCAACCTAAACACTAGTTTCTCCTTCCCTTTTACCTCATATCCTTGTGGCTGTTGCATATATATATCTCTTCCTCCAAATCCCCATGGAGAAAGGTTGTCTTTACATCTAACTCTTCAAGATGGAAACCTTCAGCTGCTACTAGACTTAAAATAGTTTTGATTGAAGTCATTTTAACAATAGGAGAAAATATATCATCAAAGTCTATACCCTTTTTCTATGCAAACCCTTTCACCACAAGTCTAGCTTTATACCTTTTTCTACCTCCATCTTCTTCCTTCAACTTGTAAACCCATTTATTTTGCAATGTTTTTTTACTGGCAGGCAACCTGACTAAGTCCCAAGTCTGGTTATGTGTTGAGGAGTCCATCTCTTCTTTCATGGCTTTCTCCCACTTCTTCCTGGTTTCTACCTGCACTACTTCTTCATAACATTCTGGTTCACCAGAATCAGTCAACAATACATAATATAATGAAGGAGAGTATTGTTTAGGGGGTCTACTTATCCTGGTAGATCTTCTAACACCACTTTCAGGTGTTTAAGGGGCTTGTTGTTGATGTGGTTTTTGTTCTAGCTATTGATCATTATGATTTTCAGGCACCATCACTTTTTCTGTGATCTCATCAAGCACTGTGTATTCTCTGTTTTCTTTTTC
The DNA here is from genome assembly GCA_031772625.1 of Pinus tabuliformis. NCBI lineage: Eukaryota > Viridiplantae > Streptophyta > Pinopsida > Pinales > Pinaceae > Pinus > Pinus tabuliformis. The sequence goes on along the minus strand of CM062813.1, from coordinate 1,126,041,767 downwards.
CTATTTCTTTTCTTGCAGCTTATCCTTATACAAACCTTTTCATTGAATATGACATCTCTGCTCCTAATGATTTTTTGTTTTTCATAATCATAAAAGCGATAACCAAAATCATTAACACCATATCCAATAAAGGTACATTTCTTTGATTTTGCCTCAAGCTTTGTTCTATTTTCTTTATTAATGTGGACAAAGGCTTCAAAACCAAAAGTCTTTAAAAAAGAGTAGTTTACATTTTCACATGTCCATGCCTCCTCTAGAATACCACCATCCAAGGAAGTTGAAGGCTCTCTGTTTATTAGATAAAAAGAAGCATCTACAGCATCTGCCCAAAATTGTAAAGGCAATCCTGCATGCAATCTCATGCACCTTGCACGCTCCATGATTGTCATGTTCATCCTTTCTGACACAGCATTTCCTTTTGGTGTTCCTGGAACTGTCTTCTCTCTACGAATTCCATTCTCTTAATAGTATCTATCAAACTCTTTGCTACAATATTCACCTCCCTTGTCTGATCTAGGAGACTTCAACCTTTTTCCTATCTCATTTTCAACCAAATCTTTCCATTTCTTGAAAGTATCAAATACATCAGATTTATTTCGAATACAATAAATCTAGGTTTTTCTAGTTGCATCATCAATAAAAGTAACATAATAATGAGAGCCACCAACAGATGATACATGTGCAGGTCCCCATACATCTGTATACACAAGCTCTAATTTTTCGCTCTTCTTTTATTTCTCAACTCTAAGGAATTTGACTCTCTTCTGTTTTACATAAACAAAATTCTCATAGAATTTTAAATCAACATGCTTCAAACCTGGCAACATATTTCTTGAGTGAAGAATTTGCATCCCCTTCACACTCATTTGCCCGAGCCTATGATGCCACAATGTCATATCTTCTCCTGTAAAGGTTAAAGAATTAACATAATTAGAAATACCATTGCATAAATACAATTTACCAACCTTTCCTCCTTTCGCTATTACCAGGAATCCTTTAGTGACCTTACAGGTTTTATCTGTGAAAGTAGTTATGCAACCTTCACCTCCCAATTTCCCTGTTGAAATCAGATTTTTCTTCAGATCTTGAACATGCCTTACCTCCTTCAATAGCCATTGATTTCCATTTTGTTGTTTTATGAAAATTGTACCCGTTCCAATGATTTTACAAGGTTTATCATCACCCAATCGAACCTGTCCAAAATCTCCTTAAACATAATCATAAAAATGTTTTCTATCAGGTGTGGCATGGAATGAGGCCCCTGTATCTACCACCAAGGCATCAATAATATTTTCTAATTAAAGAATCAAAGCATCTTGTAACACATCACCTGTTACATTTGCTTCATGATTATTTTCTTGTTGCGCGTCTCCTTATTTTCCTTTTCGAGATTTGCAGTCTTTCATCGGGTGTCCTTTCTTCTCGCATTTCCAGCACACTATCCCTGATATGGACTTGGATCTACCTTTTCTTGACTTACTGCGATATCCAGGGCTCTTTCCTCTTTCCATTTTTCTTCCCCTAGTCTCTGCAGTCAAAGCATTACCTAATGTCTCACCAGAGCTTTTCCATCGCATTTCCTCGCTAAGGATTTCACCAACAACATCATCAAACTTTAAAGTACTAGATCCAGAGACAGAGTTACTAATGGCCATAACTAAACCATTCCAACTTTCTGGCAATGAGCACAGAAGTAACAAAGCCTAACTTCATCATCAAAAGTTACCCCTACAGAACTTAACTAACTGGTAACTGTATTAAAATCATTTAAATGATCAGCAATAGATCCACCTTTTGACATCTTCATATTAAATAAACACTTCATAAGAAATACCTTATTTGAGGCCGATGGGTTTTCATTTACTTTGCCCAATGTCAACATTAAACCCTCTAATGGCATTTCCTTTGAAATATTAAATGCTACCAAAGCCGCTAGGCACAGCCATATTGTTCCAAGTGCCTTTCTATCAAGAATATCCCATTCTGTGTTTGTCATACTCATCGGCTTCTTTGTCTTCCACTCAATGGTTGGTACAGATCTCTCTGATACAGATAATCTTCCATCTGCATCTTCCACAACTGGTAGTTTTTGTCGTTGAATTTTTTGACCCTAAACCTACCATCTTCCGCCATTGCTCCAACTCGAACCAAGAACCCTTCTCTCCTACGAGTTTATCAGCCAAATAGACCTTCGGCTCTAATACCAGTTGTTAGAGAATTATATATTACAGAGAAATGGAACACATAAAATATTATTTAAATATAAACACATAAATAACATAAAACAAGAGAGACATAGATATACGTGGTTCACCCAGTTTGGGCTACGTCCATGGAGAAACAACCAGTCCTTGTTTTTATATTATACAACAAATTAAAGAGATACAACCTACAAAAGATCCACTATAATTCCCTCTTTGCTCTCAATCTTCTCTCTCTTCCTCACTCATAATACAGATCTATATAGACGCAATACAATTCCATCATATATAGCAAGGGGTTGCCTTCTAGGGAAAAAACCCTAAATTAAACATAACTTCTACCGCCAGATCTCTGCCTAATGAATGGCCCATATTGACTATGAAATTGCAAAATTTTACAAGGAAATTTTACATCTATTCTTAGCTTTGGGGGCGATGCCCCTGATCCCCCTGCCAGGGGGGGCTCCCAAAGGTCGCAGCCATCCCCCCCAAACCCCCCCTGCAATGAATATTTTACGGGCGGTGTTGTCGCCCCATTAAGAACTAGGGTCCAATGCGGCGATACCTTTGAATACAAAAGATAATTAGGCTCCACACCCAACAATACAGTTCGCGAAGTCACCAGGGAGGCACTCCAGGAGGCAATGACGAAGCAGCAGACTGTGTTGGGGGCACTCAGGACGCAACTGCAAGAACTTCAGATATGACCCCCATAGCAGGGAAGGGTAGTTGCCTATAGGGCTATGGGTATGTCAGCAACTGGACAATTGCTACAAGCCAAAATGGCTAATACGGTCACGCTACCGGAAGGAGAAATGACAGCAGACAATGCGGAGGATAGAGCCACGGTAGGCCAGATCAGAGGATTGGGATTAAATTTGGCTGCCCTCTCGCGTGAAATTTCCTACCAACTACAGGATGGAGCAATGACAGAGCTCCACGCTAAGGAAGGTTGCACAGTACAGATGCTCAACGAACAACGAATCAACATCGAGCAGTTGAGCCTCCAATGTGATGAAGTGGTAGCATAGACTCGGCAGGTGGATCAAATTTTCGAGGAAGCATGTTGCCACGCCCATGAGCTCGAGATTGCAGTAGATCTGTTGGTACAAATAAGGATCCACAGATTGGCCAGTGGATTTCGTGACGCAAAGGAGGAAGCAATGAGGATACAGTTAGAACTCACCATGCATATCGTAGAGCTGAAGCTCAAGGTGTAGCTAGCGATGCCGCCGAAGGTCCAAGAGCAACGGCAATAGGCCATTCAAGCAAGATTAGAAGGCATAGAGTGCGCCATACAAGATTGCACTGGTTTTCTAGATAAATCACTCTTCACCCTCATGTCACTAGAGGAAGACCCAATGCTCTAGAGATTAGAGACCAAAGCATGGGAGCTGCAGCAGGATTATGACAATGTTTAGGGAACCGCACAGATAGTCGCTCTTACTCAGCGGTTGGCTAAGATGAGGGAGGCCCAGGCCCTAAAAGCTCAGGTAGACGTTGTGTGCCAAAAAGAAGTAAGTGCTTAAAGAATGTATCCAGCCTTGGCTTGAGGAAGCATTCACAGTCACTGCCAAGATTGAGCGAAAATTTGTGCATATGCAGGGAATATATACACTCAGGAAAGCAATTGCACCTAGTGACGAAACGTCGGAGACACACGCACAACAGATACAACAAATAGTGGAAGAATGTGCTATGGATGTAAGCGAAGCACAGAAATTGCTGGATGAACTTTGTACAAAGATCACTGCGCCAGCAAAGTGACTTGGGACAAGTCACGATGATTGTGTTGGGAGCCTGTTGGGTAAGGGAGACCCTGCATAATGGTTTTGGGGCTTAAAACCCACAATTTTGGGTAAAAGCGTTGTAAAGCTCTGCGAAGTGTGCAGAGCACGAATTGTAATGAGTCAAGTCAAAGGGTAGTCCACCCAAAAATATTGTAATTTAGAATACACTGGGTTGGCTTACCCATGGTCCGCAGACCATGGGAATGTATAAATAGAGCAAGGCTCTAAGGGTAGAAGGAAATTCTATTTTGGAATACATATGAATTGTATGGGTTTCTAAGCATGGTATATTGCCTGAGTCTATAATTTGAAGTCATGGGTTGTAGTAGGAGATAGAAGCTCTGCAACTGTGTGCGCAAAGGCCTGGCAGAGTCCGAAGCTGTGTGCGCAGACCCCTACAGCTAGGTTCGTAGGGTGGAATTGGATTGTACTGAACAGAAGATTAATAGAAGATAAGTTGTTCTAGAAATATTATGTATTTATTCGCAAATCTGGATGTTTATGCTTCTGTTATAAGTTTATGCATCTGGTTATGATTTATGATTGCGTTCACTAATTAAAGAGGTGAAATAAGTAAGTAAGCAACACTAAACCAAGTTAGATCTGTAGTACTTCCAAATGAATAATGGGTCTAGGCAGGGCTTCGTCGTGCTCTATACTGGGCTACATGAAGGTTAGACTACTACGCAGAACAGTGTAAGGTTGGCTCGTGACCCCTCCAGACCTCATCAAGATATCCCTAGGGTGTGGAAACCTAGTTCCAGCACCCTCCCATACTATCTCAAGTGAGACCTCAGTTCGTACTCCGCAGACTGTTGCCGAAACGGCCGGTAGTGTTGGGATTTGTTTGGCTAAAACACTTCAAAACCTGGGTCAGACCCCATCAAGCCAACAGAAGCCTTGAAGCTTCACTCCCTCTATACGTCTGTACCATAATTTGTACTGAGAAGTGCCTCTAAGGTATCTCAACACATGCTTTGCCGCCTTTTGATACATCTTGATAGGCCTAACCATCACTTGACTAAGCTCATTAACTACATAGCACATATCCGGTCATGTGTTCACGAAGTACATGAGTGAACCCACAAGCTGCATGTAAGCAATAGCTTCCACTACTTCCCCTAAAGTAACATCCTCCTTCCTCTAGTTACTTGCTAGAGGAGTCTCCATGGGTTTGTTGCTCTCCATGTAGAATCTCCTAAGTATCTCGTTGGCATACTTTCCCTGAGACACAAACAACTCCCCATCTCCCTGCCATACCTCCATGCCAAGAAAGTAATGCATGAGCCCCATGTCCTTCATCTCAAAATCTCTTGCAAGGTCCTCCTTGTAAGACTTGATCAAATGATCATCTCCTATCAACATGAGATCATCAACATAAAGTACAATGATCAATAGTTTACCTTCCACCACTATGTGATATAGGCCCGCATCTTCTTCACTCTTCGTGAAGTAGCTATCTATCCTAGTGTACCAATCATGAGGTGCTTGCTTCATCCCATATAATGCTCTCTTGAGCTGACACACATGCAACTCAAGGTCAAAGGTCTCAAAACGTTCAGGCTGCTCTATGTACACCTCTTCCTCAATCATGCCATTAAGGAAGGTTGTCTTCACATTCTTATAGACATATTTGGGCACTGCAACCCCAATATTATATGTCAATAAACCAAGGGCTCTTTAACCCCTAAAAGTGTTGTTTCATACCCTAAAGGATCATGGTCAACTGATTACATCATTGCCTAGAAGTTCCACCTAAAAAACCACACAGAACTGGCCAAAACTAGACCATACTGACTGCTCCACTGCCAGGGTGCGATGCATACTGACTCCTACACTAGCCAGGTGTGATGCATACTGAAGAGGCCTTCTGTGGGGTGCTATGAGCGAGAATGGACAAATGTCCGAGACATTTTGCTAAGTGGATACTCAGGGAATCTTCTAGAAACTTCGCCTATGACACTTGCCTCTCTGAGTTCGCCTAGGGATGAGTAAGAGATCCAAGAAATCTCCAAGTGGAACTAAGAACAACAAGTGGAATGACACTAATCAAAAACCCAGAGATGACTCACACCCTTGCAGACATCTATAAATGGATCCCTCATCTGAGAGATCTGGGGGCTGGAATTTTGTAATTTTTAAGGAAGTGTTGATAGTTTGTCTTTGAGAAGGAACATTGTATTGTTGGGTGATTATGCTTTTCATGAGGTGAAGAGGGCTTTGATGCTAGGAGGATGATGCTAGATCAAACAGCAGGGTTGTAATTCTCTCTTCTATTTTAATAAAGTTCTTTGAGCTTTCCTCCATACAATCGTGTATTTGCGAATGTTGTTATTTGTGAATGCCATTGTATGTTCATTGTATTTCTGATTCTACAATGCTTATGATATAATAGATCGAGATGCTTTGATCGTGTTTTGTTACTTTATCTCTATAGGTATTCTCTAAGTGGGATAAGTAGGAAAAGAGTTGCAAGCTCTGTCAAGGGGGAGAGAGTTCAAGCAAGGAGTCAAGCGGAAGATCCAGGTTGGTTCCTTTGCCTCTCTCTTATCTATCATACATAGAGGAAATTCCAAATTGCTTTGATTATTTGTTTCTAGGATAGTTGCCAATCCTAGAGGGCTAGCAGATCGAAAAGACACTATTTTCCCGGAAACAAAATGGCGACTCTATAGGGGAGAAAATATTTTGGTTTTTTGTTGTTGTTGTTTGCTTTATAAACTATAGACGGAGAATGAAGTTAACCAGATAGCCTTCGAACTGCTCTGCAATTGCAAAGTAGATTAATGCTGCTTCAGTCAATCTCCGGTTTAGTTTATGAATTGAACATCTGACTTACAAGCATTCTAGATGCCCTTTTGGTAGCTCAATAACCTCCCAAGATCATACCCCTATACTTTGCTCTTTACTGTCCATCATAGCTCAGCTTAACTCATTGAAATCAACTGCAAATTTAAGCCAAAACTCATCTTAGTTGCACTCCCTAGCCCATCGCACTATTTGTCACTGTGAACCAGTATGCATCACACTTCCTGAGTGTAGTAGGTGCAATGCATCCCTGTTTTTTTGAATCACAGGTGCGATGACTGAGTAATCCTATTTCTGTCCTTGAAATTTGGGGTTTTTTGTTTTTGTTTTCAGCTCTATTTAGTTGTTTTTGCTGCTTATGAACAGTATCTCATTGCTAAAGCCTACTTGCATTACATTGTTTAGCCTCCATTGATAAGGATTAGTAAATGTTTTTATGTATTTGTCCATCATTTACAATCCTTTGTCGAAAAGTTACTTAAATTGATCTGTCATTTTGGTGCAAAAAGTGTCGTAACTGTCATTTTTGTGTCAAAAAGAGAAGTGTCGTTGAGTCTTCCTTCTCTAGGTAGTCGATTGAACTTTTTGATTTGTATTTGATTTGATTTGTTGTTATTCAAAGTGTCAAAAGAATTTTCTATTCAAAATTGAAAAGTGTCATTTAGTCTTCCTTTCCATTTTGAAAAGAAATTGTTGAAATGTCGCTTTGAGTGAAATGTTTCAAATCTATACTTAGTTCTCTTTTTTGGCATTCCTCACATTAAGGGAACGAAAAACAAATACATGCATTTTCATTTGCATTTAGACTGTGTGCGAAATATGATTTAGGAAAAGTGCATTTAGTGTGTGCTCTTTGCTCTTTGTTTGAAAGAACCGTAATCTTCTTTCCTTAGTAGCTAGGATTTTCATTGCTAAAAATAAACAACGATTGTTTATCATTGTAGATTGCATTTAGGAATTTTACATCTACATCACACAGTGAACCATTGAAAGGCAAACTTCTAAGCAAGATCAACTCTAAAATAAATTTCAATGAACTTAACAATGCTTTGGAACCTAACGCAACACATTTAGAGGTCTAGGCTAGAGACATGTTCCAGCATCGTAAAATCTAGTAACTATCGTTTTCATCGAAGGTTGGGTGATTCCTCCTCTTTGATACGACAAGTGCTAGCATGGACTTGTACTCCGCATACCGTCGAGTATATATTGGGAGACCACAATAGGCTTATATCCTTTATCCATAGGAAGTTGTGTCTGCCGCCCTATTGATCGCAATGCACTGAACACAGCATTCGAGAAGATTGACTGCCATACATAAGTCCTTGGTAATTTCTCTTTAATTTATCACCAAGGTGTATATTGCAGTTTTGCGATTGGTTTGGTAATCCCTCTGTCTAGATTTCTAGAGTAGTCACTTTCGTTCCTTTTTGACTCCTTAAAAGAAAAGGTCCATCTAAGCACTTGCCACTTCAGGCTCATTAAAAATCGAAGGGGACTAGAGTCATCTTTAGCTTTTTCTCAACTCTTGAAAATTGAAAAAGAAAAGTTGTGTCAAAGCGTCATTAAAATTTATTTAATTCAGAATAACATCCCTGTTCCTTCATTGATCTTAGGTTGAGATAATGGAGTCCACCAATCATGGAATCCCTCTTGAGGGGAATCCTAGTCCATTTTAATCTTGGGGAAAAATTGGTGCTCCGTATATGGCCACATTGTCCCTTCCAAGAATCACAATTGGTCTGTCGGCCTGGCTTTTCTCAACCTCTGTCATTCAAAATACCATGATTCCTCAGTAATCGAATCAAAAACTAGTTAATGCTGAAGTTGACCCTTCGCCTTCTTCTTCGTTTGTTTCACCTTCCCCTTCTTCCTCTTCTCTTGGGGAAAATAACAATGCTAGTAACCCGGTGACTGAGAAGAAGAAGAATTTAGTTAAGCAAGGGGGCAACCATGCAGAATCTGGTGAAAATCCGCACACTGAACTTTCCAAACCCATACATCCATGCATAATTTGCAAAGGAGACCATTTTCATCGAGAATGTCCGTGCATTCCTCAGATCTTGAGAGAATGGTCACCCCATTCACACCATCCGGTGTCATCAACCTTTGGTGATCATGTTGACAGCACACCATCAACTAGTAATAGTGAAGTTCACAAACAGAAAGGAAAATTTAAAACTCCATGTAGACTATGTGAAGGGGACCATACCCTTCCCCGTTGTCCCTTTTTGGATGAGGCCAAGAGAATCTTGCATAACCATCCTGCTTCACCACAGTGACTTCCACCTGGATACAAGAAACTCTCACCAAGTCCTTTACTAGTTGAAAATCCAACTAACATAACTCAATCGTTGGTCGAAACACCTATCGTTGAGAGTGAATCTTCTGAGTCCATACCGGACCAAAGTCAGTAGGTCGAGATGGCAGTCAACCCAGTTTTACCTTCAGAAGGTCCACCTTCAGATGATACCATTCCCAAAGAGAATGAGAACGATACTGTTCAAATTATTTTTATTACTTCAGAGTCCAATGAACTTGGGGGCAATCCACCTATTCCTTCACAACAGGAAGAAAATCCCCCAGTTCTCACTACTTAAGGGGTCAGTTCAATCGTTTATTCGGTACCCCCTCCAAGCAGTCTAGTCGCTTCATTCGATTGGAATCGACTAGCAAGATCCTGCCTTCCTTCTAATGAACCATTTCGGATCATAGTACAAGTTCACAAAATGATCGTGTCTGTCACTATCATAGATGAAGGGGCTTCAGTGGGTATCCTTTCCTCAACTGCTTGGAAAGCGCTTGGTTCGCCATCGCTTACGCCTTTTACTCAAAATTTGTCAGGCTTTAACAAAGGAATCGGTCGACCATTAGGGATCCTTCCTAAGTTACCGATAACTTTGAGAAGGAAAATCGTTTACTTAAACGTGATGGTAGTCCAATGACCGTTAGATTACAATCTACTCCTTGGGCATGACTATGTTTACAACATGGAAGCTATTGTCTCAACACTCTTTCAAGTGATGTGTTTCTCGCATGAAAGCAAAATTGTCACAGTTAACCAGCTTTCATTTCCCAGTTCAAGCACAGCTTCAAGTCAAACATCATCCCTAAATGGTCCTTTTGCATCGAGAATGTCTCTTCAACCTTCGTTCCATCCACCTAATTACTGCAAGTAGTCAGGTGAATGTAGCGAAGATTAGGGGGCATGCACCCTGGTTTGCTTAGGCGGACGAACCCAGCTGAAAAGATAGGTTTCCCTGTAGGTTATGTGATTGGAAGTGTTATCTCACACCATTCACCTTTGTCTATTTGATAGACAAAGCCAAGGAAGTTTTCGTCGGCTCCGCTGACAAAAACAATCCTGCTTAACCGCAATGATTTCCATATGGTTACCTGGAGACTCTCCTTTTCTCGATGTCTGGGGGCATGCAAACCTTTTTATGCAAGAAAAAAACAACATATTTCATTTTTTAGCTTTTTAGATTTTAGATTTTTAGTTTTTTAGTTTGTCAACTTCTTAGGTTAGGTGATTGGTCTGACACACCATTCACCTTTGCCTGCACCGTAGACGAAGAAAAGGAAGTGTTTTGTCCAGCTACTGATGAAGCTATCCTACCTAACGTTAGTAGTTCCTTAGATTTTAGTCTTTTTTAGCTTTTTAGATTTTTAGTTTTGTCGTTTCTAACTCACATAAAAAGAAGCTGAGCATATGTTATCCCATGCTTCAAGCTCATTAAAAAAGGAATCGGGCTATGAGAAATGTTATTGCATGGTTCAAACTCGTTAAAAAATGAACCCACCTTCGGTAAATAACCTTTATGATTGCCATAATATCAGCCTTTTGAGCCTTGGTTGTGTTCCTGCCATCACCTCCATTCTTTTGGCCAATCATACACTTCCACTTGATTGTTTACCTTTTTGAGGAACAACTGCGACGAGTGGTCCTATTAGCCACCCTCTTCACATCACCATGTTTTGAGAAGTTCCAAGCTTACCCAGAACTAGTTGCTACCCTAAACACCACTCGTTCCTCAAAAAACGAGTCTACTTTAAACTCTTTTCAGACTCGTTAAATATGAAAAGATTGTCGAGCTATTGGCCTCTCCAGCTCACTAAAGTGATTGGAAGTGCCATCCCTCCTGTATATTTTAATCTTTTTCAGACCTGAGGGATTATCTCATGAAAAAGTTCGAGCGCTTGTCTTTTCGGCTCGCTAAAGTTATCGAAAAATCATCCCTTTCGTATTATTTTATCCTTTTTTGGACTTAAGGGATTATGCTATGAAAAAGAACTACTGGAGTTTCCTTTTTGTCCCTTTTCAAACTCTCTAAACATGAAAAGGACCGAGTTATCCTTGTCGTTAAACTCGTTAAAACAATAGCGACAAACTTTTCCACCTAGACAAGAACGAGTTTCACTGTCGCTGGGCTCGCTAAAACATCGCGACAGGTTTGCCCGAAGGGAAAATTATAGAACAAGCATATGTTATCCTCCTCAAGCTTGAAAAAAATAAAGAGGTACTGGTCAACAATGACTTAGGAAAAAGGGAAGAAAACTTAAAGAATTTTATTGGTAGCAGGTCGCTCTTGAACATGACACTTTCACTCCGTCACCATGATTGAGTCGGGTTGGGTTATTCCATTCACCGGTCATATCACCATTGGTCCTCCATACCATCCATATTTTGGGGTTAATGCTACCAATCCATCTTAGTGTCGCCATTATGTTCAAGAGAAGTCATTTAGAGAATTCACCATCCAATTAATGTCTCATCCACTGCAATACCTTCACCCTCCATTTTTCATGGCCGCCATTTCTGAACCTTGTACCTTCAGATCATTTTTCACCTCCAGAAAATCATTTGCTTCATTTCATGTCGTTGATGTGGGATACATTAAGGCCCTCCTATGACGGGTCACTTCTTGTCAACATCAGCTCATTATCCAAGAAGTTGACTTAGAAACAACCCTTTCAATACTTTGAAGCATGAATGCCTCAATGGCAAGTTTCGCACTTCCGGCGATAGGTTTAGATCAATGGCCTTTGACCATAAGATTTTGCGTGGTGTTCGACATCGGATCATATATTCACACCACGTGAATTGTACTGTAGTACCTTGAGGGTCATTATCATTATCGGTGATTCCTCTCGCGTCTGTTAACAACTTACATTATTGGCTGGTAATCAGGCAATGTCTATCCATGTTCGACTTCAGGACATCTTTTCACATGGATCGACTTGTACATCGGGTGAAGATTGAATGAGTTTGAAGACGCCGGATCTAGTTTCATCCATCTAGGCTGCGATATATTCAGGAATATAAAGACATCAAATGTACATAGAAGATGCACAAATGATCATCCAAGTTAAGGGATAATGACTTTACATATAAAGAATCACCAGTCTGCAACTGCAGACGATTATCTGTTCTATGTACATGAAAATGAATTTATAAAGCTGAGCATGGGAATGCCCGCCTTAGCTAGATCATGGAAAATTATATTGTGATGATGTATTGTATTGTATCTTATACAGGTCACCTTCTAGGTCGAATACCTCGGATCCTCATGATAAAGCAGTTCACTCAACATCAAAAGATTTACAACTTCATGCTTTAGGGGGCAACTGTTATAGACATATTTGGGCACTGCAACCCCAATCTTATATGTCGATAAACTAAGGGCTCTTTAACCCCTAAAAGTGTTGTTTCATACCCTAAAGGATCACGGACAGTTGATTACATCATTCCCCAGAAGTTCCACCTGAAAAACCACTCAGAACTGGCCAAAACTAGAACATACTGACTGCTCCACTGCCAGGGTGCGATGCATACTAACTCCTACACTAGCCAGGTGCGATGCATACTAAAGAGGCCTTCTATGGGGTGCAATGAACGAGAATGGAAAAATGTCCGAGACAGTTTGCTAAGTGGATACTCAGGGAATCTTCTAGAAACTTCTCCTATGACACTTGCCTCTCTGAATTCACCCAGGGATGAGTAATAGATCCAAGAAATATCCAAGTGGAACTATGAACAACAAGTGGAATGACACTAATCAAAAACCCGGAGATGACTCACACCCTTGCAGACATCTATAAATGGATCCATCATCTGAGAGATCTGGGGGTTGGAATTTGTAATTTGTAAGGAAGTGCTAATAGTTTGTCTTTGAGAAGGAACATTGTATTGTTGGGTGATCTTTCTTTTCATGAGGTGAAGAGGGCTTTGATGCTGGGAGGATGATGCTGGATCAGATAGCTGGGTTGTAATTCTCTCTTCTATTTTAATAAAGTTCTTTGAGTTTTCCTCCATACAATCGTGTATTTGTGAATGTTGTTATTTGTGAATGCCATTGTATGTTCATTGTATTTCTGATTCTGCAATGCTTATGATATAATAGATCGAGATGCTTTGATGGTGTTTTGTTACTTTGTCTCTACAGGTATTCTCTAAGCGGGATAAGTAGGAAAGGAGTTGCAAGCTCTATCGAGGGGGAGAGAGTTCAAGCAAGGAGTCAAGCGGAAGATCCAGGTTGGTTCCTTTGCCTCTCTCTTATCTATCATACATAGAGGAAATTCCAAATTGCTTTGATTATTTGTTTCTAGGATAGCTGCCAATCCTGGAGGGCTAGCATATTGAAAAGACACTAGTTTTCCTAGAAACACACATCCATCTAATGTATCTTCCAACCCATCTGCACTGATAGTGCCAATATAGATCTGATTGATGAGTACCTTGGAAAGGAGAAAAGGTCTCATCATAGTCAATCCCCTCTAACTAGGAAAACCCACACACCACAAATCTAGCCTTATTCTTCTCCACATTTCCATTTGTATCTTGTTTTACCTTGTAAAGCCAACGGGAGCTCACCACTGACTTTTCCTCCAGTCCCAAGATCACATCCCAAACACTGTTACGAAGTATGGAGTCATATTCCTCCACCATGGCATCAATCCAAATGAGTTGTTACGCTACTTACTTAAAGGAATATGGCTCTATCATAACAAATTCTCCCATAAGAGCCATGTATCCAGTGTACCTCTCATGTGACCTCCTATGCTAGCGCTGAGAAATGGATGCTCCCACATTCTCCCGTGCATCATCCAACAATTTTTCAGCCTCTCTGGTGCACTTTCTTCCCTCTCTGGAAGACTCTACTTGAGTGGATGTCTCCACTCTTGGATCCTCTGAATGTAGCTACTCCACATCAATCTGAGGCTCCTCAACCTTCGAAGCTAAACGCTCATCATCTGCATGTAGCTCAAGCTCTGTCTCAAGGGAAACTCGCATGGCCTTCTCCTCATCAGATATGAAATCCCTATGAACCAATGTCATCTTGTTGGTTAGCAAGTACACCCAATAGTTGTGAGGTGTATCATTGTACCACGTAAATATCCCCAACTCTGTTGTAAGCTCAATCTTCTTCCATGCATCTTAGTCACATGCCAATATACTGATGGCCCAAAAATACTAAAGTGACAAACATTTGTCATCTTACCAGAATAAGCCTCCTCTGGTGTCTTCATCTCTAGTATCCAATGTGGCTATAGTTCTGAACATGAACTGATGTGTTGCATGCCTTAGCCCACAAGTTTAGTGGTAGGCCCTGATCATGCAACATCACCCTTGCTACCCTTACTATGCTTATGTTCTTCCTCTGGGCCACCCCATTCTGCTAAGGGTTATGGGGTGCCATCAACTCTTGTTTAATCCCTTCCACTACATAGAAGTTATTAAACTCATTTGAGACATACTCGCCACCATTATCACTCCGTACAACTTTAACCCTCTTGCTCGACTTCTCCACCAATTCTCTAAACCCACAAAACTTTGTGAAAGCTTGATCCTTTTTCTGCATGAAAAATATCCATCATTTACAAGAATAGTCATCAACAGATATAACATAATACCTATGTTTGGTCATGGATGTTGTTGAGAATGGTCCACACACATCTGAATGGACTCACTCTAGAATAGCCTCTAATCGACTATCTCTGTCATGAAAGGAATACTTGGTGTATTTTCCCAAGGTACACCCCTTGCATGTATCAACATGCTCAAGCATACCTTTGGGAAGACCGGTAGAGATCTACTGCAATATCGTCAAACCCCATGAGGCAACTGGCCCAATCGCCTATGCCACAACTCGCCAACATCTTGGCTCTACACCCTCTCTTCTTTTGTGCTCAAAGCAACACACTCCTCTACCTCCATCTTATAGAGATTCTTCACTTGAATACATATCTTCTTTACTTGACCCATGGCTATGTGTCGAAGGAATGCCTTTCATTTCGAGAAGATCACATCATAACCTTTATCCTCAAGAATGGGAATGGATACCAAGTTATTATTTAGCCTGGGCACATACATAACATTCTTCAAGGTGATCGTAGCCCCATGTTCCCTCTGAAAGGTAATCATTCCTAATGTAGTAACAATGTACTTCCTGTCATCACTCATATCGATATGCATATGGAGATCTTTCTCCTCCAGGTCACTGAATAACTCTTTGTTACTAGTCATGTGGAATGAAGCTCCACTGTCTAAGTACCATACACTTCCCAACAATGATGACACCATGCATGCAATGAGGGAAAATTCCAATTCAAATTGAGAGGCCAAAGCCTCACCCACGACTCCTCCTTAAGACTTCCTAAGTGGACAATTTGTAGAAAAATGGCCCAGCTCATGACAATGAAAGCACTTAAATTTCATCATGTATTTCTTCTTACCTCCATGATAAGAATATGATTTGGAATGGGAAGCTTTTCATTCCCCTTCTTCACCTTAATCTCTAAGGCATAGTTCTCTTCATCATCAGTCTTTGATGAAGAGCCATCCCTCGTGTTCCTCCTAATATCATTTTGCATCAAATCTGACCACAGTCGTTCCCGACCATTGACAGAGTCCTGATAACTATCCCAACTCTTTGGGAGTCCTAGAAGAGAAATACTCACCACATCATCCTCAGAAACTATGATTAAAACACTTCCAAGTTCATCACGACATTGAGTGAACTTGGTCCAATATTTATGATTAGTCTCACCTTTCTCCATTTTGATTTTTCGAAGTTTGTCCTTCAGCACCAATTTCTTTGGTCAGTGTTGTTCTGATACAAGCATGTCAATGTTCTCCACATAGAATACGGAGTTTCCTTGTCATGGAGACTCAAGACAATGTGGTCTCGAACTCCCTCAAGGATTATTCATCTCGTCTTCGCCACACACTTCTTCCATTTGGCCAAATTATGTGCATCTGATGCTCCTAGATTAGCAATTTCTTGATTAACGAATTCCTTCAAGCCATTATCCTCTAGCATAGCCTCCACTCTATCCCTCCAGGCTATAAAATTAGAGTTTCCTTCCAAGGCAGACTCGAGCCGCAAACCGTAGAACACCATCAGCCAATCCTGAAGTATGTATTTCAAATTCCAATTTCATCTGTAACCCAAAACTAAAAAATTCGAAATATCCTCTAGTATACTATTTCTAGCTCTGATACCATGTAAAAATTTCCTATAGATTCACAAGCTCATGTAATGTACTAAAGTGCAGGACACGAATCTATTTCTACTTTCAACCAGCGGAAGCCAATAGATTGATGAAAATAATATGAATAAGAAGAAGATAAATCAATGGCACATAACACAATATGTATCTAGGGAAAGCCACTACTCAAAAACCTGTTATATGTATTTCATATATAATAAATATGAGTGAAGATACAAATCTTGTTCTCACTAGAACAATTTTGCACAAGTATGCTCAACTCTCTCAGCTCACAAGCTAGCTCTTGGCCAACACTTAGCCAATTTTGCAGCTCTCCAAGCTCCTAATCTCTTGCGTAATTCCTAGGATGAATAGCCCGTATTTAAAGGGAATTCATGCTTCCAAAACTATGCAATCCAAACATAGGATCAATCTCTGATGCATGCATGATATTTACACTCTAGTAAATAATACCATTGATAGTACACTGTCCCTGCACTCTAGTCTCAACTGGGTCTTTCTATGAACTGACATGCATGAGTTTCTCATGAGGGAATATTCAGTTAACTGGAGTAGCACTAGTGGATGCATTAGTGCACCAACTGACTATTAGTCCTCTATTAGTTCCAAAAACAATTTGGAAATAATTTAACTGAACTTAACTCAGTAAATTGGGTGATCTAATTTCCAACTCAATTTAAACTCATATTGGATGTCTGAAATTTAGGGAGAACATATACATGACTGCCAAAATAATTCCAACTCGAAATTCCTAAGATAATTAAGTTAATTAAACTTATTTAACTATTTACAAAATTTTTTGAGAATAGAATTCGATTTTAATTCTCATTTTAATTCAAGGGAAAATTAAACTAGAATTTCTAGTTTCTAGTCTCAAAAAAAAGTAGTCACATTGTTAATCCAATCTATGGTTATCTGAGAATAGCCAAAGATATGAAAAACATCAAGGTTCAGTCACTTCACACAATACAATAAACCCCATAATGCAATAACTTCCACTTTGTTAGTGCCATGTTCTCCATTCCAACGAAAATGATACATGAGACCTGCACTATTTGGAATGCAGGCTCCACAACAACAACATTGATTCTGGGATGCCCCATTGAAATGAATGATAGGAAAATATGTTTGTGAGGGTCAAGACTCTATAATACGGTTCATCTTGTAACTGATGGTCCACTGATATTCACAGTACAAAGCATAGATTCTGGAACAAATATACTGAAATTTATGACTATGATAATCAAAGATGGATGTATTACCCCCTTTCTAGATCATTCCCCAACAAATAACAAAAGGTAGTATGTTGCTAACCTATGTCAACACTATCCAATGTTTGAAGCCCCCTTTAATTATAGGGAGTTCCCAATTAATATTGACATCCTCATATTCTAGGAAACATAAATCCATGTGCCAATAACATAAGGACACTCAAGGAATAACTGAAGAGCATTCTCATTAGATCATTGACATAAACAACATTTTCTAGGGCCATAGAAACCACATTTTTCCAATTTATCACAAGTTAGTATTTTATTCCAACAAACAATCCAACCAAAGAGTAAAAAAAATTTGGCCATATGCCATGTCCAAACCCTGTGAAACCAACAAATTCCTTGTTGACCTCTCAGAGTGTCTGAGATATAAATTGTATGTATTGTTGACTAATTTATTCCCAAGACTTGTTCCCACCTGCCAACAAAGACTATCTTCACCTTCAATGAAATGCCAAACATGTCTAATTGTTGTATATATCTATTCCACCAAACTAAGTTGTCAAATCCCAATCCCAGATCCTCTACAGTCATCCAAATGGGATATAAGTGTAAGGGATCTAATCCCTTTAGGATATGAGTAATGTAAAGGATGACATTTGCATGTAAAAATTCAATGGTCTGTATAAGCAGCTTACCTGAGTCCATCATACCATAAGTCGGTTCTATGTCTATCATCATATCCGAACTCGATCTAATGTATCACCTGATATTCTCAATAGTCCACCGCATTCTTGACATAATACTTTTCCAAATATATGATCCATTCTTTGTGGAAATATCACCCTATCTCAGCCAATCGATAGGTCGCTTATTCTTTAATTATTTACCATTAATAATCTTGTTCAAGATACCAGACCCAGAAAATACCTTCCAGAAATTGTTTGACAATATAATCCATCTGAAAAATACAGTTCGCTTGATACCCCACCCATCCATAGATGTCCTTATATAAATATTATCCAAACTAACAAAGTGAATCTTCCTACTCCCCAATGGACTAGACCATATAAAATTAGCTATAATTGAGCCAATATATTTTATCATCACCTTAGGAAGTTTGTACATGTGTATCTAGTACATAGAGATATTCTGTAAAAAAGATTCGACAAGGACAAATATTCCACCGAGAGACAACCATATGTATGTCCACATACGTAATCTAGCTTTGAATTTTCCTATAAGCCATTTCCAATCCACTAGGAGGTATCTGTTAGGTTTCATCCTAAAAATCAAATACTTGAAACCAGTTTCCAAAGGGAGTGTCTTGATTCCAAAAATCTCAGAAATCATCATAACGCGTTGCAGCTTAGCAGAAGCATATATAAGATCCAATTTGTAAGAGTTCATTTTTAAACCAAAGGAATCTCCAAAAGACATGATAATAGGTTGTAGATGTATGTTGGCTTATATGGGCCTAACCCAGGTTCGGAAGAATTAGTTAGCCAAGAAACTCCTGTAGCTACCGGCCCTTTCGACAACAACACGCGAAGCGCGGACTGATGTCTCACCCGAGGTAGCAAGGGAGGGTGTTGGAACTAGGTTTCCGTGCCCTTGGGATGTCTGGATGTGGTTTGTAGCGTTCGCGCTCTATTCTGTAGCTTCACACTGTGTTGTATTCACGCAGATCCAGAATACCTCTTATGCTCTTTTAACACGCCAGTTACAGATCTAATCTATTGGATGAAATATTGTACTACAAATCTACTTAGTAGGGTCTTTAAGAAAACATTTAATAGATTTAGCCACTTCACGTATTAAACCCAAATTCACATATATTTAAATCAGAAGCGGTTGCACATAAATTAAACAGTCATATCATCCATATAACAAGTAATAATCCAGATGTAACACATAATTATAGAAGTAACTTATCTTTATTTACTTTCTTCACCAATACATCCAAATCCGCCCTGCGCACTCACCTACAAGGGTCCATGCACATAGCCGCAGACTTTTCCAGGCCTCTGTGTACACAGCTGCAAAACCTCTACCCACTACCCAAATCCTCGACTTATACTTACATATGATTTCTCACTATTCTCCTCAGAAACCCTTTACATTTCAGATCCAAAATCATATCCAAAAAGAACTACCTTTTCCTCATAGAGCCGTGGTCTATTTATACCTATCTATGGTCCGTGGACCAACTTACTTCCCATTATTTTGTATTATTTTATGGGCGGACAACCCTTTGACTCGACCTTTTACATTTCGTGCTCCGCATACTTCATAGTTTTTACAATAATTTAATCCTAATTTCTAGGCTTTCTGCCCCAAAACCGTTATGCGAGACCTCCACTACCCAATAGTTCCCCAACACAATCATCCTGACTCATCCCGAGTCACTCGCTGGCATAGCTAGATGCTCTGCCTTAGCTTTGTGGTTTGCCTCCCTTTGAGTGACGCTCGTCGTCTTTCTACTCCTTCGTTGTCTCCTACAACGCTTTGTTCGGCTCCAGCTTCATTGTTTCTCCCAATTCTCACAACCAATAATGCTCATTCTGATCTGCTCAGTTAACACAGAACACCCCCTCAAAGGATTTTAGCGTGAGCGGTGCAGCCACATACAGGACCCCATGGTACCACCGTAGCCACTTTCGACCTTATTATCTTCTCTTCGCACTATCTACTGTAGCTTATGTTGCAATTTTGTAAGACCCTTGCTGCTGTCCTCAAGATCCAAAGTTTTAAGAGACCGCAGAGCCAACATATTAACTGCATATCTACCCGTGGTCTCTGCCTATCGATCCTTTCACTTTTCTATTGTAGTTCGTCGGCCTGCCTCTGGGCGGAGCGACAACATCCAGACCAATTATGCTTCGTGTCTCCCCTTTTTCGGTACATCCCCTACTGTTGATGCTGCAATTTGCGGGATGCCCGTAGCTGTCAACACCAGACTGCTTAGAGAGTCCTGCTTCTTCAGCAGCCATATCATCACCCTCGGGCTTACTCCTTGTGCAGAGAGAATGAACAGCTCCATATCGATACCCAGTATATGTTTTCCAGAAGTGTAGGTCACCCGGTGGATGCCCCTTGGTGATTTATAAGCCATGCAAATTTCAAATTCACTGATTCCTACCTATTCTATCATCCTCGTGTAAGATCTGTGGCAGCTTGTTCCATATCTGGATCGTACTGTTTCTCTTAATTGCTTGCCACCAGCTCCCATTTTCCATAATGTAGACATCTTTTCATGAATAGTAGTATCAATGATCATCGTTCCTCTTATCAGCACATCGGCATGATCCATCTTTCGCAACTGTGACCCTCGTGTTTGGCCAAATGGATGCATACCATGGTACTCACGCATCAATCCCCCAGATTTCTTTATCGTCCAGTGCTCTCTTTCAACTGGTTGGAGTGGTGAGACTACCCTCTGAATGGTTAGTCAGGCGGTCGGCCCACCCATGTAGAGCTTCAGGCGACTGCCATTCACTCTTCCCGGGAAGGGGTCTCCATTGAGTTTGGCAAGCTGAACCGCACCCCCATCGGTAACTTCTTTGACGACATAGGGTCCCAACCAATGCATGCAGAGTTTGGCTGGGAATTTTTCGAACTTACTGTCATATAGTAATACTAGATTGTTTTCTTTGAAAGTGCGCACCTTGATATGGTAATCATGGCATGCTTTCTCACGTTGTTTCTACACTTGCTGATGGAATCCTGCTGTTGAAGCCCCGAAAATCGGGTCGACAACAAGGGGGATACCCACCCGGTCCGGACCTTGGTTGGCAGCTCCTTATCCATTTGGTATAGCGGGTCCGACTGGGGATAATGGGACCAGTTTCCCAATCTAAGGGGTGTGTGTGTGTGTAGAGCTGGATGATGCTGATCTAAGAGTACTTAAAGCTAATTTAAGTCAAACTTCTAAACTAACTCTATGCTATTGTAATTTAATGAGAAACAACACATCTAATCTAAGTTAACCCGGTGTGTATTTCTTCTATTATGCGATCTAAAGAGATTTCGAACAATAACTGGTAATAAAGATCATTCAGCTATCATAAGAATAGAAATCAATTAAGATAAACCACTTTGCATAAAAAGTTAAACAAAACAGTTGTGAACAACATATCGCATAATAAGTTATTCATATATCAAACACAAATAAATGACTCCACCGTACAGAAGTGCCAAATGGTAACCCACACATTCATGCATTAACATATAAACAACTGAAAACTGTATATCACTTTAAGAATATAAGCAGAAATGGTCAAGAGATAAAAGTACCATTTATGACTAATCCTACCCATAAACTTCAAGTAAAAACGATTTATCTCTACTTGTTCTAACATCTACTAAGAGTACAAAAGTGCAACATCAGTAGCAGACATTAAAATGCAAACATTAATAAATCTCGATCCATCCATTCATCAAAACCTCCTCTGAGGGTGCAGAAGTGCATGTTCCGAGGACAAGTTTTTGACAAATTTCTGGACCCTTCTCCAAATGCAATGAGAAGGGTTAAAATACTACTTCCTAATTCTAATAATAGTATTTTTACAAAATTTAGGATGCGGTTTTCAAATGACCGTCATTTTTCTAATCTAATTAAAAGAAAAAACAACATTCTAAAATAAGGCTACTTCTGAATTTGGTCCTTAAAGTTGCAAGTGTTCAGCATGGGCTTGAGGAGAGTCGGCTGACTGATTTCTGCACTGAGCTGGGCTGCGAAAACAACATCTACGAGAGCTGGCACTACTTTTTCAGCCACGTTTGTGATGCATTTCACCGTCATCCATTGACTGTGTGGTTTGACCAAGTATGTCCAGTAACATTCCCAATTCAACCTGTTTAATGCTTGGATCGCTTTTCCCTTTTCTTGCGCTTTCTGCTTCCATTCTGCTTCCAGTTGTAACTTATTTGGTAGGTAACCCGGGGTGGTCTCTGCGATTAAATTGGCCCTGTGTAAATTCTCATTTACACAGTCGATAAGAGTGCTTGCCTGTGTAGCCGCTGCTTCCGCTACTCGCTTCGCCTCCCTGATTTGATCATCCCATTTATTAAAGAGCAATTCTTTATGATTTCCGTTTATCCTGGGTGCACCTGCTCTTTTCCCTTCATCTTCATCCTGCCAAGTTAAGTATTCCGTCACCCGTCTGTCACTCTGATCATAGTCACTCCGCAAGTCTACCACTTGATTGGTGATTTTATCGCTCAACTCGCAATAGTGACTCCACTGTGATATTTTACGTCCCAACTCTTCCTGTTGCTGCGGTAGTTGCTCATTTAAGCCAATAGATTCTGAAATAAATTCTGCCAGCTTAGGCTCATCTTTATGCATTTCCTGTAAAGTCTGCAATTGTTTTCCTTTCTCATCTAGACTTCTTTGATAGCCTATATGCATCTGCTGAAAGTCTTCCTGCAACTTTTCGAGCTATTTGGAAGCTTCAATATTAGCATTGGCTTGTTGCAACTGTCGTTGTAGCAGCTGTATTTGATCTTCTTGTTCTTTCAATAGTTTCTGAACTTCTGATGCCTTGTCAATAGTCGCAGAAGCATATGCTCCTGCGATCTGAGACAGCTTAGTGAGATTTTCAGTTGGGTTATTGTTGGGGTCTTTCCATAAGACGTCCAAATGTTCAACATCTTGTGACAGTGTATTTTCTAGTTTTCTTTTCTTCCTCTGTCTCCTTACAACTGCTTTGTGTTGGGGACTATAGAATACATCCAGTGGGGGAATTTCTTCTACATTAAGTAGAATCTCAGAAGGTGGAGCGATAGGAATGTGCTCTGTTTCTGTGAACTATGGTCGGAACCACTTCTTGCACTACCTGTGTATTGTTCACAGGTGTTTTTGGGGCTTGCCCTTCAAGATTGATCAATTCATTGAAGGTTTCCCATTCTTTGTCCAGTTCTGTTGTGACGAGTGGTGCTTCGATGACAAGAGGGGGGACATCTCTTGGCGGGGAGGCGATAACTTGCTGTTGAGACATTGCACTTGACTGAGCTGTATCTTTAGTTGTTTCTTCGTTTTTTCCTTGGTTGCATCCAGACTCTTTAGGATGCTCAGGTACTCCTTGCGCAACGTTGGATTTAGATCTGGAAGTGCTAGAGTTTTCACTGAGGCTAATGCTTGGAGTTGGTTCTCTAGCAGGCAGTCGCAGCTTCTCTAGAGGAATATTGGCCAGCCTTCTTTCCCTGTATAACATGAATCTTTGGAGGTCATCTGGAGCCAACCTCGACTGAGCTTCCCGCAAAATTTCTTGGTGTGAGCTTCTACTCTGAAACAAATCATCAAACAAATCTTTCTTTCCAGCGAATACTTTTATTTTGACGTTCGTTGTGAAATCTTGGGCAACATCATTTGGGTCAAATGGCCTTGCTAGGAATTTAAATAATTGTAGACACGTCACATTCTCCACTTCGGCGAAAGCGTGTCCTACATCGAACAATGAGAAGGCACCACAAGCTACAGGAAATTGAGGCCATATGGCCTTCTTTTTGTCCTTTAGGTCTTTGGTCAGGCCGCCTTTTGAACAGGTTTGATAAGCAATTTCCCGAGCCAAAAGTTTATCAGGGATATATAGAGGTAGGACATGTGGAGGTACAGTGCTTCCAAACACTCTAATATAAGTAAACCATTCTTCCCCGAACCATCTTGCGATGGGGATGATGTCTATTTGTGCCTCGGGTGAGCACCTCCGGGGGTCTTCATCATACATTATTCTATACAAGGGCAAAATAAGCCCGTGGCAAATCTGGTAGAAGTGAGGGACGAACTGAGAATCCCATAACACCTTATGATAAACATGGATAGGTAATGGGTCCTGGGTAGTCCATTTCCAACCCATAATGGGAAATTTAGACACAAGACAAATAGAATCCATAACATATGCAGACAGATAAAAAGGAGGATAGACCCTTTGAGACAAGGATCTTTTAGACCGGTAATTGATAACAGCCGTGTATAGATTATCAGAAAGGATCTTGGCCCAATCCATAATATCGGCATTTGTGGCAGCATCAATTAATGGTAGCCATTCAGACGAAAACTTATTGATATCCGGCATCCCAAATAACCTACAAAGCATGGCCACAGCAAAACAATACGGAGAGGTGAGGGAACCAGTGCTGTACATACCGTTTTTGTCCTTTCTGAGCGACTCCTCTTTTCTAGACCAATCTTTGGTGGTCTCTGATAGGTCTGGGTTCTCTGTCGCAAATTTCTTAACGAATTGTGCATTGTAAGTCGCATGTGGTTCAGGAAGATGATACATAAGCTTCAAATCTTGCGCAGCGAATGATCCAATGAGCCTGTGTCCTTGAACCTTGAATTGTCTGTTGTTCATGTCTGCACTGTCAAGTATCCACTTGATCATATCCGTATATGGTAGAATTTTGGGTCTTGCCGCTATCCTGTGAAGAAATGAACATGCTAGCTCCTCTAAGGACACCTCGGAAGAGCGTTGTGAGCCCACGACAGCAGCAACCTTCATTATTCTAGGATTTTCCTCTTCTAGCAGCCTGTACATGCTTTCCCATGTTGATATCCCTGCATCTCTGTTACAGGCTGTGTCTGTATACAAAGGCGCCATCTCCTTCGTCTTTTCCTTCGCTTCAGAGCTTTGAGCTTTATTTTTCTTTCCCATTTCTTCCTGCGTTTGGGTTTGAATCGTCTTAGCTCTTCGTTCCTGCACATTACGAGTGAAATGGAAATGACTGATACAGAAAGGTGATGGGAGAGTTTTAAATGCAACAGATGTATCAAATATGCCACCTTACGTAAGTAATTCTCTACAAAGGCACGCGTCTTTAATTGATTTAATAACTGGCAACTAATTCATTTACTATCATTAAAAGCGCATGATTTCGAGTCAGATTATGGTAAGTGGCTTTTCTTTGAATGGCGTGCCCGAAGGATTCGTAATGAAGTGATTTATGATTTGCTTACGTAACCTCGCATATCGCACGATCGCAAATCGCACCATCGCAAATTGCACCATCGCAGATCGCGAGGATGCCATATCGCAGCGATCGCAACATCGCAGAAGTTTGATGTTTGCCAAATCTTGCCAGATCATTTCTGCGATATGCAATCTTGCGATCGATGTTATCGCAGATCGGTAAATATTTAAGTTTTTCCTTATGAGTATTACTTTGTTGCGACGCGATGTTATACTTAACACAAGGGTCTTGCGCATACTGATATTAAAGAGAAATGGAGGCATTTCCTATCCTTTTTGCAACGCCACTTTAAAGATTTTCTCCTTATCATAGACTTAGGTTTAAAATATTCAAAAGACTTACCTAAGCTTATGGTGGTAACCTTATTTTGAGGAAAGGAAACTCTTGTTCTTCCTAAAAATTAACTAAGGGTCCCCATTCATTTAGTATTTTGGTCAACACTTAAATGAACAAAGGGGAGGGTGTTGCCGGCCACAACACCTGCCAAAAATCGTTCCTCCTCCAGTTCTTCTAGCTGCGCGAGTCTTTCTTCCAATGCCCCGCAGTCTGCCATACCTGTGACTACCATGATTCGCAGACTAGGCACAATATATTCCATAGGCATAACGGCCTCCTTGACATAGACTAACCGAAAAGGTGTCTGGCCTGTCAACTTCTTGCACGTGGTTCGGTATGCCCATAGCACAGCAGGGATGCACAAGTCCTTGTCATTCTGTCATGCATTACAGACCTTAGTCAACACAGTCTCCAAAATTTTGTAGAAGGCCTCAATGGTCCCATTTTCTTGCAGATGGTATGGTGTACTCTGTTGATGATATATCTAGAATTCCTCGGTGAGTGTGATGATTGTTTCATTCAAAAAATTCGTTCCCCTATCACTCATGAGAATTTTGGGACATACAAACCTGGCCAGTACATTCTCGAACAAGAACTTCACTGCTATCACAGCCGTGCAATCCTTAACCGATTGTGCATCTTCCCATCGGGTCAAATATTCGGTCAAGGTGGTGATACAGTGCGCGCCTGTCTTTCCTCATGGTTCAATAGGCTCGACGAAGTCGATTTCCCATTTTTCAAATGGCTGTAGTGTCATCTGAGGCTGGAGTGACATTTCATCCCTCCGCGAGGGTTTCCGAGTCTGTTGACATACATCGCAAGCACGAAAATATGCTTTCGAATCTTGATGCAGAGTGGGCTACCATAACCCTGTGTGAAGAATCTTTTGGGCTGTGGCATGACCCACATAATGTCTGCCAGCAACCCCCCCATGTGCTTCAGCCAGGATCTGTCCTCGCTCGAACTCTGGTACATATCTGCATAATATTTCGTCAGTGCCCATCTTGTAGAGGTGGCCTGCAATCACGGTAAAATCTTCTGCGCATATCACCAATTCCTTCTTTTGATGAACAAAATACCCTTGTGGCATAGTTATTGTAGTTAAAAAGTGGACTATATCCTCAAAGTGGCCATCCGCAATGCGCACTGCATACAACTGGGTGCCTGGGAGTCCTTCCTCTAAATTTCTTGGTTCTTCGCCGGTCTCAATTCGAGATAGGTGATCTAGTCTTGCATTCAGACGTCCTAGCTTTAAAACAACCTCAAAGTCATATTCTTGAAATAACAGGAACCATCGACAGATGTGCCCCCCAAAAAAGGCTTATTCACTAGGTATTTTAGTGCAGAGTGATCAGTATACATCTTGAAATGTCCTCCGAGCAGATAGTGATGGTACTTTTGGAGCGTGTATACCATCACCAATCCCTCGCGCTCAATAGTAGAGTAATTCTTCTCAAATTTTGACAACCTGCGACTTGCGAATGTTATCGGGTGATCAATTCCCTCCTCTCCTTCTTGATTGAGTATCGTACCCAACGCGATACACGACACGTCAACATGCACATGAAATTCAACGTCCCACTTTGGAAAGACCAAGATAGGGGTGGATGCAATATTTTCCTTAAGCGTTTCTAGGATTTTGTTGCATTCTTCATTCCAACAATACGTAGCATCCTTCTTGAACAACTATTCCATTGGAGCCATGATCTAGGTGTAGCTTTTTATGAACTTTTGGTAGTAGCCTGTGTGTCCCAATGTGGCGCGTAGCTATTTTACACTTTTCGGTGCTTGCAGATTTAGTATGATAGCGATCTTTGCCGGATCCACCATTAGTCCTTGCTTACAAACCACATGGCCCAGCCAGTTCCTGAAAGGGATGAGGAAAGTACGCTTCTTTAGGTTGAGCACAATCTGGTGCTAGTGGCAAGTATCCAGCATTAATCGTAAGCTCGCAATATGTTTCTTAACCAAGCCAAATATGGTCCAGTCATCAAGATAAACTTCTAAGAACTTGTGTATAAATTCCTTGAATGCGGCTACCACAATACAAGAAAATATCGCCAGCGCGTTCTTCAGCCGAAATGACATCACCGTGTACTAAAAGCAACCCCATTCGGTAGCAAACATTGTCTTGCTCCGATATTCTGGTGCGATCTTGATCTGATGGTACCCGGAGAACCTGTTTGTGAAGGAGTATGCTTCCTTCCCACCCACATTTTCTAGTACCTCATCTATAAAGGGTGTTGGGAATGGATCATTAACACAAGCATCATTGAGCTTCCAGAGATCCACGCAAATGCAGATCTCACCCTTCTGTTTCTTTTCCTGCACAACCATAGGGCTTACCCAATCAGACTCCTCGACTGGTTCAATAATTCCTGCTGCCAGCATCTTGTCCAATTCTTCGCAAACCCTCGCTTTGTATTTTGGATTCAATTGGTAGGGTCACTGCTTCACTAGCTTTGCATCTGGCTTCAAAGTTATCTTCATCATTCCTAGGTTGCCTAGAATCCCTTTTAGCTCTGTAATTTTTGTAGGGAATAAATATCGGTATTCTCAGAGTAGCTCGATGACCTTTTCCTCCATGGCATCATCTCAATAATCCCCAAGCGTAGCATACTTCGACTCTTGCTCCGTTCTGATATTCACTTGCTTCGTTTTCAATGGCATCGTGATGTCTGGATCTTCTAGCTCGGGGCCGCGAACCTCATGACTCCCTTTAGATTCTAGAATATTGATGTTCCGCGGGTCATCCTCATCATCTTCTACTTTTACATTATAACATTCTAAGGCATGGCTCAACTATCGCGACCAGTCTGGCTGCATGACTTCTTTAGGTTCTAGCAACATTTTGAAAATGGCGGCCTTGACTAGTTCTAACGCATCGTCCATAGTATCCATCCATTGGTCTTCAAAGAGAAATGTTGATAGAAATCCTTCATGCAAGATATCCCACTCGCTTGTGCCATGTCAAAGCTCTGTTTCAGTGTACCAGTTCCGTGGGATGACATCCAGGGTATGATAAAATAAGTGCACCCACTCTGGCTGAGGCTCCTCACCATAAGCTTTGCTCCATTTGGTTAAGTGCACGTGCGAATCATCCCATCCATCATATTTCTCTGTTATTCACAGCTTCGGCTTCCCAAATCTTAGCTGCATCATGTGCCTGTAGTTGCGCCAATCGTTGAACATTCCCTCATGTGTACCCCACCATCGCACAGGTGTTGCATGCAATGTCCATTTTAACGCATCAAACCATTGATTCTCTGGTACTGCGCTTTCAAACTTAATCAGGAATTTGTCTACTATTGTCAGCCCATCATACATTAGCAGCTTGCGGTCCTGGGCCTTTACGCAGTATAGCGATTTCGTCACCACGTTACAGTGTAGCGTGGTTACTTCGTTCAACCTGTTATGCCACCGCTCGTCTTCCTCATCTGAATCATCGTCACCCCATGATATTCTTCTATCCCCCAATGCCTCGACCCATCCTCGCTCTTGGGCAGACATTCTGTAGCTACAATTTATGTCATCCTCGCATTCTCCATCGTGCACCATTTGAATGTAGCGCGGTCCCTCAGTCAGATCTAGCAGAATGATGACACAGAGCGCCTTTGTTTCAAATATCATTGTTCGTTGTTTTCGATTAATAACTCCATTCATATCGGTGGCCCAATCTATTCCTAACAACAAAGTATAGGGCATACTTTCATCCATGAGCTCAATAACTTCAAAGTCTGTGCGGGTACTTGCGCCATCATGGTCTACTGCAACCCTTTATAGCCTTCCCATGGGCAACACCTTCTGTTGATTTTCCATCTTTAATTGGACAGGGGACCATTGTAGTGTAGGCTTACCCATGCGTTCCCACGTTTGTTTAGGCAATACGTTTGCATCCGAACCTAGGTCCAAAATGACCTAATCCATCTCGTAGTCACCAATCTGTGCCACTAATCGCATCTCACGTCTAGTCCATGATGCGTGTCTTCCTAATTTCCAGACTATGCAAGGTTCACCCCAACTTGTGCATCAATTAATCACTTCTTGCAAACCGTTAACTGCCCTATTTTCACGAAGCCGTTTTATGCATGTCTCTAAGAAGGTAGTCAACATCGAGGGATCCCTATCTAGCTTAGGTTGATCCCTACTACCTGGGGTAGAGATGTCCATTTGTTGGCAATGGAACCATTTGTTGGCTTATATGGGCCTAACCCAAGTTTGGAAGAATTAGTTAGCTAAGAAAATCCCGCAACTACTAGCCCTTCGGCAACAGCCTGTGAAGCACGCACTGAGGTCTCACCCGAGGTAGTAAGGGAGGGTGCTGGAACAAGGTTTCCACACCCTTGGGATGTCTAGATGTGGTTTGGAGGGTTCATGCTTCGTTCTACAACTTCGCGTTGCACTATATTCGCGCAGATCCAGAATACCTCTTATTCTTTATTAGCGTGCCAGTTACAGATCTAATCTATTAGATGAAATATTGTAATTCAAATCTACTTAGCAAGGTCTTTAAGCAAACATTTAACAGATTTAGCTAGTTCGCATATTAAACCTAGATTCACATGTATTTAAATCAGAAGCAGTTGCACATAAATTAAACAGTCATATCATCCATATAACAAGCGATAATCCAGATGTAACACAGAATTACAAAAGTAACTTATCTTTATTTACTTTCTTCACCAATACATCCAAATCTACCCTACGCACTCAACTACAGGGGTCCGCGCACACAGCTATGGACTTTTCCAGGCCTCTGCGCACACAACTGCGGAGCCTCTACCCACTACCCAAACCCTTGACTCGGACTTACAGACGCTTTCTCACTATTCTCCTCAGAAACCCATTACATTTCATATTCAAAATCATATCCAAAAAGAACTGCCTTTCCCTCATAGAACCGCGGTCTATTTATACCTATCTATGGTCCGCAGACTGACTTACTTCCTATTATTTTGTATTATTTTGACTCGACCTTTTACATTTTGCGCTTCGCATACTTTAGAGTTTTTACAATAATTTAATCCTAATTTCTAGGCTTTCTGCCCCAAAACCGTTACGTGGGACCTCCGCTACCCATCAATGTATCCATTGTTCAATAGGAATTTTTCCAAAACATAAAACATCATCCATAAACATTAAATGTGTAATAGATATCTGTCTCATGATTTGAATTCTTTGAAATCTATACCAAATTCTTTTGCTAAGACCCTCAAAGTCTAGTAAGAACAAAATTGGACATAATGAGAACCCCTGCCTAAGGCCTCTATATGCGCGAAAGAAAACAGATGGGACACCATTTATAATAACTACATATGACACAGATTGGATGTAATCTCAGAATACTTTTTCATTTATTAAAACTGCAATTAGACAGACATATTTAATTAATATGAGTGCAATCTTCATTTTTGAAATTTGGCAAACTCGAAGATTAGAAAATATTTCTAAGAATACTTTCTTCATTTATTCAAACTTCAAACAGATGGAAAGTTTTAATTAATCTAAAGGCGATGTTTCTTTTTGAAATTAGCCAATTCAAAGATGTCGAAAATATTTCTGAGAATAACTTCATTTGTTCAACGTTCAAAGAGTTCAGTGGCTATTTTTACCCCAATGGCATGTGCAATCAATGCTTTGTGATTAATTTTATGGAAATGTGATACATATTCTTACTTTTGCAGAAAATTTGGAAATGTGATATAGTTTATTCAAAATTCATGAAGGAAATCAGTATTTTTGGATTTAATACCGATTTTGAAAAATTAACAGACTCGAAGATATCGAAAACATTTGATTCTTCTCCTAATATTGCTGCTATATAGATATACTGATTTCCTTCTTTTTTCTCACGTATTATCATAATGTTTCTCTGCACCCTTTGTTTCATTCTATTTGTGAATCCTTTTGTGTTTTCCACACCCATTGCCCATTTCTCTAATCCTCACCATCGTCCTCTCACCAATGTGTTTGATCAACAAGCTTTTCTTGCATTCAAGTTTTCAACAAGTCTTCAGGATGACTTCAATGAATACTTTTAACAAATCCTCAAATGTACTCCAAAAACTCTCTAATAATGCTCCAACTATATTGCCTCAATATCTTCAATGACTGCTCCAATGCTCCACAAAGTCTTCAAGATACTCTCCTAAACAAGTCTTCAAACATTTCAAGACTGCCTTCAATGGTTCACACAAAGTGCTCTTTACGATTTTTTAGCCTTAACTCTTGAATCTTGCTCGTAGTCTCACAAGGCCATAAGTCTGCTCCAAAGGATGTTACTGGGTTTCTCAAGGAAGAACAAGGATCATATCAATGTTTGTACAAAAGGAGCTCAAGAAGTGACCAAATTTCCTGCTCAAATACTTCTTCAAGATCAACTTACTATTGTGGCTGAGGTTTGCAACTTTGCAAGAGGTTAAGTTTGTGATTTTTTGAACTACCCCAATATCTATATAGGTATGTGATCTTAAACAAATATTAGCTTTGTAACACAATAAGAACAGTTTGAGCTGAGATAGAAATAGACTTGAATTAACCCTCTTTACACAATCTAATTTTTGCAACCAAGGCATAAAAAAATCCAACAAATCTGAGATCTACGACACAAGAACATGTCCAAAATTTGCAACAAAAGAAGGTTGGAGTTGCAAGCCTATAATAGGCAGAATTTCAGGCCTAAAATAGGCTAAAGTTGCAAAGGTGTTACAGGTCTAAAATTTTTCAAGGTCTGCAATCTAGTTTGTAACAAGGTCAAGGTCAAGATTGTGATCATATTTGAGGTCTGTATTAATAGACTGAATATTGTAGCACGATATCAAGATCCCAAAACGTTGATCAATGAAACTTTTGTCCAAACAAAACAAAAAAAATTATCATAGCTACTCAACATCCTTTTATCCCTTCTCCTGCACTTTTATTTAAATTTCGGGTTATGCTCCTAATTCTATTCTTCTTGGCCGAGTTGAATGGTCAATTTGGAAAGAATTCAAGGAAATATATTGTGGTTTTCCTATGTAGGAATAGTCAGGTCTTCTGTGGGGTCATATGGGCCGACTTATGTAGGCTCATGTAGGATTAATGAAATGATATATATTTTTACTTAAAAAAAAAAATTATCCTGAATGACAACGAGTTAGAGGGCATATGAATACTTATTGGAAATATCTTGCAAGCCTCTACAAGTTGATATAACTACCATCCCAAGAAATGACTTCTAATGTTAACAATATTAATTTTTCTTCCATTATATAAATGTATTCCATAATAACCCTATTTGATGATTTCTTTTATGAATCTAGGGCATCAAGTAGCTTAAGGTTTTTTCATTATATTGGCATGCTTTGGACAATGTTAGGGTTTTTAAATAAGACTCCTTCACATGGTCATTTTATTCATTGGAATTAGGGAATCTTCAATACTTAGGACTTCATTAATTCATGCATACATTTATTAGGTCAACATGGGAATTAGTAGGGTTTTATCATATGAATGAACCATGCTAGTGTATAGACCTAGGGTTTCTTTATCTTAGGATTTCAACAATTCATATTCGAGCTAGGGCATATTTAATACATTAGGCCTTGCTTCAACACAACTAGGGAATCATAGAAACATCTAAGGTTTTCATCACCAATGACATCATATTGACAGAGCTTCATATATTGTTAGGGTTTCATCATATTCATTTGGCACCCAGGGTTATCATATTCAAGAATTCTAGAGTTTGTTAATAGGGTTTATACTTAGGGTTAGGATTTTGCACTTAGGGTTTTCTCCAAGGATTTGCTTCAATAGTGCACCAAGGGTGATCTGCAGCCGAATGTTAGCTTTCTTGTGCTAATTTCAATTACAGATTTATAAACACATGCTTTTCGATTGCTTCATGTGTTGGGTTCTCTTATGCTATTTGTGATTCGAAACAGGTAAATTTTATGTCAAATTTTATGTGAAATCATGAGAAGAATAAAATCAAAGTAAAGTGTTGAACAACAACAAGAAAATGAATAGAAAACCATCAAGAAAAACACTCAAAAGAGTGTTTTGATAAAAGAGTTCACCCCTTCTGGGCTACATCTCCTTGGTCCAACTTCCATGGCTTGGGCCTCTGTATTCTCTCAAAATGAAAAAAAAAAATGCAATTTACAATGCTCTATAGCTCCTAAAATCTACTTCAATGGACTCAGAGAATCCCAAAACCCCTAAAATGACTCTCCAAGCTCTACAAATGTGTTTTGGAGAATTTGGTATCTACGGATAAATACTAATTCCCTAGATAAGTAGTCATATCTAAAACAACAATTTAAAGTATTTTAGTAATTTCCTATAAGCAATAGATAAGATGAGAAGATGAGAAGACCTACTTGTAGTTCCACTTTCCTCTCGTCTCCTTTGTATCGATCTTATCCCTCCTTCGTGTACTTATATGCTTGATAAGTACCTGTAAACACAACAGAAAACAAAGAATTGATCAAAGAAAAAGATCTATTGAATATAAGTGAATGGAATAAGATACATTTCACACATATAAGAATTATAATACAATACAAACATATGGGAGAAAGGTTCAAATACTTTATTGAACAGAAGAAGGAATTACAACCATTGTGTCTGATTTAAAGTCATTCCTCTAGCTTGGATCCCATCTACATCACATCATAAGCATGACAAACTTGTAGCATTACAATACTTGCTTCAAAGCCAATTCTCATAGCAACATTATCTCCTTACAATTCAACATAATCCAGCCCCTGATCACTTAGATGAGTGGTCAATTTATAGGGAGATGAAGGAGGTTTTGTCATAAATGGTGGCATTGAATGGCCTTCCATACTTAGAATTAGTTCCATGGAGGAAGGGATGAGAGGATAGTATCCATATTAACTCATTCCTCATCCATTTTCGAGCTCATAGGAGTTGATAAGTGAGGGAACCTTCTAGATGACTCCAAAAGATAAGAATATTCCCCAAACCCTATGTGAATTTCACTCAAACTCGCCCAACACAGGTGAAAGGAAGCCTAAGTGCTCTGCAGAGCACCCTGACATGGACTTAACTGCTCTACAACGCACCTTACATGGGCCGACCTACACTGGTCCCTCTAGAGGCCATTTCTAGATGTCATCAAGTCATGAACTTGTCCGGGAAGGAGGCATTCAAAGGGGTGACTTGTTTAGGGCATGTAGCAACTGAAATTAGGATTTGATGAGCCCTAAAAACACTGATATGGATGATGGGATTGATGTGCCCAAATGGATCTGTAATAGCTACCCCCTAAAGCATGAATTTGGAAAAATGTCAATGTCGAATGAAATGCTTTACGATGTGATGAGGAGGTTTCAAAGTGGAAGGTGATGATTTTTTATTTTTACATGAATTGCTGGGGGAAGGCATACCCATGCTCAACTTATAAAATTTCATTACATGTACATAAACAGTCATCTACAGATATAGACCCATGATTGGAATGACTATCTATGTAAAGCCATTGTAAATATGATTTAGTACTCTTGAAATCGCAACCCGAATGGATAAAACTAGATCCGGGGTCTTCTATCTCATTCAGTCGTTCACTCAAGTATGAGTCTAACCATGTGAATATGTGATCTGAAGTCGAACATGGGAAGACACCTTATGATTACCAACCAATGATGTAAGCTGTTAACAGATGCGAGAGAAATCACCAATAATGATAATGATCCTCAAGGTACTGCAGTACATTCTGCACGGTGTGAATGGATGATTTGATGTCGAACACCATACAAAGTCTTTCAGTCGAAGGTCATTGATGTCAACCTTTCGCTGGAAGTGAGAAACCTGTC
Source organism: Pinus tabuliformis (assembly GCA_031772625.1). NCBI lineage: Eukaryota > Viridiplantae > Streptophyta > Pinopsida > Pinales > Pinaceae > Pinus > Pinus tabuliformis. Next base: position 1,126,006,110 of record CM062813.1, on the reverse strand, counting down.
ATTGATGTATGCAAGCCTCAAGGAACTGGAAGGGTGTTTCTAATTCAACTTCTTGGATAATGTGTTGATGACGACAAGAAGTGACTCATCACAGGAGGGCCTTGATGTATCCCACATCAACGACATCAACGACATGAAACAAGTGTAATGATTTTGGAGATAGAATTTGAATGATGACATAAGGTTGAGGAACGACGATAATGAAAATGATGGTTTATGGTATTGCAAAAGATGAATTTTGACTGAATGACTTCTCTTGAACATGTCGGCGACACTGAAATGAATTGGTAGCATTGAACCAAAACAAAGTGATGGATCACTACAAGAAAAAAGGTCATTAGTGAGGGTCATGCTTGTTACGGTTTGTCACCAAATCCATTTTCAATGAAACTTTTGGTGAGGGTCGTTAAAGGCCCATCACTAATTCTCTCTTTGGTGACACTTCTAGTGACGATCTTTTATTAACCATCACCAATGATATTTTTGGTTACTTTTGGTGATGGTCAATAAATGTTTGTCATCATTTATCATTCCAATGAGCTTTTGATGATGCTTCATGCCTATGACGGACCTTTAAAGTCCATCACCAATGTCGTATATGGTGAGAGTCTTTAAAAAATCGTTGTTGTAAGTATATATAGTGATGGTCCTTTAAGGTTTGTCATGAAAGCCATTTTCAATGACACTTTTGGTGAGGGTCATTAAAGGCCCATCACTAATTCTCTCTTTGGTAACACTTAGAGTGACGATATTTTATTGACTATCACCAATGCTCTTTTTGGTTAGTTTGGGTGATGGTCAAAAAACGTTCGTCATCATTGATCATTCCAATGAGTTTTTTATGATGCTATGTACCCATTACTATATTTTTTGTCAAAATATAATGATTTAAGACCATTGTTGTGGAGTCTTTTTCATTATGTGTCCAAGGTCATAGTGGTTATAATAGCCAATCAATTTGTTAAGAAGTAATTAGTGTGTATCATTTCCCTCAAGTCATAAGAATATAGTCTTCCTATGAGTCAACACATGGTTCATCTCTATTAGGTTTATTATCTAGCAAATTTCCTTTAAATAAAGTTCCACTAGTGTGTGTAGGAACTATTTTATTTAATACATAATCAAGCTCTATCAATTCTATTAATGAGAGAGTCCTAGCACTCCTCAACAGTCATGGAACACCTTAACATGCTTTGGAACAATACACTAACATTCCTTGGCACCTCGCATGTCTTGGAACATCGCTGTACCTCGAACATCTTTGTACCTAGAACATCTTGCCATGAGTAGGACGCCAAAGCACATGTTGGCATGCCATAGCATAGCATAGCACTCCCCTATCATGTGTTGTTATTCCCTGTAGTCCCTAACATGCCCTGGAACTCCTTGGCATAATATTTCATTAACAAAAATTATCACTTGGCACACATTGGCACTTGGCATGTATTAGAACATATTATTAGTGTGCCTAGCATGCTCCTTTTGAAAAAGATAAAGTCCCAACTTATTAACCCTCTTATGTGTTCATTTCCTTTCATTTTCGCTTGGTTATTCTTTTTGTTGCCTTGAAACTCCTTGACGCATATTGGCATACTCTAGCACCCTACACATCCTAGCATCTCTTAGCACCTGGAATGCCTTGGCACTATTTGGCACATGTTATCACACCCCAGAACTACCTAGCACACTCTAGCACTTCTTGACATTCCCTGATATTCCCTGGCATGCCTTACCCATTCTTAGCATACCTTGTCACTCCCTCCTTGGCATGATAACTATAATTGATTGACACTCCCCAACACTTCCATGCATTTTGACCTAGTGCACCCTTGTGTTGTCCTAGTACTCCCTAACACTCCTCCGCATGCATTGGCACTCTCTAGCACACTGTAGCACTCATAAGTGAAGAATGAAACTTGTAACAAATGTTACTAGACTTGGAATAGGCAATAAATTGGCGAGGAAAAATAGCTAAGAGTTTTAATTAGATTGGGGGAAAATCGAAAAAAAAAAAGAAGGAAAAAAATGAATTCAATAAATAAAAATATACACATATATTGAATTAAAACAAAAAAAAAATCATTGATATTCAGTAAAGACATGTCCAAACAATTCATAATATCAATAGATATCCAAAATATCATGAATGAATAAGAATCTCATATATGTTATGAGTCCAAACATGATCCAAAGTACTGAGTCATGACTCCTAACTAGTGACTACATCGAACTAGAAGAAACTGCTTCTAAAAGTTTACAAACAACTGCATACTAATTAGAAAAAATCAGTAACTAAGAGTCTATGACTCTTAAGAGTGAGAACTAGAAGTGATTCCACCCACTCCTCCACTTGCTTGACTCTCAAAGTTCTTCAAGTCATGTAGGCTTAAAAGAGGAGCCTCCTCTAATTGGACCTAATATGCTACATTTGTAGTTTTCAAATATATCTCTTCAAGGTCTATTGGTGAATGATCCAAACCTATTATTATGATGGGACATTGAAATGTGAATTTAAGTTTGACTTGAACTTTAAAGTTTAAACTTTAAATTCCAAATCAGATTATGAAACCTTCAAATTCAATCTCTCACCTAGAATTTTCTTGTTGCGAAGTTGTATATTGTGATGGAAAAATACAAGGTCATTTAAGCACTTTTGTGTCAATCGGTTGTGCTTCTTAGAATGTATTTTATCAAACATGCTCCAGTTGCACTCACAACCTGAAGCACTGCTTGCTTGGTTTAAGATTCGAATGGAAAATCTCTTCAAATCTGGCGTATCACTAAAAACATTTTGCCACCAAAGACCTAGCAAGTGGCAGGGGTTCGTGAGTAGACGTACTAAATATTAAATAGTTAAATCTTAAAAAGACAAAAAAAATTTAATAAAACATTTAACATACAAAATAAAGTTTAAACAAATTTAATGAACTGATAAAGCCTTCAAGCCTCAAAAGGTACCTGGAAACACCTTATACCTTTCTCATATAACACTAGTATAGGAAAATAATTTAGGCGGTGCTCTATAATCCTATAGTTGGGAAAATACACGACTTTGAAATTCTGGATTAGGGAAGCACCTTTCCATGCATGTCATAAGTCCTATGTGAACCTCCCCATCCTGATTAAATTTTCTCTTACCATAAATATACTATGGGTTTAAGAAGTACCTAGCAACATGTAAGGTGGAATGCAATTTCCTATTCCAATGTGCATCAATAATGTCCCAAAGAGGCATATAATTTTCCTCCTCATCCCCATATCTTCTTTTGATGGCCTCCTTTATGAGATCCATCGCCTTATAAATGTAACCCATAGCGGGTTTGTCACCATCAACCATCCTAAAAGTTCAAGCTTTCAAATTTAAATTAATATGAAACATCGAAAATAAAAAGAAGCTTGAAATGAAATTTAAAACATGAAAAAGTTAAAAGACTTGAAGTACTTGAGAACTCTAACAAGGGACTCCATCACAGCAATAATCTCTTCAGAATATTTCCAGAAACCGTCATTAAACACAAGTGCAACAACTTCAATGCCTTCAAGGGTCTTGGAATGTTTAGATTCCATCCACTCAGGTCCCAAGGACATCCTCTTCAGATTTATCTTTTTCTCAACCACAAATTGAAAAGATATGAAATTTGTTGCAAATCTAGTCACTGCAGGTCGAACAATTTCTTTACCTTCAGTGTATTTTCTCATGGTGTTTAGGACAATAATGTGGTTTTATAGGTATTTGGTTATGGATTTTTCCTTCTCCACAACCTCATGTATCCAATGAAGTTTACCAATGTCCTCAAGCATTAAATATATACAATGGGCAACACAATAGGTCCAAAAAATAACGGGGTTCCTAATCTCAAAAAGTCTACCAACAGCCATATAATTAGCTGCATTGTTGGTGACAGTTTGTACAACGTGTTCTTCTCCCACTTCTTGAATGACTTACTCCATCATTTCACAAATAATTTGTGCATTCTGAACCTTTTCTGAGGCATCCACTGATTTGAGAAACATTGTACCTACTAGAAAAGATACAAGGATATTTATTAAAGTTCTATTCCTTTCATCTGTCCATCCATCACTCATGATCGTGCACCCTGTTTCTACCCATGATGAACAAAACTCAGATAGCATAATCATGGCATCTTCAAAATTTTCTAATAGCAATTTTTTCCTAATTCTCTTTAATAAAGGAGCTTTGAACCCTGGACTTGCAACAGTAACTGCATCAATCATAGCTTGCTAATAAGGACTTATGGCACAGTGGAAGGGTATGTCAGAATAGTACCAAAAGTTAGCAATGGCCTTCCTTGCCTGACTATGGATATTTTTTTCCAACCAGTGGTATCCAAGGTAGGTTGGGAACCAGGTTTAGTGCGGGGAGAAAAAAATTTGTTTATGTTTCCACCTCCAATGTTGAATGTGGGAGGATTCATTTGGCCTTGAGTTTAACTTAGACTTGGAGGCATGTGTGGGAAACTTGGGAACTGCACTGAGGATTCAATAGAGGGAGATGACAATGCGGTAGTGGAAGAAAAATTGTCAACTCCAGGAGTTCCTATTTCTTTTTTTTGTTTTTCTTTCTTTTCGTTATGCTGACTCAACATATCAATGGCCAAGGTTGCTTGGTGTTTGAAATTTTCGTCAACGTTGTCGCATAGACCTATATCATGGCTGGGTATTTGTGCAAGGTGGTACTTGAATCTCTAAATGCCTCCACTACATTTCACTTTGCCAAATATACAAAGGAGCTTAGGGTCTCCAAGAATCTTATCACAATAAGCCCAAGCAAAGTCCTTCTCGCTCAGCATTGTTGTTGTTTTGGACTTGTGTTTAAATTGTGGCTTCTTTTTAGATTTGGAGTTATGCCTTCTATTTAATTTGGCTCCTGTAAAATACAAAAAAAAATTAAAATTAAAAATTTCATATATAACTTCGCAAAAAGGAGGGTTTCTTTTGAAGGATATGAGGTTTTGTTAACGATCAAAGAGGAGTTTTTCGAGCAACACAAGAACATTTTGACCTAATATATCGTTATGACCTTGAAACACAATTAGGTATATTTGAGGAAATGCTACCTAAAGGAAATATTATCAACATATATTGCATTGTAATCTTGAATTTCCAAGTTCGTTTAGCATAAGACAACTGAACCAATACATCAATAACAGATTCTGGAAGAACAAAAATACCCAAAGTTGTGAATGCATGGTTAAAGCTTTTGAAGTCAGCAAGACATCGACCAAGGTAGGAATGCTTGATGACTTAGTTTATGGTTGGTATGAAACCATTTCTTAGTGAATTTTTTAAATCTATTTAAGCCCCATTTATAGGGTTGAAAAGTCATAACAAAAGGAATATGCCGATCATTCGATTGCTGAACAGTGAAACTTGAAACTTTCCATTGAAACTTCAATACAATAATACACCATTATTTAAGCCAAGTGCCAATGTACCTCGATTGTTGAATAGGGAAGCGGCTAAGCCTAAATGTAACACACGCTGAAGGTGACGTGAAACTACCCAACAATCAATATGGAGTATGGATAGAGCACACATTGGTGACTGCCCAATATGGAGTCTAGTCTTAGGCTCACCTTGGCAGTTCCCTGATATTGAGTCAGGACTGTGTAATAGTGAGTAGTGATTGATTACTGAAGGTCTCGACGTATGAGTTTTGGGCCTGAGAAATGAGAAATAAATTTTGGAATGAATGACGTTTAGTTTTTAGCAATGCGGCATACCTAAACTTGAAAAACTCGTGCTCATCGAGTCAAGGCTAAAAATCGAATAAATTGGAATCAATCACAGGAATCTGCTTTAATCAGAAGTCTCAAGTCAAACTTGCATTGACCATGATTTAAAATCAGTCAACGTGATTTTTGAATCATAAATATTTATATTGGATCATTTGGAGAGTGAGCAAATTCTGACTCGTGATTAATCGTGATTGATCGGCGAGTCTTGTTTCACCGCTTGTAACTGAAATCTGAACAGAAAATAGGAGATCTTATAATTGAAACTAATTGTGAATTTTCTAAACTAAAATTGGCCCATTGGCATCATTTATATTTGCAGGTAGGTGCGCCAACGGAAGAGATTCATTTTAAATCAGGTTCATGGAGAAAATATTTTATGGAAGATGTTTCTTTTATGTTGAGGAAGACATAGTAATATTTTTTTATTAAATTTGAATAACAATAGTATCTACTCTATATCTCTTGTATCTCATTATTTTTATCTCCTGTAACTCATATAGAAAGTCGGGTAATAGTGGACATGTAGCATCAAGCTCCACTCTTTTTAATCCAAAGTTCTGCATGCAAACCTTTGTTCACTTGTGTCGTAAAGCCTTTGTTGTAGAGTGTGGAGTTAACACCTACCTCTGCATGACAAAAGCTATACATACCTTTTGACTTGGGTTTTTCACCTTTTTTCCATTCTTTGTTTGGAGTCTGGGACAACAAGCTCCACATATGTTTTTTCCATACCTCTATGTGAGTGTAACTTTGCACATTTTCTTTGCTTCAACCAATATCAAAAGCATTTGTGAGCTTCTTTCAAGGCATGAATACATGCTTCAATCATGGAAATTAGCAAAGTTTCTAAAGAAAAAAATTAACATGGAGTTATCCTTTTCCATTCCAAATATGTTAGGATTCTATTGAGAGTTTTTTAGAGATAATTATTAATTGGCCCTCTACTTTTCCCTTTTCCTTAATATAAATTGCACCACTTATTACATTTCTAATCAAGAGATTTACATCAAATACTGGATCAAAGGGCCAAGGAATTTTCATAAATTCTTCCTTGTCTAGTAGAAGAAAAAATGGTCAACATGTCATCTTGGCTCCAATTTCTTGGGAATTAATAATTGTTTTGAAAAATGAATACTCTTGTTTGAATCTAGAACTATGTTTAAGATTTGAAAATGGATTTTCCTCCAAATTGATCTTGGAAAGGTCCTTATTAAAGGCTTCTCTATATATCCTCCACTAGAATGAATGGCTTGTATGTTGAAAAGCATAGTAGAGCTCCCTTCTGAAAAGCCTGATCATCCCATTGTCACCAAGAGATCCTCCTTTTCCCCAAATTGGACCCAAAATAACATTGAGTACTTAATTATGATCCAACCTAAGAAATTTTGATTGACATTGCAACTCAAGAGCTATTAAATTTAAAGCGCGCTAATATGATTCGTCATTCTTCATTGAATAAGTATATTGTTTTTGAATTTGTCAGTTGTGCTTGTAGTATGTGGTACTGACCTTGTTTCACCTGAAAGGGTTTTTATTCTTGGACTATGACAATGGTAGTAAGATTTAGGCCTTTTGTAGTATTGGTACCCCATGATCATTTTTGCAAGATGTATGTCCTATGTGGAAAGAAATAAGCATTTATTTATTACCTCCTAAACTAAAGCACTATTTCTTTTATTAGGTTCCATGTAATATCCTCTACAAATTGAGGATGAATGGGATGTAATATCCTATCCATCCCCGTAGACTATAGTCCTCCATAAAGGGGAAAAAACCCAAAAATACCCATTTTTGGGCAATTTTTGGGGAAACTGGGCTTAAAAAACCCAAATTTGGGGTTTGGAGTAAGGTTTACTCAATCACTTAAGAATATGAAACCCCTCTGGAAAATCTATAAATAAAGAAGGATTGAATTCATTTTGGATCACCAAGTGTGGATTAATTCATTTGTTCTTGAGCATTAGGTCTGATAGTTTTTGACCCCTTCTATCTCTTGTCAATTTTGGTGGTGAAATATTCCACCCTAGTTGACATTCCCTTATTATCTCATTGTTTGAGCACAAGGGTCTCTGGCTGGTCAGCGAATTCTGTTGGATATTGGTCTCTTGTCTTTTTCTGGGCACAAGATTTATGTTAAAGGTGAATGAATTTGGAGGATAGTGCATGATAGCTTAGTTCTATTTGGCATACACCTCTCTTGAAGGAAGCAACAAAGTTTCTGAGTCCTTAATATCTTGTTCTGGGCAAAGCACTTACCTTAGGCATTGGATTCATTTATGGAACCTAGAGTAGCGAAACTCTTTGCTTTATTTAGTCTTTGCATGCACAATTAAAAGGAGCACTTCCCTAGCTATTAATTCTCAGACTTGGCTAAGGAAGCATGTTTGCATATCTCATATCATATTCACTAGTGACAGACTTTAATTGTCTTGTCTATCCATGCAAGGAAGGTGCATTACGATTAGGAGTTAAGAAAAATGAGACATTGTTGTACATGTTTCCAGATTCATTGTACCTTCTAGACTAAAGGAAAAGTGAATAGTAGTGTTTGAAATTTTTAGTTATTTCTTGTTTCAAAGAGTAATAAATAGTGATGTGATTTTAGTTTCAAATCTATGTACTTGTTGTTACTTTCTTTAGTGGCATGTGCTTCCTTGTTCAGAAGAAGGGGTTTTTCCGCAGTATCTAGCCTCCAAAGCTCCTCCAATGCAAACTAAATATCAAATCATGCCCAAGTACTCCAAATCATTTAAGGCATCACCCTAGAGAAGTTCCAAAGTAGACCAATGAGCTTTGACATGCCAACTCCAACCCCATGTCACTATACAAGTGTTGGCATCACTGCTACAAAAATTATTCTAAAGTGTTGCATCCTACACCAATTCCGAAGATGGATGCCCAAAGGGGTTCTAGAACGAGGTTCAACCTTCATTACCACATTTAAGACTTTTCAAAGGGATTGGTCCCTTTAAACCATACCAATTTTTACACTTTCACAATTTGGCCATGTTCCTATCAATTTATATTTTGTACTGAAAAGTCAATCCTATTTTACATGTTTATTAAATTTAGGAACAATTATAGGTCAGCTCCAGAAAAATGTCAACAAATTTGTGGGTTAGATTGGCATTTCCCCAAATACTATCACACATGTATATATAATCACACATTTTCCTTTTTAGATCTTGATTGGTTGAACAAAAAGGTTCGCTTCCTGTGTAATTTTGTCCCATACCTCCACATCAGCACTCATAGATAACAATATTCTTAATTCTTCATCTGTGTGCACAGTAAGGTCCCTTTTGGTTGCTATTTTTGATAGAGAAACTTCTGAAAGTACACCTTTTACCACAAAGATGTTGTTGATGGATATAAATCTCCAGAGGAGTCTTACACCAGACATATAAATGGGTATTGTATATCACAATAATAAGAATTAACATATGAAGATGTGCAGACCCTAAACTATGTGCATTCAATCCATTACTTTTTCTTTCATGGCAGATTTCATTCTCCATAGTATATGTGTTGTGGCACTTGAGTGTATTCACATAAAAAATTCTAAGGCCAAACCTAGATTCCATGTGTCATGGAAATTAAACATATGCCTTGTTCACCTAAGAACTACTTGTAACTCATCTTAGGGTACTCCTGTACAATCTAACTCATCCCACTTAACAAGTTACAAAGACAAGGCTCATCACATCCAACCTTGGTATAAAAGAATTAAGCAATACAATTTACATATTGACATGCCATAGTACCTGACATGTCTTAGAATTCCTTGGAACTATGTGGCATGTGTTAACATCCCCTACATTCCTTGGCATGCTTTGACACTCCCTAGCACACCATGGCACTTCCTCACATGCCTTGGTATTTTAGCGTACCTTGGCATTCCCTAGCATATAACCTTGTCACTCCCTCCTTAACACACTTAGAACTCATTGAAACTCCCTCTCACACACTCTTATTTGTTAATTTCCATGCATTTTTAACTAGTGCTTCCTTATGTTTCCTTGACACCCCTTAACACTCCCTAGCTCACCCTAGCACCTAACACATCTTGGCCTATCACCTTAACACTCTAGCATTCCTTGACACTACATAGTATACCTTGTCACTCTCTCCTTAGCACACCTAGACATCACCGACACTCTTGGTCACAAACTCTTAGTCATTCATTTCCATGCATTTTTACCTAGCTCTCCCTTGTGTTTCCCTAGCACCTATGACATCTTGGCATGTCACCCTAGCCTCTAGCATGCCTTAACACTACCTAGCATACCTTGTTAGTTTGTCCTTATCACACCTAGAACTCACTGAAACTTCTAATCACAAACTCTTATTTGTTCATTTCCATTCATTTTGACATAGTTATCCCTTGTGTCTCCCTTGTGTTTCCTTGGCACTCCCAGCTAACACTTCCTTACACGCGTTGGTACATCTTGGGCGCATGTCACCATAGAACTCTAGCATTCCTTAGCATTACCAATCATGCCTTGTAACTCCTCCTTAACACACTTGGAACTCACTAACACTCCATGCTACACACTCTTATTCCTTCATTTCCTATTGCTCCCTTGTGTTTCCCTAACACTCCCTAACACTCCTTGGCACACCATGGCACTTGTCACATATTAGTAGGATTTCCTAGCACTCTATCATCAATTGGCACTGCTTATCATACATTGTCACTCCCTCCTTAGCACACCTATAACTTGTTAACACTCCCTATCACACACGCACATTCATTCATTTACATGTAATTGAAATGAGCCCTCCCTTGTTTTTCCTTGGCAATCCATAGCATGTGTTGGCGCCACAGCCTAGAACCTAGCACACATTGGCATGCCTTAGCACTTGGAATGTCTTCACATGCATAACATTCCTTGGAACTTTATAACATGTCTTAGCACTTCCTGAAATTCCCTGCACACCTTGGCACTCCATAGTTTTCATGCCCTCATAGATAACCTTACTTTTTTTGTGACTTGGGAACCCAACCAAGTCATTGAAAAAATAGTGTTGTGCCTAGTCCAAAGTCTCCCTTTGTCTCAAACTACTTTTTCCATCCTCTTATCATAATCGTAGGCTTTCCTCCTACAAGTCCTAATATGAAATTCTCCTAACACATTTCATCCATGGGACACCTAGAATTCACTGACACTCCTTGGCATAATCTCTTATTCATTCATTTCCATGCACTTTGACCTAGTTCTCCCTTATGATTCCCTGACACTCCCAAACACTCCTTGACATGCATTGACACTATCTAGCATATTTCAGCATGCCTTTTCATTCCATGGCATGCCATGGCACTCTTTAATTATCATTCCCTCATAACTACCCTTATTTTCTTTTAGACTTAGGAACCCAACCAAGTCCTGCCTCAACTACAACAACTTTACCAAGTTACATTTACTACAACTAGACTATGCCTTGTTACCCTAATGGAATATAAATCATCTTAGGCTTCTCATTTGCAATATTAACTCATCCCACTTAACAAGTTAACAAGTCAAGGCTCACATCCAAAAGTGTCCATAAAAAAACTAAGCAACATAGTTTACATCTTCACATGCCATAACATCTGGCACGTATAACAATCCATTGGCACTACATGGCACACATTATCATCCCCTGTATTCCTTGGTATTATTTTCCACTCCCTAACAAACCCTACCACTCCCTAACATGCCCTAACACTCTAGCATGCCTTGGCACTACCTAGGATATACCTTGTCACTCCATCCTTAACACAATTGGAACTTGCTAACACTCCCTATCACACACTCTTATTTATTCATTTCCATGCAATTTGAACTAGTTCTCCTTTGTGTTCTCATGGCACTCTCTAACACACATTGGCACACCCTAGGACTTGGCACATCTTGGCATGTCGCCTTGGCACTCTAGAATTCCTTAGAACTACCTAGCATACCTTGTCACTCCCTCCTTATCACACCTATAATTCTCTGACAAACCCTATCACGCACTCTGATTCATTCATTTCCATGCATTTGAAACTAGTGCTCCTTTGTTTTTCCCTGACACGCCATAACTCTCCCTGGCATGCATTGGTACACCTCAGCACCTAACACATCTTGTCATGTTTCCCTGGCCTCTAGAATGCCTTAGCACTGCCTAACATACCTTGTCACTCCCTCCTTAGCACACCTTGAAATCATTGACACTTCCTGTCACAAACTCTGAATCATTCATTTGCATGCATTATTTTCACCTAATGCTCCCTTGTGTTTCCCTAACACTCCCTAACACTTCCTAGCACTATTTGGCACAACTTGGCACCTAGCACATATTGGATACATGTCACTCTGGCACGCTAGAATGACTTAGCACTGCTTAGCATACCATGCCACTCCCCTCTTACCACACCTGGAACTCATTGACACTCCATGTCACACACTCTTGTTCATTCATTTCCATGCATTTTGACCTAGTGATCCCTTGTGTTTCCTTAGCACTCAATAACACTCACCACGCATTGGCACACCTAACTGCAATTAGTTTCACTAACATTCAATCCAAAAACCCGTCCAGAGTCTAGCTAGCTACTTGTTCTTCACTAATATATTAGGGTTAATTTTATTGTATAGTGTTCAGTGTGAAAATATTACTAGGTGCTTTTATCGCATATAATAATTATGATCTTCCCCATGTACACAAGGATAACTGAGAAGTGTTTCCCATAACCATGAAAGTGGAACTTCAACATGTACATTAGGGTAACCACAAAATATTTATCATATTTACACAATTCAAGGTGATGGGAAAATATTTACATTATATACGTGAATGTACTAAGATCAAGACCATTAGCATCATATCTACATATTTACCACAAGATGAGGGTCATTACAACCCCTTAAAAATAGCCATAAGGCCTTCCTCTTTCGTAGCTCTTTGACCACAAGGGTTTAATTGAAAAGAAAATAGTTCCTTTAAAGATTTGCAAGTTGAGGCAGCCACTTCAAGCGCTTGAACTTAAAGATAATCAAATATATGCAATTTGTTACAATAAGAAGTCCATTATGCACACTCCTCATCTTAGATTTGGGTAGAGAGGGAGAATACTTGATTGATGCTAACCATGTAAATGAAAAACTTTGCCTACTCATTGGTTGGACACTCCACCACTAGTTGACACCACTAACACACACCAAAAGTCCAAGATACCCATAATATGTGCCCTACACCCAAGGGCTTAGACTACACCTCCATAAAATGTACCTTCAACTTTAGATGTCCCAAAATAGTAATATCCTAACCCTAGCCTATTTGTTAGATTTTTGTAACTTTCTCCTTAACTAACATTTGTTTTTAACTATTTAATCCACTTACCATATACTCTCTCTTGTTTGCACCCACCTAGTATACAAGAACACTTATGTTTTTAATACAACCAAGTTAAGAGCACATGTTTCCTTTTCAAATTCCAAAAGTATAACATGTCTATCTCTATAAACTAACAACAAAATCATTGCATAAAAAAGGTAAGCTTAAAATTAAATTAAAATTAGATTATTATTATTATGATAAATACACCAAATATGGAAAAAAAGTTTTCAAACACAACCATAAAAAAAAGTGTTAGTTTATCAAATACAACTACAAACTTATTAAGCCAACCTAGATCCATCTTAACCTGGATCTATCAAACGCCGAGAGGAATCCAATATCTCGATATGGAAACCTCTTTTTTGGTGCTTGATAGATCTAATTTAAGATGGATATAGGCTGGTTATATAATACTATATAATATCTATATTTGTATCTCTGTGTCTCTTTCTTATTCCCTCTCTCTATCTCACACCCCAAACATACACACTCTCTCTCCATATCTATCTATCTCTCCCTCCCTCTTCCTCTCTGCCTCTCTTTCTTACCTGTATCTCTTCTCTCTCCATCACTCCCTTGTCACTCCCTCTTTCTCTCTACCTTTCTCCCTCTATGTCTTTCTTCTTCCTTCCCTCTCTCTCCCCCTCTAACTTCATCTCTCTCCCCTCTCTCTTAGTCCTCTCTCTCCATTTCTCTCTCATCTCCCTTTGTCCCCCCCCATCACTCTCTCTCTCTCTCTCCCCCCTCAATCTTTGTGCCTCCCTCTCTCTCTCTCTTTCCCTTCTCTCCATATCTTTATCCCCACCTATTATCTCTCTCCCCTCCTCTCTTGTCTCCCTCTCTCTCTATCCATCTATCCCTTGTCACTCCCTCTCTCTCTCTCCACCTCTATCTCCCTCTGCCTTATTTCTTTCCTCCCTCTCTCTCCACCTCTATCTCCCTATTCCTTAGTTCTTTCCTCCCTCTCTCTTCCCTTCCAACTCCATATCTCTCTCTCCCCCTTCAACTCCATATCTCTCTCCCCCACTCTCTTCTTCTGTCTCTCCCCTCTCTCTCTTCCTACCTCCTTCTCTCTGTTTCCCCCCATCTCTCTCTCTCTCTCTCTCTCTCTCTCTCTCTCTCTCTCTCCAACCTCCATATTTGTCACTATCTCCCTCCCCCTCTCTTCCCTTCACTTTTCTTGCTATCATCACTTGGATCCTTAGTTAAGATAGATCTATGTTGGTTCTTACTAATATTTGTATTATATAAATTTCACATCTTTAAATACAAAAGTATTCTCATTTTTAATTTTATTAAAACCTTAATTTAATTTATATGGGAATAATTTTAGTTGTTGTGAGGATATAGGGTTTATATATATCTCAAAACTAATTACAACCCTTTTCCTATTAGCTTCAAATAAAAAATGTTATAAAATTAAATTAAATTAAAATATTTTTATTGTGAAATAAGTTATGGTTTTTGGGCATGTGGTATTGATAAGGCATGATATTGGCCCATGGTATTGTAACAAAGCCTATTTACAGGTTAATAATATCCATGGTAAAGTGGGGGTGAATATTGATGGTTAAGAATCTTGTCATATTGTTATAAAATATTTAGATTGTGAAATAACATATGATTTTTTGGCATGTGGTATTGATAAGCCATGGTATTATCCCATGGTAATGTAACAAGGCCTATTCACAAGTTCATAATATCAATGAGAAAGCAGGGGTGAATATCCATGATTAAGAATCCTGTCACATTCTTATAAAATATTTTGATTTTGAAATAAGTTATGTTTTTTGGGAATATGATATTGATAAGCCATGGTATTGGCCCGTGGTATTGTAATAAAGTCTATTTCCAAGTTAATAATATCCATGGTAAAGTGAGAATGAATATCCATGGTTTAAGAATATTTTCATATTGTTATAAAATATTTTGATTGTGAAATAAGTTATGTTTTTAGAGCATGTGGTATTGATAAGCCATAGTATTGGCCCATGGTATTATAACAAAACCAATTTTTTACAAGTTAATAATATCCACTGTAAAGTGGGGGTTGAATATCCATGGTTAAGAATATTTTCATATTGTTATAAAATATTTTGGTTGTGAAATAAGTTATCATTTTTGGGCTTGAGGTATTGATAAGCCATGGTATTGGCTCATGGTATTGTAAAAAAATCAAAATATAACAAATTGAATTTTATTATTTTTATTATTAATTGAGCCAACATTTAGATTTTTGCACTCATCCCCATACTTTTGACTTTTATTATTATTATTACTATTATTCTTTAACTAAGCCTATATTTAGAATTGTTTACATACTTACATTACACCTACACATCTACTCTATACTCTATAAATATTGTATTTATTGTTTCTTAGGGAGGGAAATTTTAATGTTTTTGAAAAAATTCAACCTTAATTTTGATGTAACAAAGCCCTCCTAATTCCAATCTTCATTTACTTTCTAAAACAAGTAGTATATTTTCACTTTTCATAGGGTGGAGGAAAAACTAGTAGATATTTTCACTTTTCACAAGGTGGGAGGGAAAACGAGATTGAAGAGACTTGTGAATTAAATTTTCACTTTTCATAAGGCGGAAGGATGGAAAACTAATAGCATATTTTCACTTTTCAAACGAGATTGAAGAGAGTTGTGAATTAAGGTTTTACCAGTAGCAGATTGATATCGAACCCCACTATTAGATTTTCAATCCATTAATGGTGCCGAGGTAAGTTTCATTTCTAACCTTGCTGCATTTACACCCCACTTTTAGTCTTCTTCCACACGGGGAGGAGTACACACACATCATATCTCTGGTTTAAAATTCACTATTTTTTTCATCCTTGCTTTCAAGTTTACGAGTAGCATATTTTCACTTTTCATAGGGCATGAGGGAAAACAAGATTGAAGAGAGTTGTGAATTAAGGTTTTACCAGACTAATATCAAACCCCACCATTGGATATTCAATCCATTAATGGTGCCTAGGTATGTTTCATTTCTAACCTCGCTGCATTTCCACCCCACTTTTAGTCTTCTTCCACACAAGGAGGACTGGCTCAAAATTCACTATTTTTTTCAACCTTTCTTTTAAGTTTAATAGTAGCATAATTTCACTTTTCACAGGGAGGGAGGGAAAACAAGATTGAAGAGTGTTGTGAATTAAGGTTTTACCAGTAGCAGACTGATATCGAGCCCCACCATTGGATCTTCAATCCATTAATGGCACCCAGGTATGTTTCATTTCTAACCTCATTGCATTTCCACCCCACTTTTAGTCTTCTTCCACACAAGGAGTACACAAATCTTAGATCCCCCACCATTGGATCTTCAATCCATTAATGGCACCCGGGTATGTTTCATTTCTAACTGTTATAGACATTTTTGTGCCTTACAACTCCAAGCATGAAATGTCCATAAACCAAGGGCTCCTAAGTCCCTAAAAGTGTTGTTCTAACCCCTAAAGGAACAAGGTCAACAAATTACAGCTTCTCCCAGAAGTTCTCCACCAGAAACTGCTCAGAATAAGTCAAAACAGGATCATTTCAGCTGCTCCACTGGCTAGGTGTGTTGCATTGCACCTAAATACACTGGCTAGGTGCGTTGCAACGCACCTAAATGCACTATTAGGGTGCTTTGGGCGAGAAATGACAAATGGCAGTGTCATTCCGCGAGGTGGAGAGACAATGGAAGCTTCCAGAATCTTCTCCTGTGACACTTGCCTCACTGAATTTGACCAAGGATGAGTAAGAGGCCTTCAGTCTCCAAGTGGAAGCAAGAACTGACAGAGAGAAGACATTAATCAAATCACAAGTTGACTCATCCTCCTTACACATATCTATAAATGGATCCCTCATCTAAGAGATCCAGAGGCTGGAATTTTGCACATTGTAAGGAATTGCTGTCGGTTTTGAGACAAACATCAGAGTATTGGGTGATCTATGCTTTGTTGGAGGTGAAGGGGGGCTTCTTTGCTGGGAGGTTGATGCTGGGTCAGGAACAATCGGTTGTAACTCCTCCTGGATCTATTCTTGTTTATCAATAAAAATTATTTGAGTTTTTCCTCCATGCTTTTGTATCATTGATGCTTGTTACATTTGTATGGTTAACTTAAATCTGATCCTAAGTTGTTTATGAATATAGATCCATGTCTTTGTATAGTGTTCCTCTTCTGTGATCTTACAGGTACTTGGTGAAGCTAGGCAAGTAAGGGAGCAGGTAGTTGGAGGCTGTCAAAGAAGAGAGGGATTGGATCAAAGGATTAGCGCAAGACACAGGTTGGTTCTTTCTATTCCTCTCTATCTATAGTTCATAAAGGAAATACAAAAGTAGTTTTTCTCTATTTGTTTCTAAGGCAGCTGTCACACCTTAGTGGGATAGAGCAGTTCTAAATAGACACTTTTCCCGGTAACACTAACCTCGCTGCATTTACACCCCACTTTTAGTCTTCTTCCACACAGGGAGGAGTACACACACCTCAGATCTCTGGTTCAAAATTCACAATTTTTTTCATCCTTGCTTTTAAGTTTACAAGTAGCATATTTTCACTTTTCATAGGGCGAGAGGGAAAGTGAGATTGAAGAGAGTTGTGAGTTAAGGTTTTAGCTCTTCAATCCATTAATGGCGCCCAGGTATGTTTCATTTCTATCCTCGCTGCATTTCCACCCCACTTTTAGTATTCTTCCACACAAGGAGGACTAGTTCAAAATTCGCTATTTTTTTCATCATTTCTTTTAAGTTTAAGAGTAGCATATTTTCACTTTTCACATGGCAAGAGGGAAAACGAGGGAACATAGGTAAAAACATATCTATTTTTCCTTCTTTTATGGTTTGTCTCTATAGAGTTGATTTTACTGGGTGTACACTATATCCATCTCAAAATTTCTCTTTAGGAAATCCTATTTTTATTCTTTCCAAGAAAAACTCTCTGGGGAATCCCAATGGATGTTTCCCCACATTCATGGATGGCATCCCTGTTAAACCCATTGGCATTAACTAGTGCACCTCACCCAAGGGATTTCAAACATGGCACCTACCAGCACAGAACTAGCCAAATACCCAGTAACATTAATGGCATTTGATTGGACTAACCCCTTGGGCTCAGTAAATCATAATCAACTACACTATTTTCCATATTAACATATTTATCCTATTTAACATTCTATTAGAGTAACCATAAAAATCCAATCATGTTCCTATTTTTATTTTGGTTTTTAATTCCTTCTTTGGTGTGGTGACAACTTTATATGATTGTATAGATGTTTATTTTTGTTAGAGTATATGTTGAAAAGTACATGCTCTCTTACATTCTACCTTGTCTGTTTAGTTTCATTAGTTGTGACCAAAGAACTGTGTTAGGCATGTATACAAGGATTCTTGTATCACTATTTATAAACTGAACATTGTCCTTAAACAAGCAAAGTAGATCCTTAATGCTACATGTTTATATCTCAAGTAACTTCCAATCCTAATAAATGAGGTGAAATTTAAGTGTTTCCAGAATTCAAATCTCAGGTTTTGTGAATTCACTCATATATGGTCCTGGAAAAGCAAAGTGAAATTTAATTATTTCCAAATCTTAAGTTCTGTGAATTCACTCATATTTGGTGCTGGAATCTTTTGAGCAAACGAGAAGAATTTCTTTTAGTTGCATTCAAAATTTCCAAAAATAATACTAAATACTTTTTCCAGATTAAAGTTTTATAACACTAGGTACTAAAAGAGTCTTCTATTTTCTGTTGCAAATGTCTGATAGAGTCTTCCCAGAAACTGATCAGAAAATTAGGTAGATGCGCTGGACGGACTAAATATTTTTTAATGAACAATCACTTAACATAAATGATATATTAGGTTGCATAAATATATAACTTATAAGCATGAAATGAAAAAGAAATATCAACGAGATTGACATATTCTTAATTGAGTTGAATGGGGCCAGGAATAACTTTGACTAGAGGGTGTTAAAAATGGCATAATTTTGTTCTGGTTCGATAGATTTAGAACTAAAAATCAGCAGTTTTCTTACTTGCATAACTTGGGAAGATTTTTGTATCTCAAGTCTCAACCTTATTGAATAGTATGATTTATGCCTTGCAATGTTGAGATATGGTGTGATACCACTTACTAGTAACCTAAACACTTTGGATGAAAATTTAGTTGTGAATTTTACTTACAAAAGATATAAGTGAAAATATAGATTAATTGTCCCTTGTGTAGAATTTCCTTGAAATTTTGCTACTGCTTGAATGAATAAATTTGAAACTAATTTTTTCGTGAAGACAAGAAATATCTCTACCAATTTGTAGTGGAATAGAACAAAAATAAAACACAGTCACACTATAGCAAAAAAAACAAATTTTTCTAGGGAACTCAACTGGGAAAACCCTCTACTAACTGTAGAAATTTAAAATACTAACCATATTAGACTTTGAGATGCCTTCTTCAAGACTAGGTTCATTGTTGCTTCTTGTTTTCCATATTCATTTTCATAAGCATTAGGGTTGTTGTCCATCAAATCAGAGCAGCTAGAAAGTGTCTCTTTGATTTCAGAAAGCAGATCAGGATCAACTTCATCCAAGAATCCCATAGAAGGCCCATCAGTAGCAAGAAGAAAGGTAATTTTTTATTTTTATTTCATGACATGCATCCATCATAATCATTGATTTGTCTTCATTTCTTTCACAGTCATTTTCAATGTTAGATGCAAAAGGTAATTTAGTATGATATAATCCTTAGGTAACCAACCTCACACATATTATTGGTCAATTTATGTTGTTTGAAGTTTATTAAGTTTGAATTTTATCATGAAACTACTAGAAGCATACTAGAATGGGTGAGTTGATTATCTTGATAACAATGTTATGGTTTGATCTAGTCCTTGAAAGGAACTTATAGTTGATGGTCAAAATTTCACATTACTTTCATTTTTTTTATCTTCACATATAACAAATATCTTTATGTTATAGCCAATAGCTAGATATATACAATAACTGCCACTTAGAAGTTGGATTCCATCATTTTGGAGCTTGAGCTTACTCAACTTACCTTTGTTTGAGTTGAAAATGTCATTAGATCTCATTATATCATCTATTGCAGAGCATGAATCCAATTTACCTTTGTTTCAATTAAAAATGTAATTAGATCTTGCTATATTATCTCTTGTAGAGAATGAATCCAATTTCTCATAGTCCATTTGCTTCAAGTATAACAAAGCTACTTTAATTCATTAAACTTACTTTTCATATTCTATTTGCTGATTGTGATTCTGCAGGCCACATCTGCATTGGAAAAGGGGCATATTTAATTAAGTGTGGAAGGAGAGGGAAGCTTTAGTTATGTCCTTTCAAACTTTCTATGGTATGTAATAATTTTTTTTTTTTAAATCTCCATAGCATGTTGTGCTTTAACTTTTTCTTTTGATATCGATTATTTATGTGATCTCCCCTCTCTTACACACAACCAGAGTCCAGACATACATGGTTTTTTGGGATATGTGGACAATGAACAGATTTACGCTAACCATTTATCTAGAAATTTACACTGTAGAAGATCAAGCATTTACAATTGAATATTTCCTTGCCACTAAATTAGAGTTGAAGAGTCGGACTCTTATTTTTCAGCCATATACCTCACTTTTAAATCAATTTATTACTGACTTTGTATAGACCTTCCATGGGAGGGCAAAGAGTGATCACTACCATTGCTTAATATTTCTACAAACCAAGAAAAGATTCCAAATGTGTATAAATTAGTGGCTCCTTGGAGAATCCCAAGAGTGGCGCTATTGTAGCAACAAGAAATTAGTTTATTTTGAGTTCTTCATTAGTGCATTGATAGTATATTGTTTATTCCATACAATACCTCAACAGAGTATGATCAAATTATAGTTAAGCCTGTCATAATATTTTGACTTACCCTCTTTTAGAGGGAAACTAGAGTGCGTGTCAAGCTTGCACATCACAATTGTATCATGAAAAATTTACCCGGGACAAGTTTTGTGGATCTAAGGAGCAAGATACTTGTTGGAATTTAAGAGGCAATAATACTACAAAGTGGGAAAGAGGTTTCACAGTTAACCTAGATTTCACATTATGGTTGGAGTCAGTTTGTTGGAAAGAGGCAAGATACCCCAACTTCCTTTTTATGACTGAGTGCAAGATTGAATCCTTCGACATATTCCTCACTCAATTGTCATTAAGTGATGGCTTTTCTCAGAAGTACTAAACACCTATAAACTTTACTAGAGTTGTTCTTGAGTCTTCAGAGGTGGTTAGCTTTTCAAAGCACACATGTACAAGAAGAGGAGAAATAATATCCCTGGCTAATTTGAAGTTATCTACCTGTGAATAGGGTGTTCCCATTCATAAACCTGACGACCTGCTCTACTTCTTTCTAGTGAACAACTTTGGGATTTGCCATGAATCATGAGACAATTCCAACCCCATAACTATAAATTTCTTATTTAAATCTATACCCAATATATTAGAATCTGTACAAGGAGAACTCCATTCTTGTTTCAAAAGAACCTGCAATCGACTTGTACCATGATATTTAATCTTTTCTATATTTATTCGCATCCTTGGTCTGTGACATAAAGACACAATAGGCTACCTTGAATTTTATATACTAACACTCCTAAAAAATAATAAAGTATGCCCAAATCTATCATTTCAAATGATCTATGTAGCTCACCTTTTGGTTTTTCAATTATCGAAGTTGTTACCTATATTGATGAGAACTTCTACAACCAATACCACAGTGACGATATATGTTATAGTTTTATCCGTGTTTCTCGGAAGGTGTTTCTCCTTCAGCAAAGCAGCAATACACTGTAGTTTCCATTTAGGGGATAAGTGTACCCAGTAGCAACCTTGGCCTGTGTGCAGATGGCTTGAATGCACATTAGGCTCTATCTGTTGTTTTGAAGGTGTTCTCCTTCAACAACACTTCATATTAGTAGATACTTTTGGTCTGCACCTTTAGTAGATGCATGCAGCCTTGGGATACATGTTGTAGATTATAGTTTTCCTATGAGGTTGTAGCAGTGATGAAAGAAGTGCATCGATTTTAGGCATATTTAGTATGCTTTTATAGTTTGACTTGGATGCTCACTTTTCTTAATTTATGTTTTTTTCTTAGTTCTATTTTATGCACAGCTTTATCTTTAAGAAAAGTGCACAGTAGAGAAGGGTTCTATATGTTGAGCAGGGGACACACTTCTAGGTAGGAGGTACTCTATTCTAGGAAGCTTTTGCCATGTAGGTTTGGTGCTTTATTCGAGAATCCCAATAGGCGTTATTGTATCAATAAGAAATTCGTTTATTTTGAGTTCTTCATTAGTGCATTGATAGTATATTGTTTATTCCATGGAATACCTCAATATTTTATACATCCATATTTAGTATGCTTTTATAGTTTGACTTAGATGCTCACTTTTCTTAATTTAGGTGTTTTTCTTAGTTCTATTTTATGCATAGATTTATCTTTAAGAAAAGTTCACAGTAGAGAAGGGTTCTATATTTTGAGCAAGGGACACACTTCTAGGTACGAGGTACTCTATTCTAGGAAGTGTTTTCCATGCATGTTAGGTGCTTCATCCGAGAATCCCAAGAGGCGCCATTGTAGCAATAAGAAATTCATTTATTTTGAGTTTTTCATTAGTGCATTGATAGTATATTGTTTATTCCATGCAATACCTCAATATTGTATGATCAAATTACAATTAAGATTGTCATAATATTTTGACTTGCCCTCTTTTAGAGGGAAACTAGAGTGTGTGTCAAGCTTGCACATCATAATTGTATCATGTAGAGTTTACGTGGCATGAGTTTTGTGGATCTAAGCAGCCAAATACCTGTTGGAATTCAAGAGGGAACAATACTACAAAGTGGGAAAGAGGTTTTGTAGTTAACCTGCCTTTCACATTATGGTTGGAGTCAGTTTGTTGGAAAGATGTTGGATACCCCAAATTCCTTTTTATGACTGAGTGCAAGATTGAATCCTTCGACATATTCCTCGCTCAATTTTCATTAAGCGATGGGTTTTCTCAGAAGTGCTTCACATCTATAAACTTTACCAGAGTTGTTATTGAGTCTTTGGATGTGGTTATCTTTTCAAAGAACACACGTACAAGAAGACGAGAAATAATATGCTCGACTAATTTCAAGTTATCTTCCTGTGAATAGGGTGTTCCCTTCTATAAACCTGATGACTCGCTCTACTTCCTTCTAGTGAAAAAAGTTGGGACTTTTCATGAATTGTGAGACAATTTCAACCCCATAACTATCAGTTTCTTATTTAAAGTTATATCCACTATATTAGAACCCACACAAGGAGAATTCCATTCCTGTTTCAAAATAACCTGCAATCGACTTATACCATGCTATTTAACATTTTATGTATTTCTTTGCATCCTTGCTATGTGACATAAAGATGCAACAAGCTACCTTGCATTTTCTATACTAACACTCCTAAACAATAATAAAGTATGCCCAAATCTATCATTTCAAATGATCTATGCATCTCACCTTTTGGTTTTTCAATTACCGAAGTTGTTACATATATTGATGAGATCATCGACAACCGAGGCCACATTGACAATATATGTTAGAGTTTTATTCGTGTTGCACTAAAGGTGTTTTTCCTTCAGCAACACTACAATACATTGTAGTTTCCATTCAGCGGAGAAGTGTACCTAGTAGCAGCCTTGGTCTGTGTGTAAATGGGTTGAATTCAAAATAGACTTTATCTATTGTTTTGAAGGTGTTTTTCCTTCAATAGTACTTCATCTCAGCAAATCCTTTCAAGCTACACCTTTAGCAAATGCATACAACCTTTGGGTACATGCTATAGATTCCAGTTTCGCTGTGAGGGTATAGCAACAATGAAAGAACCACATCGATTTTAGGCATCTTATTGTTGTTGTAAGAAATCATTCTTGTTTAGTGTTTCCAAAACTTATATAGAGCCATATTTATTATACTTTTATAGTTTGACTTAGATGCTCACTTTTCTTAATTTAGGTGTTTTTCTTAGTACCATTTTATGCACAGATTTATCTTTAAGAAAAGTGCACAGTGGAGAAGGGTTCTATATTTTGAGCAAGGGATACTCTTCTAGGTAGGAGGTACTTTATTCTAGGGAGCTTCTATCATGCATGTTAGTTGCTTTATCCTAAACAGAGTTTCAAGTCCTTGCCTCCTTGACAAAGTCCCTGCCAGATAAGACACCGGTGGATAGAGTTCCAAGGCCCTAAATTTTCCAGAAAACCACCTGACCCTAGCTATCAAGCCTAAAATCCTTTACATTCCAGTCATCTCTTGGTTGTGATTTCATAGAGAGAGCCCTCTCAAGTTTGGTAGGGCTAGCTACCAAACTAAAATCTTGGTGTGTGGTTACCTCCGTCGATATCTTCATCAGCCTGGGACATTATGGAGGATAACAGAGGGCATGAAAACTAGGGAGTGCCCAGGTGTTCTAGTAAATGTAAGGTTCTCATGTCATGGAAAAATGCAATGCTAGTTATGAGGTCATGAGTGCCAAGGTGTGTTAGGGAATGCTAGGGCATGCTAAGATGTGTTAGATAGTACAAAGACATGTTAAAGAAGCTAAGATGTGCTAAGTGCTAAGGCATGCCAAGATGTACAAGGGTTCCAAGTCCCTACCTCCTCTTCTTCCATATGATATCCACTTATGAAATTTCATTTGCAATATTTGGTGCATTTGATAGTTATAGGTCATTTATAGGTATAAATGTCTTCATAGTTTCACTTCTAATTGAGTATTCAACTGAACATATTGATTCTCTTACACATAACTATTTTTCCCTCCACCCAATTTTCATAACTTCAATAACCATTAGGTAGGGACCTACATCTTTGATGTTGCTTCGCTTGTTTAGTAAAATATTGCTAAGACTTTAATTTATTGAAAGTTGTAGAATTTAGAATTTATGAAGTTTCAAGGTCTAATTTTAAAAAATATAATTCTTTAAAGGGTGTTAGCTCAATGGAAGAGCACCTACTTTACAAGTAGGAGGTTGGTGGTTTGATTCCATCGTGCCTTGACATCCATATGGAATGGCGATGATCAATTTTTGGTGACAGAGGCTCTTTTGACCATCACCAATGAGCTTTGTTGACATTTTTCGACCCTCACAAAAAATATGAAATGGTGACGGTCAACGAACGCCACCATATATACGCATCAATAGTGATGACCTTCAAAGGTCCGTAACCATAAATCATTGTTTTTGATATGAAATGGTGACGGTCCTTGTCCGTCATTATAGTCATTATTCGTGATGGACATTGAATGTCACCACAACACCTATACTTCTAGCAATGCGAATTTTGGTGACGGTCAATGAACATCATCATATATATGCACCAATAGTGACGGCCATTAAAGATCCATCACAATAAGTCATTATTGTTCATATGAAATGGTGACGGTCGCTATCCGTCATTATAATCAATATTCGTGATGGACATTGAATGTCACCATAACACCTATACTTTTGGCGATGCCACCTTTGGTGACGTTCAGTTTTTGGTGACCGAGGCTATGTTCCGTCACCATTTCTCATATGTAATGGTGATGGTCGATATCCATAATTATAAATCATTATTGGTGATGAACTTTGAATGTCACTACAACACCTCTACTTTTGGTGATGCCATCTTTGGTGACATTCACTTTTTGGTGACGGAGGTTATGGTCCATCACCATTACTCATATGAAATGGTGACAGTCATTATCCGTCATCATAAATCATTATTGGTGACATATTTTGTATGTCACTACAACACCTATACTTTTGGTGACTACCCCTTTGGTGACGTTCAGTTTTTGGTGATGAATGCTCTTTTCACCGTCACCAATGAGCTTATGGTGACATTTTTCGCCCCTCACCAATGTCCTTTTTTCTTGTAGTGGATGTTATGATAGACCAATAGTGTGATAACCGTCAAGCTAATAACCCAACCCAAATAGTCACAGTGATGGAGTGAAAGTGTCATGTTCAAGATCGACCTGCTACCATAAAGTGGTTTTCCCCTTTTTCCCATTTTCCCTAATCATTGCTGACCAGTACCTCTTTATTTTTATCAATCTTAAGGAGGATAACATATGCTTGTTGTATAATTCCACCCTTCGGGTGAATCCATCGCTATTTGATGTTTTAACAAGTCTAGTGAAGGTGAAACTCGGTCTTGTCTAGATGGACAAGTTTGTTGCTATTTGATGTTTTAACGAGTTTAACAACAAAGATAAGTTAGTCCTTTTAATGTTTAGAGAGTTTGAAAAGGGACAAAAAGAAAACTCCACAAGTTCTTTTTCGTAAATTAATCTCTGAAGCCCAAAAAAACATAAAATAATACAAGAGAGATATCATTTCCAATCCATTAATGCGCTGGAAAGGACAAGCACTTGGAAATATTTTCATGTTTAGAGAGTTTGAAAAGAGCTTAAAGAGGACTCCAAGGGGGTTCTTTTTTCATTTTTAACAGAGCTCGACAAAGAGATAAAAATGTGCTTTGTGGTCAAAGGTACAATTTACAATTGAGCACATTGAATTTTGTCAGTCAGCTACAAAACCTACTCAAGACACCACCAAATGGATTAAAAATACTTGTTTCATAGGCAAAAATAGGAAAATAGTAATGTTTACTCAATTAATGAACATGAAATAAACATAAAACAAGTTTTTACCATAACATTTTTACCATTTGGAACTTACCATTCAGTTTTGTGCTTTGAGCTAGTTTTTTACCTCGAACTTCATCAACTGATTGCGAGAGATCCTATGGACCATTTCTCAAGCCACTAGACCAAATAGGAGCTTAACCTCTCTTCTTTATTTTCAAGTCATTCTTTTGTCATTTCATGCAATTTTTAGGCTATTTTGGGACCCATAGGGTTTCATTTTTTCGCCCTGGGATCAGCGCAGGCTTTCACATCAAAAATTGCACTAAAGAGAACCCAGATAGAAGGTTGCATGCACTGCAATGCACTGTCTCTATGCCTAGCTACACTGGACGAGTTTCCAAAGTTTGATTTAGTTGTTTGCTCTAAAATTTGTCCTGTTTTTTGCATGGAAAGGAACCTAACTAAGATTATGATTGTGTTTCAGGCTTTCATCGGATCAAAATGTCGATTACATGGTGAGAAAGAGAGCACAAAGAAAAAGACATGGTTGCCCTAAACAATCTGGGTATAGTTGAGGCCCTCAAAAACTGTGGGTTACTCAAATACTTCAAGTTGTCTAGAATGAGGCACCAAATAGAACTACTATAGTTCCTTGTTCATGCATGGGATCTGACAAATCAGAATTTTCACATTAGGGATAGGATGGTCCCTATTACCATTGATGATATTTACTTTCTTACCAAACTGTGGAAGCGAGGTGCCCCCATCTCACTTTCTGGATTTTCCCGTGGAGGTGAATCAGTGAGAGATTATATTAGACAATTTTGTTGGCTAGGTACCTAGCCTAGTAAGGATGGGAAAATAAACATTAGGGATGTAGGTGATTTTCCTTTGACAACAATCCTCTTCACAATTGTAAAATTGGCTAGCAGTGTGACACTACATCTGGCGAACAGATCATATACGCAGTATGCACTGGAGTGTCTAGAGACAAAAGTTTTCAACTAGTGCGAGGTTGTGCTTTCTTCACTGAAAGAACAACTGACCAAGGTAAAAATTAGTAAGATGAGGAATTTCTACTTTGGTTCGATCTTAATCACTTTTACCTTAGAGAGAATCCCATTGATGCAACCACAACATGTATCACTGGGTGTAGATGGTCCTTGATATTCATGTATGCAGAGGTGGGTCAAATTGATGGCTCGACATGCGGGTCAGTCAATAATCATTTTTTCCACTGCATTCTTCAGTTGGCTCGAGAGACAACATCTTGTTATCGAGGAGCATCCATACTCATGGATGCATTTCGGTGGAGATCTAAATTTAATTCTACCAATTGGAGCATAGTCGGGTGCTATGGGTAAATTTTTTTACCAAAAGTGTTTTTTGATTTTCTCAAGTTTCTACATGTTTTTGTGCTTTTAATCTTTCCAAGACTAAACTAAAATCATTCTTATGCATGAAGATGTGGGTACTGTTTGACTTGTGGGGCACCAACAGGGTGCAGGTGGGCCAGCACGGAGAAACATTGGGAGAGCAGTTCTCCAGGACTTAGATTTGGTCGAGACCTTAGCAGAGTTGCAGGATCACATAGAGGGATTAACCCTTGGTATTCTGTATGTCTAGATCGACAAGTTACCTATGAGGCTGCAATGCCACACTGCTGATGTTCCTAGACATTGGGCAAGGCTTTTGCGCATGATAGCATAGGCTGTGACCAGTTATCATGAGCACCATTAGATCTACTTAGGATGTTTTGCATGCATTTTGAGTTTTTTAGGTCAGATGACCAAATGTGTCTTGGACACAAATTTTTTAAAAACTTTTAAAACACCTATCTATTTTACTTTCAGAGTTTTATATGGTTATATGCAATCCTATTCAACTGATGATGTGAATTGAAAATATTACTTTTACATGTGTTGCAAATGTCTATGTAACACATAACTCACTAGAGAATCAGTTAATGTGTTAAGATTTCTAGAAATATGTTGATATTGAATGTGTTCAAAATTCCTTTCCAAAGTATGAACTCTAAGGAACATACGAAAAATTGTTGGATTTCAGACAGTACAAATGTTTATTAGTTGTAGTACAATGAGTTGTGAGTCAAACCTAACGATGATTTGGCAAATGCCAAGTGAAATGGCATCAGATAGAAGTTCAATAAACGTGTTATACTTAGTGATGTTGTTCGGCGATTGACCGATACAAATCCCTTGAAAACTCACTAACTTTCCACTTGGAGCAAAAATAACCCATGTTACAGAACATAGGTTTTGCGTACTACAACTAGCACCATCAGTGTAACCAACAAAAGGTTTTGAAGACTCTGACATCTGAAAAAAATGCAAAGTGTATTACTAACTAGATAAACACTCTAAAAGGCACACACACACACACATGCAATGAAAGCATATATATAGTGAGTTTTACTACACTCAATCAAGCATAGTAACGTTTGAGGTACAACCTATTTCGGGGCTGTGACAATGGAATCCCATCATAATCTACTAACTCATAGGCACATTTTTCCAGAACATGCTTGAGAATATAAGGACCCATCCACATTGGTTCAAATTTCCCTTTTCCAAGTTTATCAGCTTTCTGATTGTAAAGCAAGACTAGGTCTCCTTCTGAGAAGATACGAGGCTTGAGATTTCTATCATATTGTGCCTTGATTCATTTCTTATGTGCTTCGTTAGCCAATGCGGAAACACGATGGGTTTCATCCAGATGGATTGGTTCCAAGAAATTTGCTTCTTCATTAGAACTGTCAAGTAACAGGTCAATCGTGAGTTTGAGAGATGAAATTTCGCATTGTATTGGTAAGGTTGCTTCCAAACCATACACCAACTGAAAGGGCGTGAATCCAGTTGCATTTCTCACTGAGGTTTGATATGCCCACAAGGTAGAGTATACGATTAAGTGCCGGTTTCGCTTATGAACCCCTATCATTCTCTGCAACATCCACTTCAGGACTTTGTTGATGGCCTCAACTTATCCATTCGCTTGTGGGTAATAAGGGGTAGAACTATCATGTGACAATCCTAAATTAGCAATCAACTCAGCCATCATGTGATTGCAAAAATGTGACCCATGATCTGTAAATATGGCTTGTGGTACACCAAACCAGGCAACCACATGGTTAAAAAATAAAAGAGCAGTCGTTTCGCCACTGTTATTTAATGTTGGCATCGCCTCGACCCATTTGGTAAAATAGTCAACGATGACTATCATATACCCATGCCCCCGAACCGATCTGGGGTTACATGTCATGAAGTCAATGCCCCATTTGGTGAATGTTCCAATAGTAACGATTGGATTCCATGGTGTAGGTGGTAATCTGGTTTTTTGGTCATATATCTAGCATGCGTGACAACTTCTGATAGAATAATACAATCTTTGAATATAGTTGGCCAGAAGTAACCGGCATGAAGAATTCTCTGTGTGGTTGCATATCTAGATAAGTGTCCACCATAGGCACTTGAATGGAAATCATTCAATGTTTTCTCGGCTTCCTCATGTGTGAGGCACCTCTGTAAAATCGTATCGATACCACGACGGTAAAGAGTGTCGCCAATGATCAGATAATCTTTGGCTTGGTATCGAATACGTCATTGTTGCGAGTGAGAGGTATCAGGTTGGAAATTTTGGGTCTAGAGATAGATCAGTATATCTCCATACCACAAATTAGATGACGATATCCGAAACAGAGACTCATCCAAGATTGATGGTTCAGATGTTGAATCAACGAATGTTGAGGGAAGGTTGCAAAGTAATTCTGTGAAAACTAGAGATTTCTTTGATTTTGACTTGATAAATTCCAGATCAAACTCCTACAAAATGACTATCCATTTTGAGTATTTTCCCCCCAGTAATTGATGTGACAAAATGTATGTCATAGGGTTTCAATCTGAAATAATAGTGGTTTTCTGGAGCAGGATGTAATGGCGAAATCTTTGAACAACTTTCAGAGCTGCCAAAGCTAGTTTCTCGACATAAGAGTACTTAATTTCTGTATCATTGAGATTGCGTCTCAAATAATAAATCAGATGTTCAATCCCATTCTCCTCTTAGACTAAAACCATGCCAATGGTTGTATCTGTGGCAGCATGATACAGGTAATAGTCATTTTGATAATTTGGAGAATACGTTAATGATGCTTTAATCAAGGTATATTTAAGAGCATCAAAGGAAGCTTGCGCAACCTGATCCCAATGGAAGGGTATCCCCTTTTTCAAAAGATGCGTAAAACCTTTAGCCATCTCAGCGTAATTAGGAATGAACCTCCTAAAAAATTTAGCCTTCCCTTGGAGTCCCTATAACTATAAAAGATTTGAAATTGGAGGCAAATCAAGAATTTCCTGAACCTTTGATAGATCGAGTCAAATCCCCTCTCTAGACACTACAAATCCCAGCAATCGACCAGAACCAACACAAAACACACATTTGTGTGTATTGAGTCGTATCTTGTAGTGTTGGCGCCATAAAAATATTGCTCTCAAATGTTGCGGGTGATCAGTCCACTTTCATGAATGAGAAGGTAAATCATCAAGGTAAGGTTGAACAATGTGCTTGATGTCATGGAAGGCATAGTTCATTTCCCTCTGAAATGTGGGCCCTACACTCTTCAAACCGAATGGGAGTTTCCTATACGCGAATGTGCCCCATGGAAAAGTAAAATTTGTTTTAGATTGGTCCTGTGGGCGGATATTGATTTGATTGTAGCCAGAAAATCCATCCATAAATGAGAATATTTCACATCCGACACATCTGTCAATAATCTGGTCGATAAAAGGAGTAGGGTAATTTTCCTTTGGACATGTCTGATTTACATACCGATAATCGACTCACACACGAATTGTCCCCTATTTCTTCATGACATGAACAATGTTAAAAACCTAGTCGTAAGATGTACGGGGTAAAGGAAACCAGCACGCAAACATTTTTCAACTTCTGCTTTAATTGCAGTGGCTTTCCTTGGATGAACAAGTCGAAGCCGCTATCGTACTGACTTGACGTCATGGTACATTTTGATTTCGTGTTTAACAATACTAGAGTGAATGCCTGGCATCTCCTCATAAGACCATGAAAATATATATTCAAATTCACAAAAGAGATTATAGTAACTATCAAGTTCTGATGGAGAACAACATTTGCTGACATGAATGTTTTCTACAACATTAGGCTTGGTCGAAATATTAATAGAAATCGTTTCTTCAATATTTAACAGGTTTTGCTCAGATTCTACTGTGTCTATGAAAACTGAATTCGAAAGGAAATCAACAATTGAAGGGTGCTTTAGTTCATTTGAATAATCTTTGATGTCATCTGGAAGATGGGAATGATGATGATAATCTTCCCAAGGTTCTTCTCCTATGATCATTGATTGGACAATTCTTTCATTCGTAGAATGTATACATGAGAAAGGATCCAAAGAAGTACCATATTCTAATGAATGGTCTACCCATGCAATTGGTGAAAGTGGATTTGGGTTTGCCGCACAAGCCAGAAAAATTAATTTCTATGCTAGATCAATGGGGCTTAGTGGCATAACCTCAGTATTACTACCAACTTCAGAATCGTTGGTAATCCTCCGTAAATCACATGAGGTGGAGGAAATCATGTTGCAAGTCTCTACTCTTGCCACTTCCGCCAAATCAGATGGTGATGGTAGCGTAAAAGTACCCATTAGGGAAGGATATTTAAAGAGACCTACTCCAACACTTTGAAGTGACAGTGGGTGTTCGTGTACCAATGGAATGCTTCCTGTAGCCCGCGAACTATTTGCAAAGAAGGAAAGTTGATCAATAACTGTGATTCCACCCTTATGAGGGAATACAATAGTACGAAATTACGTGGAAACCACAATAGCCATAGCATATACCCATGGCCTTCCCAATAAAATGTTGTAATCGAGGGGTCCGTCAACTACCTCAACTTCAACAGTAATTGTTTTTCCCCCGAGTTTGATTTGCAAGTTATTCAAAATCCCACAAGGAGTATATGTTCATCCGTCAAAAGCTTTTAATGTGTTTGGTGATCATGACAACGACAGTGAACCAAGTGTTTTCCAGTAGCTCATTAACATAATGCAAGTAGATTCCCCCTCATTAATAATAGTTTGGTGAAAATCCTTATTGAGAGCTTTTACTTGAATTAGGAAAGCTAACTGCGCTGGTAACTGTGGTGTATATCCCACATGGTTAAAAACCACAGGATTGGAATCGTGGGATCTATTCCACCAATTGCTGACAATAAATCCTGCTTCTAGGAGGGACAATTTTGTAACACCTCGAGTGTCGACATAGCAGAAGGTGATTGAGCAAGATCTTCCACTATGTTATAGTTCTGAGCTGCTTGAGCTCAAGGGTTAAATGTCGATTTATGCACAACTCCCTTTGGTGGTTTTATTGTCAATTCTGGTGGAATAAGTGGTGGAACATTTTCAGATGAAGTCGAAGTCGAAGGATTAGGTTGATCAGTGGCTTGATTATTCGACGATGATGGTGGATTTCCATAATATTTATTTCTCGTTGACACCAAAACTTTGTTTTGTGGCTTTGTGATGGATACCACGAGTACTTGGGATGTGGAAGCATGGTTTTCCGCAACCAAATGTGTCTTCGGGTTTGGAAACAGATCAGTCAACACTGCAGATGTGTTAGAAGTATTTAGAAGTTTAGAGACTTCTTAGCGGTGTGGACAATCTCTTGTAAAATTCTCAACATTACAGATTAGACATGGATAACGAGGTTTCCTTGCCGAAGTACAGGTTGGGAAACTTGAACTTCTTGACCCGAAACTTGTGATTGTGAGGTACAAGAACCAGTTTGCACTGGTTGAGATACAATAGTTTGAACTTGTGACTGTGGTACAGTAGTAACAATAGGTGTAGTAGGAATAGCTGACACAGTTTGCATTGGTTGTGTTGGATACACAAGCCTTGGTTGAACTGGCATTGTTGGTTGCCATTGACAAAATTGAGTTCCAGCTTTACCTGAATACTGTGGGATACTACCATATGATGGTCCTCCAGGATCAGAAGGATAAGGTGAATAAGCATATTGCTCTCCATATGGCGGCAATCCAGTATGTAATGGATACATAGGTCTTTTTTTACTAGATTTCCCAGCTTGATATTGATATGCAGGATCAAACTGTTGAGTTCCTGTTAAAGAAGAACCAGGTAAAATTCTGGTTGAGGACATGGGTGATGACCATGGTGTAGAAGCAACCCCTGAGTGTGTTCCATATAAAGATTGGTAACCAACCGGGATGGACGATTCACCATATAGGTGCGACTCAGGTGTGGTAGAAAACACCAAAGAGGTTGCAACAGAAGATTCTGCCATAGCTGCATCAAAGGATATAGTGTGGGATGTTGACGGTTGTTCAACCATAGTTAACTTACCCAAAAGTTGTCCTAAAGAATCGACGGGTACTTGAAAATAAGCAGGATCAAATGGAGCAGTAAAATGAGGAGTATGAGGGTAAAGATAAAGCCCAATTCTGAAATGGAATGGGGTTCCAGGTGTAGAATATTCTTCCAATTCTTCCTCGACATTAATTAAACCAGGTGGAAGAACTTCACGATTTGGTTCGTAAAAGACTTTTAATGTTGATAAAGTAGAATTTCAGTAGTTACTGATTCTGAGGGGTAGCCAGTTGATCATCTTTATGTAAAGTAACAACTTCTAAATGTTCAAATTCGAAGTCCAGATGTTTGGGTAAAAGAACAACAGTTTCAGAAAGAGGTTCCTGAACAACTTCAGGTTTAGATGTAACTTCTATTTGAACTATGATAGGCTCTGGATTAACTTCTGGTTGAAAAGATTCAAGTTCAGAAGTAATTTCTTATTGAGCAACTTCAAGTTGAGGATCAACTTGTTGTTGAACAACTTTGGTTATCGTTTCACTAGGATCAGTGCTAATGTCCTTAGGTAATTGTGAAACTTCTTCTTTAGAAACGGATGTACCAGAAATTGTTTTAGTAACTAGAGTCTCAGTACTTACCAAAATAGATGATTCAAGTAATTCAGATGAAGAACTAGGAGTTCTTGATGTACTTGACTCAGTTAAGAGAGACCGCTTTGACCGAATATGTGTAGCTTCGAGCGGCAAAGGTAGTTTACTCATTGTTCTCCACGAACAACAGGGTAAGGGTTGATGTTCCTCCACGATTGTTGATTAATTTTATTATCAAAAAGGAAATAAAAGAAAAGGGGTAAGCTAGGAAAAAGGTTTACCAAGCAACTATGAACTACAAAATACCTCCTGGTGAACCAAGAAGTACGAGCATGCAATCTCCCTAAATGTTGTGTTCGGTGTATCACAGTGTACAAGGCAGCTGACTCAGTTACCTAAGGATGGATAGCAACCTAGTGTTGTCCTCCCATATATACCCGAAGGTACATGGAGGCCCAGTCCATAGAAGCATTGTCTAATTCAAAACCGCACAGTGAGAGCATTCCCATATACTTTACGTACTGTAACACCACCCTATATACCCGAAGGTACGTGGACGAGCTACGATATACTCATGTACATGGAATGAGGTATCACACTTGGGATGTATTACAGACACGTTAGCGGCAGCTGCTTTTTATTACAACGTCGGAACACATCTCTATCCTAGAACCACTAAATGTTTTTCGTGAATGACAATGCTCCATTAGGTAAATTGATGTTAATTTTAAGTTGATCTTTCTTAGGAATTTGCCTTTCAAGTTCACCACGTGATGTATTATGAAATTCCTAGGAATGAAACTATCATGATAAGAATTCCTTCCATTCAATTTAACGATGAGAATCCTACTTAGGGATAGAGCAATCAGATTTATTTCGATCAAAGAGTAAAGAGCACAATCTAATGCAATTTCCCTACACTATTCCTATGAGCACACACAAACATTTTCAATGCAACATGCATGTATTTCTTTTCGATTTCCTTAATGTGAATATGAACAAAAGGAAATATATGCACATACAATCAATCAATCTTTAATAAGAATGAAGACTTTTATGACAATTTTGTTTCGAAGGAAAAGAAGACTTTACAACACTTTCTTTCGAACAAATATTAATCAACTATATTCTAACTTTGACTATAGACCAATAATGATAAAGAAAACATTTAATAAACACTAATCAATCAAGTCAAAGTAGGGCTAGAGAAGGAGACATAAACTTGTTCTCTGAGACATAACATTCATTGACCAATCAGTAAACAAACAAACAGAGAAAAGTTGGCAAAAACACATTCCAAAGGTGGGAAACCGACCATAGGATGATCAGCGTAGCCCTAAATGGGAGACAGTGCGCTTCAGAGCACTATCCCTAAGCCAAGGGTGCTCTACAACACACAGTGTCCCTCACAAGCCTATGCTGGTGGCAGTGAGTCATTTCAAAAGGCAATTTGACACAATTTTGACCAAATTTTCAATGCAAAAGAGTTGAATTACAATCAATGAACACAAGTAGTCTGCAAGGATGTCCTAGGAGGTGGATAAGATACTAGGAAAGAGGATCTTCCCCAGTGGAGTTGCCAATTTCTTTTGGAGAATTTGGTATCTATGAATAAATACTAATTCCCTCGATAAGTAGCCACATCTAGAACAACAATTTAATGTATTTTAGTCTTTTCCTATAAGAAATAGATAAGATGAGAAGACTTACTTGTAGTTCTACTTTCCTCTCGTATCCTTTGTATCGATCCTGTCAGTCCTTCCCGTACTTAATACACTTGAGAAATACCTATAAACACAACAGAAAACAAAGAATCGATCAAATCAAAAAATCTATTGAATATAAGTGAATGGAATCAGATATGTTTCACACATATAAGCATTATAAGACAATGCAAACATATGGGGGAAAGGTTCAAATACTTTATTGAATAGAAGAAGGAATTACAACCATTGTGTTTGATTCAAAGTCATTCCTCCAGCTTGGATCCCATCCACATCACATCAAAAGCTTGAAAAACTTGTAGCATTACAATACTTGCTTCAAAGCCAATTCTCATAGAAACATTATCTCCTTACAATTCAACATAATCCAAGCCCTGATCACTTAGATAAGTGGTCAATTTATAGGGAGATGAAGGAGGCTTTGTCATAAATGTTGGCATTGAATGGCCTTCCATACTTAGAATTAGTTCCATGGGGAAAGGGATGAGAGGATAGGATGCATCTTAACTCATTCCTCATCCATTTTCGAGCTCATGGGAGTTGATAAGTGAGGGAACATTCTAGATGACTCCAAAAGATAAGAATATTCCCCAAACCCTATGTGAATTTTGCTCAAACTTGCCTAGCGCAGGTGAAAGGAAGCCTAAGTGCTCCACAGAGCACCCTGGCATGGACTTAACTACTCTGCAGTGCACCCTTACATGGGCCTACCTGTGTTGGTCCTTCTAGAGGCCATTTCTAGATCTCTTCAAGTCATGAAACTGTCCGGGAAGGAGACATTCAAAGGGGTGACTTGTTTAGGGCATGTAGCAACTGAAATTAGGGTTTGATGAACCCTAAAAACACTGATCTGGATGATGGGATTGATGTGCCCAAATGGATCTATAACAAAATGGACTACAACTGTTCTGGGCTTGAACTACTCCCTGGTGGCCCTAGGTTTCATTAAAATTCAACATGGAAAAATCACATACAGAAGTGCCTCATTTCCTCTAAAGCCTTTTCCATTGTGTTTAGAATGTCGAAATCATCTAGGAACACCTTTTTATGATCCTCATTTAGTCAAAATATGTTACATTTATGGCTCAAACTGACTTTTCCTAGAAAATCTCCTCCAAAAATGGAAGAACTCTGGTTAGATCCGCTAAAATTGGTGGAAAGGCCGAAATTGGTGGCACCGCTAAAAACAAAGTTGCTTTAATCTAGAGTTTAATTAACTATTAAGTGTAGTTAATGAAGCACTAATCGTGCTTAACAAAAAATCTGCGCATTTTGTAAAACGGTTGACCTTAACTATTGGCAGTCTCCGCTTGAATTGGACACATGTCATGGTTAGCATTTAACATTGCAGTTTATGGTTAATTGTTAACCATAGTCATTAACCGCAGGAGGAGTGGACACATGCTGCGGTTTGGAGTTTTCGATTATGTGCTTTATGTTTTTGTCGGATATGCTAACCATAACCGTCACCATTTGGCGCATTCACATGGGCTTAACCATCATGGTTTGTGGTTTAAGTTGGTGGCAGAGGTTAGTTAGCCATGCGGTTAATGTGATGTGTTCACATGGAGGGCTGGCGTGCAGGCTGGCCCTCCTAACCGCCAACCCAAAGACCATTCAACGTTAAATATATGTGCCAATCGTATATGGTTAAGAACCACAGTTAGAGAAGATGTTAAGGCACGGGCATTGTGGAGGGGAGGTCATGGGCTTGAACCCCAGTGCCTCCATAAAATATTACCACACCATCATAGGGGCATGTGGTGGCCTCGAGGCTTGCCACATGTCGCCTTCCCATTAGTCCAACTCAACCACAATTTCCCAATAACAAGATGCCACTTGGAGCAATATAACTCGTTCACTTGTATGGGAATATTCTAAGGAATATTCTCCTTGCTGACTGGGCTATACAGATTCCTAGTCAGCCTCCCAGTCAACCTTTTCCAAAATTTTGCTTGTTTGGTGAAATGGTCATCAGGCTCTAACTTCCACGTACAAACTATGTTTTGAACGAAACAAGTTGCGTTAGGATCGTATCACCGAGACAGAAATGGTTGTTTATGTTTTGAGCAATTCTTAACACTTTTATTTTTGAGCTATTTCTTTCCCCTAATCTAGATTCTAATCAGAGGGTTTATCATCATATTGACATCAATGACAACTTTACCAATATCATATACGATTGATGATGCCTTGATCTAGATTTAAACATGAATGCAACAAATTAAAGATATAACCATAAATACAGAGATGCAACATAAATAACACTTCATTTCATTAATATCAAATATTGAAGTATGCTTACAAATAGAATGGAAATAAGACTAACTGGGGTGATGGTAGCTTATCTCTAAGAAGAGATGTGGTGGCTACATGCCCCTGAACTGAGTTACAATGAGCCTCAAGGGCCTTTTTATTGTTGACAAATAAGATAAAATGCTAAACAAGCAAAACCCTAACCCGAGGAAATGTAATACCAAGAGTTTATGGGCCTCGTTGGGGTTAGTTGGACATCCAACTTCCCAAGGTCGTAACTTAGTCATATTATCTATGTTTGACGTTTATGATACCTTGTTGGAAATATACCTTGGAGGACTACACTATTAATGTGATTTCCACAACAATTGCCAAAGAAATTTTGCCAAAAAATATCATTGAGGGCCTCAAAAAGGCCGCAAAAGTTCAGGATTTGAAAAACTGCCAAAATTAGTAAATTGTGCTACAATTAAGGAAATAGATGAACTGAAAGAGACAGTGGTGGGGGTCCAAGTGGGATAGGTGGGTGACCACCAACATCCACCTAGATCATTCCTCCCCCATTAGGAACCAATGGTCCCCATTGCGTTGAGTGCCTCCATGAGATGGGGAAACTTCTGCTGAACTTGGTCCCTGGTGAGATGTTCTGCAATCTCTAATGTGTCCAATAATGGTGGGAAGCATGGTCGAGGGCAATCTACATTGAAATCTCGGTGCAAGCCAAGGAATGGGGGAATGATGTGCTCCAAAGAATTGTTTCCCACAACCTTAGTAATGGTGTAAGGACCATATCAGAGTGGTCTGAGCTTCTAATGGGTTCTTGTAAGGAATTATTTCTGCAAATGCAACCAGACTTTGTCACCCACCTGAAACTTGTGTGGCACCCGATGTTGATCATGTCAATGCTTGTACTTGCCATTTTCCACTAGGGAATGACAATATATCATCCCGTTGGGTAGAGGTGCTCCTGGAGTCAAATTGAACGAATGCTTGACCTAACAGTGCAACGGTACCCCTGTGGGTGAGGAGAAGATGTCCCTGTATTATTTCATGATTGTATCCACCTACTTCTGTTGCGTGGAGGAACCCTTCTTGAGGGCCATGGATGTGGCTACAATCTTCCCCTTAATTTTACAGCCAACTAGAGAGAAATAAATTTCCTAGTCTGGGAGATGATCTTGCTGCATTTCTTAGTAGAGATCAAAGAGGTGGTGGTAGGTGGGGCTACCTCTAGTATATTATATAACATATTACCCAAAGAAATAATCATAGAGAGAGGTATAGACTCATATACAGCATGTCACTTCCATAAGTATGGTTGTCCTAATAATACATCACAAACTTCGAGAGGAGAAACATCAGACAATACCTCATCTATGAAGGGTTTGATGTTGTAGGGAAGGCGACTGTGCTGGCTGACTCGGAGATCTCGTCCTTGGTGAAGCCACCCAATGTTGTACGGATGTGGGTGTGGTACGGTCAGTAGGCCCAACTGCTTCACGACCTCTATTGAACTGAGGTTCTTTTGGCTACCATTGTTGACAATCAATTGCAGTGGCAAAACCTTCACCCACATTTGTGAGTGGAAAAGACGTTCCCCCTCCTCTCGATCTTCGAGCTCATTCTTCTGGATCTTGGTGGTGGCAACAATGGCATTGGTCTTTGCATCAATAATATTCTTCCCTTTGTCATTCCTCTTGTCGGGTTGTGACTTAGGATCGGAACATGCATATAATTATGAAGCCTTCAACTCGGCCACCAGCGACTGCTTGGACCGACACTCACTTGTGTTGTGAGTGGGGCTCTTAAGGATCTCACAACACTTTCCTGTGTCCTTATTTGACTTCATGGTGGTATTCTTTTCTTGCAGCTTTGACAGGTTGTCTTAGGTCACCCTACCTTGGATTTGTCCTTTGTTCTTCGGATTCACAGATCCAAATTCTCTCTTATTTTGTTTAAATTTCTGCTCGATCTTGACAATGTATCGGTACGATGTGCCAAGCGAGGAGATGTCTAGAAACTCCATTTCATCATGGATGTACCTATGTAGGTAACCGCAGTATTTGAGTACCAAATGCCACTCAGAATCCGTGATACCCAACTTTGCGCGAAGGGTATGAAAAATATTGGTAAACTTTGACACGTCTTGCTCCCTTCCCTGCCGCATCGTGGTCCACTTTATGTATTTATCCTCTTAACTTCTGAAAGGGTAGTACTGCTCCTTGATGGCATCCCAGAATGAATTCCAAGTGGGTGTAGCTAAAAACAGTGAGACCATACTTTCATCCTTCTACTCGATGTAGGTTTCCCACCAGTCCCTGACGTGGGGGGCAGCTTTGAGATGTGTAAAAGTGATCTTTTCCCTACTGGAAAAATCATGAACAAAAAAATATCCTTCTAGTAGATTTAACCATTTATCTACAACATCTACATCTATCTGACCCTCAAATATAGGAATGTAAAAGCTAACTTGTACCTTAAAGGGTGTGGCGCTTCCAGAGTAGATGTTGGAAGTAGATGTGTTGCCCCTGGGTAGTCGTTGAAGGATCTGGGAAAAGTTGTCCATCATCGCATTCCATTTCTGCTCAAGGGCTTCTTCAAGCAAGATTTTGATAGCATCTCCTTCTCCGTTGTCTTTATTTTCATCCACCATGGGAGGTTGTTTGAATTTGCTAGGTTGGTCTTGCAAAGGTTTGACCAGTTCAAGCCCTAACTCCTTATATCTCGACCTCGTTGGGGATGTGAAAAGAAAAATAGAGAAAGAGCCTACAACTTTGATGCCACTGATCCAGATTTAAATAGGAATGCAACAAATTATAGATATAACCATAAATATAGAGATGCAACAAAAATAACACTTCATTTCTTTAATATCAAATACTGAAGTATGCTTACAAACAAAATGGAAATAAAACTAGCTCAAGCGATGGTAGCTTATCTATGAGAAGAGATGTCATTGCTACATGCCTCTAAA
The DNA here is from genome assembly GCA_031772625.1 of Pinus tabuliformis. NCBI lineage: Eukaryota > Viridiplantae > Streptophyta > Pinopsida > Pinales > Pinaceae > Pinus > Pinus tabuliformis. The sequence continues at coordinate 1,125,964,415 of CM062813.1, read as the reverse complement.
CTGAGTTACAATGAGGCTCAAGGGCCTTTTTATCAGTGAACAATAAGTGAAAACCCTAAACAACGAAAACCCTAACCCAAGGAGATGTAACACAAAGAGTTTATGGGCCTTGTTGAGGTTAGTAGGGAAACCAACTTCTTGGGGTTGTAACTTGGTCATATTATCTTCGTTTGATGCGTATGATACCTCATTGGAAAGATCTCTCTGAGGACTACAACTACTGATTTTATTTCTATAGAAATCCCAAAAGAAATTTTGCCAAAATAACGTCGTTTAGGGCCTCAAAATGGCTCCAAAAGTTTAGGACCCGAAAAACTGGCAAAATTAGTAAGTTGTGTTACAATTAAGGAAATAGATGAATTGAAAGAGATAGTGGTGGGGGTCTAAGTGGGATAGTTGGGTGGCCACCAACATCCACCTGGATCATTCCTCCCCCCTTAGGAATCAATGGTCCCATTGCATTGAGTGCCTCCATGAGATGGGGAAACTTCGGCTGAACATGGTCCCTGGTGAGATGTTTTGCAATCTCTTATGTGTCCAGTAATGGTCGGAAGCATGGTTGAGGGTGGTCCGCATTTAACACTCGGTGCAAGCCAAGGAATGGGGGAATGTTGTGCTCCAAAGCATTATTTCCCACAACCTTGGTAATGGTGTAAGGACCATATTAGAGTGGTCTGAGCTTCTGATGGGCTCTTATAAGGCATTCTTTTTACAAATGCAACCAGAATTTGTCGCCCACCTGAAACTTGTGTGGCACCCGATGTTGATCATGTCGCTGCTTGTACTTGGAATTTTCCTCAATGGATTTGCAATATATCAACCCGTTAGGTAGAGGTGCTTTGGGAGTTAGATCGAACGAATGCTTGACCTGGAAGTGCAACGGTACTTGTGTGGGTGATGAGAAGATGTCCATGTATTCTTTCATGACTGTATCCACCTGCTTCTGCTGCATGGAGGAACCCTTTCCAGGGGCCATGGATGTGGCATCAATCTTCCCCTTACTTTGAGAGCAAACCAAGAAGAAAACGAATTTCCAAGTTTGGGAGATGATCTTGCTGCATTTCTTAGCAGAGATCAAAGAGGTGGCAGTAGGTGGGGCTACCTCTGGTATCCTATATAATATATTACCCAAATAAATAACCACAGAGTGAGGTCTAGACTCATATACAACATGTCACTTCCACAAGTATGGTTTTCCTAATAATACATCACAAACATTGAGAGGAGAAACATCACACAATACCTCATCTGTGAAGAGCTTGATGCTGTAGGGAAGGCGACACTTTTGGCTGACTCAATTATATTTTCTTTGGTGAAGCCAACCGATGTTGTACAACTGCAGGTTTGGTATGGTTAGTAGGCCTAGCCGCTTCATGGCCTCTACTGAAATGAGGTTCTTTTGGCTGCCACAATTGACAATGAATTGCAACGATGAACCCTTCACCCACATTTGTGAATTGAAAAGATGCTCTCCCTCCTCTTGCTCTTTGGGCTCATTCTTTTGGATCTTGGTGGTGGAAACAATGGTGCTGGGATCCATATCAATAATATTCTTCCCTTTTTCATTCCTCTTGTTGGGTTTTGACTTAGGGTCATAACATGCATCTGATTCTGAAGCCTTCAACTCGGCAACTAGTGACTACTTAGCCCGACACTCACTTGTGTTGTGACTGGGGCTCTTATGGATCTCATACCACTTTCTTGTGTCCTTATTTAACTTCATGGTGATGTTCTTTTCTTCCAGCTTCAACGGGTTACCTTGGGTAACCTCGCCTTGGCTTTCTCCTTTATTCTTCGGATTCGCATATCCAAAGTCTCACTTATTTTGTTTAAACTTATGCTCGATCTTGACAGCATATCGGTACGTTGTGCCAAGCGAGGAGATCTTTAACAACTCCATCTCATCCTGGATATACCTGTGTAGGCATCCACAATATTTGAGTACCAAATTCTGCTCAGAATCCTTCATACCCAACTTTGTGTGAAGGGTATGAAAAATATTGGTAAACTTTGTCTCTTCCCAGCCATAGCGTGTTCCACTTTATGTATTTATCCTCATAGCTTCTGATAGGGTAGTAATACTCCTTAGTGGCATTGCGAAATGAATTCCAAGTAGGTGTAGCTGAAAACAGTGAGGTTGTACTTTCATGCTTCTGCTCATAGCAGGTTTCCCACCAATGCTGATGTAGGGGGCCACTTTGAGAAGTGCAAAAGTGATATTTTCCCAGTTGGAAAAAACATGAACAGAAAAATATCCTTCTAGTAGATTTAACCATTTATCTACAACATCTGCATCTATTTGACCCTCAAATATGGGAATTTCAAAGTTAATTTGTACCTTAAAGGGCATCGCGCTTCCAAAGTAGATGTTGGAAGTAGATGTGTCACCCCTGGGTAGCCATTGAAGGATCTGGGCAAATATTTCCATCATCCTTTATCGCTTGGGGGATTCTTCGAGCAAGATTTTGATAGGATCTCCTGCCCCTCATATTTCTTTTCATCCACCATGGGAGGTTGTCGGGATTTGTGAGGCTAGTCTTGCAAAGGTTCGACCAGTTCAAGCCCTAACTCCTTATATCCCAACCTCGTTGAGGACATGCAAAGAAAAACAGAGAAAGAGTAGACTGCTCTGATACCACTGATCCGGATTTCAATAGGAACGTAACAAATTACATATATAACCAAAATACAGAGATGCGGTAGAAAAAACACTTCATTTCATTAATATCTAATACTGAAGTATGCTTACAAACAGAATGGAAATAATACTAGCTTAAGCGATGATAGCTTATCTTTGAGAAGAGATGTGGTGGCTACATGCCTCTGAACCGAGTTACAATGAGGCTCAAGGGCCTTTTTATTATTGAAAAATAAGAGAAAACCCTAAACAACGAAAATCCTAACTCAAGGAGAAGTAACACCAATAGTTTATGGGCCTCATTGGGTTTAGTTGGGCAGCCAACTTATCGAGGTCGTAACTTGTTCATATTATCTCCATTTGACATGTATGATACCTCGTTGGAAAGATCTCTTTGAGGACTACAACTGTTAACATGATTTCTATAGTAATTATTGAAGCCAAAAAAAAAAAAACATCGTTTAGGGCCTCAAAAGGGCTCTAGAAGTTCACAACCTGAAAAGCTACCAAAAATAGGAAGTTGTGCTACAATTAAGGAAACATATGAACTGAACGAGACAGTGGCAAGGGTCCAAGTGAGATAGGCAGGTGGCCAACAACATCCACCTGGATCATCCCTTGGATCATGAATCGTCCACTTATAGGAGTCTTTCCTTTCTCTTAACAACTCATGTCATTCTAAGAAGTCTCAGCAAGCTAGTTCATTCCTCCAAACAATTCCATAATGTCAAGTCCACGTAGAAGTCATCTTAAAACTAGTAAGTCATCCATCCACCCAGGTTGTTTGCACCTAGGTTTTCTCCTCTACCAAGTCATTTTTATCATGCCAAGGATGTCCATCAATCCACAACTCCATCTACACTCAAATGTGCCCAAGGCACCAAATGAACATATAATGATGGAAGCACTCCCAAGGGAGTATACTCAGTGATTGCATCCCACAATTGCAATCTATGGCAACAATCTCATAGGAAACATTCCCCCACAACTATGTCTTTTCCCCAACCTAGTATTCATGACCTTGGGAGAAAAAAATTTGGTGGGAACAATCCCGGACTGCTTGGGAAACATATCCTCTTTGTAGTTCTTAGGTTTAGAGTACAACAACCTTCATGGCAGTGTTCCTTCCGAATTGGGTATGCTAAGCTAGCTCATCATTCTTTCTTTGTGTGGTAACAATTTTATGGGAACAATCCCGGACTAGTTGGGAAACATATCCTCTTTGCAGTACTTAAATTTAGGTAGCAACAACCTTCACGACAGTGTTCCTTCTGAGTTGGGTATGCTAAGCCAGCTCATCGTTCTTTCTTTTGATGAGAACCATCTAATGGGACACATTCCGTCAGAGTTGGGTATGCTAAGCCAGCTCAGAGTTCTCACTCTGGATGATAATCAACTGAGTGGTAGCATTCCTTCTTCCCTTTTCACTTGTACAAAGATTCAAGTGATTGACTTAGCAGCGAACCAGCTCAGCGGAATAGTGCCCATGGAGTTGGGTAAATTGACACATCTGTGGAATCTTTACTTCGGCGACAATCACCTCATTAGCGGCAGCACCACGAGATGCCCCATTCTTACTGCTCTCAGAAACTGTTCCAATCTACAAATTGTAGACTTATCCTGGAATAATCTCACAGGGAAATTGTCGTTTACAATAGGCCACCTCTCTACAAAACTCCACTCCTTAGACTTGAGTTTCAATAATTAGTAGGAGGAATACCTCCACAAATTGGAAACCTAACTAGTTTAATGTTCCTTGGTTTAGGAACTAACTTTTTTATAGGATCAATCCCTTCTTCAGTTAATATGCTTCAAAAGTTGGAGAGGTTATATATGGATTCCAATAATTACAAGGAAACATCCCTGTGGGAATTGGGCAGCTAAAAACCTTAGGGCTCTTATATCTCTGTACAAATAATCTCTCTGAAAGAATCCCTGATTTTGTGGCCAACCTCTAGCAACTAAGTTATTTATATCTTAACCATAACCAGTTATCAAGAAATATACCTACAAATTTAGGGAAATGTGTGAACTTACTACTGCTAGATTTATCATACAACAAACTTACTGGGCACATACCTCCACAAGTTGCAGGCCTTACAAATTTAGCCTTCTATCTCAACTTGTCAAACAATTTATTACATGGCCATGTACCTTTAGCTCTAGGAAAGTTCAATAAGCTTCAAGCTATAGGTATTTCTGCAAATCAATTAATTGGTTACATTCCAAGTGCACTTGGAAGTTGCCAAGAAATATAATATCTTAATCTTTCTTGCAACACACTTGAAGGTCCAATTCCACTATCCCTCAGTGAACTTCTTAGCCTTCAGGACCTAGATCTCTCATCCAACAATTTGTTAGGTAGAATACCCATATCACTAGAAAATCTCACAATGCTCCATCACTTGAATTTTTCTTTTAACAAGTTGTCAGGAGAAGTCCCTAAAGAGGGAGTTTTCAAAAAGATTGCCGCCACTGCATTTATGGGAAATCTTGGTCTATGTGGACCTTGGGAAAATCTACCACAATGCAATGCTCATAAACATGAAAGTGTTATAAATCTAAAAAGAGTTATCAAACTTGTTTTTGTTGCAACATTTGTTGTATTGTGTTTGTTTCTTGCAATCTTGTGGAGACAAAAATGCAAGAGACATATTCAGAAAGAGAGTGGTTCAACACTGATTGTGGGGCATCGAAGAATCTCCTATGCAAATCTCATCATCGCAACAAATGAATTTAGTGATGCCAACTTGTTAGGAGTTGGTAGTTTTGGAAAAGTGTACAAAGGGGTTTTGAGTGATGGCACAATGGTCGCTGTCAAGATTCTCAATGTACAAAATGAAGGGGCTCAAAAGAGTTTTGATAGAGAGTGCAAAGTTTTGGGTAAAGTTAGACACCAAAATTTGATTCGGGTCATAACCTATTATTCAAATCTCGAAATCAAAGCTTTGATATTTCCATTAATGCCAAATGGAAGCCTAGAAAAGTGGTTATATCCCGATGATGGAGAACAAAGTAGCTTGAATCTGATTCAAAGATTGAATATAGCAATAGACATTGCCCAAGTCATGATGTATCTCCATCACCATTGTTTTGTCCAAGTGATAAATTGTGATTTGAAACCCAACAATGTGTTTTTGGGTGAAGATATGACTGCATATTTAATAGACTTTGGCATTGCTACTATATGTTTTGCAAGTAATGAAGATGGAGCTCTGACTTCCACAAATGCACTCAAAGGATCTACAGGGTACATTCCTCTAGGTATTATTTAAACTATACTTTGTCAAGCCTAGTAAGAATGTCCTCAAATGATGGTGAATCAGTGGTTTTATGATTGGGAAGTGGCCTCTCCCCTTTTCTCAGTTATAAGAAATCTCTATACAAGTCTGAGACAGATGGATATACAAAATTTTATCAGAGATAAATTTTAGTCATATAGAGAGACAATGTGATTCTTGTGATACTAGTGCTACCCAATAATATTCACTTTACTATATAAATATGATCAAAGAAAGACTGAAATTTCCCTTGAAAAATTCATATGATGTATATTTTTGGGAGGAACTGAAAGAACTAAATTTATTTACTATATGCAGCGAGGAAATTCGACCATGGAAAGGAAGGTTGTGACTGACAATGTAAAATGGGAAACAAATATGTCAGATAGAAATGAATTTGATTATACATATTAAAAGGAAAGATGACCTGAAAACATACTACTATTTAAGAGAATAAGATCCTTGATTAAAAAAAAAATGGGAGCAAGGACAATCATGGGGAAGTTCAACCCTTACACATATATGCAAAAAAATCTAATATTGATCCTACTTTCCATACACAATAGTTAAAAATGGACCATACCTAAATTTGGTGTGATGAAATATTGGTTGAAGTGCAATTTCTGGTAGTTGTTCGAGCTGAACGACCTTTCTTTTCAAATTCCAACAAGAATTTTCCAACATTTGGAGCTTTGTCACATGGCTTTTTATCAACGTAACGCAAAACTACCAATGACTCATTCTTAGGTAATGGTCTGGTCTGAAGGCATGGCATAGTTGCTGGAGCCAATCTCCTCACATTAACACTAATAGCTGCCCATTTATCCAAATACCTAACCCTAGGAGATGAAGCACAAAAACTTTGTTGGCCTCACTAGCATTAGTTGGAATACCAACTTCTCGAGGTCATACTTTTGGTATGTGATCTTCATTTGGCATGCACGACACCTCTTTAGAAAGATCTATCCGAGGAATTTTTTTTTATCGATAAGGCCATGTGCTACAGGCTCATACCTTGGCACATTTTTCAAAAAAATGTTGTTTAGGGCCTCAAAATGGCTCTGAAGTTCAAGACCTAAAAAAGTTCCAAAAATAGAAAGTTTTGCTAGAATTATGGAATTTGAAAAGAAGCAGTGTTGGGGGTCCAAGTGGAATAAGTAGGTGGCCACCAATATCTTCCTGGATCATTCCTCCCCATGTAGGAAGGAATGTTCCCCATTGCATTGAGCTCCTCCATGACATGGGAAAAATTTTGTTGAACTTGATCCCTAGTGTGCCACTTGCCTTGTTGCAGGAGCTGGCTAGATTTGACAACTCGATACAGTTGGATCTGTTAGAGTTGGTCTTTACATCCCTCCGTCAAAGATAATTTCTCTTATTGCATTTCATTTTTAGGTGTCTCGCTCGATTCACTCAGTTTCATTCTGCTAGGGGCATGCCATAATCTGACGGGAGGGTCTTGTTATTCATATTACCCCTCATGCCTTATACCTGTTGGCTTAGGTCTTTTAATCAAGCTTTTAAAGTCACTTACAGTCCTGTTTTAGTCTTTTGATCAGCAGAGTCATTTCAGTCACTAGGTCTAGGGTTTCACAAATTGTGTCTTCAAAGTGTCCAATAATGCCAGTAGGCCAGAGGGAGGTTTTATTTCACAAAATTTTATCGCCATATGGATGGATTATGACTTTTCTTCAAAACTCCGTTTTGAAGAAAATTCGTCATTTCGTTTTGTAATAAATTGCAATGTAATTTTCAAAAAAAATTCAGTTGTTGAAATCTCCAAGCATAGCCCTGGTGTTCCTTTGTCAAGACATGCCACTATCCCTGCAAAAATAGCCAAAAGATTCATTATTCAAGTCAGATAATCAAAGAAGAAACAGAAGAACAAGGTTTGTATTAAAGTGAAAAAGTGCCAAAAGCTAAAACATTACAAATATGGGTTTTTGAGAACCAAAAATCAAAGCCATGTCATTATAAAGATATTTCTGTGTGTATAATGTCATTTTCATCCAAGAAGATTGAGGAAAGTCAAAGTTAGTGGTGAGAAGGCGATTTTCAAAGCCAAGGCTGTGTTTATTGGCTGCGCGATGCACATAGGCTGTGTGACGCATTGGGCCTCCTGCCACAGTGCTTTTCTCCACTGGCGCGGCACATCCACGAGGCACGGTGCACAGAACCTCCAAGACAAAAATCATTGTGGCTTCAATAAAAATCAAACCCATCATTCCATTAGACATGTTCATTGCTTGAAACATCCATTTCTATGCCAAGAGGCCAATGCAGGACGAGGGGCCTTCAGGTGAGTGGGACTTTATTCTTATTCAGGATGACGATACAGACATGGGCCCACAAAGTGCACATCTTAGAGAGATCATCCAGGAGCAGCAAACAGAGATCAAAGCCTTATCCCTTGACTTGGAGAGGGCTAAGTGGACTATGAAATACTTGGAGCAGAGGAACAAATAGCTTGAAGATCAGCAAGCAATCATGGAGTTACAAAACATCCGTGAGAATTTCCAAGCTGCACAAAGGAGGAGGATTGAGCTCACTTCATTGGAGCAAGAGATTAATGATGATCGGGAGTCTTGGCTCGAAAGAATCAACATCCACTTGGAGAGACTGCTGGAAAAGGCTGATAGGGATAAAGCATTGTTGAGACTGTTAGCCTCCTATTGCAACAGGTGTTCATATTTCATGATTGACACTTTTACATGCCAAATATGTCATCTTTTCATGCTGCAAGGTTCCATATTTCCATAAAGAAACCAAAGAAGAATTCATGAAAGTGTGCTAGTCCAAATGCCACTGCTGTATTCCAATTTTGATGAGTTATTTCTTTTTGATGAGTTTTTTCAGATAATGGAAGGCCAAACAGCTCAATCTTGGCCTCCCTAGGTTTCAATTTCCTGTTTTAGAATATAGAGAATGATATCTGTCCAACCAGCTTAATCTTGGCAGATTTGTAGATAGGTAGAGAATCAAAGGAGCCCAACTGCTTAATATGGGCCCTGGCAGTAATCAGTGTAGATTTAGATAGGAAGGCATTTAAAAGAAAAATTGTAAAACTGGGTCTGCAAGTCTAAGTGCACCCACCAAAAAGAAGAAAAAATGTTAGGAAAGTAGGCTGGGTAGGTAGCTGTGAGGTTGCAGAATGATGATTCATAATCAATTTTGTGTTTCAAAGTGTTATATATCTATAGATCACAGTTATGATGCAGTTTTCATCTGGAGGAGCTCAAGCTGGACATAACTAACTCCCCCTTCTTCTTATTCCCCAAGTCACTCACTAACCTCCCCAATGAGGTCAAGATCTGCTTGAGCCTCTTAGTCTCATCATTCTACATAACATTTGCCTCGGTGAAGATCTGCTTCACTCAAGGACTGTCCATTTCTCCTCTATAAGTCACTTTTCCACAAAATAGCCTAAGGTCCCTTACCTTAGCGCTTTCTTGTCATCTCCATATTAACTCCTAACTCTACTATCTAACTCCCTATCTGTTTCCCCTCCCCTACTAAAACTATGTATAAAATTCCCAAAAAATACTAATATCCCCTCCCTGGCACTATAGCCATACCTCCCTAAGTCTGGGAAATAATAGTTCACCTGGAGTTGTTGTTCAGCCCATCCGTGTCCTGGAGTTACTCTGACATCTGGTCAGAATAACAACCCTCACCCACCCCTTTACCCTTAAAAACCCACATTTCTACCCCTCCGCAGTCACTTTTCCAAAGGTTAATGTTTAAAAAGTTTTATTAAACATTAGACTTTTTTCCCCCCGCTTAAAACTAACACTAAAACCCACATTTCCTAAGTTTCAAACACCCCCACTGCGCTATATTAAAATGCGAATATTCCCGCGCCCAATCCTTTATTCCCCCACTGCCTCATCTATGTCGCCGACCGTCCAATCTGGCCCGCCCGAGTTCTACGGTGGGCGGGCCTTCCCATCTCCAAAACACGCCGAAGGTTAGCATCCGGGAGATGGGCGGTATTCCCGCCATACTCCTGCCACGCGTCACCTCCTCGGCTTGTAGCGGAACCCCCCTCTCCAATACCGCTTGTGCCCAATGGTGGTGCGCCCGAAACCGCTTACCACCTTCCGCCCAATGACGTCACCTGCCTGCGTCAGCCCCCCTGCCCAGTCACCTGCCACGTCACTGCAACCGTGTCCCTCCACCGCACTGCCACGTCACCTCCGTACTTGCTAACGTCACCCACCACATCATCTACCGTACCATGGTCCCACCTGCTGATGTCAAGCTGATGTCATGCTGACTTCATCACCAATTTTGGCGCGAAAGGCAAAATCGCAAATCTAGAGCCCCAGAATCAGTGTCTGAGGCAGTTTTTGATGCGCATCACTAAGAAAAAAGGGCTAAAATGAAGTTTCCCTCGTCGCTCAGCCCCCGGCAGCCCCGAAATTCGCAAAGTAACAGGTTTTCTTCGCACAGGTTCAGAAAATGAAGAAAAAAGCAGTTCTAAAGGACGCAGAGGGCCGAACAACAGCCATTAAATTTTGATTTGACACACAGCACATCAAGGAAGTGGCAAAGAGTATCAGTTGAATATTTTTAATGAAATTCTTCAGTTCCCAAAGGAGGTTAACATTGAATGGCAGCCGAAAAAGTCAAATCAAACGGTGTAAGCCCATCCAAGCTCTCAAATCACAGTTAAGGCATTTAAGACCACCAATCAGCAATGGAGCAGAGGCCCATGCACAGTTATTGCAGAAGCACTGCACCAAGCCACCGAGGACAACACATTTACTCAATTTTGATATGGCGGCCCTGAGTGCAGCCCAAGATATCTTCTTGCATTTATTCCTGGATAGTATTAGGTTAAAGTAATCATTTTCTTTCAGACCTGTTTCGGTCAAGCTATAATAGACAATTTTCCCTATATATACCGCCTTCAGCATTGTCTCAAGGGTTGGTTGATTGATAATTTTCACTAGAGACTCGCACTGTACACCTGAGTTGTTCTCTATAATCAAAGATTGCTGAAAGTTTGGAGAACAGACTGTCTGATGTGTTGTTAATGGTTTCTGGAGACCGAATGATGGAATTCTTGTGCTGCAATATGAACCAATAAGTGCCTCTTACCTCTGTTTTCATTTATCACCATCTAAATAGCAGAAAGAAAGATTAGTTTAGAATTTGTTTGACTACACTCTAGGCTCAATTTCTGCTGTTTCTTTATGTTTTCATCTGAACTGAATTGGTAATGAATATGAATTCCTTCTGGCTCATATTTACCCTAATTCGCCTGTGTTTGACAGTTATCTAGGGATTCTTTACTGCCCCTAGATAGAGTTCATTCACCTCCCTCTGCTAAGCTGGACGAGAGATTCTTAACTGCCTCTCATTCCTTAGCATTCAGTCCATCTTTTTATACCTGAAACATTGTTTCATGCGCAGCTATCTGGCTCTTTTTTTCTCTCTTGTGACCAAGAAAACACACCAGAAGCCCTACTCCTCGACTCCATGCCCAATGGTTTGAAACCCTCATGCTATCCAGGCCTCTTTATCTGAAGACATCAATCTTCCCACCAAAACTGAAAAAAAAAAACCCTTGAACTCAATAGCTAGCCTAAAATCATTTTCGACAAAGCTAAATCAGAAAGAGAGAGCCCTCTCTGACTGCAGGTGGGCTAGAACCTGCAGTCCAAAGTTGGTCTGTGGTTACCTCAGTTGTATCCTTTCAGGAGCTTAAGGACAACCGAAGTGATAACAGAGACACATGGTCTTCCATTACAGGGCGCGAAATATGAGTTCCAAGGCACGAATAAGGAATCTAAAGGCAAAATTGAAGAAGGCAACAAAGAAGCAAAAGAGGCAAAAGGAGCATGATCATCTTCAGATATTGGCCGAAGCCTCTTTAGCCCAACAAGACACTTGATAGAGAAGGTCCAGCCCAAATTTCAAGAAATTTGGAGAAAATTTTGTCAGTTTTGAAAATTTTGGTTCAAAACAGGTTTTCCTGCCCAACATGTAGCGCCACTTGGCGCGCGCTTATAATTGGGAGATCTCCAGTAGTAAAACTTTACATTTTTGGATTTTTCATCAAAATTTATGTATGATCATGGATTACCTAAGGATTTCATCAAGTTCTGGGTGACCTAAAGGGTCAAAAACACCTTGAAAATGGCCTTTCTGCCACCTTTTGCACACACAGGAACCAGTCTTGGGAGATTGAAGTTTTGGAGGGGCAAATGACATCCAAATCCAAAAATTCCACTTGGGTTGGAAAGTAGACAGGCAGGGATTTCCAAAAAGCTATCATGAGCTCAATTTGGACTTCGGGAAGGGCCTCAAATTCAGCTCCAAAGTTGTGTTATGCATAGAGATTCTGGTCGCGGCGCATAGAGGATTTTTGCCTATTTTTCACTGTACAGCTCAGAAATTCGTCCAGTTTTGACTAGTTTTGCTTTTTGATGTAACTATTGATCTACCATGATGTAATTTGTTGACCATGATGTAATTTTGGCACATATTTACTTGTTCTAGAAGATTCATTCACTAAAAAGTGAAAATTTAATGAATGAATCAGTTTCTTATCATATAGAGGCAAGTTGTTTGATTGCCTAGATTTCAGTGCTTTGTTTAGAATTGGTTGAAACAACTCCTAGAATGATGAGCTCGACCCCTATAGGCAAGGTAATGGGTTGGGATAGTCTATATCATGTATTTTCTAAGTCATTTTCAGGGGTTGGATACTTGGGATTGCTTGGCACTCTATTGTACATTTCATTTATGCAATTTTGGCAAAGGAAAGACCAGGGCTTTTGCAGCACTTGTTGGGATCCATGTGGCTCTAGCTTTTGTTAGTGTTTTTCTCTATGTATTTGTAAGTTCACTGATGTTTATGTATATCATTTCCCTTCTCTTTTCTTCTGCAATTAACAAATGAGTGATTAAGGTAGAATTCATTGGACTGCTATGCTCGAATTTTGTTTAATTCTATATGTTTTCATCTATTTGAGGAGGACTCTTGAGACCCTCTTGCCCTCCTTAGCGCGTCACCAGTATGATCCATCAATTCATTCAATCCAAAGCATCAAAACGATTGCCTTCCTTGCCCCAATCAAAACTTTGCAAAAATTTGGCCTCATCCCCGGACCCAAAATTTCCTTTCCCTTTTGCCAACAAAAACATCTCCCAAAAACTCAAATCAATCCTTGCACTTCATACCTAGCCTAAGATTAGTTGTTAAATTGGTCATCTCAAGCCCCATCTGATTATCCTTTGCTAAGATTAACCCGGAGAGAGCCCTCTCATGTCCTCGTAGGGCTAGCTACGAGGCTGAGCGTGGTTTGATGTGGACCTAGAATCTTACCTTTTCAGCCTGAGGTAAATCTAGGCTCTAACAGGATCCTCTATTGGCAAGTGTTCTTGATATATGTGTCCATGATCTGATCAGTTGTGACCTAGTCAATGTAGTTTTGGTTGAGCTCTATTGGTATCAGCTACTCAACAAAGTGTGATGTGTCCCAAAATGGAGGAAAGTATGGCTAAAGGTGGCCCACATTGAATACAGGGTCCTGGTATACTGGAAATTGCACATCAGAGCTCAGAGGATATTTGCGCATCAAAATATCACAACATTAAAAGATCAACAATCAAAAATCAAGACTTTTGTAGGTGACAACCTTTTAAACATTGTGACAAGGGTAATGTGCTGATAGTGTAAAATTGTCTGAGGACTCAAATATAGATTAACAAAGGATTCCATCAAAAAACCAAAGGTGGATGGGCCCTATTCTCTCTCCTCTAGCGGGACATGTGGTAGCATATGGTTGGTTCTGATAAGCTACATGTGGCTTAATATGATTGGCTCCGATAAAGACACATGGAAGCATATGATTAGTTCCGATAAAGTTATAATGACATTTGAAGTCACCATGATGTGTTGGTATGATAGCCCATGTGGCAAACAGTTTTCTTGTATTGATGGGCTTAAGGGGGAAAATTGGGTGACACATGTCACCACTCAGGAAGTTCTAGGTGGGGTGATGATGTGACATCAAAGGTTGCATGTTGGAGAATTAAAATGTCACAACTCCAAATTTATTTCCCCGATTGGAAACTACCATTGAGAGGGGCTCCAATATTAGGGCTAGCACATGGTCTAGAAGAACTTAAAGGACCAGGGGCACGAAGCACTTTACAAAGGAAAAATGGCCCCCGATAAGAACAAAATCCACTAACGCCTTAAGGCTAAGCACTAGGTCACAGTCCTTAGTCCCATGATGAAGGAATATAGCTAAAGGATATCAGAACTCACTATTTTGTAATGTATTTAAGAGTAAAAGTCTCGATGAGGAAAAAACTATGATATAACATTATGGCTATATTACAGGGCATATAGAAATCTAATAGTGAAATAGAGGGAGTTATGTGATTGATGAGTCTGAATCTATGATTCCACGACACCATCAAGGCCGCCACAATTGATTGCTCTCGTCTCTAGAAAGTGGTAAGTTGAAGCGGTTAAGGTGGAAAACGACAGGCAAACCAACTTAATCATTGTGGCATAGATGTGGCCTGATCAAAGGCCATCATAGAGATATTTTCTTCAACCATCATTAAGTTTTCCTTTTGTATTTTAGTTTGTAATTTCTTGCATTTTAAAGAAGGAATAAAATACATTGTAATCATTTAGACATCAGAGCATTCAAACGCCAAGACAGCTAGTCGATCAGACAACTAGAGCTCAAGCTGAGATATTATGTAACTATTTTTCAAGTTCTCCCTCCCCTTATAAAAAAAGGGAAGAAACACTTAACACAGGTTCCAAAATTTTGCACCCAAGAAGCCAGAATTTGGTGGTTCCAATTTGGTTCAATTTTCTTGTTCATGAGGGACTTGAGCTATACAATTGCTAAATGTAATGGACTGTTGATTTGGACTCCCTCTTTAAGGTTAATGAAATTGTTTTGTTGATTCCTATCAGAGGAATGTGTAGTATGTTTTATCCTCTGTATATCACTTCACGTATGTTTTTCTTCCTCTGAAATAGTGTAATGAATCTGTTCGTTTCACTCTCATTCATGGTTGTATATTTGCTGCTAAGTAGTAATAGTACCTGTGTTAACTACATATTTACTTGTGTTATGTAATAGCCTACAGTACCTGTAATGTGCATAGATTTACTTAATGTTATTTGGTGAAAAATGTACTCATGAGGCATAGAGTTTGAGGCCTTAATTTGCGCTCCACTGTTTTTTCATTTTCATCTCCTCACTCTTCCATATTTTTTCTGGATAATGTTGCTTAGGATTTTGTGTTATGTCCAGCCCTTTGCATCAATTCCCCTCCTTTCCTTCCTCTTGTTCACCTATACTACAACAACAATTTTAAGCTGCCTATTGTTGTGTTTCAGCCACCAGAACCAAGATAATCCTCTTTGATATTAGCCATATTTACCCCTTGAGTGTTTAAATATATGTGTTTTCTTGAGTTTACCTTAATGAAGGACTATTGAACCAAGCCCCTTAATTATTTATTTTCAAACTAAATGACATATGGAGTGAAATAGAAATCCCTCTGATAATATTAAAAAGCACTCCTCTCATGTCCTAGCCACTAGTCTCATATCAACCCAGACGTTGTACATTGAAGAAATATTTACTTTAATGTTTTAAGTGATATTGACTTTCAATTGATTTACATTAATGCTTTTAGGTAATATTTCATTCTACTCGCTGGGGAGTGAAAATGATGCATTATTTCCCTTATTTTATGGAGAAGTAAATCTTCATCGTTTAAAGGCTAGTTTAATTTATTCAAACTTCAATTAGATGGAAGTATTTAATTTGGGCGGCTTTGTAAATACTAATTTTATGGCCCGAATTATGCAACTAATGCTTTGTGATTAATTTTATAAAAATGTGATATTGTTTTCTAGAAAGGTGGGTCTTTACCATCATTTTTTAAATGTCACAGTTTGATTATTCAAACTTGAAAATGGAAATTTTGTCTTTATTCATATTCTTTTTGGAAAATTATTCATCTTCTTAATTTGATTCTCTTTGAACAGAAAATAGGCGTTTTTGGATTTAATCTTCTAACAGAAAAGTGAGTGCGTTTGTCTTTTTGTGAAAGATGTTATTCTCAATGTCATATTTCACATTTAAGGGTTAAAAGGAAAAGATCCCCAGGCTAGGAAAAATATTATTAATTAATTTTGCAAACTTTTAAAATTTATTTCAAGAATTTGACTTTTAAAACTTATTTTATAAATACTTTTTTTACAAGTAAGTAACATTGGCTTTACTGTACGTGCTTTGATATCCCGCGTGGCTGCGATGGTGCACTATTTGCATCCCCACTCAGGTTTGACTCACCATTATTACAAATTCTTGTTAAATTCTACAAACAATAGAAATATTATTTGTGTATAAATATAGTTGGAGATTGATAGAAAATTATATTCTACTACCATATTATGTTGCCCCTCTTGGTTAATGATATGTGAAAATTCAAGAATTTATAAAATGTGAAAATAAATATGAATATTAATTTTACTACTTTTTAATATGTTTGTTTTTTAAAATACTATTATTATTATTATTAAATATTGAATTTTTATTTAATTTATTATTTTTTTCAAGACAAAAAGAAATTGAACATGTTTCTATTAATAAGAAAGCCATGTTTAGAGGTACATATTGTTAAAATGTAGCATCAGATATATAGCCACATGGACAACTAATCAACACTCAACAACAACCAATACTAGCCAAAACTCTAATATTTGAAATCAGTTGCCTCCAATACCTATCAAAAAATAATCATATACTAATTCATCATATAAGGCCAACAACAATTAGGATGAAAATATAAACTCCCAGAAAAAGATGTGGCAGTAAACGAGGCATTGAGGCCCAAAAAGAAAAACAAAAGAGATAGATTTGTCCACGACCTCAAAGGGAAAAAATTGGTACTAATGTGACGTCCCTGCAAGTAAACATAAAATTGATGCAACCCAGATTAATTAAAAGTCCTTTCTTTGAAAACTTCTTAGAAACAATGTTGAATTCCCTATGGAGATGTGAAAAGTTGACTTGTTGGAAAAGTCCTCTAATCTTGTTTATTTGATGCATCCAATGGACAAAATGTGGAGGGGAAAAAGTAGTCCCATTGTTAATCCAATGTATGGTTATTTGAGGATCGCCAAAGATATGAAAAACATCGTGGTTTAGTCGATTCACACAATACAGTAAACGCCATAATGCAATAACTTCCACTCTGTTATTTCCATGTTCTGCATTCCAACAAAAATGATACATGAGATCTACGTTAGTAGCAATGAAGACTCCACAACTGCAACATTGATTATGGGATGCCCCATTGAAATGGTTGATAGGAAAAGATGTGTGTGAGGGTCAAGACTTTATAATATTATTCATCATGTAACCAATGGTCCGCCGGTATTCACAATACAAAGCATAGATTTTGGAAGAAATATACTGAAACTCCATTTTTTGTTGTATCAATGTTTACTTTATTTTACCGGAAAAGTAAGTGTTTAGCATCATTCATGAAGACTCTTTTATTCAAACTCCAAAGACGGAAATATTTAATTAATTTGACCGTGGTCTTCCTTTATGAAATTTAGCCTTTTGAGAATACTTCTTGGTTAATTTTGTGCGAGGGAGGTATTTTCGTGACTAAATTTACCCCAATGGCCTATGCAACCAATGGTTTGTCACTAATTTTATGGATTTTATAAACTATTTAAAGTTTGAGATTTAATATAGTGATTTCTAATTTATTGGAATTTTTGTATGTTATTTATCATTGTTGGTTAGTTGGTTGTATGGTGTGCAAGCTAGCTGGTTGTATTTTGTGCAAGGAAGATTGTAAATAGAGAAGAATAAAGAATGATTGAGAATTCTGTAAAGGGAAGAGGACATACATAGACCTCCTAGTCTTTTAAAATATAAATATCTTTATATAATAATGAAAAAAAGTGCAAGAAGAAACTTTTATAGAGAATCCATGTTGGTAAAGAGAGTAGGTCATAAATTGTTTATTTACAAATCAACAAGCTATAACAATCATGCTAGGATATGACACCAAATGATATATGGAGAATATACAACTAACCTAATATCAAAGATCTAATGAGAATATGTACTTCATTAAGTAATCTTCAACGATGACATTAGATATGGGTGTTATAATGGCCCCATTCTAAAAACATGTTGAAAACCTCCTACAATGGTCATGAAGGCTCGACTCACACTGAAGATTCTTTGTATCATTTTCCCTCTCTTCTTAGCTTCTAAACAATGATTTTAGATATATAACACCAATTTATAGACATGTTAACATTTTGTTAAACATTAAAAGATTTATTCATATTTACAACATGCAAGGAAGCAACATGTACTCTTTGTTACATCATCATTTGCAAGCATAGCAATTAGACATTTGTACTTTTTATCTCCTATTATTTAGATTTTCCTACACATTCTGATAATTCCTCCAATATTGAGTGATGTATTCTTAGCATTGGGACTTGATTATAATTTATGGATAATACACCTACATGAAATAATTATGATCAATCCATAATCTGTTATGAAACCATCTCACAAAAAGATAGAAAATATAGTTGAATGCCTTAGAATTCAGCCTCTTCGAGGGGGAAACATCCTTTACATTACACAAATGAATAATTCTTGGATGATTCAAATGACAAAACCTCCTTTCTATATATAGGAGTCTAAGGGGTCACAATATAACCAAGCTGACCTAACAATAATAATATAAAGGCACAAAAATAACAATAGAGAGATTCTATGGGGCACAGTAATAACAACATGGGGACAATAGGGGCACAACAATATTAATAATGGATACAACTACAATATTAATGGGGGTATCACTAGTATTATAGGGACATAACATGCCTCTCTCCTGCAAAAAAGTGTTGTCCTCAACGCTTGAGTAGTTCTGGATGCTTCTGTATAAAATTCTCATCCTCCCATGTGGAATCTTCAACGGATAAGTTCTTCCACTTCATGAGAAACTCTGAAATGGATCGATTTCATAGTTTTCGAGTTCTTGTTTCTATGTCTGCTTCGGGTTCCAATATAATTTTTCCTTCCTCATCAAGTTCTGGCAATATTGTTTGAACTGGGAGCTTGTTGCCTATAACTTTCTTTAAACATGAAACATGGAAAACTGGGTGCACTCGAGAAGCTACAGGAAGCTCCAATTTGTATGCCATAGTACCAACTTTTTGCAACACCTTGTACGGACCATAATACTTTGGTAACAATTTATTATCCTTCTTAGATTGCTTGAGGGACATTTGTTTATATGGTTGTAGCCGTAGGAATACCCAATCACCTACATCAAAACTTCTTTCACTATGATGTTGATATTCCTGTTGTTTCATTCTATTCTGTGCCAACACGAGGTTATCCTTTAAGAGTTGAAGAACTTGTTGTTGATGCCCAATGTGATGTTCCATTGCTTGAACCTTACAATTTTCTCTTAAATATGATGTGATGGATGGTGGTTGATATCCAGAAAGTGCCATAAATGGGGTCATTTTTGTTGCAGTATGGAAGGAAGTATTATACCACCATTCAGCTAGAGGCAACCATTTGACCCATTGTGTCTGTTTATCAGATACAAAGAAGCAAAGATATCCTTCCAAACATTTGTTCACTATCTCCGTTTGCCCATCAGATTGCGGATGATAAGATGTGCTATGAGCTAATTGAGTACCAAGACAAGAAAATAATTTTGTCCAAAAATTTCTTGTAAAAATGGGATCTCTGTCACTTACAATAATCTTTGCGTTTCCATGTAGCTTTTGAATTGTTTCCATAAATGCCGTAGAAATTGTACTGTCTTTAGATGGATGTGATAATGCACAAAAGTGTGCATACTTGGTAAGTCTATCAACTACCACCATGATGACACTCTTTCCCTCAGACTTGGGTAAACCTGTGATAAAATCCATTGAAACCTCCTCCCAACGTTGGCTTGGAATGGATAAAGGTTGTAATAGACCTGGTGTCTTAATTTTTTCAGCGTTATTTTGTTGGCATACCAAACATTCCGCCACAAACTTTTGAATATCCGATTTAAGGCCATCCCAAAAAAAATTCTTCTTAACCCTATGGTAAGTTTTTAAAAATCCTAAGTGCCCTCCTAAGGGAGAAGCATGCAATTCCAAAAGAATATTTTGTTTGAGTTGGGAATTCTTATAGAGGTATAAGCGATCGTTGTACCATAACGAATCATTTTTCCAGCTAAATGTATCATATGTACTGGAATCTTGTTGTAACTTTTGAATAAGTTCCCATTCTTCTTCGTCATTCTTCCATTCCTCCCTTGCTTCGTTTATCCAATCTGGTTGGATAATAGAAATGGCGCACAAGAATGCTTCCACATCCTCATCCTTTCTTGAGAGTGCATCTGCCAAAACATTTTGCTTCCCTTTTTTGTATATGATTTCAAAGTCATAACCCAACATCTTTGTGACCCATTTTTGATGTTCTTCAAAGGATAATCTTTGTTCTAAAAAGTATTTAAGGCTATCATGATCTATTTTTACCTTGAAGTGTCTTCCCATTAGGTAGGGTCGCCATTTCTTTTGTGCATACAGTATTGCCAACATTTCCTTCTCATAAATAGCTTTGTGTAAATGATTTCCCTTGATTGGACGACTTTCGAAAGCAATGGGTCTTTCATCTTGCATTAAAACAACAACAATTCCATTTCTAGAAGCATCACATTCCACAATAAAGGTTTTTGTGAAGTATGGTGTAACTAAGACCGGTGCTTGGCACATTGCCTCTTTAAGATATTCGAAGGCCTTTGTTGCTTCTGGATTCCATGAAAATGAATCTTTCTTCAACAATTTTGTTAGAGGTGCTGCTATTTTCCCATAGTTCTTAACAAACTTGTGATAATACCCTGTCAACCCGAGAAATCCTCGCAAATGATTTATGGATGTGGGGATTTCCCATTCCTTAATGGCTTTAATTTTGCTAGGGTCTACCTTAACTCCTTCATGAGATACAATATGACCCAGATATTCCACCTCTTGTACCCCAAAGAAACATTTGGATCTTTTTGCATATAATTATTTCTCCTCCAATAGTTGTAGCTCCCTATAACCATGTTCAACATGATCCTTCCAAGACTTGCTGTAGATTAGTGTATTATCAAAAAGTACTAACACAAATTTTCTAAGGAAGGCTTTGAAAATGGAATTCATCAAACCTTGAAGTGTAGAAGGTGCATTGGTAAGGCCAAAAGGCATGACCAAAAACTCATAGTGACCCTCATGAGTTCTAAATGTTGTTTTCGGAATGTCTTGAGTCTTCATTCTGATTTGATGATATCCTGAACAAAGATCTAACTTGGTGAAGTAAATTGATCCATGCAATGCATCCAATAATTCATTAATGACAGGAATGGGAAACTTATCTTTAATAGTGAGCTTGTTGAGCTCCCTATAATCCGGACACATGCGCCATGATCCATCCTTCTTGTGCACCAATACTACTAGAGTAGAGAAAGAAATTTGGCTAGGTTGAATTATACCAGCCTCAGGCATTTCTGCAACCATACTTTCAATTTCACTCTTTTGGGCATAGGGATATCTGTACAGCCTAATGTTTGGAGGACCACTTCCTCGAATCAAATAAATAGCATGATCATGATCACGAATAGGTGGGAGACCTTTGGGAGTCTCAAATACCTTGGAATGATTGTCCAAGACTTTTTGGAGATCTGGATAAATAGATGATTTCAATGTGGAAACATCTAGCGAACATAATTGTGCAATTACACCTCGTCGTTCCTTGTTTAGAATCTTTGTCATACTGTTAAAGCTTATTATCTTTCTCGGTTTCCCTGCAATACCCCTTAATTCAACTTCCTTTCCCTCCGCATAAAATTTCATGAAAAGTTCTTGAAAGTTAAAAGCTATTGTACCCAAGGATTGTAGCCATTGGACTCCTCGTACAACAGCAGTACCTCCCATTGGAATGGAAAGCATTGGGCTTTTCAATACATATTCTCCTATGGATAGCTTGATATTATTGCACTTTCTAGAGAAATTTATCGTTCCTCCATTTGCAACCATCACTTGACACTCTAGTGCTAGATATAGGAAGCAATTTAATTCTTTTTCTATCTTACAATGAATAAAATTGTGGGTACTTCCTGAATCAATCAACACTATTACCTTTTTCTTCTTGATTTGTCCTTCTATCTTGATGGTTTGAGGAGTGGTAATTGCAGCCAATGCATTACAAGATATGGTCGGATTCATTTCTTCTTTATCTAGGCTTTGTTCCTGGAGTATATCCTCTTCTTTTGACCTTTCTTTCTCCTTTTCTTCTTCCTCTTCACAATCTATGTAGAATAATTTCTTCTCAGCACACTTATGACCTTTAGTGTATTTGCTATCACAACTGTAACAAAGCCCTTTTGCTCTTTTTTCTTCCAATTGTTGTGGTGTCAACCTTATAGGTTGTAGAAGGCTAGGGGCAACAACACTTCCATCTTTATAGTTGTGAGTGGTATGCTTCCTGGTTTCCATAATTTTGCTTTCCATTTTTCTTGCTAACTTGAATGCCTTCCCTAATGAATCAGGTTCCCAAAGGCGAACATCATGTTGGATATTATCCTTTAAAGTCCCTATGAACACATCAATCCTATGCTCGTCTGGAATATTTTTTACCCTTATGTTCAATTTTTGGAACTCCTCAATGTGCTCCATTATTGAACCCTTTTGTTTGAGACTTATCAATTGGCTAAAAAAAGTGTTGCTTTTTGTATCCTCATAATGTGCTGTCAATTCTTCTGTAAAAATTTGCCAAGTGATAATTTGTTTATGAGAGCAAAGCCATTGATACTATACAAACTGATTTGGTTCCAAATATAAAGTTGCAATACGTACCTTTTGTGTGTTTTGCAATTATTGAGATCAAAAAATTGCTCCATCTGTAATATCCATGTTGCAGGATCCTTGCCATCAAACTTCCTCATATCGATTTTTGGAATATGGTGGGTCTTCGATCCAACATTAGAGTCTATGGAATCATGATGAACACTTCTTTTTTTCTCATCATGAGTTTCCTTTACTACCCTTTCACCATTAGTGACCATTTCTTGTAGCAAATTATTCAATTTTATATTCAATTCTTCCATCTTATCAACCATGCCATCCATATTAGTGTCCATGCCATTCATCTTAGCTTCCATGCCTTTCTTTAAACCATCTATCTTAGCTTCTACACCTTTTTGTGCAAGTGACACTTGTTGCACTTGGTCTCATAATTTTGATATATCATGTTGCATTTCTTCCTCTTCTTCATGAGTCATGCTATATCATTCAGGTTGCTTACTAGGTGTTTGCATTTTCTTTCCTCGAGGCATCAATTACCGATAATAATGCTTTACTATACCCTTTGAATTCCTTCAAACTAATTTTTCAAACCAAGCTTATGCAAAAATTTAAAAAAAATTACACACCTTTTTTCACTTTGTAGGAGCTTGATATTGAATCTAATGTATCTCTGTAATTTCGGATCATCTAGTTCTGAAATTGCATCCTGTAGTAGCCCTCTGCATCCTCTTTCCAATGCCACTAGTCTTATCCAAATCGGATTCTCCAAGGAAGAGTTATGCACAATCTCCCAAGATGACCTGATTATAGACCTTTCCAGAAGAGAGAACTTGTATGAAGTGCCATGTGTCACTGTTTTGACCTTTGGCTCTGAAAATATATACTATAAACTACAGTCCGTCCTCTTTCTGTACCTTCTTACAAAATTTCAATCTGATTCTCAAAGAGAAAGTTATGACGATTTTCCCCAGGTCACCTGTTTTGAATGTAATTCAGGAGTTTACAAAAAGACCAACTTCCTCAGATCATATCTCCGCAAATATAGCACGAAAAGCTCTGAAATTCGGATCCGAGGTTTAGTGTGATTTCATCTCAAATGGTTTTTTTTTTCGCTTTTGAAACATCGCAGAAAAAAAGTTATAGCGAAAATGCCACGATGACCTATTTGGAGCAGCGAAACCCTAGAATCCAAAGCTCTAATACCAAATGTTATGAAACCAGCTCACAAAAAGATAGAAAAGACAGTTGAACGCCTTAGAATTCAGCCTCTTCGAGGGGGCAACCTCCTTTACATTACACAAATGAATTATTCTTGGATGATTCAAATGACAAAACCTCCTTTCTATATATAGGAGTCTAAGGGGTCACAATATAACCAAGCCGACCTAACAATAATTATATAAAGGCACAAAAATAACAATAGAGAGATTCTATGGGGCACAGTAATAACAATATGGGGACAATAGGGGCACAACAATACTAATAAGGGATACAATTACAATATTAATGGGCACATCACTAGTATTATAGGGACCTAACATAATCATCACTCTATGTTGGAAAACAAGTTTTTGGATGTTAAGGATTGGATTATTTTCCTTTCTAATTATAAACTAAATTTACCTATTAGTATGAATATTACAAGAACTAATTTCATTAAAATGTTATCCTCTGAAATTGTTTTTTAATCCAAATTATCATTCTCTTTATCTTACTATTTTAATAAAATGAGAAGTAATATAAGTATTTATATCTATACTCTTTCATAAAATGTAAACATTTCTTATAAAAATATACACATTTCTTATAAAGCTATATTATTATTATTTATAAAATGAAAATTTTATACACAATTTTTGCAATTTTCTTTAAACACAATTAAATATAACATTAAACCTTATAAATCTTTTCATAATTACCATTTCCTTAAAAGATACGATAATAGAGATATTGTATTTAACAAATGTGTTTTTGAAGAAATATTAATACATTTTCTATGCCTTTGTTAATCAAAAGACAAATTATAAATTCTTACTACATCTTTCAAGAAATATTACAAATTCTTGTTAAATTCAACAACCAATAGAAATATTATTTATGTATAAATATAGTTGGAGATTGATAGAAAATTATATTCTACTACTACCATATTATGTTTCCCCTATTGGTTAATGATATGTGAAAATTCAAGAATTTATAAAATGTGAAAATAAATATGAATATTAATTTTACTACCTTTTAATATGATTGTTTTTTAAAATATTATTATTATTATTAAATATTGGATTTTTATTTAATTTATTATCTTTTTCAAGACAGAAAAAAATTGAACATGTTTCTATTAATAAGAGAGCCATGTTTACATGTAACATATTGTTAAAATGTAGCATCAGATATATAGCCACATGGACAACTAATCAACGCTCAACAACAACCAATACTAGCCAAAACTCTAATATTTGAAATCAGTTGCCTCTAATACCTACCAAAAAATAATCATATACTAATTCATCATACAAGGCCAACAATAATTAGGATGAAAATATAAACTCCTAGAAAAAGATGCGATAGTAAACGAGGCATTAAGGCCCAAAAATAAAAAACAAAAGAGATAGATTTGTCCATGAGCTCGAAGGGAAAAAATTGGTACTAATGTGACATTCTTGCAAGTAAACAGAATATTTGATGCAACCCAGATTCATTGAAACTCATTTCTTTGAAAACTTCTTAGTAACAACATTGAATTCCCTATGTAGATGTGAAAAGGTGACTTGTTGGAAAAGTCCTCTGATCTTGTTTATTTATTTGATGCATCCAATGGACGAAATGTGGAGGGGAAAAGTAGTCCCATTGTTAATCCAATGTATGGTTATCTGAGAATCGCCAAAGATATGAAAAACATCAAGGTTTAGTTGCTTCACACAATACAGTAAACCCCATAATGCAATAACTTCCACTTTCTTAGTGCCATGTTCTCCATTCCAATGAAAATGATACATGAGATCTGCATTAGTAGCAATGCAGACTCCACAACCACAACATTGATTCTGGGATGCCCCATTGAAATGGCTGAGAGGAAAAGATTTGTGTGAGGGTCAAGACTTTATAATATTGTTCATCATGTAACCAGTTGTCCACCGGTATTCACGGTATAAAGCATAGATTTTGGAACAAATATATTGAATGCTATATCTACGATCCTCAAAGATGGGTGTATTACCCGCTTGATAGATTCCCCAACAAATAAGAAAAGGTAGTATGTTTCCAACCTGTGTCGAGACTATCCATTGTTTGAAACCCTCCTCAATTGTAGGCAAGTCCCAATTAATATTAATCCTGATATTCTGGGAAACATAAATCCATGTCCCCATAGCATAAGGACACTTGAGGAATAAATGTAGAGCATTCTCATCAGAGAATTGACATAAAAAACATATTCTAGGGCCACATAAACCACATTTTCCCAAGTTATCCCAAGTTATTATTTTATTCCTACAAACAAGCCAACCAAAGAGAAAGATTTTTTTGGGCATGTGCCATGTCCAAACCCTGTCAAACCAAAAAATTCCTTATTGACCTCTGAGAGTGTCTGAGATATAATTGTCTATATTATTGACTAAGTTATTCCCATGTCGTTTGCCCACCTGCAAGCAAAGACTATCTTCACCTTGATTTAATGAAACACCAAACATGTGTGACTGTTGTATATATCTATTCCATCAGACCGAGTTTTCAAATCCCATTCTTGGATCCTCCGCATTCATCCAAATGGGATATAAGTGTAAGGGAATAATCCCTTTAAAATATGAGTAATGTAAAAGATTCCCTTCGCATGTAAAAATTCATTGGTCTGTCTAAGAATCTTATCTAAGTCCATCATACCATAAGCCAGGTCTATGTCTATCATGATATCTAAACCCGATCTAATATACCGCCCGATATTCTCAATAGTCCACCACATGCTCAACATAATATTTTTCCAAATGTATGATCCATTCTTTATGGAAATAGCACCCTATCTCAATCAATCTGTAGTCCTCCTATTCTTTAAATATTTACCAATAATAATCTTGTTCGAGATACCAGACCCAGAAAATACCTTCCAGAAATTGTTCGACAACAAAGTCCATCTAAAAAATTCAGTTCACTCAATACCCCACCCGCCCAGAGATGTCCTTATGTAAATATTATCCAAACTAATCAAGAGAATATTCCTACTTTCCAATTGACCAGACCATATAAAATTAGTTATAATTGAAACAATATGTTTTATAATCGCCTTAGGAATTTTCTACATGTGCATTTAGTACACCGAGATAGTTTGTAAAGCAGATTGGACAAGGACCAATATTCCACTGATAGGAAACCATATGTAAGTCCACATATGTAATCTATATCTGAATTTCTCTATGATCCATTACCAGTCCGCCAGGAGGTATCTGTTAGGTTTCATCCTGAAACCCAAATAATTGAAGCCTGCTTCCAAAGGGAGTGTCTTGACTCCAAAAATCTCAGAAATCATCATAAACTATTCCAGCTCATCGGAAGCATATATAAGCTCTGATTTGGGAGAGTTAATTTTTAAACAATTGGCATCCCTAAAAGACATGATAATATGTTGTGGATGTGTCTATTGTTCAATAGAAACCTATCCAAAACATAAAACATCATCCATAAACATTAAATGTGTAATAGGTACCTGTGTTGTGATTTTAATTCCTTGAAATCTAGACCACATTCGTTTTCCACTAGAATCTGCGTGCTAAGGAGTTCAATGGCTAGTAAGAACAACAATGGAGATAATGAGCACCCCTTCCTAAGGCCTCTGTATGCACAAAACAAAATAGATGGGACACCATTTATAATAACTACATATGACACATATTGAATGCAAGGCATAATCCATTCAACTACCTTCACAAAGATTCCAATATTATGTAAGATCAACCTCAAGAAGGTCCAATTTGGACTATCATATGCTCAATGGAGATCTAGCTTTAAAAGTATCGTATCCTTGCATCGAGTTTTGATAGTGTGTAAAGTTTCCTTTGTAATAGAAACCGCTTCTGGTATGTGCCTGTTGTTGAGAAATCTAAATTGTTTAAGGGATATATGATTTGATAGACACCCCTTGACTAGAAATTACTATACTTTTATAAGGCAATTTTATATCTATTTTTAGCTTTGGGGGTGCTGCCCCCGAAACCCCTGCTGGGGGACCACTTGCCCCCGCACCCCCCCAACGTAGAGGGGTATACAAACTTCCTGGGGTATACATCCGGCTGAAACAAAGACTTCTAAATAATCATGCTCCACACCCAACAATCGAAGCCTTGGGAATTAACACGATAAAATTCATGTTAACATCACTAGAAGCTCTCTTGTGTATCTTGGATTCCTCCACCATCCCAAATAGGCCAAGACCCATAATCTCTTTAAAGTGAATTAAAATCTCGATTGTCCAACCATCTGGGCCAAGACACTTATCTTTTGAGAAATATTTAAGAATATTAAACATTTCCTCCATAGTGAGAGCATGAAGGCTTCACTCAATGAACCTCTGACCTATCACGTGCGTTCATGACATATTAAACAATACCCTTATTTTGACTAAATATTGGAAAATACCTATAAAAATCACATTATTTAACCCCCTACCGATACGAAGCCAATACAACTTCGCAATTTAAAAAACCCCTGCTTTCACTAGATATTGTAGGTATCCAAGTTTTCATTAACAATTTTGATACCCCTTTATATTTTTTCTTTAACTTTGAGTTCCATTTTTTATACCTGCCAATGTAAAAATCCTTTGCCCTTTATATATATTTCCCAATATATTATGCCATTGTTTCCTCAATTATCCCCCAATATGAACCATGTGGTATGGTATTGCTCCCCTAGTGAAGGCCCTGTGAGTGAGAGGGGGATCCAACCAACCTTTCTTCCTACTCGTAGAAAATTTGTGGATAATGTTCTATGAATGAGAGTTGATTCTCTATCTTAGAAAAATCATTGGCTTTATAAAAATTCTCAAAAAACTGCACCACCAATTTATGAACCTCTTAACTCTTTGATGCTTTAGCACTCATCCCATCCTCAATCTCCCATGTTCTATTGTGTTGTCTCATGTTTTAAGTGAACGTATGGAAAAATGTTGTATTCTTATCTCCACATGCTATCTAAGTCACATGACTTTTCAACCTCCATTTTTTTTCTTACATAGGTAATATATGTCTTTTGCAAGTTTCAAGCTCCATAAGTCTATGGTTCATATATGTAGATAAAAGGTCCTTTGAATATGGATCTCCAATGAGGGCCATCTCAAAATCAATCTCCTTAAGTTCCTTCTTGTGTTGAGCTTTCTTTTGAGCTATCCATTCACAGACTCCCCCATAAAACTTTCAATTTGGGAACCACCATGCCCATACGAGATTTGCCCAATGAGTCCAAACATTCACTCCATGTCTTATAAAACATTTAATATATTTTCTCCTATTGCAATATTTCACATTTAATGTTTAAAAGGAAAAGTTTCCAAGGCAACGAGAAATATTTTTGATTAATTTTATAAAAAAGTTAAATTTATTTTAAGAATGTTAGAATTCTATTTTTTTTTTAAGAAAGTTAGAATTTTAAAATTTAAAATTAATTTTATAAATGTTGTATTTTACATTTCACATTCTTTTGATAATTCCTTGAATATTGAGTGGTCTATCCATAGCCTTGGGGCTTGATTGTAATTTTTGGCTAATACACCTACATAAAATCAAATGCCTATAATCAATCCATAATCATTTTTCATTTTTTTGAAGAAAGTTAGAATTTTAAAATTTAAAATTTATTTTATAATTGTCTTATTTTACATTTCCCATTCTTTTGAAATTCCTTGAATATTGATTGGTGTATTCATAGCCTTGGATCGATTGTAATTTATGGCTAATAAACCTACATCAAATCAAATGTCGATAATCAATCCATAATCATTACTCACTCTGTGAAAATAAATATTTCATCAGTGTGTTTGGGTTTTAGTTTTAGGATAAATAGTCTCATTTAAATGTTAAGGATTAGAATATTTTCCATTCTAACTATAAACTAAGTTTACCTTTAGCATATATATTACAAAAAATAATAATCATTAAGATGTGATCCTCTAAAATTATCTCTTTGATCCAAATTATATTTTTTTTTACCTTATTATTTTAATAAAATCAGAAGAAATATAACTATATCTATATAAACTTTCTTCATAAAATGTAAACATTTCTTTTAAAAATATACATATTTCTTATAAATCTATATTATTATGATTATTATTTAAATAATGGAAATGTATACATAATTTTCATTAATATTTTTAAGCTCATTTAAATATACCACCTTTTTCTTAAATGTATATATATATATATAATGAAAGAGACCTTGCATTTTATAAATTCCGTATTTTACATTTAAGTATCATTGACTTTAATTTTTAATCGAAAGGCTTAAAGCCTTGTTTAGTCGAAATACTTTTGATTGATTTTATGAAAGTGCTTACTAATTCTACCCCATGGCGTGTGCAGTCAATGCTTTGTGATTAATTTTATGGAAATGTGATACATTTTCTTACCTTTCTTACTTTATTCAAACTTCAAAGAGGAAACCTGTATTTAATTTATCTGAGTGCGCTCTTCTTTTTGGAAAGATATGGGAAAGATTCAATTCTTCTGGCAATTCTGCTGCTATATAGTTACACTACCAAACTTCATTTTCTGCCGTATCGGTGATTCCTGAAATGCAGATTTATTACGTTCCTTCTCTTTTCTCAAAATGTGTATTATTAGAATGCTTCTCCTTTCCACCCTTTCTTTCATTCTCTTTCTCAATCCTCCTTTTGTGTTTTCCACACCCATCGCCCATTTCCCTTGTCTCACCAATGCTTCTGATCAACATGCCCTACTTGCTTTCAAGTCTACCATCACATATGATCCCTACCAATCATTAGCTACTACATGGAAACCAAATGTATCATATGCAGCAGGCACAAGCAGAGAGTTGTTTCCCTCAATATTTCAAGCATGGGATTACAAGGTACATTTCTCCCCTTCTTGCCAATCTCTCCTTTCTTACAGTACTCAGCCTTCGCAATAACAGTTTCCACGGTCAAATTCCCCATCAATTGGGAACCTTCTCTCGCTTAAAGTTGCTTCACCTTTCTCTCAATCAACTCCAGGGTTCCATTCCGCCCACTCTAGGTATGTACCGCATTTTGTAGAACTTGACTCTCTCCTATAAAAATCTCACAGGAATCATTCCCCCACAACTATGTGTTCTCCCCAACCTAGTATTGATGGCCTTGGGAGTTAACAATTTGACGGGAACAATCCCGTACTACTTGGGAAACACATCCTCTTTACAGTTCTTAGATTTAGGTAGAAACAACCTTCACAACAGTTTTCCTTCCGAATTTGGTATGCTAAGCCAGCTCAGCCTTCTTAATCTGGATGCTAATTAGCTAAGTGGCAGCATTCCTTCTTCCCTTTTCAATTGTACAAAGTTTCAATTGATTGACTTATCAGGCAACCAGCTCAGTGGAATAGTGCCCATGGAGTTGGGTAAATTGACACATCTCTAGAAGCTAGCCTTTGGCAGAAATCACTTGATTAGCAGCACCACCACAGGATGCCCCATTCTTGCTACTCTTAGTAACTGTTCCAATCTACTATTAGTAGACTTATCTGAGAATAATATCACAAGAAAATTTCCATTTACTATAGGCTACCTCTCTACAAAACTCCACTTCTTAAACTTGGGTTTCAATGAATTAGCAGGAGGAATACCTCCACAAATTGGAAACCTAACTAGTTTAACATTCTTCAGTTTAGAAAGTAATTATTTTACAGGGTCAATTACTTCTTCAGTTAATATGCTTTAGAAGTTGGAGAGGTTATATATGGATTCCAATAATTTACAAGGAAACATCCCTATGGAAATTGGGCAGCTAAAAACCTTAGGGCTCTTAGATCTCTCTAGAAATAATCTCTCTGGAAGAATCCCTGATTTTGTGGCCAACCTCCAGCAACTAAGATATTTAGATCTTAACCATAACCAATTATCAGGAAATATACCTGCAAATTTAGGGAAATGTGTGAACTTACTACTACTAGATCTATCATACAACAAACTTACTGGGAACATACCTCCACAAGTTGCAGGCCTTGCAAATTTAGCCTTCTATTTCAACTTGTCAAACAATTTATTACATGCCCATGTACCTTTAGCACTAGGAGAGTTCAATAAGCTTCAAGCTATAGATATTTCTGCAAATCAATTAACTGGTTATATTCCAAGTGCACTTGGAAGTTGCCAAGAAATAGAATATCTTAATCTTTCTTGCAACAAATTTGAAGGTCCAATTCCACTATCCCTCAGTGAACTTCTTAGCCTTCAGGATCTAGATCTCTCATCCAACAATTTGTTAGGTGGAATACCCATATCGCTAGAAAATCTCACAATGCTCCATCACTTGAATTTTTCTTTTAACAAGTTGATAGGAGAAGTCCCTGAAGAGGGGGTTTTCAAAAAGATTTCCGCCACTACATTTATGTGAAATCTTGGTCTATGTGGACCTTGGGTAAATCTACCACAATGCAATGCTCATAAACATGAAAGTGTTCTAAATCTAAAAAGTGTTATCGCACTTGTTTTTGTTGTAGCATTTGTTGTGTTGCGTTTGTTTCTTGCAATCTTGTGGAGAAAAAAATGCAAGAGACATATTCAGAAAGAGAGTGATCCAAAATTAAATGTGGGGCATTGAAGAATGTCCTATGTAGAGCTCACCATCACAACAAATGAATTTAGTGATGCCAACTTGTTAGGAGTTGGTAGTTTTGGCAAAGTGTACAAAGGGGTTTTGAATGATGGCACAATGGTGCTCAATCTACAAAAATGAAGGGGCTCAAATGATCCAGGTGGATATTGGTGGCCACCCTCCAAGTCCAATTGGACCCCCACCATTGTTTCTTTTAGCTTTTCAGTTTCCTTAATTGTAGCACAGTTTACTATTTTTAGCAGTTTTACGGGTCCTGAAATTCCAGAGCCGTTTTGAGGCCCTAAGTGACGTTTTCTTGGAAAAATGGGAGAAACATGGTTCCACGATGTTAGGTTCCTATACCAATAGGTTTCATATTTCATGATTGACATGGAAGTTCCAAATATGTTCATCTTTGATCCTGCAAAGGTTCCATATTTTTGTATACAGATACATGTGTAAATATTGTTCTTTATATTGATGGGTGGCCCAACAGTTCAATCTGGACCATGCCATGTTTAAATTGCTGTTGTAGAATAGAGAAAGAGCATCTGTCCAAACAGTTTAAGCTTGGCAGATCAGTAGCTAGGTAGAGAAATTAAGGAGCCCAACTGTTTAATCTGGGCCCTTGGAAGTAATAAGGGTAGATTTAGATAGGAGGGCAGTCAAAAGAAAAGAAGACAATCAGGGTTTGCAAGTCTAAGTGCACCCATCCAAAAGGAAGAAAAAATGTTAGGTGTATTAGGCTGGGTAGGTAGCTTGAGGTTGCAGAAGCAAGGTCATCATCAGTTTTTGTCTTGACAAATAAAGATTCATCTCATCAACAATACAAGTGCCAAAGCAGTGGTTTGGTGGCAGAACTTTGGAAGCATGTCTAACTCCCTTTCACTACCCCTCAGAATTTCTTACTAACACCCCTTGAGGACTTTGGGATCTGCCCAACAAGTCCTGTTTTCACCTCATTCTTTTGAAATTTCAAGTCAAGTTTTGGCTCTCCTAAATGAAAAGAAGCCACATTTCTTGTGTAAAATCACTCCTTCAGTCCATGCAATCCCTATGTCTAAGTCGCTTCACAAACTTAGCATCATTCCTCTTACACTTCCACTTCGCAAAATCATATTAACCTCTAATTCTATTGTATAGCTCCCTAACTACTCTCCCATCCCTATTTTCTATAAAAAGTCATAGAAAACCCCAAAAAATACTAAATATCCTACCCTATAGCACTGTAGCTATGTAAATATTGTTTTGGGAAATAATAGTCCATCTAGGACTATTATGAACCCATCTGCATCCTAACCCTGGAATTAATCTAACTTTTGGTTAGGTTAATAGCCCATGCTTACCCTTCTACCCTTGTATTTTTCCCATTTTACCCCTCCCCTTTCGTTTTATATAGTTTGGTGTCTAAAGGCTTTGTTAGACATTAAATTATTTTTCTATGTCCGCACCAAAAAACCCACAATTTCCCATTAACCAAAGTTTTTGAACCCGTCGCGCAATATTAATTTAATATTCGAGCGGGCCCCCGTGCCGTAACATGCCCCCAAGTTGCCATCCCGTCAGCCCTCTGATCCGCTCTCCCAGATCCGACGGCCCTTGGCGATTTCGAAGCCATCGCGACGTTCGACAGTTAGCTTCCGATAGCATAGCGGTTTCTCCGCCATACAAAAGACGCGTGTCTCCATGTGATTGTATCAGAGCCCCTCTAACACTTACCAACTCTGTACCAAAGGTGGTCCGATAAAACCATTTACCGCCTTTTGGTCCCCGCTGCTTGTGTCATGCGCCATGTCAGTATTTGCGTCAGCCCCTTGTCACCGTTTTGCCCGACGCGTTTGCCTAGTCATCCTGCCATGTCACTGCCCACGTCGGCTCCCATGTCACCATCCCTACCTGGTACGCGACAAAACCTACGTCATCATGACGTCAACATAAAAAGCGCCAAAAAGTCCGAAAAAGCCAAAATTTGTTAAAAAGTCGCGAAAACGATGCTTTTCCGCATTTTCGTAATTTGTCTGTTGGTGAAAATCCTACATGCGCTTCACGACGATAATCGCCATAGCTCCAATCCGCCACCTAGAAGAATCCAGGCAGCAAACTTGACCTCCTCTGTTCGACCTACGGCCTCATTTCGCACCAAACTCCCAGAAAATAGGTATTTATCCATTGGCTGCCCGCAAACCTTGTTTTTCCTCTGAAATTTCTCTGTCAAAATCACTGAGAAAGTCTAAACATGACCTCAATTCATAGTTGCCTTAACTCTCTATGCC
The DNA here is from genome assembly GCA_031772625.1 of Pinus tabuliformis. Classification (NCBI taxonomy): domain Eukaryota; kingdom Viridiplantae; phylum Streptophyta; class Pinopsida; order Pinales; family Pinaceae; genus Pinus; species Pinus tabuliformis. The sequence continues at coordinate 1,125,929,539 of CM062813.1, read as the reverse complement.
CCAATTTATGGTTTCACCGTGCATTCCGGGTAAAAAACTCTATATCCGTCTGCTAAGCTATCCATCAAAAATATGAAATTGAGCTCGTTCCCGCTGAGGCCACTCATCTTTCACTGCCTTTTAATTTCACCACTAAAAGACTCTGCACACTCTGTTGCCCTTGATAGTGTCATTCACTAAGGCCATCTTCCATTTGAACTCAGATTATAAGCAATTTTGCTAAAAAACCTACTGTCAGCACCTGATTTCCTATTGGCACTCAAACTCAAATCCAGTTGTAAACTCTATTGACCATGGAGGCTCCAGTGGCCTTAAACATTGCCCCTTTGAATGCCCCACACAAGAGCTTGGAGTGGTTGCCCCTTGCTGACAGGGATTACCAAATGATGGAGACAATGGAACTGTGTAACAAATACCATATTGAAACCTTTTGTGAGATGAGAAGAAAACATAGAATCAGAGCTGATGTCCTGGGTATTTGGGAGTCCAATATGCCAATTTATTATCTCCCACAAGTGAATGTATTGCCTGACTTTATCCATCAATGTTGTGAGAATTATGATCCCAATCAAAGAGCAGTCCTGGCCCCATCTGGAACTGTCTTTTTTCATATCTCCCCTCAAGCCATAAACCAGATGCTAAACTTTGAACCAACAAAGCCTCTGGCTCCTCTCTCCATGAAGCTTCTGCTTGACCAGGGTGCTAAACTATCCAGCTCAGAAATCACAAGGATTACCCAGTTGTTCATGCAGCCAAATTGTCAGCCCCAGCAACCTCCTCCTTATTTGCATGTTTGGTTCAATGAAATAGGTAGACTGCTAGTAGACATGATATCCTACATCCTAGGATTCAATACCAGTGAGTATGTTGATGAGACAGTCTTGGTTCTACTATCTATGTTTGCTCCAGGACGGCCCCCTGCTGTCCAGTATGATTATGCCACCTTTGTAGCTGACAAAATTCATGAACAATTCATGAATTTGGAGAGAGAAAGGGTATTCAAATACACCTCCTACATATATCATTTACTGCTGTACAATCAACCTGACAGTTTCCCAGTTTTCCTCAAGAAGTTAGATGCTAAGGGAAAGAGAAGGTCTGTAATATTTTGGTCATCAGTCTGCCACCATGTCTATTACTCTCCATACACCTACTGTGAGTTCATTGATCTATTTATATACCCAGCTTCTTCCTTACTGGTGAGCACTCCTCTTCTTAGACTCACAGATGAGATGCAAAAAATCCTACAGCTTTCCAAAAGCTACAGCATTGGAGACTGGTATTTTTACCAAAACCACACAGTAATCAGGATCTATGGCTGTGAATTAGCCCCCTACAGACTGCCAAAGTACGTCCCTATGAGACTCTTTGCCTTGGAATACTTCTGGCAATTTGGTAATGCAGATATGATTCATTTCTATGGCAGAAGTAAAAAAGCACAGCTCAAGATTAGACATCAACTGGGCCCATTCATTTTCAATAAGAGGGAGGAAGCCTGGGAAGAGGCAGACAAAATGTTGAAAGATTTCCTACTGTTAAAAACAAGTTTTTATTGGGCACCATATGACCCCAATCACTTTATAAGCCTTAGAAGAGTCAAATACAGGCTTGCTAGTTATGACCACTGTAGTATCCCACAAATTGAACAATATGCTAACCAACAAGAGTGGGTAGAGGGCACACTAGTTGAGGAATTTTCTAAGGAAGAGTTAGCAGAAAGAGCAATAAAAAATCTTGAAAAAGCAGTTGACCTGGAATCTTTTGGACAGGTGTTTTTTACAGCCCCTCGGCATCTTGGAGAAAGCACCTCATCTACCACAGTCTCCCAGCAACCTGCCCAAGCAAGTGCCCAACTAGCAGCTACAGATAAAGGTAAAGAAGTGCAGCATTCAGAAGAACAGGTGCACAATTTAGAACAGCAAAAAGCAATGGCAGACTGGCCTGCTGCTACAAACGAACAAAGTCAAGGGCAAGGCCCTCCTACTAAAAAAAAGATAGCTGAAATTCCAGTACTGCAAACTCTGGCCAATGAAGAGAGAGCAAAGAAAAGGGATAGGCAAGAAGAGACACCCTTAGGGACTTCCACAGACCAGCCAGGAGAAAAAAGACTAGGACTAAATCCTTTCTCTGAAGAGGAATTGCCAGAAGGGGAAACTGAATAGCAAGTTCCCCCAAGCATGGAGACATCAGCTAGCTCCTTCCAGCAGGAGCAAGAGAGACAACAGGGTGTGGAGGTAAGTTCTTTAAGGCAACACAGCAGGCAAAGCTTTGACATCAAAAAGGTATTCATGGATATCAAAGCCAGAAATGATCCAGTCAGGTATCAACTCTACAACCAATTGTTAAGAATGGCACCCACCAATCAGCAAAGGCTAATGGCAGCCTATGACATTCAAGAAGGGAAAATGACTCTAAGTCATTTCAGAACTGTAATGCAGCAACCACAATCAGCTGCCGACTACATCAGAACCAATCTGGAGGTTTTCTCTAAGGACATCCATCCCATGGACCAGATTGAGTCACATAAGCAGACCAGAGAGCTGGTATACTCTACCTTAACAGACAAGACATTGATGGCCCATAGATTGCAAAACTCTTTGCACAATACTGTTGCCCAGCTGGAATTAGAAAAAGCTTCATCGCAAGCCAAGGACAATAGAATCAAATCCTTGGAGGAAATTATTATAGAGCTGGGACATGATCCCAATGACCCCAAGGGCATACAAGCTTTGATGAAGAAAAAGGATGAAGACATAGCAGCCCTTAAAGGACAGATCAAACTGCCAGCTACACTACATTCTCAAACTACAGAGGTAGCGCAACAAAAAGAAGAACAGGATGTGGTAGCTCTACTCATGACCTTACCCAAAAGGTTGATAGAAACAGAGGGTGCCTTGGAGGCATCATTGAAGGCAAAACAAGGAAAGTTGGCTTCTCAACCAACACAAACAGTTACAACTACTGAAACCGTGCCTCTTATGACTACTACAACAGATCCTCCCACCGGTCAAACTTCAGAAGCAGGCACTTCAAGCTCAGCACCAATTCTAGCAATGACAACAACAGCACCACCATCAGAGCAGGAGACTAGCCTAAGTATGCAGAATATGATGAAAGAAATAAAAGCCCTTGAACTGCAAATGGCAGAATTGAAGGAGGCCAAAGAAAAATTGACCAAAATTGAGGAAAAATATGACAAATCAAAGCAAGATGTAGCTGAGAAGACAAGGGAGGTAAAGGCTCTGGAAAAGAGAATAAGAGAATTGGAAAAGGAACTCACTCTTGACAAAACTCTAGCTGAAGTCAAGAGAATTTTATGGGCCAAGATTGGCCAATCCATCACAGACCAATGGCAATCCATTGAAACCATTCATGAGCAAATGGATCTGATAAGTTTGGCCCAGTTTGAAAATCAAAAGGCCAGGGCATCTTTGGGAAATATGCCTGAGCTAGCCAATAGGATGATCCAAGTCCTTAACACTCATACCAAAGATCAGTTAGCAGCAATAGGTATCAGGAGTAGGACTGATACCATTTTACTAATAAAGAGGGTGTTGACCTTAAGAAATTTTGTACAGACTCTAGACAGAAATGGCCAAGAAATACAGGCAGAAGTGAATGAATTCATCACGAAGATCGCAACATTGCAAAGCAGAGGACTTACCAGTTTGGTAACCACTGTTGGAAGATTGTTATCACATGAGCATTATGCCAAGAGAGTTCACAACTATGCCTCCAATCAAATTACAACATCCTCAAGCACCGCAAAGGAAACACGACCCCCATCTGGATAGAGTCTCTATGATAAACTTGAAAATTTGTTCTATATTGAACATGAAATCAACCACATTTTTGAAGACCAGCCTACTTTTCATAGATACACTGAAGCTGATGAAACAATAATAAAAATGCAAAGGCATCAGCTACCTACAGAGGATTGGTGGAAAGGGATGATAGAGACATTGCTCAGGTGATTTTGTTTATTAATTCTTTTGATCAGCTACAGGTCAGCCAATTCAGCCAACTCACAAGCTTAGTCCACCTGTCAAATGAAAGATAACAGCAAAAAGTCAGCAGACGGTGATGACTCCAGCTCGTTAAAGATAAAGGCAACCAAGTACCGTAACAAAGCCTAAGCAGCGACATAGTAGCAAAGCAGCAAAAGGCGAAGGCATCAAACGTATGCACATCAGTCGACCGACTTACCAAGCCCATAAAGTCAAAATATCTCTGACAAAGTGGACAGCTAGCCCACTCTTATCTACTCTAGCATTTACTTTCTCATTTACTATTGTCTGAAGTTGGTAAAAGAAGTTATGAGCTGAAGACTCATCACCCAGATATTTTCTATCTCATTTTTGTATATATACGGCCCCATTAAACGAATTTGGGGTTGGTGATTTTCTCTCTAAAGAGCTGTATTGTACATTTTTGAAACTTTCTAATACGAAAAGCTGGTGGAGTTCATGTTGCACTGTCTGGATGTGAAATTGATGAATTGCTTTCTGCTACAGAATTCCTGTGTCGTTTTATGGAACAATACGTTTTTCTAAACCATGTTTTTCTTTTCTTTGTTTACAAAACTCACATGTGTTACATGATCTTAGTGGTAGAGAAGAAAGATAGCTCAGGATTTGTTTGAATACACCATAAGCTCAATCTCTGTTACTTATTATGTTTTCTTCAGAATTAGTCATAAATATGAATTCTTCATTGCTCATGTTTGCACTGATTCTCTCATTGTGAATGCTGTTTAGGAACTCTTATTTGCTCCTAGATAATATTCTCTCATATTCCTTCTATCAGCATAGTGAAAGATCCTTAACTGCCTTCCATTGCCTGATTTCATCCCATCATTTTGAGATTTGAAAAATTGTTTCATGCATGCCTGTCTGGCTCTGTAGCATCATTATTTCCAACAAGCACTTTCAGCAGCACATAATCATTGACTCCACTGCCCAATGGACTAAGACACTCTGAAAACTACATACCACCTCTGTTAGAAGACATCATCCAACCAAACTCAAAACAAAACTCTGTACATCATAACTAGCCTAAAATATCACCAAAACAAAACCAAATTGTAAAGAGAGAGCCCTCTCTGGCTACAGGTGGGCTAGGACCTGCATCCAAAAGATTGGTTAGTGGTTACCTCAGCCGTATTCCCTTAGGAGCCAGGGAAAAACCTGAGTGATAATATCATTGACGACTCCACTGGGGAACAAAATGAATTTTTCAAACTGCTGCCTATTCCTTAAAGCTATAGATGAAGTTTGAATGACAGCCAGGAAGCCTTAGAAATTGTTCTTGCTTTGCATTTACAGGAGTATATAAAGGCTGCTTCAGTCCATCTTCATTCTAGTTTGAAGCTCTAAACAACTGTTCCAAAAGTTTGATCAGTCTCTTTCCAATATTAAAACATTCCCACAAAATACCAAAAACAAATTCAGAAGCTGGCTCCAAAAAAGAAAACTCGTTATACTAGGTAAAATCCTGACCCAGATCCCCCAGCTGTTTTTGAAAATCATAATTTAATCCCAAAGATTTTCAGGAAACGAGGGGAACAAGAGGATTTTACTGATTCAAGTCCTAAAACAGTTAAGTTATATTCCAACCCCTGCTAAAGCTTCAGTATGTCCTCACATTACTATTGTTTCCCCTATTTCTTCATCCACTTCCCAAAGCACCTTCTCCACTCCTCCATTCACTACACATATCTCAACTACCTTCCCCACCGCTCCAGCTGTTCCATTGCTTCCGGTTGGCCCATTCATCCCTATAAATATGGCCAATCGTTATGCCCCTTTACAGCTACCTGCAAATCCAGGGGCTATGCCTCAGGATTATCAAACCAAAATCACATATTTTGATGGTACTGGCTCTTACACAGCCCAGCAACACACTAAGAAAATGTAGGACTATTTTGAGAATTATGAAATAGATGATAATGATGTAAGAATGAAGATTTTTGTCCAAAGTTTAACATGTGATGTAAGGCTTTGGTTCAGAGCGCTTCCTGTAAATTCCATAGCTAACCCAGAAGCTCTCTACCAGACATTTCTCAACAGGTGGGAAAAGAAGAAAGATCCACTTCACATTTTATCTGAATATGATACTATAAAAAGAGGCCCACAAGAAGTTGTCCTAGACTATTGTGCTAGCTTCAATAATGTTTATAATGCCATTCCTCAGAACCTTAGACCTCCACCTGATTTAGCTTTGATCAAATTCCCTGATGGATTTGATTCTGACATGGCATATCAGTTGAGGGAAAGAGCCCCTGCCACCTTAGCAGACATGCAAAATATAGTTGTTAGTGTGGAGGCAAATCTGATTGCTAAGCGAAATAGAGCAAGAGCTGAGAGAAGAACTACTTTCAAGAAGAGTCTTCAGCATTTGAACAAAAATTGGATGCAATCATCAAGGGCATGGACAGACTTGGAGATAGAGTGGAAACTATTGAAAGAAAATCATCATGGGAAGGACAACAAAGTAATACTGTAAGAAACCCAAACTTTAGAAAAAATCAAAATCCAAATGTTGGAAGGGCTGGCCCCGACCAGAACATCAGACCTCCCTTTCAAGAAAACTATGCCGAAGCATCAACATCTAGTGAACCAACAGAGGACCCTCACATCAACTTGATGGGTTTGAACAGTGAGAAACAAATTTTTCTAACCCAAGAAGACCAAGGTGATCATGATGTCAATCAATTTCAAACCAAGTCGGGAGAATCATTTGACTTCAGGGAAGGCTATGATGCAGCAGTATACGAAGTTCACAAGCAGTACAAATTGAGAAGTAGAACCATAGATGTACCTGAACCTATAAAGTCAAAGGATACTAAACAACCAAAGAAAATAAAAGATAAGGCTGTCCTCACAGAACCTTCTAATAAAACAGATCTAAACCCAAAGGAAGTTACTGTGGAGGATATATCAGACATACAACCCTTTAAGAATAAGCCATTCTCATTTCCCTCCTTAAAAAAAAATTCACACAGCGCGCCTGAAAATATTTCCAAAATAGAAGAAGCCCATAACAACATTGAAGATCAAAAAAGAATCACTGAAAATGCAATTGAAAAGGAAAAGTTTGCTAGTCACAACAATAAGACTCAATTGGAGAAACCCTTCAATTTAGAAGCAGAATTTGGTAAATTAAAAATAGTTATTCCTCTCTCTGAGCTTGCCAAACATGATGTATATAGACAACAAATCAATAGGTCACTGCAAAGGCCAGAGAATAGGGACGCTGTCAACGTCCTAGATGATCAACCTGAATTTCTTTTTGGTCCTGAAGTCAATGGTAAGACAACAAATGGAGGGGTTCCACCATTTTATGTCAGTTTAAACATCCATGATAAATTGCTACACAATGCAATGTCTGATTCTGGAGCTTCCCACAACTTAATTCCCAAATCTGTAATGGAAAAACTAGACCTAGATATCACAAGACCATACAAAGATTTGTTCTCATTTGATTCCAGTCAAGTCAGGTGTCTAGGCCTAATCAAAGATTTATGTGTGTCCTTGGTCCAGTACCGAACCAAAACAATCCTAATGGACGTGGTGGTAGCTGATATTACACCCAAATATGGTATGCTTTTATCAAGATCTTGGGGGGCCAAACTCCAAGGATCTTTGCAATTAGACATGTCTTATGCCACTATTTCAGTATTTGGGCAACCAAAGCGACTGTACCAGGAAACACTAATGAAATATGTGGTAAGCAGTCAAGAAAAGCCCCAAAATTTTCCGATCTATTCTATCCATTTTGATATGGATTCATTCATCTTGTACAACGCTGATATGTATCCTAAAGCTGATGTTGAATTCCTAGAAGCAACAGAAACACAAGAAATTGATGAGAAATTTGTTGTCCAAGATCAAAAAGTCATTAACATAACTAATGCAACAAAAGAAAAGGATACAACCAATGATGTGCAAGAGGCCAATCTGCCCCTTGAACAATTCTCTAAAACTCTCAATGCTAGTCATGACCACCAAATCTTATGGTATTTAGAGTTTGATGGCTCGGTAAACAAATTAGGAGCAGGGGCAAGGGTTTGGGTACACAATAGGAAAACTGATCAGGCTGAAGGTCATGCATATAGGTTAAATTTCAGATGTGCAAACAATATGGCAGAGTGTGAAGCCCTCCTATTAGGCCTCAAACTGATCAGAGATCTAGGGGCAACAAAAGTTTCAATTCTAGGAGACTCAGATCTGATTATACAACAAATGAAGGGAAATTTTGTCACAAATGATAATAGGTTGAGAGCTTATGGAGGGGCAGCCATTGAAATACTCAATACCTTCTCAGAATCTCAACTTACCAAAATCTCAAGAGAACACAATTTACACGCACATAGCTTGGCAACCTTTGCCAGCACATGAAAACTACCATTTGAGCCTAATCACCATTTCATAGCTGAAATAAAGCACAGGCCTACAGTCCCAGATAACATCAAGAATTGGCAAATCTTTGAAAATGACAAACAAATAAATAATTTCCTCACCTTACAACAAGAATTCTCAAGTTTAAACATTGATGCAAATACCATGGATGACCCACAACAAGTGGTGAGCAAAGGTGAGCAAATTATATCAGCTGAGACAGCAAAACAAATTTTGCACCCTACAACTTTTGATGACAAAAATGTACAAGAACTGAACCATGCACATTTTGATGAAATAGCTGAAGTAGAGGCTGAAGTTATTGAACTAAAGGACAATTTTTTGCCCACTGGTTTAACTCCTTTAGAAGATATGTTTGATTCAAATGATATTCCTAGGAAGCCAAAAATGCAACCCCTGAATGCTGAAATTGAGAACTGTAACATTGGGACTACACAAAAGCCTAAAATGGTAAAGTTTTCCAAGTCATTGCCTGCTGATCAGAAGTTAAAATATATTGACTTGTTCAAAGAGTTCCAAGATGTCTTTGCCTGGAGTTATGAGGACCTTAAATCCTATGATACTTCAGTCATCCAACACACTATACCCTTGAAGGAGAATCAAAAACCTTTTAAACAAAAGCTGAGAAGGGTGAACCCTGTCCTCCTCCCACTCATTGAAAAGGAAGTTAAACGTATGTATGAAGCCGGTATCATTGCACCTATTAGGTTCTCAGAATGGATTTCAAATCTAGTGCCTACTAGAAAGAAAAGTGGAGAGATAAGATTATGTGTTGACTTAAGAAATTTAAACAAAGTCTCTCTCAAAGACCATTACCCCTTACCCAAGATGGACCATATTTTACAAAGGGTAGTGGGGTCTTCCAGAATTTCACTATTAGATGGATTTTCAGGTTTCAATCAGATCTTAGTTCACCCAGATGATCAGGACAAAACTGCTTTCACAACACCTTGGGGTACTTTCAAATATGTAAAAATGCCTTTTGGACTCAAAAATGCAGGGGCCACTTTTCAAAGAGCAATGGACATAGCCTTTGCCAAAGAGATCCATGATTTCTTAGTAGTCTACCTTGATGATCTTACTCCATTTTCAAAATCAGACCAAGAACATTTAAAACATCTGAGGCAAGTATTCTTAACTTGCAGGAAATATGGCATATCTTTAAACCCAAAGAAATCCCTGTTTGGCCTAGAGGAAGGAAAACTTTTAGGTCACATCATTTCAAAGGATGGTATTAGGATTGACCCTGACAAAATTCAAGCTATTCTTCAAGTCCCTCATCCAAGAAATATTAGGGAACTACAAGCCTTTCTGGGGAAAATTAATTTCTTGAGAAGATTCATTCCTAATTTGGCCGAGCTCATAAGACTATTAAACAACATGCTGAAGAAAGATTCCAAAGTAAAATGGACCATGGAAGCCAAACAAGCCTTTGAGGACATCAAGATAGCCCTAACAAAAACACCAGTCCTCACTAGCCCCAAATTTGACAGAGATTTCATCATTTTTTCCTTTGCTTCTGAACATACAGTTGCTGCTGTCCTATTGCAAAGAGATGACCAAGGATGTGAGAATCCCATTGCTTTCTTCAGCAAAGCCCTTAGAGATGCTCCCTTAAAGTATCAAATCATGGAAAAACAAGCATATGCCCTTGTAAAAGCCATCAAAGACTTCAGATTTTATATTTTGTATTCACATGTCGTAGCATATGTTCCAAATGCAGTGGTGAAGGATATTTTAACTCAAGAAGGAATTGAAGGCAAAAGAGGCAAATGGATTGCCAATATCCTAGAATATGACATTGAAATCAAACCCACAAAACTGATAAAAGGACAAGGTCTAGCCAAACTGATGACTGAAACCAATTTCCTAGCCCTTGACATCAATCAACTGGACAATGAACAGGAGATGGCGACTCCACAGATCAATCAAGCCTTTTTACAATCACCTTTGTATGCTGACATATGTTTTGTATTGTTAAACCTGCAAGCTCCTCCAAGGTTGTCCAGGACAAAAAAGAGGTTCTTAAAAATGAAAGCATCAAAATTTTGTATTTTAGACAGTGCCTTGTTTTGGAAAAACCATGAAGGTGTCTTGCTTAATTGTCTAACATTGAATGAAACTGATAATGTTATGAAGGAATTCCATGCAGGGGACTGTGGTGGACACTTGTACTGGAAGTCAACAGCTGATAAAATCCTAAGGGCTGGATTTTATTGGCCCTCCCTATTTGCTGATGTGAAGAAATTTGTCGTTTCCTGCAATAAGTGCCAGATATTTGAAGGCAAAAGAAAGCTGCTGCCCTTACCCCTTAAACCTATTTCCACTGAAAAACCATTTCAACAATGGGGTTTAGACTTCATTGGTGAAATTCATCCCTCCTCTTCAGGCCAGCATAGATGGATTTTGACTGCCACAGACTATTTCACCAAATGGATAGAAGCCATCCCTTGTAGGCAAGCCAATGACTCAATCATCATGCAATTTCTAGAAACCAACATCTTGTATAGCTTTGGCTGTCCAGAAAAGATCATCACAGACAATGATGCTGCATTCAAATCTAAAAGAATGATCAACTTCTGTGACAAATGCCACATTACTTTAGGTCATTCCACAGCTTATTACCCTCAAGGTAATGGCCTAGCTGAGTCATCCAACAAAAGCCTCATCGACATCATCAAAAAGGTCTTGGAAGAAAACAAAAAGAATTGGCACAAAAAGCTTGTGAATGCACTATGGGCTGACAGATTGACCACTAAAAGATCCATTGGTAAAAGTCCATATGAATTGGTATATGGAATGGAGGCAAGATTCCCTTCATCTTTGAGAATCCCTCTGATCAAACTGCTACAAGAAATACAAGCAGAGCCTAATGATATTCAAATAATGATCAATCAAACTATTCACTTGCAGTAGACAAGAGAGGAAGTATATCATAGAACTCAAGTCCTACAAGAAAAGCTGAAAAAGATCTTTGAAAAAAGGAAAAAAGCTGAGGATTTCCTCATAGGAAACAAAGTGCTGAGATGGGATTCAAGGAGGGAAGATAAAGGAAAGCATGGCAAATTTGATTTCCTATGGAAGGGACCTTATGTGATTCAAGTTGTACAAGGTAACAACACCTATTTTCTGAAGAGTTTGGATGGCAAAAATACCGAGGAAGGCCCAGTTAATGGGCGAATGCTCAAGCATTATTTTGATTCCCTTTAATCAGCATAACATGACTGTATTATTGTACATAAATATTTACATTTCCAGCAGTTTGATTTACAGCAGTTAGATGGATAACTAATATAGCAAATTTTGAAAGAAAGTTAAAAGAGGCACACCATGTTGATGTGCATTTTGACTTTATCTCAAAGGAGGCACTTGAGGAATATGAAGATGTTGGTAAACATTCAGAACTATCCAACAAGAAGCAGAGCTGTAATCTCATAGCAATTCAGCTCAGAAAGGTACTGCATACAGGTTATAAAGATTCAAATCAATGACCTTCAAGACAAGAGATTTTCAGACTACAGCAAGAGTTGTAAAATAAGGCAATCTGACCTGCTGTTCTTGGCTTTTCATCTGGAAAAGCCATCCCCAAGTGGAGCCACTGTTAGGTTCCTATACCAATAGGTGTCATATTTCATGATTGACATGGAAGTTCCAAATATGTTCATCTTTGATGCTGCAAAGGTTCCATATTTCTGTATACAGATGGATGTGTAAATATTGTTCTTTATATTGATGGGTGGCCCAACAGTTCAATCTGGACCATGCCATGGTTAAATTGCTGTTGTAGAATAGAGAAAAAGCATCTGTCCAAACAATTTAAGCTTAGCAGATCAATAGCTAGGTAGAGAAATTAAGGAGCCCAACTGTTTAATCTGGGCCCTTGGAAGTAATAAGGGTAGATTTAGATAGGAGAGCAGTCAAAAGAAAAGAAGACAATCAGGGTTTGCAAGTCTAAGTGCACCCATCCAAAAGGAAGAAAAATGTTAGGTGTATTAGGATGGGTAGGTAGCTTGAGGTTGCAGAAGCAAGGCCATCATCAGTTTTTGTCTTGACAAATAAAAATCCATCTCATCAACAATACAAGTGCCAAAGCAGTGGTTTGGTGGTAGAACTTTGGAAGCATGTCTAACTCCCTTTCACTACCCTTCAGAATTTCTTACTAACACCCCTTGAGGACTTTGGGATCTGCCCAACAAGTCCTGTTTTCACCTCATTCTTGTGAAATTTCAAGTCAAGTTTTGGCTCTCCTAAATGAAAAGAAGCCACATTTCTTGTGTAAAATCACTCCTTCAGTCCATGCAATCCCTATGTCTAAGTCGCTTCACAAACTTAGCATCATTCCTCTTACACTTCCACTTCGCAAAATCATATTAACCTCTAATTCTATTGTATAGCTCCCTAACTACTCTCCCATCCCTATTTCCTATAAAAAGTCATAAAAAACCCCAAAAAATACTAAATATCCTACCCTATAGCACTATAGCTATGTAAATATTGTTTTGGGAAATAATAGTCCATCTGGGACTATTATGAACCCATCCGCGTCCTAACCCTGGAATTAATCTAACTTTTGGTTAGGTTAATAGCCCATGCTTACCCTTCTACCCTTGTATTTTTCCCATTTTACCCCTCCCATTTCGTTTTATATAGTTTGGTGTCCAAAGGCTTTGTTAGACATTAAATTATTTTTCTATGTCCACACCAAAAAACCCACAATTTCGCATTAACCAAAGTTTGAACTCGTCGCGCGCAAATATTAATTTAATATTCGGGCGGGCCCCCGTGCTGTAACATGCCCGCAAGTTGCCATCCCGTCAGCCCTCCGATCCGCTCTCCCAGATCCGACGACCCTCGGCGATTTCGGAGCCACCCCGACGTTCGACAGTTAGCTTCCGATAACATAGCGGTTTCTCTGCCGTACAAAAGACGCGTGTCTCCATTTGATTGTATCGGAGCCGCTCTGACACTTACCACCTCCGTACCAAAGGCGGTCCGATAAAACCATTTACCGCCTTTGGTCCCCGCTGCTTGCGTCACGCGCCACGTCAGTATTTGCGTCAGCCCCTTGTCACTGTTCTGCCCGACGCGTCTGCCTAGTCATCCTGCCATGTCACTGCCCACGTCGGCTCCCACGTCACCGTCCATACCTACTACGCGAAAAAACCTACGTCATCATGATGTCAGCATAAAAAGCGCCAAAAAGTCTGAAAAAGCCAAAATTTGTTAAAAAGTTGCAAAAATGATGTTTTTCCGTGTTTTCGTAATTTGTCTGTTGGTGAAAATCCTGCATGCACTTCACAACGATAATCACCATAGCTCCAATCCGCCACCTAGAGGAATCCAGGCAGCAAACTTGACCTCCTCTGTTCGACCTACAGCCTCATTTTGCGCCAAACTCCCGGAAAACAGGTATTTATCCATTGGCCGCCCGCAAAGCTCGTTTTTCCTGTGAAATTTCTCTGTCAAAATCACTGAGAAAATCTAAACTTGACCTCAATTCATAGTTTCCTTAACTCTCTGTGCCCCAATTTATGGTTTCACCGTGCATTCCGGGTAAAAAACTCTATATCCGTCTACTAAGCTATCCATCAAAAATCTGAAATTGAGCTCGTTCCCGCTGAGGCCACTCATCTTTTACTGCCTTTTAATTTCAACACTAAAAGACTCTGCACACTCTGTTGCCCTTGATAGTGTCATTCACTAAGGCCATCTTCCATTTGAACTCAGATTATAGCAATTTTGCTAAAAAACCTATTGTCAACACCTGATTTCCTATTGGCACTGAAACTCAAATCCAGTTGTAAACGCTATTGACCATGGAAGCTCCAGTGGCCTTGAATATTGCCCCTTTGAATGCCCCACACAAGAGCTTGAAGTGGTTGCCCCTTGCTGACAGGGATTACCAAATGATGGAGACAATGGAACTGTGTAACAAATACCATATTGAAACCTTTTGTGAGATGAGAAGAAAACATAAAATCAGAGCTGATGTCCTGGGTATTTGGGAGTCCAATATGCCAATTTATTATCTCCCACAAGTGAATGCATTCCCTGACTTGATCCATCAATGTTGTGAGAATTATGATCCCAATCAAAGAGCAGTTTTGGCTCCATCTGGGACTGTCTTGTTTCATATCACCCCTCAAGCCATAAACCAGATGCTAAACTTTGAAACAACAAAGCCTCTGGCTCCTCTTTCCATGAAACTTCTGCTTGACCAGGGTGCTAAACTATCCAGCTCAGAAATCACAAGGATTGCCCAGTTGTTCATGCAGCTAGATTGTCAGCCCCAGCAACCTCCTCCTTATCTGCATGTTTGGTTCAATGAAACAGGAAGAGTGCTAGTAGACATGATATCCTACATCTTAGGATTCAATACCAGTGAGTATGTTGATGAGACAGTCTTGGTCTTACTATCTATGTTTGCTCCAGGACGGCCCCCTGCTGTCCAGTATGACTATGTCACCTTTGTAGCTGAAAAAATTCATGAGCAATTCATGAACCTGGAAAGAGAAAGGGTATTCAAATACACCTCCTACATATATCATTTGCTGCTGTACAGTCAACCTGACAGTTTCCCAGTCTTCCTCAAGAAGTTGGATACTAAGGGGAAGAAAAGGTCTGTAATATTTTGGTCATCAGTCTGCCACCATGTCTACTACTCTCCATACACCTACTGTGAGTTCATTGACCTATTTATATACCCAGCATCTTCCTTGCTGGTTTGCACTCCTCTTCCTAGACTCACAGATGAGATGCAAAAAATCCTACAACTTTCCAAAAGCTACAGCGTTGGAGATTGGTATTTTTACCAAAACCACACAGTAATCAGGATCTATGGCTGTGAATTAGCCCCCTACAGACTGCCAAAGTACGTCCCTATGAGACTCTTTGCCTTGGAAAACTTCCGGCAATTTGGTAATGCAGATATGATTCATTTCTATGGCAAAAGTAAAAAGGCACAGCTCAAAATAAGACACCAACTGGGCCCATTTATTTTCAATAAGAGGGAAGAAGCCTGGGGAGAGGCAGACAAAATGTTGAAAGATTTCCTACTGTTAAAAACAAGCTTTTACTAGGCACCATATGACCCCAATCACTTTATAAGCCTTAGAAGAGTCAAATACAGGCTTGCTAGTTATGACCACTGCAGTATCCCACAAATTGAATAGTATGCTAACCAACAAGAGTGGGTAGAGGGCACACTAGTTGAAGAATTTTCTGAGGAAGAGTTAGTAGAAAGAGCAATAAAAAATCTTGAAAAAGCAGTTGACCTGGAATCTTTTGGACAGGTGTTTTTTACAACCCCTCGGCATCTTGGAGAAAGCACCTCATCTACCACGGTCTCCCAGCAATCTGCCCAAGTGAGTGCCCCACCAGCAGCAACAGACAAAGGTAAAGAGGTGTAGCATTCAGAAGAACAAGTGCACAATTTAGAATAGCAAAAAGCAATGGCAGACCGGCCTGCTGCTACAAATGAACAAAGTCAAGGGCAAGGCCCTCCTACTCAAGAAAAGGCAGCTGAAATTCCAGTACTACAAACTCCAGCCAATGAAGAAAGAGAAAAGAAAAGGGATAGGCAAGAAGAGACACCCTCAGGGACTTCCACAGACCAGCCAGGAGAAAAGAGACAGAGACTAAATCCTTTCTCTGAAGAGGAAATGCCAGAAGGGCCAATTGAACAGCAAGTTCCCCCAAGCATGGAGACATCAGCTAGCTCCTTTCAGCAGGAGCAGGAGAGACAACAGGGTGTGGAGGTGAGTTCTTCAAGGCAGCAGAGCAGGCAGAGCTCTGATATCAAAAAGGTATTCACGGATATCAAAGCCAGAAATGAGCCAGTCAGGTATCAACTCTACAATCAATTATTAAGAATGGCACCCACCAATCAGCAAAGGCTAATGGCAGCCTATGACATTCAAGAAGGCAAAATGACTCTAAGTCATTTCAGACCTGTAATGCAGCAACCTCAATCAGCTGCCGATTACATTAGAACCAATCTGGAGGTTTTCGCCAAAGACATCCATCCCATGGACCAGATTGAGTTGCATAAGCAGACCGGAGAGATGGTATACTCTACCTTGGCAGACAAGACATTGATGGCCCACAGATTGAAAAACTCTTTGCACAATACTGCTGCCCAGCTGGAATTAGAAAAAGCTTCATCACAGGCCAAGGACAATAGAATCAAGTCCTTGGAGGAAATTATTATAGAGCTGGGGCATGATCCCAATGACCCCAAGGGCATACAAGCTTTGATGAAGAAAAAAGATGAAGACATAGCAGCCCTTAGAAGACAGATCAAGCTACCAGCTACACTCCATCCTCAAACTAAAGAGGTAGCACAACAAAAAGAAGAACAGGATGTGGTAGCTCTACTCATGACCTTACACAAAAGGTTGATAGAAACAGAGGGTGCCTTGGAGGCATCATTGAAGACAAAACAAGGAGAGTTGGCTTCTCAGCCAACACAAACAGATACAACTACTGAAACTGTGCCTCTTATGACTACTACAACAGATCCTCCCACTGGCCAAACTTCAGAAGCAAGCACTTCAAGATCAGCACCAGTTCTAGCAATGACAACAACAGCACCACCATCAGAGCAGGAGAGTAGCCTAAGTATGCAGAATATGATGAAGGAAATAAAAGCCCTTGAACTGCAAATGGCAGAATTGAAGGAGGCCAAAGAAAAATTGGCCAAAATTGAGGAAAAATATGACAAATCAAAGCAAGATGTAGCTGAGAAGACAAGGGAGGTAAAGGCTCTGGAAAAGAGAATAAGAGAATTGGAAAATGAACTCACTCTTGACAAGACTCTAGCTCAAGTCAAGAGAATTTTGTGGGCCAAGATTGGCCAATCCATCACAAACCAATGGCAATCTATTGAAACCATCCATGAGCAAATGGATTTGATAAGCTTGGCTCAGTTTGAAAATCAAAAGGCCAGGGCATCTTTGGGAAATATGCCAGAGTTAGCAAATAGGATGATCCAGGTCCTTAACAGTCGTACCAAAGATCAGTTAGCAGCAATAGGTATTAGGAGTACGACTGATACCATATTACTAATAAAGAGGGTGTTGACCTTAAGAAATTTTGTACAGACTCTAGACAGAAAATGCCAAGAAATGTAGGCAGAAGTGAATGAATTCATCACGAAGATCACAACATTGCAAAGCAGAGGACTTACCAGTTTGGTAACCAGTGCTGGAAGATTGTTATCACATGAGCATTATGCCAAGATAGTTGACAACTATGCCTCCAATCAAATTACAGCATCCTCAAGCACCTCAGAGGAAACACAGCCCCCATCTGGACAAAGGCTCTATGATAAACTTAAAAATTTGTTCTATATTGAACATGAAATCAACCACCTTTTTGAAGACAAGCCTACTTTTCATAGATACACTGAAGCTGATGAAACAATAATAAATATGCAAAGGCATCAGCTACCTACAGAGGATTGGTGGAAAGGGATGATAGAGGCGTTGCTCAGGTGATTTTGTTTATTAATTCTTTTGATCAGCTACAGGTCAGCCAATTCATCCAACTCACAAGCTTAGTCCACCTGTCAAATGAAAGATAAGTAGCAAAAGGTCAGCAGACGGTGATGACTCCGGCTCATTAAAGATAAAGGCAACCAAGTACCGTAACAAAGCCTAAGCAGCGGCATAGTAGCAAAGCAGCAAAAGGTGAAGGCATCAAACGTATGCACATCAGTCGACCAACTTACCAAGCCCATAAAGTTAAAATATCTCTGACAAAGTGGACAGCTATCCCACTCTTATCTACTCTAGCATTTACTTTCTCATTTACTATTGTTCGAAGTTGGTAAAAGAAGTTATGAGCTGAGGACTCATCACCAAGATATTTTCTATCTCATTTTTGTATATATACGACCCCATTGAACGAATTTAGGGTTGGTGATTTTCTCTCTGAAGAGCTGTATTGTACATTTTTCAAACTTTCTAATACAAAAAGCTGGTGGAGTTCATGTTGCACTGTCTGGATGTGAAATTGATGAATTGCTTTCTGCTACAGAATACCTGTGTCGTTTTATGGAACAATAAGTTTTTTCTAAACCATGTTTTTCTTTTCTTTGTTTACAAAACTCAGATGTGTTACATGATCTTAGTGGTAGAGAAGAAGGATAGCTCAGGATTTGTTTGAATACACTCTAAGCTCAATCTCTGTTACTTATTATGTTTTCTTCAGAATTAGTCATAAATATGAATTCTTCATTGCTCATGTTTGCACTGATTCTCTCATTGTGAATGCTGTTTAGGAACTCTTAATTGCTCCTAGATAATATTCTCTCATATTCCTTCTATCAACATAGTGAAAGATCCTTAATTGCCTTCCACTGCCTGATTTCATCCCATCATTTTGAGATTTGAAAAATTGTTTCATGGATGCCTGTCTGGCTCTGTAGCATCATTATTTCCAACAAGCACTTTTAGTAGCACATAATCATTGACTCCACTGCCCAATGGACTAAGACACTCTAAAAACTGCATACCACCTCTGTTAGAAGACATCATCCAACCAAACTCAAAACAAAACTCTTTACATCATAACTAGCCTAAAATCTCACCAAAACAAAGCCAAATTGTAAAGAGAGAGCCCTCTCTGGCTACAGGTGGGCTAGGACCTGCATCCAAAAGATTGGTTAGTGGTTACCTCGGCCGTATTCCCTTAGGAGCTAGGGTACAACCTGAGTGATAACACACGGACCCATGTTGCTCTTCCCAAAGTTGTAGTTCTCAGAAAGATCTTTCTAATGAGATATTGTATGCTTCAAATAGAGATTGTATGCCAAAGTTACGACCCCGGGAAGTTGATGTACCAATTTACCCAAACGGGGCCCACAGTTTGGCGTTTCATCTTCTAGGGTTAGGTTTGTGGATGTTTAGAGTTTTCCATTGTTTCTCAACAATAAATAGGCCTTCTAGCCTCATTGTAACACAGTTTAGAGGCATGTAGCCACCACATCTCTTCTAAGAGATAAGCTACCATCGCCCTAGCTGTTTATTTCCATTTTCTATTTGTAAGCATATCTCAGTATTTTACATTAATGAAATGAAGTATTTCTGCTGCATCTTTGTGTTTATGGTTATCTCTGTAATTTGTTGCATTCCTGTTTAAATCCGGATCAGTGGTATCAGAGCAGTCTGCTTTTTCTCTATTTTTCTTTGCATGTCCCCAACGAGGTCGAGATATAAGGAGTTAGGGCTTTAACTGGTCAAACCTTTGCAAGACTAGCCTCGCAAAACCCGATGGCCTCCCATGGTGGATGAAAAGAAAGATGAGGGAGCAAGAGACCCTATCAAAATCTTGCTCGAAGAAGCCCTCGAGCGACAAAGGAACGTGATGATGGACAACTTTTCCCAGATCCTTCAGCGGCTACCCAAGGGCGATGCATCGGCTTCCCACAGCTACTCTAGAAACGCCACATTGTTTAAGGTACAAGTTAATTTTGAAATCCCCATATTCGAGGGTCAGAAAAACGCAAATTTCGTCGATAAATGGCTAAATCTACTATAGGGTTATTTTTCTATTCATGATTTTTCCAGTCGGGAAAGATTATTTTCGCTCTTCTTAAAGCAGCCCCCCATGTCAAGGATTGGTGGGAAACCTACTGCGAGCAGAAGGATGAAAGTACCAGCTCACTATTTTTAGTCACGCCCAACTAGAATTCATTCCGATATGCCATCAAGGAGCAGTACTAACCTGTTGGAAGCTATGAGGATCAATACATAAAGTGGACCATGCTGCGGCAGGGAAGGCACCAAGACGTGTCGGAGTTTACCAATATTTTCCATACCGTTCAAACAAAGTTGGGTATCAAGGATTCAGAGCAGAATTTGATACTCAAATACTGTGACGGCCTGCACAAGTACATCCAGGAAGAAATAGAATTCATGAACATCTCCTCTCTCAGCACGACATACCGATATGCCGTCAAGGTCAAGCAAAAGTTTAAACAGAAGAAGCAAGACTTTGGATCTGCAAATCCGAAGCAAGGGAAAGGTGCCCCCAAATCGTAGAACAAAGGACAAAGCCAAGGTAGGGTGGGCCAAGACAACCCATGAAAGCAGCAAGCAAAGAACACCGTCGTGAAGCAGAAAAAGGACATGGGAAAATGGTGTGATTTCCATAAGAGCTCCACTCACAACACAAGAGAGTGTCAGGCCAAGCAGCCATTGGTGGCTGAGCTAAAGGTTTCAGAATCAGATGCATGTTCCAACTCTGAGTCAGAACCCAACAAGGGGAATGACAAAGGGAGGTAGATTATTGATGCAGAGCCCAACGCCATTGTTGCCACCACGAAGATCCAAAAGGAGGAACGCAAAGATCCAGAGGAGGAGGAGCGTCTCTTCCACTCCCAGATGTGGGTAAAGGGATCCCCGCTATAGTTCATTGTTGATAGCGGGAGCCAAAAGAACCTCATTTCAGCAAAGGTCATGAAGTGGCGGGGCTTACTGACCACAACACATCCACAACCATACACCATCGGGTGGCTTCACAAAGGACGGGATCTTCACGTGAGCTAGCAGTGTTGCCTTCCATACAACATCAAGCCCTTCACACATGAGGTATTGTGTGACATTGCTCCCCTTGAAGTTTTTGATGTATTATTAGGACAACCATACTTGTGGAAGCGACATGCTGTGTATGAATCAAGGCCCCATGTTGTTATTATTACTTTGGGAAATAAGTTGTACAGGATACTGGAGGTAGCACCGCCTACCGCCATCTCTTTGGTTACTGCAAAACAATGCAGTAAGCTCATTTCCAAAACCGGGAAATTTGTTTTCCTGATGATATGCCCTCAAGGAAAGAAGAAGACGGTGGCCACGACCTCCAAACAGGGCCCCTCCGCACGACAACTACAGATGGACAAGGTCATGGAGGAGTATGAGGACATCTTCACCTCCCTCGCACGGGTTCCTCTGCACTGTCAAGTCAAGCACTCCATCGATCTGACCCCAGGTGCGCCACTGCCTAATGGACCAATATATCAGCGCTCTGTTTTGTAGAACGATGAAATCAAGAGGCAAATTCAGGAGCTGCTACAGAAAGGTCACATGCATCCAAGTTCATCGCCCTATGGGAGCCCGATCGTGTTGGTACAGAAGAAGGATGGGACTTGGAGACTCTGTATTGACTATCGGGCGCTGAACAAGATCACTTTCCGTAATAGGTACCCGATCCCACGAATTAATGACCTCCTAGACCAACTAAAAGGGGAAAAATATTTCAGCAAGATCGATTTGAAGTCAGGATATCACCAGGTACCAATCAAACCCTCCGATGTGTGGAAGACTGCCTTCAAAGCCAAGGAGGGCCTTTTTGAATGGTTGGTTATGCCTTTCGGATTGACGAATGCTCCTGCAACCTTCATGAGGCTAATGGATGACATCTTGCGGCCATTCACCAACTCATTTGTAGTGGTATACTTGGATGACATCCTGATCTTCAACCAGAGTTGGGAAGAGCACCTCTAACACATCCGACAGGTTCTCCAAACATTGCGGCAACACAAGTTATGTGACAATTTGGAGAAATGCACTTTTGGCATGACCCAAGTTCAGTATCTGGGATACATTATTGATGAATAGGGGGTGCATGTGGATCCAGCCAAGATCCAAGTCATTCAGGATTGGCCCTCTCCAACCACTCTAACAAAATTCCGTAGCTTTCTAGGTCTTGCCAACTTCTACCGTTGGTTCATGTTGGGATTTTCTCATATCACTTGGCCCTTGAGTCAAGTCACCAAGGGATGAGCGAAAGAAAAATCCTTTTGGTCTGAATCTCAACAGAAGGCATTCACAGAGTTGAAAGATCGCATCTACTCAGCACCAGTGCTCGCATTGCCAGACTTGCAACAACCATTTCAGGTCGAGACAGATGCCTCTGACTATGCTATTGGGGTAGTCCTTACTCAACATAGGCATCTAGTGACATATAAGAGTGAGACACTTTCAGACACGGTCCGAAAGTATCCCACTTATGACAAAGGGACGTATTCCATTGTGCAGGCCTGACGACAATGGAAACATTACATTTTGGGGAAGGAAACGATCATCCACACAGACCACTAACCCCTCCAGTTCATACAGACCCAAGGGAAATTGCAGAATGATCGCCATCAGAAGTGGTCCACATACCTGCAACAATTCCATTTGAATATCAAGTATAAGAAGGGCAGCACCAATAATGTTGGATATTGCCTCAGTCGACCACCAATCATGTCATTAACCACCGTGCTCAACTCTTGTGGGCACGAGACTTCTAATTGGCCACTTCTCTACAAAAATGACCTAGACTTTGGCCATACATACCAGACACTCTTGGAGGGTCGGCATGTTCTAGATTTTCACCTCCAGGATGCCCTGTTATGCCACCTAAGTCAACTTTGTGTTTCTTCAAGCGAGCGTGCCAAGATGATTTGGGAAGCACACTACAGTCGAGATGCTGGGCATTTCGGGTTAGATAAAATGGTGGCAGTACTACATAAGTATTTCTATTGGCTGAATCTTTGACAAGATGTTGGGAAGTACATCAGATCATGTACTACCTATGCCATTTCCAAACCGACAGTCAAGAAGCAAGACCTCTATACCCCACTACCTACCCCTAGTCGACGTTGGGAATCCATCTCCATGGATTACATGTCAGACCTTCCTTCCACTAAGCATGGAAATGACTGTGTTTTTGTGGTCATTGACAGGTTCTCGAAGATGGCCATTATGGCAGCTGCAAGAAGAATATCACAATAGAAGCCACTGCTAAACTCTTCTTTGAATGAGTGTGGGTGCACTTTGGGATCCCACAGTCTATCATCTCAGATCGGGATAGTAGGTTCCTCAGTACATTTTGGTCCAGTCTGTGGTCGATGCTGGACACCAAACTCACTAAGTCCACAACCTTCCATCTTCAAACTGATGGCCAGACAGAGGTTGTCAACAAGATGATTGTACACATTCCGTGCATGTACAACTCAAAGCATCCACGCACATGGGATGAGAGCAGCCCCTATGTTCAACATAGCTACAACTGGGCTCTCCACAGCTCGACTGGCCACAGCCCTTTTCAGGTGGGCTTGGGATTCCAACCACTATGTCCCATTGATGTGGCCATGCCATTTGCACCTACTCACGTAGATTCGGCTCATGTCCAGTCCGAAACAGATAAGGCAAACAACTTCATTAAGAAAATCCAACATATTCACCAGTAAGTCCATGACATTCTCGAGAAATCAAATGCCAAGTACAAGCAGTGACATGATCAACATCGGGTGCCACACAATTTTCAGGTGGGCGACAAAGTTTGGTTGCATTTGCAAAAGGAACGCCTTACCAGAGCCTATCGGAAACTCATACCACTCCAATATGGTCCTTACACCATTACCAAGGCTATGGGATATAATGCATTTGAGCTCAGCATTTCCCCATTCCTTGGCCTGCACCCAGTGTTCAATGTGGACCACCTTTGGCCATAATTTTCACCATTATTAGACACATCCAACATTGCAGAATAACTCACACCCACAAAGATAAATCCAAATTGCATGGAAAAAGCTGCAACTGATCAGATCATGGACACACAGATCAAGCACACTCACCAGAAGAACATCCAACTGTATCGAGTTGTCAAAGCAGGCCAACTCCTTCACTAGGGCAAGTGGCTCACCAGGGACCAAGTTCAGCAGAAGTTTCCTCATCTCATGGAGGAACTCAACGCAATGGGCACCAGTGCTTCCTAACGGGGGAGGAATGATCCAGGTGGATATTGGTGGCCACCGGCCAAGTCCACTTGGACCCCCACCATTTTTTCTTGCAGCTTTTCAGTTTCCTTAATTGTAGCACAGTTTACTATTTTTAGCAGTTTTTCGGGTCCTGAACTTCTGAAGCCATTTTGAGGCCCTAAATGACATTTTTTGGGAAAACTGGGAGCGACATGGGTCTATGGACTGATGTTTCTCTTCCCGAAGTTGTAGTTCTCAGATGGATCTTTCTAACAAGATATTGTACGCGTCAAACAGAGATCATATGCCAAAGTTACGACCCCGGGAAGTTGATGTACCAATTTATCCAAACGGGGCCCACAGTTTGGCATTTCATCTTCTAGGGTTAGGTTTGTGGATGTTTAGGGTTTTCCATTGTTTCTCAACAATAAATAGGCCTTTGAGCCTCATTTTAACACAGTTCAGAGGCATTTAGCTACCACATCTCTTCTCAGAGATAAGCTACCATCGCCCTAGCTGTTTATTTCCATTTTCTGTTTATAAGCATATCTCAGTATTTTACATTAATGAAATGAAGTATTTCCACTGCATCTTTGTGTTTATGGTTATCTCTGTAATTTGTTGTGTTCCTATTTAAATCTGAATCATCAAAAGAGTTTTGATAGAGAGTGTAAAGTTTGGGGTAAAGTTAGACACCAAAATTTGATTCTGGTCATAACCTGTTATTCAAATCTCAAAATCAAAGCTTTGATATTTCCATTAATGCCGAATGGAAGCCTAGAAAAGTGGTTATATCCCGATGATGGAGGACAAAGTAGTTTGAATCTTATTCAAAGGTTGAATATAGCAATAGACATCGCCCAAGGCATGACGTATCTCCATCACCATTGTTTTGTGCAAGTGATTCATTGTTATTTGAAACCGAACAATGTGTTATTGGGTGAAGATATCACTGTATATTTAATAAACTTTGGCATTGCTACTATATGTTTTGCAAGTAATGAAGATGGAGCTCTCACTTCCACAAATGCACTCAAAGGATCTACAAGGTACATTCCTCCAGGTATTATTTAAACTATATACCATGTTATGATTTTCTTATGTTTGCTTAACGTTTTGAATTAAAAAATTTAATACGAGGATCTATGAATGCAAAATATGGAGTGGGAGGAAAAGTTACAATAGAAGGCGATGTATATAGCTACGGAATAGTGTTATTGGAATTGCTCACTAGAAAGAAGCCCACACATGACATGTTTGTGGAAGGAATGAACTTGCAAAAAATGGGTGGCTAGTAGTTTTCCAAAGCAAGTACAAGAAGTAGCTGACACGGGTCTATTGAGGAGGACTAATAGATGCAGTGAAGAAGATAAGGATCTCAATTGTCTCAGTTCACTCATAAATGTGGGCTTACTTTGCACAAATGAATCTCCTCAAGGACGACCTACTATGATGGGCATTCTATGCATGTTGCAAAACATCAAAGACACTTTTTTGAGCACTACTACCATTCCCAAATTCCAATCAAATCTAACACATTTATTGGGTAGTACAAGTACTACTATGAACAACATTTGTGAAGGTCAAAGTTCTTCCACATCTTAGTCTATTGTAACAAAGTGGTAGTTATGTAACTAAACTATGATGTAATTTGAGTCTTATCTCCCTTTCCTTGTTTGTACATAAATATGTGGTTGATTGTATGAAAATGTGAACAATAAAGTTAGAGAAATGTCTTTATTATTCTAAAATTTCTTATTCTATCTCAAAAAAAAGTTATATTCAATATCCTTTACGTGTATAACTAAATGCATCACACTCACCAAGTATTAAACACATTAAAAGTTTTTTATTTCTTTTAAATAATTAAAATATAGAAATATTTTTTAGTTCTAGAAATTATTGAAGAAAATATCATAATTTCTAATTGATAAATATAACTATTGTTGATTTTTTTTTTTAATGAATATAACTAATATTGTTTACATGAATACCCATGAAACTAGAATAATTAAAACAAAATCATAAGCACATACATACATCCATACCCTCTTGAAGTGGTTGTGTGTCTTGCAAACATATATCAGTAATAGAGTAAAAGGTTGAGTGTTATTATTAGACTACGAAACATGTGTTACTTCTTTTCCTTGAAAAGCATGGAGTTATGCAGCAGCAAACTTAACTATACAAATTAAGCATTCCTTCATTTTCCAGCAATATATTTTGATTCTAGAGATACTATGATTCAGAGCCATGTTAGTTCTAATTAGACAAAGTCCTAATTATTCTCAGATCCATGATTGGAAAGTCCTAAATTATTAGAGCCATATCCATTCTTGAAAATTGTGTTTGATATTGGATGTTAAAGTAGTGGAAGTTCTATTTTTAAAATTATCATTGCTATTGGATGCTAACATAATGGAAGTTCTATTTTTTTTTTCAAATTTCATTGAAATTTTCAATGAGTTTTAGGCATGCCGGGGATTGATGGTTTAAGGAATATGTCAGTGAGCTTCCACATAAGAAGGGGAAAGTACGATTAAATATGAGAAGAATCCTACCAAGCTAAATGACGAGAAATTTAGCAGGAACATAAAATCATGGGGTAGAAGTTCCAGGAGGAGCAACAAGAGTTTTTGAGAATGTCCGAGGAGGAGCATGTGTGTGACTAACAACCACACCTACAATGGTAGTTATAGCTACAATTCACCCAATTTTAAATGCATTGTCCAGTTCCCTGGCAAGGTTCTTTTCGATAGAAGTTATTACTAGTTTAGCATCTTCAGCCTTCCCTTTGCCTTCAAAATATCCAAGGTGGATAGAATTTTGGACTGATGTCCAATTCTTCTCTCCGCATCTCTCCTGAAAACTTATTTTATTTTTTTCTTTTGAAACAGACGCTAATTTTATGCTAGATATAGTTAAGGAAGGAGAATGCAACAGTGGTGGTTGTGATTCTAATTTCTGCATGATGGAGGTTGGAAGGAACAAGATATCAATTTTATTTGGACAGTAAATAAAATTTAGGAAACTTATCTGCATGATGTCAAATTATCTGAGAAAAGCATAGCTTTTCGAAATTGGTTATCCCACTCAAGAATGCAACAAGATGAAAAAATTGTGTAGATTAATTACACACTGCAACAAATGCAAAATGAGATTACATGTCTCAAGAGAAGCGATAATCTTATTTCACAAAAATTGTCCCATGAAGGAAGAATGATGATTACCAAACCCTAGAGAATGAACGGATAGAATTCAAAGACTTGAAGAACATAGACCAAAAGCACCTTGCATGCGAAATCCAAATGTAATTGTATTAGGAGAAGATGATGTTTTTGAACAAACTTAAGAATATTTATATCCATTAATATTGAAATATTTTAAGAGTCTCATATCTTAGAATCAATGAAATATGAAGAAAATATGCAAATTCTTACTCATGCTGACTTTGTTGAACTAGAAAATTCTAAAGAATACTAAGAAAATTTGGTTCAGACAAAAGCTTAAACAAGCAAACTCAAACTAGATAATTAAGTCGATGAAGGAAAAAATATTAATAATTCACCTCAATAAACATTGCAACAAGGAACTACATATTTAATAAAGGAACAAGATAACACCAGAAAATAATTGCCTTACAATATTGGATAAATTTAGGAAGCTGCAAATCACTTTATCTCTTCTTGACTACCTCAAAAAAGGGAGAACCTACTAAAATCTTAGAAAACATGTGTCCATCAAATTTAAGAATAGAAGTAGCTTTGGTTGGTAGACATGAAAGACCCAATTAATTTCAACAAAGACTAAGAGGAAAGGTTTATCCTTTTATATTCCTATTAAAAATCACAACTCTATTGTGCATAATTGCATGGTAGGAAACAAAGCTACAAATAATATCATGCCTTTCAACAATAGGGTCCTTGGGGTTAGAATGCACTAAATATTGTGAAGTTAGAGAAAATATTTATGTTATCGATTCAAGAAAAATCCTTTCCTATGGTGAAATTAAATACTTTTGTGCATGGATAAGATTGGAAACACATATAACCACAATATTCACTATAGTTGTTGTCGATCTCCTAGCTTCCTATGGAGTTGTTCTTGGTCATGATTTTCATTCTAAGATTAGAGGATATATCCAAATGCAGTTGTATTAGGAGAAGATGATGTGTTTGAAGAAACTTAATAATATTTATATCCATTAATGGTTGAAATAATTTAAGAACCTCATATCTTATAATCAATGCAATATGAAGAAAATATGCAGATTCTTACTGCAGATGACTTTGTTGAACTAGAAAATTTTAAAGAATATCAAGAAAATTTGGTTTAGCCAAAATCTCAAATAAGAAAATTCAAACAATATAATTAGGTTGATAAAGGAAAAAATATTAATAATTCTCCTCAATCAACATAACAACAAGGCACTCCATATTTGATAAAGGAACAAGATTACACCAAAACAGAAATACCTTATAATATTGGATGAATTTAGGAAGCTGCAAATCACTACGTCTCTTCTTGACTGCCTCAAAAAAGGAGAACATATTAAAATCTTGTAGAACATGGGTCCATCAAATTTAATAATAGAAGTAACTTTGGATGGTAGTCAAGAAATACCCAATTAATTTTGACAAAGAGTAAGAGGAAAGGTTTCTCATTTTTATATTCCTATTGAAAATCACGACTGTATTGTGCATAATTGCATGGTAGTCAACAAAGCCATAAATAATATCATGCCACTTTCAGTAATGGGATCCTTGGGGTTAGAATGCACTAACTATTATGAAGTTAGAGAAAATATTTATGCTATAGATTCAAGAAAAGTCCTTTCCTATGGTGAAATTAAAGACTTTTGTGCATGGATAAGATTGGAAACACATATATTAACCATAGTATTCATTATATTTGTTGTCGATCTCCTAGCTTCCTATGGAGTTGTTCTTGGTCATGATTGGTGTTATAGGATTAGAGGATATATCATGAATTATGGAAACTATATGATATTTTCAAACAAAGAACCCTTACTAGAATCCCAAGAGAACAAAGGAAACCCATTTTCTTTAAGAAAAGAGGAATCAAATGTTGTTCAGAATTGTCGAGATTTAGGGATAGAAAATTATGTTGTCCTCAATATAACACTAAATAAATATTGTGAAAATGATATTTTTCTAGGATTTTGGAAAATGTAATTCAATGGCTCTTGTTTAAGTTATGGAATTTGAGTCAGGAGAGTATTTCATGGTCCAATCTCTCATATTTATCTTATGCTTTTAGACTAGAGTTTCCTTGCACAAATATTAGGAAAAATATGAGGCACTAACTGAAAGGTTAATACCAACCATTCAAATCCATATTAAAGATTTAGTTATGAGACGATATTTTGAATTGATCATAAATCAAATCAAGAAAAGGTATAATATAAACAAGCAACGATTGGAATGTTATGCTACAAGGGTTTGGGATATTCTTCAAAAATTTCAATCCTTTTGACATAATATTTGTTCCACTAGAAAAAAAATCAAATGGATGACTTGTTGGTAGTGGAATTATCCCTTTTCAATCTAGATGATCACATATCTCAAATTTATTTTCATGTAGAGAACATCTACTACCCATCAATACCTAGTAATGGGGATTAGTGGAAATTGTTTGAAAATGATGAGCATGCCAAAGAATTCATGTATCATGCAAAAAAAATGCTATCAAAATATCAAGATTCTAATTATCCCCAAGATGATGTGGACTATAAAAACATAATCCTCATCAGAGATGTACAAATTCCCTTTCTCCCAAGAAGATATATCAATTTGGAGAATTTATTTACAAGAAATTATTAATCACATAATGAGAATCTTAAAAAAGAATACTATTTAATAAAATTTCAAGAAACTCAAAAGATTAATATTGGTACATAAGAAAACCCAAAATATCTAAACTTGTAAACCAACTATACCCAAAAATAAATTCAATAATACCTTGATTTATTCAATCAATTTCAATATATCTTTGCATGGGCTTATTATGACCTGAAAGAATATGATATATCCGGTTTCTAGCATATGATACCACTCAAAGAAGGTGGAAAACCTTTCAGGAAGAACACTAGATCCATAGATCCAAATTTGAAGCCACTAGTCAAAATCAAAGTTGAGAAGATGAAAAAGGCATGTATTATACTTCCAACAAAGATTTTCAGTTGATTTCCAGTGTTGTAGTAGTAAAAAAGATGAATGATGTATTTAGATTTATGTTTAGTTTTTAGATCTTAATAAAGCATCCGTGAAAGATAATTATCCACTACTAAATACATAATTTCTCCTCATTGAACAAGTTGTTGGTTTTGCTTTAATTTCAATACATGATGGGTCCACCAGATAGAATCAGGTGTTAATTGCCAAATATGATCAATACAAGACTACTTTTGTAACACCATGAGGGACATTTTCATATGCTAGGATTCCCTTTGGATTAAAAAATGGTAAAGCTACATTAGAAGGACATATGGGTTATGCATTTAAAGAGATGATCAATAATTTCATGGAAGATTACCATGATGATCTTATTATCCATTCAAAATTAAGGGAACGACATATCATGCATTTGAGACAAGTTTTCCAACATTGTAGATTGTATGGCATATCTCTTAATCCAAGGAACCATTTTTTTGCAGTATCAAAAGGAAATATTTTGGGCCATATTGTGAGAAAAGAAGGAATATTATTTGATACAGATAGAGTTAAAACCAAAAATAATTTGCAACCTCTAACTTCCCAAATGGGAGTTCAATCTTTCTTCTAGAAGATAAATTTTGTTCGAAGATTGATACCAAATTTTGCTTTAGTATTGAATCGAATTAACAAGTTTTTAAAAAAGGATCAATCTTTTGAATGGAATCCATAAACACAAATGGCTTTTGCAAATATTAAACAAGCAATTAAAATAGCCCTACTACTAACAATTCCATATTTTGAACAAGACTTCATGCTCTACTCCCTCATTTTTAATGAAACTATTGCCTCTTTACTTACTCAAAAGAATACGAAAGGAGAGGAACTCCCTATTTTGTTTATGAGAAAAACGTTACATGACTATGAATTGAAATATTTAGATCTTAGAAAGTAGGTTTTTTCTTTAATGAAAGTGGCTTCTTATGATGTTAGGAATTAAGAATTCCTGAGAGGGGGCGGTGAATTAGTAATTTTATTTTTCTCATTTAATTAACCAATAAATTAATCAACTGCAATCTATATACATCAATTATATATTCATACATATACACAGTGATTTAAAATGGAAACCATTTTTGGGGAAAAACCACCAAATCTTCTATTTATTATGATATAAATTCAAAGAACTAACTCTGGTTACATCAATTCTTTTGTGAGCACCCACTCACAGAATGCCCCAACCCCTTCATATTTGGAAGCGCCAACTTTCTAGAGGCATCAAATTCAAATTTGTGAAGGCACCAAACTGCTTCTACTAGTTAGATCTATTATTTCATAGGATTTCAAACTCATACCTCTATCAATATTCTTTTATTCTATTTCTGAATAATTCCATTGCCTTCCTAAACCCATCTCCCTGTTGTAGCTCCTCAACATCACCAAGATTCTCATTCTTCTACAAGCACACACTACAACCATCTACAACAGTAAACTTCATCAATTCACTTTCTATCATTCTCTTTTTCTCTCACTACACAATTCACATTCACACTCTGGTTGCTTCTGCACTTCATGACCCTATGGCTTTTTGTTTCAAGAAAAATTCTACACTGGTCATGAATAGGAGCTTCATTTTCTCCTCAATATGCTTGATATAAGCACTTCATTCAATGTTCTACTGCTTGAGGAGGAACTTCATCTCTCTGTTAGCTCACATCCAACCTATGAACTTATGGTTCTATAATCTTGGTGCCCTATTCTAAGCTAGAGAGTGTAAAATATTATCTTTAATTCTTACCCACTACAATATCTCACACTCTCTCTTAGCCTTATTTTGCTCAACTCTTTATATATTTGTGTAATGTTCATAATTTAATTTCCTCACAAATGGTCATTATCCACCACTTGTCATCAACAAATCAAATCCTTATTCTCATAGTTCTCAATTGTACAACTATGTAACAAAATCTTTTAATTCATAATTGAACTTGACACCAAATTCTAACTAACTAAGCTCTTGGAGACTTTAGCACCTTTTCCATATGACCAAAAAAGTGACCATGTTCTTTATGATTGATGTACTTATGCTTGAGTTCAGTTTTGGACCTTTCTGTTGCTATGCTCGATAAAATCACCTGAATGATGAACTCTCGAACTAACACTTATTATAGGTCCCACAATCTGGGATTTAGTAGAATTTTAGAAATTCTACAACAAAGGAAGTTGTCTAAAAACTTGATCCGCTGACTCAAATCCCAACACTATGCCACATCATTTGCAGAAAATACTTCTCATGTCATGGTGATGTGATCATGCCACACTAAAACATCAAAATGATGCCACGTGTCACATGGATTTGGCCCACTTTTCCATCCAAAGAGTCCATATTTTCCTACCATGTGTCACTTGTCTAGAATGCCATGCCATCACCTCGGTCTATTTGGCGACACATATACTCACTTTAATAACCACATTATCATGCCATGTCACCAAAACTTTATAGAGAGGAAAGACTGGGTCTGGGTTCTTTTCTTATGTTTCCTTTAAAAGAACCCTTCGGGAATGAATTCCCAGTATACTTTGGAACTTCACCAACACATGAACTCTGACCATGAGTTTTGGTTTGTGCTTCTTCTACACCTGCATCCTTGAACAACATACCTCACCAGAACATCCAAATGATTATGAACTATTTAGAGTTCGACGCTTTATCTGTGGAAAAAGCACATGAAATTTGAAAATGATTTTGATTTTGGGAAAATTTTGCACCTACATCCTTGAAAAACTCACCTGGCCTAAACATCCATATTGGTCCAAATTGTTTGAAGTTCGACATTTTAGCCATAGACAACCTATTTTCTTCACAAGGGGCCCAAAACTCCAAACTTCAACAAATAAATCTAACCAACTAACTTCAAAAAACACTATATCTACAACCCTTAGGATCTTTCTTAAGTTTAATATACCTTTGGAAAGGTCTCTTTGAGGATTATCCATTCATGCACTTTGTGGGGGCACCTAACATGGTTTTCTATGCACAAAAATTTCTTTAAAAAACTAACCTTTATAACATACCTTCATCAACCATAGGCATAAATTTTAGTAATTCTTCACTTTATCCTATTACTATGATGGTTCTTAACTAAATGCCTCAACTAACATCCAACTCTCACTGAAATAAATGACTTCATACTTGTCAACAGTGAGATAGTTGACATCATTGAGAACATTATGTCCATCAAGCTTTCCAACAGTCTCTAAGGACAACATTTTGT
The DNA here is from genome assembly GCA_031772625.1 of Pinus tabuliformis. Taxonomy (NCBI): domain Eukaryota; kingdom Viridiplantae; phylum Streptophyta; class Pinopsida; order Pinales; family Pinaceae; genus Pinus; species Pinus tabuliformis. The sequence continues at coordinate 1,125,895,923 of CM062813.1, read as the reverse complement.
CCAACATTCTTCAAGGCCTACATTTTTTCCAACAATCTCCCCCTTTGGCGTTGATGGAAATTGTGCCCAACATTGCTAAGGCATTCGATGGCTACTAACTTGAAGAAATCCCCCTGACACTAATCAAGCTCATTCTTATCTCCCAACAAGATTACACATATTTTCCCTAAGTGTGATATTAGCCAAGGCTAATTACACATTGTACCTCTTCATGTTGTTCTATCTATACCACGGGTCCATACATCTTCTTCCTTTGACTTATGCATCTTCTCATACTTTTTTTGTGTGTGAGGAACATTTTTCTTCATAAATCCCAACTTCTCCAGGATGAAGCCACTCATTTTTTTGCGTGGGCCACTAATTTGTGCCACTGTGTGGAGGAGGTGGACAATATGCTTGTTAACGAGATAAATTGAGGAAACCAATTTGTAATAATTGGTTGAATTTGTCAAGATTTGTGTCCAAATGTGTTGAAAACTTGATCCTTTTGTTTCCTCATTTCCATGAATTTCGCCATCCACCTCTATTATTTCTACATTAGCCATGGCCACCTCTGCTGAAAATAATCATGTTGTATATATTGTAGCGCACAAAAAATTGTATACAAATTATATTCTTCTATCGTTAGTATACCTATCAACAAATCATATCAAATATTAACATCTTGAATTATATAAATGTTGGGTGAAAAATAAAACATTCACGGGGGAGTGTACAAAACAAGGGAAAGGGACTAGCTCTTATATGTTTTTTTTTAAGAAAAAAAGAAAGGTTATTCATGAACACATAATATAAAAATACAAGAAAATTACATAAGAAAAGATAACCACTAATTTTAAGTATTAGTTGTAATACTTAAAATCATGAAACCACATTTGAACCCATTTTTGTCTTTTTACACAGGCCAAGATATACCTTTATCACCACACGCATTAGTTTTACATAGGTGAAGCTCAACATGGGAGCCACAACGAAGGCTTTATGCAAGGCTTACATAATAGAAAATAAGAGGAAAAATACATGCCAGTGATAGAGACTAAAATGCATGTGTGCCTTTTCTGAGGCACAAAATTGACTAAGAGAAATAATTATAGCTTGATTTTAGTTTTGAAACTTCATATTGTTCTCAAGGTGGATAAAGGTCAAATTGGGGTTGTATAACTAGACACTGGGTGATATATGACGTAGAGTTTATCATTTATTTTATTTATATTTTCAATCTTTGAAAATGATGGCATCTTTGTCCTTTTACAGAGAAAAGAGAAAGGCAGTAACATTGATCTATGTGGCTACATTGTCAAAATGAGCCAACTATATATATATATATATATATATATATATATATATATATATATATATGTATATATATATGTATATATATATGTATATATATATATATATATATATATATATATATATATATATGTATGTATGTATATATATATATCTATATATATATATATATATATATATATATATATATAGATATATAACTGTAAAATGTAAGTGACCGAGCTTAGTGCATAGTCCAAGGGGCATACACTATTGAGAACTGCTTTTACATTTTTTGAAATCAATTCTAAGCCTAACAGTATCAAATCCACCGGGATGAGTATATAATTCAACGAGAGCACTTTTTCAAGCCTAGGAATAGTTTTCTCTAATAATGGTGAATTAGTGGTTTTATGATTGGGAAGTGGCATCTCCCCTTTTCCCAATTATCAGAAATCTTTGTACAAGTCTAAGACAGATGGATATACACAAGTTTGTCAAAGATAAATTTTAGTCATATAGAGAGACAACATGATTCTTGTGATACTAGTGATTCTAGTGGTACCCAATAATATTCACATTACTATATAAATATGATCAAAGCAAGAGTGAAATTTCTATTGAAACATTCATATGATGTAGATTTTTGGGAGGAACTGAAAGACTAAAATTTATTTATTATACGCAAAGAGGAAATTCAACCATGGAAAGGAAGGTTGTGACTAACAACGTAAAATGGGAAACAAATATGTAGGCTAGAAATGAATTTCATTATACATTTGAAAGGAAAGACTACTTGAAAACATGCTAGTATTTAAGAGAATATAGATCCTTGATTAAAAAAACAATGGGAGCAAGGACAATCATGGGGAAGTTCAACCCTTACACATCTATGCAAACAAATATAATATTGATCCTACTTTCCATACGCAATAGTTAAAATGGACCATACCTAAATTTAGTGTGATGAATTATTAGTTGAAGTGCAATTTCTGGTAGTTGTTCCAGCCGAACGACCTTTCTTTTTGAATTCCAACAATATTTTTCCAACCTTTGGAGCTCTATCACATGGTTTTTTATCAATGCAATACAAAACTACCAATGAATAATTCTTAGGTAATGGTATGAAGGCATGGATTAGTTCATAGACCCAGTCTCCTCAGATTAACACTACTAGTTGGCCATTCATTAAGGTGATGGTATCATTACCTTATTTTCTTTCCATGTCAATCCATAAATGAGGTCAAGACTAGGCTGATATTTTGGTATGCTATCCAGGTTAGACTTTCCTAATCACATAGAACCATATGCCTTATTTCATTCAACTTTCAAAGCACTTTGACTGGTGCACCCATGTTGATTCAGATCACAACTTTCTAATCAAAATATGAGTCACAAAGGTGGTGATGCTTATTTATTAATTAAATTTGACAAAACAATATTTGTTTTATTGGTTCATAAATTCAATGTATTATTTTCATCATTGGAATGTTATAAATGTGATTGATGTGGAATGCACTCATAGCATACACAATCTGAAGCTTGAATTCCTATATCAATTAAAGAATTATTTCCATTGGAAATCTGCGTCCCCACAACAATAAGCCATTAAAATATGTAAATAACCATGTAGCAACATTGGTATGGTAAGAATTTAATGGTAAGTTTGTCTTATTTGAAGACCTTCATGTCATGTTGATTAATACACCAAGATATAACACCACATTTGTAATAAAATGATTGGAGTTTGAGTCTATGATCAAAATTTATGCAAGAATGAAATGAAATATAGATTTAAACAAAAACACAGAGTTATAGTGACAACCGAACTTCAATTTATTAATAACAAAAATGTTTACATGCAAAATGGAAATGAACTAGCTCAGGTGATGGTAGCTTATCTCTAAGAAGAGATGTGATTGCTACATTCCTTCTGCACTGTGTTATAATGAGGCTAAAAGGGCTTTTTATTATTGAGAAATAACGAAAAACCCTAAACATCCAAATACTTAACTCTAGGAGTTGAAGCACCAAAACTTTGTTGGCCTCACTAGCATTAGTTGGAATACCAACTTCTCGAGGTCATACTTTTGGCATGTGATCTTCGTTTGGCATGCACGATACATCGTTAGAAATATCTATCCAAGGAAATCAAAATTTATCAATAAGCCCATGCCCTATAGGCTCATAGCTTGGCATGTTTTTCAAAAAAATGTCGTTTGGGGCCTCAAAATGGCTCCGAAAGTTCAATACCTAAACCACTGCCAAAAATTGAAAGTTGTGCTAGAATTAAGGAATTTGAAAAGATTAGTGTTGGAGGTCCAAGTGGAATAGGCAAGTGGCCACCAATATCTACCTGGATCATTCCTCCCCTCTTAGGAAGCAATGGTCCCCATTACATTGAGGTCTTCCATGAGATGGGGAAACTTCCGTAAAACTCGGTCCCTAGTGTGTCACTTGCCTTAGTGTAGGAGGTGGCTAAATTTGACAACTCGATACAGTTGGATTCTCTGTTGGAAAGTGTTTTTGATCTATGTGTCCATGATCCAATTAGTTGTGACCTATTCAATGTAGTTTTGGTTGAGCTCTGTTGGTATCAGTTGCTCAACAATGTGTGATGTGTCCAAAAATAGAGGAAAGTATGGCCAAAGGCGGTCCACATTGAATATGGGATGAAAGCCAAGGAATGTGGGGATACTAAGCTCAAAATTGTTGTCTCTGATAATCTTGGTGATGATGTAAGGCCCATATCAGAGTGGTCACATCTTTTGTTCCAACAATGTGTTCTTTCTATAATTGCAACCAAAGTTTTTCGATCACATGAAACTTATGTGGCAATCGATGTTAATCATGTTGTTCTTTATAATTGGCATTGGCTTTATCTAAGGTGTCATGAACCTGTTGGAAAGTGCGATAAATGTGATCAATAAACCTAGTTTCCTTATCATATTCAGATTGAACATGAGAATATTCTTCTTGTGTAGTTGCAAAAGGTAGCGAAACATCAAAGGGACATAATGGTTGAAATACTAGGCCCACTTGAAAGGGGTTGTGGCAACTTGAGCTATGCAGAGCTTTGTTATAACTTTATTGCACATAGGGATGACTATCATTCCATGTTTGCATATTCTTATGGTTGTACATGCATAGTATGTGCACAATCATCCTATTGACGACCTCTGTCTAACCATCAGTTTGGGGGTGGATTGAAGTTGACTTGGTAAGGTTGTGTTGTGACTATCAACAACCCCCCTTTTATTAGTGTTAGCAATAACACTAATAAATGGGGACCCTTCCAAAAAATCAAATCTTAGCATTTAATGTTGCCTTTTTGTTTTCAAAATAAAACAAGATATCAAAGTGGAACTTCCTAAAACATGGAAATTAACTTTTCATTCTTCAAGCGCGCAAAACTTCACAAACTATGAGTTTCCTTATGAAAGGCGCTACATGACCATAAGACCTAAGGAAAAGCTTTATAACACAAAGTAGTGAAAATATAAGCAAACCATGAAAATCCCGCTTTAGGAAAGATTATTCTCATGTCACAAAAGGTTACAGTGGATATCCCTTATAAAAAGTTACTCCTTAAAAATGCGATCCACGAGAATGTGAGATCACAAAGCTTACAACCTCATCGCATCGCAAATTACAATACCGTGGTGCTACGTTATGTAACATAACCAAATATCGGGAAATACGATAGCATTTCGCAAATTTCATATCACAACGACTCAATGTAACGATGGTTTTTAATGAAAGTAGGTTTTGCGATATAGCGATCTGTGATATTGCGAAGCAAATCGCAAAATCACTTTTATCACAATTCGAAGGGTTCAGAATTCTAGGACAATACTTTCCAGTGTTCGATGCAAAGTTATGAACATTAAAGTTTAGCATAACAGTCCATTAGTGGTCATTTATTAAAAATGATTCGGATTAGTATAAAGGACATTTGATGCAAGTTGATATCTTTTGATATGATTTAGAATTAAAGATCTTCCGTCACCTTATTTTCGTCTTTCTATTGATTATTCCTGTATTCACTATCATCTTATCATATTTTTTCTCTCTGCTTGCAATTTTCAGGAAAGACATACAGAGCGTAATACACGAAGAAATTGGAAAGGAAAGTCTCCTATGTCTGAGAAAACAAAAATGGCCCCATTATTCACAGACACTACCTATAGTTAGGACACAGGGATATCTATGTGGGAAGCTATGTATCAATTTTTGGAGGATGAAAAGCCAATAATTATGGAGGTTACAGTTATAACGGATGGACGCATCTCCTCTGATGGATCTCTAACTAACTTGCATGCTCGTTTCTACATCACATTGCCGCAAGGCCGAAGATACTCCCATACACTGACATGGTGAAATGGATTATAGATGACGCTGATATATCTGATAGATAGTTCAAGATGGCCAGCCAAGAAGTCATGGGGTCATTTACTGCAAATAATTTGAGGCGTATGTACCACTTACAAGAACCACAGTCCAACTACAATAAGAAATTCGTCGAGAACTTTGCTAAGGAGAACGAAGACTTGGCAGAATACACAAAGAACTAGTCAAACAATGAGGAAAGGCTAAAGAAGGATAAAAATGGTATGTATGCCACTGGCTCTCTTTGTTATCCTTATTGTTTTGCCACTGCAATGTTATGTAGATTGTTTGGGAAACCAAACATCAACAAGTTTTCTTCAGAATGGTTACCTCTACTTGATGCAGCTACCAATGCCACAATAATGGATTGGGCTCTAATCCTATCCGAAAATTTAGCCACTGCAATTTTAGGATACATAACTAAAAGAAGCTTTGCTTCAAGGGTTTACCCTCCATTCTTTTTGAGCGCCTATGTTATGGACGTTGTTTGTTTTGTTTCTGATTTTCCTATTATGGGATGGAGGTGGACGGTACAAAATCCACTTCCTATTCAGGTTTATCACAAAGTATTGTGGGATTCCAATTTCATCCCACATTTCTTCAAAATCTGTCACAGAGTTATGCTCCCAATTTTTAAAATGCTCTACAACCAAGATGCCCCAAGGTTTTCCCCAGAAGCAGAAGTGGATATTCTCTCAGTAGCAAGGTGGTTTGGGGAAGAATTGTTCACGTATATAAGACTGTTTGGTAGCATTGCTTCACCCCATGTGTTACCTTTTTACGTCCCAGACAAATTGTTGGCTAGAGAGATAACCTATCACCTCTGGCGTGGGGGGAATGAGCAAGGTTTTGAAAGATTCTAAGAAGGCCATATGGCCTCAGTTTCCTATAGTTTGCGGAGAATTTTCATTGCATGACTTAGATCATGCTTTCAAAGAAGTTGATAATGTGTTGTGTTTACAACTACCAAAGTTCCTGGGGAGGAAGTATGATCCCTTTGTTGTAAATAATTTTACTACAATGGTTAAAATAAAAGTATTTTCTCATGAAGAGGATCCCTTTGACAATGTTTTTCCGCAAAAGAACACCTTTAGAGATGTCTTACATACAACACAAATTGTTTTTGACCAAGGAAATGTCTAAAAGTTTGACAATTACAGAAAGTAGAGGTTATCAAAGGTCCCATTGGACCAATTGCTCATCGAACCAATAAGGGAGCCTAATCCCAGTGTTAGCATAGGTGAAGGTTCAAAAGAAAAGTCCAAGACAATTTCTGAAAAGGAATCAGCTGAAAATTTCGGTGATCAATCCAAGAGTGAACAAAGCAGAAGTGAGGATTCGATTAAAGACACAGCTCAATCTACAGAAAATCCTGATCAGCAGGCTTTGTCTCCAAAACAAGATGAAGTTCCCACTCCTCTTACAAAGAAAACACAGCAACTTGTAATTGATCTTGAAGGGGAACGGGAAAATTTTAATAAGATTCTGAGCACAGAGGAACAAACTCTAGAGCCTCCAACAAATCCAAAAGAGATGACTACTGAGATGGTAATAGAAAGGGTTGTAAATACTCAGGAGTTAGAGCACATTATTGTTGCCCCCTCATCCGAGATTGTACTAAGGATATAGGAGATTCCTCCTCTAGTTGTGTTTTATAGACCTCAAAATAGATCTGTCATTAGAAGGAAAAGAAAGAAACGAAAATTAGATGTTGTGTTCGTTCCTGAGGATGAGCCTCTGGATGTGCTTTTGGAAGACCCCACTACAGACCCATCGGAAAATCTAACTAAGCTCTCTCAGATCATAGGAGCATATGCTTCTGCGACTATTGATAAAGCAGCAGAAGTTCAATTGTTACTTAAAGAGAAAGAGGATAGGATTTTGTGTTTGGAACCGCAGTTATAGAAAGTCATCATCAATCAAGAAGCCGAAACACAGCTAGCAAAACTCCAACAAGATTTCCAGCAACTGCAATTGGCACATCAAAGTAGTTTGGATAGTAAAGAAAAGAAATTACAGGATATGATAGAACTACATAAAGATGATCCCAAAGTTGGGAAGTTCATCACAGAAGCACTGGACCTTAATTCTCAGCTTTTGCAACAAAAAGAATTATTGTGCCAGAAGATTTTGCAATGGAATCCCCATTGCAAAACAAGTGATAACATTACTAATCAAGTCGTAGAATTGCAACTTGAATAAGATTCAATTTTCAAGAAGGTTTCAGAATTCTTGAACTAGCAGAGATCCAAAGAAGAGAAAAGAGTAGGAATGCCTAGAATTGACGAATCGCACAAAGAGATTTTATTCACGAAATGGGATTCTCGGTTAAAAGAAGCGGAATAGGCAATGGAAGAGGCAGCAACAGCAGCAAATAGTGTCATTGAGTGCATAAATGAAAATCTGCACAAGGCCAATTTGGTAGCAGAGACCACTCTGGGCTTCCTTCCAAAGGCACAACAACTTCAAACAGAGTGGAGACAAACAATAGAGGAAAGGGAAGAGGCGATTAAACAGGTAAACAAGTTAAACTGGGAAACATACTGGCAGTACTTGGTAAAGCCACATAGCCAATGGATGACCCTGAAGTGCCTCATAACTTCTACCGAGAAGATAGTGCCAGCTCTTTCCAACGCCGTATTTGTAGGACAGTTAAAAGCTGAAGTCGGCCAACCAACCCTCTTGAAACTGATGCTGGATATTTGCGATCTAAAGGATCAGATGCAGGATTTATCATAGATACAATTTATTTTTGTTTTAGTTTATTTTTTCTTAAAATGAGGTAGGTCGTTTAAACCTCCTCATCTATTTTTGTAATATTTATTTTTAGATTTCATAGAGTAGTATTTAAACCCCTCTCATGCATTTAGAGAGGGGTCTAGAGTTTTATCAAAAACAATTCTTTAGAACGTGCATTTTTCCCCCCACTGAGGAGGTTTTGATAAAATGAATGGAACGAGATTTATTTTCTATATGAGTTTTATATCTTCTACTAAAATGCGCTTTTGTACTTTTAGTGGATGTTAAGTGAATTGAAGATAGATCTATGTTGTTGCAGCTCATGAGTAGAACATATTACAAATGGTATTTTTATCTGCTAATACTTTTTACTTATGTGTCAAGCGATAAATCATTTTCAGTTATTTATATATGAAAGTTTGAAATGTTTTGTTATCATTATTGCACTTCTGTATGGTGATGACTTACTCTTTATGCTGAATATGTGAATGACTCTTATGCGATATATTTCTCATAATTGTTTCGGCTAACTTTTTATACGAAACAATTCATTTTTAAATGGATTCTATTCTCGTTGTGATTGAATGATTTTCATTATCAATTGCTTTTAGAAATTATTTTAGATAGTGTAAGTAAACGTTACTCCTAGGATAGTTTAAAGTTAGATGTTTTCTTTGATTATAATAGATTGCATATAATAGTTGGAAGATAGAATAGATCTAGAACAATCATTCACCTTATAAAACCCCAAAAAAGAAAAACATCATCCCGCTAGCACACACATCATAAATAGATTGGGAAACTAGTCCCATCATCCCTAGTCGGAGCCACTATTCCAAATGGAAAAGGAGTTGCATTAAGGTCCGGACCGGGTGGTTATCCCCCTTGTTGGAGACCCAATTTTTCAAGCCTTCAACATATTTGGCACTAGAAGGAGGGCCTGACTGTGAATGGCAAGTAAATCTACAACTTCACGCCATTCTAAGAGTAAAACTCCCTCACCAACACCCTCAACTTCTCATTCGCATTCCAAGTCTTCCATCATTGAACCAGAGGTTGAAAAGAAAAATAAATAGCACATTACTGAAATCCCAAACAAGCCAGATCATTCTTCTTCAGATCCCCCTAAGTTGTAAACTTTAATTCATAAGTTACAGGGAATTTCTTTATCTCAAGAAGAATCTGAGTTTTCTCGAGGTAGTGTCACTTCACATCTGACCTCGCCTCAATGACTGACTAGAGCACAAAGTGAAAAGCTAGGAATCCCACCAGTTGAGTTTCCTTTACCGAGTCGTAAGAAAGCTAGGAAAACAACAACAGAATCTCAGAGTGAGGTTCTGTCATCATTTTCATCTACCATCCCATCCATATCATCACAAGGTCATTCATCCATCCCTCAACTCCAGATCATGGTTCACACAGGTACAGGATCAACATCTTCCTCTACCCAACCACCTTCAACTACTGCCACACCTCCTCCTACCCATACTCCATCAATGGCAGGGAATCCACCACCAAGGCCATGGGCCAATCCAGGAGTTGTAGCCATGCCTGCACCTTTATCGCAACTACCAGCTCATCCTGAAAAATGGCTCCTGTTAGTGTCAGTATCTTCACACTTCCACTAGTGATCAAATTACACTTTTGCATGCATATTAGGTGTCTCATCTGATCAGTTGCATTCCATTATGTCATGGATCAACTGATGGTAGTGGTCTCATGTCAATTTCCCTCATGACATTCACCTGCTGACCTGTTCCCACATTTTTTTTAGACATTTACTGTCATCCTGTTTCATTTCATTTATAAAAATCAGTTTTAGGGTTTAGTCTCACTAGGTCTTAGGGTTTGTCATCATGGTCGTCCAAATTTGAATGAAAAGGTCAACAGACACATGAGGAGGATAAATAAGTTCATAAGATCATAAATTTACTTCTGTCATGTTCAATAATTCTTTTTTACCTCAAAGCTCTATTTTGAGGTGAAAACATAGTTTTTTCCATTACTGTACAAATTTCATGTAATTTAAATGTTTCTATATGTAATAAGTATCCAATAACTGTTCCTCGTGACCTGGTAACAAAGTCAACTCCCGCCATTACAAAAGGTCAATGTAAAAGTCCACCTGCAAAAAGGCAAAAGTCAGAATGTAAGTGAAACAGAGCATTTTTGAAAAAAGCTAGCCAAACATTAGAAAAATGGGTCTGGTTAATGAAAAATTAAATGAGAGGGATATAAAAGCCAATCCATTTGTTTAAAGTCTTCATTGTTGGAATTGAACGCGCCAAGGGGAGAAAAATCATGTTTTTGGAGAAAGAAGGCAAATAGGGGAAAAATCCCGACATTTTGTTGGCGCTGCACACCTGTTGCAGGTTTTCCATTGCATTTTGGTCTGGTGCTATGCACCTGTTTCTTGGCGCTGCACAGTTGTTACAAGAGCCAAAAACACTTTAAAACAGCTCCAAGCTTCCTAAAAATCAAATTAAAGCTTGTTCCAAGTAAGTAAAACATTCTCCTGCTTAGGAAATTTGTGTTTGGTGCCTTGGATGTTTTTGGTTTCCTTTAAGCAAAACCCTTGCTAAATAATTAACACAAACACTAGCCAATTCCTAAATCCTCTCTTGCAAGTTTTTAAAGGTCATTGCTCTTCCTTCTCACTTCATTCATGTTGAGCTTGGAAAATACCATTCCCTTTCCCTAACATCACCAACATTCACTCCCTAAACCCCACTCCCATTTACCAAAACCTAGCCCTATACCCTATTCCCAAACCCTAATTCCCACATCCTATTCCTTCACTACATCCACTTCATTATCAAACCCCTCATCCACATTCATAATACCATTCACTCCCCACATTTCCCAAAAAGAAACCCCTCCTCCTAGCATTCACTTCCTATATACACTACTCACCTCATATTTTAAAATCTCTTCATACTCATCTGCTTTCACTTCAAATTCATAATCATGGAGACAGATTCAGATTATGAGAGGGAAGAGGAAACTCTCAGTGATTCTTCCAGGAAAGCTCATGTACCAAGAAAGCCACACAAAGGAGGAAAGATCATTCGGGAGGAGCCCACTACTCTTATAGAATTACTTGTTTGCCCTCTTGCTGTAACTTGCTTTAAACACCAGTCTTGTTATCAGTTTTTTGAAATGGTAGAGAGGGTGAAATTTCATCATGAGCTTGCTAGGTTGTTTGTTCTTCATCTCCACAATGGCCAGGTGAACCTTGCTGGTGTCTCTTTCACCTTGACACCTGACACCATTGCAGCAGCAATAGGCATCCCTAATGTAGGTGAACAGTGGAATAAGGGGCAGCATGTGGGCAGAGAACATTATGAGCCTTACATTAAGGCTGGATATCACAGGCAAATCAGCAGGGTTTTCCCTTTCAAATACTTGCAGAACATTTATGCTCCTCTCATGAAACTCATCATCAAGTATTTCACCTGTGAAGGAAGGTTTTCCCGCCTATATACATATCATGTTAGATTGTTGATGCATTTCACAAGAGTAAGGATGATGAACCTCCCATACTTTATATGCAGGAATATTGAGAAGATGGCTCTCTTTGTGCAAAGGAAACCTTTTCCTCAACAATTCAACAACATTTACCACTTCTCACTGATTAAAATTGTTGTTTTGCATCAGCTAAGCTTGTTGAACATACCATGGGATACCTTTATTGCCCATGAGATTTTCAAAGGCCCTCAAGTGATTCCATCAGTGCTTCAACAGGAAGGAGGGCGATCAGAATAACCAGGTGTTCATGAGATTGAAACTATAGGTGTGCCAGTGTTTTTCACCTATGAGAGAGGCACCAAGAGACTTTTTGCTATTGTGAGGCGAGTACTATCTCCACCAGGGGTGGAACGTGTCTCGTTTTCTTCCCTGGACCACAGGAAAATGTTATCTTCACCGGGGGTGAAAGGGGCTTTGCCTTCTTCTCTAGCTATACAGGTTGGCCAGCAGTCAAAGAGAAAAGATAAAGGGAAGCAAAGGATGCATGAGGAGGGCCCTACTGAAGGGCAAGACAGGGATTTTATTTTGATTGAGGAGGATGTCACTGATTTGGGCTCTCAAAGCTCAAGACTCAAAGACATGATTATCAAAGAGAAGGAGGCTGAAATACAAGCCTTATCTCTTGATCTTGAGAGAGCCAAATGGATCATCAACTTCCTTGAGCAAGAAAACAAGCAACTGATAGAGAAGCAAGCTATTATGGAGCTACAAATGATTAGGGAAAATAGGCAAATGGCAAAGAAGAGAAAGATCAAGATGACCTCCCTTGAGCAAGAAATTGAGGATGACCGAGAATCATGGTTGGAGAGGGTGAACATTCACTTGGAGAAGATTCTTGAGAAATCCAACAAAGAGAAGAAAATTTTGTGCCATATGGCCTATCACTACCTAACCCAGAACAAAATTTGCAACACAAGGGTGAAGAGGTTAAAGGCTAAGCTAAAAAGAGCTTTGAGGAGCAAAAAAGAGCAAGATAAACTCAAGATCTTGGCTGAAGCATCATTGGCTCATCAAAACACTTAACAAGGGTCAATCATGCCAAATTTCAAGAAATTTGGAGGAAGTTTTGTCAATTTTGAGTTTTTAATGTAAAAAACAGGTTTTTTCAGCAGGTGCGCAACGCCACTGGTGCTGCACTTTTGTTGGAGGCATCCATTTGCAAAAAAGATTATATTTTTGGAATCAGCATGGAAAAATATGGAAGCTCATAAATGGTTGAGAATTATGGACAAGTTATAGGTCTCCAAAAGGGCAAAAAACACCTGAAAAGTGCCCTCTCTACCACTTTTTCACCACAGACGAAGCAGTCTTGGGAGAGTCAATTTTTGGAGGGAAAATGGATTCTAAATTCAAAAATTCAAATTGTTCTAGAAAGTAGACTCACCAAGGTTTCCAATAAGCTATCTTGCACCTTATTTGGACTCCGGGAAGCCTTCCAAAATTGGCCTTGAAAATGTGTTGTGCATAGGATCAGTGGCACTGCACATAGGATGAATTTTGCCAGTTTTGCCTAAAGCTCAGAATTTCGCCCAGTTTGACTATTAGTTGACTTTTTCTCTTCTCCTTGATAAATTTGTGATGGTAAATGATGTAATATGATGTAAATTTGATGAAAAATGACTTGAGGGGGTAGATACATCAGTTAGAGGTGGTTTGAGGTTGAATGAATCAGTTTCCATAGTTTTAGAGGCAAGCTATTCCACTGCCTATTTTCTAGTTCCTAGTTTAGATGTTGTTGAAATAGCTCCTTGACTCACGGATTTGACCCCTGATGGCTAGCATAGGTGGTTTGATCCTATATTATGTACTTTCTTAGTCATTTGTAAAGTTTGGACTCTTGTGGATGCTTTGAGCTTCATTGTAAATCACTTCTGCAGTTTGGTAAGGAAATGAAGCAGGGTTTTGCAACATTTTGTGGGATTCTTGTGGTAATGTGTCTTGGCATTGTTTCTTCCTTCGTTATTTATTTTCTCTTATGTGTATATGTTCTAGCATCTACTTCTTTCTTCATAACTAAATCAATCAAGATAAATATGTGGAATCCATTGATAATCAATGCTCTGCCTTGAGGATACATTTAGTTTTTAATGTTTTCTGCTGTTTGAAGAGGAATCATGAACTTTGCATGCTCTCTCTAACTCCTCAATGGTCTTAGACTTACCATCATACTCAATTCAAAGTGTCAAAATACCTACCTACCTTGCCTCACAGAAGATCCTGCAAATCTGAGTTGATTTCCCGGACCCAAAACTACCTTTTTCATTTGATCCAGCAACCAACCATCAAAATCAAACAAAATCCTCTGACCTAATATACCTAGCCTAAAATTTGCATTTCATTTCAGTCATCTCAAGCCCTAGTTGCCATATTCTAATTGAGATTGACAAGGAGAGAACCCTCTCCCGACCTAGTAGGGCTAGCTACTAGGTTAAGCGCGGTTTGATGTTACCCTAGACCTGCCTTCCTTCAGCCTGAGGTAGATTTAGGCACTAATAGCTCCCCAAGTTCAATCCTGACAATCACCTATCAGCTGAAGGGCACATAAATAATTTTATGTTTTCTATTAATTTGAACGGAGTAACAGAAGAGGACGCAATTGTAAGATTATTCCCTTATACCTTACAAGGAGCAGCTATATCTTGGTACTTTTCATTACCATTAGGCTCCATTAATAACTGGGATACATTCCAAGATCAATTTTTAACTAAATTTGGAGATGATCGATCTACAACAACCTTAATAAATGACCTCTCCAATTTAAAAGCCGAACCAAGAGAACCAATTAAGGATTTCAATTCTCACTTCAACAAATTATTAAACAAAATACCAGTAGCATCGAAGCCTAGCAATGAAGTCCAAAATGAATGTACATTTCTGCTTTTCCTTCCAACTCAGCCATCTTTGTAGATAGGGCTGCCAAGCCAATGTTAGCAAAGAATATGAAAGAGGCGATAGATGTAGAGAAACGTATCCTAGTCGTAGAAGAGAAAAACACTATAGATGAAAGAAAGTATAAAAAAGTTTCTTTTAGAGATGATCCTAAGAAAAAGCAACTGAAAGACCCATTCGACCTGGAAGGGTTACAAAATGTCTTGAAAACCATGTCTAACGAAATGGTCGATATAAAGAAACAAGTAGCAGAAATCTCTTCCAAGAAACCTTTTAAACCCTTTAGAAGAAATCCTTCAACTGATCCTAAACCACCAAATGCTATAACAAACATAGAATTGGAAGGGGAAGAAGAAGAAGTTTCAAATGAGGAACAAACCAATGATGATGAAGTCGTGGAACTACAAGGAATGTGGGACTTCATTCTTCCAGATGAAGAAGATCAAGATGTATTACCTGTTGCTACAAGAAGTAGAAATCAACTTGATCCTCCACAATCCAGTTCTAAATAGAAAAACCCAAGCCCGACTCCTAAGGATAAAATCGCAGGTAAGAAATCCTCACCAAAGGCTACTCAGACAAACCCAATCCAATCTGATTCAACAACTCCAACTAAAACGCTTATCATCTCTGATGAAATGGAGTATAACATTGTTGAAGACATGAAGAAAACTAGGGCTAATATTACTTTTCATGAGCTCAGCAAATTAAAGCATCAACAGAAATTGCTCTTGAAAGAGTTGAATGCAGTACCTATTGCGCCTCTACCTGCTGTTGTAATTTCACAAGCTACTCATGAAATGGGAAGACTCTGACTGGAATTGCAAATAAAGTCGATCCAAATGACATTGCTTTGATTGAAGGAAGGTCAAAATCCCATACTCCACCATTTCTCCTTACCTTTGAAATTTTCAATAAAAATTTGCATAACTCTTTGGTAGATTCCGGTGCCTCATATAATATTTTGCCTGAGACAGTTTGCGCCAAGTTAAATGCCCAACCTCAAAAATCTGTAGTATGAATAGTATAGCTGGATCAGTCTCAAGTAGAGGTTATCAGTGAACTTAATCAAGTGACCATAAGGCTTTCATCAAACCCAAAGGTATGTCAAGTTATTGATATACTTGTCGCAGATATTCCTGAATTTTATGGACTAATCCTTAGCAGGGATTGGTTAGAGAAGCTTCATGATTATTTTGCAATTGACTGGTCTCATATGTGGCTCCCTTACAATGGTAAACCAAATCAGTTCAAGGTTGAACGAGAAAGACACCAAAAGTATATAGTGACGGAGTTAGAAGGAGAAAACGAGCCCGTAGCATACAACAACAACATAATTGGAAACTATTCTGTTGATTCGTTCTTAGGGAATTTCAATGCTCATCCTTCACCTTTTTTAGAAAATTCCGTTTTATCTCAGATAGAAAATTTCTCGCAAACATACTCTTCTATATGCATTGATTTTGTAGATAAACCTATAAATAAAACTTTGTTTTGGAAATTATTTTTTGATCGTTCTAAGTCTAATGATGGAGATGGAGTAGGTTGTGTATTAGTTAGTCCAGAAGGAGAAAAGACCATGTTAACATGTAGACTCGAGTTCGACTGCATGAAAAATACAACTGAATATGAAGCGTCAGTTCAAGGGTTATACAAGGCAATCGAGCTTAATATCAAATACCTGTAAGTATTCAGAGATTCTGAGATTGTGATTAAATAGGTAAGAAATACTATACATTGCCTGTCAAGACATTTGAAACACTATCTATCGTTAGTACAAGACCTGACTTCGCACTTTATAGCATTTAATATTTCATCCATCCCAAGACTCCAAAATGCTAGTGCTGATCTCCTCGCTAATGTAGCTTCCAATCTCATTCCATCAGAAGACTATAGCCAAGACAGATTCTCGATTGAATTAATCTTTAGACCCTCCATTCCTGATAACATTACCAATTGGAGAGTTTTCAACAATGACCCTGATATTGTGAGTTTTCTGACATCATAGGGCTCTTACAATAATTAGATAATTGATGAAGACCAACATGACAAACAACTAGAACAAGAAAATAGCAATAACGCGATACCAAAATGTAGAAATTTCACTTGTAGATCAAACTGATATATGTAATGTCCTAAAGCATAATGCTTGATCTAGTTCTATTAAACATTAAGCAGAAGCATAATTGATTTCATGAGCAACATCAAGCATAAACACATAGAACTGATCAAGAGAAATAATCAACCATAACACAAGATATATCACCGAGGAAAGCACCAGCATAAAACCCCTATCTGTATTATCAATCAAGTGGAAATCTTCTTCAGGTTACAAAAAGAATCAGCTCAAGAGCTATCATGCTCTTTCTGTAATCAGAAGATGAAGCTCATAGACTCCCTAGTCCTTAATATATAGGCCACAAGTCCTCCAAGCTCCTATATCACATAATTCTCTTGGAAATAAATCCTTCTCCATGCAAGCAATACTTACTTAAAATATCCTAGCAACTGATAGTACATTGTCCCACTATCTGAACTCAATTGGGTATCTGTCTGAACTGACATGCATCAGTTATCCATGAGAAAATACTCAGTTAACTGAAATAATAGTTGTCACATGCATGCAAGCATTAACAAACTATTTTTCATTATTTTAACAACTTGTTAAAATAATCTAACTGGACTTGACTAAGTTAAACTAAGTCAATTGATCCTCTCAATATAGAACTGAACCTTATCTCCTTTAATCAAGGGATAAATTCCTAAATCAAGAGATATAATAATTGCATGATCTCACAAAGACTTCTAGTTTAATTTTCTATAACTAATTAACTCATGGAGATTAATTAATTAATATTTTAAACTGTTGTTAAGACCAAATTCGTTTTTACTTCCTATCGTTAGACCAGGGATTGCTAAAAATGAGAAGGGACCCAGAAATGCTATTTTTAGAAACTTCTATTTTTAGCAATTTCACCTCTCACCAAAGGTGGCCAAAATGCTCACTTAGCCAAACTGCTATTTTTAGAAGTGCTATTTTTAGAACTTCTATTTTTAGCACATTCTAAATTTAGCATTTCTTGTTGCACATTTTTCAACATGAAATTCGTAGTCAAGTTAGAGGACCTATATGACTTAAAGGACAGATTCAAATGGTCCACCAATTCAAAACTTCAGAGTTCAACTCTGAGATATGAATTAGTGAATCTGGGGACTGACATAAAACCACAAAACATCAACTTAGGTCTTGGTCTAACATCCGAGGAAAAATCAGCTTTCATTCGACTGTTGAAACAATATAAGAGTGTCTTTGCCTAGAATTACGATGATCTTAAAACTTACGACACTTCGATTATACAACATACAATCCTGATGATCTCTGATGAAAAGCTTTTCCAACAGAGATTGAGGAAGATCCATCCTAATTTGGAAAACCAAATTAAGTCTGAGTTGAAAAAATTACTAAAGGCCAAGATTATTTTTCCTGTTAGGCATTCCAGATGGGTCTCCAACTTGGTCCCAGTCCGAAAGAAAAATGGTGATATCCGGATTTGTATTGACTTTCGAAATCTCAATAAAGCTTGCCAAAAGGACAATTTTCCACTATGCCTTATGGAACAGATATTACAATTGGTCGCAGGGTCTAAATTGATGTCCTTTTTAGATGGCTTTTCAGGGTATAATCAAATCTCAGTCCACCCAAATGATCAATTGAAAAATACATTTAGAACGAAATGGGCACTTACGCATATCAAAAGATGCCTTTTGGGCTAATTAATGCCGGTGCCACATTTCAGAGGGCCATGGACATTGTGTTTAAAGGATTGGTGAACAAGTTAGTGGTGATTTACTTAGATGACATAACAGTATATTCTAAAAAATGTACTAATCACCTCAGGGACTTAAAATATATCTTCCAACGATGTCAAAAATATGGAATCTCACTTAATCCAAAAAAATCTTTTTTTGCATTAAGTGAAGGAAAGCTTCTCAGATTCATAGTGTCTAAATTTGGAATCCATATCGACCCAGATAGGATTAGGGAAATTTCTGAGATATCCTTACCCCATAACAAAAAAGCAGTGCAGTCTTTCCTTGGCCAGATCGATTTTGTTAAAATATTTGTCCTTGACTTCTTGCGAATCATGTCACCTCTCCAAGCAATGGTTAAGAAAAACTCTCTCTTCAAATGGGGTCATGCAGAACATGAAGCGTTTGGCTTGATAAAACAAGCAATTATAAATTCCCCATCTATAGTGACTCCAAAATTTTCTAATCCTTTCACTTTATACACATTTGCCTCTAAGAAATCATATGCTGCTATACTTACATAGGCCAATCTAGATAAAGTTGAAGCCCCAATTGCCTTCTTCAGTTCAAACTTGCAAGGAGCTGAATTAAATTACTCCAATGTTGAGAAACAAGCTTATGTTGTATTCAAAGCAATCAAACACTTCAGACCCTTCCTTCTCAAGACTCATACCAAAATAATAGTGCCATTTCCAGTGGTAAGAAATCTTTTGGTACAGAAAGATGTGGGCGAAAAGAGGGCAAATTGGGTCACAGCTGCAAGAATATGATGCTGAAATTAAACCAGCAAATATTGTAAAAGGTTAAGGTTTTTGTAGGATGTTGGCTGGAGCATCGCACATACCAGGAATGTTGTCTCCAGATATTGAAGTACAAGTGTATGAAGTAGGCATAAATGATACGGAATCAAGGTATGTTGATATCATGTTCTGTTTAAAAAATGGATATGCTCCTCCACATTTGAATCACACAAAGAAAAGAGCCCTAAGGCTAAAAGCTAAACAATATCAAGTTGTAAATGATGTACTCTTTAGGATGAATTATGATTCTGTTCTCCTTAGATGCCTTGTGAAATATAAAGCAGAAAAAGTATTGCAAGAACTTCATAATGGACCAGCGGGCGGACACTACACAGGAGATGCGACAGCACACAAAATCTTGCGTAGAGGCTACTATTGGCCAACTTTATTTAAAGCTACACATAGCTATGTAAGAAGATGTCAGATTTGTCAAACTACTGTTGGAAGACAGAGGAAGCCATTGTTGCCATTATAGTTGGTCAACATCAATCAACCATTTGGAAAATGGGGATTAGATATAATAGGTGAGATCATTCCTCACTCTTCTAAACAGCATAAATACATTCTTACAGCTACCGATTACTTTACCAAATGGGTAGAAGCAGTTCCACTCAAGACAACCAACTTTGAGAGTATCATCGAATTATAGATCAATTCATAATCACGAGGTTTGGCTTACCTTCTACTTTAATGTTTGATAATGCATCATATTTCTCAGGTAATGTTATGACTGAATTTGTGCTCAAAAGAGGTTTTAAACTTAAATATTCTACTAATTATTATCTGCAAGGAAATGGGTTGGATGAATCAACAAACAAAAACCTTATTAGAACCACTAAACGGACTATTGATCAAAATCATAGAAACTGGGATAAGTCTTTAATGTATGCTCTTTGGGCAGATCGAATAACTCATAAAACTTCTATTGGCACTTCTCCTTTTAATTTGGTTTATGGGAATGAAGTGTTCCTACCAAAAAATATAGCTATTCCTTCTTTAGCCTTAGTTCAATTCATTGAAGAAATCCCTTCCTCATCCTTGTAATTAAGACAATTGTAGATCCTTAAGCTTGAAGAGGAACGAGAAAAAGCCAGAATTACCCATGTGCATCATCAACAATTAGTAAAAGCTTCTTTTGATTCAAACTCGGTGTCTAGAAAAGATTTTGAACTTGGAGACTTAGTATTAAAATGGGATAAAGCCCATGAAGAGAAAGGAAAACATACTAAATTCCAACGGATGTGGCTCGGACCATTCCAGATGGTCGAACTCATCAGTCCATGAACTTTCATGTTACAAGATTTAGTAGGGAAAAGATAGTCTTTACCTATTAATGGACAGATCCTTAAAAAATATTTGCCATGGAATATGATCTCTTCTATTTTCTGTAGATTATATTCTAGTTTAATTTTCTTTTGGTAATAAAACAAGTTGAGAATGTTCACTTTTGGTTTCCATGAAAATAATAGTGTCTCATGTCAATTTTGTTTTTCACTTGTATAAGTAGAGAGTGGTTAGAAAATTTTATCTCCATTTTTGAAACATAGGGTCAAGTGCTATCAATTTTAAAATTTTACCTATTCTTTTGTTTTAACTATACAAGTTTTGGTTAGAATCAACCTTAGGAAGAAGTTATCCTTACATCAGTCACAAAATGTAACAATAAAAAAACAAAGATTCTCTATGGAAAAGCTACTTTTAAACTCTACAATTGTCGTCCGGAAGAATTCTTAAGGAACCAATGACTTCCCCCCCACTTGATGAAATTGCGAGATTCAAAAGAATAATCCAACTATGCACTCTAAACTTAAAGAATAAGAGGTCTCATCAAGAGCCGGCTTATCATGATCATAAAGATTATAACTAACTGACATTGCCATACTGCATATCAAAACAGGGTAATGGCTCGAGATTGTTTCAATCAAAAGACAATGGGTCTCATCACGAGCCAGCTTGTTTAGTTAAGTTATAACTCAAGTGAATGGCACTGTCAAAATTGGCGACCAAACCAAGACATTGTTCTTTAAGATTTAAAAGAGAGAGAAAAAAAAGGTGTATATGAGGATTTATCTTTGAAAATTTCATGCTCCCCAGGTAGGACACTGGATCATTGCTGGGTAACAGGTAACCCTGTCAAGGCTATGAACACCTGCTGGCAACAGTGACTCTACCTATGACAAATGAGTATACCTAAACTGATCTAAATAGATGTCTTTGTTTTTATCTTTACAACCAAGTAATCACTGATGTGAGTAAAATGACTAACTTTGGCAAGAAGATAATCAGAATAAAGATAGTCAGAACAAGATGTTGTTGTTAATAAATAGCACTACTTACCTTATATTTCTACCATGAAGTTTCATTTTCAAAACCAGTTCTATTTTGGAAGTTTTAGAAAATTCAAAAAATCCATCAAAGATAACCGGCTCTTCCAAGTGAATCGCCAATTGTTGTGACTATCAACAACCCCCATTTTATTAGTGTTAGTAGTAACATTAATAAATGGGGACCCTTCCAAAAAATGAAATCTTAGGATTTAATGTTGCCTTTTTGATTTTAGAATAAAACAAGATATCAAAGTGGAACTTGCTAAAACATGGAAATTTACATTTTCAATCTCCGAGTGCGCAAAACTTCACAAACTATGAGTTTCCTTATGAGAGGCACTACATGACCATAAGACCTAAGGAAAAAATTTATAGTGCAAAGTAGTGAATATATAAGCAAACCATGAAAAACCAGCTTTAGGAAAAAATATTCTCACATCGAAAAACGTTACAACAAATATCCCTTATAAAAAGTTACTCCTTGAAAATGCGATCCGCGAGAATGCGAGATCACAAAACTTACAACCTCATCGCATCGCAAATTCTGATACCGCGGCACTACGTTTTGTAACATAACCAAATATCGTGATATGTGATAGCGTTTCGCAAATCACATATCGTAGCGGCTCAACTTAATAATGGTTTTTAATGAAAGCAAGTTTTGCAATATAGTGATCTATGATATTGCGAAGCAAATCACAAAATCACTTTTATTGCAATTCGAAGGGTTCAAAATTCTAGGACAGTACTTTCCGGCATTCGATGCAAAGTCATGAAGATTAAAGTTTAGCATAACGGTCCATTAGTGGTCATTTATTAAAAATGATTCAGATCAATGTAAAGGACATTTGACGCAAGTTGATATCTTTTGATATGATTTAGAATTAAAGATCTCCTGTCACTTTATTTTCGTCTTTCTATTGATTATTCCTGTATTCACTATCATCTTATCATATTTTTGCTCTCTACTTGTAATTTTCAGGAAAGACACACAGAGCTTAATACACGAAGAAATGGGAAAGAACAACAAGGTTCTTGCATCTGAGAAAACAGAAATGGCTCCATTAATCACAGACACAACCTGTAGTCAGGACACAGGGATATCTACGTGGGAAGCTATGTATCAATTTTTGGAGGACGAAAAGACAAGAATTATGGAGGTTACAGTTACAGCGGATGGACGTGGCTCCTCTGATGCATCTCTAACTGAACTTGCATGCTTGTTTCTACATCGCATTGCCGCAAGGCCGAAGATACTCGCATACACTGACATGGTGAAATGGATTATAGATGATGCTGATATATCCAGACAGTTCAAGACGGCCTGCCAGGAAATCATGGGGTCATTTACTGCGAACAATTTGAGGCGTATGTACCACTTACCAAAACCCCAGACCAGCTACAATAAGCAATTCGTCGAGAAGTTTTCTAAGGAGAACGAAGATTTGGAAGAATGCACAAAGAACTGTTCAAACAATGAGGAAAGGCTAAAGAAGAATAAAAATGGTATGTACGCCACTGGCTCTCTTTGTTCTCCTTATTGTTTTGCCGCTACAATGTTATGTAGACTGTTTGGGAAACCAGACATCAACAAGTTTTGTTTAGAATGTTTACCTCTACTTTATGTGGCTACCAATGCCACAATAATGGATTGGGCTCTACTCTTGTCTGACAATTTAGCCACTACAATTTTAGGATACAGAACTAAAGGAAGCTTTGCTTCGAGGGTTTACCCTCCATTCTTTTTTAGCGCCTATGTTATGGATGCTGTTTGTTTTGTTTCCGATTTTCCTATTATGGGATGGAGGTGGACGGTACAAAATCCATTTCCTATTCAGGTTTATCACAAAGTATTATGGGATTCCAATTTCATCCCACATTTCTTCAAAATCTGTCATGGAGTTATGCTCCCAATTTTTAAAATGCTCTACAACCGAGATCCTCCAAGGTTTTCCCTAGAAGTTGAAGTGGATATTCTCTCAGTAGCAAGGTGGTTTGGGGAAGAATTGTTCACGTATATAAGAGTGTTTGGCAGCATTTCTTCACCCCATGTGTTACCTTTTCACGTCCCAGACAAACTGTTGGCTAGAGAGATAGCCTATCAGACCTACAACATGGGGGGAATGAGCAAGGTTCTGAAAGATTCTAAGAAGGCCATCTAGCCTCAGTTTCCTATAGTTCGCGGGGCATTTGCATTGCATGACTTAGGTCATTCTTTCAAAGAAGTTGATAATGCATTATGTTTATAGCTACCAAAGTCCCTGGGGAGGCAGTATGATCCCTTTCGTGCTGTAAATAATTTTACTACAATGGTTAAAATAAAATTATTTTCTCATGAAGAGGATCCCTTTGATGATATTTTTCTGCAGAAGAACACCTTCAGAGATGTCTTGCATACAACACGAATTGTTTTTGACCAAGAAAATCTCCAAAAGTTTGACAATTACAGAAAGCAGAGGTTATCAAAGGTCCCATTGGACCAATTTCTCATCGAACCAATAAGGGAGCCTACTCCCAGTGTTAGCATAAGTGAAGGTTCAAAAGAGAAGTCCAAGACAAGTTCTGAAAAGGAATCAGCTGAAAAGTCCGGTGATCAATCCAAGAGTGAACACAGCAGAAGTGAGGAGACAATTAAAGGCATAACTCAATCTACAGAAAAGCCTGATCAATAGGCTTTGTCCCCAAAATGAGCTGAAGTTCCCACTCCTCTTACAAAGCCAACACAGCCACTTGTAATTGATCTCGAAGGGGAATGGGAAAATTTTAATAAGATTCTAAGTATGGAGGAACAAACTCCAGAGCCTCCAACAAATCCAAAAGAGATGACAACGGAGATGGTAATAGAAAGGGCTGTAAATACTCAGGAGACGGAGCACATTTTTGTTGCCCCCTCGTCCGAGATTTTACTAAGGATAGAGGAGATTCCTCCTCTAGATGTGTTTTATGGCCCTCAACATAGAGCTGTCATTAGAAGGCAAAGAAAGAAATGAAAATTGGATGTTGTGCTCGTTCCCGAGGATGAGCCTCTGGATGTGCTTTTGAAAGACCCCACTACAGACCCATCAGAAAATATAACTAAGCTCTCACAGATCGTAAGAGCATATGCTTTTGTGACTATTGATAAAGCAATAGAAGTTCAATTGTTACTTAAAGAGAAAGAGGATAGGATTTTGTTTTTGGAACAATAGTTACAGAAAGTTAGCATCAATCAAGAAGCAGAAACACAGCTAGCAAAACTCCAGCAAGATTTCCAGCAACTGCAATTGGCACATCAAAGCAGTTTGGTCGGTAAAGAAAAGCAATTACAGGATATGATAGAACTACATAAAGACGATCCCAAAGTTGGGGAGATCATCACAAAATCACTTGACCTTAATTCTTAGCTTTTGCAACAAAAATAATTACTGTGCCAGAGGATTTTGCAATGGAATTCCCGTTGTGAAACAAGCGATAACATTACTAATCAAGTCATAGAATTGCGACTTGAATACGACTCAATTTTCAAGAAGGTTTTAGAATTCTTGAACTTGTAGAGATCTGAAGAAGGGAAAAGAGCAGGCATGCCCAGAATTGATGAATCGCACAAAGAGATTTTATTCGTGAAATGGGATTCTCGGTTAAAAGAAGCGGAACAGGTAGTGGAAGAGGCAACAGCAACAACAAATAGTGTCATTGAGTGCATAAATGAAAATCTGTTGTTATAGACATTTTTGTGCCTTAAAGCATGAAGCATGAAATGTCAATAATCTAAGCGATCCAAAGTCCCTAAACATGTTGTTCCTACCCCTAGAGGAACAAGGTTAGCAAACCACAGCATTGAATATCAGTTCTCCACCTGAAAACACTCAAAAACAAGGCAATTCTGGATCATGTCAACTGCTCCACTGAGCATCTGCGCTGAATGTCAACTGCTCCACTGTCTACCTACGCTGAATGTCAATTGCAAAGAAGGCTACCTGCGCTGGGCGAATTGGGACATGTGGCACAGTCATTCCTCAAGGTGTCAATGCCCAGGAAGCTTCCAAAATGACACTTGGATCAGGAAATTCGACTGGTGATGAGTAAGAGGGTCTAGATCTGCAAGTGGAAGCAAGAACCTCCAAGTGGACTCAAGAACTGAAGAATAACTGAAGTGAGAGAGGACACTAGTCATCTCTCAAGCTGACTCATCCTTTCTCCAAAACTCCTATATATAGAGCTCTCTCATGAGGTCTAAGGAGGCTGGAATCTTGTGAATGTAAGGAAGTGCTATTGGTTTGAGTATAGAACTATTGGGTGATTTGCTTTGAAGGAGGTGAAGAGGAGATTTCTTTCTGCTGGGAGGTGATGCTGGATTGGGCCTATTATGGTTGTATCACTTCCTGAACTTTACGTCTTCCATTAATAAAGAATTTGAGGTTCTTCTATATGCATGTGTCTCAATGATGTATTGTTATACTTGTGTATTTGATTTATTCTAATCCTTGAATCAATTATGAATGTATGCTTCTTGTAGTTTCCCTCTCTTGCCATTTTGCAGGATCTTGGTGTAGCTGGGCCAGTGAAAGAGCAAGGAGCTGGGAGCAAGCAGCAAGGAGAGAAGATTGGATCAACCATTAGCGAAAGACATCGGTTAGTGGATCTCTTTCTCCCCTATTTTACTTTCATAAAGAAGAAATCTTAGATAGCTTTGCTTCGATTGTTGCTGAGGTACTATCACCCTTAGAGTGGGATAGGGTCATTCCGTATTGGATACTTTTCCCAACAACAAATTGGCGACTCCATTGGGGATCGTATCTTGTTGGTTGTTTGTGTTTTTGCTATTCATTTCCTAAACACAGGGAGTACCGAATCGAACTGCATTTGGATCTTTCAAATGCAAAGTAGAGGGCAGCTACTCTAGCTCAGTTTCTGGGCATGTTTATGATTTGAAGAGCTGATCCACAAGGACTTTGAACAGCTCTTAGTGATAGCTTTTCATCCTCCTTTTCATCCTTTAGTGTGTACTTGATTGATAGCTTCTGATTTGGCCAAAAACTGTGAATTTTTTAGCAATCTGTAACCCGGAAACTGAGAAAAACGAAAGTTTATCTCTTCATTGCAGGCACTGTGAAGGCAGTCTGCATTTCATCGTAGGTCCCGAAGGGGCTACCTGCGCTGAACCAATTTTGCCTTGTGCAACTGGGGTTCCTTGCTGTTTATTGCCCTGTTTTCATCCTTGTTTTTGCAGCCTGTTATCAGTCAATGTGCCTATCTGAAACCAACTTTCCTTGTCACTATTCCGCCTCGGTTGTATAAAGAAACTGTATTTGTTCTTTGTGTATTTCTTACATCATTTGCAGTTTCCCATAACGAAAGTGAACTAGTCTTGTTGTGGCCTCTTAGATCTAGACCTGTGATAAGTGTCGTTTTGATCTTAAGAGTTAGTTTGTTTGCTGTTCATAGCTGATTGAGCATTTTCTTTCGTCATATGGTTTGAGTTTATGTATTTCTAGTGTCGAAACAAGTAAATCTTAAGGTGTCTTTTGATTTTGGACAAAGCTTGTTTGCTTTCACTTGAAATTGAATTCAAACTTATACAATAGCTTTCTTTTTGTATTACATCAACATTAAGAAAGGGAAAAGAAATACTTGCATTATGCATGTGCATTTTGACAGCTTGTATGTTGATTTAGGAAAAAGTGCATTAGTGTGTGCTCTTTGATCTGTGTGAAAAGATGATGTCTTTCTTTTCCCTCAGTGGTTAAGATTTTCATAAGTCAAAAAGATTGAAAAATCTTGCTTATCATCTTAGACTGCATTTAGGAATTTGTATCATACATCTTGTGGTGAACCTTGAAAGGCAAACTTTAAAAAGATCAACTTAAAATATATTGAATGAACCTAACAACGCTTTGAAACATAACGCAAACACATAGAGGTCTAAGCTAGAGACGTGTTCCGGCGTCGTTAAACGTAGTGACTGTCGATCTCAAAGAAGGTGGGTGATTCCTCCTGAGAGTCGGTGGCACTAATACGGACTTGTGCTCCCACGTACTGTCGCATATATATTGGGAGACCCCTATAGGCATATATCTTTTATCCTTAGGAAGCCGTGTCGGCCGCCCTACTGATCGCAATGCAGTGAACACAGCATTCACGAAGATCAACCACCCGTACCGTAAAACGTATTCTGTGGTTTTGCGAAAGGTTTGGCACACCCTCTGCCTTGATCTCCAGAGCAGTTTCTTTTGGCCTTTTTCAAACTCTATAACTGAAAAAGTCCATCCGAGCATTTGTCATTTCGAGCTCGTTAAAACATCGAAGGAGACTAGAGTCATCTTTAGCTTTTTCTTGACTCTTAAAAAGTGAAAAAGCAAGTTGTGTCTAAAAGCGTCTAATAAAATTCATTCAATTCGGAAACACAAATTTCCCCTTTTAGTATTTTGGTTGATCGAGTAATACGCAATCGTGGAAGAAAGTCAATTGAAACCCCGTCGTTCGCGGAGGCTTACGAGTCAACCGTCTTTGTCTCCGGAATCGAAAATAGTACGAACAAAGCGAACTTGTTTAACCGGTTCAAAATCTCCTATAAAAGTTAGAACAAGTGTTCCAACTACATCTGAGGTTCCGGTTACTCCAAACATTTCTGGAAACCCTGCCTCTATAGAGGAAGTTCAACAGCCACAGAAGGACAGTAATACTGATCCTAGTCTGGGGGAAAATACTTGTATAACTGAACCAGTTCCATCTGTAACCGGTCCAGAGAGTTTTGTTCCTCAAACAACTGTCGTTGTCGAAACAACCACTTCTTCGGCATCGGAAATATTTTACGGACCTGACGGTCTTCCTCTTCCATCGGGTTTGATTGCGATAGAGGAAATTGCAGAGGATCCGCAAGCAAGTACTCCAACCCATTTTAGAGTCGGGGTCACTCTATTTCCTTCATTAGAAGTTAATCCACCACAAGTGGAAGTTCCTGTAGAATCGCTAGGCAATCTATTGGATAGACTTAAAATGTCTGAACAACCGTCATCATCTAGGACTATGTCAAATGAAACAGCGACAGCAGAAGCCCCTGCCGTCACTCCGACAATGTTTTCCGGCGTACCAGCTGTCCCGACTAGCTCACAACAGCTAGGAGTCCACCAAGGGACTATTTCGACAGTATGGTCTGTTCCAGTTTGTTCATCCGGAGTAATGCCCGGCAACTCTTATGTTGAGACTCGCCAAATTGATCCATTTGGAGGTCAATTTGGGCAATCCAGTCCCCAAGGACAATCAATCCCCTTGAGTTCCGGATTGCTACCGTATGGGGGGCAGTATGCCCTTTCATTACCCCCTTCGGGAGGGTACCCATACGTGAGTTCACAACAGTATTCAGGTTATACTGGAATTGCATCAAGTAGTTGGGTACCTATGCTACCTCAACAACCAAGGGTTGTATATTCTATGCAATAGTGTGTACCTATGACGAACATCCCAACCACACCGGCTATTGTAACAGTGTCACAAGTTCAAGCGATACCTGTTACATGTCAACCTCAGATTTCTCAGGTTGTAATGCAACAGTCACTTGACCATGGGTCACAAACACAATTGCCAACTGGTGGGACGACACAGGTCCAAACGGGTACAATTACCCCACACCTTGGTCCAACGGTTAGCATAGCACAGCAGAACATGGCTTCACAACCGTGGCTAGTGCAATACCAACAACCACAATTCCAGCAGGTGTACCAAGGTTCTGAGCAGCAGATCTTTGCGAACAGTGGACAACCGTATATCCAAAACGGTCAAAACCAACCACTTTACAGTGGTCAAGTCCACCAACCGTATCAATCATACCAACATCAATTACATTATGCTGGTATGCAAAGGCCCACTGCTCAAGCGATTCCATCGTACCCTGGTTATGCTTCGCCTAACCTGAATCAACAGTTACCTTTCGTGGCGACTTTAGAGTTACCCGATTTACACCGGTTAACAAACGATCCGATTGCTTATGCCCCTTGGTGGCCAGCGATTCCTCATAAACGTCCATCTGACATTCCTAAATTCAATGGAAATCCAGGTGAAGACCCATCGAATCACGTGATGACTTTTCATCTGTGGTGTTCGTCGAACACCCTAAATGATGATTCGATAAGGCTTCACCTTTTTAAGAGGACATTGACAGGTCCAACAGCTAAATGGTATATTGAATTACCTAGAGCCTCTTTCGACAATTTTAGTTCCCTAGCCACGACTTTCTTAACCCATTTTCAATTACCGATAAGGTGTGAAATGGGAACAGAAATATTAACCAACTTCAAGCAGACAACTGCCACCCATATATCTGATCATTTACATGAGTGGCGTCATCGTCGCAGGATGGTGAAAACATACGTTCCCGATTAGCTGTTAGCTGAATGGTTTATAAAGTCGTTACTTCCTGCTATAATGGAAGATGTGGCCAAGGGAGGAGTCGTAACAGAGGAGCAAGTTATTGCTCATGCATAGTATTTGGACTTAGTTTATACTCAGTCCGGCACGCTCTACGACAAAATACCTGACGCTCCTAGACCAGAATTTTCAATTCCTCCTCCTCCTAAATCAAATAGTGACTCTCATGCCGGTGATGGCGTGATTGGCACAGCAAACGCGAAATCGATAAAGGCTTCGTCAAAGAAAGCCCGTAAGAATTCGGATCAAAATGCAAAAGAAGAAATTCTTGCTTCGGAAGTAAATGTCGTATCAGCAGATAAGGGCAAAGAAACCAATCAACCAGGAAGCAAGAAAAAGCAAAACAAAGGGAAGAAGAAGAAACAAGGTGAATCATCTCCTAGGAAAAATTCTTCAAACCCTCCTGGGCAAGGGAAACAAATTTATCCATGTCAAATATGTGATGAAGAGGATCATTACACAAAGAATTGCCCATTCAAAGCTGAGTTAAAGAGGTTCTTTAAAAGTTCCCAAACCTCAGCTGTGTTAACTGATCCATTTCCCAACCCAGGTCAAAATCTGGTTGATAATGGAAATGCTTCCCCGTTGCAAGTACTCATGTTGTCTGTTTCAAAACAGCAGAATGATGCTTTGATTTCGACAAGGAACAAAGATTACGGGAATCCTCAGCTGTCGAACGAAAAAGGTAAAGATCAACCAAGTAGTTCGACAACGACTTCGACAGAAGTTGTACCACCCATCATTCTTGAATTAACAATAAAACTGCCAAAGGGTGTAGTACACAAGTCGACATTTAATCCTCGCGCCAGAGCGGCGCAGCATTATAACATAGTGGAAGATTTGGCACAATCGCCATCCGCTATGTCGACTCTTGAGGTACTACAAAATTGTCCATCCCAAAGGCAGGCGTTGTTATCGGCTATTGGTGGGGTTGATCCTAAGGATTCCAATCTTGTATCCTTTGATCACAAAGGATACGATCCTCAGTTACCAGCTCAATTAGCTTTCCTTATTCAAGTGAAAGCCCTCAACAAAACTGTTCACAGAACAATTATTGATTAAGGAGCATCAACATGTATTATGTTGATGAGTTGCTGGAAAACTTTAGGATCTCCAACCTTGTCGCGATCTTCGACAACATTAAAAGCTTTCAACGGAAGGACTTATACCCCATACGGTATCCTTAATAACTTGAAGGTTGAACTAGGAGGAAAAACAGTAGAAATTGATGTTGAGGTCATCGATGGAAATCTCGACTACAACATCCTACTGGGTAGACCATGGATTTATGCCATGGCAGCTGTTGTGTCGACTTATTTTAGGAAGATCGCATTCCCGTTTGGAGGGATTACGGTCGTCGACCAACAGAACTTCCTCCCTAATGGTTCACAAGTTACAGGAAGCATTCCCATGATCCATGAGAGCAACCATTTGCTTCAAGATATCGGAGTAGGATTATTGAAAGACCCCACATTGATGGGAACTTTCGCGCTACTACCTCCTATTTATATAGGAAATGTACCGTTTGTAGCAACCTGCAACATGATATCTTCCACGAAGGTCGACATGGATCGTGCAATGGTTTTGCCCCCAAGCCCTTTAGAAATATTGTAGCAATCAATGTTTCAAGCATGGGAGGCGGACCCAAATCAACGCTCGTCAAGCATTTGGGTAGATAGGTCTAGAGAATATGGTACCTCATTAGATCCTTGGTCGAAAGTACATGGGACTGACGAAGGAATCTTACAATCAATGTTGATTGAGGGGGCACCATGGAATGATCACCACCATCGTTCTCTTCTTCCAGAATATGAAGAAGATACTCAAAGTGACCTTTATCAGCCTTCAGTTTTTGAATTCCTAACAAATACTGTAAATACGGTGGATCCTGAGCGAAACTTATCCAATATTGAAGAGACTATAGCCATAAATATCTCGACTAAAACAGATGTTGTAGAGAATATTTATGTCGGAAAAGGTTGTTCCCCTTCAGAACTGGAAATATATAATGCTCTTTTTCGCGAATTTAGAGATGTCTTTGCTTGGTCATATGACGAAATGCCAGGCATTGACTCGAGTATCATTGAACATGAAATTAAAATGTATCCTGATGTCAAACCAGTAAGACAACGGCTTCGGCAGGTGCACCCCAAGAAAGCCGCTACCATTAAGGCAGAAGTTGAAAAACTTCTCCATGCTGGATTCATCTACCCGGTTCCTCTAACCGATTGGGTATCGAATATTGTCCCTGTTATGAAAAAACAAGGGACGATTAGAGTGTGTGTCGATTTTAGGGATGTAAACCAAGCTTGTCCGAAGGACAACTACCCTACACCCTTCATCGACCAGATAATTGATGAATGCGCCGGATGTGAAATCTTTTCATTTATGGATGGATTTTCCGGATATAATCAAATAAATATCCGCCCACAGGACCAGTCAAAGACTGCATTTATTTTTCCATGGGGCACATTCGCTAATCGAAAATTACCCTTTGGTTTAAAGAACGCAGGGGCGACGTTTCAGAGGGCAATGAATTATGCCTTCCATGACATCAACAACATTGTTCAACCTTATCTCGACGACCTCCCGGCTCATTCGCGAAAGCGGACTGATCATCCGCAGCATTTGAGAGCGATATTTCTACGTTGCCGACACTACAAGATAAGACTCAATCCACACAAATGTGTGTTTTGCGTTGGTTATGGTCGTTTACTTGGCTTTTTAGTCTCTAAGGATGGGATACGTCTCGACCCCTATAAGGTTGAGGCAATCATTAATTTGCCTCCACCTTTAAATTTGCTTCAGATTCAGAAACTCCAAGGGAAAGTGAACTTTCTGAGGAGGTTCATTCCAAATTACGCAGAACTTGCTAAAGGTTATACTCGTCTTTTGAAAAAGGATGTACCTTTCGTCTGGGACCAGGTGGCGCAAGCTTCCTTTGATGCTCTGAAAGATTGTCTAGTAAAAGCATCATTAATGTACGCCCCAGACTATCAAAGAGATTTTAACCTGTATCTGGCTGCAGCGGATACGACCATTGCGATGGTTTTAATTCAAGAAGTCGATGGAATTGAACATCCTATCTATTATTTAAGTAAAAACTTAAATGATACAGAAAGTAAATATTCTTATGTTGAAAAACTAGTGCTTGCAGCTGTTCAAGCGATTCAAAGGTTTCGACATTATGTCCTCTTTCGGAAAACTACCATCTTGTCAGATTGCAACCCCATGACTTATATACTGTCGCGACAGTTTCTGGGGGGAAAATATTCAAAATGGATAGCGATCCCTCAAGAGTTTGATATGGAATTTGTAAAATCCAAGTCAAAGAAAGCTCTAGTTTTTGCAGAATTATTGTGCGATCTCCCATCGTCGTCCAACGATGAAACATCAGAAGAGTCAATCGTGGATGAAAGCTTGTTTCTGATATCTACAGGCGATGAGTGGTATGGAGATATCATAGTTTATCTCCAAACCCAAAAATTCAGGCAAAACACCTCTCACTCCGAACGAAAGCGTATACGATATCAAGCAAAAGACTACATGATCGTCGGTGATACACTTTACCATCGTGGTATCGATACGGTTCTGAGGAGGTGCCTTACCCATGAAGAGGCCGAAAAAGCCCTGAATGAGTGTCATTCAGGCGCGTGTGGGGGGCATCAATCCGGATATGCAACAGCACAAAAATTCTTATGAGCAGGATACTTCTGGCCAACCATGTTCAACGATTGCATAACCGCAGTCAGAAGTTG
This sequence comes from Pinus tabuliformis, assembly GCA_031772625.1. NCBI lineage: Eukaryota > Viridiplantae > Streptophyta > Pinopsida > Pinales > Pinaceae > Pinus > Pinus tabuliformis. The sequence goes on along the minus strand of CM062813.1, from coordinate 1,125,862,008 downwards.
CCATGCTTGTCAAATTTTTGATAGCAAAACCAGACGACCACCCGCACCTTTACAGCCGATAGTTGCTGTTGGGCCCTTCGCCAAGTGGGGCATCGATTTCATGCAATGTAACCCCACCTCGACCGGGGGGCATGGGTATATTATAGTCGCTGTTGACTATTTTACCAAATGGGCCGAGGCGATGCCTACATTGGATAACACTGGTGAAACAGCTGCCCTTTTCTTTTTCAATCATGTAGTCGCCAAGTTAGGCGTACCACAGGCTATAGTTACAAATCATGGATCGGATTTCCGTAATCACATGATGGTCGAATTAGCTGCCAAGCTAGGGCTATCTCACGACAGCTCTACCCCGTATTATCCGCAAGCCAATGGACAAGTTGAAGCAATCAACAAGATCCTGAAGCGTATGTTGCAAAGGATGATCGGAGTTCATAAAAGAAGATGGCACCTAATCCTGTACTCATCTTTGTGGGCTTACCGAACGTCGGTAAAGAACGCAACCGGGTTCATGCCTTTTCAACTGGTGTATGGCCTGGAAGCAGTTTTGCCGATCCAGTGTGAAATTTCGTCGCTTAAACTCGCAATTGATCTCCTCCCGGGAACTTCAGAAGAAGAGGCTCATTTCTTGGAATTAATCCAGTTGGATGAAACCCATCGTGATGTTGCTTTGGCTAACGAAGCCCATAAGAAACGAGTCAAGGCTCAGTTCGACAAAAGTGTCAAACCTCGTGTCTTCTCAGAAGGTGATTTGGTCTTGCTTTATGACCAAGAATCCGATAAATTGGGAGCAGGAAAATTCAAATCCTTATGGATGGGCCCCTATATTGTTAAAAGGGTGTTAGCAAAAGGAGCCTACGAGTTAATGGATTACGACGGAATTCCACTGGCGCAGCCCCGTAATGGGCTGTACCTCAAGCGTTACTATGCTTAAATAGTAACCTGTGTGATTTTGTTGTATTTTGTTTTGGCTAAAGTATTTGTTCTGGTTGAGTGATCCACCTTTTTCATTTGTTGCAGATGCCGAACCTTCTGGAGACATGTGTTGGATATGCCGACGGAGCGAGTCGTAGTTCGCGGAACCTATCCTCCGCAGCCTGGGCCATTTTTTATCCAAGCGGCGAGTTAGTAAGTTTCAAAGGTGTATGTATTGGGCAATCAACGAATAACATCGCTGAGTATAGCACGTTGATAGAACTACTCTCTGATGCCATCACACATGGCATACGCCGACTAATTGTCAGGCTAGACTCACAGCTCGTAATACTACAACTCAGTGGTATATATTCCGTTCGCAATCCAGCTATTTATCGCATGTTCCTAAGGGTTAAGGTTTTGGAAAGACAATTTGATTCAATTCAATACCAGCATATTTCCAGAAACTTAAACACATTAACCGACTCATTAGCAAACTATGTGTTAGATAGACATTTGCAGCATTTATAAAAAGGACACATCATCAAAGATTGTACATATGGATCATATAACTCAACCAGAATAAAACTCGAAAATCAAAATATATATAAGCTGTTTATAGTTCATACATAATGTTCTGTAACCAAGACAAAATTGGTCATATGACCTAAAACTCAAAAAAGATGCTAGGGGGCACCCTAGCCTAGTGGTGCTCATCATAGCACATCACGGCCTGTGCAATCATGCGCAAGAGATGAGTCCATCATCTAGGCACACCAGTAGTGTGTCGCTGCAGCTGTAAAGGTAACTCATCAATCCTCACATCGGGAATGCCGAGAGTAAGGCTCTCAACCTACTTCTGCACAGCTGTAAAGGTCTCAGTATCGTCAAGGTCGCGGAGGATAGCTCTCCTAGCAGGCTCCACTGCCGGGGCAGCAACTGGCGGTCTCGGACGAACTACTGGACGAACAGGACCAACATCTGCATGCACCCAAGAGTATGATTAAAAGTCTTGATAGAATAAAGCACGGCAACATTATGAATAAGAACAGTAAACAGTGATATGGTCAAAGAATTTACCAATAGCGCCCCACTGTTCGCCATCCGGTAACACCAAATCCGGATCACCTCGGAAATCCATACCCACGTATGGATACTCGGAGAAGACCATCTCCTAGCGCTCGAACCACCTGAAGAAGGCATCAGTAAAAGTAATCTGAGGTTGGCCAGCATGCCTAGACATGTGATCGACCCACCTCTGCATGCGTGGCTCGGTCGGAGAAGGAAAGTCGAGTATAATATACTGGGGCTGCATCAGTGGGATTTTCTCCAAGGCAAAGGCAGTCAGAATAGAACCAAATCCAAAGTTCTTCAGCTTCCCATCCTTCACCTTGGTCAACTAACTTTTCATCTGAACAAGTACTGCATCACACCAGTTGAATACTTTCGGTCCAGACGGCGCCGAAAATCGTCCGCAAAATCTCCCAGAATCAGCTGGTGAAAATCAAAGGGAAAGAGGCACCTCCAGAGCTCCAACAAACCAAATTCAAATGAAATGGTAAAATGAGAAGTAAAAACACCTTTTAATGGCTTTCTACGTAGTTCAAAGCGAAATATTAGGGTTATAATCTCATTTTCATGCAAATATAATTCATTTCTAACAAAGTTTGTTGCAGCAATTGAAAAAATGCAGTACTATCCTTGAAAAGAGAAAAGATAGTAATGGTAAAAAATCAAAATTTGACCATATAATCGAGCAGTTTTAGCATAAAGTTCATGCTCGTTAAAAAATAAACGCAAGATCCGAGCAGTTTTAACGCGGTCTTCATGCTCATTAAAAAATAAATAAAAGCAGTGAGCAATGTTTCCCCCAGAGTTTAAGCTCATTTTTAAATAAAAAATGAACCTATCCTGGTAAATAACCTTTGTGATCGTAAATTTATCAGCCATAAAAAGCCTTGGTCGTGTTTGCACCTACCACCTCCACCGTCATTTGGCCGATCGTTCACCTCCATATGATTGTTTACCCATTTTGAGGAACAGCTGCGAAGAGTGATTTCACCTAGCCATCCTCGTGACACTGCCGTGATTGGAAAATTCCAACCTGTACCTGGAATCTGCTGCTATCCCTGTATATCACTCGTTCCTCAAAAGATGAGTCTTCTTTGAGCTCTTTTCAACTGGCTCGTAAAATATGAAAAGTTTGCCGATTTTTGGCCTTCCAGCTCGTTAAAAGGACCGGAAGAGCTATCCATCCTCTAGATTTTAATCTTTTTGGAACTGAGGGATTATTGCACAAAAAGGTCAAGCGCTTGTTTTATTCGGCTCGTTAAAGTTATCGAAAAATCATCCCTTCTGTATTGTTTTATACTTTTTCGGACTTAAGGGATTAGATGACGAAAAAGGAATTTTGGAGTTAACTTTCTGTACCTTTTCAGACTCTCTAAAAATGAAAAGGACCGAGTTTTCCTTGTCGTTAGACTCGTTAAAATGATTAAATAGCGACAAACTTGTCTTTAGACGAGAACGAGTTTCCCTATCGCTAAGCTCGCTAAAACATAGCGATGGGCTTGCCCGAAGGGCAGGTTATAGAACAAGCATATGTTATCCTCCTCAAGCTTGACAAAAATAAAGAGGTACTGGTCAGAAATGACTGGGGAAAAATTGGGAGAACCTCAAAGCTTTAATGGTAGCAAGTCGCTCTTGAACATGACACTTTTCCTCCATACCACATCGGGTTGGGTTGTTTCATTCACCGGTCTCATCACCATGGTCTCGCCAAACCATCCACATTTGGGGTAATGCTGCCGATCCATCGCATCAGTGTCGTTATATGTTCAAGAGATGTTGTTCAGAAAGAGTCGACCGTGTCCCATCCACTGCCATACATTATCCTTCATCCACCCATGATCGCCACCCTGAATCATATGTCACAGATTGTTTTCACCTCCACTAAAATCATTAGCTCTGTTCAGTGTCACTAATGTGGGATTCATTAAGGCCCTCCTTTGACGGATCGCTCCTTGTCGACATCAGCTCATTATCCAAGGAGTTGATCTAGGAACACCCCCCCCAGTACTTTGAAGCTTTCATGCCTCAATGGCAAGTTTCTCACTTCCGGCGATAGGTATACATCAATGACCTTCGACCAAAAGATTTTGCGTGGTGTTCGACGCCAAGTCCTACATTCAGACCACGTGAATTGTACTACAGTACCTTGATTCCTCTCGCGCTTGTTAACGGTTTACATCATTGACCGGTAATCAAGCGATGTCTTTCCATGTTCAACTTCAGCGCAATTCTCACATGGATCGACTTGTACTTAAAGTGAAGATCGAATGAGTTTGAAGACCACGGATCTAGTTTCATCCATCCAGGCTGCGATATATATTCAGGAAATATAAAGACATTTGACATGTACATCATTGCAGCAGATGATCATCCTACTCAAAGGATGATAATTTCAGCAGAGAATTATCAGTCTACCATCAGACGATCGTCTGTTCTATGTACCGAAATGAATTTATAAAGCTGAGCATGGGAATGCCCGCCTCAGCTATATCATGAAAGCAGAATGAAAAATAATGTATTGTATTGTATTTTATTACAGGTCACCTCTCAGCGATTGAATGAACTTCGGATCCTCCTGATAAAGCATTTCACCCGATAAACGACCTCATACTTTAGGGGGCAACTGTTATAGACATTTTTGTGCCTTACAGCATGAAGCATGAAATGTCAATAATCTAAGGGATCCAAAGTCCCTAAACATGTTGTTCCTACCCCTAGAGGAACAAGGTTAGCAAACCACAGCACTGAATATCAGTTCTCCACCTGAAAACACTCAAAAACAAGGCAATTCTGGATCATGTCAACTGCTCCACTGAGCATCTGCGCTGAATGTCAACTGCTCCACTGTCTACCTGCGCTGAATGTCAACTGCAAAGAAGGCTACCTGCGCTGGGCGAATTGGGACATGTGGCACAGTCATTCCTCAAGGTGTCAATGCCCAGGAAGCTTCCAAAATGACACTTGGATCAGGGAATTCGACTGGTGATGAGTAAGAGGGTCTAGATCTCCAAGTGGAAGCAAGAACCTCCAAGTGGACTCAAGAACTGAAGAATAACTGAAGTGAGAGAGGACACTAGTCAGCTCTCAAGTTGACTCATCCTTTCTCCAAAACTCCTATATATAGAGCTCTCTCATGAGGTCTAAGGAGGCTGGAATCTTGTGAATGTAAGGAAGTGCTGTTGGTTTGAGTATAGAACTATTGGGTGATTTGCTTTGAAGGAGGTGAAGAGGAGATTTCTTTCTGTTGGGAGGTGATGCTGGATTGGGCCTATTATGGTTGTATCACTTCCTGAACTTTACTTCTTCCATTAATAAAGCATTTGAAGTTCTTCTATATGCATGTGTCTCAATGGTGTATTGTTATACTTGTGTATTTGATTTATTCTAATCCTTGAATCAATTATGAATGTATGCTTCTTGTAGTTTCCCTCTCTTGCCATTTTGCAGGATCTTGGTGTAGCTGGGCCAGTGAAAGAGCAAGGAGCTGGGAGCAAGCAGCAAGGAGAGAAGATTGGATCAACCATTAGCGAAATACATCGGTTAGTGGATCTCTTTCTCCCCTATTTTACTTTCATAAAGAAGAAATCTTAGATAGCTTTGCTTCGATTGTTGCTGAGGTACTATCACCCTTAGAGTGGGATAGGGTCATTCCGTATTGGATACTTTTCCCAACAACATCTGCACAAGGCCAATTTGGTGGCAGAGACCACTCCAGGCTTCCTTCCAAAGGTACAACAGCTTCAAACAGAGTGGAGACAAACAACAGAGGAAAGGGCAGAAGTGATTAAATAGGTAAACAAGTTAAACTGGGAAACATACTGGCAGTACCTGGTAAAGACACATAGCCAATGGATGACCCTAAAGTGCCTCATAGCTTCTACTGAGAAGATAGTGCCAGCTCTTGCCAACGTCGTATTTGCAGGATAGTTAAAAGCTGAAGTCGGCCAACTGGCCCTCTTGAAATTGATGCTAGATATTTGTGATCTAAAGGATCAGATGTAGGATTAATCATAGATACAGTTTATTTTTGTTTTAGTTTATTTTCTCTTAAATTGAGGTAGGTCATTTAAACCTCCTCATCTATTTTTGTAATATTTATTTTTAGATTTCATAGAGTAGTATTTAAACCCCTCTCATGCATTTAGAGAGGGGTCCAGAGTTTTATCAAAAACAATTCTTCAGAACGTGCATTTTGGCCCCCACTGAGGAGGTTTTGATAAAATTAATGGAACGAGATTTATTTTCTATATGAGTTTGATATCTGCTACTGAAATGCACTTTTGTACTCTTAGTAGATGTTAAGTGATTTGAAGATAGATGTATGTTGTTGCAGCTCATGAGTAGAACATATTACAAATGGTATTTTTATCTGCTAATACTTTTTACTTATGTGTCAAGTGATAAATCATTTTCAGTTATTTATATATGAAAGTTTGAAATGTTTTGTTATCATTATTGCACTTCTATATGGTGATGACTTTCTCTTTATGTTGAATATGTGAATGACTGTTACGTGATATATTTCTCATAATTGTTTCAGCTAACTTTTTATACGAAACAATTCATTTTTAAATGGATTATATTCTCATTGTGATTGAATGATTTTCATTATCAATTGCTTTTAGAAATTATTTTAGATCACGTAAGTAAACATTACTCCTGGGATAGTTTAAAGTTAGATGTTTTCTTTGATTACGATAGATTGCATATAATAGTTAGAACACAGAATAGATCTAGAACAAGCATTCACCTTATAAAACCCAAAAAAAGAAAAACATCATCCCGCTAGCATACACAACATAAATAGATTGGGAAACTGGTCCCATCATCCCCAGTCAGAGCCACTATTCCAAACAAAAAAGGAGCTGCATTAAGGTCTGGACCGGGTGGTTATCCCCCTTGTTGGAGACCCGATTTTCGAGCCTTCAACAGGTTGGTATCTAGTAATGACTAGAGTCTCAACCAAAATGATTTTAGGAACCTGCTATCTCGATCTGATATAATGTTCTACAACATACAAAAATGTACCCACACTCATTCAAAGAAGAGTTTGGTAGTGGATTCTACTATGATACTCTTCTTACAGGAAGACAATATGGCCATCTTAGAAAATTTGTCGATGACCACAAATATATAGTCATTTCCATGCTTGGTGGAAGGAAGGGCAAATATATATTCTATGGAGATGTATTCCCAGGGAAATATAGGAGCAGGAAGATAATTATACAAGCCTTTCTTCTTAATGGTTGTCTTGGCGATTACACAGGTAGTGTAGGATCTGATATATTTCCAACACCCGGTCAAAGATTTATCCAATAAAGATACTTCTACAGTGCTTCCAATGTCTTCTCTACACCAAAGTGTCCTACAACCTTATTGTAGTGTGCCTCCCAAATCATATTTTCACGCTAGGTTGAAGGAACACAAAGGTGTCCTAAGTGGCATAATAATGCGCCCTAGAGGTGGAAGTCTGGAATTTGCTAGCCATCCATCAACATCTAGTATGTGGTGGAAAATTTTGGATCATGTTTGTAAAGCTACGACCATCCAAAAGTCTCATGCCTAGAAGAGTCAAGAATAATGGTCAGTCCCAGAGCCGGTCGTCGATTGAGAAAATTTGTAACATTATTGGTGTTTCCCTTCTTGTACTTAATGTTTAGATGAAATTGTTCCAAATATGTGGAAAATTTCTCAAATTATAAAAGGCCATCACTCAGTTTCACTCACTCTCCATATGCCCATTTCACTTTCCAACACTCCACTCCATCTAATCAAGTCGAAATTGTCAGACAAGGAGAGTTTTCTTCATGCCTAAGTCCAACTCTCCATCGGTGCTGCGCAAATAACTATGTTCTACTACACAATTGCTAGGCAATTGTTCCATCATCATTCCAAGGTTGTGAGCTCCCTGCAGTGGTTTCCTCCCTCATTTTCACATTGTTTCTGCAAATACAGGTTAGTGGTATATCATAACACTCAATTCTCTCTCAATTCTCTCAACTGTGTTTGTTAGGGTTCATGTCCCTCTCCTAGGGTTTTTTAATACAGTCTTCAAGGTTTTCATCATTTTCATGTCAAATTGCTACTAAAACTTGTATCCAAATGTTTGTACACCATCATCTATCCTAAACACCCTCCATCAAACCCACTCTCAAATCTCATCAATTTTACCTAAACCCTAGACAAACTACACCTGCTAAACCACAAGACTGTGTTTTTCCTATTTGGAAACCTTCCACTCACCCAAAACCTAAATTTCCACTTTCCCTAGCTCCCTAACCTCCCTCACTCTCCCCCCAAATTTTCCTACAATTTTTCCATTTCCCTAAACTCCCTCACAATCATAAAAAAATTCCATGTTTTTCCTACAGGTAAACCCTAGTTTCTATCCTAAGAGCTAAGTGTTGACATGGAATCTGAAACCTATGAAAAAGGAATGCATAGGGGAGGACACATCATGAGATATGAACATACCTCAACCCATGCAATCTTGTCATCTACCTTCATTATAAAATCATTTGAAGATGCAAGTTGTCTTACATTTTGCCAGAGAATTGAGCAATTGAAGTTTCATGATCAATTGACTAGTGGTTTTGCCACCAAACTAAGAAAGGGTAAAGTGACCAAAGCAAGATTTCAATTTATTGTTTCAAGGAAACTTATCTCTGTAGATATAGGGATTCCAAACATTGGAGAATTTTGGTTCAAGAAAGAAGACCTTGACATTCAAAATTACAAGATGTACCTAAAGCTACCATACAAGCCAACTCCGAAATATATTTTTCCATTCAGACATTTGTTAGAAGGATATACCACTCTCATGTAATTGATCATGAAGTACTTCACATGTGAGGGAAGGTATTCAAGGCTGTATAAGTACCACATGAAGCTTTTGATGCATTTCACCAAAGTTCAACAAATCAATTTGTCTCATTATTTGTACAAAAGTCTGATTAAAATGATAAAAAAGGTACAAAGGCTAGGAGAGAATCACCATAATAGTTTGTTTCATCATGGTTTAGTGAAAGTTCTAGTTTGTCATCAATTAGCACAAGCAAATATGTGTTGGGATTACTTTTCAAGTTTAGCTTTTCCTCCATCTTCTTTAGCTATGTCTAGTGATGGAAAAACACCTTCAAGCTCACCAATGCAACAAGAGGTTTCTTCTTCAAGCAAACCTACCAAAGGAAAGATAGGGAAGAAGTGTTTCAAACATACTCCAGAGGTGATAGGCTTGTGTTTTCTCAAAGGGCTGTTGAAAGGGACAAGCATGTAGCAGGTGAACAAAGAGCTCATCCAGGTACAAATGTATCATATATGGAGAAAGGATATGAGGAAATAATTGAAGATCAGATAATAAGGGATAAGTAGGCTAAGATCAAGAGGTTGGAGGATAAGTTGATAGAGGAAAATGCTTTAATAACATGCTTGCAATAAGAGAATATGCTATTAAAAGTGAACCAAATGATCCAAGATCAACAAGCAGCTTATTCAAAGAAGGAATATGTGAAGGGAAAATAAGTGGCTAAATTGAAAGTGTTAAAAGGTAAAGGAAATAAAAGTACATTAGGGAGACCAAGAACAAGAGTCTCCAAGAGAGCCCTTGAGCTACAGAGGTAAGTTTCTCCACCAAGAGAACATATTACTCTAGATGACCTAATCACTAGAGAAATCAATGAAGATAGGGTATATTGGCTAGATAATGTCAATGGACACATAGAGAACCTCCTCAAGCAGGAAAGTAGGGACAATAACTTGCAAAGGCATATGGCTATGCATTACTACACAAGAAATAAGATATCCCAAGTCAGAATCAAGCATTTGAAGAAGAAGCTCAAGGAAACCCTAACAAGACAAAAGGACAAGGAAAAGCTTGGTCTACTTGCTGAGGACTCCCTCATGGCATAACATATCATATTATAGCTTCACTCAAAAATTTTGAGAAGATTTCGAGAGATTTTTTCATTTTTAAAATTTTGATGTTTTTTTTCTGTTTTAAAAACACAGTGGCAACTATAAGCACAGCGCCTTGTCACCACACTTTCTCTACAAACCTCCAAATGACAAAAAAATTGTATTCTTGGATAGATAATCACTTCTACTTATCCATTCACCACTTTTTCAAGCTTTTTGGAGGACAAATTGGGAGAAGAAAAAGCAAAAGAGCAAGTCAAAAAATCAATTTCTGCCACTATTTTGAAGCAAGCGCTGCGCTTTTGGAGACACCTTGGGACAATCAATTTTTGAAGGCCTTCCCATGGGTCGTTTTCATAAATTCAAGATGTTATGGAAACTAGACAGGAAAGGCTAGCTCACTAGTCTTCCATATTTAACAATTGAATTCATAAATGCCTCCAAAATCCTCCTGTAAGATGGCACTGCACTTTTGCCTGAGTGCGCTCAGTTTTTGCCTGAATGCGCTGCGCTTTTGCGTGTAGCAGTTTTTCTTGGCATATTTTTGCTAGATCTTGATTTTATGATGTAACTTCAATATTCTGAAGTCTTGATGATGTAATTATGGAAAAAATTAGCATGATATGTTGTTTTTGTGTTTAATTAGGCCTCATAAATGAAGCAAAACACAAATCAAAGTCTAAGAGAAGTGTTTTTTTTTACCTTCTCACTCTCTCTTGTTCATTGAGAGATTCTTGGGAAATATTCCACCACTTAGGGATTCGACCCCGAAAGGTGGGGAAATGGTTTATTTAGTCTATATGTATCATTTCTCATTCAGAGAGAAGGGTTGGACTTCAGAGGAGAGGACTTGTATCTTATGCTTTCACACAGTTAATCAAGGAGCAGTTGTAGCTGTTTTTCAAGAATACTTGTGCAGTGAGTTTGTGGTGTTATTTTCCTTCAATATAAGTTTCTTATGAATGAATCCATCTCTCTTAACATGTTTCACTTTCTTCATGTGATTTTCCTTACAGTTATATAGGCATAATTCTTTACATTCAAAGCTCTATTTATCTGGGAAATCATGTCTGTGTATTTCTTCTTCTAGATTAATGAATTCATGGTAATACATGCTCATTATGACCTTCTAATATTTTCAGACCCTACACTACATTGAAAAAAATCTTAAATCCATCACAAGGCACTGCTTTCTTGCTCCTCTTTATGCCTGCTACTGTAAACTTTGATACCTTACCGTAATTTCTTTCTCTCATCCCTATTCAAACAACCCTAAAAACCCTAAATTTTCAAAAACTCAACTAAAACTTTTACATCTAGACTAAAATCCATTTCTCTTCAAGCCATTGACCGTGAAATCCTTGGAGAGACGCCTCTCTCGTTTAGCAGGGCTAGCTACTGAACTGCAAGTGGTTTGATGTTACCTCTTTTGATCTCCTCCTCAGCCTGGGACATTGTAGAGGCTAACATTTTGGCACCGTTGTCTGGGAAATGGCTGATATACCATTCCCAAGATTCATTTTATTAGAGAATTGAAGAAGACTGGTTCTATAGGTGACAACTTCCAATATCTAAAGATAAGCTGATTTTAGAAATTTTATCAAGTTTAAGGTGTGAAAATTCTAGCTCCTAAAAGACATACTAGGTCAAATCCTGATCCAAATCCACCTTCTTTTGTTGATGACCCAGAAAGACTACTTGGAAAACTCAAGTCACCTACTTATGAAAGTACATCTCGAAAATTATAAAGTTCTACTCCCTTCCCTGGAAATTTATTCACTGTTGACCATCGTTCTTTTGATATTCAGTTTGAGCTATCTCTTTTTAGGTCAAAATCTGAGCCTTTCCTTTCTAAAGTAGTACTTGAACCTTTTCAATTTGATTCTCACCTCTTTTCTTCTAAATCCATTTTTTCTAAAGCTGATCATGAACTGTGGTTGAATTTTGATAAACTCCAAAGTCTAGCTAACCAACTCCAAATCACCACTGAAAAAACTTACATCCAATATCAGCTTGAAAACCTAACTACTGCTTCATTCTCTACTGCACCTCTGAATACATCACCTACTTCATCTCTTTCTACACCACTTCCATTAGTGTCATCATCTTTACCTACACAGCCCATTGTAGTAACTCTACTACATCTTCCAGTAGTCATGGCATGGTTTGCCCCTCTAATTTTGCCTGGTCAACTTGCTGATCTACCTCAAAACTATGGCCAAAGACTCCCTCTATTTGATGGAAGTTGAGAAATCACAGCCCAACAACATGTTGATAAATTGGTAGATTTTATCGTTCTTGAAGAGATTGACGAAGAAGATGCTAATATGAGAATCATAGCTCAGATGTTTTCTGGATATGTGAAGAAATGGTTTCACAGTTTGGCTACTAATTCTGTTAATAGCTCTTAGCGGTTGATAGAATTTCTCCTAGCATGATGGCAAGAAAAGAAAAATCCACTGCAAATTTTGGCTGAGTACAACTCAGCAAAAAGAAATCCAAATGAGACAGTCCAAGAATTCACAACAAGGTTCAATATGGTTCTCCACTACCTTGATGCCTTCGACCCAGACATGGCATGTCAACTTAGGGAGAGTGACCCTGCTACTCTTGAAGAAATGTAGCGAAATGTAGTAAGTGTCAAAACTAATCTGCTCATTTAGAAATCTAAAAGAAAGTGTGAGAGACTTGAGAAGAAATGTGTCTTTAAAGAAGAACCCTCATCATCATCAAATGTAAATTTTGACACTTTGATTAAAACCATGGAAAGAATGATGGACATAATGTATATAATAGATTGACAAGCGGAGCCTTCAGTAAGGAATCCAGATTTTCGAGGAAAGTAGCAACAACAGTTTAGAAATAAGAAGAAAGAGCAGTGAAATCAAGATCATTAGGGACAAGTAAGAGCTCCATTTCAGCAGAATTACACCAAAGGGCAAGAAGAAGATGAAGAGGAAATTGTAGAAGCAAATCATTTCTTTGAGGAAGATGAGCTGCCTACTTTTCTGAGTGAGGAAGATCAGTTTTCTGACGAGTCGTTTATACCAAGTGGTCAACAGCTTGTACTTGCAAGTGATGATCCATGGGCAGTGCAAACTAAATAATACCAAAGAGGATATCAGAATGCTCTCAGTCACATTGAATTTGAAGAGGCAGAATGCACAGAAAAATACAAAAAGAAAAGAAACAGCCCCTACAAATCAAAACAAAGAAAAGGAGACTGTTATACTGAGTCGAGATAAAACAAATGAAGCCTCTACCAAAAATGTGAGGAAGGATAAAGAGGTTCAAAGCGAAAGTCATAAGAAGGAGTCTCAAGCTAAAGGGAATATTGAAAAGAAAGACATCACTACAAAAGAGGTAGATAAGCAGTCTAATCTATTTTGTTTAGAGAATGAAATTTCCAAGTTGAAAGTTTCAAGTCCTCTCACTGAATTAGGAAAGAATGATAAGTACAAGTTTTAGATGAAGGTAGACCAGATGTCAGACAAAGTAAATGTTTCCAATGATGAGCTTGCAATTCTGTTTGGTCCAACGTTAGAGGGAAGTCCTGAAGATACTGAAATCCCACCTTTCTATCTTAGTCTCAAACTTCATGATTCCATCCTCTATAACACCATGCTAGACTCAGGTGCTTTACATAACCTTATGCTAAAAGTTATTATGAACAAAATAGAATTGAGTATCGCCTAACCTTATCATGACCTCTACTCATTTCATTCATGAAGAGTGAAATGTCTTGGCCTTATCAAAGATATAGTAGTGTCCCTGGACCAAATTCTGGCCATGAATGTGTTGATAGATGTAGTGGTCATTGATATCTCTCCTCGGTTTGGTATGTTTCTCTCACGTTATTGGGGGGAAAAGATGAAAGGAACCTTGCAACTTGATTTTTCATATTTTACTATTCCAGTATTTGGGCATCTTAGAAAACTCTATTGGGAGAAGAAGATGAAATTTATGATTAGTACCAAAGAAAAACCCATTAATCACCCCATCCATGTTGTACATATTGATCTTCACTCTTTTATTTTTTATAGTGATATGAATTCAGTAGATGATGATAGCCAGCTTGTATAAATTTCTGAATTTTCAGATGTTATAAGTAGTGTACAAAATATTTTGATTGATGAAGGAAAGGAAAAGAAGAGTGTTTTCAGCCTGAAAACTCTTTTGAAAAGATTGCTGAGTTAGTGTAGAAAACATAGATCATTGAAATAGCTGTCAGACTAGGCAGTAAATCCTCGAATCAATTCATTATATTCATTCAGGTTGGTTTTTATATACATGAGGGAGAGACTGTTCATTTCATCTCCTTGTGACTCTTCATATTTTCCATTATTTATTTACATCAGTTACACTTATTCACCCAATCCTGATGGTTAGGTGTCAACATTCACCCACTTAATCTGAAGGGATGTTGGTGAGTCCAAGCATCGTTCTAAATCGTTCAAGCTTTTCTCTTCCAAGCACTTTGGTGAAGATGTCTGTAGTTTTCTCATTAGTGGAACAATGGCGGAGATGGATTGTTTTTGCCTCAACATGATCTCGAACCAGATGATATTTAGTATTGATGTGCTTCGTTCGACCATGGAACTTTGGGTTCTTAGCCAACTTTATTACTGAGGTATTGTAAATCATGAGTGGAATCGATTGTACTTGTTTTACCTTCAAATCTTCAAGAATTTTCCTGAGCCACACAATTTCTTTTCTTGCCTCAGCTGCTGCCACATATTCTGCTTCTGTTGTGGAATCTGCTGGAACTAATTGTTTGCATGATCACCAGGTTACAGCTCCTGATCCAAGACTCATAGCATAACTTGAAGTAGATACCCTAGTTTCTTTGTCTCCATTGAAGTCTGAATCAGAGTATCCAATCAAGCTGAAGTCATCCACCTGTGTATACGTGATTCCAAAGTCTTGAGTTCCCTTCAAGTACCTTAGAACTCTTTTTTTAGCAAACCAATGTCGGTCACAAGGCTTTTGCATAAACCTGGAGAGGATTCCAACAACAAACAAAATGTCTGGTCTAGTAGTAGTTAGGTAGTTGAGACTTCCTACAAGTTGTCTATACTTTGTTGCATCCTCAAATTCTTTTCCTTCAATGGATATGAGCTTTAAGTTTTGTTCCATTGGAGTTGTAAGAGGATTGCATTCTGTCATGCCAAACCTGTTCAACAAATCTCCAATGTACTTCTTTTGAGAAAGAAATATGGACTTCGAATGTTGAGTTACTTTAATACCAAGATAGTAATGAACATAGCCCAAATCAGTCATTTCAAAACCTTTCCTCAATTCCTTCTTTATGGATGCAATGTAGCTTTCATTGTTCCCTATCATCAAAAGATAATCTACATATACCACAAGATATACAACTATTTTTCCAACTTTCTTGACAAATAAAGTTGCATCATCAAGATCATAATCTTTGAAATTGAGTTTCAGAAGATGCTCAATTAGTTTTTCATACCTTTGAGGGCATACAAGGATTTCACAAGTTTGCATACTTTATGTTCATGTCATTTCACAGCAAATCCTTTAGGCTAGGACATAGAAGCATTCTCTTTTAGATATCCATTCAAGAAAGCAGTTTTTACATCCATTTGATGGACTTTCCAACCGTTCTAAGCTGCTAGGGCAAAGAGTGTCTAGATGGTAGCCCATTTTGTTGTGGGTACAAAAGTCTCCTCATAATTGTCCCCTTCCTTCTATGCAAAACCTTTTGCCACAAGCCTAGCTTTGTGCTTGTCAAGTGAGCCATCAGATTTATACTTGTTCTTGTAGACCCACTTGTAGCCAATTGGTTTGATTCCTAATGGAGGATCAACCAGCTTCCAAGTGCCATTATTTTTCAAGGCATCATACTCCTTTTGCATCGCTTCTTTCCATTCATCATGAGAATTAGCTTCTTTGAAGTTGGTTCGAAATCTGTAGGAAAATTCAATTCACAATCATAAGAAACATCCATATCAACAGGTGAATCAAAGTCATCTACATCACCTCCATTTTTCTTGTTTGAATTTCTAGTTCCTATCTTTCCAACCTCATCAGGATGAACACTTTAAAGTGTCTTTGTCAACCACTTTGGGGGACCTTTCTCAGGTGGTCCAGGCTACTCCATTGATTGCGTTGGGACTGAATCAAGATTGAGTCTCTCAATTCTATCAATCACATCACTTAAAGTATCATCCGTTGTTGGAGTTTCATGCGGGGTAGAGAGTGCTTCAGAATAAGATTCCACAGGTTGATCTAGTATAGGAATCCCCCCTTGAAGATGTGGAATTTGATTATCAAATTCTTGAAATGATTTTGCATTTGCAAATTTATCCAAGTGATCAAGTTGCCACTCAACAACATTGTCAGTTTTGGATGTTTCAAGAAATATTACATCTCTAGATACAACAAACTTTTTATTGACTTCATCATAGAGACGATATTCTTTGGAGGTGTTTGAATACCCTAGGAAGATACACTTATGACTTCTTGCACCAAGTTTGTTTCTATGTATCTTTAGTATCAAAGCATGATAGGTGGAACCAAAGACCCTGAGATGCTTTACCGAAGGAACGTGCCCATACCATATTTCATAGGGAGTCTTGTTTCTGATAGTATTAGATGGACATCTATTCTTTATATATATAGTACATAGAACTGCATCAGCCCAAAACATCAATATTACATTTTTGAAAAACATCATGGAGCAAACCATATTTAAGATTATCCTATTCATTCTTTCAGCTACACCATTCTGTTGGGGATTATAAGGCACAGTTGTTTGATGTTTGATCCCATGTTGACGAAGATAGTTTTCAAATTCATTTGAAGTATATTCTTTTCCATTGTCAGTGTGAATAGAGACAATATGAGATTATGCATCATTTTCAATCCGTGTATGAAAGTTCTTAAATGTTTGAAAAGCATCAGATTTGTTCTTCAATAAATAAACCCAACACATTTTGGTGTAGTCATCAATAAATGTCATCATATATTTATTTCAATTTGTAGAAGGAACAAGCATTGGACCACATAAATCTGAATGAATGAGTTCAATTTTTCTATGTGCTCTTGAATGTGAATGATGAAAAGACTTTTTGCTATGCTTTCCTAGAATACAAGCATCACATTGCTTAAGTTTCCTAGGAATTATAGGCAAACTAGCAACACCATTTTTCTTCAACAAGCGGAGGTTGTCATAGTTCAAATGTCCAAATCTAGCATGCCATAATAAACTTGATGGAAGTGTACCTTCTTCATAATGAGAGTTGTATGAGAAATGTTGTGCATGAGAAGAGGTACCTTGCAGCTTGAGAAGCCTTTCTTCTTCTATCGCCCTCATGACAAGTGAGTGGTCAGATGCTTTTCTAACCTCAAGCCTGCCATCAAACATATGAATGGAGTGACCTTGCTAGTGGATGTGGACCAAGGAGAACAAGTTTCTCTTCACTTGTGGGAGATATAGAACATGATGCAGAAGAAAGTCTGGAAGACTAGGCAATTTGAGCCTGATTGAGCCAAGCCCTGATGGCTTGAGTTTTGATTGGTTTGCAAAGTATACTGCTCC
Source organism: Pinus tabuliformis (assembly GCA_031772625.1). NCBI lineage: Eukaryota > Viridiplantae > Streptophyta > Pinopsida > Pinales > Pinaceae > Pinus > Pinus tabuliformis. Next base: position 1,125,844,544 of record CM062813.1, on the reverse strand, counting down.
ATCAACATTGTCAGTGAATTCTTCAAAAAAATATTTTCTATTATTCATGTGCCAAGTTGCTCTTGAATCAAGCAACCAATCATTTTTCCAAGAAGCAAGTGAAGCATTAAATAAGTCTTCATTTACTCCAATATTACATTGTGCCACAACATAATGAGTAGATTCAAGTGCTTTACCTTTGTCTATGTCATTAATTTTACCTTTCTGTTGGTTTCTTTACTGCTCAATTTTGTCCAAAGGTAACCTGCATGTAGAGGCATCATGTGATCCATTTCTTTTGTAGCGTATGCAGTGCAAATTTGACTTTTCTCCTTGAGAGTGTCTGCCCCCCCAGCCTTTGAAATATCTTCCTCTTCCTCTTCAACCACCTCTTCCTCTGGAAGAATCTTGGGAAAGATTCTTTTCTTTATGAGCAAGGCACACAGCCTCTTCAAAATATTCAGGGGTTGTCTTCTTTCCGAAAGATTTCTCTCTTTCAGCAAATTTTTTCACAAGAGAGTTAAAGGTAATATCTTTGAGATTTCCATTTGCTTGCAATGACTCAAGATAAATGGAGTAAGTAGGATAAAGTGCCTTGAGAAAAGCGATAAGAGGAATATCCAATTCAACCTCAATGGCTTTGATATCATGCATTATAGATTTTAATTTGGATGCAAGAGCAAGAGGATCATTATTTTGTAATTCAAGAGTGAAGAGTTTAATCATGAGTTGAACAACTTCAAGTGCAGAGTGTGAGTCATAGAGTTCTTTCAACTTTTGTAAGGCTTCGAAAGCAGTTGAAAATGGAAAAATGTGGCGACTCACCTCTTCACTTACAGATGCTACAATTAATGCATAGGCTTTGTTGTTCATATTTTCCCAAATGGAAAACTCTTTGTCTGAGGTAGGTTGTTTTGGCTCTTTGTCTCCATCTCCAACACATACTCCTTTCCACAACTCATTGAAAATGAGGGTGTGTTGTATCTTCCAGGACCGTTCAAGATAGTTCTCCTTACTAGTGAGAACTACTCCCACAATAGATATGATTGAATGCATTGTAAAATCTAAGTATTGTAAAAATACTTTTGCTGGCCAAAAAAAAAAATGTGCTTTTGTGGAGAAAAAAAAACTTCTGCCACTAAAAAATGATTCTGATATATGATATATGGAAACAGAGGTATTATGTGGTATTGTATCCCCTAGAACACATGCCATTGACCATCGAACGCTTCAACGTATTTGTTGTTAATGGATTTCGACCATTGAAAAAGGGCATACTAGACGACAACAATATTTGAATATAGTCAATGCAGAATGCAACACCATATCAACAGAGGTCTTGTCTGTTTATGAAGCGGCCCAACATGATGTTTTTTTTAAGGAATATAAGTTATGTTCCATCACTATATGCTCCATAACAAACAAAAACGTATTTAATATATGTGCCATGTAAACTATTGTAAGGTATGTGCCATCACTATATGCTCTTCACATTATTCAAGGTTCCAATGCATAGTTTTCATACCAATCAAGAAGTTCACGGCTCCATAACGTACATTCAACACTCGTATTCTGGTAGTCTTCAATTCAACGCACCGCCATTAAATAACTCGCAGCATAATGAAACAGTCTCAACATGGCTTCCAAAAATTGATGTAGGTTTCTATGGCTTCAAGCTTTGAATAGCTACACTTTGAAGAAATTCAGGCCACAGATATCACAACCCAATCACTGGAGTTTTGACCAGCATTCACCAGCAGTGTTCAATCCTCAGAAAATTCAACACAAATTTTGTTTTAACACTTCAATACCAGGAAGCAACCGCATCACACCACCTTTGGCATAGTAGTGAAGACCATTACCCTAAATCATAGGTATGAGAGAGGATCGCTCTTAGACTGTCAGAACCAGGAGGAGCAGCACTTTTATGAAAAGCAAAACATAGGTAGAATAGGGAGTTAGAAATCATAGGGAAGCCAAAAATGGTGTTGGCTCTGATACCATGTTAGACCAGGCAGTAACTCCTCAAATCAATTCAGTATATTCATTCAAGTCGGTCTTTATTATATTCATGAGGAAAAGACTGTTCATTTCATCTCCCGGTGACTCTTCATATTTTCCATTATTTGTTTACATCAATTACACTTATTCACCCAATCCTGATGATTAGGCATCAACAATAGCAAGTCATCCCCCAAAAAATCAAATAGTTCAGCCTTCCAAAGTTCTTCTTCTAGATGAAGGAAATGGTCTTCGGACCATGGAGTTTGATGGTGCGTTGGGAAAAGAAGGAGCTGGGATCGGTGTGTGGATTCATGGTCCATTGCATCATTCATGTAAAATTCGACGCAATGTAAGAATGAGTTCTTATAATTTGGCCTTTTATTGCTCAAACAATGAGGCAGAATATGAAGCATTGATTGTTGCCCTTAAAATTATGAAAAAGTTGGGAGCAAAGAAAATTTTTGTTTATGGCGACTCTGAGTTGGTAATCAAACAAGTGAAAGGGGAATACTAGGCCAAGCATCCAAGAATGAGAGCTTATCTCAATGTTTTCCTTGACATTCTTAAAAAAAAATTCAAAATATACTTTGTCTTTGATTCCTAGAACTCAGAATGTTATAGCTGATTCTCTTGCTACTACAGCTAGTATGGTGAAGATTCCCATTCACTCCAATGAGAAGTATTCAATTCATGTTAAACACCACCAAGTTGTTCCTCATAATATGAGATATTGAAAAATGTTTTGGGATGACAAATGTATCAATAATTTTCTATAGATGGAAGATGAATCCATAATTTCCGCATTGATGATGCATCCATTATGAATGATCTAGAAATTGAAGCTACCAAGATTGAAATATTGCAGCGGAAGGACAATAACATTCTAAGAGGTCTTGTAGCTTTGAAAGAGTTATTTGATTGAGATGATGTTGCTAAAAATCCCACCATGGTCCCCACAGAGAAAGGTGTCAAAGATGTGGATATTGGTACAACAGACAAGCCTAAGACGGTCAAATTGTCAAAGTCTTTATCTCCTGAGATGAAAAGTAAGTGTGTTGCTTTTATGGAAAAATTCTTTCATGTATTTGCTTGGGACCATTCATATTTAAAGGTGTATGACAAGAACATCATTGAACACACTATACCGGTTAAGCTTGATCAAAAGCCATTTTTCCAGAAACTGAGGAGGATAAATCCTAATCTGCTACCATCAATTGAAAAAGAGGCAAATAGGCATTATAAATCTAGTATGATAGTTCCTATCCGATTTTATCAATGTATGTCCAATATTGTGCCGGTGAGAAAGAAGACCTGAGAGATTCGTCTTTGCATTGATTTCATAAATTTAAAAAAATTATCCTTGAAGGACAATTATCCCCTGCCAAAGATGGATCACATACTTCAGAGGGTAGTTGGGTCTTCCAGGATGTCATTCCTTGATGGATATTCCAGGTACAATCAGATTTTGATCCATAAGGATGATCAGCTAAAAACAACCTTCACAACACCATGGGGTACATTCATGTATGTCAATATGCCATTTGGATTAAAGATTGCAGGAGCAGCCTTTCAGCGGGCTATGGATATAGCTTTCTAAATATGATGAAGATCATTTACATCATTTGAGAATTGTATTTCAGAAATGCAGAAAATTTGGTATATCACATAATCAAAAAAAGAGTTTGTTTTCTTTGGAAGAAGGTAAGTTGTTGGGGCATATTATCTCCAAGGATGGCATTCACATTGACCCTACAAGAGTTGAAGCCATTCAACAATTCGATTTCCCAAGGAACAAAAAAGAAATTCAGTCTTTTAATGGGAAAAGAAATTTTTTGTGGAGATTCATCCCCAACCTCGCTGAACATTTGAGAGAAATGACAGACATGATGAAAAAGGACAGCGAGGTAAAATGGTCTCTAGATGCCAAGAAGTCTTTCAATGCAGTCAAATTTTAATTATCTACCGCTCCTACTTTGATTAGTCCCGATTATAATTTAGATTTCATCATATTTTCATTCGCCTATGACAATACCTTAGTAGTTGTCCTAATGCAAAAGAAAGATCAGAAAAATGAATAGCTTGTAGCATTTTTCAGCCAAACAATAAGGGATGAAACGTTGAAATACAATATAATTGAGAAGCAGGCTTTGGCTTTGGTGAAAGCTCTTAAAGATTTCCGAGTTTATATTCTGCATTCTCACACCATTTCTTATGTTCCAACAACAGTTGTGAAACAAGTTCTTGTGCAGACAGATCCTAAAGGCTGGTGGGGAAAATGGATCACAGCCATGCTAGAATATGATTTGGAGATAAATACCACAAATATCATCAAGGGGCAAGGTTTGGCCAAGCTCATGGCTGAATCTAATTTGCATGCATTAGATATCAATCTGATTGCTGCCCTTTCTAAAGAAGAAGAAGAAGAATCACAGTTACAAGTGTCTGACATGTTCACTTCATCTCCATGGTACTCCGAGATTATTTGTGTATTGCAGAATTTAAATCCTCCACCAGAAGTTCCCAAAGGTAAAAGCAGATCCTTAAAGTTGAAAGCTTCAAAATATTGCATTCTTGATGGTGTTTTGTTTTGGAAGGATGCAGGTGGTGTGTTGCTGAATTTTTTGGTTGAAAATGAAGAAAAGGATGTAAAGATACATTTCCATTAAGGATATTGTGGCGGTAACCTTTTCTTAAAAACCACAACAAAGAAAATTTTAAGAGCTGGTTTTTATTGGCCTACTCTTTTTCTGATGTATATAAAATAGTGATGAGCTTTCATGAATGTCATATTTTCCAGGGAAAAAGAAAACTTTTACCATTACCCTTGCAGCCCATTTCAATCACAGCTCCCTTCCAGCAATGGGGTCTTGATTTTATTGGCAAGATCCATCCTTCATGGCTGCACAACACAAATGGATCCTAATAGCCATAGATTATTTTACAAAATGGATTGAGGCGATCCCAAAAAAGCAAGCTACTGATTATGTTATCATTTATTTTTATTGAATCTAATATCTTGTCTAGATTTGGTTGCCCACAAAAGATAACCACCGATAATACTTCTGCTTTCAAGTCAAAGAAGACGGTAGATTTTTGTGAAAAATATCATATTGTATTTGGGAATTCCACTACTTATCATCCACAGGGGAATGGTCTGGCCAAATCTTCTAACAAATCTCTGATCAACATCATCAAGAAAGTTTTAGAAGTCAATAAGAAAAACTGGAACAAAAAGCTCATTAATGCTTTATGGGTGGACAGAGTCAGTACTAAGAAATCCATAGGTATGTCTCCTTTTCAGTTGGTGTATGGGGTTGATACTGTTTTTCCTTCATCTCTTGTTGTCTTGGTCATGAAAATTCTGCAAGAAATGGACAGCGAAACAAATGATATGCAGCCAAGGATAAATCAAATGATCCATTTACAACAAACTAGGGAGGAAGTTTTTCAAAATACTTCTAAACTTCAAGAAAGAATAAAAAAGATCTATGATCGCAAGACAAAAGAAGACAATTTCAATTTAGGTGATGTGGTTCTTCGTTGGGATGCGAGAAATGAAGAAAAGGCAAACATGGCAAGTTTGAAAACTTATGGAAAGGGCCATATCAAATCTCAGCTTTCAGAGGAAAGAATTATTTTCTATTAGAAGAGATGAATGGGGAATATCATTCAGGAGGAGCAATCAACGGTAGGCTTCTCAAGCACTACCATACTTGAAGAAATTTCTACAAATTTTCACCACCATTGTATATACCAGTTTAACTTTTATGTTCAAGTGTCAAGTGACTATCATAGGAGTTTGAAGCCCAAGGAGAAGGCCATAAGGCTTCTTTGATTAACTATTGGTTTTATTTTTGTTTTAGAGTCATATCATGTCAGATAGTTAGTTAGTTTTCAGTTTGAGTCTAGTCTATGGAATTTTGAGTCCATTTCCCAATGACTAAGGATCCCTGATCTACGGTGTTCTGGACACCTCCAAGGAGCTTCCATCCCTAGCTAGAACTAATGTTAGTGCATGTAAGCCATGTCAGTCACCGGTAATCAAATTTTCTCTTACATAGATATTTTTAGGGTTTCAGGTGAAATTCATATAGCTTCCCATAGTCATTATGTTCATAATTCACCTAATAAGCCTATGTTAGGTCACCACTAGGTCAATAGGTTAAATTTCTGAAAGTTGGTCTTTTTACCATTAAAAATTATTTTATGAGGAATAGTAGAGATCAACTTGGTAATCAAGGTTTTTTAAAACGTGCTTTTATTTCATTTTCTTAAATGAAATACCATCATAAAGGTCATGAAGGTGCAAAGTATCAAAGTTCAAGTTACAATTGTTATGGTGGATCCACTAGCACTTGCAAAGGAAAATCTATTTTCTCAAGTTATAAAAGGCCATCACTCACTTTAACTCACTCTCCATTTTCCCATTTCACTTTCCAACACTCCACTCCATCTAATCAAGTCAAAATTGTCAGACAAGGAGAGTTTTCGGCATGCCTAAGTTGAGTTCTCCATTGGTGTTGCGCAAATAACTCTGTTCTGCTACGTAAATGTCAAGCAGCTACTCCATCATCATGCCAAGGTTGTCAGCTCCCTAAAGTGTTTTCCTCCATCATTTTCATATTTTTTTGCTGCTAATACAGGTTGGTGGTTTATCATAAGGCTTAATTCTCCCTCAATTCTCTCAACTGTGTTTGTTAGGCTTCATGTCCCTCTCCTAGGGTTTTTTAATACAGTCTTCAAGGATTTCATCATTTTCATCTCAAATTTATACTAAAACTTGTATCCTTCTGTTTGTACACCATTGTCTATTCTAAACACCCTCCATCAAACCCACTCTCAAATCTCATCAATTTTACCTAAACCCTAGACAGACTACACCTTCTAAACCATAGGACTGTGTTTTTCTTATTTGGAAACCTTCCAGTCACCCAAATCCTAAATTTCCACTTTCCCTAGCTCCCTAACCTTCCTCAATATCCCCCCAAATTTTCCTATAATTTTTCCATTTCACTATACCCGTAATTTCCCTAAACTCCCTCACAACTATCAAAAAATTTCCTATTTTTCCTACAAGCAAAACCCTAGTTTCTAAATTAAGAGCTAAGTGTTGACATGGAATCTGAAACCTCTGAACAAAAAGGGCATACACGTCATGAGATATGAACCTACCTCAACCCATGATATCTTGTCATCTCCTTCCATTAGAAAATCATTTGAAGATGCAAGTTGTCTTACATTTTGCCAAAGAATTGAGCAATTAAAGTTTGATGATCAATTGACCAGTGCTTTTGCCACCAAACTAAGAAAGGATAAAGTGACCATAGCAGGATTTCAATTCACTGTTTCAAGGAAACTTTTCTCCACAACTACGGGGATTCCAAACACTAGAGAAATTTGGTTCAATAAAGAAGGCCTTGACATTAAAAATTACAAGATGTACCTAAACGCACCATACAAGGCAGATCCAAAATATATTTTTCCATCTAGACATTTGTTAGAAAGATATACCCCTCTCATGAAATTGATCATGAAGTACTTCACATGTGAGGGCGGGTATTCAAGGTTGTATAAGTACCACATGAAGCTTTTGATGCATTTCACTGGTGTTCAACAAAACAATTTGTCTCATTATCTTTACGACATTCTGATTAAAATGATAGAAAAGGTACAAAGGCTCAGAGAGAATCACCATAATAGTTTGTTTTGTCATGGTTTAGTGAAACTGTTAGTTTGTCATCAATTAGCACAGGAAAATATGTCTTGGGATCACTTTTCAAGTTCAGTTTTTCCTCCATCTTCTTCAACTATGTCTAGTGATGAAACAACACCTTCAAGCTCACCAGTGCAGCAAGAGGTTTCTTGTTCAACCAGACCTACCAAGAGGAAAGAAAGGGCGGAAGTGTTTCAGACATACCCCAAAGGTAATAGGCTTGTGTTTGCTCAAATGTTTGTTGAAAAGGCCAAGCCTCCAGCAGGTGAACAGAGAGCTCATCCAGGTACAAATGTATTAGATATGGAGAAAGGATATGAGGACAGAATTGAAGATCAAATCATAAGGGATAAGAAGGTTGAGATCAAGATGGTGGAAGACAAGTTGATAGAGACAAATGCTTTAGTAGCATGCTTTCAACAAGAGAATATGCAATTTAAAGTGAACCAAATGATCCAATATCAACAAGAATATTATTCAAATAAGGAAGATGTAAAGGGAAAAGCAGTGGCTAAATTGAAAGTGTCAAAAGGTAAAGGAAAGAAAAGTACATCAGGGAGACCAAGAACAAGAGCCTCCAAGAGAGCCCTTGGGCTACAAAGGGAATTTTCTCCACCAAGAGAACATATTACTCTAGATGACCTAATCACTAGAGAAATCAATGAAGATAGGGTATATTGGCTTGATAAGATCAATGGACACCTAGAGAAGCTCCTTAAGAAGGAAAGTAGGGACAATAACTTGCAAAGGCATATCGATATGCATTACTACATAAGAAACAAGCTATCCCAAGTTAGAATCAAGCATTTGAAGAAGAAGCTCAAGGAAACTATAACAAGCCAAAAAGATGAGGAAAAGATTGATCTACTTGCTGAGGCCTCCCTCATGGCATAACATATCATATTATAGATTCACTCAGCAATTTTGAGAAGATTTGGAGAATTTTTTGTCATTTTGAAAATTTTGATGTTTTTTTTTTTTGTTTTAAAAACATAGTGGCAATTATAAGCACAACACCTTGGCACTGCACTTTCTCTACAGACCTCCAAATGACAAAAAATTTGTATGCTTGGTGTTACAGATCCATTTGGGAACATCACTCCCATCATTCAGATTAGTACTATTGGGGCTCATCAAACCCTAATTCAGTTGCTACATGCCCTAGACAAGTCAACACTTTGAATGCCTCCTTCACTGAGAGTTTCTTGGTCTAAATCCCACTATAAATGCCTTCTTGAGGGACCAGCGCAGCCTTGGTCAGGGATAAGTGTGCTTTAGTGTAGGTAGGCCCATGTCAGGGTGCTTTCCACAACACTTAGGCCCATTTTGACCTGCGCTGGGCGAGATTGAGCAAAATCATCATAGGGTTCTGGGAATATTCTTATCTTCTGAATCCATCTAGAAGATTCCCACACTTATCATCTCCTATGAGCTCGAAATTGGATAGGGAATGAGTTAAGTAAACTCCTATCCTCTCATCCCTTCCTCCATGGAAACTAACTCTAAGTTTGGAAGGCCATTCAACACCCTCATTTATGACCAAACCACCATAATTTTCCTATAAATTGAGCACAAATCTAAGTGATCAAGGGCTGGACGTTGAGAATTCGTAAGGAGATAGTGTTGGTGTGAGGTTTGAGATTGTAAGTAAGTATTGTTATGCTTTCAACTTAGTCACCGGAGAACCCATAGTAAAAACCATTTTTCCTTGCTATCTTCACCCTAAATTTTTCGAGTAAAATGATTTCACTCCATGTATCCCCTCCGCATAGCGAAATGATTCTGGATTTAAGACTTATGTGGTTAATATCTTCTAACTTAGTCACAGGAGAACCCACAGTAAAAACCATTTTTCCTTGTTATCTTCACCCTAAATTTTTCGAGTAAAATGATTTCACTCCATGTATCCCCTCTGCATAGGGAAATGATCCTAGATTTAAGACTTCTGTGGTTAATATCTTCTAACTTAGTCACCGGAGAACCCACAGTAAAAACCATTTTTCCTTGCTATCTTCACCCTAAATTTTTCGAGTAAAATGATTTCACTCCATGTATCCCCTCCGCACAGGGAAATGATTCTGGATTTAAGACTTATGTGGTTAATATCTTCTAACTTAGTCACCGGAGAACCCACAGTAAAAACCATTTTTCCTTGCTATCTTCACCCTAAATTTTTCGAGTAAAATGATTTCACTCCATGTATCCCCTCCTCATAGGGAAATGATTCTGGATTTAAGACTTCTGTGGTTAATATCTTCTAACTTAATCATCGGAGAACCCATAGTAAAAACCATTTTTCCTTGCTATCTTCACCATAAATTTTTCGAGTAAAATGATTTCAATCCATGTATCCCCTCCACACAGGGAAATGATTCTGGATTTAAGACTTCTGTGGTTAATATCTTCTAACTTAGTCACCGGAGAACCCACAGTAAAAACCATTTTTCCTTGCTATCTTCACCCTAAATTTTTCAAGTAAAATGATTTCACTCCATGTATCCCCTCCGCATAGGGAAATGATTCTAGATTTAAGACTTATGTGGTTAATATCTTCTAACTTAGTCACCGGAGAACCCACAATAAAAACCATTTTTCCTTGCTATCTTCACCCTAAAGTTTTTGAGTAAAATGATTTCACTCCATGTATCCCCTTCACATAGGGAAATGATTCAGGATTTAAGACTTATGTGGTTAATATCTTCTAACTTAGTCACCGGAGAACCCATAGTAAAAACTATTTTTCCTTGCTATCTTCACACTAAATTTTTCGAGTAAAATGATTTCACTCCATGTATCCCCCCCACATAGGGAAATTATTTTGGATTTAAGACTTCTATGGTTAATATCTTCTAACTTAGACTCCGGAGAACCCACAGTAAAACCATTTTTCCTTTCTATCTTCACCCTAAATTTTTCGAGTAAAATGATTTCACTCCATGTATCCCCTCCGCATAGGGAAATGATTTTGGATTTAAGACTTCTGTGGTTAATATCTTCTAACTTAGTCTTCACCCTAAATTTTTCGAGTAAAATGATTTCACTCCATGTATCCGCTCCGCATAGGGAAATGATTCTGGATTTAAGACTTCTGTGGTTAATATCTTCTAACTTAGTCACCGGAGAACCCACAGTAAAAAACATTTTTCCTTGCTATCTTCACCCTAAATTTTTCAAGTAAAATGATTTCACTCGATGTATCCCCTCCGCATAGGGAAATGATTCTGGATTTAAGACTTTTATGGTTAATATCTTCTAACTTAGTCACCGAAGAAGACACAGTAAAAACCATTTTCCCTTGCTATCTTCACCCTAAATTTTTCGTGTAAAATGATTTCACTCCATGTATCCCCTCTGCATAGGGAAATGATTATGGATTTAAGACTTCTATGGTTAATATCTTCTAACTTAGTGACCAGAGAACCCACAGTAAAAACCATTTTTCCTTGCTATCTTCACCCTAAATGTTTCGAGTAAAATGATTTCACTCCATGTATCCCCTCCGCATAGGGAAATGATTCTGGATTTAAGACTTCTGTGGTTAATATCTTCTAACTTAATCATCGGAGAACCCATAGTAAAAACCATTTTTCCTTGCTATCTTCACCATAAATTTTTCGAGTAAAATGATTTCACTCCATGTATCCCCTCCACACAGGGAAATGATTCTGGATTTAAGACTTCTGTGGTTAATATCTTCTAACTTAGTCACCGGAGAACCCACGGTAAAAACCATTTTTCCTTGCTATCTTCACCCTAAATTTTTCAAGTAAAATGATTTCACTCCATGTATCCCCTCCGCATAGGGAAATGATTCTAGATTTAAGACTTCTGTGGTTAATATCTTCTAACTTAGTCACTGGAGAACCCACAGTAAAAACCATTTTTCCTTGCTATCTTCACCCTAAATTTTTTGAGTAAAATGATTTCACTCCATGTATCCCCTTCACATAGGGAAATGATTCAGGATTTAAGACTTATGTGGTTAATATCTTCTAACTTAGTCACCGGAGAACCCATAGTAAAAACTATTTTTCCTTGCTATCTTCACCCTAAATTTTTCGAGTAAAATGATTTCACTCCATGTATCCCCCCCACATAGGGAAATTATTTTGGATTTAAGACTTCTGTGGTTAATATCTTCTAACTTAGTCTTCACCCTAAATTTTTCGAGTAAAATGATTTCACTCCATGTATCCCCTCCGCATAGGGAAATGATTTTGGATTTAAGACTTCTGTGGTTAATATCTTCTAACTTAGTCTTCACCCTAAATTTTTCGAGTAAAATGATTTCACTCCATGTATCCGCTCCGCATAGGGAAATGATTCTGGATTTAAGACTTCTGTGGTTAATATCTTCTAACTTAGTCACCGGAGAACCCACAGTAAAAGCCATTTTTCCTTGCTATCTTCACCCTAAATTTTTCGAGTAAAATGATTTCACTCGATGTATCCCCTCCGCATAGGGAAATGATTCTGGATTTAAGACTTTTATGGTTAATATCTTCTAACTTAGTCACCGAAGAACCCACAGTAAAAACCATTTTTCCTTGCTATCTTCACCCTAAATTTTTCGTGTAAAATGATTTCACTCCATGTATCCCCTCTGCATAGGGAAATGATTCTGGATTTAAGACTTCTATGGTTAATATCTTCTAACTTAGTCTTCACCCTAAATTTTTCGAGTAAAATGATTTCACTCCATGTATCCCCTCCGCATAGGGAAATGATTCTGGATTTAAGACTTCTGTGGTTAATATCTTCTAACTTAGTCACCGGAGAACCCACAGTAAAAACCATTTTTCCTTGCTATCTTCACCCTAATTTTTTTGAGTAAAATGATTTCACTCCATGTATCCCCTCCACATAGGGAAATGATTCTGGATTTAAGACTTCTGTGGTTAATATCTTCTAACTTAGTCACCCGAAGTGTTGTGCTTTTGATGTGATGTTGGTTGGAACCCAAGCTAGAAGAGTGACAATGGATCAGACTTCATGGTTGTAATTCTTCCTTCTACTTAATAAATTTTTTTACACCTTTTCTTATATTCTTGTCTTTATGTGTGATGATTATATGTGTAAATGCTTTCGATTCCATTTTCTTATAGTAGATAGATCTCTTGCCTTGATTGGTTTTTGTCCTTTATTTATGATCTCAGGTACTTGTTGAGCAGATTAAGTTTGAGAAGGAGTAACGGGAGCCAAACAAAGGAGACAAAGGGAAAGATAAATATAACAAGTAGGTCCCTTGTCTTATTTATCTTCTATAGAAAAAGTTTAAGCGCTTTAAATATGTTGTTCTAGGTGTAGCTACCCAACTAGGGAAATTATGTTTATCCGTAAGTGCAAAATTCCACATAACACTTGGACAGATAATCACTTCTACTTATCATTTCACCACTTTTGCAAGATTGTTGGATGATATATTGGGAGAAAGAGCCAAAAAATGGGTCAAAAAATCACTTTCTGCCACTATTTTGAAGCAGGCATTGCACTTTTGGAGACACCTTGGGCGAATCAATATTTGAAGGCCTTCCCCTGGGTCATTTTCAAAAATTCAAGATGTTCTGGAAACGAGACTGGAAAGGCTAGTTGACCGTTCTATCAGATTTAAAATTTGACTTCAGAAATGCCTCCAAAATCATCCTACAAGATGGCACTGCACTTTTTCCTGAGTGCACTGTGTTTTCTCCTAAATGCATTCTGCTTTTGCTTGTAACAATGTTTCTCAGCATATTTTCACCAGATCTTGATTTAATGATCTAATTTCGATATTTTGAAGTCTTGATGATGTAATAAGGAATAAATTAGCATGATAGTTTTTTCTTTTTTTGCTTAATTAGGCCTCATAAATGAAGCAAAACACAAATCAATGTCTAAGAGAGGAGTTTGTTTTTTACCTTCTCACTCTCTCTTGTTGGTTGAGAGATTCTTGGGAATTGTTCCATCACTTAATGATTCGACCCCCAAAGGTGGGAAAATGGTTTATTTTATTCTATATGTATCATTTCTTATTCAGAGAGAAGGGTTGGACTTCAGAGGAGAGGACTTGTATCTTATGCTTTCACACGGTTAATCAAGGAGCAGTTGCAGCTATTTTTCAGGAATACCTGTGCAGTGAGTTTGAGGTGTTATTTTATTTCAGTATTAATTTATTATGAATGAATCCATCTCCCTTAACATGCTTTAATTTCTTCATGTGATTTTCCTTACAGTTATATAGGCATAATTCTTTACATTCAAGGCTATGTTTATGTGGGAAATCATGTCTGTGTATTTCTGCTTCTAGATTAATGAATTCATGGCAATACATGCTCATTATGACCTTCTAATCTTTTTAGACCCTACACTACATTGAAAAAACTCTTAAATCCATCACAAGAAAATGCTATGTTGCTCCTCTTTATGCCTGCTACTGCAAACTTTGATATCTTAACCTAATTTCTTTCTCTCATCCTTGGTCGAGCAACTGAAAAAACCCTAAATTTTCAAAAAATCAACTAAAACTTTTAGATCTACCCTAAAATACATTTCTCTTCCAGTCATTGACTATGAAATGCTTGGAGAGATCCCTCTCTGGTTTAGCAGGGCTTGCTTCTGAACTGCAAGTGGTTTGAAGTTACATCTTTCGACCTCCTCCTCAGCCTGGGACATTGTAGAGGCTAAAGTTTTGGCACCGTTGTTGGGGAAACGACTGATATATCATTCCTGGGATTCATTCTATTAGAGAATTCAACCAGACTAGTTCTGTAGGTGACATCTTCCAGTATCTAAATATAGGTTGATTTTAGAAATTTTATCAAGTTTAAGGTGTGAAAATTATGGCTCCTAAAAGACATACTAGGTCAAATCTTGATCCAAATCCACCTTATTTTGTTGATGACCCAGAAAGACTACTCAGAAAAATCAAGTCACCTATTTCTGAAAGTACAACTCAAAAATTAGAAAGGACTACTTCCTTGCCTGGAAATTTATTCACTCTTGAGCATATTTCTTTATTCAGTTTGAGCTATCTCTTTTCAGGTCAAAATCTGAGCCTTGGCTTTCTAAAATAGTACTTGAACCTTTTCAATTTGATTCTCACCTATTTTCTTCTAAATCCCTCTTTTCTAAAGTTGATCATGAACTGTGGTTGAATTTTGATAAACTCCAAAGTCTCGCTCACCAACTCCAAATCACCACTGAAAAAACTTACATCCAATATCAGCTTGAAAACCTAATTGCTGCTTCATCCTCTACTGCACCTCCGAATACATCAACTACTTCATCTCTTTCTACACCACCTCCATTAGTGTCATCATATTTACCTACATAGCCCATTGTAGTACCTCTACTAGATCTTCCAACAGTCATGGCATGGTTTTCCCCTCTAATGTTGCCTTCTCAAATGCTGCTCTACCTTAAAACTATGGCCAAAGACTCCCTCTGTTTGATGGAAATTCAGAAATCATAGCCTAGCAGCATGTTGATAAATTGGTAGATTTTATTGATATTGAAGAGATCTATGAAGAAGATGCTAAGATGAGCATCACCGCTCAGAGTTTTTCCAGAGATTTGAAGAAATGGTTTCACAGTTTGGCTACTTATTCTATTAATAGCTCTCAACGATTGATAGAATTGTTCCTAGCACAATGGTAAGAACAGAAAAATCCACTACTGATTTTGGATGAGTACAATTCAATGAAGAGAAATCCAAATGAGAGTGTCCAAGAATTCACAAAAAGGTTCAATATGGTGTATAATTCCATTCCTAACGATATGAAACCTCATCCTGGTTCAGCTCTTCTCCACTATCTTGATGCCTTGAACCCAGACATGGCATAGCAGATTAGGGAGAGAAACCCTACTACTCTTGAAGAAATGCAGTGAAATGTAGTAAGTGTCGAAGCTAATCTGCTCATCAAGAAATCTAAACAAAGCCTGAGAGACCTGAGAAGAAAGTTATCTTTAAAGAAGAGCCCTCATCATCATAAAATGTAAAGCTTGACACTTTGATTAAAACCATGGAAAGAATGATGGACAAAATGTCTATAACAGATCGACATGCAGAGCCTTCATTAAGGAATCAAAATTTTCAAGGACAACAACAACAGTTCAGAAATAAGCTGAAAGAGTAGCAAAATCAAGATCCTTAGGGACAAGTAAGAGCTCTATTTCAACAGAATTACAATGAAGGGCAGGAAGAAGATGAAGAGGAAGTTGTAGAAGTAAATCATTTCTTTAAGGAAGATGAGCTTCCTGCTTTTCTGACAGAGGAAGATCAATTTTCTGAAGAGTCTTGTATACCAAGTGATTAGCAACTTCTACTTGCAAGTGATGATCTATGGGCAGTGAAAACTAAAGAATACCAAAGAGGATATCAAAATTCTCTCAGACATTTGTAGAAACAATACAACTTAAGAAACATAAATGTACCTATCACATTGAATCTGAAGAGGAAGAATGAACAGAAAGATACACAAAGCAAAGAAACAACACCTACAAATCAAAATAAAGAAAACGAGATTGTCATACTAAGTCGAGATAAAACCAATGAAACCTCTACCAGCAATGTGAGGAAGGATAAAGAGGTTCAAAGCGAAATTCATAAGAAGGAGTCTCAAGCTAAAGGGAAGATTGAAAAGAAGGACATCACTACAAAAGAGGTAGGTAAGAAGTCTAATCTATTTAGTTTAGAGAATGAAATTTCCAAGTTGAAAGTTTCAATTCCTTTCACTGAATTAGTAAAGAATGATAAGTACAAGTTTCAGATTGCTAAAATGATGAAGGTAGAGCAGATTTCAGACACAATAAATGTTGCCGATGATGAGCATGCAATTTTGTTTGATCCGGCCTTAGAGGGAAGTCCTGAAGATACTGAAATCCCACCTTTCTATCTTAATCTCAAACTTCATGATTCCATCCTCCATAATGCCATGCTAGACTCTGGTGCTTCGCATAACCTTATGCCAAAAGTTATTATGGACAAAACAGGATTGAGCATCGCCAAACCTTATCATGACCTCTACTCATTTGATGTAGGAAGAGTGAAATAGCTTAGCCTTATCAAAGATTTAGTAGTGTCCCTGGACCAAACTCCAGCCAAGAATGTGTTGATGGATGTAATGGTCGCTAATATCCCTCCTCAGTTTTGTATGTTGCTCTCACGGTCTTGGGGGAAAATATGAAAGGAACCATAGAACTTGATTTTTCATATGCTACTATTCCAATATTTGGGCAGCTTAGAAAACTGTATATGGAGAAGAAGATGAAATCCATGATTAGTGGCAAAAAAAACCCATTAATCACCCCATCCATGCTATACATACTGATCTTGACTCTTTCATTTTGTATAGTGATATGAATTCAACAGTTGATTATAGCCAACGTGTAGAAATTTCTGAAGTTTCAGATGTTATAAGTAGTGTCCATAAAGGTTTGATTGATGAAGGAAAGGAAAAGAAAGAAGAATGTTTTAGCCTAAAAATTCTTTTGAAAAGTTTCTGAGTTAGTGCATAAAACAGATATCATTGAAACAACAAGTCATCCCCCAAAAAATCAAATAGTTCAGCCTTCCGAAGTTTTGTTTCCGGATGAAGAAAATGGTCTTTGGACCATGGAGTTTTATGGTGTGTTGGGAAAATAAGGAGTTTGGATCTGTGTGTGGATTCATGGTCCATTGCATCATTCATGTAAAATTCCACACAATGTAAGACTGAGCTCTTATAAGTTGACCTTTGATTTCTCAAACAATGAGGCAGAATATGAAGCATTGATTATTGGCCTTAAAATTCTGAAAAAGTTGGGAGTGCAAAGAAAATTTTTGTTAATGGTGACTCTGAGTTGGTAACCATACAAGTGAAAGGGGAATACTAGGCCAAGCATACAAGAATGAGAGCTTATCACAATGTTGTCCATGACATTCTTAAAAAAAATCCGAATATACTTTGTCTTTGATTCCTAGAACTCAGAATGTTATAGTTGATTCTCTTGCTACTACAGCGAGTATGTTGAAGATTCCCTTTCACTCCAATGAGAAGTATTCAATTCATGTTAAACACTGCGCAGTTGTTCCTGATAATATGAGATATTGAAAAATGTTTTGGGATGACAAACACATCAATAATTTTCTACAGATGGAAGATGAATCCAAAATTCTCGCATTAATGATGCATCCAATATGAATGATCTAAAAATTGAAGCAACCGAGATTGAAATATTGCAACGGAAGGACAGCAACATTCCAAGAGGAATTATATTTTTGGAAGACTTTTTTGATCGAGACAATGTTGCTAAAAAGCCCACCGTGGTCCCCACAGAGAAAGGTGTCGAAGATGTGAACATTGGTACAACAGACAAGCCTAACATGGTCAAATTATCGAAGTCTCTATCTCCTGAGATGAAAGTAAGTACATAGATTTAATGGCAGAATTTTCTTATGTATTTTCTTGGGACTATTCAGATTTAAAGGTGTATGACAAGAACATCATTCATCACACTATACTGGTTAAGCCTGATCAAAAGCCATTTCGTGAGAAACTGAGGAGGATAAATCCTAAGTTTCTACAAACAATTGAAAAAGAGGTAAACATGATTTATAAATCTAGTATTATAGTTCCTATTCATTTTTCTGAATGGATGTCCAATCTTATGCTGGTGAGAACGAAGATTGGAGAGATTCATCTTTGCATTGATTTCAGAAATTTAAACAAAGTCCTTGAAGGATAATTATCCCTTGCCAAAGATGGATCATATTCTTCAAAGGGTAGTTGGGTCTTCCAAGATGTCATTGCTTGATGGATATTCTAGGTACAATTAGATTTTGGTGCATAAGGATGATTAGCTGAAAACAGTGTTCACAACACCATGGGGTACATTCATGTACACCAAGATGCCATTTGGATTATAGAATGTACGAGCGACTTTTCAGCGGGCTATGGATATAGCTTTTGCTAATGAAAAGGATGTATTTCTGGTAATTTATTTAGATGATCCCACAGTTTTTTTCTAAATATGATGAATGTCATTTACTTCATTTGAGAATTGTCTTTTAGAAATGCAGAAAATTTGGTATATCACTCAATCCAAAAAAGAGTTTATTTTCTATGAAAGAAGTTAAGTTGTTGGGGCATATTATCTCCAAGGATGGCGTTTGCATTGACCCTGCAAGCATTGAAGCCATTCAACAATTAGATTCCCTAAGGAACAAAAAAGAAATTCAGTCTTTTAATTGGAAAATCATTTTTTTGAGAAGATTCATCCCCAACCTCGCTGAACATTTGAGAGAAATGACAGACATGCTGAAAAAGGACAGCGAGGTAAAATTGTCTCTAGATTCCAAGAAGTTTTTCAATGCAGTCAAATTTGCATTATCTACTGCTCCTACTTTGATTAGTCCTGATTATACTTCAGATTTCATCATATTTTCATTTGCCTCTGGGAATACCTTAGCAGCTTCCCTTATGCAAAAGAAATATCAGAAAAATGAATAGCCTATAGCATTTTTTAGCTAAACAATAAGGGATGCAGTGTTGAAATACAATATAATTGAGAAGTAGGATTTGGCTCTGGTGAAAGCTCTCAAAGATTTCTGAGTTTATATTCTACATTATCACATGATTGCTTATGTTCCAACAACAACTGTGAAAGAAGTTCTTGTGCAGACAGATCCTAAAGGCAGTCGGGGAAAATGGATTGCATCCATGCTAGAATATGATTTGGAGATAAATCCCACAAAGCTCATCAAAGGACAAGGTTTGGCCAAGCTCATGGCTGAATCTAATTTGCATGCATTGGATATCAATCTGATTATTGCCCTTTTTGAAGAAGAAGAAGAAGAAGACTCATAGTTATAAGTGTCTACATGTTCACTTCATCTCCATAGTACTCTGACATTGTTTATGTATTGCAACATTTAAATCCTCCACCAGAAGTGCGCAAAGGTAAAAGTAGATCCTTAAATTTGAAAGCTTCAAAATATTGCATTCTTGATGGTGTTTTGTTTTGGAAGGATGCAGGTGGTGTGTTGCTTAACTGTTTGGTTGAAAATGAAGCAAAGGATGTAATGAGAGATTTCCATAATGGAGATTATGGCGGTCACCTTTTCTGGAAAACCATAGTAAACAAAATTTTAAGAGTTGGTTTTTATTGGCCTACTCATTTTCTGATGTATATAAAACAGTGAGGAGCTTTCATGAATGTCATATTTTCTAGGGAAAAAGAAAACTTTACCATTACCCTTGCAACCCATTTTAGTCATAGCTCCCTTCTAGCAATGGAGTCTTGATTTTATTGGTGACAAAGTCCCCTAGGGTTTTGGGTCAACACCCTAGCAAAGCGGGGGTTATCTACAGTAAAAAAAAGGCATTCCACACAACCATGATACTTAAATAAGAAAAATACGCAAAGAGAGGTGCATCTAGGGGTCCTTCATTCATGTAGATCCAGCCAGGGTCCAAACCCTCTTGGAGTTCCTTTCGATCCTTAAACCTACAAAAAAATCAATTCAAAGAAGCATAGCAGTATATGGACCAAGTATCATTTAGAAATTAACTTCATAACATATTGAAAGGTAGTTAGTTATACAATTGAAACAACTATTCATATGTAAACCATAACAATAACATCATATACATAAAGAAGATTGGTTTCGGGAACAAGACAAATGTTTCTTTATTGCAGATAACTAAAACAAAGCAAGGAATGATACCACTTGAATCTTCCTCTTGCTAGCTCCAAACGAAACCGTCCTCCGGATCCGTCCAATCCCAAGTCTTCAAAAGGTTCCTTCCATGACTCACACAAATGAAAGGATATCACTAACAAGTGCAAGGACATAAACTCTCAAGGAAACAAGGGTTTCCTGTAGTGGGGGAAGTGTTGGAAGCACAAGGATATTTAGACCTGATCAGGGATAATCTCAACAGAGTAATTCTCTCTATTCTCTCCTCCCTAAGGCCTTCCCATTAAAGCCTTTTTATACTTCTCCCAAAGTAGTTTTTTAGTTGGGAATTCGTTGGGAACAATTGGGCCACAGGAACTAATAGGTAATCAACAAGTAAAACCCGTGACCTCTACCCGAAGTTAAGGAGATTTACTTTTTTTTAAGTGTTTTAAGACATATACGTGGGTTGGATATACATAGACCCACATACATACGCGTTTAGCTCAAGGCAATGTCACATATAGGGAGTAAAACACTCTTTTTTAAGTATTTGGACGAAGTCTAGAAGGAGGGGTTGCCCTAGGCCATGAGTACAGCATCACAAATATCAAGGGTGAGATTTGGAGCTATAACAGATGCCCCTAATATATGAGGTCAGAAGGGGTATATGATGGCCGAAATGTATTCAGTAAGTACATGGAAAGGAAACTTGTCAAAAACTAAGAAGGACTTCACCAGAATTCAGCCTGCCAAGCCAAAAAAGGAGATCAGAAGGAAACACTGTCTGAGGTGGGCATACCCATGCTCAAAGAAAGTAAAGCATGTCCTCATATCGAGTACAAGCGGATCCACTAAGTATACAAGTATAGAATACTAGAAATACATAATGGATCATCTCATCATGATCGAATAAGTACATGTCTGAATATCACATATAAGAATATCAATCATGCTAAAGGATGAAGCTGATCACTAATATCAAAGACTGATCCTAAAAGTACCAAATGAACATGATGGAATAAGATGGAACTACACTGTAAACTCGGGCGCCAGCATATAGAATTTTGCCATGAATGACTGCAACATATAAGGTGGAGTGGTATCAACTAGCAACAACAGGAGCAACTGTCAAGTGAACCAATGAATGCTGATGCAACCCGAGGTCTTCATCGACCGCCGTAGTACATTTCTACACCATGGGAATAAATGATCTGAAGTCGACCATGTGAGAAATCGTTTGATTACTGGTCATTGATGTATACCGTTAACAAATGCGAGACTACTCACTGATCATGATAATGAGAGTCAAGGTACCCAATACAATCTAACAAGTACGAATAGATGAGCTAAAGTCAAACACCTGTAAGAATCTCTCGATCAAGATACAATGATGGTTTCCCACTGTTGATAGTGGACGATCTACCACTAATGACTACAAACCCCAAGGTACTGCCAAATGGACTCTAGAGCTTTGTCCCAGAGCAATGAGTCGTAGTCGATGGGGAAAGATTCTCTAGAAGGAAGGCATTAAGGCATCCCTCATCAATCTAGCATGAGTGTAACCCATAGGCCAATAATGTGGAAGGAATCAGATGAAGAAAGATGTAGTAACCCAACCGAAGCACGTTTCCGGTGTACACAAGATGTAGCTAGCACACGATAGAAACCCTCTGAACCAACCAATAATGAAAGCTGACACAGAGGCAAGGAATCCACCAATAGGGTCAAATGGAAACCAAGGCACTGCATGAATCCCAATGTGTGATAATTTAAGCTGACATTGAACACAAGGGAAACCACCCAGTCAAAGACCCATGATACTGATCGATACTGAGCACAAGGTAACCTATCAATAATGAAAATAGGGCTAGGGTGCGACTCTAGGCCTGTCCTCAGAGCAAGATGTCGTCGTCGATAAGGACAAGACCTGCCAGTAAGAATTCAATGGAGACCTTCTCAAACTGGCACGAGTAAAGGACCAATATAACTGATGTGATGATAGACAAGACACTGATGATCAGGGATGGCTGACTGAAAAATGATTCAAGAGACACTGCAGAGAGGCCGACTCAAGCTAACTTCCCTTGAAGAAAAACACGACTCAATGATGACTATGTGGCAGCATATGATGACTCTGTATAAGTTCGCCATGCCAGAGGCACCAACGAACTCTCCATATGATTGTAAGAGATGACCAATCAGAGGAGAATTGACTCAATAACAAGGTCAAGGCGTACCTAAGTCAAACTAAATCCCACCCAAATGGAGGAGAGACTTTCTTTTGAGTGCTTTGTTCAAGGGCGACATGACTGACTCTAGCTGCCAACCATAAATGGAAATATTGTCCTGTTCCTACTCTTTTTTGGAATGTATAATTTTTTTGTATTTTTCTTTAAGCTAGAAAAAGAATAAAAGAATGCTATAGTACAGTGGAAAGAACAAGTGTCAGTGAATCAGATGATCTAGTTCCTAGGAGTGGAACAATCCTATGCTCAATGCAGGGAGGCAAAAACTGATCAAAGACACTCAAAGGTTTGTTCCTTCCACGGGTCATAGTGTGTCAAGTTGCAGAATTCAAGGGATTGCAAGTTTTGATTTTGCAGATGACATGGTCAAAAAGTGGCTTAAACATGACTCCAATTGAAGCTGGCTCAAGGCCAAAAGGTGCAAATGGTCAAAATGCAATGTAGTAGTACAAATCAACACAAAGGAGCCTCTAGGGTATAAGGTTAGAACGAAGCGAAGAAGCAAAGAGGAATGATTCTTCAACACACAAGTCATGGCGGAACTAAAGAGGACTCCCAAGCCTAATAACAATAAATCAGCATGGGTGCCAAGTGACAACAAGGTACTATCTAGGGCACCCATGATAAGGTAGGCTCTACCACACAAGTCATGATACTTCTAAGCAATGAGAAGGTTCTGCACCATAACTTGGTGGGGTCGATCCTAAGGCTAGGAAAGGAAACTGATAAGTGCACAATGCAGGTGAAAAACCTAACCTATATGCCAGTTTCGAGAACCAATACTTGTCAGAATGGATCAACCATAAAAAATTCCAAAGGATAAATCTTCCAAGTTCTGTGAACATAAATAGGAACACTAGATAAGAAGTTAATACATCCTACATATAAACTTTAGATAAAATCTTGTGTTATAGAATACAAAACTTGAAAATGCGTACCTTATATATACAATATGGTACAGGGAACCACGCAACCTTGCGGTTTACGCATAATAGTTCTTTTGGACAAACCCCTTGCAGGGCTCAGGCCAAGGACTCCTTTGGTAGTCAAAACTCATGGCTTCAAAGAGTTCCTCCTATGAAGGAAAATCAAGTTCTGAGAAATCATGAGAACTACAAGGATCAAAAGAGGGAATTAAGGGGTCCCATGTCCCTATAGGAAGAATCTCTCGGTCAACTACCGGGACCAAGTCCCAAGAAGGAGAATAATAGGTCAAAGGATCCTTCTCAGAAGCAATTGAACATTGAGGATTCAATGCCACATAATTCACCCGTGGTGGGGTAGAGTCTACTTGAACACTTGGAACAAACCAAGGGGTATTCTATAGTAATTTCAAATTAGGATGGTGATTATCAGATGTAAGCTGATCAACAGTGACAATATTCCCTTTATGAGGAAAACACATCACTCGAAAGAGTGAAGACACCACAACATTCATAACATAGACATAATCATGCCCAAGTAGCATATTAAAGTCTAAAGGGCTATCAACCACCATCATATTGATTAATACAGTCTTCCCACCTAAAGTAATAGGCAATTGAGGAAGAACACCCATAGATTCACCAGGTCTTCTATCATAGGCTAACAACTAACTCTGAGTTGTCAACAACTTTGGGGAACCCAAAGCTTTCCAAGTCAAAGAGGATATAATACTTGCAGAGGACCCTTCATCCACCATACATAGATAGACGTTTGTGGAATCAACTCTGACCTTTATTTGGAAAGGTGCAACGGAAGGAAGACGAGGCTCGACAAGACTATCCCAATCAAAGGAGACACTCCTAGAACTTGGAGGTGGAACACTCGAAGAAACTGGAATGCCCCGTATACCAGAAGACTCTGTACTAGAAATCAAGCAAACTCTTTTGTTAGGCACTTCACCCCCCAAAAGAGGAGTGTAATCAGCCAGAGATTGCACTGGCTCAACCACATTATCAACCAATGGTTGATGGGACTGATGATGAACCACAACAGATCCATGAGTAGAAGAAATTTCAGACTCGGACCATATCCTTTGTACTTTTGGAATACCAGGGCAAAAATTAGTAAGATGGTCTCCCTTACATATCTTACAAGGGAACTTAGGTTTAAAACTTCTACGTCTAGGTTTCTTATCAACCTCCATTCCACCAACATGACTAGTAGTGATTTGCGGAGAGTCCCAAACATGACTTGCATAGGTCAGTGACCCTTTGCTAGTATGACTTGTAGTGACTAGACTTATGCCCCTAGCATGACTTGCAGCGGCTGAAGGCTCATCTCTAACATGACTAACAGAGGTTGATGATGAATTGCTAGTATGACTTGCAGTGACTAGACTTGTGCCCCCAGCATGACTTGCAGCGGCTGAAGGCTCATCTCCAACATGACTTGCAGAGGTTGATGATGGATTGCTAGTA
The DNA here is from genome assembly GCA_031772625.1 of Pinus tabuliformis. Lineage (NCBI taxonomy): Eukaryota > Viridiplantae > Streptophyta > Pinopsida > Pinales > Pinaceae > Pinus > Pinus tabuliformis. The sequence continues at coordinate 1,125,819,560 of CM062813.1, read as the reverse complement.
TGACTTGTAGTGACTAGACTTGTGCCCCCAGCATGACTTGCAGTGGCTGAAGGCTCATCTTCAACATGACTTGCAGAGGTTGATGATGAATGGATAGAATTATTCTTCTTCTTTGTCTTCCTCTTTCTCCTCTTTTTAGATTTCTTATTACAAGAAGGAGGAGAAAGAGGAATCCTAGATTTCTCTTTGAAAGAAGATGAACAATTAACATCCATATGATACCCCTGAAAGAAAGCATTCATCTGAGAAGCTTGAAGAACATCAGGGATATTCGGAGTGGACCACAGCCAAACTGGTAGCCTAACATTCAATCTAGGAATATTCAAAGTGGCCATCAAGGGAGTACCAACATTTCCAAAGAAAGGAAAATCACAAGGATCCCCTTTTGGGAGGGTACCTTGGTTGGTTTCCAAGGGAATATAAGCCATATCTAACTGATTCGTAGACCCTTCCCTTACTGGAATGTACAAATGACTTTTCAAGGAAGATAGATACACAATCAAAACCTTTGCCCTTGAGGAGGCAACTCCACAAATTTCGAAAAAAAGATCAGAAGTATTTCAAGATCAACGGAGTGGTAAGTCAGTCACTTAGAATCTAAAGTCCAAAAATGACTAGACAACAATACCTAAAGCCAACTATATACAAGGAGCAAAGAGCACTCAACTATAAAGTCCCTAAAAGAAGTCAACCAGTCAAACAAATTTCAAGTATTTCCGCTCCAGGTGATGAGGACCGAACCCAAAATACAAGAAAGTGAAGTAGTGGCCTTCCAAAGATAGTCTGGGATAATGACGGCCTAGGCCTACCAGTGAAGGTATCAGAGGAAGTTACGCTGACCTCCAAACAATAGCCTGTGTCGGTGCAAGCCCCCAAGCTTCGCAAGGGTGCCCTCCAGAAGTATTGTTAAGAGTGATACAACGTCGACCTCAAGTGCCATGGGATTCCCCTCTATAGCCACCTGTGCAAATCCCTAGGATAAGCAACTAAGGTTACCAACTCGTGTCAGAGGCCAGGCGGAACAGTCTTGAGGTAAGATTCGATAAGTAGGAGAGGGGGTATCTCTCTTCCTTATCTTCAAAAACCCTCGTGCTTAACTCCCAAATCCGAAGCTTTCCTGGTCTCCCTAACGCTATTGGATTTACACTCATTATTCAGACTTCTATGTTTGACAGTTTAAAGTGGCCTTGGAGAGTTTTCTCTCCACTCACCTAATCCAAGGCCTTAAATATCCTAAAACTTGTTGGTGTGTCTAAATTGACAATATAAAAAAGTTCTAGTATATTTTATTAGCGCTTGATTTTAAATGGGTTGTTCTTAAGTCAAGGGATAAACGGAAGTGAAATTGATGATGTGTGTATGACTCAACCAAAATCAATGAAAAAGTAACTACATGAATGCAATCATTTTTCCTTCGATGAAAAGAGTACTCTACGTGGGCTCTAAGAATCACCAAGAAAGCAAAAAAAAAAAATTTCTTTTCGCAACACACTTCACACACGCAAAAGCCAAAATGCTTTAACAATGCAAAATTATCCTAATGCAAGGAGTATATGCTGATGCAAAAAACTTAAGATTACTCTAAAGCAAAGAATGACAGTAAATTGTTTATCGCTTCTAATTAGCCACTTTAGATGTTTAGATAGAATATAAGTTTCTAATGCTAATTTTCATTCAAACACTAAAAGCAAATCTTAAGACAAACAAAATGCACTCTCACTCGCAAAAAGAAACCAAAAACAAGGCAAAAGAAAACAAAAAACAAGTTTTTAAGAAGTTTTCTTTTTCACAAAAGCAAAACACAACTTTTCAAAGGCGCTCCAAATACTATTGAAAACTTTAAGACCAAAAGATAGGCAACAAAAACACTTTGCAAGTTATCAACTCAAAATGGGCAAAAACTCAACAAAATAGGTGTTTCAAGATGCCCCAAATGACCAAAAGGTAGCAAAAAGAGATTGGTGACAATGATCAAAATACCAAGACAGACAACTTTCAAAATCGTCAACCAACAACTTTCAAAAAGCGAGAAAATCAAATGCCCACAAAATGCAGTTTTGACACAAAGAAAGAAGATCACAAAAATAATGTTTGCCACAAATATTGAAACCAATATTTCTGCTTTGGAAGTCTAAAACAGTCAAGATTCCCAGAAAGAAATCTCGTGTGCTCAAACCCAAATGATGACACTTGCAACAAAACAAAACAAGACCAAAACTTTCCACAACAGGAGAGAGTTAAAAATCGTAAACTTGTTGGAAAACCAAAGACTGACAACAAAGATTGACTGTTCAGGAAATACTTAGACCAGCAAGCAAATCTTCTGAAATAGAAATACTTGAAAAAATCTTGGAAAATTAGGGTATACGCGACTGTGTCAATACATAGTTTCATGTTCACGCGATTCAGCCCAAAGAAACCTGCGTATATGCGGGTTCATATGGGGAAACTTGCGTACATATGCTACTATAACCTAACAAAACTGCTTATATAATAGTTCACAAGAAAAAGCAAAAAAGAAGTCTGAAGAAACTGCTCAGACTTAAAGTCTGAGTTCCTACAGGAACAGACAAACCAGTTATAGCAAGAACAACTATGGCTGAGCCCTGATTGGCTTAAAGTAACCCAAAATATGAACAACAATATTGTTGTCCCCAGTGGAGTCACCAATTCTATTGAGGGACAAAGTCCCTTAGGGTTTTGGGTCAACACCCTAGCAGAGCAGGGGTTATCTATAGTAAAAAACAAGCATTCCACATAGCCATGATACTTAAATAAGAAAACTACACAAAGAGAGGTGCACCTGGGGGTCCTTTGTTCGAGTAGATCCAGCCAGGGTCCAAACCCTCTTGGAGTTCCATTCGATCCTTAAACCTACAAAACAATCAATTCAAAGAAGCATAGCAATATATGGACCAAGTATCATATAGAAATCGACTTCATAACATATTGAAAGGTAGTTAGTTATACAATTGAAACAACTATTCATATGTAAACCATAACAATAACATCATATACATAAAGAAGATTGATTTTGGGAACAAGACAAATGTTTCTTTATTGTAGATAACTAAAACAAAACAAGGAATGATATCACCTGAATCTTCCTCTTGCAGGCTCCAAGCGGAACCGTCCTCCATATCCGTCCAATCCGAAGTCTTCAAAAGGTTCCTTCCATGACTCCCACAAATGAAAGGATATCACTAACAAGTGCAAGGACATCAACTCTCAAGGAAACAAGGGTTTCCTGTAGTGGCAGAAGTGTTGGAAGCACAAGGATCTTCAGACCTAATCAGGGATAATCTAAGCAGAGTAATTCTCTCTATTCTCTCCTCCCTAAGGCCTTCCCATTGAAGCCTTTTTATACTTCTCCCAACGTAGTTTTTTAGTTGGGAATTCGTTGGGGACAATTGGGCCATGGGCACTATTAGGTAATCAATAGGTAAAACCCGTGATATCCACCCGAAATTGAGATTTAATTTTTTTTAAGTGTTTTAAGACATATACGTGGGTTGGATATACACAGACCCACGTACACATGTGTTTAGCTCAGGGAAATGTCGCATATAGGGAGTAAAACATTGTTTTTTAAGTATTTGGACTAGGTGTGGAAGGAGGGGTTGCCCCAGGCGATGAGTGCAGCATCACAAATATGAAGGGTGAGATTTGGAGCTATAACAATCCTAACAGCCACGGCTTATTTTACAAAATGGATTGAGGTGATCCCAACCAAGAAAGTTACTAATTCTGTTATCATCCAGTTTATTGAATCTAAAATCTTGTCTAGATTTGGTTGCCCATAGAAGATAATCATTGATAATGTTGTTGCTTTCATGTCCAAGAAGATGGTAGAGTTTTGTGCAAAATATCATATTGTATTGGGGCATTCCACTGGTTATCATCCACAAGGGAATGGTCTAACTGAATATTCCAACAAATCTCTAATCAACATCATCAAGAAAGTTTTAGAAGTCAATAAGAAAAACTGCACAAAAAGCTCATTAATGCCTTATGGGTGGACAGAGTTAGTATTAAGAAATCCATAGGTATGTATCCTTTTCAGTTGGTGTTCGGGGTTGATACTGTTTTTCCTTCATCTCTTGTTGTCCTAGTCATGCAAATTCTACAGGAAAATGGACAACGAAACAAATGATATGCAAAAAAGGATAAATCAGATGATCCATTTACAACAAACTAGGGAGGAATTTTTTCAAAATACTTCTAAACTTCAGGAAAGAAGAAAAAGATTTATGATCACAAGACAAAAGAAGACAATTTCAATTTAGGTGATGTGGTTATTTGTTGGGATGCGAGAAATGAAGAAAAAGCCAAACATGGCAAGTTTGACAACTTATGGAAAGGGCCATATCGAATCTCATCTTTCATAGGAAAGAATGATTTTCTATTGGAAGAGATGAAGGGGAAATATTATTCAGGAGGAGTGATCAATGGTAGGCTTCTCAAGCACTACCATACTTGAAGAAATTTCTGCAAATTTTCACCACCATTGTATATACCAATTTACTTTTTATGTTCAAGTGTCAAGTGGCTATCATAGGAGTTTGAAGCCCACGAAGAAGGCCATAAGGCTTCTTTGATTAGCTGTTGGTTTTATTTTTCTTTTAGAGTCATATGATGTCAGATAGTCAGTCAATTTTTGGTTTGACTCTAGTCTATGGAATTTTTACTCTATTGCCTAATGAATAAGGCTACCTGGTCTACGATATTCTTCACACCTTGAAGGAGCTTCCATCCCCATCTAGAGCCAATGTTAGTGCATTTTAGTCATGTGAGTCACTGGCGATCAAATGTGCTCTTACATAGTTATTTTTAGGGTTTCAAGTCAAATTTTATAGTTTTAAAGAGCTTTTCAATAAATATTTTGTCACCGGTTAGGAAGGCAGTCTCTACTCTTCCTTTCAGTCTCATGATTAAAGAACACCATCTTAATCAAGTCAAATAATTTTTAGTAGAGTGCCATAGTCATTATGTTCATAATTCACCTAATAAGCCTATGTTAGGTCACCACTAGTTCAATAGTTTTAGTTTCTAAAATTTGGTCTTTTTACCATTAAAATTCATTTTATGAGGAATAGTAGAGATCAAGTTGGTCATCAAGGTTTTTTAAAACATGCTTTTATTTCATTTTCTTAAATGAAATACTATCATAAAGTTCATGAAGGTGCAAAGTGTCAAAATTCAAGTTACAATTGTTATGGTGGGTCCACTAGCACTTGCAAAGGAAAATCAATTTTCTCAAGTTATAAAAGGCCATCACTCACTTTCACTCACTCTCAATTGCCCATTTCACTTTCCAACACTCCACTCCATGTAATCAAGTCGAAATTGTCAGACAAGGAGAGTTTTCTGCATGCCTAATTTGAGCTCTCCATTGGTGCTACGCAAATAACTTTGTTCAGCTACGCAAATGCCATGCAACTGCTCCACCATCATTCCAAGGTTGTGAGCTCCCTACAGTGGTTTCCTCCATCATTTTTAGATTATGTTGTTGCTAATACAGGTTAGTGGTTTATCATAAGCCTCAATTCTCTCTCAATTTTCTCAATTGTATTTGTTAGGCTTCATGTCCCTCTCCTAGGGTTTTTGAATATAGTATTCAAGTTTTTCATCATTTCCATGTCAAATTGCTACTAAAACTTGCATCCAATTGTTTGTACACCATCATCTATCGTAAACACCCTCCATCAAACCCACTCTCAAATCTCATCAATTTTACCTAAATCCTAGACAAACTACACCTTCTAAACCACAAGACTATGTTTTTCTTGTTTGGAAACCTTCCACTTACCCAAATCCTAAATTTTGACTTTCCCTAGCTCCCTAACCTCCCTAACCTCCCTCACTATCCCCACAAATTTTCCTATAATTTTTCCATTCCCCTATACCCCTCATTTCCCTAAACTCCCTCACAGCTATCAAACAATTGCTTGTTTTTCCTACAAGCAAAACCCTAGTTTCTATCCTAAGAGCTAAGTGTTGACATGGAATCTGAAACCTCTAAACAAATAAGGCATAGGGGAGGACACGTCATGAGATATGAACCTAACTAAACCCATGATATTTTGTCATCTCCCTTCATTATAAAATCATTTGAAGAAGCAGGTTGTCTTACATTTTTCCAGAGAATTGAGTAATTGAAGTTTGATGATCAATTGGCCAGTGCTTTTGCCACCAAACTACGAAAGGATAAAGCGACCATAGTAGGAGATCAATTCATTGTTTCAAGGAAACTTATCTCCACAGCTTGAGGGATTCCAAACACTGGAGAAATTTGGTTCAAGAAATAATACCTTGACATTCAAAATTACAAGATGTACCTAAAGGCACCATATAAGGCAGCTCCAAAATATATTATTCCATTCAAACATTTTTTAGAAATATATACCCCTCCCATGAAATTGATCATGAAGTACTTCACATGTGAGGTCAGGTATTCAAGGTCGTATAAGTACCACATGAAGCTTTTGATGCATTTCACCGATGTTCAACAAATCAATTTGTCTCATTATCTTCACAAAAGTTTGATTAAAATGACAGAAAATGTATAAAGGTTGGGAGAGCATCACCATAATAGTTTGTTTCATCATGGTTTAGTGAAAGTGCTAGTTTGTCATCAATTACCGCAGGCAAATCTGTCTTGAGATCACTTTTCAAGTTTAGCTTTTCCTCCATCTTCTTCAGCTATGTCTAGTGATGAAACAACAGCTTCAAGCTTACTTGTGCAGCAAGAGGTTTCTTCTCCAAGTAGACCTACCAAGAGGAAGGATAGGGCAAAAGTATTTCAGAGATACTCCAGAGATGATAGGCTTATGTTTGCTGAAAGGATTGCTGAAATGTCCAAGCCTGTAGCAGGCGAACAGACAACTCATCCAGGTACAAATGTATTAGATATGGAGAAATGATATGAGGATATAATTGAAGATAAAATCATAAGGGATAAGGAGGCCGATATCAAGAGGTTGTAAGACAAGTTGATAGAGGTAAATTCTTTAATACATGCATGAAACAAGAGAATATGCAATTGAAAGTGAACCAAATGTTCCAAGATCAACAAGCAGCTTATTCAAAGAAGGAAGATGTAAAGGGAAAATCAGTGGCTAAATTGAAAGTGTCAAAAGATAAAGGAAAGAAAAGTACATTAGGGATACCAAGAACAAGAGCCTCAAAGAGAGCCCTTGAGCTACAAAGGGAAGTTTCTCCACCGAGAGAACAGATTACTATAGATGACCTAATCACTAAAAAAATCAATGAAGATAGGGCATATTGGCTTGATAAGGTAAATGGACACCTAGAGAAGCTCCTCAAGAAGGCAAGTAGGGACAATAACTTGCAAAGGCATATGGCTATGCATTACTACACATGAAACAAGATATCCCAAGTCATAATCAAGCATTTGAAGAAGAAGCTCAAGGAAACCCTAACAAGCCAAAAGGACAAGGAAAATCTTGATCTACTTGCTGGTGCCTCCCTCATGGCATAAAATATCATTTTATAGCTTCACTCAGCAATTTTGAGAAGATTTGGAGAATTTTTTGTCATTTTGAAAATTTTGATGTTTTTTGTTTGTTTTAAAAACACAGTGGCAGTTATAATCGCAACACCTTAAGGCGTTGAAATTTCTCTACAAACCTCCAAATGACAAAAAAGTTGTATTCTTGTAGTGATAATCACTTCTACTTATCAGTTGACCACTTTTGCAAGCTTGTTGGAGGATAGATTGGGATAAAAAGCCAAAAAACAGGTCAAAAAATCACTTTCTGCCACTATTTTGAAGTAGGCATCGTGCTTTTGAAGACACCTTGGGAGAATAATTGTTTCAAGGCCTTCCCACGGGTCATTTTCAAAAATTCAAGTTGTTCTATAAACTAGATAGGAAGGGCTAGTTAACCGATCTCTCATATTTCAAATGTGACGTCATAAAGGCCTCCAAAATCCTCCTACAAGATGGCATTGCATGTTTTCCTAAGTGAATTGCATTTTTGCCTGAATGTGTTGTGCTTTTGCCTGTAGGAGTGTTTCTCAGCATATTTTCACCAGATCTCGGTTTTATGATGTAATTTCGATATTTTGAAGTCTTGATGATGTAATTATGGAATAAATTAGCATGATAGGTTGTTTTGGTGCTTAATTAGGCCTCATAAATGAAGCAAAGCTCAAATCAAAGTCTAAGAGAAGAGTTTGTTTTTGACCTTCTCACTCTCTCTTGTCGATTGAGAGATTCTTGGGAACCGTTCCACTACTTGAGGATTCGACCCCTAAAGGTGGGGAAATGGTTTATTTTAGTCTATATGTATCATTTCTCATTCAGAGAGAAGGGTTGGACTTTAGAGGAGAGGACTTATATCTTATGCTTTCACACATTTAAACAAGGAGCAGTTGCAACTATTTTTCAAGAATACCTGTGCAATGGGTTTGTGGTGTTATTTTCTTTCAATATCAGTTTCTTATGAATGAATCCATCTCTCTTAACATGTTTTACTTTCTTCATGTGGTTTTCCTCACAGTTATATAGGCATAATTATTTACATTCAAAGCTTTGTTTATGTGGGAATTCATGTCTGTGTATTTCTTCTTCTAGATTAATGAATTCATGGTAATACATGCTCATTATGGCCTTATAATCTTTTCAAACCCTAAACTACATTGACCAAACTCTTAAAGCCATCATAAGACACTATTATCTTGCTCCTCTTAATGCCTACTATTGCAAACTTTGATACCTTAATCTAATTTCTTTCTCTCATCCTTGGTCCAGCAACCCAAAAAACCCTAAATTTTCAAAAATGCAAGAAAAACTTTTACATCTAGCCTAAAATCCATTTCTCTTCCATTCATTGACTGTGAAATCCTTGGAGAGATCCCTCTCTGGTTTAGCAGGGCTAGGTATTAAACTGCAAGTGGTTTGAAGTTACAACTTTCAATCTCCTCCTCAGCCTGGGACATTCTATAGGCTAACAGAACCCATGAGTTTTAATGAAGCTAATGAATATGAAGAGTGGAGAAAAGAAATGGAGGAAGAATATGAATCTATATATAAAAACAAAACCTAGGAATTGACTAAAATTCCTAAACGAAAGGAGACCATAGGATGCAAATGGATGTACAAACCCAAGTTTAAAGAAGGTGGTATTATAGATAAATATAAAGCTAGATATGTGGCAAAAGGGTACTCACAAAAGGAAATTGATTATGCAGAAACATTTGTACCTCTACTAAATTTAATTCCATTAGATTGTTAATTGCATTAGCTACAAAGTACCATTGGAATTTGCACCAATTAGACATAAAATATTCTCTTTTGAATGGTGATTTAAAGGAGGAGGTGTATTTGACACAATGTGAAAGGTTTGTGAAAAAGGGGTGTGGCGCAAGTAAATTCTCAGTGCGGACACGAACAAATCCTCTAGCCCAAGAGAGAGGATCTAACCACAAACAAACAATCTATGGAAAATCTCCTTAATATAGAGAATCAATTGAGAGGGCTTAACTCTTAGAACACTATTCCACTTGGTGATAATCCTGCTTCCTCACTCCAAGTATCTTTCGTTTCCTTCCTTCGAATACCTTAAACAAGCAAACAACAACAACAACAAACATGATAGCATACAATATTATATTCATCCTACTTAATAGGTCAAGGAACATTAAGCCATAAAGATGTAAAATAACACTTCATGTCAGAAATCAATCAATAGTTGCATTCCTATAAATCAAAAAGAGATTACAACCAATTCCTTGACGTTGCTAGTCTCCTCCGACATATCCGAGCTCCCACACTTCTACTAGCACTTCATGGATAGACACAACAATGGAAGTTTTAATTCCTCTTCCCTCTGATCTCAAACCAAACCAAAAAACACTGTTATCCCTCAAACATATACTAGAAAGCTACAAGCTATAGATGACGTGCTGATCATTCAAACTCACTCCAAAACTAGTTTAGCCTGCGAAAAGAGATGTTTATATAGCTTGGATGGATTGGAGATGGTTCCTCTCATCATGGGATAAGGTCTTATCTCTTGAGTTTGTTCCATCCTAATAGGGGAAAGGATCCCAAACTGAGTTCCTCGGCTCCATCCAGCCCAACCATGTACCAAAATTTCATTATGCAGCTTCTAGAGCTGGAAGCTTTGACTACATATTTAAAAAACTTGCCAAAAGAGGATCAACGTGACTGGAAAGGGGCTCAGTCACTCCATATAGTGCTAGTGCTAGTTTTAATTGCTACAAATTGGTGCGAGGATAAAATTGTTCAGTAGCGTCGGTCTTGTAAACTGAGATATAAGGAAGATTCTTGGGAAATGATGAAAAGGGGAATTATTCTAGTCATGAAGAGGGACATACTGGGAGTTTCTTCATGATGGGAAAGCATGTAAGGTTCACTGTAGAGGTCCTCCAGCATCATAGAAGGGGAGTACAGGGACAGTGACAAAATGTTGTGTAACAGATTCCCCCTAAAGCGTGAAGGCCAACCTGGAGTGACGGGTGAAATACTTTACAAGTGGAACCGGAGTCCGTCGTAAAAAACCTACAAGAAAGCATAGATACATATACATCACTGAAAACTCTGAGAAATGATGCATGAATTATGGTATGGACGCAACCATCTAGAGAAAGATCATGTAAACAAATCCAAGGCATGGGCGCAGCCATCTAATAGAAGGGATCATCATGAAACCAAGGTATGGTCGCAACCATCCAATAATGATAATGGTCACATATAAAAACTCATGGTATGGTCGCATCCATCCATCTAAAAGAGACATGTATATTAACATGATCATGTCACATCGCCTTGCAACCTGGACCTATGTAATCTTTTCCTAGGGTCTTGCGCTCCAAACGACCAGATAAAAGTACAAATCCTAGCATGTGAATGAATGTGGTGAAGTCGAACATGCTAGAAATTCACTTGACTACTAGTCAATGATGTGAACCATTAACAAGCACGAGAGAAACCACCAATAATGACAATGGCTCTCAAGGTACTAGCATCACAGTTCACGGAATGTGAATAAAGCAACTTGATGTCAAACACTCATGAAATCACCTTATCGAAAGCCAATGATGAGAACTTGTCGTCGAGTGCAAAGAACTTGCCATTAGGGCATGCAAGCTCTAAGGTACTAAAAGGGAGTCTCTCGGCCAGCTTCCTAGATAATGAGCTAAATTCGACAAGAAGCGACCGTGTCAAAGGAGGGCCATGATGTATCCCACATCATCGACTCGAGAAAAGGGATGAAAATGATTTCAGATGATACAGATAATCAGGAGTAAGTGTAACTGTATAGGGACTAACTCTTGAACATATCGACGACACAACTCCAGAGTTTGGAAGCTTTTGGATCCATAGGATCTGTGATCATGATAACATGGTAGAGATCAAATGGAAGGAAAAAATTAATAGCCCAACCCAGGAAGGTCAATGACGAAAAGGAGGATATCCCAACCCGACACAAAGTAGAAAGTGTCATGTTCAAGAGTGAGTTGCCGACACGACTGATAGAATTTCCAATTTCCCCCCACCATTTTTGGCAGGTACCCCAATTATTTTTTATCGCAAGCTTGAAGGGGATAGCATGTGCTTGCACTGTAAGTTCATCCTTCGGACGAATCCGACCTAGTAAGTGTGGAGCTCTGGAAAGGTATGTTTTTGACCAACAATTTAGTGACTTTTTGGTAGCAATTGTAACCCTTTCGGCATAATGAATTTAAAGAAATAAAGCATTTTTAGTAGAATATGTGAGAATTAGTATGAAAAGCTTAATCACTGATAATTGCTATTTTTCTATGCAGGAAAGGGTGGAAACAAAGGATTACTGTTTAAGAGGAAAAGACAAAGGAAGAGTAACCGCTGTCCCTTTGGGAGGAAACCGGATGCGAACAAGATCAAGCGGATCGAAGCAGAACGACCCGGGAAAGGAAGAAGAATTATCAACTCGGCGAAGCAGGGAAAGGAAAATCGAGTAACGGCTTGGTGAATCCCTCAGGATCTTTGATCCTGAGGGATCGTTGTCTTGCTTATTTTTTCTATCTAGATACCTCCGCCAATTCTCTTATAAAAAGGGGCAGCAGTGTTAAGCTCGAGGACCTTTTTTCATATATGTAAATTTAAGTCTCAGTTTGAACTTTGATCATCGAGTCTCGTTAAGACTTGTTTTGCTGTACTTTTGTTGATGCATTAATATGAAAGACTTGGTGCTTTATTTCATCTCTGCGACTGGAGTAATCTAAGGCAGTGTATCCTTGGAAGCTAAGGGCCCGGCTTCGAAGGAAACTTGCTTTTGTATCATTATAATTTGGTTTCTGTGTGGATTGTTTGTATAATTTGGTAATCTGACGTGTTTGTTATATACTGTTCCATGCTCTGTTATGACTACTTCATTAATGGTTTCATTTAGGAGATTTATGTAAGTGACTCTGTATCACGTAAATGAACCCCTTCAGAGTTGATTGCATGTCCACTATTTAAGCCAATTGTTTCTGTTACAGAGCTTTCATATTAAATATTGCTATTGGATTCATTTGAACTCTTATTCGTGGGAACCCGAAAGTAATATTATTTCATTTGGAAACAGAAGTCATGTTCTTTGGAAACATCAGATTGCTATAATAAGTGTGTTGCGTATATATGATAAATGTTGTTCCATAATTCATTTGTGAATATATCCTCATAAACTAAGGTTCATTGGAATTGCTTTTGACGATTGTTGTTTGATTACAGAATGAGAGTTCAGTTCTAACTCGCGAGATCTAGTTTACTGAGTTGCTGTTCCATTTATTGCTTTTCCATTTACTGCGGTTCCATTTCAGGTTTGCTGTTCCATTTCACTTTCTGCTGTTCCATTTTCCTGCATTTACTATTTTGGTGTGAGAGGAGGTTGAAAGCTGTAGTGAGTCAGCAAGTTGCTGCTTAACTCCCAGATCTTTGGTCCATACTCTATTTTTCCTTCCATCAGTTTCTAGAGGGATGGGTTATTACTTCCGCACCCTTGACTGATGAATTGCCTGGTGTGATTCCTTTCTTTTAAAAGCAAATTAGTTGTAGCTTAGCATCCATTTACTCTTGTATTTTCTAGACACTGTACTACGAAGCATTACTCTGACGAATAGCCTCGGATTGAGCTACTCTTTGCAATAACAAAGCGTTCCCGGATTGACTTATTAATGTAGCATAACTAGAGGTGAAAGAGACACTTGTTACAGCCCTACATTTTGGCATCGTTGCCGGGGAAAGAGTACAGCCATTTGTCTTTTACAGAGTAGTGTACGAATCTGCTAGGGGAGAGTTCGATTTTAAAAACGGAAGGTAAGAACCTGCGTACGGAGCATGTAAAAGCCCTGCTCCACCGTCCGCTTTCCTGGCAGAATTGTGGGTTGAATAGAATTTGGTAGTTTATAGAATGAATGACTAAGCAGAAAAAGCCAGAAAAAATTTATCAAACCTCCATTCAAACCCGAAAAAGCCAAAGGGCCGGTAACCCTTGGCTGAACGACCTTCATAGACGAAATCTATAAGAAAACTGAATCTCAGCCATCAGTAGGTTTCAGAAAAACCAATTCCAAGCAGCCTACTGGTTCCCTTCAGGCCACAGGGTCACCATCTGTAGCCTTCGCTGAGGTGCATAGTCAGACTGATGAACAGGACTTTCAAGAAATTGAAAATTCTATTCCAGAGCGATTGCAGGAAGGGAATCTAAGCAATCTTTGTGAAGGAGAAGGGGAAACAGGAGAAGTTGAAGAACCAAGATCTCCTAGGATAATCCATCCATTAGAAAGTCCAGATAAAGGGAACGCTGTAAAAATCATTGAAGGGATTCAATCTCCTCAAATAGCAGGAGCTTCTACTATTCCAGACAAAGGAAGTGCTATTAAGACAACCAAAACCGTACCTTCTCAGCCTAAGAATACCCTTTTAGAAATCCCTGAAGGTTATTGGCACATATTCGATCCGATGGCACAGAACCAGCCCAATACTCAAACTTCTACATTACAATATCCTATAGTGGATTCCGCAGCAAATGCTCCTATGAAAGAAATTCCCCTTCAACACATTCCTACATTTCATGGACTGACATCAGAAGACCCGGACGCATTCTTATTCGAATTTGATGTCTTATGCAGGGGATATGATTACACCACTGACCCCCAGAAATTGAAGTTATTCCCCTCTACTTTGAAAGGAGCAGCCTTAAGATGGTTTATGGGTTTAGGTGGTGGGGTTATAAATAACTAGGAGCAGATGAAGGAATCTTTTCTAAAGAAATATCAAGACTACTGTAGGTCTAGAGAATTGAAAGATGAAATATTCCAAATGATAGCTAGACCGAATGAAACATTAGAAGAATATGTAGAACGTTTTCAGTATAATTTACAAAGGTCGCCTTATGCATCATTACCACTGCCTGATAATGTGTTAAAAACTGCATTAATCAGAGGCATGAAAGAGCAGTGGATCGAAACATTAAATATCATGGGAAAAGGGGATATTTATCAAGAAAATTTTGCTGACATCATTGATCTATGTATCAGAAGTTCGAGAGGCAGCACAAGGATAAAACCAGCAGAATATGATCGGTTTGTCAGAGATAACAAAGCACCAACAGAAGGAGTAACACGTGTAGAACTTGGAAATTTATTAGAAAAATTTAAAACTGATATTCTCGGGACATTAACTACACAACTTGATATGGTGCAGGCTAAACAGACGCAGATTGAGACAGAACAGAATTTGGCGATCTTCTGCCCCCGATGTAGAAAGAAGCATAGCCATAAGGAATGTCCACTGGATAGAGTTCAAACATGTGCCATCTGTACAAAATATCACCCGACCAAAAATTGCCCCTCACTTCCTGGATTGAAAGCAGTATATAAGGAAGCAGAAGAAGAACCGGAATCAGCATACTTTGTTAACCAGCGTCGCCAATGGCAACCAAGGCAATCAGGTATGTTTTCTGACCCGACCTCTTCTTTTCAGCCTCCATAATATAGTATGTGGCAAAATCAATCTCAACCCCCATTTCCGAACTGGTCATCACAACCATTTCCTTCTCCAAATCCATGGATGAATCAGCTAAGCCAATTTGGTTGGCCAAATTTTCCTTACACTCCACCATATTGGCAAAATAACTTATACCCTCCGCAATGGACCCCCCCTACTTCACAAAGTCCACCCTGGCAGACAAATTGGCCAAGATCGACATATCAGCCAACAGGAACTATTCCACTCCCTCAACCGACTCTGCCAGCTTTGCAACAAAATCCCCAGTCTAATCTGAGACCGCAACTCCCAGCCCAACCTAATCCTAATCCCAATAATAGGCCAGTCCAGTCTATCCAAATCATAGAATCAACAAAAATCGAACCTGAACTGAGGGAGTGCAATGATCTTCAGTTAAGATCTGGACAAATAATAGAAACAGAGGGAGATAAAACGATGCACATTGAAGATCAGTTACCAAGAGAACAACCGTCACAACAAGAGAGCGTAAATAAGGAGCAGACTCCTCATCAAATAAATGAACCCGCCCCTCCCTTCCCAGAACGATTAGTCTTACCATGACCTGTACAGCAACCAGACTTCGACATTCTGGGGGAGTTACAAAATCTGTACATAAGAATACCATTCCTCCAAGCCATTCAAGACATCCCTATATACACAAAAACTATAAAAGAATTGTGCATAAAGAAATCAAGGAGGAATCCAACCACTAACCCAAGAGTCCAAGTAGTCGGTACTTTATTTGACTTGTTATCAGGAATACCCATTAAATATGAAGATCTGGGAAACCCAATAGTAACTGTTCAAATCTATGGACAGACTCTGACTAATGCTTTAGTTGATTTAGGAGCTGCAATTAATATTTTGACGACTTCTACGTGCCAAAAGCTTGGGATTACATCGGTAGAACCCACTTCTACTTTGTTAGAATTGGCTGACCGATCTGTAGTACGACCAGAAGGAACTCTATACGATGTCATGGTCTCTGTAGATTCTTTGGAATACCCGACTGACTTCCTGGTAATTAATCCAAAAACCCGACTGGATGGACACCCTCTAATTTTAGGTAGACCCTGGCTAGCCACTGTCGATGCATACATTGGTTGTCGACAGGGGAATATGACAATAACCAGAGGACCAAATATCAAAAATCTAGTCCTATATCCTCCAGCACAGCCAAGTCTTACAGCAATAAAAACCAACCAGCACCCGGTATCATACCTTACTGACAATATCAGATCACCATTGACTATACAGAAGGCTCTAGACTTTAAAGATATAACAGAAGATGATGCCATCAATAACTTCGTTAGTCAAACGGAATCTAGACCTCATGCACAGTGTTTTATGATAGAAGCTGCATTCGAGAATGAACTGGAAGAAGATCCCTTAAAAGATACACATGACCAAATGATACCTGTGACTTCCGTTGCTAATAGTAAAGTAGTGGAAATTGAACCAGGAAAAACATTGAACATTAATGCCAACCTTACACCAGAATAAGAAATCAAACTCATCCATTTGTTATGAAAATATCAAGAAGCATTTGCATGGGACTATCCTGATATGAAAGGGATTGATCCCCAATTGTGCACCCACCATATTTACATAGAAAAAGATGCAAGACCTGCCCGTCAACCGCAAAGAAGACTCAACCCCCATCTAAAAGATGTCGTGAAAGCAGAACTTCAGAATCTTTTAGATGTTAATTTTATTTATCCTATTTCTGATAGTAAGTGGGTCTCTCCACTTGTGGTTGTGCCCAAGAAGAATGGGAAATGGAGGATTTGTGTGGATTATAGAGAGATAAACAAAGCCACACAAAAAGACCATTTTCCCCTCCCATTCATAGACCAAGTACTGGACACATTAGCAGGAAAGAAATTCTTTTCTTTCCTAGATGGCTTCAGTGGATACAATCAAATTCAGATTGCCCCTGAAGACCAGGACAAAACTACCTTTACTTGTCCTTGGGGGACGTACGCTTATAGAGTTCTACCCTTTGGCCTATGTAATGCCCATGCCACATTCCAAAGGGCCATTCTTAGCATCTTTGCAGAGTTAATAAATGATGGGCTTGAAGTCTATATGGATGACTTTACACCGTATGGAGATGATTTTGATCCAGCTCTAGACACTCTAGAAAAAGTCCTACAGCGCTGCATTGCTACCAGGCTTTGCTTAAGCCACGAAAAGTGTTATATGATGATGACAGAAGGGCTTATTCTAGGGCACTACATCTCAGCAGCCGGTATTTAGGTAGATCCGGCTAAAATTCAGATTCTTTTGCTTATTCCCACCCCCACTACTCAGACGGAGGTACGCAGCTTTCTTGGATTTTCTGGGTATTACAGACGATTTATAGAACATTATTCACACATTGTTGCACCTTTATATGCACTAACAGGTAATGTTGATTTCATGTGGACAGAAAAATGTGACTGCGCTTTCCAGGATCTGAAGAAACTCGTATCAACAGCTCCAGTCCTTCGAGGACCAAACTGGAATTTACCATTCCAAATTTCATCTGATGCCTCAGACACAGCAATCGGTGCAGTCCTTGGACAGGAGGGGGATAAAAAACCTTATGTTATTTATTACATCAGCAAAAATTTAAACCCTGCTGAATTAAATTATACTGTCACCGAAAAAGAATTCCTTGCTGTAATACATGCTGTCAATAAATTTAGACATTATATCACAGGTTATCCCGTTGTTTTATATACAGATCATTCTGCTATTAAATATTTAGCAAATAAGCCTGTTACAAATGCCAGAGTAACAAGATGGTTGATCTTATTGCAGGAATTTGATATCACAATCAAAGATAGACCCGGCAAGGAGAACCCTGTTGCTGATTTTCTCTCACGGATACCAAAACCAATTGAAGCAGCAGCAGTAGAAGACCAATTACCGGACGAACACCTGTTTGTTGTTGCTGCCCAAACACCCTGGTATGCTGATGTTTCCAATTACCTTGCAGCAGGTAAACTACCAAAGCACTTAATCCCTAATGAACGTAAGCAGATTGTTCAGAAGAGCACTCGATTTTCGTGGATTGGGGGCTATCTGTTCCACACAGGGGCAGACATGCAAATCAGGAGATGTATCCGAGAAGATGAAATTTTTGACATCTTAAAAGCCTGTCATGACGGACCTTGCGGGGTACACTTTGCAGAAAAAAGAACAGCACATAAAGTACTGCAGACAGGATACTACTGGCCTAAAATTTTTAAGGATGCAAAGAAATTCATTCAAGCCTGTGACAGTTGCCAGCGAGCAGGTCGACCTGGTCAAGCCGACGAGATGCCTCTGAGGCCACAATTGGTTATCGAACCATTTGAACGGTGGGCTCTTGACTTCGTTGGACCCATCAACCCATCATCAAATCAGAGAACATATATCTTGGTAGCCACAGAATATGTTACTAAATGGGTTGAAGCGGAAGCGTTACCTAGAGCTACAGAAGATTCGGTAGTTCAGTTCCTATTCCATTTGTTTGTACGATATGGCCTTCCGAGAGAAATAATTACAGATGGAGGACCTCAATTTGTCGGAAACAAATTAGCTGCAACACTTAACAACTATCACGTCCAGCACAAAATTACTACCCCATATCACCCGCAGGCGAATGGGCAAGTAGAGAGCAGCAATAAGGTAATAAAATCAATTTTAACAAAAACCATTGCTTCACATAGGCGTGATTGGGACGCCCGACTACCTGAAGCACTTTGGGCTTATAGAACCACCTGGAGAAGTACCACTGGTTATTCGCCCTATCAATTAGTGTTTGGGAAACAACCTATTTTTCCCATAGAATTCGAAATCCAAACCCTACGAACTGCACAGGAAGTTGGCCTAGATATAAGTGAGGCACAAATCAATCGACTACAACAGATTAATGAATTGGACGAAATAAGGCTCTCCACATTACAGAATACAACACTTATTCAACAGCAGTGAGCTAAATGGCATGATGCACTCATCAAGAACAAAGTCTTTCACGAAGGGGACTGGGCTCTGTTATATGACTCTCGGTTTCAGGATTTCCCAGGGAAACTACAGACTCGATGGCTGGGGCCATATGAAATTCAGAAAGTACATGATAATGGGACCCTTACTCTCATTACAATCGATGGTTCTGGATATGCATTCAAGGTAAATGGCCATCGAGTTCGTCTTTATCGCAGGCCACTCACTCGGGAATCCTTCTGTGATCAGCTACGTCAAGATACTGACATGAAAATTTTAGGAGAGGAAGTAAAATCTTCCTCACCTACAATGCAGTGAGGAACTCATTCTTTTGACTTGTACATAAATTCCTGTATATACGTTTTTTATTTCTTTGCTCTCTCTTTCTTAAGATTGCTTTTTACAGTTAGTGTGTTTTTGCTGTTCCTTTTCCGGAAGAAACAACAGTGGTTTGTTTTTGTGTCTTTGCTGTTCCTTTTTTTTCAAAAAGAACAGCAGGTGTGAGTTTTTGCTGTTCCTTTTCAAAAAGGAACAGCAGTTGCTTGTTTTTGTGTTTTTAACATTGTTGTGTTTTTGTTGTTCCTTTTTCAAAAGGAACAGCACTTCGTGTTTTTGCTGTTCCTTTTTCAAAAGGAACAGCACTTCGTGTTTTTGCTATTCCTTTTTCAAAAGGAACAGCACTTCGTGTTTTTGCTGTTCCTTTTTCAAAAGGAACAGCACTTCGTGTTTTTGTTGTTCCTTTTTCAAAAGGAACAGCACTTCGTGTTTTTGTTGTTCCTTTTTCAAAAGGAACCGCATTTTGGGTTTGTTGTTTTGAGTTTTTGCTGTTCCTTTTTAAAGGAACAGCGTTTTGAGTTTTTTCTGTTCCTTTTTAAAGGAACAGCGTCTTGGTTTTTGCTGTTCCTTTTCAAAAAGGGATAGCATTTGCGAGTTTTTGCTGTTCCTTTCCAAAAGGAACAGTAGTTGACAATTTTTTTAGACAGCACTCATGATCTTAGGAGAACGGCATCCGAACTATTTGCTTGCATGGATCCTTCTCCTTCAAAAGGAACACCATAGTCATATCTTCGTCTCAGTCATGATTCATGCTGAGGATGCTTTCTCACTCATCATCTTTCCAGTATCTAAGATTCAGCTATACACTTATGCAATGAACACCAATTACAACACACCGAAGTCAGGATATCATAAAATCGCTATCTTTATAGAGCCTAGTATTGATAAGAGGACAAGAGGGGGGACATATTTACTTCTCATCCCCGTTGTCAATGACCTATTCCCATTGCCCTGGTTGGTTATCTTTATCATGGCGATTTCCTTTAAACAAAACTTTTCTGATCATTACATAAGAACAAGAACAGAGGATTTATATTTTCCTGTTGGGATGATAAGACTTCTTCCGCCATTCCCACTCTTAAGGAGTGTTGAACCACCCTTATGTGTAAATATATAAGAAAAAGTACTAGAAAAACAAAAGAAAAAATGATGATGAATGTGATTTATTGTCAAATGCAGGATAGGGGGTCTCAGCAAGAGCCAGCCTACCATGATCATCAGGTTGGAAGCGAAGTGGCATTCCCAGCATGGCCACCATACCAGGGATATGGTCCAAAGGTATATTAACTAAGCAGACCTTGGAACAGGGGGTCTCTTCACGAGCCGGCCTGCCCACGTTTCGCGCCTTCCTGGTGAATGGCATTATGGTTACCTGGTTACCAAGCCAGCATAATGGCCTGTATTTTGACAAAACATTTTTATACACATACAGGATCATGGTTCCGGGGGGAAATTAAACAACTCTACCAAGGTTATGGACACCTGTTGGCAGCAGAGCTCTATTAATGGTATCGAAGTCATAAATGGTTACACCAACAGGGATAATATTAATACCTCTTCATTTCTTCTATCTTATGAATAATTCATATTTTATTCCCTGATTAACATATCGCATGAATACTCATTACTACCAATCATGGCAAGGGAACTGACAATGACCCCTCGGGACTTCGTACGAGTGACAGACGTCCCATCCCCCGGCCTTGTATCATATTACGAAAGCTCTTATGTAAAACACGATCCACCTTTTTGCCTCGATTTCGGTATTTAGTTGTCTATCCAAAACATGGCGTAATTTTATATGATGTCCTTAATGACTAGTAACACGATGGCTGCTGCTCCTCTATTTGACGGCTGGGGCAGCCTATCACATCGTGGGGGGGGGAAGGTAATCTCATTACTCCACGGGGTACGTGTCACCACACCATTCGGGGTAGATAGTGTACGAAGGAATGGCATGGTTTAACGGTATGATAGTTCTATTTTACGCAAAGTTGCCATCCGCAATCCATTTTTGCTGCATGCTCTGTTTTTTCGCGACGATCATCTTCTCTACATCCCAAAACAGCTCAGACAGTTGCTGTTCCATTAAAATTTTTAGTAGAACCATGGGAGGAAAGGCAGTTCGAAGCGAGCCCCAGGAATTGACAGCCTCTGCTGCTGCTCGGGAGATCCTGGAAAAGGCTGGATGGCTGAATTATTTCAATCGCTTACAAGAACCAAACGAGACAGTGGCGTTGGAATTTCTGCAAAACTTGCAGGAAGACTACTCCACAGTAAGAGAAAGACGGATACTGGTCACTGACGATGTAATTGCAGAAGTTTCAGGCCTACCAGCCACCAGACCTGTATGGACACTGAAGAAAGAAAGACTGCAGAAGATTATAGAGATTTTTCAGGATGAAGGCCAGAGCCTGACAGTGAAAGGGAAAGGAGTTCTGCCAGCTACGTTAGGAGAACCCTGGACCGAACTAGCAAAGATAGTGTAGAGCTACATTACTTGCGAAGGAAGGAAAGACGTGGTAAGACCTCGCCATCTTAAACTGTTAGCTGTTTTAAAAGAAAAATGTTCTGTAAATATGCCTGCACTTTTAAATTCGCTATTGCATGATGCGGCCCGAAGCTTGAAAATGGCCCAGCACGAAGACGCAGTTGTTAGCCACCATGGATTGATTCGATTAATAGTGAGCCATAGTCTCACTCAACAGCAGAGCAGTTGGGAGGAGCTTATTGCAGTAATTAAGGGGGGATTGGTTGCACCACCTCCAAAACCTGAAACCTCCTCCAGCACGCCAGAACAATTAGAGAAACATAGAAAAGTGGCAGCTGGAAAACGTTTCGCTTCGAAACGGAAGCATTCTTCAGATATACCGGAGCAACCAGAAAAACGCAGAGAAGTGATAGCAGAGAAACTTGTTGCCTGTACACCTGAGCAGCCAGAAAAACCAAGGAAATCAGTTCGCCTAGCTTGAATATGGGGGAGGCTGGAAAAGATTCAGAACACTAGCCAGCCAATTGAGATTACAGACGAACCTCCAGAACCAGAAGAAATACCTTCCGATGAAAATGCTGGACAATTTGAGGATGAGGCTGAACAGGTCGAAGAAGAAAGAAAGGAAGGAGAAATGCACTCAGAAGCTGAACACCCCAAGGTAGTCACTGAGCAAGACGATCGGGGGGAGGAAGTAAGACAGCCAGAAAGAAGTCCGCTGCAAGACCCTGTGGGCGAAGAAGAATTGGCCGCAATCCTGGCCAGCTTGGGGGAATATGGCCAACCCTCCAGCCCAGCAGGCCCTCCCGATGGACCGCCAGAGGAAGAGATACCCGAGAATCCACATGCAGAGAACCAAGGAGAAGAAAATCCACCCATTCATGAGGAAGAAATAAGGGATACCAGCCGGGAACAATCTATTCCCGAAGCACCAGAAGAAATGCTGGACATAGGGGCAGATTTAAGGGCCAGGACCAAACCCTCTGCCGAGACAAGAGAAATCAGGAAATTAAAGACTAAATAGCAGAGGCTACTGAGCACTATAGCCCGACTCCGACAGAAAATTCGCATTCTGAAAGCGAGTCTGAGGATACAAAGGACCACACAGAAGAGGAAGAGGACCGCTACAGCAGAATCCCGTCGAACAAGAAGCTGAGGGACTTACACTCGCACTGTTGGTCGAAACCCGATTAGAAGACCTGCAGCTGTTCCAAATGATGCTGAGGAACAAATTGCTGTTCCAATGGACACTGAGGGACAAACTGCTGTTCCAATTGATAATGAGGAACAAACTGTTGTTCCAATTTCTACCGAAGAACAGACTGTCGTTCCATTAGCAGAGGAACCACAGCAACCTTTTGTTCATGTCAAGAAATAAAAGGAGAATAAGGAGATCCAAACAGAGGCACCACCCTCAGGGGTGATCCGGGTTCGAAACTCTAAGCAGCATAACAAAAAGGTTCAGGTAAAACTCCCGGCCTCTACGGCCTTATGGAAAAAGGATCCAAAAACAAGGACCTTGCATAAAATGATGAAGGAAGCTCAACAGGAAACTGAAAGATTGAAGGAACAAACAGTCCCCCGGGAGAGATATGAAGAGTTGCAGCAGCAACTTCGGAATATTAGTCAGTCCGAGAGCCAAGCCTTTGAAGGCTGGCAAAAAGAGCAGGAAAAGGTTGCAAAGGTAACTCGTCGATTAGATATTATTGTTAGACAGATGGACACTGTGTGTTCCTTGTATAATGACGTTCTGGCCTGTAGGGCCACTGCTAAAAACTATGCTTTATTTTTGCTTGAACGATATTTACGATTAAAGATAAAAGCTGTCAGGGAAGGTGCCCCTATACAAATCAATACCCTTAATGATTTCATAGATTGTTGCAAGCATTATGGAAGTAAGGTCCAAAGATTATTATGTGAATTTTACTTGCATAACCTCGTGCTAGACCAGGAAACTGATTTAAATCCTGGCCCTTTTGTTGGGGACATTCAATTGCAAGCCTTTGTTTCCTTCGGGGTGAATCAGCTAAAATGGCTTAGGGCTTATACCACTTTCCAGAGACAGGAAAATAGCCTAGACTTGTGGGTGAGAGCCGAGCCTAGAGACCCAGTACGGTTATGGAGAGCACATAGGAACCTTATGAGAACCCCGGGTGTTATGGAGACATTAGGACCCATGCATGAGGATTTAATCAGACAAAATTTGGAATACTTTCGGACTATTAAAGACCTTGCTACCGATGCTGCAAAATTCCGATATCAGATTTCGAACCCAAACATCCAGCTCAGGGAACCATTCAGATATGAAAATTTTGAGCTAGCAGCCAGCCGTTTGAACCTTTATGGCGAGTGAATTTTGCAAGCAGGGCCATCCTGGTTAGGGTATCGATTTCCTAGTCCAATCATTTGGCACCCTGCACCCGGATACCAAGCCTTGTATGAAATGCCTGAAGGTCAAACAAATCAGTTTTTTGATGATTTGGTTGCTCATCACAGTTGTAGGTCTCCACGCGAGATTCCCTCTCCAGCCTACTCTCTTACTGCTCTGCATATCAACGATAATGTTTTCATGAGGGCATGAAACAGGGTAAGCAGGGGGGTGTGTGGAGCTCTGGAAAGGTATGTTTTTGACCAACAATTTAGTGACTTTTTGGTAGCAATTGTAACCCTTTCGGCATAATGAATTTAAAGAAATAAAGCATTTTTAGTAGAATATGTGAGAATTAGTAGGAAAAGACAAAGGAAGAGTAACCGCTGTCCCTTTGGGAGGAAACCGGATGCGAACAAGATCAAGCGGATCGAAGCAGAACGACCCGGGAAAGGAAGAAGAATTATCGACTCGGCGAAGCAGGGAAAGGAAAATCAAGGAGTAACGGCTTGGCGAATCGTTGTCTTGCTTATTTTTGCTATCTAGATACCTCCGCCAATTCTCTTATAAAAAGGGGCAGCAGTGTTAAGCTCGAGGACCTTTTTTCATATATGTAAATTTAAGTCTCAGTTTGAACTTTGATCATCGAGTCTCGTTAAGACTTTTTTTGCTGTACTTTTGTTGATGCATTAATATGAAAGACTTGGTGCTTTATTTCATCTCTGCGACTGGAGTAATCTAAGGCAGTGTATCCTTGGAAGCTAAGGGCCCGGCTCCGAAGGACACTTGCTTTTGTATCATTATAATTTGGTTTCTGTGTGGATTGTTTGTATAATTTGGTAATCTGACGTGTTTGTTATATACTGTTCCATGCTCTGTTATGACTACTTCATTAATGGTTTCATTTAGGAGATTTATGTAAGTGACTCTGTATCACGTAGATGAACCCCTTCAGAGTTGATTGCATGTCCACTATTTAAGCCAATTGTTTCTGTTACAGAGCTTTCATATTAAATATTGCTATTGGATTCATTTGAACTCTTATTCGTGGGAACCCGAAAGTAATATTATTTCATTTGGAAACAGAAGTCATGTTATTTGGAAACATCAGATTGCTATAATAAGTGTGTTGTGTATATATGATAAATGATGTTCCATAATTCATTTGTGAATATCTCCTCATAAATTAAGGTTCATTGGAATTGCTTTTGACGATTGTTGTTTGATTGCGGAATGAGAGTTCAGTTCTAACTCGCGAGATCTAGTTTACTGAGTTGTTGTTCCATTTATTTCTTTTCCATTTACTGCTGTTCCATTTCAGGTTTGCTGTTCCATTTCACTTTCTGCTGTTCCATTTTCCTGCATTTACTGTTTTGGTGTGAGAGGAGGTCGAAAGCTGTAGTGAGTCAGCAAGTCGTTGCTTAACTCCCAGATCTTTGTTCCATACTCTATTTTTCCTTCCATCAGTTTCTAGAGGGATGGGTTATTGCTTCCGCACCCTTGACTGATGAATTGCCTGGTGTGATTCCTTTCTTTTAAAAGCAAATTAGTTGTAGCTTAGCATCCATTTACTCTTGTATTTTCTAGACACTGTACTACGAAGCATTACTCTGACGAATAGCCTCGGATTGAGCTACTCTTTGCAATAACAAAGCGTTCCCGGATTGACTTATTAATGTAGCATAACTAGAGGTGAAAGAGACCCTTGTTACAGCCCTACAGTAAGTTTAATGAGCCTTAGGAAGGAGAATCTCACATTCGTCATGGCAACAAATCCAATGTCGTTTAATGTTTTAACAAGTTCGACAAAGGTGTAACTTGGTATCTTTTTCATGTTTAGAGAGTTTGAAAAAGACACGGAAAAGAAAATTCCCCATGGTCCCTTTTCGTACATTTGTGTCTCTCGAGCCCGAACAGGTAGGAAACAATACTTGAGAGAACCGCTTGACCATTTTAGTCAAGGAGTACCTTTTTCATAAATAGTTCATCCCAACCTGAAAAAGGGGTAAACATATACTGGGTGAACGACATTTCGCAGCCTTTAACGAGTTCAAATCGACAAGATCTTGACAATCTTTTCGTGTTTAAAGAGTCGGAAAAGAGCTTGAAAGCGGACCCCCAATTTTTATTCTCTTTTACGAGTCAAAAAGGGAAAAATACTCGACGATCCTTTCATTTGAGTTTTACGAGTCAAGAAAAGATCTAAAATGTGACTCCAATACCATCATCGATAATCCCTAACCTGTCACTACACAAAAAGGTAAATGAATTATCTAGCTTCTGAGGAAAAATATGTCAAAAATACTTTAAAAACCCTAATATTTCATGAAAAATGAATAAAAGGGGGGAAAATTAATTATTTTTTTCAATTTACCATTTTACCTTTGTGTGAAGAGCTTTTTACCCACTTGTGCCTTAGTTTTTCTGGAGTAGATTGTGAGAGATCCGAGAGCCCATTCGTCGAGTCGTCATTTGCAGGTAAGAGCCAAGATCAAAATCCAATGATGAGAACTTGTCATCAAGTGTGAAGAACTTGCCATTAGGGCATGCAAGCTCTAAGGTACTGGAAGGGAGTCTCTCAGCTAGCTTCCTGGATAATGAGCTGAAGTCAACAGGAAGTGACTGTGTCAAAGGAGGGCCATGATGTATCCCACATCATCAACTCGAGACAAAGGGAAGCAAATTATTTCAAATGATACAGAGAATCAGGAATAAGTGCACAAGGACTAACTCTTGAACATATCGGCGACACAACTCCGGAGTTTGGCAACTTTTGGATCCATAGGATCGGTGGTCATGATGACATGGCAGAGGTCAAATGGAAGGAAAAAATGAACAGCCCAACGCAGGAAGTTCAATGATGAAAAGGAGGATATTCAAACCCGACACAAAGCAGAAAGTTTCATGTTCAAGAGTGAGCTGTCGACATGACTGATAGAATTTCCAATTTTCCCCCACCATTTCGGGCAGGTACCCTAATTATTTTTTATTGCAAGCTTGAAGGGGATAGCATGTGCTTGCACTATAAGTTCATCCTTCTGACGAATCTGACCGAGTAAGTTTAATTAGCCCTAGGAAGGAGAATCTCATGTTCATCATGGCAATGAATCCAATGTCGTTTAATGTTTTAACGCGTCTAACAAAGGTGTAACTTAGTATCTTTTTCATGTTTAGAGAGTTTGAAAAAGACATGGAAAAGAAAAATCCACATGGTCCCTTTTCATACATTTGTGTCTCTCAAGCCCGAAAAGGTAGAAAACAATACTTGAGAGAACTACTTGACCATTTTAGTAAAGGAGTACCTTTTTCGTAAATAGTTCATCCCAGCCCGAAAAAGGGGTAAATGTATACTGGGTGAACGATGTTTCACAGCGTTTAACGAGTTCAAAACGACAAGAGCTCAACAATCTTTTCGTGCTTAAAGAGTCAGAAAAGAGCTTGAAAATGGGCTCCCCATTTTTATTCTCATTTATGAGTCAGAAAGGGAAAAATACTTGGCGATCTTTTCATTTGAGTTTTACGAGTCGAGAAAAGAGCTGAAATGTGACTCCAGTACCATCATCAATAATCCATGACCTATCGCTGCATAAAATGGTAAATGCATTATCGAGCTTCTGAGGCAAACTAGGTCAAAAATACTTTAAAAACCCTAATATTTCATGAAAAATGAATAAAAGGAGGAAAAAGTAATTTTTTTTTCAATTTACCATTTTACCTTTCTGTGAAGAGCTTTTTACCTACTTGTGCCCTAGTTTTTCTAGAGCAGATTGCGAGAGATCTGGGAGGCCATTCGTCAAGCCGTCAGTTGAAGGTAAGAACCAAGACCTTAAGCTCCATCTTCATGCTTATTTTACCTGTTTTTATCCATTTTTTGGGTTTTTTGAAGAGGTTTTGTCGAAAAAAATTTCCCTCGTTCAACGCAATTTCTGGGAATGGAAACACACTGATCTGGGGCTTTGAAGACTATCAAGCATGTTGTCAGTGCTACTATTTTTTAAAATAGTAACATCGGAGCCGTGAACAAATTTTTTTCAAGTTTTTTGCCCAATTCATCTATTTGAATCCAAATTTCTCTAGCCAAATATGTTTATTGACTGCATTATATGGTTTTTGCAGGGAAACAATCGTGAAAAATGGTGGATTGGAAGGAACGTGAGCATGAGGATATTGACACTCAAGCAATGGCTACTCAAATTTCTTGAATTCTTTGAGGAACTGTGGGCTTCTCAAATTCTTCCTTACACCAGATCTATGGGCTCAACCTTGATTTATACGGTGTCTGATCAGTCTCTAGGATGTGAATCGGGAAGTTTCATGATTTGTGACCAAGAGCTGGAGTTGGAAACTTCATACATTTATTTCATCACAGTACTATCCTGAAGAGGGGAGCCAATCAATCTATATGGGTCAAGGCTGATTAGGGCAAGTGTGACCATGCTACTTGCAGAACATTGCCAAGAAACACTCAAATCAAAAAGTGGCAAGACCGGGATTATGATTGTTTGGGATCTTGTATTGAGAGTGTTATTTCTGACCATCAACGGAGTGGCTAGGGACCAAGCGCAGCATGTGATGTAGGAGCATTTAGACCTAGTCAACAATGTGATGGTATGATCACATGTTGTGGCTAACAAAGGGTTGGAAGACAAGAGATTAGTTAATTTTATTAATTTAAACGTATGAGAGTGTATTATTTTTGTCAAAATCTGAGCAGAAAAGGGTATAAGTGGTTGATTAATCCTCCCTGCGTGGAGATCAGGCTAAGCAATTAGATTATCTAGTTTGAAATAGGATATGAGGGATTTGAAAGCTTAAATTAGCATTTGTTTGACGAAAGAGAGGAGTGAAGAGATTCTTTAGGGAAGAATGAGAGATTTCTGGATCTAAACTAAATGGGTTCATGAATCTGCTTTTTGTATAAATTGTAATCTTTTGGAATGAGTGAGAGGTTAGGTTATATTCAGATGAAAAGATGGGATGGATGAGCAAGGAAGGAATTGAAATAGTCGAGTGCGACTGTTTCTTCTGTAAATAGTTATCGATATGAATACAATGTGGATTGTGTATCTCTTTGTGTAATTTAGTATTGAGTGTGTTAGAGTAGGCAGAGTGTGTAACACACAGGTTAGATAGTGTAGAGAGAGCTAAGTGGAAGAGAGAATAGATTAGAGCATGAGATGTTTGGTGCATTATGTAAATATTGTTATGAATCAAAAGGAGTTTGTGCACAAAGCTAGCTTTGTGTGGCATTTTGTTAAATTATTGCTTTCATAGATTGTAGGCTAAAATACTTCGTAACTATAGTGAATAGTTAAGAGCCTGGTTATGTTTTGAGAAATCAGAGTATATAGTCTAGAGACTGACTAACTTGGCAGAAGCATTAAATCTTGGTGGAACTTGTTAAATTAGTGAAGAAACCCCAGAATAAATCAGGACCATCCGTTGGCTGGAAGATTCGACGTTGATCAACAAGTGGAGGTAGAAGAGTATGGAACTTATTGATCGCTCACTCCTAGCTGTCGATTTCAATTTCAAAATTTTAGGTCACAGTCAACGGCAGGGGTTGGGCCTGTTTTTAACCCATGTGCTAGTTGAAGAACTGCCAGCCGTAGGATTTGATGGCCTTTGTTATCTAATGGATATTGAGTCATTAAGTGCTTGGACTTTAATTCCAAAAACGGACCCGAACTTTTATAGATTAAGGATATATAATCCTTATCAGGTCCACAAGGGTGGGTAAATGTCATGCAAGATCCCATTCGGTATCACTGTTGATTGTTGGATCAAGTGTACTTTCATCAAATGGTGGAGGATCGGCGAGTAGGTTGGTTGATCGGGTGAATCATCAACCGTCAAATTGAAGGTTAAGATTAACGGTGGAGAATTAATCGTGTTAATATTTGTGGAAAGGTGGACCTGATAGGAATTGAAGGGGGATTTATTTTATTTGGGTTCCGACTGTATGCGTTCAGAGTGGGTCCGGTGTTCGTTGGCGAGTTCTGAGTTATTCCATTGTTTTTTGATTAATCGGGTTTTTGATAAAATCCACCTATGCAAAGCCTTCCAGTGAAAGTGTGGCCATAATCCATAAGTCCACATGGGATCATTGACAGGATGTCAGTTTTCTGGCATCATATTTGGTATCAGAGCTAGACCAATGCTCTGTGGAGTTTGGTTGAAGGTTTGAATTTTATTTTCATCAAGTAGCCATGACAAAGAAGTGAATGAAGCAATTTCAGTAGAGGAACGATAAGGAAAAGTCTTGGAATGATCAGAAGAACATTGGGGATACCTATCAGAATTCTTAATTAGAGGCAATTTGATATTCTGTCAGAATTGTTGAAATCTAGGAATTACTACAAGATATTGCAGGTCATGTAAGAAGATTTATTTTGTGATTTTACAGAGATTTATTTCAATTTTTGAAGAACAACAAGGGAGTGAAAATTTCCTTTCAGGAAAAAGAAACTTCCAAGAAAATTGATTGAATGATTGGTTTGATTTAGAAGGTAAATTGAAGTAAAAGATTTTGAATTTAAAGTCAAATAGAAGAGTGGATTGCTATGACTGAAATCATTTAAATGATTTGAAGAATTTTAATGATTAAGGATTTCTTAAAGTATTGTTGAAGACAATGATATTGATGGTTGAAAGAACAGAGATTGGGTTTGATAGATCTGAAAGAAGAACCACTACAAGGGATGAATTTTGGAATTTGTAGAAGCAAGACAACATTTTCTCACAACAGATTATCAGAAGGAATCTGTAGTGTGTCATGAATTTGTAAATATAGGTGAATTTCAAATTGAATCTTAATTGTAAGATGAAGAATAGTTGTTGACTATATCGAGTCTTTTGAATGGGGAAGTTTAAATGAAATAGTGAACAGATGAATCATTTGGCAAAGATTTAACTGATGGAATGGGAATTAATTTTAAGACATCATTGAAGGAAAATTGGTAGGTTTGAAAGGTACTTTGATGTATCTTGAGATAAGATTGTATAGGTCAATAGAAGCAGCGAAATTGATGGAAGGTAGAATGAATCGTATCAGCATCATAGCACATGAGCTATGTTAAAGAGGATGAAGCAAGAAGAACTCTTAGATGAGTAAAAGTGATAGTACCCAACAACAAATGAAATTACTGAATGAAAGCAGGAAGTGAGAAATTGAAGATGCAGAGCCTAGAGCAAGGTGTGTTCAAGAGACGCTGAGAAAAACTTCCAACTGCGATTGGGTAGAAGTTGTTGAGGGAGCTCCACAATTGTGATTGTGGGTAGAGTTGTCTTAAAGATAACAATTCTAGCAAGAGGAGTGTTGGGTATAATTACTAGTCAGTGAAGGGTTCGAGGAAAGAACCAATAGATGCCAAAAGGATAAACTTAGAAAATTTTGGTGAGGCATGAAGGAGACTTGTTACAGATGAAAGAAAGGGCTAGTTGCATCTCACCAGTGAACAAGGAAATTTCACCAGAGGAATAAATGGAATTGACTATTGATAGTCATAATATGGGTACAAAGGAAAGTCATGGAGAGAGGAAAAAGAGTGCCAAAGCAGTTGGACTCAAAAGAATGAGTAAAGAAGAAATGGACATAGAGTTGGCTAAGATGAAAGCAGAACTCAGTCATTTGAAGAAGCTGGTGCAGAAAGGAATCAGAGAAGATTTGAAACAAAGATTTTATGTGAGGAAAAGATTTAAGTGGCCTGTCAGAGAACTATTTGCTAAGAAATTAATGCTTCGAAAAGTTGAAGAATACATTTGTGAAACAAAGAAAGGATCTCACCTTGGGAAAGGAGACAGTGATGATAATGACAAAGAGATGATCTACACAGATCAACATGAGAGAAAGGTGCTGGTAGCATCTTCACAGGCAAGAGAATCTCATAATTTTGGGATTAATTATTTGTGTGAATGTAAAGTTGTAGGTATGCAGCCAAATGAAATTGACTCTGTGAAAGAGGCAGAGACAAGAAAAACAGAAAAGGAGATGCAGGAAGACTTTCAAGACTTCGATTGGTGGAGAAAATTAAAAGGTATGAGTAAATGGTTGTGTCTTCTCTTAGTGAAAACTTATTGGATCATGTTAGAAGGAATATTAACATGGATAGAAAACCAATGGAAAATGGACAGAGAGAGAGAAGCTAATGCATTGTAGGGTTGTGAAGTGAAGAGAAGCGAAGCTGACATAGAGAACTCAGCTGAAGAAGTTAAGTCAAGGAAATCTTTGAAAGATCAAAGTCTTATCATAGAATAGAAGGAGACACTGTTGTATTATTTGGATAAACTAAGTGCTAGAGAAAATTGGGAAGGATAGGGGGACGTTATGCAGACTTATGATGAAATTGTCAAGAAAATTCAAGAGGCTGTAGTCCTAGAAGTTTTCTTTGATGAAAAGGAAATCATAGATATTGAGGAAGATTTTTTCAATAACTTAGTGAACTATCTGAATAGTTCAAATGAGCATGAACATCTGGTCAATGAGAGTTCAAATGAAGAGCCTTGTATTTTTTAAACTAACATGATGTGTATATTTTTAGGTTTGATAGGTGATGAACAACAATTGGATAATGTGCTCATGCATGTTGATGAAGAAGTGAAACTGTTTGAGGAAATAGTTGAAATAGAGGGATATTTTGAGCATGTATTTAATACTTTTGAGAATGGTGGTATTGACAGGGAAATTTTCATGGTTAAGGAAGCTGAAGACAAACAGATGGAAATTTGTGATGATAACCTGAATGAAGTATCTTTAGTAGAAGATCCAGACTATGTGGAAAATGTGAAGGAATATAGGATGATGTTGACAAATACAAGAGTTTAGGAATTCTGTGATTTTAAAGAGGATTATTTTTATGAATCTGTAAACCATGAAGAAGATTTAGAAAACCAGAATTTTGTTTCTTTTGTAAGTGAAGATGAAACAACATTAATTAGTTGTACAGAAGGTGAATGGATACTTCACAATGATATATTTAAGGAGAATTTAATTCTTGAATTGTTGAATGACATTTTTGTGTCAAAACAGGGAATATTCTGTAATGAACAGGAAAGTGCTCAAATGAAATTTATTGATAGTTTTATAAATTTTGCAGAGGATCAGTATAAGGTCTTGATGGTAGAGTTATCTATGGAGACAGAAATCCGTAGTAACTTTAAATATGATAATTATGGCAGAAATTCAGTTTTATATAGGAAAGAGGAGTCATATGCAAATGATATGCTCATTAGATATGAGGAAAGATTCAAATTACTAGAAAATTTATTATATGAACTTGATAAGATAAAGGGAAAGATTATGTTTAATGATAATCAAAGGGAAGTTGTAGAGTACAAGAAACAATTTGTAAATGACAGAGGTGAAGAAGAATTGGATAGAAATTTCATAATTTTTATGGTAAGGGAGAATTTACAGCAAACAGATGCCTGTGGAGTTCAGCTAAGAACAAATTGTAAAGAGGAAGTTCAGAAAGTGTGGAAGATGAACTCAGTTAAGAAGAGGGACAACAAGGAAGAGAAATTAACAAAATAAATTTGTATCAGCAAAGAAAGTGGACAGCAACAACATAAGCTTTGGAATCCATGAAGAACAGAAGTGACTGTGGCAGCTTAATTGAATCAGCAGTAGGATGAAAGTGATCACTAGTTACAAAGTAAAGTTTGGCATACCAGATGATCAACAGAACAAACACATGACCAGGTGGTCATGAAAAATTTCAACTTTGGGAGTCTGATGCAAGAGCATTTATACCTAGTCAGCAATGTGATGGTATGATCACATGTTGTGGCTAACAAAGGGTTGGAAGATAAGAGATTAGTTAATTTTATTAATTTAAATGTATGAGAGTGTATTATTTGTTGTCAAAATCTAAGCAGAAAAGGGTATAAGTGGTGGATTGATCCTCCCTATGTGGAGATCAGGCAAAGAAGTTAGATTATCTGGTTTGAAATAGGATATGAGGGATTTGAAAGCTTAAATTAGCATTTGTTTGAGGAAAGAGAGGAGTGAAGAGATTCTTTAGGGAAGAATGAGAGATTTTTGGATCTGAACTAAATGGGTTCATGAATCTGCATTTTGTATAAATTGTAATCTTTTGGAATGAGTGAGAGGTTAGGTTAGATTTAGATGAAAAGATAGGATGGATGAGAAAGGGGGGAACTGAAACAGTTGAGTGTGATTGTTTCTTCTATAAATAGTTATCAATATGAATACAGTGTGGATTGTGTATCTCTTTGTGTAATTTAGTATTGAGTGTGTTAGAGTAGACAGAGTGTGTTACACAGAGGTTAGATAGTGTAGAGAGAGATAAGTGGAAGAGAGAACTAATCAAAGCACGAGATGTTCTGTGCATTATGTAAAGACTATTATGAATAAAAGGAGTTTGTGTACAAAGCTTGCTTTGCGTGGTCTTTTGTTAAATTATTGCTTTCATAGATCATAGGCTAAAATCCTCTGTAATTACAGTGAACAGTTAAGAGCCTGGATATGTTTTGAGAAACTGGAGTATATAGTCTAGAGACTGACTAACTTGGCAGAAGCGTTAAATCTTGGCGGAACTTGTTAAATTGTGAAGAAACTTTAGAATAGATCAGGACCGTCCATTGGCTAGTAGATCCAGTAGTGATCAGAAATAATGGAGGTAGAAGAGTACAAAACTTCTTAATCATGGTTGGAGACCCACGCTCACTCATAGCCATCAATCTCAATTTCAAACTTTTAGGTCACAGTCAACGGCGGGGGTTAGGCCTATTTTTAACCTGTGTGCTAGTTGAAGAACCGCCAGCCATAAGATTTGATGGCCTCTATTATCCAATGGATATTGGGTCATCAAGTGCTCGGACTTTAACTCCAAAAATGGACCAGAACTTTTATAGATTAAGGATTTATAATCCTTATCAACTCTATAAGGGTGGGTAAACATCATGCAAGATCCCGTATGATATCACTGCTGACTGTTGGATCAAGTGTGATTTGATCAAACGGTGGAGGATCGACAAGTAGGTTGGTTGATCGAGTGAATCATCAACCATCAGATTGAAGGTTAAGATTAATGGTGGAGAATTTATCGCGTTAATATTTGTGGAAAGGCAGACCCAATAGGAATTGAATGGGGATTTATTTTATTTGGGTTCCAACTATATGCATTCAGAGTGGGTCTGGTGTTCGTTGGCGGGTTCTAAGTTATTCTGTTGTTTGGTGATTGGTTGGGTTTTTTATAAGATCCACCTATGCAAAGGCTTCTGGTGAAAGTGTGGCCATAATCCATAGGCCCACATGGGATCTTTGACAAGATGTCAGTTTTTTGGCATCAACATGAGACCAATAAGTCAAAGTTTCAATTTGATATCGAATGTACAACACCCACTATCTTAACCTGGGTGGAAGCTATGAAAGTCAACATGAAGCGTTAGCTCTCAAAAGCTAAGGCGGGAAACCTGAAGTAGTTTTGCTATGGGTATGTTCTAGTGACCTTCTTCCTGGAGCGAGTTTCGTTGTTCCACTACCAACTGGCTGAGGTGAAACTACCATTGCCACGAGACCCATGGATGGTCCGTTGGAGTGCGTTGATGCCCAAGATTACCAGGGGCTAACAGATGTCCTATAAGCCCACCTTCTTCTCGTGGCTACAACGACAATTGATTGTAGCGGAGGATTGGCCTTACAACAATAACGACTTTTGTGGTGATCCAGATATGCCACTCCCATAGTGGGAGGATTATGATGATGGAGGTAAAAAACAAACAATTTTATTTTTTGATGTTGGACCAGAATGCCTTGCCAGGATGTCCCCAATTTCCAGGCGCATTGCTCGGCAGTTTGAGGTCACTCCTTGTCAGGAGGGAAGTGACAATGAGGAGGAGGTCACACAGAACCTTGAGGGATTGACCCATGGGATCCCAGAGTATGTTCGGATGGGTGATGTCCCATTCCAGCATCAAAGGCATATGTTGGGGGCATCAGATCAGATCCGACAACTACTTACTAGCGTATTCTGAGCAGTTACATGCTATCATGAGCATCACGGTGTTTAGTGCATAGGTCTAGCATTCCACATTTTTTAGGCCTACGAGCCACTGATGTATTAGAACACACATATTATTTTTTAGGGTTTTTATGTATGACAAACATTATCGACATCTCTCTCTCTCTCTCTCTCTCTCTCTCTCTCTCTCTCTCTATATATATATATATATATATATATATATATATATATGCTATACTTCCTTGCTTACTATGGTACAAATGTTTTGTATTTTGAGTTTTTACATGTTTCACAAATGTCTATCCAACACATAATTAGCTAATGCATATGTCAATGTATTCATGTGTCTAAGAATATGATGATATGTAATGTAATCAAAATTTCTCTCTAGTAGACGAATACGTAGATACATTCCAATATCTGAGGGTTTCTGATAGAATATTTATCGTTGAGTTGAAGGACAACAAGTTGTGAATCAAGGTTGACAACCAATTCGCATATGCCAAGAGCGATAGCTTCTGACAACAATTCAATAACAATGCTACAGTCAACGATGTTATTAGTTGTTCAAACTCGACAAATACCTTGAAGATCAATCAACTCAACATGGGTGTCATAAATGGCCCATGTTGCGGATGATAGATTATGGGTACTACAGAAAGCACCATTAGCAAAACCGATGTGAGGAGACACTGACATCTGCAAAGCAGGCAGAAACATAATAAACAGGAAAGTTGCTTGCAAACAACACACCAAACCACACTATACCAAAATGAATAACACACTATTTTACAAAAGTAACAATGCAAGATGACCTAAGAATAGTACTTTTCGAGATAAATCCCATTCTAGGGCTTGTCTAAGGGATTTCCCTCATAGTCAATAAGCTCATAGGCCCCTTTCTGTAACACACGTTTAACAATGTAGGGCCCATGCCACATGGGTTCAAACTTGCTTGTCCCCAACTTATCATTAGCCTGATCATACAAAAGAACCAAATCGGCCTCAAAAAAATCTTGAGGAGAGACAAAATAATCAAAATGGGATTTGACCCGCTTTTGTTGTGCTTCAATGACCAAAGCAGCAAGACGTTGAGTCTCATCCATTCATTCTAGGTACAAGAGGTGCTCTTCCTGAGGTGAGGTCTTGGGGAGAAGTTTGACAGCCATCTTGAGAGATGGAATTTCGCACTCAATCAGTAAAGTTGCTTCCAGACCGTAGACTAGCTAGAATGGTGTGAATTCAGTTGTGTTCTTGGTTGAGGTTCGGTAAGCCAATAGAGATTAAAAGAGCATGAGATGCCAATTTGACTTGTACATCCCAATGGTGCACTAAAGCATCATAACCAAGACTTTGTTCACAGCTTCAACTTGGTTGTTGGCCTGAGAGTAATACGGGGTTGAGCCATCGTGGTGCAAACCCAACGTAGAAGTTAGCTCAGCCATCATGTAATCTCAAAAATGAGAGCCATGGTCAGTGACAATGGACTGAGGCACTCCAAACCTAGAAATAACTTGATTGAATAGAAATTGAGCCATTGTTTTACCATTTGCAGAGTATGTAGGCATCTCTTTGGCCCATTTGGTGAAATAGTCCACAATAATGACAATATACCCATGCCCCCCGATTGAATGAGGGTTACAGGTCATATAGTCGAGGCCCCATTTCGAAAAAGGACAAATGGTAATAACGGGGTGTAGGTGAGTGGGTGGGGTGCACATCTTACGCTACTAAATTTGGCACTCATGGCACTTGTGAACAGCAAGGATGCAATCCTTGAAGATAGAGGACCAAAAATAACTAGCGCGAAGGCTTTTTTGAGTAGTAGCATATCTAAACAGGTGACTGCCACATGCACCAGAATGGAAGTCATTCAAGACTGTCTCAGCCTCCTTGAGAGTGAAACAATGACGAAGAATTGAATCGACACTGACGCGGTATAAAGTATCTCTAATGATACGGTAAGGTTGATATTGATGCAGAATGCGTCGATGATCATCCATAGTCAATGCAGACTGGAAGGTGGATGTATGGAGATATATGATGATATTAGCGTACCAGGGGTCAAGAGTGCTAATTAAGAAAAGAGTCTCGTCCAAGAGCTACTCGTTAGCACCAGAAGGAAGAGTAGTGGAGGGAAGGGAGAAAATCAACTCAGCGAAGACCAGTGATTTCTTAGATTTGGCAGTAGTAAACACCAAATCAAATTCTTGGAGGATGACAATCCACTTCGAATAATTGTCCCCCAGCAACTGATGAGTCAGGATGTAGGTCATGGGGTTGCATTCTGAAATCACAGTGGTAGTGCAGAGTAGAATGTAATGCTGAAAGCATTGAACAACATGTACGACAGCAAAAGCCAACTTCTCGACATGAGCATAACGCAATTTGGTGTTGAGGAGGTTGTGACTGAGGTAATAAATAACACGTTCATTGCCATTGTCATCATCCTGTACTAGCACCATAACGATGGTACTAGAGTTTGCAACTAGATAAAGGAAGTAATTGCGATAATAGTTTGGGGGATGCAGCAAAGGAGCATTGATGAGGACAGCTTTTAGGTCATCAAAATACTTTTGGGTAGCCTCATCCAAAATAAATGGGGTTCCTTGCTTGAGCAACCGAGTGAACCTAGGAGCTAGCTTAGCATAGTTCGGTACGAAGTGACATAGGAAAATTTCTTTTCCCTGCAGACTCTATAGTTGATGCAATGAAGATGGAGGGGGTAAATTAACTATGGCCTCGACTTTAAGAGGATCAAGGTGAATGCCTTCTTTCGAAATGATAAATCCAAGGAGTCATCCAAATTCAACGTAGAAGACACATTTATGTAGATTCAACCGAATGTTGTAGTGTCTACAGCAAAGAAATTTTTTCCAGAGATGATCAGGGTGATCATGGCATTTACGAGAATGAGTGGGGAGATCATCCAAGTAAGGTTGAATGATGTTTCGAATGTCATGGAATGCATAAGACATCACTCTCTGAAATGTGTCCCCAACATTCTTAAGGCCAAAAGGGATTTTTTTATACGCGAAGGTCCCCGACAAAAAGATAAAGGTTGTCTTATCTTGATCAGCCAATGGAGTGTTTATCTAGTTGTAACCATAAAAACCATCCATAAAGGAAAAGAATTCACTCCCAGCACATTCATCAATGATATGGTCAATGAAGGGAGTGGGGTAATTATCCTTAGGAAATGCACGATTGAGATCATGGTAATCGACGAAACACGAATAATGCTTTGTTTCTTTTTCACCAGTATGATATTCAACACCCAATTTGTAAGATGGATTGGATAAATAAATTCAGTTTTCAAAAGTTTTTCAACTTCACCCTTAATGGCAGTTTCTTTTCTAGGGTGCACTGGACAAAGCTATTGGCGAACAGGCTTTAAATGAGGCTAAGTTGGAATCTCATGCACGACTATACTTGGTTCAATGCCAGGAATTTCTTCATATGACCATGCAAAAACATCCCGGAACTCTTGGAACAGACAAGTATATAGCTTGATCTCTTCTAGAGAATAAGTTACCCTGATATGGACATTTTCAACGACACCAGGTTTGACAGAAATATGAATTGGCATGGTTTGGGTAATGTTACCCATGTTCCCTTTCGACCAAACTTCATGAGTCATGATCAGCGTGTGAAGTGGTAGGGACGAGAATTGAGAAGAGAACTCCTCGAGACAATTAGACATGACCTCCAGGCCGGGCAAGAATGAGGAACAATGATGAGTGTCATTCCAAGGTACTTCCTCCTGAGACATTACGTCCATGATACTCTCGTCAGAAAGAAAAGTCTCGGCTAAAGGATCTTGAGATTCCAAAGAAACAAGCCACAAGGATTGAGTATACGCATCGAGAGATGTTCTCGAAACATGATGATCAGAGGATACCGAAGGTGAAGCCGAACAATTTCCATGTAATCAATTTTGGTGGGACTTAACGGGATAACTTCACCCCACGTATCAAGAAGATCCGAGGAAGGAATGACCCAAGGATCAGACTTGACCAAAATCATGTTGACAGAGGCAACATGAGGAGGTGGGAGCAGAAAAATGCCCATCAAGGTAGGATCTTTAAAGAGTCCTACCCCCACACTCTCATAAGGAGAACCGGTGTGCTTGACATATGGAACATTGCCATCCAAAGAGGAAGAGGCAATGAAGGATATTTGGTCGACTATGACTATCTTCCCTTGATGGGGAAAAAAATCACACAGAAAAGGGAGGAGGCTACAACATGCATGGCATGGGTCCAACTCCGTCCAAGTAGAAGATTGTAGTTAAGATTAACGTCAATGATCACTACTTCGACGTGTACTGTCTTGCCCTCCAAAGTAATAGGAAGCTTGGGAAGGACACCGAATGTTCGCGAATCGCATCTGTCAAAAGCTTCCAAAGTGTTAGGGGACTGGTTCAGAGTATGAGAACCAATTTCCTTACAACGAGTGACAGACATGATGTAGGTAGAAGCAGCTTGATTGATGATAGTTCTATGAATGGTATTCTCATTTACGATCACTTGAATGAGAAAGGAAATTTGATGAGGTAAATGTGAAACATGGTTTTCTAGGTCGAAATAGATGAGATTAGAGTCAGCTAGATCAGTACCCCCAATAGCCGACAGTAACGAGTTCCCCTGAAAAGGACAGCTTTGAAGGACCTTGAGAGTAGAAAATGTTATAATGCTGAGCGACAAGAGCGTTGGGATTGTACGAGGACTTTCATAACACACCTAGAGAAGGTGGTCGAATGGAAGAATGATGATTAGGTCACTCTATATGGAGAGGACCAGAACTAGACGAGGCAGAAGAAGAAGGGGTACGATCTTTCTCTTTCCCTACTGTCACTGTAGGAGTTTGATAATATTTTGACCTGGTAGCCACGTTAATCGAGGTACTTGTCATGAACACTTGTGAACCTGATGAAGCAGATGACTGAGGCTAGTCTACCATTTGATTCTGTTGGGATGGAAAAGGCTTTTTCAGGACAGTGGGGGTCCCTTTGAGAAAATGACTAACTTTGGACCGTCTGGGACAATCCTTAGTATAGTGATCCTCCTCACAGATGAGGCATGGATACTTGGGTTTTCATTGGGAAGCAACACCAGCAGATGACTTAGGAGGACCCTATTTGGGGGCATTGGCTTTACCCTTGCCTTTTCCTTTCTTCTTACCTTTAGATGATTTATCTGCTGAGGTAGACTATGTTGTACCTCTGAGATAGTAGTAGGTCAGCTACCAATGCCAGAGCATATAAAATAATTTTTGTAGAAATTTTGAATAATAAACACTTATTCATAGAGATTATCCCGATTATACACTATTGTGGAATACATGCACAATACATAACCTCCTCTACGTTGATCATCAATTTAGCAGCATTAAAAACAATGAAACATCAATCGCATGCGCACATTAACACAGTATGTAACCCGAGGAAAGCATACAGCTGAAAACCCCACACTATCTGTATATTATAATGATTGAGAACATGTAACAATACATAGTACAATATTCCTCACAAGTACTCAGTACTATCTCCACCTGTTACACACAAAACTAGCTCAGATCCGAACAAGTCATAGGTTCATCTCTCCTCCACTGCTTTGCCTGCCTCCACTGCATAATCCAATGTGAAAATCATGTGAGCACAAGCTACAATTGCCTAGGTATTGGCCCACACTGTGCAATCCTCATTGGCATAACTCAATCCATGCATGTGCAAATCTCATGCACACTATAGTCACAACTGACAACAATCTCAACCTCTAACACCTATCTCCACTGAATTGTCCATGCACTGAGTTAACTGATGTATTATTTAGTTGCTTTATGAGTTAATAATTAGTGAATTAATTTAACAATTAATTCACAACACTCATCACTAGTGTATTCTGCAGTTAGACTAAATACAACTAGTTCAACTAAGTCAAACTGAACACAACTCCATCAACTCCTCAATCAACTCCACCGAAACTCAACCACATGAGTTCTAACTAAAGTCCTGCATGCAATAGCTCAACTGACCCACAAGAAAAGTGTATTTCCTTCTGACAACTACATGTGCCACATTTGTAGCTCAAACTGAAGTGCTCCAAGAGGATAAGATAATGTTTATAGCCCAAATATTATTATGAGACAATAATATTCGACTGTTCTATTTTTAGCCTGGCAGTCTAAAAATAGAAACCTGCCCATATGTCTAAAAATAGAAGTCCATCTATTTTTACCAACATGACCAATCATCCAAAAATAGCATACTCAAACTCATAGACCATGATCCATATGTCTAAAAATAGACTTTGCGCCAAAAATAGCCTACGGTCCCACTTAGTGAAGGCGACTTCTTTCCACTAAGCTCCATCATCTTGTTGCATTTTCAACACTCCCTCTCAACAAGATATGGATTATCTGCAACCCCTATCTTGCAACTCTGGAATGTTCTACATGCAACACATTTTCCCGGTCCATTTGCTCCAATAACACTTGGAACAAAAACACTCCCAACTGACCACTCTGTTGGTCTAGGAACATACTCTGATGCTGAAGCTCTACCTGCTGCTAACAAGTGCTCCCTCTCTGACATCTACGCTACTGCAACATCTCCATGCATCTCGCACCATTGCACACTTCTCTGTGCCACCTAGCACTGTGCAAAACACTTGTGCCTCTCACATTGCTACAGCTTGCTAGCTATGCGCTGTCCTGGGATTCCCTACACTGTCGCTCTCTCTACCGCTCCATCTGCATCTATCTCTACCCAATCAGTCAGTTCCTGCTACTCCACATCGGGGCTCCCATAGCAAAGTCTCATCCAAGAGGTTGGGTACCTCAAGGATCCTGCTCCTCCTCCTTGGGAAGATCAATCCACATCACCCCACCTCCTACCTGGAGGTATGGCTGCATGCGATCCCTCTGCCCACCTGGCTCGAAGTTTCCCCCTACTGGAGGTCTCTACATGAGTAGATGTCTCTACTCAATCTCCTCTCAGCTTCCCTTGTTGTTGCTACTCCACAACCTCCTGAAGTTGTTGCACCAATCGTGGCTCCTCCACAATTGTCTGAGACTTCTTCTGGCTCTACATTGTTGAGCGGTAATATACGCTCCCTCTCAACCACCAAGTCTCCATCAGTTTCCTCACTGCTCAAGGCTTTGCATGCATCTTGAACCTCAAGATCATACAGGTTCTTGACCCATGAACCAATCTACTTCACCTGTCTAGTGATGATGTGTCTAAGGAAAACCTTTCCCTTACTGAAGACTACATCATAGCCTCTGTCTTCCAGCATTGCGATCGACACCAAGTTTCTCTTCAGTCCTGGTACATACTTGACATCGGTCAAGGTAAGGCGAGCTCCATGCTCCCTCTGAAAAATAACTGTGCCTACACCTGAGACACTATACTTCTCATCATTACCCATCGCTATGAGTATCTGGAGATCTTTCTCCTCCAAAGTACTGAAATTTTTTTTGTCACCGG
The DNA here is from genome assembly GCA_031772625.1 of Pinus tabuliformis. Taxonomy (NCBI): domain Eukaryota; kingdom Viridiplantae; phylum Streptophyta; class Pinopsida; order Pinales; family Pinaceae; genus Pinus; species Pinus tabuliformis. Next base: position 1,125,775,898 of record CM062813.1, on the reverse strand, counting down.
TCATGTGGAAAGAAGCTCCACTGTCAAGAAACCAACCACTTCCCACCATGGATGAAACCATGCATGCGAAGAGTGTGAAATCCAACTCAAACTGTGAAGCAAGTGCCTCACCTTCAAATCCTTCCCCGGATCCCTTCTTGGATTTCTTCTTTGGGCAATTAGTAGCATAATGGCCCAACTCATGACAATGAAAGCATCTCACCTTTGACTTGTCAACCTTCTTCCCATTATTCGAAGAACTAGATTCGGAAAGAGAACCCTTCTCCTTCCCCTTCTTCAACTTACTCACTAAGGCACAGTTGTCCTCATCATGCATGGATGAAGAACTGTCTCCAGTGCTCCGCCTGATCTCCTCTTTCAAAAGATCTGACCAAAGTCTCTCCCATCCTGGAAATTTCTCCCGACCATTGACAGAGTCCTGATAGGAATGCCAACTCTTCGGAAGACCAAGGAGAGACAAGCTCACCAAGTCCTCATCATCGACAGTCACCCCCACACTTCCCAGCTCATCGCGGCATTGAGTGAACTTTGTGAGATACTTGGGCATACTGTCTCCATTCTCACACTTAATGTTTCTGAGTTTATCCTTGAGCGCCAACTTCCGCTGGTCACTCTTGCTTTGGAATAGATCTGTCAATGCTTTCCACATCAAGTATGGAGAAGCCTTTCCATGCAGGCTATACACAATGTGATCCTTCATGCCCTCCAACAGAATCCTTCGACACTTTGCTGTCTTCTTTTGCCAAACCACAGCTTCAACAACATCAGTAGGTTTTGGGACCTCAGCCTCTATGAACTCCTTCAACCCATTTTCATCTAACACCGCTTCCATCCTGTCTTTCCATGCAATATAATTCGAGTTGCCCTCTAGAGCATACTCCAATCGCAATCTGTTGAAAGACATTTCAACTTTGACACCAAGAAAACACTGCTGCAAATTCGAATTCCACCAGCTCAAAACTCAACCGCTTCTGATCTAAAATTCGTGAGAACAAAGTATTTCTTGTACAAAGATCGACTGTATGGGCATTCACCGGATATCTCACCTTCCAAAAGAAGGATGAATCCAGAGGCTACTTGGCACGATTACAGATTCTCCCTAAAGAAATAAAATGTAATCACTTTCTGAATAATTGATCTGATGATCAATCCTCGCTTTGATATCCTGTAGAACCTTTTCTACAAATCAAAGAGCTCTGATACCATGTAGAAATTTTGAATAGTAAATACTTATTCACAGAGATTATCCCGATTATACACTATTGCGGAATACATGCACAATACATAACCTCCTCTACGTTGATCATCAATTTAGCAGCATTAAAAACAATGAAACATCAATCACATGCGCACATTAACACAGTATGTAACTCGGGGAAAGAATATAGTTGAAAACCCCACACTATATGTATATTATAATGATTGAGAACATGTAAAAATACATAGTACAATACTCCTCACAAGTACTCAGTACTATCTCCACCTGTTACACACAAAACTAGCTCAGATCCGAACAAGTCACAGGTTCAAATCTCCTCCGCTGCTTTGCCTGCCTCCACTGCACAATCCAAAGTGAAAATCACATGAGCACAAGCTACAATTTCCTAGGTATTGGCCCACACTGCGCAGTCCTCATTGGCATAACTCAATCCATGCATGTGCAAATATCATGCACACTATAGTCACAACTGACAGCAATCTCAACCTCTAACACCTGTCTCCACTGAACTGTCCATGCACTGAGTTAACTGATGTATTTTTTAGTTGCTTTATGAGTTAATAATTAGTGAATTAATTTAACAATTAATTCACATCACTCATCACTAGTGTATTCTGCAGTTAGACTAAATACAACTAGTTCAACTAAGTCAAACTAAACACAACTCCATCAACTCCTCAATCAACTCCAACGAAACTCAACCACATGAGTTCTAACTGAAGTCCTGCATGCAATAGCTCAACTTACCCACAAGAAAAGTGTATTTCCTTCTGACAGCTTCATGTGCCACATCTGTAGCTCAAACTGAAGTGCTCCAAGAGGATAAGATAATGTTTATAGTCCAAATATTATTATGAAACAATAATATTCGACTGTTCTATTTTTAGCGTGGTAGTCTAAAAATAGAAACCTGCCCATATGTCTAAAAATAAAAGTCCATCTATTTTTACCAACATGACCAATCATCCACAAGTAGCATGCTGCAACTCATAGACCATGATCCATATGTCTAAAAATAGACATATTCTAAAAATAGACTTTGCGCCAAAAATAGCCCGCGGGCCCACTTAGTGAAGGCGACTTCTTTCCACTAAGCTCCATCATCTTGTTGCATTTTCAACAATTGTTTTGGGGTTTTTGGTTTTCGTTTTGGAAGACCAATGAATGAAGACAGATTTAGAATTGAAATACTTAATCCTTTGGATAATATTAATATATCAGCAAAGGGCTACTATAAAGCTTTACACAGTGATATAGATCAAATAGTGGTGAGAAGAAGACAAAAAATAATATGATTTTCACAGTTTCAAGACTGTAAAACAGAACAATCATAAGTATGAAAACATTCTAAACTACGTTCCAAAGATTCAAGGCAATATACTTAAGCTTACAAAATATGTTGATGATTTATTGATTAGAGGGGATTAGCTAAACAGACAGTTCATTAATCCATTCTCTTAATAGATGATCACTTCAGGAGCTTATAGGAATAGATTGAGACACAATTATTCCTACCTAGATATCTCTATAAGTCATAAGCATATGAAGAAAAACTTAATGATTGATAACTGGAAAAACTTACAGGATAATACAAACTGTGTAAAACCAAATTCAGAATCCTCTGCTTTGTATTAAGGTTCCAGAAAGACTGAGTACATCAAGTGTCTAGAAAAGCTTCCTTCAAAGGTGCAACCAGGTTCAAAGTAGAATGAATAGTCACTACTTAACAAGCAATGAATAATAAACCTTGAACAATGAACCCTTAACAACTCGAGAAGAGAGTTATTTATACAATAATGAAACTAAGAAAATATCCTAAAACTGATTAAGATTTATTCTAGGAAAGGAAAGATCTTCATGCAAGAAGATAGGGGCAGCTATTGAATTGCTTCTTGTTGTCCCTCTTATTCAGGTTGTGTTGGCTTTGTTGTTTGATATTTTTCCCTTTAAGCTGCTTGATTGTTTATATCCTTTATGCTGGTTGATTCCTTCATTTGATCTTTCATCTGATACTCTTTAAACTTTGTGAATATCCTTTGACCCTGCTGAGTAACCTTTACTGTGTTCCTTTTTACCTTTACTGTGCATTTCAGGTTTTTTTACTGTGTTTTTCAACAGTAATATCTTCGTATTTGTCTTCAAACTGTATGCAGGCTTTTTCTTTGTAAGCCTGGAACAAGAGTTTTTACCTGCAAAACACAAAAATTGTTAAGAAAACATAGGTGATAGAGAAGGACATCAATGGCTTTATTGAGCTCGAAAGGATATTGGAAGGAGTCCAGAGCATATCAGAAGGTAAAAAAATGGTTTTATTGGTCGCAGAGGCTTATGGAGGCTTCACTGTGTAAATGGGTGAAACAAAGCCAAAATGGTGATTTTTGTGTTTAAACGAAAAAATAGCTTTCTTTTTTAAATATGGCGCAAAGTGAACAGTGGTCATTTTTTCGTTATGTGGTAGGTGGTTTTGCTTTTCATTGCACCACTTATGAGGTGCAAGCGGTTTTGGGAGGGGTCACCCGATGCAATCTGAACCTGACACGTAGCAAGGGGAGGTCAGTGGAATACCGCTTTTCAGGTGGGTAATGCTCGAACAGAGAGCCAACCTAAAATTGCTGAGGGTCATTGGTTATGAATACACATGATTGGATGGTGGTGGAGCGAAAGAGCAATGCAGAGGGGCCCAACGATTAATTATGGTGGTATGGCTTTATTATGGGTTAAAAACTGAGATTAGCGGGGTTTTATGGTTAAACAAAGGTTTAGGTTGGTTCTTCGTTTAAATCATAAAAACAATTTAACAAAGAAATCCTTTGCAAAACAAGGTATGGTGGACTTGAAAAAGTATGAATTCGGGCGGATAGATGACGTCGGGTCTGGGTTCATCGCATATTGCAATCGCAGTTTAGTGGAGGAAGGCCCATCGCAAAGGAATGCGATAGGGGCCGGACGCGATGTGGAAAATAAAACATGGATAATACTGCGTCGGGTCCAGGTTCCCATCGCATATCGGAGATTGCAATGGTGGAGGGTATATGCTTTAGCTGGGACTTGGATGGGGGCAAATGCAAAATGGGTAATGAATTGTGATATATATTTGCATCAGGTCCGGGTCCATCGTGCATCGCATATCACAATGTGGGGATAGTGGATGCATGTTGAAATGTTTGTGACCTGCCGATATGCGATGTTTTATTGAATACATAGTTTTATAATAAAACTAATGGTTTCAGGTTATTTAATAAAGGTAGTTAATAATATACAGGAAAGGGAACTTTTAGGGGTTTAATACTATAAGTTAGAATTAATATGAAACATAAGCGGAAAGGGAAAATACACTAAGTATAATGCTTTTATGAGTTATTTTCTTTCACATATACATAGCAATACTTGGATTTAACATGGGCTTTTCACTTTTCCTAGGAAAAAAGGATTTTGACCTCAGGAAAAGGGTTTTTATGGAAAATGGATGAATATGAACTGTATGAAGGTGGGAAGGGGAAATTAGTAAATGTAGGGATGAATGGGGATGAGGGAAGTTAATTAATTGGTCTTGTAGACCTTCATTTGCTTTGTGTAATTGCCTCATGGACATAGAAACATATGGTAAAACATGATAAATGTACATTTTGTCCAATCAATCAACATACTTCTGCAAACTTTCTTCTACTTACCCTTTGGTTCTCCTATCATTTTTTATTCACTTAGTGGGTGAATTTAAGCTAGCAAACCCTTTTCCTTTCTTTTTATTTTATAAAAGCAAACTATCTAATTCTAACCTTATAACATCCAAGGGCTTAGATTAAACTGATGAGCACCTTATTATTCTCTACCTAACTACTGATATGCCAAGATTAAACAGTTTGGCCATATCTTTATTCTCTGATTATAGCATCAAATTTAATGCATGAAGTAGTCAAGATTAAACTATTTGACTGTCATGTGTGAAATTTATGACAAGCTGCACACAACCATTATTTTGCAAAAAAAATAGTAGTGCCATTTAGACTTGCTCACTTTCAGAGTTTATTTGTTTTCTTTTCTTTCTAACCTAACATTTTCTTTTTGTCTTGATTTTTTTAGGACATCTAACCTAAAATTTTCTTTGATATGGACATCATCATCAAGATATTTTCAAAAATATTTTATTCAATATTGTTATGTCCATATCGTAACTTAACATTTTTTCAAATATTCTATCCTATCAAAACCAAAAAATGCTACAACTTTGGCTCCATCTGGGGACTGCTTTCTCCTGTAGAATGCAGAGAACCTGCAGATCCATGTGCCTTCTCCTCGGGCTATGGAGTCCTTGCTGTAAAAAATCATACTGACATCTTGAAAAGTAAAAGAAAACTGGAGTATTTACAATGAAAACTATTTCAACTTCTTAGTACTGAATGTAATGTTTGAGAAACTTTCCGTTTACAGGATAAGTGGAATATGTTAGAAAAATTATATATATAACAGAGAAATGCAAGACATATAATATGCGATAAAATACAAACACATATAACCAAAGAGACATAGATATAAGTGGTTCACCCAGTTTTGGCTACGTCCACCCCGAATAGCCAGTCCTTCCTTTCTATTATCTAGAAAAATGAATAGACACAACCTACAGCAGATCCGCTGTAATATCCTCTGTTGTCTCTCACAATCTCACCTATCTATTTCTCGCTCTAAGAATACACATATGTTCCACAGCCTCAATACAATACCCTCATACAAAGAGAGGGGTTTCCTTCTAGGGCAAAAATCCCTAAACTAAACATAAATTCTACCGTCAGATCATATGCTTAATGAATGGCCGAGATTGACTAGAAATTACTATAGTTTTACAAGGCGCCGGGGGACTGCGTGGAGGGGTGTACAATCTTCCTAGGGTATACATCCAGCTGAAACAAAGACCTCTAAATAATCATGCTCCACACCCAACAGAATATAGCCCCTCAAGATTCTGCAGCACAAAATTGTTGTTACCCTTCACTTCAGCAATTGCTAAAGGTTCAAACATTAGATTGTCAAATTTTCCATGCTTTCCTTTCTCTTCTCTCCTGGCATCCCATCTTAGAATTAGATCACCTTCCTTAAAGTCCCTTTCCCTCGCTCTTCTGTCAAACAGGGCTTTCATCTTATTATGATATTTCTTCAATTTGTGTTGAACTCCATCTCTGTTTTCATTAAGTTCAATATTCTAATTTATTCTTCTTGAAAAATCATCAGGTTCATCTATTGAATCTTGCAGGAATTTTAAAACAGGGAAGGCCAAAGTGGTAGGGAAGATTGCATCTTTCCCATAGACTAATTGAAATGGAGGTTTTCCAATTGATCTCTTTGGAGTAATTATGTTTGCCCATACTGCATAAATCAAATGTGAATCCCAGTTCTTCTTATGATCAACTAGAGTCTTTTTTATTACGTTTACCAGACTTTTGTTTGATGACTCTACAAGGCCATTACCTTGAGGGTAGTATGGAGTTGAATGATGTAACAAATATGATATTTCTGGTAAAATTCAATCATTTTAACACTAGAAAAAGTTGTTGTATTATTAGTGACAATTTGAGTTGGGCAACCAAATCTAGATAAGATATTTTCCTCAATAAACTTAATTACTACTAAATCAGTAGCATTTCTTACTATAATTGTTTCCACCCATTTAGTAAAGTAGTCTGTTGCAGTGAGGATCCATCTATGTTGATTACTTGAAGTGGGGTGAATCTCTCCAAAAAAATCTAATCCCCATTGATAAAATGGTGCTGAAACTATTGATGGAACGAGTGGAAGAGCTGCTAATTTTTGTTTACCAGCAAAAATTTGACAAGGAGCACAACCTCTGACCTTTCCCCTACTTGTAAGAACAATGTAGGCCAATAAAATCCTCCCCTCAGAATCTTGTATGTTGTTGCTCTCCATTCATAATATCCCCCACAAAATCCTGTATGAAACTGATCAATGATTCCTTCAATTTCTGATTCTATTAAACATAATAACACAATATTCAGTGGATCTTTCCAATATAAATTTGCATTTATAATGCAGTACTTTACTGATTTTAACTTAAGTGTTTTACACTAGGTTTTGGAGAATGATGTTGGACACTCAAAATGGATCAAAAAATTTACAATATCTTGATACCAGTTGGACAAAAAGAATTTTTCATCAATGTGTATAGGACTGATCTACTCAGAAGGTGGAGGTTCTTGTGGATTCTCCCCTTTAGGATGAAGGGAAGGTTCTTGTGGATTCTCCCCTTTAGGATGAAGGGAAGGTTCTTGTGGATTCTCCCCTTTAGGATGAAGGGAAGGTTCTTGTGTATTCTTCCCTTGTATTTCTAAAACAGAATTGATTCCAAGTACTTTGCAGTTGGATTCAGCTAGAAGCTTGGCTAATCCTTGACCTTTTACTAGCTTAGTAGTCTTGATAGTTATATCAAACTCCAGAATTTGAGTGATCCATCTACCTCTTTTCCCATCGATGTCTGGTTGGGTTAGGACAATTTTGACAGCACTATTAGGGACCTAAGCAGTAATAGGTGAATGTAAGACATACATTCTGAATGATTTCAAGGCCTGAATGAGGGCATAGGCTTGCTTCTCAATGATGTCATACTTAAGCTCAACATCTCTCATAACAATGCTGAAAAAGGCTATGGATTGGTCATGGGAATCTTCATTTTTCTGTAATAGAACGACAACAAGGGTTGTTTCAGAGGCAAAAGAGAAAATACTAAATGGCTTAGTACAATTAGGGTTGGCTAAGGTGGGAGCTTCAGAGATAGCCCTTTTGATTTATTCAAATGAATGCCTAGAATAGGAAGTCCATTTGACTTCATGGTCTTTTCAGAGCATGTCAGTTATATCTTTTACAATCTCTGCATAATTTGGAATAAACCTCCTTAGAAAATTGATCTTGCCTAGAAAAGCTTGAATCTCCCTCTTGTTTCTAGGTAAGGTCAATATTTCAATGGCAGATAATCATTTGGGCTCGATTACTACTCCCTCCTTTGAAATTATATGGCCCAACAGTTTTCCTATTTGGTAGCAAACAAGGACTTCTTAGGGTTCAATGATATTCCAAATTTTCTACACCTGTCAAAAACCTTCATCAAGTGCTTTAGATGTTTCTGATTAGATTTAGAAAAAACAGTTATGTCATCAAGATAAATAACCACAAATTTATTTACCTGACCCATAAAAGCTATGTCCATAGCTCTCTAAATTGTTGCTCCAGCATTGGTTAAGCCAAATGGCATCCTAGCATACATAAATGTACCCTAGGGTGTAGTAAAGGTTGTCTTCTCTCTCTCTACTGTATCAACATTCACCTGATTGTAACTTGAAAACCCATCAAGCATAGAAAGTCTTTGTGCTCCTAAAACCATTTGAAGTAACTGATCCATTTTGGGCAAAGGATAATTATCTTTTAATGATGCCTTGTTCAAATTTCTAAAATCTACATAGAGTCTTATTTCTCCATTTTTATTTCTAACAGGAACTACATTTGCAACCCAATTAGAATATCTAAGAGGGAGGATGATCTGAGCATCTAGCATTTTCTTAATCTCCCTTTCTACAGTTGGTAGAAGGGCTGGATTTATCCTTCTAAGTTTCTGTTGATAAGTTTTTTCTTCTGAATTCAAAGGAATCTTAAGATGTATTAATGAAGTATCATAGGTCTTTAGATCAGCATAAGTTCAAGCAAAAACATCCTTATAATTTTTCAGTAACTTAAGATATTGAGCTTTGATCTCGGGGTCTAGAGATGCACATATTTTGATGTTTTTGATATCTTCATCAGTTCCAATGTTAATCTCTTCTATGTCATCTTTTGAAGAAATGGACTAAGGGTTTCGGAAAACATCATTTTGATCAAACAATTTTTCTAAACGAATAAGTCCTTTTGGAATAAAATCATTAGATAATTGAATAATGTCATGATTAGCAATTTGGGTTTTAAAATCTGAAGTATCATTCCGTTTGCATTTTCATTTATTTCAGTTCTATCTTCATCAATTTGTAGAAATGCAAAATCATCTATTACCTGCAGAAATGATTTCAAATGTTCATCATCTTCAAATATTTGCCAATGTTTCAGATTATCTGGGATAGATGGCCTATATTTGACTTGTATTTGATAGAGTACATCAATATGATCAGGAATTTAAAAAGAGCTAGCAAAGACAGCTAAGGAATCTGCATGAATATTTTGATCTCTAGGAATATGAGTCAAATTAAAAGCATCAAATAAGTTTTCAACTAAATCCCATACTTCATTTTGGTAGGACCTAAGTCTAGGGTGCTTGGTCTGGCAAACATTTCTCACTTGCTTAACAATAAGTTCTGAATCAGTAAAAACACTTAAGTTTTGAACTTTTAAGCTTTTGGCTAATTGCAATCCTAAAAGGAAAGCTTCATATTAAACCACATTATTTGTAACTTCAAAGTCTAATTTAAATGATTGGGTTATATTTTCTTTTTCAGATGAAATTGAAACTACTCCAGCTCCTACCCCATCTTTCGTGCAAGAACCATCAAAGAATAGTTTCCAAATATCAGTTTGGTTTGGTTCAGGACTTTCAACTACCTCTTCAATTTTGACTTGAGTTTTATGTTGTTTTGAAGTGAGTTGAAAACAACCAAAGTCTTAATCTATTACATAAATTGGATGGTTCCTTCGCTAGTCAATCTTACATACAGTATGTACAAATCTTACCTCTCTATATAATCTTAATTACTCTCCTCCATAAATAGGAATAGTAGCATATGACATATCCATCTGTAGAGTTCCCCCTAATTTGGCATAGCAAGACCTAGAAAGGATCATTCCAAACTTGGGAGGGATATCTGTGACAAAAATATCAAGTACTACAATTTTCACTGGAATTTGGGCAAGGGTAACCACTAGATCCTTGATCAATCCCAAACAGGGCACCCTTTTAGAATCAAAGGTGTACAGGTCATGGTAGGATTTAGTTATGTCGAGTTTCAAATGGTCCATGATAGATTTTGGCATAAGGTTGTGTGATTTTCCTGAATCAAGAATACAATTATACAACATGGAATCATTTGTTTTAAGAGTTACATAGAAAGGAGGAACTATCTCATCTATCATGTCTAAACTAGGGCCAAAAACTACTGTTGGTTTTTCATCTTACAGACTTATGACATCACCTTCAACATCAACCGAGGTATTTTGTATCCATTTTGTGACTTGGCTTTTGTAACCAGGGTTTTTAGAAAGTTCTGACAGTGGAATTGGGATCTTAACCCTCTCTAATTCTTTTTCAACATTAAATGTAGTCAAAATGTTTTTACCAGTTTGGGTAGTATCAATTGACTGATCTAAGGGCTGAATAAGAGTTGTTTGAGCTTCATCAGTTTTGGTACGTGGTTAAATTATTGGAGTTTCCTTTGGAGGTCTCCCAAGACTAGGCCTAGGCCTAATATCATACCTCTTGTTTAACTCTGCAATTAAAAGTTCAGAGAAAGCATGATATTTAGAGACCTGTAAAGCTTCTTGATCTTCTTGAACTTGATTTTATTGTGACAGAAGAATGATGGCTATTTGATTGGAAGATGAATCCATACTATTAATATCTTTAGTAGTTGTCATAGTATTATCATCAGGTTGTTGGTTATCTATCAATAGAGGAGTAAGAACCTGTTGATCATTGCTAGGTCTCTGAAGAATTTGTAGTGGTGGATTTCTTTTATACTGACCTTGATTTTGGTTTTGAGGTCTAGTAACTATTTGTTGTATTGTCCTAGGTTCGGCCTCAATCTTTGAAATCCTATTTGATAGGTTTCTAAGAAGAGATGTTATTTCATCTATTTTTGAGTCTTCTGATTTAGTCTTAGAGGAACTAGAGGCTTCTTGAACAGATTTGAGTTTTCTTTGGGCCTTTTCTTCCCTGAGTTTTAAAGAAGTTGAGGCTGCCCTATTTGCTTCTACTTCTATAGTGTTTGTTTGCATATCTTCAAGATTTCTTGAAGTTCTCTCTTGTAGCATAACAGCAAAGTCATCATCAAAAGCTTTAGAAAATCTAGACTTAGCTGCTGCTACAAGGGGCTTACAATCAGCAGGCATTTTGTGATAGAGTTTATTGAATCTTTTGATAAAATCTAATACTAGTTCACCGAAGTTCCTTTTAAGCTCTTCAAATTCTGTGAGGAAGTAAAGAGGATCCTTTTTCACACCCCATTGATTTTTAAATATGGTTGTAAGCTCTTCCTAATTTCTAATGGAAGCTGCTAGTAACTGTCTAAACCAAATCCTCACATTTCCTTCAAATGACTGTACAAACAATCTCATATAAACGTTTTCTTGTTCAATATTCATGTTGTTTGCAAAGTCTAGGAAAGATTGAGGATGGTCTTTAGCTGAGGGACCAGTTTCTCCATTGTACTTGGGAAGGTATTTTAAGTATCTAGCTGGGAATGCATCAAGGTTATTAGGTAAGACTATGGCAGCATATCTAGCCTGTAAAATAGGTCAAAAATTCATAACCGCAGGTGGTGTATGAGGTGCTTGAAGTGTATGAGGTTGTCCAGGTCAAGTATGTGGTGTTTGTGTGGATGTAGAGGATGAAGAAGAAGTAGAGGAAGAAGATGGTGATTTAGGGGTTGATGAACTAGTTGGAGGTGAAGGAGGAGGAGATCTAATGAAATACTTCAAAGGAGTCTTAAGAACTAACTTTGGGACCTGTAAAGGAATACCTTCTTTTGTTTCAAAGAGAGGATTGGAATATATAGAGAAGGTCTCCTCAGGTTGTTCAGAAGAAGAAGCTTCAAGTCGGTCAAAAATGGAAGGAAATGGATAGGTGATAGGGGAAATGAAATATGTGGGTTTATATTTTGGTAGATTAACACCCAAATCAGATTCAGTTTTAGGTGATCCTGGTGGTAGTGTGGGTATTGGATGAGATTCTAATGAATGAATAAGGTAGGCTGACTTAAAATCAACTCCTTTATCTAGAAGTTCAGCAATCCTAGGTGATAAATGGGAGTAATCAGGATCAGATGGGATATTACTATAGGCATCCAATGATTCTAATTCTTCAGACTATAGGACTGAAGAGGAAGAAGAAGATGGTTGGTGTCCCCTTTTAGAACTGGCTTTTCTCAGAAGCCTTTTAGGATTTGACAAAGGACTAACTATGTCAGCTTCTGAATGAGATCTGGTATGTTTAAAAGGTGCCAGCTTGGGAGTGTGGAGTCGCCTGGGTGAATGATTTTAACCTTTCTGTTAGAGTCGGTCTAGTCATCCCTCTATCAGAGATCAAAACTCTTTTTGCATTTCATGTTTAGGTGTCCCATCGCTTTCGATCACTTGCATTTTGCTAGGGGCATGCCATTGTCTGATGGAAGGGTTTGGTGTTCTTGTTTCCCTCATGCTTGTACCTGCCCGGGCTAGTCAAAATTTCTCTATGTTCATCAAAGTTCATTTCAGTCATTCATAGTCATTATGCTATTTTGCTCAAAAAGAGTTATTATAAGAGTCCGGGTCTAGTGGTTGGTCTTCAAACATGTCGAATAATGCCCGCAGGCCATGAGGATGGTTTTCGAAGAGGTTCCTAGTTCAAAAGCTCATCATAAAACACATTTGAGGACATTTCTTGTTCAAAACTCTGTTTTGAATAAGAAATTGTCGAATTCATTTTTGTAATAATCATGTATTTTTTCGCCATGGAGTTTTCAAAGTAGGCTCTGGTTTTCCTTTGCCAAAAATCAACGCCAACATCCCTGTAAAAAACAGCCAAGTTCATCAGTTCAAGACTCAGAAAATCAATGAGACAGCCAAAAGATAGAGTTTCATTAACAGACAAAGTGCCATAGTCAAAAACATTATGAAGTGGGTTTTTGAAGAAGCAAAAATTTAACCCATGACTCCCAATGTCTTTATAAAAGATTTTCACAAGCAAACAAAGTCATTGTGCAACTCAAGGTTATAGAGAAGCATTGAAAAGTCATTGTGAGAAGCTAGTGCGTGTTTGGAGTGAGATTGGAGGCGTTTTCCAAAGCGCAACGCACACACAGAGGGGCACGGCACACATACAGAGTGTGGCGCACGTGGCGCTACCCCACATTGTTAAATTAACATGGGCACGGCGCATATACCAAGCGCGGCGCACTGGGTTTGCTGTGCAGCGCACACCCATAGAGGCCCGAAATTGTTCCCAATTGCATAAAATATTTTAGAATTCCTTCCAATTGCCAGGTAGGGTCTATCTCTTGGCTTGTTCATCCAATTTTTTGGATAGGATGATGGTTATGGCCATTTATAATTGCAATAAAAAGAAAAAGCCTAAACCCTACCACTTGAAATCACCAAAGCTATTTCTCTAGGGTTGAAGACTTGTTGTGTTGATGCCAAGGTTCCTCTTTCGCCTCTCAATTTTTCACTCCTTTCCATTGTTCCCTTCCCCCCTATCTCATTTTTCCCTATTTTCCCTACCCTAAAACATTACTAAACCCATATTCCCTATCCCTCCACACATTTGTCAACTATAAAATCCCCAAACCCTCCTACATATCCTTGAACAAAATTTCCCCCCATAACCCCTATTCCCATCATATCATTCCCCTTCCTAACACTCCCTTTTTACATTGTTCCCCTTGGTGGCAGATATCACAATAGCACTCAGTTTCACTACCATCATCAAAGGATGACAAATTTTTGGGCACAACACAGGTTTTTTCTCCCTATGCGGCGCGGCACTTAGGATTGGGAGCCCCAAATCACAAATGGTTTGCATTTTTGGATTCAGCATGAAAAATCATGCCTTCTGGTGCATGGACAAGAATTTTGGGTAAGTTTTGAGTCCCTAGGAGGTCAAAAACACCCTAAAAATGACCTCTCTACCCCTAATTTCACACACAGAAAGTAGTCTTGGGAGATTGAGGTTTTGGAGGGGAAAATGGGCACCAAATTCAGAAATTCCACTTGGGTTGGAAAGTAGACAGATAGGGCTTTCCAACAAGCCAACTTGAGCTCAATTTGGACTTCAAAAATTGCCCCAATATCAGCACCAAAGTAGCGCGGCACATATAGAAATTGGCGCGGCGCACAGAGGTTTTTTGCCCAATTTTTCATCTTCCAGCTCAGAAATTCGATCAGTTTGACTAGTTTTGCTTTGTGATGTAATTTTTGACTTATCTTGATGTAATTGAGTGAACATGATGTAATTTTGGCACTTAGTTACTTGTTCTAGAAGATTCTTTCACCAAAGAGTGAAAATTTAATGAATGAATCAGTTTCCTACCTTATAGAGGCAAGTTGTTTTGATCGCCAAGATTTTAGTGCTTTGTTTAGAATTGGTTGAAACGGCTCCTAGAAGGATGAGCTCGACCCCTAGAGGCAAGGGAAGAGGTTGGCTTGTCTATATTATGTAATTTCTAAGTCATTTTCAGGGTTGGACTCTTGGGAAAATTTTGGCACTCTATTGTACATTCACTTCTGCATTTTTGGCTAAGGAAAGACCAGGGTTTTGCAGCACTATTTGGGATCCATGTGGCTTTATGTTTTGATGGTGTGCTTCTCTGAGTAATTGTAAGTTTATCTAGTGTTATGTGTATCATTTTCATGCTTCTTCTTCTGAATTTGAACAAATGAGTAATTAAGGTAGAATCCATAACTGTTATGCTCTGCCTTTGAATTTGTTTAAATTTTCATGTTTTCATCTCTTTAAGGAGAATTATTGAGACTCTCTTGCTCTCCTTAGCTCCTCACCAGCCTGATCTATTCATCTCACTCACTTTAAAGCATCAAAATGATTGCCTTCCTTGCCCCAATCAGAACTCTGCAGAAACTGTGCCTCATCCCCGAGCCCAAATTTGCCTTTCCCATTTTTTCAACAAAAACCCTCAAAAAACCAAATCAAATCCCTGCACTTAATACCTAGCCTAAGATCAGTTGCAAATTTAGTCATCTTGAGCCTCATTGATTACCTTTTGCCGAGACTGACCCAGAGAGAGCCCTCTCCTATCCTCATAGGGCTAGCTACGAGGCTGAGCGTGGTTTGATGTGGACCTAGAACCTTGTCTTTTCAGCTTGAGACAAATATAGGCTCTAACATAGTGGCAACCATACTGGGGAAAAAATGGTTTTCTTGTTGATGTCATTGGTTTTCTAAGCTACAGACGAAGCCTGAAGTCATGCCAGGTATCCTTCGAAACACTTTTGCTTTGCATTAGCGCAAGTAGATAAACGCTACTTCAGTCAATCTTCGGTCTAGCTTGTAATCGTGACACTTGATTTGCGAATCACCCGAGTACTTTTGAAAATTCTAAGCTTTGGATGATAGGTTTAGAATTTGATAGGCTGATCAAGTTTTTCTTGTTCCTTTGATTTCTTGAAAATAACACGCTGGCTTCAAAGAGATATACAAGAGCTAATCCAGATCCAAATCCTCCTCCTTTCTACGAGAATCCTAATCTGATTTCAAGAATTGTTCGCCAAGAGAGCTCTGTCACTCCCATGTTTAGATCTCATTCATGCTCGGCAATTTTTGAGTATCTTGAAGAGCTTGATTTTGATGAAAAGTTTGAATTGTCATTATTTAAAACCAAGTCTGAAAATGCTCTTGAGTCTATCGTCCCAAATCCGGATTTTCTTGCTGCTCTAAACATTGAAAAATCTAATAAGTCTATTGAAAATTTCATTCTAAGACAACTCCAAACTGATATTGAGGCTGCAAATATAATTGATTTTCTAGAAGCTGCATCTGCAACTCTTGGAACTATTTCAACCCCATCTAGCTCAAGGGTTCCAACGGAGCCGCCTTTCATTCCCACCCTTCCTCCGCAGCCTAACATTGCTGATCAAAAGTCTGCTGTAAATTCACCTCCATCTACTCCTTCTACATCTAAAATTGTTTCACCTCCACATACACCTCCTCATACACCTCACACATCAGCTGCTCCCACTCCTCCATCATCCCCCAGACCAAATCCACCAAGAGCAATGGCTGCTCGGTTTGCACCTCTCGCACTGCCTCAAGTTTTGAATGACATGCCCGCAGATTATCAGAGCAAAATTCCTTTGTTTGATGGCACACCTTAGGGTATCACAGCTCAGCAACACGTGGACAAAATGACAGATTTCTTCGATCTTCATGAGATCGATGAAGAAAATGTGACCATGAGGTTATTCGTGCAGACTTTCGATGGAGAGGTAAGAAAATGGTTCAGAGATTTTCCGGCCAGAAGTGTTCCTACATTAGAAGACCTTAAAAGATAGTTTTTGGAACGATGTGAAGTGAAGAAAGATCCGCTGCAAATCACTTCTGAATATACCAAGATAAAGCGAAATGCTGGTGAGTCCGTTGAAGACCATTGTATTAGATTCAATGTGGTTTATAATGAAATTCCGGATGACTTAAAGCCAACTAGAAGATCAGCTTTGCTTAAGTTCCCAGATGGCTTTAATCCGGACATGGCTTATCAGTTGAGGGAAAGAGATCCAGCTACCTTAGAAGAAATGCAGAAAATTGCCATTCGTGTTGAGGCAAATTTGAATGACAAGCGAGCTAGAATGAAAGCTGAAAAGAAAGTCTCAATAAAGGAGGAAGCTTCTACCTCAAATCAGGTGCTACGCAAGGTAGAAAAGATGATTGAAAGGTTGACACTTGATAAGCCCGAACTGCAGATTCTGAATCCTAATTTCCGTGGCCAGCAGCAGCCACAATTTAGAATCAAACAGCGTGAGTAGTGAGCACAAGAAACGGCATCACAACAGCAGCAAGTAAAGACACCTCTTCAGCAAAATTTTGTTGGCCCCGAATCAGATGATGAAGACCATGTAATAGGGGAAGAAAATCACTTCTTCACTCCAGATGATATGCCCACATTTATCACTGAAGATGATGAGTATGCAGAAAGTTCAGCGGTACAGCATGATGTAGATTTTATCTTGTCGAATGACACAACTCTTGAAGAGGAGTCGGATGAGTATCAAAGAGGGTATATGCATGCCTTTTCCACCCAGCAGCGTCATTATTCATTAAGAAACAGAAATGTCCCCATCAATCCAATCCAAAAGAGAAAGGAAGGTCCAGCATCTAAGAATGAGTCACCGGTTGCACCAAATAAAGGAAAAGAAGTTGTTGATCCAATTCCTAAAAAATCTCCATCGGCAAATGAACGAGTCAATCAGCCCATTGCACCAAAAGATAAAGCGGAGAAAAAAGAAGTTCCAGCCAAAGAGGTAGAGAAGACTTCCACTTTTAGTTTAGAAAATGAGATTTCTAAATTAAAGGTATCTATTCCTTTAACAGAGCTGATGAGGAACAACTATTATAGAGGGCAGGTTTCCAAAATTCTGAATTTTGATCCAATGTCCGACATGGTGAGTGTGGAAGATGATAAACCTGAACTGATTTTTGGACCAGCATTGAATGGTGAGTCTCCCGACAGTGACGTGCCTCCTTTTTATATTAGTTTGAGAGTGCATGAGTTTGTTTTGCATAATGCTATGTTCGATTCCGGCGCTTCCCACAATCTTATGCCAAAAGCTATCATGGAGAAGTTGGGTTTGGACATTACCAAGAAGCACCATGATCTCTATTCGTTTGATTCTAGCAGGGTGAGATGTATTGGGCTTATTAAAGACTTGGTGGTTAGTTTGGATCAGATTCCGGCTAAGAATATTTTGATGGATGTTGTTGTAGCAGACATTCCTCCCCGATTTGGTATGCTTCTTTCAAGGTCTTGGGGAGCAAAGATCAAAGGAACTATGTAGCTCGATTTCTCCTATGCAACAATTCCAGTATTTGGCCAAATGAGAAAATTGTATCGTGAGCAGAAAATGAAATACATGATTACAAGCAAGGAGAAACCAATTAATCATCTGATTAATTATGTACATACAGATCTCGAGTCTTTTGTTTTGTATTCAGATAGTTTCAATGATATTGATAGTCAGTTAGTTGTAGCAGATGATATTCCAGAAGTAGCAGAAAATTTCAGAGAAGTTTTAAAGAGGGAAGGACAAGAACATGGAAATACCGTTCAGCAAATAGAAAAACATGATGGACAGTAAGCAGAAAAAACAGAGGAGAAAGAGTTTCAGCACTTAGAAGAAGAGGAAGATGGCCTATGGACCATGGATTTCGATGGCGCAGTAGGAAATGATGGTGCTAGAATTGTCATTTGGGTATGCAGTCCTTTTTCTACTCCAAACAAAGTGTCGAGTAACATGCGGGTATGTTCTTACAAACTTGCTTTTCATTGCTCGAATAATGAAGCTGAGTATGAGGCTTTGATTGCTGGCCTAAAGATCTTAAGAAAGCTAAATTCTAAGAGGATTGTTGTATATGGCGACTCCGAGTTGGTGATTAAACAAGTTAAAGGCAAATATCAAGCAAAGCATCCTCGGATGCGGGCATACCGGAATGCTGTTCTAGACATTTTGAAGCTTTTTTCAGATTACACTTTGACATGTGTGCCTCGTATTCAAAACAGTATTGTTGATGCTCTTGCTAAGGCAGCAAGTAATTTGAAGATTCCTATGAACTCAAGTAACAAATTTGAAATCCATGTGAAGCACCGTCCCACTGTCCCGGACAATTAGAGATATTGGCAAGTTTTCCAAGATGATGAGGAAATCAATGATTTTCTGCAAAACAAAGGTAAATTCAAAGATACCTCAATTGATGTAGAGCATGATGATGGTAAAGACGATGTGCAGACAAATCAAATGGAAGTGTTGCAGCTCAAGGATAATGTGATTCCTAAAGGTTTGATACCTTTAGAAGAGCTCTTTGATCATACGACGTAGCCCGCAAACCCGCATTGCAGCCAATAGAAAAGGGAGTTGAAGACGTGAACATTGGAACAGCCGAGCATCCAAAGATGGTAAAGCTGTCCAAAGCATTGTCACCGAATGTAAAGGACAAATATATCAGTTTGTTGTCATCTTTTGCTGATGTGTTTGCTTGGGACTATTCTGATTTGAAGACATATGATACAAATATAATTCAACACACTATTCCTATTAAGCCTAATCAAAAACCGTTCAGACAGAAGTTAAGAAGGCTTAATCCAAAATTGTTGCCATCCATTGAGAAGGAAGTTAACAGGTTGTATAAATCAGGAATCATTGTTCCCATTCGATAAATTACACTGGGTGAAAACTCCCAGTGCACCGCGCGCTCTATGTGCGTCGTGCCACCTGCTATATGCGTCGCACTGCCTCCAAGTTACACAATCGGCCTCTTCCACTCACTGTTTTTCTCTTGCACTTTCAAAACACAATTTCTCCCTTGGATTATGAAAGGCACTTGTTGCAAAGGGATAAATAGTTTTGAAATATCTTGACAAGAGATGATTTAAAGAAGATCGGTCTTCTAATTTGGTGCCCGTGCGAAAGAAGACCGGTGAGATTCGTTTGTGCATATTTTCGAAATCTCAACAAAGTTTCATTGAAAGATAATTATCCACTACCCAAAATGGATCACATACTTCAGCGAGTAGTTGGAGCATCTCGCATGTCACTACTTGATGGTTATTCTGGATATAACCAAATTTTAGTCCATGAAGATGACCGAGATAAAACAACGTTCACCACTCTGTGGGGAACATTTCATTATGCAAAAATGCCTTTCGGTTTGAAGAACGCAGGTGCCACCTTTCAGCGGGAAATGGACTTGGCTTTCGCAAATGAGAAGGATGTTTTCTTGGTTGTGTACCTTGATGATTTGATCGTTTTTTCCAAATCATATGAAGAACACTTGCATCATTTGAGAATCGTCTTTGAAAAGTGCAGAAAATATGGTGTGTCGTTGAATCCTAAGAAGAGTTTGTTTGCCATGGATGAAGGCAAACTACTTGGGCACATTATCTCAAAAGATGGCATCCGTATTGATCCAGCACGTGTGGAAGCGATTTAGCAAATTGATCTGCCCCGGAATAAGAAGGAGATCCAATCGTTTAATGGTAAGATGAATTTTCTGTGCCGTTTTGTTCCTAATCTTGTTGAACATCTAAGGGAGATTACAAACATGCTTAAGAAGGACAGCCAAGTGTCATGGACGGAAGAGGCTGTAAAATCTTTCAATTTAGTAAAATTGGCTCTTTCTTCAGCTCCGGTTCTAATCAGCCCGGATTATACTCAGGATTTTATATTGCTTTCATTTGCTTCGGATCATACTATTGCAGCTGCGTTAATGCAGAAAAAAGATGAGCATGAAAGACCCATTGCCTTTTTCAGCCGGACTACAAGAGATGCTTCTTTGAAATACAATATTATTGAGAAGCAAGCCCTTGCACTTGTAAAAGCACTAAAAGATTTCCGTGTGTACATTTTGCATTCTCATATTTTAGCTTATGTTCCTAACGCTGCTGTCAAAGATGTTTTGGTTCAGACTGATCCTGAAGGAAGACGTGGCAAGTGGATAGTAGCTTTGCTGGAGTATGATGTGGAGATAAGGCCCACAAAGCTTGTTAAAGGTCAGGGATTGGCGAAGTTGATGGCTGAATCAAATCTGCACGTCTTAGACATAAATCTGATCACTGCTATGTCTGATGAAAATGAAGAGAGTTCGTCACTTCAGGTATCAGAAATGTTTATTCTTTCTCCATGGTATTCAGATATTATATATGTCCTTCAGAATTTGTCCGCACCACCTGGTATGGCTAGAAACAAAGCCATAACTCTTAAGTTGAAGGCCGCTAAGTTTTGTATTTTGAATTCTGCGCTTTATTGGAAAGATCCTAGTGGCGTTTTGTTAAATTGTTTGGTGGAAGAAGAAGTAGTGAAGCAGGTCATGGAGGATTTCCATAAAGGAGATTGTGGAAGTCACCTTTTTTGGAAAACAACGGCAAATAAAATTTTGAGGGCTGGATACTATTGGCCAACATTGTTTGCTGATGTGTTCAAGACTGTTAAGAGATATCATAACTGCCAGATTTTTGAAGGGAAACAGAAATTACAACCATTGTCGCTTAAGCCCATTGAGGTGAGTGCCCCTTTTCAGCAGTGGGGGTTGGATTTCATTAGTGAAATTCATCCTTTTTCTTCAGGTCAACATAGATGGATCTTCATAGCGACAGATTACTTCACGAAATGGATTGAAGCAATTCCCACCAGGCAAGCTACGGATGCGGTAATAATTTCATTCCTAGAAAATAATATTTTGTCTCGTTTTGGTTGCCCAAATAAGTTAATCACTGATAACGCAGCAGCTTTCAAGTCAAAAAGGATGGTTGAGTTTTGTAGTAAATATCATATTACTTTGGGGCACTCAACCGCCTATCATCCACAAGGCAATGGATTGGCGGAGTCTTCAAATAAATCTTTGGTCAACATCATTAAGAAGATGTTGGAAATGAACAAGAAAAGTTGGCATAAGAAGCTGGTCCATGCACTTTGGGCAGATCGAGTGAGTCAAAAGAAATCCATTGGTATGTCCCCCTTTGAGTTAGTTTATGGAGTTGACACAGTGTTCCCTACCTCTCTTGCAGCTCCGGTAGTCAAACTTCTCCAAGAGGCAGGTAGTGAAGAGGATCCAATGCAAAGAAGACTAAATCAAATGATCCACTTGCAGCAGACATGGGAAGATGTTTTTCAGAACACATTCAAGTTGCAAGAGCAAATTAAAAAGATTTATGATAGAAAAGCAAAGGCAGACACATTTCAGTTGGATGATGTAGTGTTAAAGTGGGATGAAAGGAATGAGGAAAAGGGCAAGCACGACAAGTTCAACAATCTCTGGAAAGGTCCTTTTAATATTGCAGCGTATCGGGGTCAGAATGCCTTTCTTTTGAAGGAGATGAACGAAGAATATTGTCCAGGAGGGCCGGTCAATAGTCGGCTACTTAAGCGGTACCTTTTCTGAGATTTTTCTACTGTTTCATTCTCATTGTAAATACCTTTTTATTTCAGTTTCAGTGCAAGTGTGTGCTGTAATGTTTTCTTCTGTCTGGGGCCTGAAGTGAAGGCTATAATTCTAAAGAAAGGTTTCAGTTTTGAGTTCAGTTTGTCGAGTCAGTTTTTCAGTCATTTTAGTGTTATCATCGAGTCATTTTCAAGTCAAGTTTCAGTCAAATAAATTGAGTTAGAAGTCTTGTATTGTTTGTCGGAATAATGACTCCATAGCCCAATGGACGAAGGCACTGTCTAGCTCTTCCAGAGATCTGCCATTCTTGGCACCTCCAAGGAGCTACCATCCCCATTGGAGCCAATGTTAGAGTCAGTTTGGCCATCCCTCCGTCAGAGATCAAAACTCTTTTTGCATTTCATGTTTAGGTGTCTCATCGCTTTCGATCACTTGCATTTCGCTAGGGGCATGCCATTTTCTGACGGAAGGGTTTGGTGTTCTTGTTTTCCTCATGCTTGTACCTGCCCGGGCTAGTCAAAATTTCTCTATGTTCATCAAAGTTCATTTCAGTCATTCATAGTCATTATGCTATTTTGGTCAAAAAGAGTTATTTTAAGAGTCCAGGTCTAGTGGTTGGTCTTCAAACATGTCGAATAATGCCCACAGGCCATGAGGATGGTTTTTGAAGAGGTTCCTAGTTCAAAAGCTCATCAACAAACACATTTGAGGACATTTCATGTTCAAAACTCTGTTTTGAATAAGAAATTGTCGAATTCATTTTTGTAATAATCATGTATTTTTTCGCCATGGAATTTTCAAAGTAGGCTCTGGTTTTCCTTTGCCAAACATCAACGTCAACATCCCTATAAAAAACAACCAAGTTCATCAATTCAAAACTCAGAAAGTCAATGAGACAGCCAAAAGACAGAGTTTCATTAACAGACAAAGTGCCATAGTCAAAAACATTATGAAGTGGGTTTTTGAAGAAGCAAAAATTTAACCCATGACTCCCAATGTCTTTATAAAATATTTTCACAAGCAAACAAAGTCATTGTGCAACTCAAGGTTATAGAGAAGCATTGAAAAGTCATTGTGAGAAGCTAGTGCGTGTTTGGAGTGAGATTGGAGGCGTTTTCCAAAGCGCGGCGCACACACAGAGGGGCGCAGCGCACATACAAAGCGCGGCGCACACAGCGCTACCCCACAGTGTTAAATTAACACGGGCGCGACGCATATACCAAGCACGGTGCACTGGGTTTGTTGCGCGGCACACACCCACAGAGGCCCGAAATTGTTCCCAATTGCATCAAATATTTTGGAATTCCTTCCAATTTCTAGGTAGGGTCTATCTCTTGGCTTGTTCATCCAATTTTGTGGATAAGATGATGGTTATGGCCATTTATAATTGCAATAAAAAAAAAAGCCTAAACCCTACCACTTGAAATCACCAAAGCTATTGCTCTAGGGTTGAAGACTTGTTGTGTTGATGCCAAGGTTCCTCTTTCACCTCTCAATTTTTCACTCCTTTCCATTGTTCCCTTCCCCCCTATCTCATTTTTCCCTATTTTCCCTACCCTAAAACATTACTAAACCCATATTCCCTATCCCTCCACACATTTGTCAACTATAAAATCCCCAAACCCTCCTACATATCCTTGAACAAAATTTCCCCCCATAACCCCTATTCCCATCATATTATTCCCCTTCCTAACACTACCTTTTTACATTTTTCCCCTTGGTGGCAGATATCACAACAGCACTCAGTTTCACTACCATCATCAAAGGATGACAAATTTTTGGGCACAACACAGGTTTTTTCTCCCTGTGCGACGCGGTGCTTAGGATTGGGAGCTCCAAATCACAAATGGTTTGCATTTTTGGATTCAGCATGAAAAATCATGCCTACTGGTGCATGGACAAGAAGTTTGGGTAAGTTTTGAGTCCCCAGGAGGTCAAAAACACCCTAAAAATGACCTCTCTGCCCCTAATTTCACACACAGAAAGCAGTCTTGGGAGATTGAGGTTTTGGAGGGGCAAATGGGCACCAAATTTAGAAATTCCACTTGGGTTGGAAAGTAGACAGGTAGGGCTTTCCAACAAGCCAACTTGAGCTCAATTTTGACTTCAGAAAGTTCCCAAAAATCAGCACCAAAGTAGCGCGGTGCATATAGAAATCGGCACGGCGCACAGAGGTTTTTTGCCCAATTTTTCATCTTCCAGCTGAGAAATTTGGCCAGTTTGACTAGTTTTGCTCTGTGATGTAATTTTTGACTTATCTTGATGTAATTGAGTGAACATGATGTAATTTTGGCACTTATTTACTTGTTCTAGAAGATTCATTCACCAAAGAGTGAAAATTTAATGAATGAATCAGTTTCCTACCTTATAGAGGCAAGTTGTTTTCACTGCCTAGATTTTAGTGCTTTGTTTAGAATTGGTTGAAACAGCTCATAGAAGGATGAGCTCGACCTATAGAGGCAAGGGAAGAGGTTGGCTTGTCTATATTATGTAATTTCTAAGTCATTTTCAGGGTTGGACTCTTGGGAAAATTTTGGCACTCTATTGTACATTCACTTCTGCATTTTTGGCTAAGGAAAGACCAGGGTTTTGCAGCACTGTTTGGGATCCATGTGGCTTTATGTTTTGATGGTGTGCTTCTCTGAGTAATTGTAAGTTTATCTAGTGTTATGTGTATCATTTTCATGCTTCTTCTTCTGAATTTGAACAAATGAGTAATTAAGGTAGAATCCATAACTGTTATGCTCTGCCTTTGAATTTGCTTAACTTTTCATGTTTTCATCTCTTTAAGGAGAATTCTTGAGACTCTCTTGCTCTCCTTAGCTCCTCACCAACCTGATCTATTCATCTCACTCACTTTAAAGAATCAAAATGATTGCCTTCCTTGCCCCAATCAGAACTCTGCAGAAACTGTGCCTCATCCCCGAGCCCAAATTTGCCTTTCCCATTTTTTCAACAAAAACCCTCAAAAAACCAAATCAAATCCCTGCACTTAATACCTAGCCTAAGATCAGTTGCAAATTTAGTTATCTCAAGCCTCATTGATTACCTTTTGCCGAGACTGACTCAGAGAGAGCCCTCTCCTGTCCTCGTAGGGCTAGCTACGAGGCTGAGCGTGGTTTGATGTGGACCTTGAACCTTGTCCTTTCAGCATGAGACAAATCTAGTCTCTAACACTTTCTAAACCTTTAATCACCTTAAAGGAAAAGAATCAATCAATATTGTTGTCCCAACAGAAACCTAAAAGAAATTCGAATCCCCAGCAACGTTGCCAGTCTGATGTTGTACCTCTGAGATAGTAGTGGGTCAGCTACCAATGCCAGAGAATCTAAAATAATTGTTTTGGGGTTTTTGATTTTAGTTTTGGAAGACCAATGAATGAAGACAGATTTAGAATTGAAATACTTAATCCTTTGGATAATATTAATATCTCAGCAAAGGGCTGCTATAAAGCTTTACACAGTGATATAGATCAAATGGTGGTGAGAAGAAGACAAAAAATAATATGATTATCATAGTTTCCAGACTGTAAACAGAATAATCATAAGTATGAAAACCTTCTAAACTACATTCCAAAGATTCAAGGCAATATACTTAAGCTTACAAAAAAGGCTGATGATTTATTGATTAGAGGGGATTAGCTAAAAAGACAGTTCATTAATCCATTCTCTTCATAAATGATCACTTCAGGAGCTTATAGGAATAGATTGAGACACAATTATTCCTACCTAGATATCTCTATAAGTCATAAGCATATGAAGAAAAACATAATGATTGATAATTGGAAAAACTTATAGGATAACACAAACTCCGTAAAACCAAATTCAGAATCCTCTGCTTTGTATTAAGGTTCCAGAAACATTGAGTACATCAAGTGTCTAGAAAAGCTTCCTTCAAAGGTGAAACCATGTTCAAAGTAGAATGAACATTCACTACTTAACAAGCAATGAATAATAAACCTTTAACAATGAACCCTTAACAACTCAAGAAGAGAGTTACTTATACAATAATGAAACTAAGAAAATATCCTAAAACTGATTAAGATTTATTCTAGGAAAGGAAAGATCTTCATGCAAGAAGATAGGGGCAGCTATTGAATTGCTTCTTGTTGTCCCTTTTATTCAAGTTGTGTTGGCTTTGTTATTTGATATTTTTCCCTTTAAGCTACTTGATTGTTTGTATACTTTATGATGGTTGATTCCTTCATTTGATCTTTCATCCGATACTCTTTAAACTCTGTGAATATCCTTTGGCCCTACTAAGTAACCTTACTGTGTTCCTTTTTACCTTTACTGTGCATTTCAGGATTTTTTACTATGTTTTTCAACAGGTAGATCTTCGTATTTGTCTTCAAACTATATGCAGGATTTTTCTTTGTAAGCCCGGAACAGGAGTTTTTACCTGCAAAACACATAAATTGTTAAGAAAACATAGGTGATAGAGAAGGACATCAATGGCTTTATTGATCTCGAAAGGATATTGGAAGGAGTCCAGAGCGTATCGAAAGGTAAAACAATGGTTTTATTCGTTGCAGAGGCTTATGGAGGCTTCACTGTGTGAACAGGCGAAAAAAAGCCAAAATGGTGATTTTTGCGTTTAAACAAAAAAACAGCTTTCTTTTTGAAATATGGCGAAAAGTGAACAGTAGTCATTTTGTCATTATGCGGGAGGTGGTTTTGGTTTTCATTGCACCACTTATGAGGTGCAGGCGATTTTAGGAGGGGTCACCTGATGCAAACTGAACCTGACACGTAGCAAGGGGAGGTTAGTGGAATACCGCTTTTCGAGTGGGTAATGCTCGGACAGAGAGCCAACCAAAAATTGCTGAGGTTCGTTGGTTTTGAATAAACATGATCCGACGGTGGTGGAG
This sequence comes from Pinus tabuliformis, assembly GCA_031772625.1. Taxonomy (NCBI): domain Eukaryota; kingdom Viridiplantae; phylum Streptophyta; class Pinopsida; order Pinales; family Pinaceae; genus Pinus; species Pinus tabuliformis. The sequence continues at coordinate 1,125,748,973 of CM062813.1, read as the reverse complement.
TGAAAGAGTAGCACGGAGGGGCCCAGTGATTAATTATGTAGGTATGTCTTTATTATGGGTTAAAAATAGAGATTAGAAGGGTTTTATTTTTAAACAAAGGTTTAGGTTGTTTCTTCGTTTAAATCATAAAAACAGTTTAACAAAGAAATCCTTTGCAAAACAAGGTATGGCGAACTTGAAAGAGTATGAATTCGGGCAGATAGATGACGTCGGGTTCGGGTTCATCACATATTGCAATCGCAGTTTAGTGGAGGAAGGCATGTCGTAAAGGAATGCAATAGGGGCCGGACGCGATGTGGAAAATAAAACATGGATAACACTACGTCGGGTCTGGGTTCCCATCGCATATGGGAGATCGCAATGGCATAGGGTATATGCTTTAGTCGGGACTTACGATGGGGGAGGATGCGAAATGGGTAATGAATTATGATATATATTTGTGTTGGGTCCGGGTCCATCACGCATCACATATCACAATGCGGGGAGAGTGGATGCATGTTGAAAAGCTTGCGACCTGCCGATATGTGGTATTTTATTGAATACATAGTTTTATAATAAAACTAATGGTTTCGGGTTATTTAATAAAGGTAGTTAATAATATATGGGAAAGGGAAATTTTAGGGGTTTAATACTATAAGTTAGCGTTAATATGAAACATGAGCGGAAAGGGAAAATACACTAAGTACAATGCTTTTATGAGTTATTTGCTTTCACAGATATATATATATATATATATATATATATATATATATATATATATATATATATATATATACTTAGGCTAAACATCCTTTTGTGGGTTTTTTGGTCAAAAGGGGATTTAACATGGGGTTTTCACTTTTCCTAGGCAAAAAGGATTTTGACCTTAGGAAAAGGGGTTTTTATGGAAAGTGGATTAATATGAACTGTGTGAAGGTGGGAAAGGGAAATTAGTAAATGTAGGGATGAATGGGGATGAGGGAAGTTAATTAATTGATCTTGTAGACCTTCATTTGCTTTGTGTAATTGCCTCACGGACATAGAAACATATGGTAAAATATGATAAATGTACATTTTTTCAAATCAATCAACATACTTTTGTAACCTTTCTTCTACTTACCCTTTGCTTATCCTACCATTTTTTTCTTCACTTAATGCATGCATTTAAGCTAGCAAACCCTTTTCCTTTCTTTTTATTTTACAAAATAAAACTATCTAATTCTAACCTTATAACATCCAAGGGCTCAGATTAAACTGATGAGTACCTTATTATTCTCTACCTAACTACTGATCTGCCAAGATTAAACAATTTGGTCATATCTTTATTATCTAATTATAACATCAAATTTAAAGCATGAAGTAGTCAAGATTAAACTATTTGACTATCATGGGTTGTGACATTTATGACAAGCTACACACAACCATTATTTTGCAGAAAAAATAGTAGTGGCATTTAGACTTGCTCACTTTCAGAGTTTATTTGTTTTCTTTTCTTTCTAACCTAACTTTTTATTTTTGTCTTGATTTTTTTAGGACATCTAACCTAACATTTTCTTTGATATGGACATCATCATCAAGATACGTTCAAAAACATTTTGTTCAATATTGTTATGTCCATATCCTAACTTAACATTTTTTCAAATATTTTATCTTATGAAAACAAAAAAATGCTACAACAGACTGGACAGTGTGAACCTTCGAGGTTTTACCAGGGTGAGAGGAATCATTGGGAGCAGTGTTGGAGAATGAATTTTGTTTGGAAGAAGATTTTGCAAGCATCTGAGTCATTGAACCAATTACTCCATCAACAGGAGGTGTAGCTAGAGACTTAGATGTCGTCAGATCAGATGATGGTTTGGGAGCATCTATTAAAACATCATATGGTGTGCCGAATTGTGAATAGATGAGGTTTAGATACTGGACACACACGATGGCTTGTTCCTCAGTAATGCATCCACCCATAGTAATGTCCTCAATAATTTTTGTTATAGCTCCAAATCTCACTCTTATGGTTTATGATGCTGCACTCATGGCCTAGGGCAACCCCTCCTTCCAGACCTGGTCCAAAAATTTAAAAAATAATGTTTTATCCCTTATACGCAACATTGCCCTGCGTTAAACGCATGTATACGTGGGTAGGCATATACCCAACCCGCATATATGTATTAAAACACTTAAAAAAGTATAAAACTCCTTAATTTCGGGCAGAGATCGCGGGTTTTACCTGCTGATCACCTTTTAGTGCCCGTGGCCCAACTATTCCCAACCAACTCCCAACTAAAAAACTACTTTGGGAGAAGTATAAAAAGGCTTCAATGGGAAGGCCTAAGGGAGGAGAGAAGAGAGAGAAAGGTTATTATGCTGAGATTTCCCTGACCAGGTCTGAAGATCCTTGTGCCTCCTGCACTTCCCCCATTTGTACAGGAAACCCTTGTTTCCTTGTGTGTTGATGTCCATCCACTACTTGTGATATCATGGAGTAAGTCATGGAAGGAGTTTGTTAAAGGCTTGAGGCTAGACGAATCCGGAAGAAGGCTTTGCTTGGAGCTTGCGAAAGGACGACTCAGGTGAAATTATTCCTTTTCTGTACTTTATTTGTCTATAATAAAAGAAACACATGTCTTGGTTCTTGATATAAATCTTCTTCATGTTTATGATATTCATGTTAGAATTCATATGTGAATGGTTGTTTAAATTTCATAACTAACTACCTTTCTTTATAATATGAAGATGGCTTCTTTATTAGGTTTAGTCCATATACTATTGTACTCTCCAGAATTGGTTGTTTTGCAGGTCAAAGGAGCAAAAGGAACTCGAAGAAGGGTTTGGACCCTAAAGGACCTTCTCAAACGTAGGACCTCAGGTACGCCCCTTATCATAGAATTTGCTTATAATAGCATAATGGTTGTGTGAATGTGTGTTTCTCTGTATAGACAACTTTCAGTCTGCTAGGGTTTCAACCCAAAATCCCTAGGGGAAAATTTCCCTTAACAAAATTGGCGACTCCACTGGCGACAACACTGTTGTTGTTCCTAGTTTGGGTGTTTTCAATCCAATCAGGGCTCAGCTGCCTGTTTGCTTGCTGTTGCTGTGTGGTATGTTCTTGAATTCTAAGTTTTGCCAGTTTCTTCAGACTGTTTTTTATTTTTCTTGAAATCTTTTATATACGTTGTTTTTCTTGCTTACAGAGGTGTATATACGCATGTTTCCTTAAGTGAACCCGCGTATACGTAGGTTTCCTTACGCACAGTCGTGTATACACGCAATCTGTACATCAGTACAGTCGCGTATATCTTGCAATTTTCAAGATTTTTAAATCTTTTTGTCTCTGAAGGTCTGTCTGATGGTTTGATTCAGTCTTAAACAATCACTTTCCAGTATCAGTTGTTAGTTTTACAGCAAGCATCTTGTTCCAAATTCTCTCTGATTGTAAGAAGTGTTGGTCTTGTTTTTGTTGTTGCAAGCGTCATCGTTTTTGCTTAAGCACGCAAGATTTCTTGCTGGGAATCTTGGCTGCTCTGATTCATCAGGGCGGTAAGATTGATCTCAATCTTTGTGTTAAATCTTGTTTTTGGTGACTTTTTGTTTGCTTGACAAAACCGCTTTTTGTGACCATCCACTTTTTGTTTCATGAAAGTTGTTGATTGATGCTTTCTTGAAAATTTGTCTTTTTGATCTTTTGGTCTTTGTTGCCAAAGCTTTCATTGCTACTTTTGATTGTTAAGAGCATCTTTAAACACATTTCTTTTTGTTGAGTTTTCATCCATTGTGTGGTGTCAACTTGCAAAAGTGTTTGTTGCCTATTCTTCAATCACAAAGTTTCAGTCTTGTTGAGAGCATTTTTGAAAAGACATCTTTGTTGTTGCTTTTGAAGAAAACTTTTTGAAAAACTTGGTTTTGCTTTCTTGAACTTTGTTTTGATTTGGTTTCCTTTTAGTCAATGAAAGTGTGTTTTTGTTTGTCTTGAAACTTGTTTTTAGTGTTTAGACGAAATGAATGGTAGCATCTCATATTCCATCTAAACATTTTAAGTGGAAAAATAAAAATTGATAAGCAAGCAACTTTCATTTCTTGATTTTAGAGTAGTTTTGAGTCTTGCATCAGCATATACTTGTTGCATTAGGATAGATTTGCAGGCATCCATAGCTTTGTTAACTTTTGTGAGTGTGACGCGTGAATTAAAGAAAGGAAAAGAAAATTTGTTTTATTAGAAGTTCCTCTAAACCTTGTAGAAATTTCTTTTCATCGAAAAATGAAAACAAGTGCATTTGCATGTAGTTTGGTTTTTATTAATTTCTTTTGCATCAAAACACCACTAGTTTCACTTCCGTTTATCCCGTGACTTAAAGAACAGCCCATTTTAAAATCAAGCACTAATTAAATTTCACTAAAACTTTTTTTTTATCAAGTTAGATACACCAACAAGTTTTAGGATTTTAGGGCCTTGGATTAGGCGAGTGGAGAGTTAACTCTCCAAGGCCATTTAAATTGTCAAACATAGGAGTCTGAATAGTGAGTGAAAATCCAATAGCGTTAGGAAGACCAGGAAAGCTCCAGATCTGGGAGTTAAGCACGAGGGTCTGTGAAGACAAGGAGGAGAGAGACCCCCTCTCCTACTTGTCCGAACTTACCTCACGACTATTCCACCTGGCTTCTGCGACGAGTTGGTATCCATAGTTGCTACTCCTAGGGATCTACACAGGTGGCTGCGGAGGGGAATCCCATGGCACCTGAGGTCGACGTTGCATCACTCTCAACGGTACTACTAGAGGGCACCCTTGCAAAGCTTGGGGGCTTGCACCGGCATAGGCTGTTGTTAGGAGGTCAGTGTAACTTCCTCTGTTATCTTCGCTGATAGGACTGGGCCCTCATCATCCCAAACTATCTTCGGAAGGCCCCTTAATTCACTTTCTTGTATTTTGGTGTCTGGTCCTAATCACTTGGAGCGGAAATACTTGGAATTTGTTTGACTGGATGATATCTTTAGGGACTTTATAGTGTGTGCTATGTGCTCTTAGTTGGCCTAGCTTTCAATTTTTGAGTCTTTAGTTAGATCTTAAGAAAAATTCAAAGTGGCTAACCGATCACCTAGACGGTCTCGAAGCCTTCGTGGTCTTTCACCACCAATTTTAGAGCCTTCTCCTAGAAGGCGCAGAGGTAATACTGCTGGTGGGTTTCGTCCCACGACAGTTGACGCATCAGGGATTGATCCTCCTCTCGGGGGAATTAGTGTTCAAGCAAGGCCTGACACTTCCACAGAACAAGAGAGGAACACTCCAGTTCTTTCTCAAGTTCTCTTTCAAACAGAGAATAACATAGAGGTAGAAGAACTCTCAGAGTCGTTAGTGGCTCCGAATTCTCCCCTACCATCTAGCCATCTGGAAGTATTACAATACGTTGGGACTCCGACGCATAGACTGTCAAGTCCAGGTCACATTACGCACTTACCGTCGATGACCACTACTAGAAGCATGGCTTCTACTACAAGTGCTACAACTATGCAGACTCCAACATCGGTACAAGGGGGAGGAACGATTTCCATCTCCTCTGCTTCTTTGTTTGGATCTTTTGCTACCACATCTTTAGTTGGGTCTACCTCCATTCCGTCCACAAGTGGAAATTCCCAAACCAATGCTTTTAGTTCTGGATTCTTCCCATTTGGCACCCATTCGCAGGGTATTCCATCAGTTCTATTTAGTGCCGCCACATCCATGATGGGTGGATCGACTTCATTCCAGGGTTTTCCTTTCGGAAGTGGTTATATACCACATTCCAACCCGATAATAGGATCCATGCCTTTTTCTTCTATAGGACAAAGAAGCAATCCTTTCCAAGGTTGGACTAACCCTGGGGTTAGTGGCGCGGGAACTGGGAATCCATTTTTCGGCCAACAGGGGAATAGGCCATACTCCATAGTTAGTTCGTTTCAAAGTATTCCTCCCTTAGCTTTAGCTTGGAATCCGTATAAGGGGTTATCAACTCCTTATAATCCTTTAGGAGGAAACTTTGCTGGTTATGGAGGCTTTGCGGTCGGAGTTGGTCAAACTCCGAATTTCACTGGATTACAAGGCTTGCCTTTTGGTTCAGCTGGTTCTGCCGGTTACTTGGGGCAGCCTGGTGCCTTCCAAAATCCAGGCCAATCTTTTCAGAACTTTGGGAGCTTCGCCCAATCTGGGTGGAATCCCCAAGGTCCTCTTAGGCTTCCGTTTCTGGCAACTTTGAACTTGCCAGATCTCACTAAGTTAACAAATGATCCAATCAAATACAATCCGACCTGGCCTTCGGTCCCAACCAAACTCCCTTCGGACATTCCAAAATTCGAAGGGAAGAGCGGTGAAGACCCAGGCGACCATGTAACCACATTCCATTTGTGGTGCTCATCGAACTCCCTGATTGATGACTCGATTAGGTTGAGACTTTTTCAACGCACCTTGATTGGTAATGCAGCCAAATGGTATATAGAGTTTCTAGGGGGTAGCTTTACATCTTTCGTTGACTTAGCTAATATTTTCTTAAATCATTTCCAGTTGCCTGTCCGTTATGATGCCGGAACTGAACTTCTGGCCACTTTTCGTCAGGATAAGGCAACCCACATTTCTGACCATATTCAGGAATGGAGATGGAGAAAGAGGCTCATTAAAGCCGAAATCCCTCTGGAGTACCGTCTCGAATGGTTTTTGAAATCTTTACAACCCGAGATCTCTAAGGATGTCTCCATGTCTAGAGTCTATTCTGAGGAGCAAGCCATTTTTAGGGCCCAGCAATTAGAATTGATCTACTCTCAGTCTGGAATCCTACAAAAATACTTTCCAGATGCTCCTGGGTCTAAGGTTGACATAGCCAAGTCAAAGCCAGGTCCCCATGCGGATGGTATCGTTGGGTCGGTAGACACAAATGCGGTGAACTTGTTGAACCAATTGCAGCAGTTGTCTTTACAAACTGCTTCTAACAACCAAGTCACATTGTCTAACCCTCTGGCTTCCCAAACCTCTTCGATTAATGCCGTCCAATCTGATAACCCCAAAGGAAATCAAAATTCCAATGGGAAAAAGAAAGGATGAGGTAAGAAAAAGAACCAGGATGGGAAGGCTGACGCAAATAAATCCGGCAATAATGCTGGTGGTGGTAGAAATGAGTCTAGAAAGAAAGTCAAGTTTCCATGCAAGTTGTGTAGTGGAGACCATTTAACTCACCTCTGCCCCAAGATTGAAGACACTCAACACTTGTTAGGGCAGCAAGGGACTTCTAGTTCTCAGGCTGTGTTAACCAACCCTTTTCCCCAAGGGCAGCAACTTCTTGCTGGCGCAAGTTCAAACCCTGGAACCTCCGCAGGGGGCAACCAGGAAGGGGAAAAATCATCAAATGTTTTCATGATGGGTTCTAACATCCATGTGGCTACTCGGTCACGTGATTACGGTGAAGCCGAAACTTCCAAGGACAAGACTGCTCCCGAAAATACCAACCTTCATATTGAGCGACCCCCTATCGAGACTATACCACGGATACCGAAAGGTTCCACTAAATGCGCGACTATTAATCCTAATGCTAGGGCTGCCCAGAATTACTCCATTGTTGAGGATCTGTCTCAGAGTCCGTGCGCCATGTCCGCTTTAGAGGTTCTCCAGTCGTGTCCGGCTCAACAAAGTGCTTTACGTTCCGCGATTGGGGCAGTCGATCCAACGAACTCTTTCGTGCTCACTTTAGACATGTTAAATGTCAAAAAGAGACTCCCTCATCATATGGCTTTCCAAATAAAGTCTACATACCGGAAAATTAACATTTTTCGTACCGTTATTGATGAAGGAGCTTCCACGTGCATCATGTCGATGTCATGCTGGAAGGCTATTGGATCACCTTCGACTGTTCCTTCACCTACCGTCTTGACTGCATTTGATGGTCATTCTCATAAGGCGCATGGGATTATCCCGGCCTTTCCTATATGTGTTGGGGGGAAGGTCATTAGTATTGAAGTAGAAGTCATAGATGCTAACCTAGACTACAATCTCCTCTTAGGAATGAACTGGGTATACAAAATGGACGTCGTTGTTTCGACTCTGTTTCGTGTCATTTGCTTTCCTCATGAGGGGAAAATCGTTAAGGCTGATCAATTGGATTATTGTCCAGTCGATCCTCAAGAAATATTTGACTCTACTGTTCCCTTAGTGGATAACCCTCATCCACCTACTGAGAATTTAGGAGTGGGGATGTATTCCTCATTGATGGGTACCTTTGATCTTCCCTCTCCTATCGCTAGAATCAATGTCGTTTCATCATCTAAGGAGTCTCCTCGAGAAGAGTTCTTCCGAACTCATTATTTTTCAGACCCTTGGACCTTGCCTTCACCTACGACCACATTAGTTGAAGGACAAGTAAATGGAATGGCATTCCCTATATCTGCAGCTGAGCTTAGATATCAGTCTATTGTCAACTCTGCAGATGACCACTCTACTCCTTTTTCAGAAGAGGAGTTAGATGGTGATGTGGCCCCAGCCTGGAGCCTTGATTCTACCTCTGCCTTGGACTACTTAGATTCGGTTTTACCTTCTGAAGAAGCAATCCTCGAAGAAATGATCGGTATAGATCGACTTTGGGAAGACTTACTCCATCGTTCATACTTTCTTCCTCCATTTCAGGTAGTAGAATCTAGATTCTCCGAGCTCTTTACTAGTGATGTTTGTACGGTGTCAAATCCTTTGGCTCCAGCACACATTCGTGCCGAAGGTAATATGTCGGTGATTTCAAAAACGATACCTATAAACATCTCTAGGGACCCTAACGTGATCGAGAACCTCTTCATCGGAATCGAATGTTCCCCTGAAGAGATTCAAATTTACACCGACCTTTTTAAGGAATTTCGAGATGTATTTGCTTGGTCTTATGAAGAAATTCCTGGCATTGACCCATCTATAGTTCAACATGAGATCAAGACGTATGAAAATGCCAAACCGGTTCGTCAAAGGCTTCGGCCGGTTAATCCTAGGAAAGCAGCAGCTATCAAAGCTGAAGTTGAGAAGCTGCTAAAGGCAGGTTTCATATACCCTGTTCCTCTTACTGATTGGGTTTCTAATCCAGTCCCTATGGATAAAAAGCAAGGAACAATCCGAGTATGCATCGATTTTAGGGACCTAAACAAGGCTTGTCTGAAAGATAATTACCCCACGCCATTCATTGATCAGATTATCGACGAGTGTGCAGGTAATGAGATTTTTTCCTTCATGGATGGTTTTTCTGGTTATAATCAAATTTCTATCCATCCTGAAGATCAACATAAGACAGCCTTTATATGTCCCTGGGGTACCTTTGCATATAGAAAGATGCCTTTTGGTCTTAAAAATGTTGGAGCCACTTTTCAGCGGGCCATGTCATATGCTTTCCATGACATCAAACACATCATCGAGGCATACTTGGACGATCTCGCTGCTCGTTCTCGAAAGAGAACTGATCACCCTAGTCATCTTTGAATGGTTTTCGAGCGATATCGTTTTTATAAAATCTGGTTGAATCCCAACAAGTGCGTTTTTGCGGTTACGTCCGGTTGGTTGTTAGGGTTCATTGTGTCAAATGAAGGGATTCGGGTTGATCCCTTCACGGTTGAGGCAATAGTTCAGTTGCCTCCCCCGTCCTCAATTCGACAACTTCAAAGTCTTCAAGGGAAGGCTAATTTCTTAAGACGGTTTATAGCGAACTATGCCAAGATCACTAAAGGGTTCATGCGTTTGCTACGGAAAGGAGTTCCATTTGTGTGGGACGACTTTGCGCAGCGATCGTTCAATGCTTTGAAAAAGGCACTAGTCTCTACCCCACTTTTGAGTCCACTGGATTATGGTAGGGACTTCCTTTTATATCTCGCTGCAGCAGAATCAACCATTGGTATGGTTCTCATTCAGGAGGACGATGCTCTCACCGAGCATGTGATTTATTATCTGAGTCGAGGCTTAATAGGTCCTGAACTTCGCTATTCTCCAGTTGAGAGGTTGGCTTTGGCAGCTGTCCATGCTGTCCAACGGCTCCGTCATTATATCCTGCTATGCAAAACTTTTGTCTTAGCGGCGGTTAATCCATTTCAATTTGTCCTCAGTAGTGTTGTTGGGAAAAGTATCCAATATGGAATGACCCTATCCCACTCTAAGGGTGATAGTACCTCAGCAACAATCAAAGAAAAGCTATTCGAGATTACTTCTTTATGAGATGTAAGAGAGAGGAGAAAGAGATCCACTAACCGTTATCTTCCGCTAATGATTGATCCAATCTTCCCTCTTTGCTGCTTGCTCCCAGCTCCTTGCTCTTTCACTAGCCCAGCTACACAAAGATCCTACAAAAGCACAAGAAAAGGAAACTACAAGAAGCATACATCCATAATTGATTCAAGGATTAGAATAAATCAAATATACAAGCATCAATACGCCACAGAGACACATGCATATAGAAGAACCTCAAATGCTTTATTAATGGAAGAAGTAAAGTTCTGAGAGTGTTACAACCATAAGAGGCCCAATCCAGCAACACCTCCCAGCAGAAAGAAATCTCCTCTTCACCTCCTTCAAAGCAATCACCCAATAGTTCTATGCACAAACCTACAGCACTTCCTTACATTCACAAGATTCCAGCCTCCTTAGACCTCATGAGAGAGCTCTATATATAGGAGTTTTGGAGAAAGGATGAGTCAGCTTGAGGCTGGCATGAAGCTGACTAGTGTCCTCTCCCACTTCAGTTATTCTTCAGTTCTTGAGTCCACTTGGAGTTTCTTGCTTCCACTTGGAGATCTAGATCCTCTTACTCATCACAAGGCGAATTCCCTGATCCAAGTGTCATTTTGGAAGCTTCCTGGGCATTTGACACCTTGCAGAATGACTGTGCCACTTGGCCAATCTCGCCCAGCGCAGGTAGCGTTCATTGCTTTTGACATTCAGTGCAGGTACAAAGTGGAGCAGTTGACATTCAGCGCAGATGCTCAGTGGAGCAGTTGACATGATCCAGAATTAGCTTGTTTTTGAGTGTTTTCAGGTGGAGAACTGATTTTCAGTGCTGTGGTTTGCTGACCTTGTTCCTCTAGGGGTAGGAACAACATGTTTAGGGACTTTGGATCCCTTGGATTATTGACATTTCATGCTTCATGCTGTGAGGCACAAAAATGTCTATAACAGTTGCCCCCTAAAGTATGAGGTCGTTTATCGGGTGAAATGCTTTATCAGGAGGATCCGAAGTTCATTCAATCGCTGAGAGGTGCCCTGTAATAAAATACAATACAATACATTATTTTTCATTCTGCTTTCATGATCTAGCTGAGGCGGGCATTCCCATGCTCAGCTTTATAAATTCATTTTGGTACATAGAACAGACGATCGTCTGATGGTAGACTGATAATTCTCTGTTGAAATTATCATCCTTTGAGTAGGATGATCATCTGCTGCAATGATGTACATATCAAATGTCTTTATATTTCCTGAATATACATCGCAGCCCGGATGGATGAAACTAGATCCGGGGTCTTCAAACTTGTTCGATCTTCACCCTAAGTACAAGTCGATCCATGTGAGAATTGCGCTGAAGTCGAACATGGAAAGACATCGTTGGATTACCGGTCAATAATGTAAACCGTTAACAAGCGCAAGAGGAATCACCAATAATGACAATGACCCTCAAGGTACTGCAGTACAATTCACGTGGTGTGAATAAAGGACTTGGCGTCGAACACCACGCAAAATCTTCTGGTCGAAGGTCATTAATGTATACCTGTCGCCGGAAGTGAGAAACTTGCCATTGAGGCATGCAAGCTTCAAAGTACTGGGGGGGTTGTTCCTAGATCAACTTCTTGGATAATGAGCTGAAGTCGACAAGAAGCGATCCGTCAAAGGAGGGCCTTAATGAATCCCACATCAGTGACATGGAACGGAGCTAATGATTTTAGTGGAGGTGAAAACAATCTGTGAAATATGATTCAGGGTGGCGATCATGGGTGGATGAAGGATAATGTATGGCAGTGGATGGGACACGGTTGACTCTTTCTTAACAACATCTCTTGAACATATAACGACACTGATGTGATGGATCGGTAGCATTACCCCAAATGCGGATGGTTTGGCGAGGACCATGGTGATGAGACTGGTGAATGAAAACAACCCAACCCAATGTGATACGGAGGACAAAGTGTCATGTTCAAGAGTGACTTGCTACCATTAAAGCTTTGAGGTTCTCCCAATTTTTCCCCAGTCATTTCTGACCAGTACCTCTTTATTTTTGTCAAGCTTGAGGAGGATAACATATGATTGTTCTATAACCTGCCCTTCGGGCAAGCCCATCGCTATGTTTTAACGATCCTAGCGATAGGGAAACTCGTTCTCGTCTAAAGACAAGTTCGTCGCTATTTAATCATTTTAACGAGTCTAACGACAAGGAAAACTCAGTCCTTTTCATTTTTAGAGAGTCTGAAAAGGTACAGAAAGTTAACTCCAAAATTCCTTTTTCGTCATCTAATCCCTTAATTCTGAAAAAGTATAAAACAATACAGAAGGGATTAGTTTTCGATAACTTTAACAAGCCGAATAAAACAAGCGCTCGACCTTTTTGTGTAATAATCCCTCAGGTCCAAAAAGATTAAAATCTAGAGGAGGGATAGCTCTTCCGGTCACTTTAACGAGCTGGAAGGCCAAAAATCGGCAAACTTTTCATATTTTACGAGTCAGATGAAAAGAGCTCAAAGAAGACTCGTCTTTTGAGGAACGAGTGATAAACAGGGATAGCAGCAGATTCCAGGTACAGGTTGGAATTTTCCAATCACGGCAGTGTCACAAGGATGGCTAGGTGAAATCACTCTTCGCAGCTGTTCCTCAAAATAGGTAAACAATCATATGGGGGTGAACGATCGGCCAAATGGAATGGAGGCGGCAAGTGCAAACACTACCAAGGCTTTTTATGGCTAATAAATTTATGATCACAATGGTTATTTAGTGGAATAGGTTCATTTTTTAATGAGCTTGAACTCTGGAGGAAACTCTTGCTCACGCTTTTCTATTTTTTAACGAGCATAGATTCCGTGGTAAAACTGCTCGATCTTATGTTTATTTTTTAACGAGCATGAACTATGTGATAAAACTGCTCGGAACTCGCTTTTCTATTTTTTAACGAGCATAAATTCCGCGGTAAAACTGCTCGATAATATTTTGAATGCCCCCAGCATAATAATGCAAACGAGGCACATGGCCCCTAGGCTCTAGGGGGTCGCTTCATTTTTTAATGACGTTGACACAGTAAAGAACTATCCTCTTGACTCTTTATTTCATTTTTTAACGAGGTTGACATGAGATAGGAACTATCCTCGAAGTTTTTAGATCCATTAGAAATAGAAGGTTTCATATTCCACTGCGGCCATTTCTGCCAGATTACTTGGAGGCGGTAAGGCAAAAGTACCCATTAAAGTAGGGTCTTTTAGGAAAATGACTCCGATATTTTGGAGAGGATGATTGCTTCTATGGATCTTTGGAATGCTTCTCGTAATGAATGGTGGCATAACTTCTGTCGAAGTTGTCGTCGAACTGCTTGGTTGATCTCTTCCTTTGCTGTTCGACAACTGCGGATTTCCACAGTCTTTGCTTCTTGTCGAAATCAAAGCATCATCCTGTTGCTCAGAGGTCGACACCATTAGCACCTGGCACCCGGAAGTATTTCCACTATCAACCAGATTTTGACCTGGATTGGGAAACGGATCAGTCAACACGGCTGGATTTTTCGGACTCTTAAAGAATCTTTTTATCTCAGCTTTGTATGGACAGTCTGCTGTCCAATGTTCCTCGTCACATATAAAACATGGACTTTTTGGTTTTCCTTTCCCGGGAGAGTTCGAAGAATTCTTTCTAGGAGATGACTCACCCTGTTTCTTCTTCTTCTCTCTGTTTTGATTTTCCTTGCTTCCTGGTTGATTGGTTTCTTTGCCTCTATCTTCCGATACGGCATTTACTTCCGAAGCAAGAATTTCTTCTTTTGCATTTTGATCCGAATTCTTACGGGCTTTCTTTGACGAAGCCTTTATCGATTTCGCGTTTGCTGTGCCAATCACGCCGTCACCGGCATGAGAGTCACTATTTGATTTAGGAGGGGGAGGAATTGAAAATTCCAGTCTAGGGGCGTCAGGTATTTTGTCATAGAGTGTGCCAGACTGAGTATAAACTAAGTCCAAATACTGCGCACGAGCAATAACTTGCTCCTCTGTTACGACTCCTCCCTTGGCCACATCTTCCGTAATAGCCGGAAGTAACGAATTTATAAACCATTCAGCTAATAACTGATCGGGAACATACGTTTTCACCATCCTACGTCGACGACACCACTCATGTATATGATCAGATATATGGGTAGCAGTTGTCTGTTTGAAGTTGGTTAATATCTCTGTTCCCGTTTCATACCTTATTGGTAATTGAAAGTGGGTTAAGAAAGTCGTGGCTAGGGAACTAAAGTTGTCGAAAGAGGCTCTTGGCAATTCAATATACCATTTAGCCGCTGGACCTGTCAATGTCCTCTGAAAAAGGCGAAGCCTTATCGAATCGTCGTTTAGGGTGTTCGACGAACACCACAGATGAAAAGTCATCACGTGATTCGATGGGTCTTCACCTGGATTTCCATTGAATTTAGGAATGTCAGATGGAAGTTTATGAGGAATCGCTGGCCACCAAGGGGCATAAGCAATTGGATCGTTCGTTAACCGGTGTAAATCGGGTAACTCTAAAGTCGCCACGAATGGTAACTGTTGATTCAGGTTAGGCGGAGCATAACTAGGGTACGATGGAATCGCTTGAGCAGTGGGTCTTTGCATACCAGTATAATGTAATTGATGTTGGTATGACTGATACGGTTGGTGGACTTGACCACTGTAAAGTGGTTGGTTTTGACCGTTTTCGATATACGGTTGTCCACTGTTCGCAAAGATCTGCTGCTCAGAACCTTGGTACACTTGCTGGAATTGCGGTTGTTGGTATTGTACAAGCCATGGTTGTGACGCCATGTTCTGTTGCGCCATGCTAACCATTGGACCAAGGTGTGGGGTAATTGTACCTGTTTGTACTTGTGTCATCCCACCAGTTGGTGATTGTGGTTGTGACCCATGGTCAAGCGACTGTTGCATTACAACCTGAGAAATCTGAGGTTGACATGTAACAGGTATCGCTTGAACTTGCGACACGGTTACAATAGCCGGTGTGGTTGGGATATTCGTCACAGGTACACACTGTTGCATAGAATATACAATCCTTGGTTGTTGAGGTAGCATAGGTACCCAACTACTTGATGCAATTCCAGTATAACCTGAATACTGTTGAGAACTGCCATATGGATATCCTCCCGGAGGAGGTAATGAAAGGGCATACTGCCCCCCATATGGTAGCAAACCGGAACTCAAAGGGATTGTTAGTCCTTGAGGACTGGATGGCCCAAATTGACCTCCGTGAGGATCAATCTGTTGAGTTTCAACATAAGAATTACCGGGTATTACTCCGGATGAACAAACTGGAACAGACCATACTGTCGAAATAGTCCCTTGGTGGACTCCCTCTAGCTGTTGAGAGCTAGTTGGGACAGCTGGTATGCCGGCAAACATCGTTGGAGTGACGGCAGGGACTTCTGCTGTCGCTGTGTCATTTGACACAGTCCTAGATGATGACGGTTGTTCAGACATTTTAAGTCTATCCAATAGATTGCCTAGCGATTCTACAGGGACTTCCACTTGTGGTGGATTAACCTCTGATGAAGGAAAGAGAGTGACCCCTACTCCAAAATGAGTTGGAGTACTTGCTTGTGGATCCTCTGCAATTTCCTTTATCGCAATCAAACCCGGTGGAAGAGGGAGACCGTCAGGTCCGTAAAATATTTCTGGTGCCGAAGAAGTGGTTGTTTCGACAGCGACAGTTGTTTGGGGAACAAAACTCTCTGGACCGGTTACAGATGGAACTGGTTCAGTTACACAAGTATTTGCCCCCAGACTAGGATCAGTACTACTGTCCTTCTGTGGCTGTTGAACTTCTTCTATAGAAGCAGGGTTTCCAGAAATGTTAGGAGTAACCGGAACCTCAGATGCAGTTGGAACACCTGTTCTAACTTTCAAAGGAGTTTTTGAACCGGTTAAATGAGTTCGCTTTGCCCGTACTGTTTTCAATTCTGGAGACAAAGACGGTTGACTCGTAAGCCTCCGCGAACGACGGGGTTTCAATTGACTTTCTTCCACGATTGCGGATTACTCGATCAACTAAAATATTAAAAGGGGAAATTTGTGTTTCCGAATTGAATGAATTTTATTAGACGCTTTTAGACACAACTTGCTCTTTCACTTTTTAAGAGTCGAGAAAAAGCTAAAGATGACTCTAGTCTCCTTCGATGTATTAACGAGCCCGAAGTGACAAATGCTCGGTTGGACTTTTTCAGTTATAGAGTTTGAAAAAGGCCAAAAGAAACTGCTCTGGAGATCTAGGCAGAGGGTGTGCCAAACCTTTCGCAAAACCACAGAATACGTTTTACGGTACGAGTGGTCGATCTTCGTGAATGCTGTGTTCACTGCATTGCGATCAGTAGGGCGGCCGACACGGTTTCCTATGGATAAAGGTTTTGATCCTATAGGGGTCTCCCAATATATACGCGACGGTACGTGGGAGCACAAGTCCATATTAGTGCCACCGACTCTCAGGAGGAATCACCCACCTTCGTCGAGATCGACAGTCACTACGTTTAAGACGCCGGAACACGTCTCTAGCTTAGACCTCTAGATGTTTGCGTTATGTTTCAAAGCGTTGTTAGGTTCATTCATTATATTTTAAGTTGATCTTTTTAAAGTTTGCCTTTCAAGGTTCACCACGAGATGTTTTGATACAAATCCCTAAATGCAGTCTAAGATGAGAAGCAAGCTTTTTCAATCTTTTCGACTTATGAAAATCTTAACTACTGAGGGAAAAGAGAGACAAAATCTTTTCACACAGATCAAAGAGCACTCACTAATGCACTTTTTCCTTAAATCAACATACAAACTTATATGCAAAATGCAAAAATGCAGGTATTTCTTTTCTCTTTCTTAATGTTTGTGTGACACAAAAAGAAAGCTGTTGTATAATTTCGAATTCAATTTCAAGTGAAAGCAAACAAGCTTGTCCAAAATCGAAAGACACCTTAAGATTTACTTGTTTTGACACTAGAAATATATAAATTCAAACCATATGACGAAAGTAAAAGCTCAATCAGCTATGAACAGCAAACAAACTAACTCTTAAGATCAAAATGACACTTTATCACAGGTCTAGATCTAAGAGGTCACAGCAAGACTAGTTCACTTCCGTTATGGGAAACTGTAAATGATACAAGAAATACACAAAGAACAAACATAGTTTCTTTATACAACCGAGGCGGAATAGTGGCAAGGAAAGTTGGTTTCAGATAGCCACATTGACTGGTAACAGGCAGCAAAACAAGAGTGAAAACAGGGCAAGAAACAGCAGGAAACCCCAGTAGCACAAGGCAAGACTGGTCCAGCGCAGGTGGGACACTATCTGTTTGACCTTCAGCACATTTAGCCCCTTCGGGAACTGCACTGAAATGCAGACAGCCTTTGTACAGCCTGCACTGAAGAACGAAACTTTTGTTTCTCTTGGTTTCCGGGTCACAGATTGCTCAAAAATTCACAGTTTTTGCTCAAATCAGAAGCTATCAGTCAAGGACACACTAAGGGATGACAAGGAGGATGAAAAGCTATCACTAAGAGCTTATCGGAGTCCTTGTCGATCAGCTCTTCAAATCATAAACTTGCCTAGAAACTGAGCTAGAGTAGCTGCCCTCTACTTTGCATTTGAAAGATCCAAATGCAGTTCGATTCGGTACTCCCTTTGTTTATGAAATGAATAGCAAAAACACAAACAACCAACAAGATACGATCCCCAGTGGAGTCGCCAATTTGTTGTTGGGAAAAGTATCCAATACGGAATGACCCTATCCCACTCTAAGGGTGATAGTACCTCAGCAACAATCAAAGAAAAGCTATTCGAGATTACTTCTTTATGAGATGTAAGAGAGAGGAGAAAGAGATCCACTAACCGTTATCTTCCGCTAATGATTGATCCAATCTTCCCTCTTTGCTGCTTGCTCCCAGCTCCTTGCTCTTTCACTGGCCCAGCTACACAAAGATCCTCCAAAAGCACAAGAAAGGGAAACTAGAAGAAGCATACATCCATAATTGATTCAAGGATTAGAATAAATCAAATATACAAGCATCAATACGCCACAGAGACACATGCATATAGAAGAACCTCAAATGCTTTATTAATGGAATAAGTAAAGTTCTGAGAGTGTTACAACCATAAGAGGCCCAATCCAGCAACACCTCCCAGCAGAAAGAAATCTCCTCTTCACCTCCTTCAAAGCAATCACCCAATAGTTCTATGCACAAACCAACAACACTTCCTTACATTCACAAGATTCCAACCTCTTTAGACCTCATGAGAGAGATCTATATATAGGAGTTTTGGAGAAAGGATGAGTCAGCTTGAGGCTGGCATGAAGCTGACTAGTGTCCTCTCCCACTTCAGTTATTCTTCAATTCTTGAGTCCACTTGGAGTTTCTTGCTTCCACTTGGAGATCTAGATCCTCTTACTCATCACAAGGCGAATTCCCTGATCCAAGTGTCATTTTGGAAGCTTCCTGGGCATTTGACACCTTGCAGAATGAATGTGCCTCTTGGGCAATCTCGCCCAGCGCAGGTAGCTTTCATTGCTTTTGACATTCAGTGCAGGTACAGAGTGGAGCAGTTGACATTCAGCGCAGATGCTCAGTGGAGCAGTTGACATGATCCAGAATTAGCTTGTTTTTGAGTGTTTTCAGGCGGAGAACTGATTTTCAGTGTTGTGGTTTGCTAACCTTGTTCCTCTAGGGGTAGGAACAACATGTTTAGGGACTTTGGATCCCTCGGATTATCGACATTTCATGCTTCATGCTGTGAGGCACAAAAATGTCTATAACAAGTAGGCGAGTGATTGGGGGAAAATATAATCGATGGATAGTCATTTTGCAAGAATTTGATCTCGAGTTCTTGTCTGCCAAGTCTAAGAAATCCATGGTTTTTGCTAAGCTAATTTCTGAGCTGCCTTGTGGAGAGGATACTGTTTATGAGGAAAGTTTTCTCGACGAACATTTATTCATCAACTCTTCACTCGACCCTTGGTATGGAGATATAATTGTCTATCTCTAGACTTCGAATTTTCCATCTACTTTCTCCAAGGATGAACATCGAAAATTACGTCACCTGGCTAAAAATTATGTTATCATTGGTGACACATTATACCGTTGAGGGGTTGATTCAATCCTTCAGCACTATTTAACCTTAGAGGAAGTAGATTCAGTGCTAAATGACTGCCACAGTGGAGCTTGTGGTGGTCATCTATCAGGGCTTGCTACAGCCCAACGCATCTTGCGTGCCGGCTATTTTTGGTCTTCACTCTTTAAATACTGTGTTGAAGCAGTCAAACGCTATCACCCCTGTCAAATTTATACTCGGAAGGTGCGTGCACATCCAGCTCCTCTTTTTCTCGTTGTCACCATCGGTCCCTTTACTAAGTGGGGTATTGATTTTACAACTTGTAATCCACCTTCAGCGGCGAATCACAGGTACATTATCGTGGCTGTAGACTACTTTACAAAGTGGGCTGAGGCCATGCCCACTTATAAAAATGATAGTGACACGGCAGCGTTGTTCCTTTTTAATCAGATTATCTCAAGATTCGGTATCCCGAGAGAGATTGTCACTGATCATGGCAGTCATTTCCAGAATCAACTGATGTCTGAATTGGCTCTCAAATTAGGTTTCCGGCAGGAGCATTCATCTCCTTATTACACTCAGGCCAATGGACAGGTCGAGGCAGTCAATAAAACTCTTAAGACGATCCTCCAACGGACAATCGACAAAAATCGGTCCAATTGGCATCTTATGTTGTATCCGACTCTTTGGGCATACCGGACCTCCGTAAAGACTACTACTGGTTTTACACCTTTTCAGTTGGTTTATGGGATGGAATCTATCTTTCCGGTTGAATGTGAAATTCCATCTCTTAAGTTAGTTGTTGAGCTCCTTCCAGAGACTTCGAGTCTCAAAGAGCGCCTCCTTCACTTGGAGCAGCGTCGAGATGCCGCCACAATGAATGAGGCTCATAAGAAAAGGGTTAAAACACAGTATGATAAAGCTGTCCGTCCTCAAGTCTTTTCTGAAGGTGACCTTGTCTTGGTCTATGACCAAGATAAAAACACCTTGGGGGCAGGCAAGTTTAAGCCTATGTGGTACGGTCCCTTCATTATTAAACGAGTTTTAGAAAAAGGGTCGTATGAGTTAATCCATTTTGAGGGAAACAAGCTGGCGGAGCCCCGAAACAGGCTCTACCTAAAGAAGTACTTTGCTTAAGTAGGAGTTAGGCAATGGCTTCTTTGTACATTATGTATATTTGTACATATATCATCGAGAGTTTTTTGATATCAACACTTTTTTGTCTGCTGTAACAAGTGTTGATGGATGACTTGGTCCATTTTGGGTTCGCCGATGGTGCTAGTCGGCACACTCGGAATCTTGCTTCCGCAGCTTGGTTACTCTATTATCCAACTGGTCAGTTGATGGTATCAAGGGGAGTATGCATTGGTCTTGCTTCAAACAATATGGCTGAGTATACTGCCGTTATTAATTTACTATCCGGGGCAATTTCTCACAAGATCGACTCGTTGGTGGTTTATCTTGATTCTCAATTGATAGTGTCACAATTAAACAACATCTATCGGGTAAGGGATCCATGTTTATATCGCCAGTATTTAAGGGTGAGGTTGTTGCAAAGATCATTTACTTATATTAATTATTTGAACATTCCAAGATCTCATAATTGGTTAGCTGATTCTATCGCTAATCAAGCATTAGACTGGCACATCAATCATTCATCACAATAAAATCAAGCATCAAAAAGTCGAACTGTATATATATATATATATATATATATATATCATAAAGCGTCTCGAGTGTACATATGTTTGTCCAAAAATATACAAAATTGGGACTCAACTGCCCATAATCATGTCCGGAATATCTAATGCCCCGACTCAAGATGAGCGGGTAAGTAGGTAACTATCGCATTGGCCAAACGCTGAAAAGTGCGAACCCAGTCACGTGGCATGCCAACCACATGACGCTGCATATCCTCAGGAAGGTCCTCTACGGCAGCCATCGGTACTCGGTGACTCAGTCTCGCCAAGTGTCGCTGGATGTTATGTAGAAGTCGTTTTGTATCAGCAGCCACCTCTTCGGCTCCTCGGCCGCACCATCCATGCCGCGAGAACCCATCTGGTCATACCGGCCCAATATCTGGAACATGATCATCATATTAGTCATTTGAATCCCATCAAAAATATTTTTCAAAATTCATCATTATATTTGAAAAATCCAAAAAAATCAAAAAATCAAAAAATACTTACCAATGTCACCCCATGCTGCGGTCGGTGGTAATGCTAGATCAGGATCTCCTCAGAAATCCAACCCAGCATAGGGGTAGTCATCTATGGTGATGATCTGTTGATCCCACCAGGTAAAGAAGTCATCATCAAATGCAGTCTGTGGGACCTCCCCACCCCCTAGATGTTTCATCAGGTCAGCCCACTGGCCCATGCGTGGATCTCGTGGGGTGCTGATGGAAACTGCTACCCTAGGGCGGAGTGCTGGGACCCTCTCAAAAAAGAAAGAACACAGAATAGTCCCATATCCAAAGTTTTTGGTCTGTCCCCTCTTGATAGAAGTGAGCTAGCTCTTCATGTTGGCCAGAAGAGGAGTACACCAGTCAAATACAGTGGTGAGACAGTCAACTGCCACGCTCATGGTTAGCTGTGATGCCTGATGTAGAGAGGTTGATCCGTTCACTCGAGCTATGGTGAACAGGATTATCCTCAGTGATAAACTCGCCACATGTGTGATGGAAATCTGACTCCCAACCTTCTTGGGATGTCTCGGGCAATATATCTATACGTAGTCCTCGATCGAGAGACTGCTCCGTGTCCTGCCCCAGGAATGTACTACCTCTCCCCTTCGAGAAAGGCCTGTGATGAAATAGATATCTTCCACTTCTATCCTGAGTTGCATCTGGTCAATCATAAAGGCATCCTCCTCGATATCCCAATAATCAATGAGTATCTCAAGCAGACGTGTGTTTTCTTTCATATTCTGCAGTTTGAACAATTTAAGCAAACCACATCCCCGTAGGGCATCCAAAGCATCAGGTTCGTTCATGACATCATTATCCACCGCGACATGCTCTCTTTCTCACCAGGTGACTGGCATCCTGAGGAAAAAATGATTTTCAACCGTTAGTTTTTTGTTTAAAAATGTTCACAGTGTATACGCGGGTCCTTGTGCACACAGTCGCGTATAGGGCCCGTGTGTACGTGGATTTCATATTACCAACCCACGTATATGCCACGGTGAAATTTTTGGAAAAAAATTCAATGGTAAAACATTAATTAAAAATCCTAAAACTAGTCACAATCAATTGCAAGATAAGTATAAGAGTTACCTGGAGGTTTTTGAAGAATCTGAACGATTGAATTTAGCGTATGGGAAGTTTGCTCCTTTTGCTCCAGTTCTTTTCTCTCAAACTCAAATGTTGAAAATGGTGAGTCCAAAAGCTCTTTTATAGGTTTTGAAAATGCAAAATTTTTTCAAAATTTTATTTTGTTTGGCCTCATGTGACTGCTAACTTGGGAGCTTGTGTTAGGCCCCTATACTACTAGTGTAACCCCTTATTTTTATTAGTACAACCCACTTATTATATTGATGTACCCATGTAGTGCCCATATTGTTACTCTTGTGCCCCATAGAAGCCCACTATTGTTATTATTGTGCCCCTACATTATTATTGTTATGTCGGCTCTGATTATGTTATGACCCCTTAGACTCCTATATAGAGAAAGGAGGTATTTTCATTTGTATCATTCAAGAATTGTTCATTTATGTAATGTAAAGGAGGTTTCCCCCTCAAAGAGGCTGAATTCTAAGGCGTTGATCTATATTTTCTATCTTTTCTTGAGCTGGTTTCATAACATTTGGTATTAGAGCTTTGGATTCTAGGGTTTCACTGCTCCAAACCGGTCATCGTGGAATTTTCGCTATAACTTTTTTTCTGTGATGTTTCAGAAGTCCCAAAAAAAACCCATTTGAGAAGAAATCGTGCTGAAACTTGGGTTTAAATTTAACAGCTTTTCACGTGATATTTGCGGAGATATGATCTGAGGAAGTTGGTCTTTTTGCAGACTCCTGAATTACATTCAAAACAGGTGACCTGGGGAAAAGCATCATAACTTTCTCTCTAAGAATCAGATTGAAATTTCGTAAGAAGGTACAGAAAGAGGACAGACTTTAGTTTCTTCTGTATCGCTTTTAGAGCCAAAGGTCGAAAAATTGACACGTGGCACTTCATACAAGTTCACTCTTCGGGAAAGGTCTATAATCAGGTCATCTTGGGAGATTGTACATAACTCTTTCTTGGAGAATCCAATTTGGATTAGACTAGTGGCATTGGAAAGAGGACACAGAGAGATACTACAGGTAGCAACTTCAGAACTTAAATATCTGAAAGTATAGATTTACATTCGTTTGAAGATCGGGGTCCTAAAATAAAGAAAAAGCAAGATGAGGAAGTTTGATGGCAAGGATCCGGTAAATTGGATACTTCAGATGGAGCAATATTTTGATCTACATGGTACCACTATTACAAAAGGTATGTATTGCATCTTCATATTTAGAACCAGATCAATTTTTATGGTATAAAGGGCTTTGTTCTCGTAAACAACTTGTTACGTGGTCAATTCTCACGGAGGAAATAATAGCACATTATGAGGATACAAAGAGCGACACCTTCTTTAAAGCAACACCACAACAATTGGAAAAAGTAAAAGGGCTTTGTGACATATTGGAAAGTAAAATTATGGAAGCAAGGAAGTCTACCCCTCACAACTATAAAGATGGAAGTGTTGTTTCTCCTAGCCTTCCACAACCTACAAGGGTTACACCACAACAATTGGAAGAAAAAAGAGAAAAAGGGCTTTGTTACAATTGTGATAGAAAATGCACTAAAGGTCATAAGTGTGCTGAGAAGAAATTATTTTACATAGAGTATGAAGATGAGGAAGAAAAGGATCAAGAAACATCAAAAGAAGAGGATATATGCCAGGACTCAACCCCAGAGAAAGAAGAAATGAATCAGACCATATCTTGTAAACTATTAGCAAGAATGACCACTCCTCAAACTCTCAAGATAGAAAGACATATCAAGAAGAAAAAGGTGAAAGAATTGAAAGATCACATCAAGAAAGAAGAAATGAATCCAACCATATCTTGTAATTCATTGGTCGAAATTACCACTCCTCAAACTATCAAGATAGAAGGACATATCAAGAAGAAAAATGTTCAAGAAGTGAAAGATCACATCGAGCATCAAGAAATGAATCTGACCAAATCTTGTAAAGGATTGGAAAAAATTACCACTCCTCAAACTCTAAAGATAGAAGGACATATCAAGAAGAAAAAGGTTCAAGAAGTGAAAGATCACATCGAGCATCAACAACAAGTTCTCCAACTTTTAAAGGATAACTCCACTTTGGTGCAAAATCAAATGAAACAACAAGTAGATCAACATCATAGTGAAAAATGTTTTGATGTAGGTGATTGGTTATTTTTACTGCTACATCTAAAAAAGGCTATTTATGAGAAGGAAATGTTGGCAATACTACATGCACTTAACAAATGGCGACCTTACCGAATGGGAAGACTCTTCAAGGATAAGGATGTGGAAGCATTGTTTTGTGCTATTTCTATTATCCAACCGGATTGGATAAATGAAGCAAGGGATGAATGGAAGAAGGAAAAAGAAGTATGGCCACTTATTCAAAAGTTGCAAAAGATTCCAATGCAAACAATATTTCCAGAAATTGAAGAGGAAGGAAAAATCATATGGGAACCTGGAATAGTCACAGAAACAAGAACCCGACAGCTACGAAATCGATCAATTTCAGAGTATCTCATCAAGGGGAAGAACTTACCTGCTGAAGATTCCACATGGGAGGACAAGAATTTTATACGGAAGCATCAAGAACTACTCAAGCGTTGAGGACAACACTTTTTGAAGGAGAGGGGCATGTTAGGCCCCTATACTACTAGTGTAACCCCTTATTTTTATTAGTACAACCCACTTATTATATTGATGTACCCATGTAGTGCCCATATTGTTACTCTTGTGCCCCATAGAAGTCCACTATTGTTATTATTGTGCCCCTACATTATTATTGTTATGTCGGCTCTAATTATGTTATGACCCCTTAGACTCCTATATATAGAAAGGAGGTATTTTCATTTGTATCATTCAAGAATTGTTCATTTATGTAATGTAAATGAGGTTGCCCCCTCGAAGAGGCTGAATTCTAAGGCGTTGATCTATATTTTCTATATTTTCTTGAGCTAGTTTCATAACAGCTTGGAATGTCGAGAATGGTTTGATTTTCAGGACATTTTGGACATTTTTTCGACAGTTTCGAGATGGTTCCATGACTGCTAACCCGTCATGGCAGGTATCATTTTCTCACTGGCATATAGGTTAGGGACACCATTTTTCCGTTGCATTATGCATACTAGCCTCCATTTGTCGATACATCTGCCATAGGGTTGACCCCATCATGTTATGGTTCGTAAGCCATCTTCACTCGCCGAATCTTTAAATCATGACACGATGGTAAAGCCATCCTTTACATGGGCATCGTAGTTAGCACCTCACTGACATTTGTTGCCCATGTTGCTACGATTTGAGTAGGCGCGGGAGTCCTTTGTAGTCCCGCCATGACTTATGCATTGAAGACTTATTCTTCTTTGCTTCTTCGCTTCGTTCTGGCCTTATACCCTAGAGGCTCCTTTGTGTTGAGTTGTACTACTGCATTGCATGTTGACCACTTGCACCTTTTGGCCTAGAGCTGGCTTCATTGGACTCGTGTTTAAGACAACTTTTGACCACGACGACTGCAAAATCAACCTTGCATACCCTTGACTTCTGCAACTTGACACACCTTGACCCGTGGAAGGAACACGCCTTTGAGTGTCACTGACCAGTTTTCACCTCCCTGCATTGAGCATAGGAACGTTCCATTCCCAGGAACTAGATCATCTGTTTCACCGACACTCGTTCTTTCCACTATACCATAGCATTCTTTTATTCTTTTTCAAGCTTAACAGAAAAAGACAAAAAAGTTAAATATTCCAAAAAAGAGCGGGAACAGGACAGTATTTCCATTTATTTTTGGCAGCTAGAGTCAGTCATGTCGCCCTTGAACAAAGCACTCAAAGCAAAGTCTCCTCCGTTTGGGCGAGATTTAGTTTGACTTAGGTATGCCTTAACCTTGTTATTGAGTCAGTTCTCCCCCGATTGGTTATCTCTTCCAATCATATGGAGAGTTCATTCGTGCCTCCTGCATGACGAACTTATACAGAGTCATCATAAGCTGCCACATAGTCACATTGAGTTGTGCTTTTGTTCAAGGGAAGTTAGCCTGAGTCGGCCTCTCTGCGGTGTCTCTTGACTCATTTTTCAGTCGGCCATCCCTGGTTGTCAGTATCATATCTATCATCACATCAGCTATATTGTTCCTTTACTCGTGCCGGTTTGAGAAGGTCTCCATTGACTTCTTGCTAGCGGGTCTTGTCCTTATCGATGACGACATCTTGCTCTGAGGACAGGCCTAGAGCTGCACCCTGGCCCCATTTTCATTATTGATAGGTCACCTTGTTCTCAGCATCGATCAGTATCATGGATCTTTGACTGAGTGGTTTCCCTTGTGTTCAACATCAGCTTACATTATCACACATTGGGATTCGTGTAGTACCTTGGTTTCCATTTGACCCTATCGGTGGATACCTCGCCTCTGTGTCAGCTTCCATTATTGGTTGGTTTAGAGGGTTTCTGTCGTGTGCTAGCCACATCTTGTGTACGCCGGAAACATACTTCAGTTGGGTTACTACATCTCTTTCATCCGATTCATTCCACATTATTGGCCTACGGGTTACACTCGCGCTAGATTGATGAAGGATGCCTTAATGCCTTCCTTCTAGTGGATCTTTCCCTATCGACTCCGACTCATTGCTCTGGGGCAAAGATCTAGAGTCCATTTGGCAGTACCTTGGGGTTTGCAGTCATTAGTGGTAGATCCTTCGCTATCAACAGTGGGAAACCATCATCGTCTCCTGATCGATAGATTCTTACAGGTGTTCGACTCCAGCTCATCTATTCACACTTGTTGGATTGTACTGGGTACCTTGACGCTCATTATCATTATCGGTGAGTAGTCTTGTGTTTGTTAACGATATACATCAATGACCAGTAATCAAACGATTTCTCACATGGTCGAGTTAAGATCATTTATTCCCATGGTGTAGAAATGTACCACGGCGGTCAGTGAAGACCTCAGGTTGTATCAGCATTCATTGGTTCACTTGACAGTTGCTCCTGTTGCTGCTAGTTGATATCGTTCCACCTTATATGTTGCAATCAGTCATGGTGACATTCTATATGCTGGCACCTGAGTTTGCAGTGTAGTACCATCATATTCCATCATGTTTAGTTGGTACCTTTTGGGATCAACCTTTGATATCAGTGACCCGTTGCATCTTTCAGCATCATTGACAGTCTTATATGTGATATTCAGACATGTACTTGTTCGATCATGATCGGATGATCCATTATTTATTTGCCAGTCATTTATACTTGTATAGTTAGTGGATCTGCTTGTACTTGATATGCGGACATGCTTTACTTTTTCTGAGCATGGGTATGCCCTCCTCAGACAATGTTTCTTTCTAATCTCCTTTTGTGGCTTAGCAGGCTGAACTCTGGTGAAGTCCTTCTCTGTTTTTGATAGATTTCCTTTCCATGTACTTGCTTAATACATTTCGGCCATCATGTACCCCTTCTGACCTCATATATTAGGGGGCATCTGTTATAGCTCCAAATCTCACTCTTATGGTTTGTGATGCTGCACTCATGGCCTAGGGCAACCCTCCTTCCAGACCTGGTCCAAAAATTTTAAAAACAGTGTTTTATCCCTTATACACGACATTGCCCTGAGTTAAACATGTGTATACATGGGTAGGCATATACCCAACCCGCGTATATGTATTAAAACACTTAAAAAAATATAAAACTCCTTAATTTCGAGCGGAGATCGCGGGTTTTACCTGCTGATCACCTGTTAGTGCCCGTGGCCCAACTATTCCCAACCAACTCCCAACTAAAAAACTACTTTGGGAGAAGTATAAAAAGGCTTCAATGGGAAGGCCTAAGGGAGGAGAGAAGAGAGAGAAAGGTTATTATGCTGAGATTTCCCTGACCAGGTCTGAAGATCCTTGTGCCTCCTGCACTTCCCCCATTTGTACAGGAAACCCTTGTTTCCTTGTGTGTTGATGTCCATCCACTACTTGTGATATCATGGAGTAAGTCATGG
The DNA here is from genome assembly GCA_031772625.1 of Pinus tabuliformis. Taxonomy (NCBI): domain Eukaryota; kingdom Viridiplantae; phylum Streptophyta; class Pinopsida; order Pinales; family Pinaceae; genus Pinus; species Pinus tabuliformis. Next base: position 1,125,720,475 of record CM062813.1, on the reverse strand, counting down.
AAGGAGTTTGTTAAAGGCTTGAGGCTGGACAAATCCGGAAGAAGGCTTTGCTTGGAGCCTGTGAAAGGATGACTCAGGTAAAATTATTCCTTTTCTGTACTTTATTTGTCTATAATAAAAGAAACACATGTCCTGGTTCTTGATATAAATCTTCTTCATGTTTATGATATTCATGTTAGAATTCATATGTGAATGGTTGTTTAAATTTCATAACTAACTACCTTTCTTTATAATATGAAGATGGTTTCTTTATAAGGTTTAGTCCATATACTGTTGTACTCTCCGGAATTGGTTGTTTTGCAGGTCAAAGGAGCAAAAGGAACTCGAAGAAGGGTTTGGACCCTAAAGGACCTTCTCAAACATAGGACCTCAGGTACGCCCCTTATCAAAGAATTTGCTTATAATAGCATAATGGCTGTGTGAATGTGTGTTTCTCTGTATAGACAACTTTCAGTCTGCTAGGGTTTCAACCCAAAAGCCCTAGGGGAACATTTCCCTTAACAATTTTGTTGACGAATTATTTGGTGAACCACTCGGTCAACAACTGATCAACAATATCAAACTTAATCAGGTGGCGCCTACATCTCCATTCATGGATGTGATTGGAGATGTGGGTCGCAGTGTCTTGCTTGAGCGACGTTAGCAGATGGGTGCCAGTTTCATAGCGAACCGGCAACTAGAAATGTGTGAGAAAGGCCATGGTGAGAGTGTTAAAGTCATGATAGGTATTTCGAGGTAGCTCAATATACCATTTAGCTACAGCACCTATAAGAGTTCATTGGAAAAGTCGAAGATGAATGGAATCATCAATGTAGGAATTCGAGGAGCACCAGAGGTGATATTTCATCATGTGGGCTTGTGGATCCTCTTTCGCTTTTCCTTCAATCTTTGAACAACCTCTTGGAATCTTGGATGGATTTAGAGGCTAATATGGTGAATGAAGAATTGGGTCATTCGTGATTCTAGACACATCTGGCAATTCCAGTGTAGACAAGAACTACAATTGGGTATTGAAAGGCATTTGAGGTCAATAAGAGGTTCAACTCGCAGGGCCCATCCCTGCTGGTAAGTATTTTGTCCCCATGATGGAGGATTTTGTCCATATGGCATTTGATTTTTCCAACACTACAGGTTACCTTGCCCATAGGGAGGATTCTGACCTTGAAAGCCTTGCAACTGTCTGGCCAGAGGCTGTTGATAAGAAATATACAGGTTAAAAGGTTGTTGAGCCTGTTGTACTTGGACATATGGATTTTGCACCTGATGTCCCTGAGCATAAGGGTTTTGGACCTCCTACCCCTGGAAAAAATGGTTTTGGACCCGCTACTCTTGGACGTAAGGATTATGCACTTGTTGCCCTTGGACATAAGGATTTTGGACTTGTTGTCCTTAGACAAAAGGAGGTTGAACCTGTTGCCCTTAGACATAAGGATTTTGTGTCTACTATTGCAGGACTCTACCCTAGCCTTGCCCTTGCAAGGGTTGACCCTGTTGATATGAGTATAAGGGTTGCTGCTGCCTAGGTTGACCTTGTTGTTGCAAGGGCTAACCTTGCGGCTGTAAAGGCTATCCCTGCGGATGTAGAGGTTGACCTTGTGAAGGCATAGGTTGGGAGTATTGTGGTGCATACTGCACTTGCGGCTGCATGGTTTTCTACAATTGTTGTGAGGGTTGCCCCTACAGTTGTTGTAATTGTCCTTGCTGCAGCATCATCTAGCCTTGCTGCTGCATGGATGGCCCTGGCTGCAATGGAGGTTGCCCTTATTACTGCATGGATGGCCCTTACTGCAACAAAGTTTTCCCTTGCTGCTGTAGGAGTTGTCCTTGCAGCTGCAAAGGTACTTGGACTGTTCCCAGAATGACACTGTGAAAGTTGTCGAACTACATCTGGCCATACCCACTAGGTGTGACAGACTAACCAGGCTAGATAGAAGGTCCAGTTGATGGATGTAGGGAAGATTAAGCATCGCTTGTGAACCATATGGAACATAAGGATGTTGGTACTGAACCTGAGCCATGTTAGGCTGCTGGTACTGGATGTTACTTGACCCAGACGGACCAACAGGGTTCAGTTGTTGGTACTGGACATTACTAGATCCAACAGGACCAACAGGGTTCAGTTGTTGGTACTGGACATTACTAGATCCAACAGGACCAACAGGATTTAGAATGGCACCCAAAGAGAGTTAGTTCATTCCAACCATGTGAGATTGTCAACCACTGACATTGGTTGCACCAGACATCATAGACACATTCAGACTTTTCCCCATAGGCAGTGGCATTGCCTGTCCACTTACCAGAGGGATCGAAGAACTGACAGTGACATGACTCAAGATTGTCGGTTGAACTGGATGGGTTACTTGGACTAACGAAACAAAAGTATTTGGAATGGTGGGTTGTGTTATCACTCCTCCGGATCTCCAAGGTTGAGGAAGATTCTAGCTGAGATAACCACAGAGCAATCTTTTGACTTGGTAGCTAGCCTTACCAGGCCAGAGAGGGCTCTCTCCAAAGGATCACATCCAAGAGGGTTGGATAGATTAGGGTTCTAGGATAGATATAAAGTGCAGAGGATTTTTTTATTTGATTTTGATTGGGCTAGTCACTGGATGAGTGAAGTAGGTTAGAGAGCGAACTAGGTTAGGGAAAAAGAGAATAAGAATGACATACATCTGATGGGGAAAGGTAGTCAAGTTACTTTAACACTTTGTAGTATAGTGATGAAGTGGTTCAGACTGATGAGATGATAAAAAGAGCATGAAATCATGAATTCTTTTTAAACTGAAGAAATTAAACAAATTGTGATGATTTTCCCAAAACAGAGCATAGAAGATGTATTATGTTTATCACACCTTGAAAATCAAACATATTTAGAAGTGAAATGGATCATGGAAGATAAAAAACATTCACACACATCTAACTTAAGAATAAACAATATCAAAATACCATGCCACAGGAATCCCACCAAAATAGCTGCAACTCATCCAATATATTCCATGCCAAAGTCTAAAACACTAATACAGTATCCAATGGAGTCCAACCAGTAGAATGACTAAAAAAGTACATTATATAGGCTTTAAAAAAACTCCTACCAGCCTCAGGGGTCGAATCCATGAGAGGAGGAGAAATTCCACCAAAAACTAAACTGATAGCTAGAGTGTAGGGTGGTCAAAGTGACTCATCCCTCACTTTTTGGAAACCGATTCATTACACCTCATAGAGTCTATTTACCTAATTTATTTACCCTAGGTAATAGTAAAAATACCATAATTACATTTACATGATCAATTGCATCAGTAAAAAGTTGATTTCCCAAGAGGTAAAATCAAAACTGGAGAAAAACAGTGAAAAATTAGGCAACTGGTCAAACGCGCAACGCCAGTGTCAAATGCGCAGTGCCATCTTCAGACCCACATTTTTCTACCTTCCTTGTGTCTAAATTGAGCCCAGGATATCTCACTGGAAATTTTAGCCAGTCTAGTTTCTAGATCTACCTTTATTTGGCAACATGGACTTGATTTGACTCTCCAAAACGTCATTCTCCCAAGACTGGTCAAAAAGTTCAGAATGAGGGTGCAAAAATGAAATGTGATCTTGTAGGAAACATTTTTAAGTCTTTATCAACTCCAAATTTAGTTCATGATAGCTCATTAGAAATCTCTTTCTGTCTAGTTATCATTTGATGCATCACCTAAGTCATTTGGACACTTCCACTAGGAGAAAATTTTATTTTCCCAAGGTCGCTTCAGAAGTGCAGCGACTCTCTTATAGCAACTGTAGTTTTGAAATTTCTCCAAAACCATAACACCTATGTAATAACGGAAGGATTTTTTTCATCCTTGGACTATCATGGATAAAACCTCTCTCACTTTTGTAAAATTCATCTCTGTTTTGTTGGAAACATACTTTGAAGCAAAACTAGCCCTATGTGTGACAAATGATTTGTCCCTTAGAATGAATTCTTGATAAATGATGGAGACATGATATTTATGAGTTGTAATGGCCTTATACTTGCTAAAATGACCTCCCTTAGGCCTCCTCTACTCATATTTCTCTAATTCCATAGCCAACCCTAGCTCAGTGGGAGAGGAAATTAGGGTTTAGTGTAGGAAAAACAGGGGATTTGGGAAATTTATAGGAATGAAGGGAAATAAAGGAGATAGGGGGATTCTAAATTCTTAGGAAACTTTTGGGAGGTAGGGAGGGATGTTAGTAAGTAAGGTAAACTGAAATTTTAAGGATTGAGTGAGGTGAAGGGGTCCAAAAGGGAGAAACACAGGCCTAGTCTAGAAAAGTGTCAAAAGCGTAGCAATAGGCTAGGGTTTGTTGAAAAATGATGATTTTGAGGGATAGGAGTGATGGGAAGTGTTTAGGAAGGTATATTAAGGATAGGAGAAAGTGTGAGAGAATCAAGATACAAGTTTTGTTGGTGATTCAACCATGAAGGTCATGAAACCAAGAAAAATGTCGTCAAAACCCTGGGAGAGGAAAATGAGAGGAATGGGCATGGGAAAAGGTCAAGGGAGGTAGATGGAGTGTAGGTGAGTGAGGTTTTTTTACTAGGGCTACCATCAGTGAGTAAATTTTTTAATGGGGACCAAGGTGGAGTGACAAAAAATTCTGAGCGAGACCCTAATATGAATATGAAAAGAGGCTTTTTGATCACTGATGGAAGTATGCAAATACTGACACTAACAGGTTGCACCGGGACTAAAGTAACTACAGAAATCACCGTCTTTTGGAAGGTCAGGTTCTAAATGAATGGACTTGTGGTAGGAATAGTGGCAGATGCCCAAATAGGGTTGTGATAAAGTGATGAGGTAGTAGGCGTGCCTCAAACCAACTGAGCTAAAGTCACATAATTACGCGGTAACTCAGGATGAACACTGGTCGGAATGATTCCCATGTAAGGGAAACCTTTAGGAGGGAAGGGATATTCCTTCTCCTCAATTGTGTGTGGAGTGGAAACCTTCGAGTGACCCGGAGAGGAGACTGGGATTTCGCCTTCTGATTCCATGTGGGAAAACAGACGACGACAAACGACTGAAGATGTTCGAGGAGATAACTCCAAAAAAATACCCGAATAATCATACGAACTGTATGAATGTTGCAGTGATATCACAATAGGATCAAACAAAGGATTCTGAGGATAAACAACCAGTCCAACCTGACCTTTAGAGGTCGATGGACTCTCGGGAGTCTAGATAGGATTATCTGGAGATTCCAGACCTATGTCAGAAAGTGACCCAGTATGCGAAGAGGGAAGACGAGATGAAAAAGGTTGAATACTTAGGACAATTCCAAGCTCAACACCTTGGTCCTCAAGTGACTGTGGCAATTTAGGAAAAGGCTCCTCAGACAATCTTTCAGACAGAGGAGAGGAAGAGGAACTAGGCGAACCAGTTGGTTCAGCCATGATGATCTTGTCTCAAATAACTAGAAGAGAGATTGATTTCAACTCTTTAAAATGTATTTAAATGTGTACTCATGATGTGGTCCAGCAAAAGACTAATAGGGATTTTATAAGATCATGGGCCACAATTTTTTAAGACGCAAAAATAAACTAGTTCTCTTTCATGTTTTAAGAGTCGAGAAAGAAGCAAAGGTGACTCTATCACTTTTGGTTTGAAATGAGCTCGAAAGGACAAGCACTCGGGTGATATTTTATATTTACGGAGTCAAAAAATATCAAAATTACTACTCAGGATGATCTAGGAAAAAAGGATTACCAGGTAATCGTGAACTGCAAAATACCTCCCGGCGAACTGAGAAGTACGGGTAGGCAATCTCCTTGAATGTTGTGTTCAGTTTATCACGTTTACAAGGTGGCAGACTCGGCTTCCTATGGATAAAGGATTGCAACCTAGGGGGTCTCCCTTTATACACTTGATAGTACAGGGACTACAAATCCATATTAGCATTGTCTAGTGCTGAAGCGAACAATGACTGCTAGGTTTAAAGACGTCGGAACACGTCCCTAGCCTAGACCTTCTAAAATGGTATCGTTAGGTTTCAAATGCACCTTAGGTTAATTGAGTACATTTTAGAGTTTATCTTGAAATTATGTCTCGTTTTTCAAGCCTTATCAATGTGACTCGAAAAACACCTATATGCAGCTAAATTAGACAAGACCCTTTCAATTCGATGAATTGTCTACACTAATGAGAGTAGAAAACACACTTAAATGCAACAAAACAAGCAATTGAAATCAAAATGACCTTTTCACTATTTCACTTTTGAAAACAAAAATGATAAAAAACTCTTTCCAATTCCTAACTTTCCTATAAAATGCACTTCAAGTAGTCCTTTCACTAGTAAAGAGAATTCATTTCTTTTCCAATGCAAATGATGATGCAAATCTATCCTTCAATGATGCTAACTAATGTAACATATTGATTCATCAAACTAGAATTATGTATTTTTCAATGAAATGACAGAATGAATCTTTCACAAACACTTCACACTTCATTGAAACATTTCCAATACAATAAATCACAAGTAGATGCAAAGCACCAAGAGAATCCCTTTCAAACTAGTGAAGCAAAGACTCAACCAATAAGAAAATGAGCAATGTGATCTATGCTTGAAAAGAGACACCTAAACAACAAACGAAACTTTTCCAATTCGTTAAATGGAAATCAAAGCAATAAAATGAATAACAAAGGAAATGCAAAGAGCAACTTTGACTATCGACTTGACTTCTGAGCACACAAACAAGTGAATGGATGACAACCTATATTCCCTAGGGATACGAACCATCCAAGAACTCAGGAAACCAAGTGAAGAAAATGCAAATCAAACAAGCATACAAACCAAGCTAAAAGAGCTTTCTAGTGAGGGAGAACACAGTCAAAACAAGCTGAGAGCCAGAAATCAAAAGGGTAAGACACAATGGCTATGATCTAGGGGAACCCTAATCTTCACCTATAGGAATCGGCATGACTTCCTAACTAACAACCAGTGCTAGAAGGGGATTGGTGCAACTGTTTTTTAAAAAATCGTGCTGATCGGTGTGACTATGAGAAAAACAAATGCTTTGATCGAGGATTCAAGGAAAAAAATAAAATAAAAAATTCAAAGGCTAAGACCAGATTTGCCACCATAATTTTCAGGCTCAAAGCAGTAAACCAGACAAAGTAGATAACACTAAAGGGAAATGGTGATAATAGAAAATTTCACACAAAACCATAAAATGATAATCAATCAAGCAGAAGGATTGGCTCCCCAGCGGAGTCACCAATTTATGGTGCAGGTAAATTCTCAGTGCGGACACAAACAATTCCTTTAGCCCAAGAGAGCGGGTCTAGCCACAAACAAACAATCTATGGAAAATCTCCTTAAGCTAGAAACAATTAAGAGGGCCTACCTCTTAGAAAGTTATTCACTGCAAATCGGCACGAGGAGGAAATTGGTCAGTAGTGCCGGTCTTGTAAACTGGGATAAAAGGAATATTCTTGGGAAATGATGCAGAGTGGAATTATTTTTCTCATGAAGAGGGTCATACTAGGAGTTCTTCATGATGGGAAAGCATGTCGGGTTCACTGTAGAGGTCCTCCAAGATCATGGACGGGGAGTACAGGGACAGTTGCAAAATGTTGTGTAATAGGGGGCAGGAACATTTAGTTTACATATTAAACAAATCTTTGTATGGGAAAAATAATGACCCTAGGTCATGGTATGAAAATATGTATTCCTTCTTTATTCAACAGGGTTTTTGATGCAGGAGCATCCAAGCACCCTTCATTCAAATCAGAATCCAATGTTGTAAAAGGGGAAACGTGGACAATCATGGTAAACTGGGGCAAATTATGTTTAAACAAAGCTAAATTGATGGAATTGACAAGTCTCTAGAAGATTTGATTAATGTAATTATCTGCCATGTATGCGAATGGAGAAATTTAGGTGATTTGTGTGAGGAAATCGTGGATCATAGATGATCCACACTTTTGTAATTTATTATATAAGAGAGTCTTTGTTGTGTGAGATAGGCAAAGAGAGGATACAATGTAGCCGCAAGGGTGATTTGTGATTCAGTCGTGAGGCCTTAGCCTGTAATCTAGTTCTATATATATAATTCAAATATGTGTGTTACGTGGATTTCGTGTGTCTGTGTACTGTTATTATATATACGTTCCTTACTGTAAGTTGAAAATATATGTGTGCAAGTGTAAAGGACAAAGTTCCTATGAACTTCGCCTTAAACGAGCATGGCAGAGATAACTCTGTGTTATAACGTAATTCCACCAATAAGTTAATGAGAACAGACCAATGGAGGAGAATTTCAATCGAAACCGTCGAATCATCCAAACCGACAGATAATATCGATGGAAGAGGAAACTGGAGGAACCACCATAGCCATCCGATGGGAGGAGATCCACAGTGATCACGTGGAAACTTGCACACAAGTTATCTTGGCTAGTGGACCCGAGAAAATCATCCAAAGTAGTTTAAGGTTCTGAAGGATCAGACCGTCCATTTAATGGCAATCGGATGCATATCGCGTGCTAACAAGCGCGGACCTTAATTCCAGAATCGGAAGCAATGAGGCTTTATACTGTTAGAAAATTATATATTATAGAGCAATGGAACACATAGAATATTTCATAAATATAAACACAGAAAACACATAAAACCAGAGAGACACAGATATACGTGGTTCACCCAGTTTGGGCTACGTCCACCCCAAACAACCAGTCCTTCCTTTCTATTATCCAGCAAAATGAAGAGATACAACCTACAGCAGAACCGCTGTAACACTCTCTTCGCTCTCAATCTCCTCTCTCTTTCTCAGTCAGAATACAGATCTACATAGATGCAATACAATTCCCTCATATATAGTGAGGGGTTTCCTTCTAGGGAAAAAAACCGTAAATTAAACATAACTTCTACCGTCAGATCTCCGCTTAATGAATGGCCTAGATTGCCTAGAAATTACTATACTTTTACAAGGAAATTTTACATCTATTCTTAGCTTGGGGGGCGCTAGCCCCGAAACCCTCCGCCAGGGGGGGGCTCCCCAAAGGTCGCAGCTGACCCCCCCGGACCCCCCCTACATCAAATATTTTATGGACGGTGTTGCCGCCCCATTTCGCACTGGGGTCCAATGCGGCGATACCTTTGAATATAGAAGATAATCAGACTCCACACCCAACAATCTCCCACTTGAAGACTGATTATAGAAACTCCATCGCTACTTCATTTCATGGACAATGACTCCTCTTTGGACCTAGTTGTTTCTCATCTTCATCGTCATCCTTGAAGACCAATTGAAACTGAGCATATTCTCAGTTTCTCCCTGGTTACAACTTTTGTTAGCATATCTACAGGATTTTGGCTAGTGTGTATCTTTTCCAGCTTCAACTCTCCATCTTCCAACACTGATCGTATGAAATGGTACTTGAGTTGTATGTGTTTAGTCCTGGAATAAAATGCTGAGTTCTTTGCAAGATGAATGGCACTTTGCCTATCACTGTATAACGTGCCCATTGTTGGTCACTTTAATTGCTTATTAATTTAAACAACCAAGTGCTACATAAACTGTCAACCCAGGGAAGTTTTTTTATTTCAAAGGCAACTACGTACTATATGTACTCAATATTAAAAGTAATGAAAGTTGTAGTAAAAGCTAATCACACCTTGCTTCAAGCAAACTGAAGCTCCACTCTGAGTTACAGAAAAAACACACTATTGTAGACAGCTACCAAGGAATGCTTAATTTCATTCAAGGGGTAATCTAATGAGAGGAATCAATCTGCAAGAAAAGCATGGGCTATGCTATAACAGAGAACATGACCCTATTCCTGGAGCAGGAATCTTCAACACCTGTTTCTGATTATCAAGCTTGCCAACTCACTCTGTAAACTCAATCACCAATGAAACACTCATGAATTGACTGTGGATAAACTTAAACAACACAGCAATCAATTGGAAAGAAAACAGAGTTTCAGCAAAAATGTATAAACAATATTTAGCAAACAGTATTGTTAACAAGGTATGGATAAAAGACACACTTAACACACTGCAGGAATATAATGGGTGAATCTTGTGATGAAGGTGGGCCCTATCCTTCTCACAAGATTCCCCAGGAAACAAGAACTAGAAAGAAATGTTCAGAACAATATTTTATTCATCCATCAATATGTCATGTTACAAAAAGAAGGATTCCAGTTCTTCTCCTTAAGCTAGACCTTCCCTGCAGTCTGTTCATCCCCCTCTAATGTAGATGTCTCCTCTTTTTAAAGAGGAGACATCTATTACAATAGATTACATTGTAAGCCCTATTTTATCCCAATATACAAAAATAGGGAAATCAGTTTTCCCGTCAACAAAATGTTGTTATAGCAATGCTGTCTTTAGATCATGGTCATTATATCTAGTGTAGCAGCTCCTTCGGTGATCTTCTTCTGTTGTTGTCAAATCTAGAATGCAAATCTCAACTGTTCATCCATGGGATTTGTGCGTCGTTCTTACTGTTTCAGCAACTGTAGAAATAATCTTGCAGTCTCCAAGTTGTTTCAGCAACGTGGACTGCACATCATTCTTTAACTGTTCAGCAACTATCCAATTCAATGATTAACAATGAAGATAGTGTAATTATATGTAAATAATTAATCGTATAGTGATGAGAAGAAATATTGTGTACCTTTGGGATAACTGGGTTAAAAAGGATGACATGATAACAAAATATATAGTCAAAAAGGGACAATATGAGGTCCTAACATCCCCCCCAACTGAAATGGTTTCATGTCCTCATGCAACTTTTACTCTGAGTTAGAGTCCGAGCACTGGGATGTACAATGCAAATTACTTAGACAGAAAGTATAGAAGGTGCTATCAACCAAGTCTCTGAAACCTTGAACATTCTGTAATCTCTGCCATGCTGCGAGCTCCTCCTTTTTGTACAACCTGAAGTAAGCCTTATATTGCTGTTGTAGCAGCCATAGAAGATGGAAATGAAAGTGATATCCTAACAATTTTTCAAAACACTTTTGAATGCATTTGACATAATAAGGTAGCCATGAGATTGCTATTTGAAGATTGAGAGGGTTAAAGGGATGATATTCCCTTCTCTCCTTGGGGCAATGTTCCTAAAATAGGTTGTTTGCTTGTAAGGCAAGAGCTCCCTTGGCTTTGACATAATGCTGGAAGTCTTTTAAGTTTACTGCCTATAACTCTTTGATATGCTCAGTCATTCCTGGTTCCTTTAAAAATAGACGATATTCAGCAACAAAAACAGTAGCATTATGTGGCTCAGATCAAATCCACAGAAGGTGATTATCTTCATTGTAGTTTGCTGAAAGCAAGGAATTTTTCCACGTGAGCTAATTGGCCAGGAAAGATACAAAGGCTCTAATCTGAATGTCACCGACCAGAGGGATTAGATTTAATTTTCTATCCTCAGGCATGGCTTCATTATGGAGGTACAATTCATAGAGTAGATTTTGTTCATTGATTGATGTCGCTGTGAAAGTTTCAATAAACTGTTGAGGTGTAGACACCTCATGAGGTCGTCCATCTCTAATTTCCTTAACTTGGAAGAATGCTAGGTGTTCTGCTAGAAACATAGAGTAATTAAAGGATGGTTTCCTGGTGGCCAGTAGTCTTTGAACCAGATCAAAGATGAGAGACAATCTAGTTTTTAACTTTTTATTTTCCTTGTGCTGCGCACGAGACTGTTCCAAAACTTCCCAATTTGCATATATATGATTCTGCCATGATAATTTGTGTTCCTGCAATATCCTTTCTTGTGACATAACATACTCCTTCTTCCATATATCCATCTGTGCTTGAGTGCTTGAGGTCTGAGTGAAGACAGTCTTTGTACGCCGAGGTTTAGTCTGAGTAAAGGCAGTCTTTGTAGGCCTTGGTACAGGACTTTCAGCTTTAACAACCAGAGTAGGCTGAGATACTTGTGGTTTCACTTCTTTTTCAAAAATCTTTGAAGGCCCTGCTGGTTCTTGTGTAACAGCAGGGCGTTCCTTTTTAATTATAACAGGAGTAGATGCAGGAGTGGCTCCAAGCAATGGGACTTCGACTATCTTATAACCAGCTTGATGATAAATATTACCACATTGGCTGCACATGTATTCATTATATCGATCTTTCTCTACACTTTTCTTAGCTACAGATGCTGCATGAGCAAAAGTATACAGATTAAGCTCTCTTTCAGGCTTCCCTTGCCATTATTAACTCCTTCTTATAAACTTCGAGCTCTGATTTCAGAAACTCGTTTTCTTGTAGAAGGGAAGCCAAGGTGACTAGGCCTTCTGTAGTGGTCGCAGTCTCTGTAGCTGATTCCAGTGGATGGAAGGGCTGTTGTTTCGTAGCAGCTTCATTATCTGTAGCCTCAATAGTTGGTTTTTGTGTGATATCTGCTAAATCCTTAGTTGATTCTGTAACAGCTATATCATCCTGAGCATCCAAATTTTGCATATTAGAAGATGGTTCTCGTGTGGCAGCTGCTGACTGGGTAGTTGGTTCTTGTGTAACAGCTACAGTCTGTACAATATCCTGGTTATCTATTTTATGATCATCAGCAAGTGGTTATTGTGTAGCACTTGCTGAATCAGTAGCTGGTTCTTGTGGGGCAGCTACATCCTGGTTATGGTCATCAGCAGGTGGTTCTTGTGTAGCACTTGCTGAGTTAGTATCTGGTTCTTATGGGGAAGCTACATGCTGGTCATTTGTTTTGTGTTCATCAGCGGGTGGTTCTTGTGTAACACTTGATGAATCAATAGCTGGTTCTTGTGGGGCAGCTATATGTTGTACATCATCTTGGGTATCTACTTTGATGGATCACTAGCTGGTTCTTGTGTGACAGCTGCGTCTTCTGAAAGGAATGAGGTCACAAAATCCTGGACATTTTGCATTTCGGTACCCGAGGGTGAGGTACGTAAAGATTCAGGGCCTTGGGACTGTGGTGGGGTATGGGGTTTTAAGACAATGGGTGGAGAATTTAGGGTGGTGGTCTCAGTTGCAGCTTCAGAAGACGTCCTCATTCGTCTTCAAGGTAAAAAGGCAGGAAGAACAATGGTTTTTCTTTTATGAGAATTTTTCTTTAGGGTAGGAAGGTCATCAGTAGTAGTAGCTTCTTTAGTTGAGGCCCTCGTTCGTCTTTTTGGTAGGGGTGCAACCTTTTCTTGCCTTTTCCTTTTTAGCTTAGCAACGGGAATGTTGTCATCTGAATCATCACTGGGGATATGGATAGTGGGAGTGGATGATTCAACTAAATTATGGGGTAGGGTTGCTGCAGCGGAGGGGTCAATTGGATTGACTGCTGCAGGTGATGGAATAATTTCTGGGCAATCAAAGATGCTTCCTGGTTGTTGTGCAGAAGGATTTTTAGTTTGCTGAGGGATTCCAGGGGTTTGTTGAGGATTTTCAGCATCTAATTGGGGAGTTTCGGCTACTGTTTGAGGAATTTCGGTAATTTCTTGAGGATTTTCGGCTACTGCTTGAGGAATTTCAGCAGCTTCTTGAGGATTTTCGGCTGCTGGTTGAGGAATTTTAGCAGCTTTTTGGGGTGGGTTGTTAAGGGGAGGGGGATTCTGTTGGGCGAAGCCCCTCTGAATTAGAAGCTAAACAAGACGATGCTGAGTGAGGGAAAGGAGTGGGTACTTCGCATTCATGGAATATTGTGACATATTCTTCAGACACCCAAGCAGATAGTATGGCATATTTAGCAGACGACCATGTCTTAAATGATTTAACAACACAAAATCATGCTGATAAACTACCTGGTTGTGTCCTTCATAGGTGAGATAGTGCTTGACAAATTTGGCAACCGTCAACCATGGAGGTGGTAGTGAATGAAGTGCAACACTGTTACACTAAAAAATGTCACCATGACTATTTACAGTTAGTATAGCTCTATCAACAGTCATGCTATCCTCTTAGGCAAGTCTTATGCCTCTGCTCTCCATGTCAAACTCCAAAAAGAGAGAAAGTCTTTATAAATGTATTTATCTCTGGGGACGCAGGTTCTCTCAAACTTACCTGCGGGGACGCACCCAATGTTCACAAAAGCTGCGTCTTTGGACGCTCTGTATGTAAAGGGGTAGGTGCGTCCCCCTGTAAAGGTTAAAATATGCAAGTTTCATCTTTAAAAAGTTACTTGTGTTCATTTCTAGAGCATTCTAGAAGGTTGTTCGACGTGTATTGAGCGCCTCCAGATGGTTCATGCACTCCTACCAAAGAGGAGCTTATCCCATCAATAAGGGAGCTATCCCATCCAAAGAGGGGATTATCCCATTGATGGTGGACCTGATTAACTTCCTCTTGAGCACTATAAATACAGGCATTGTGCCAGAAGGAGGGGAGGTTGGAAGTTATACATTTCTAAGGGTAGATGCTGCAGGAATTAGGACTCCCATTTAGAAGCTTGTGAGGAGAGATTGCCATCTTTGCTTGTTCTATTTGGAAGTGGGTGAGCTTTGTCAAAGTAAAGGAGAACTCTTAATGGACCCTGGGAGGGACTTGCACAACACCAAGGCTCAGGTTGTATTTGTTCTTTTTGTTACCTATTAATGCAAATGAGTCCATTCTTCTCAATAACTTGTTATTTATGAGTTGTTTCATGTACTCCTTGGTCTATGTGTTAAATATGTTTTATTCTATGAGATTATCAAGTGCTATTTAATCATTTGATTGTTAGTGTATGCAGGTTTCAAAGTGAAGGAGGAGCTCATCCGGATCAGCTGAGCTGGACTGCTACAACAGGCGTTGGACTACAGGTAGGATCTAAACACTTGATTTCCCATATAGTAAATGCATGTTTAGAGAAGGATTGCTCTTGTTTGTCTTGTTTGTCACTAGAGAGTCTTAGGCTCCTAGGGAGGTTGGTTGTGTCTGCACAATCGACTCTTTCCGCCTGACAAATTGGCGACTCCGCTGGGGACTCCATTAATGTGAAAGTCTTTTCCTTTGTATGAACTTTGCTTTGAGAAAATTGGTTTATTTTTCTGGTTTTTGGCTCTGTGACTTTGTCTTTGGGTGGGTTAGCTTAGGGTTAGATTTATTTTGGTTTTTCTTGAATTTTCTAGTAGGACGCATCCTCTGAGTATTGCACAGTGCGTCCCTGGACGCACTGTCGCTGTGTGCACAGAGCGGGCCCGCACCTGTTCTAACGGGTTGCCTGCGTCCCCTGCTAAAATTTGAGAAAATTCCATTTTTTGCATTTTTTCTCTTAGATTTTGCTTTTTCTTAGTTTTTACTGCCCAGATTCATTAGTCTCTTGTCAAAGATCTTCACCTGAACTTGTTTCGATAGCATTGAGTGTTTTAGTGGATTTCATAGAAATTTAAGCCCTAGGGTTTGATTTTTGAGTAGGTCTTGTAGTGACTTTGGCGGTAGAAGTTGTCAAGCCTTAGATCTCTCTGGTTTTGTCAGCATTCTTAGAAGTCAGACCTGTCATAAAGTCTACCTGTGAGAGCAACTTACCATTGAGTTGTCTCTTTGGGCAAATTTCGAAGTGCTTGTTGATTGAGTCTTGAATTCCATTTTACAAAAAGAACAAAAAGATTTGAGTTTTGTTTTGACTAGTCTTTTGATTCTGCATTAGCTGGTTCTTGATTTGATTTTGGTCAAGTAAAACAACCTAGAATCATCTTTGTGAGCTTTTGCCTTGTTAGGTTTTCTTAGAGTAATTTCCCTTTTGATTTGCTTGTGAGTCAAGTTTTCATAGATTTTATAGCTTTTGAGATTGATTTTTGTTAAGATAGATTTATATGCTTTATTAAAAAGAGAAAATACAAAAACATCTCCTTTGAAAAGTTTTGTTTCAAGTAGCTTTGAAAAGTTTTGAAAGAAAAAGAGTTTTTCGTGCACGTAAGGAGTGGTCATGTTTGTATGCTTGAAAAGATAAAGAGAATTGTTTCTTTGATTGTCTTTACTAAGAAAGTTGTTTTCTATAAAATTTGCATCTCTCAACTCTCTTAGTTAAGAATTTCATTGAAAAAGGAAAGTAGCGTAAATCATCTTAGGTGCATCTTTGTAGTGGTTTGAGTCGAGTCTACACACCATTGGTTTCACTTCCGCTACCTTTTGTCTTTAAGAAAAACCATAAAATTAACGCTTAAAGTAAAATTGACGTAGTAACTTTTATTTACTAGGGCTCTGAAACACCAATTTAGATCAGGCTAGTGTCTTGGAGTAGGTGAGTAATTAACTCTCCAAGACAACAAAACCAAACAAGTAGCTTATCTTGTGATAGAATAAATCCAATTCTCTCATTTGTACTCTGGGAAATTTCCTCTTAAAGGAGAAGCACGAGCTCGTGTCCGAACCAGTGAGGGGATCAATCCGCCCTCGTTGGGAACGACGCCAGACACGCACGTATTACAAACGGTAAACCTAGGATTAACCATTGTCGAGGAGCCAGGGGTCACTTGTCGGTAAACCTTGGATTATTGTCAAGGAGCCAGCAAGGGGATTGAGCTTGCTACTCTGCCCTTGCGTGTTGTCGGAGTTTAGACTGTTCCCCCAGGTGCATTTGTTGTGGTTGGTAACCTTAGTGACCATTATCTTTAGGATTCTACCGAGGTGACGGTGGAGGGAAGATCCCACTGTACCTAGAGCAGATGTCGGCTAGACTCACTTGGATTTTCTGGGGGGTTCACTTCACTCGAGACGGTTAAAGTGGAGGAACTTGGTCCAGTCTATTCATTAAGCAGGTTGCCGGGGTAACTGTTCCACCCGCCACTTCTGTACTGAATCCGGCGAGGTTGGATTTCATCACCAACTAGCGCTTTCGGTCTGGAAGGCTACTGTTTGTGCTTGGTTTGACGCCCTAGATTCTTTAGGCGTTGATTCAAAATTGTTTGGTTCTTTAGAGACTTTAGGTGGTTTGATTTGAGATTTTACTTTGTTTTCGTGTGTAGTAGTTAAAAGTTTTTAGCTGTGACGGAATTACCGAGACAGTCCCGTAGACTTCGGGGCCAGTCTCCTGAAGTTGTTTCTGTGGCCGAATTGTTGAGAAGATCCCGTAGACTTAGGGGATCACCTCCTCGAGACGACCCGGGTAATCTAGAAGGTTTAAAGGTCCTTGTAACTCCTCCTAGTGGCAGTAGAGTAGGTTCACCTGAAGAAGGAGAATCTTCCTTGGTAGTCCATTCAGATTACCAAGGCTTAGAGACAGGTTATAATCCCGAAGCTATTACAGTTTCTGAGCTTGTTGGTAGTTTTTCGTCTGCTAGTGATACAGGCGAAGAACCTGAAATATCTGAACCTGTTACTCCGACTTCTAGTGTTCCAGATTCACCGAGAATAGAAAGAATTATCACCGAAAATCTTCCTACTGGTTTGATTGCTATCGAAGAACTTGCTCCAGAGGAAGAAATAGGCGTCTCTAACCTTGAAGATCAACTTACTATTGATCTAAGGGAGCGTGAATCTATCTTTTACAGTCCTCCTAGAAGTACTACTTGGTACCTTTCATTAACCAATTATTTAGACAACTTTGGGGTAGGTTTTTCTACACCTCGTACTCCTTTTCCACCTGGAGGTATTCATACTCCTGTAAATATGTCTGGTCAGTCGTCCGTGTTTACTCAAAGTCCTAAATCTTTCTTACACGGCGGTCCTTCTGTTCCCACTGGGTATCAATCACTTTCTGGTACCTTTGCGGGGGCATCTCCTCAACCCGTTGATCATGGGTTATTAACTGGAAACAGTGGTAATATACCATTGGGTGTAGGAGACATTTACATGATGTCAGGTTCAGTTCCCGTTTCCCAACCTCAAGGTGGCCAATTACCGCCTGGGGGGCAGCCTCAGTTAACGCCTGGGGGGCAACCTCAAGGTACACAAATCGTGTCTGGGGGGCAACCTCAAGGTCAGTATGCACCTATGGTGCAGTACATGCCTCAGGGTCAACCCCAGCCTCAATATGTACCCCAGGGTCAACCTCAGTATCAATATCAACCTCAAGGATGGCAACCTCAAGGATGGCAACCCCAAGGGTATCAACCCCAAGGGTATCAACCTCAAGGGTACCAACCTCAAGGTCAAGGTCAACCCCAGTATCCGTATTTACCTCAAGGTTATCAACCTCAAGGTCAATACTCGAGTCAAGGTTATCAACCGCCCCAAGGTCAGTCATATGTTCCAAGTATGGGAACTGCACCTTACAATTATCAATCCTATCCTCAATCCGGTTATGGATCTCAGTATCCTCAACCTGTTACGGGTCAATACCCTGGAATGTTAGTGTGGGATCCATCACAGGGTCAACAGGTGTTGCAGCCAAGTATACAGTTGGTACCTCAAGCTGGACAACCCGTAGTTTCTGGTCCACCCCAGCAACCGCAACCTGTCCAGTCAAATGTTCAAACTTCTGTAACTTCGGTAGTTACTCAGCCGCCAATTGCACCTAGTACTCCATCTCAAACTGCTGCTGCAACTACCGCCACATCTACCATACTTACTTCTGGAGTATCGACAGCTCCGGTTTCTACTGTCTCTGTAACCACTCCTCAGACATCTTTACCGTTGTCTGGATCTACGATTCAAACCACGGTCCAGATGCCTGCAGGTCAGCCTGGTATAAGTACGGTTGTCACTACTCAACCTCAATTTGTTCACCAACCGTACCAGGGATAGTACCAACCTAGGCAAGCTGTCCAACAACCAGTTTACCAGTATCAACCGTATCCTGGGTACACTTATCAACAACCTCAACAACCCCAGTACGGTCCGGTTAATCTTGGTTTTCCAGGAGGATATAATATCCCAAATGCGACTCCTGTTCCTAGTTATCCTGGATATCCTCCTCCTGGGACTGGTCTTGTGACCCAGAGTTTTAGAGATCCTAACCGGCAGTTACCGTTTATCGCAACTTTGGATTTACCATACTTGACGCGCCTAACGAACGATCCAATTCAATATCTTCAGTTCTGGCCGCCAATGCCAAATAAGTTGCCCAGTGATATACCCAAGTTCGAAGGTAAGTCTGGAGAGGATCCGTCCAATCATGTGATGACTTACCACCTCTGGTGTGCTTCAAATTCTATCTTGGATGATTCAATCCGCTTACGTCTTTTCCAGCGTACACTCATTGGTCTCGCGGCCAAGTGGTACATTGAGTTACCACAGGCCTCTTTTTACAATTTTAGCCAGTTAGCTACCTCGTTCTTAACTCACTTTCAGTTGCCGGTCAGATACGATAACGGCACGGAGTTATTAACTTCACTAAAACAATCAACGTCCACGTATATTTCTGATCACATTCATGAGTGGAGACGTCGAAGAAGGCTAGTGAAAGTTTTTATCCCGGACCAAATCTTAGCTGAATGGTTTGTTAAATCATTATTACCGAAGATTACTGAAGATGTAGCTAAGGCCGGAGTAGTTACTGAGGAGCAAGTCATTGCTCAGGCGCAATACCTTGACTTAGTTTATACTCAGTCAGGTACGTTACACGAGAAGATTCCGGATCTTCCAAAGTCGAATCAAATCGTTGCTTCTCCTTCGGGATCTCATGCCGCTGATGGTATGATTGGTATTGTGAATACAAAGAGCAAGAAGAAGTCTTCCAAGGCTTCAACTACTCCTATTATCACTTTTCCTGACTCCCCGACAGGAGAGTCTTCTCCTGAACTTACCGCCGATATTCACGCTGTAGAGACATCTACGGCCAAATCAAAAAACGGTGGAAAGAAGAAAGGAAAGAAGAAGGCTAAAGCAAACAAGGCTCCGAAGGAGAAAACAGAAAAGTCGGAAACCAATGATGAAAAGCACAAACCTCGATATCCTTGTCTTATTTGTGAAGAGGATCATTTTACAAGAGATTGCCCTCATCGGGCCGAGGTTGTGAAAATAGTCAAAGGTTCTCCCACTCCTGCTGTGTTAAAAAATCCATTTCCGGAGCAGGAGAATAAGATGATAGGTTCTTCCTCGAATGCCAGTGAAGAACCCATTTTGATGATGTCTCATGTGAGGATTGCGACTCGATCGCAAGATTATGGTAGTAAGAATCCTGTTGATGGTAGGGAAGCAGAATCTTCTCACTCTAACCCATCAACCTCAGCTCCTGGTTCCGATCCACTACAGATCGAGAAACCTAACCCGGACTTAGTAATCAAACCGCCCACCAAGGGTGTACTTCGAAGGTCTGCTTTCAATCCACATGCGAGAGCAGCCCAGAATTACAACATTGTTGAGGACTTAGCTGTTTCACCCTCAGCAATGTTAGCGTTAGAAGTGCTGCAATCATGCCCAGCACAACGAAAATTACTTTTGTCGGCTATCGGAGCTGTTGATGTTCAGGACCCGAATCTAATAATCTTCGATCTAGAAAATAGTACACCGCATCTCCCCCATCAAATGGCTTTCCAAATTCCAGTGATAGTAAAAAACAGGCCTATTCATCGGACTGTAATTGATGAGGGAGCCTCTACGTGTATTATGTCGATTCAATGTTGGAGATCTCTTGGTTCTCCTTCGTTGAACCAATCCCCCACCATCCTTAAGGCCTTTGATGGCCGTGGGTTCCGTCCGTTTGGTATTCTACAGGAATTACCTATAGGGGTAGAAGGTAAAACCATTAGTCTGGATGTGGAAGTGGTTGATGCCCCTCTAGACTACAACCTTATTTTGGGTCGCAGTTGGTCATATGCTATGACGGCGGTCGTTTCATCGGTCTTCAGAGTAATTAAGTTTCCATATAACGGTAAGATCGTGACTATTGATCAGCTGACATACTTTTCATCCGACCCAGCCTCTTCAGAGAGTATCCAGCATGTCGGTAAGACGACAATCCCTTATAGGGACGTTGGCATAGGTTTAGTTAAAGATTTCGGTTTACTGGGAACTTTTCCTCTCCCTCCACTCAGCGTAGAACCTTCATTTGCAACAATTCATATGATTACATCAGAAAACATTATTTATGATGATCCTTGGATTATCCCATCTGAATCTGAGATAGACTCATTCGGTGATGTTATGCCTTTGAGTCCATATGAAATTGCTTATGAAGCTGTCATGTCTTTTACTGACTCGCGTTCAACCGAAATCGACCAAATGAATGTGGTCAGTGAAGAATCACTTTTCACCTCAACCTTAGAACGGATAGCATTTCCCGAAGTCGTGTCATCTGACGAACAACTTCGCGAAATCCTAAGTGTAGACGATCTACCATGGGAAGATCTCCATCACAGATCTTCGTTTTTACCTAAGGATGATGCATTTGAAAATGATTTTTCATCTATCTTTACCGCTGAATATGTCAAAGACGCTCAGGATCCAACGAAACATTCTGATTCAGAGTTGAATTTAGGGAATATTTCTCGTACTATTCCCATTGATATTTCAGTGAAGCCCGGAATTGAGGAGAACATTCATATAGGTGCCGCATGTACAGAAGATGAAATCCAAACTTACAAGGCCCTATTCCAAGAATTCCGCGATGTGTTTTCCTAGTCTTACGAGGAAATGCCGGGAATCGATCCTGCCATTGTTGTTCATGAAATAAAGACCTACCCGGATGCTAAACCCGTCCGGCAATGGTTGCGTCAGATTCACCCTCGAAAAGCGGCTGCGATTAAAGCAGAAGTCGAAAAGTTTTTGAAAGCAGGTTTCATTTATCCGATCCCGTTAACGGATTGGGTATCGAATATTGTTCCGGTCAACAAGAAACGAGGAACAATAAGAATCTGTATCGACTATAGGGATATAAATCGAGCTTGTCTAAAAGACAACTATCCTACGCCTTATATCGATCAAATTATTGATGATTGTGCCGGAAGTGAAATGTTTTCCTTTATGGATGGTTTTTCGGGCTATAATCAAATCAATATTCTACCTACCGACCAACCAAAAACGGCATTCATTTGTCTATGGGGGACATTTGCTTATTGCAAATTACCTTTTGGGCTTAAGAATTCCGTGGCCACTTTTCAACGGGTGATGTCTTACGCATTTCATGACATCAAGCACATTGTGCAACCGTACCTCGATGATTTGCCTGCTCATTCTTTACATCGAGCTGATCACCTCGTTCACTTACGAGCAATCTTTATGAGGTGTAGGCATTATCGAATTCGGTTGAATCCCCACAAATGTGTTTTCTGTATAGAAACAGGTCGATTGCTGGGTTTTGTCGTTTCAAAAGCCGGCATTCACGTCGATCCCTCGAAGGTCGAAGCTATCATCAAATTGCCTCCTCCTTCGAGTTTGCGCCAACTCCAAAGTTTGCAAGGGAAAGCGAACTTTTTACGCCGATTCATCCCAAACTACGCCGAGGTCACTAAAGGTTTTACACGGTTGTTGAGACAGAACGCTCAATTCTTTTGGGACGAGATTGCCCAACAATCTTTTGATGCACTTAAACACGCGTTGACCCATGCACCGTTGTTGCATCCTCCCAACTACAACCAGGACTACTTCTTATACCTTGCAGCTTTGCATTCCACCATTGGAATGGTGTTAGTTCAAGAAGATGAATTCGGAGCGGAACATGTGATATATTATCTCAGTAGGACCTTAAATCCCACTGAGCTAAAATATTCGCATGTGGAGAAATTGGCCCTGGCAGCCGTTCAAGCTGTCCAGCGTTTTCGTCACTACATTCTTCTCCGTAAAACTACAGTTATTTCGGATTGCAACCCTATGATTTACATTTTGACAAAACAATTGCTAGGGGGCAAGTACTCTAAATGGATCGTTATCCTGCAAGAGTTCGACTTGGAATTCGAGAAGTCCAAGTCTAAGAAATCCTTGGTTTTTGCGGAATTGATGTGTGATTTCCCTCGTGCTGACACAGAGACTGTGGCAGAGGAGTCCATTGCGGACGAATCTTTGTTTCTTATCAGTACTTTAGATCCGTGGTACGGGGATATAATCATCTATCTCCAAACCCAAACCTTTCGGCCTGAAGCTTCCAAGGCGGAACGTCGAAAAATTCGGTTTCAATCCCAGCCATACAAAATTATTGGAGATACACTTTATCGCCAGGGGGCAGACTTAGTTTTTCGACGTTGTCTAACTCACGAAGAGGTTGAGAGGGTTTTGAATGATTGTCACTCTGGAGCATGTGGCGTTCATATGTCTGGGTATGCCATAGCTCAGAAGGTGTTGCGCGCTGGCTATTTCTGGCCGTCTATGTTTAAAGATTATATCATTGCAGTCCGGAAGTGCCACAACTGTCAAGTGTTTGATCGCAAGATGCGCGCACCACCTGCTCCTCTCCACCCTATAATTGTCGTTGGTCCATTCACCAAATGGGGTATCGACTTTATTACTTGTAACCCTCACTTGGCCGGGGGGCATGCGTATATCATCCTCGTGGTTGATTATTTTACTAAATGGGCCGAGGCGATGCCTACATTCGACGCAAGCGGCAAAACAGCTGCAGTTTTCGTATTCAAGCATATCATAACTAGGTTTGGTGTCCCACAAGCAATCATTACTGACCATGGGAGCCATTTTCGAAACATCATGATGACTGAGCTTACAAGCCAGCTTGGTTTGCGCCACGACAGCTCTACTCCTTATTATCCGCAAGCCAACGGTTTGGTTGAGTCTATCAACAAAGTTCTGGTTATCATGATCTGACGAACCATTGGTATTCATCGGTCAAATTGGCACAACATGTTATTTTCAGCGCTATGGGCATACCGAACCTCAGTGAAAACTTCAACAGGGTTCACTCCTTTCCAGCTAGTTTATGGCTTGGAAGCTGTGTTACCCATTGAATGCGAAATCCCATCACTTCAAATGGCTGTCGAATTACTTCCAGCTACTTCCGAGGAGGAGAAACGTTTATTGTACTTAGCTAAATTAGATGAGACTCGACGTGACGCTGCATTGGCAATCGAGACTCACGCGAAGCGAATGAAAGCTCAGTACGATAGAAATGTGACCCTCGGAGTTTTTCGTAGGGAGACCTAGTGCTATTATATGATCAAGCTAACGATAAGCTAGGTGCTGGAAAATTCGTTCCTATGTGGCATGGACCCTACATTGTAAAGTGAAAGCTAGCAAAAGGGGCTTATGAGCTAGTAGATTTTGATGGGGACTCTTTGGGTAAACCCAGAAATGGACTTTACCTAAAGAGGTATTATGCTTAAATGGTGGGTATGGAGAAATTTTTAGTTAGGTTAGATTTTCTTTCTAGCTAGCGTGTTAGTTAGTTTAGTTAGTGTGCTTAGCTTAGAGAGTGTGTTTTTCGTCGTTATTCTGGCTTATCTTGGTTTTACTCTTGATATTGCTGATGTCGACGCCTCTCCAAACATACATCGGATTTGCTGATGGTGCTTGTCGTAGTACACGGAATATCTCTTCCGCAGCTTGGGTTATCTATTCGCCCTCTGACGAGTTAGTTTCTATGCATGGGGTAAGCCTCGGTCAAACAACGAACAACATTGCAGAATACAGTGCAGTGGTTGAATTATTATCCGAATCTATTTCATTTGGAATTCAACGTTTGATAGTGAGGTTAGATTCTGAACTTGTTGTATTACAGCTTAATAGAGTTTATGCCATTAGAAATCCTGTGTTATTAAGATTGTTTTTGAGAGTGCGTCTCTTGGAACGTGAATTTGATTACATTGAATATCAGCATATTCCAAGGTCTTTAAATACATTAGCAGATGCAATTGCTTCTCGAGTGTTGGACAGACATTTACAATAATCATGCAAGTAAATTTAAAAACATTTCATCGCATATGTTAAACAAGATAAGCCGGTAATAGTGATATTGTTGGCATTATGAGATAAGTGTTGTCCTTGATGGCAAACCTCACTGATGACAAATCATAGTACAGAAGGTCAGTAGCAAGGAATTGATGATCAGACTATAAGAAGAAGAGAAAGTTCATACACGCAGGTTCGTTAAGCCCAAGTCGCGTGTACACGCAGGTTGGCTTCAGAAAAAGCGCGTGTATGTGGAAAAGTACCTTTGGTATATGGCGGTTATTCCTTGGAAGTTGTGCCTATGGTTTTGGACCTTGGCGTCTCGGCGGACGTGTTGATCCCTAGTTTTGAAGTTGATGGTATTGGATTTCTATGGTTTTGGCTCTTGGTATTGAACAAGGCCTAAGGCTATATAAGGAGAAGAAGATCATTAGGCAAAGGTATCTGAAATGTCTTGAATATCTAAAGAAGCATGAGATCCAATATGCAGGTTATGGGTTGATGATGCATTGCTTGATCTGAGCTAAGGAGAGATCTCACCGGTTGATGGAGAACAAGATCTAAGGAGAGATCGGGATCAAATGGTTTGAAATAAACTATCTTTATGATGCTTATTCTAGATCTACATACTGACGCATGTATTGTTCTATAAGTGTTATGAGTATGACTGATGTCTGGTACAGCTGCAAGTTATGAGAAATTATTTTTAGATCTGTACGCGGGTTGTCTTTGGCAAAAGCGCGTATACACGCGGGTTTGATTCATCGAAGTAGCGTATACATTGTAAAGCTTGATACTTGAAGTTGCAGATGGGTCTGATGGTTATTACAGAGTTTTGTGTTTGCTCTGTGTTCTGGTGACGGTGTTGTTAACAGGGTTTCAGTGATTCAGAGTTTGATGATTGTTTTGAGCTTCAATGATAGTTATGGGTCCAGTATGAAAATTGGATGAAATGTGGCCTTTCAGATTATGTGTTGTGCTTCAGTGTATCCAGTCTGAAAATTGATGAAACGTGGTACCTGGAGGAGAGAAGATTGTAGGCAAGCACCTACGTACTAGTATCTAAGCTAGTACAAAAGCTAAGGGAGATCTTTGGAGCATTGTAGCAGGTAGCAGCCTGTGTACTAGTAAATGGATCGGCTAGTACAAAAGCAAAGGGGGTTGTAGCTCCCATACTGGTATAAGACTGCACCAGTACAAATATTGTAAAAGGATTTTCTTATTAAGAAGAAGATTGAGATGACTTGCAGCAGGTGGTTTTCACCCACATTGGGTTTCCACCTTATATCTTTGTGTTCATGTGTGTGGCTTTTGTGTGATGATCTGTTCTGTTATACTGCACCTGTTTACTGTTAATATGGTTAATAATGTTCTGATGCATTTACTGAAGATAAGCTAACTGAATCATAAGATTTATGGATATACGCTAGTTGCTTTAGACACAGAAGCGTGTACACGCGGGTTCACTTAACTGAAGTAGCGTATATGTTTTTGAGCATTGAAAAAGTTTTAATGATCTGATAATACTGATTCACCCCCCCCCCTCTCAGTATTATTTCCAACAATTGGTATCAGAGCAGGTCCTTTGATAGAAGCTTGATCGCTTGAAGGAGATCCGTGGAACAATGGGAAAGAAGCTTAAGAAGAAAGCTCATAAGAAGAAGAAGACATCTCAGAAGGACTATGACAGTGGGAGAATCGATTGGGGATTAGGTATAAGAGGCTCTTCAGATTCAGAATCAGATTCAGAATCATTATCAGGTATGAATGTGTTATCCTCTGATGTTCCTGCTATATTTCCTTGTGAAAGTGATGGAAGTGATAGTGAAACTACTGAACATGCTTTTATGGGTGAGCAAGAAAAGTATCAAATAGAGGCAGTATTTAGAAGGCTTACAGAAAAAGTTAAAGATCAACAAGATCTATTGAACAAAAGGGAATGTGCTTTCAAAGAAGAAGTTACCAAACTAAAGGCCCAACTAGAAGAAGGAAACAAGGTAAGAAAGCTACTCAAGGACAAGGAAGACCAATGTCAAAAATTGCAACATGAAGTGACATCATTAAGAAAAGAAGTCAACGAAAGAAGCACAACCATCAAGAAACTCAAAGATAGATCCAGCTACTATGAAAATCTTGAAGCTACGATCCTCTCACTAAAGGAAGATCTTGAAGAATCCAAGAAGCAGAATGAAGATCTACACCAAGCAATTGAAAAACAAGACAACGAAGTCATCAGCTTAAAATCACAGTTGGAATGTGCCTTCAGAGTTCGTCAAATTCAGCAGGATCTGTATGAAAAGCAAGAAAAGGAGATACTCAATCTAAGGCAACAAATGGAAGAAGGAAGAAAATATGGAGAAGACATGAAGAAGCAATGTCTAGAAAAGGAGGAACAACTTCAAGTTGAGGTAAATATCTTGAAAGGTAAATTAGAAGAAAAGGATAAACTTTTGAGATTTCAAGATAGTACTAAAGCCTTGGATGATATTCTTAGTAGTCAAAGGTCTCCTGCAATCAAGACTGGTCTTGGTTTTCATGAATCTGTTGAAGGTGAATCTAGCTCACAAGGTGAGGCAAGGAACTCTAAAGAGAAAACTAAAATGATCGACAAGGAGATGAAAGGTCAACAATCAAGGAAAGAGACTCCTCAAAGAAAATCTTTTACTCCTCCTATGAATAATGTTGAATGTTATGTATGTCATAATCTTGGACATGTTGCAGCTAGATGTAGAAGAAGAAGGGTTCAAGACCATCATGCAGAAAGATCATCACACTCAAGGTACTTTAATGGATATTGCTTTGCTTGCAATATGTTTGGTCACAAAGCTGCTGATTGCTACAGGAGGAATATGAAACATGTAAGATGTTATGCATGTAACAAGCTTGGACATATAGCAAAGGAATGCAGGAACAAAGGATGGACATCACACCAAAAGGAGAAAACCTCATCACACTTGAAGATATGGAGGAAGAAGGAAGTACAGTCAGCACAATGTACTGAGACACAGCACAGCACAGACATATCAGACTCAGGGGGAGCTGAAAGTGTAAAACTTCAGCGTTCTGAATCTCATACGCAAGTTCCTTAAAGGGAAGTCGCGTATATACGCGAGTTAGACACTACAAAGTCGCGTATATGTCAGTCTGAGGAAAAGCAGTGGGAACAGGATCAGAAAAAGGATCTGATATGATTCAGTCTATTATTTTCTCTATTGGTTACAGTCTGCTGAGGATGTGTGGAAATGTTTTGTTACTTGTATGATGTCTAGAAGTGTTTTGATCCTAACTTGATGATGATGATGTCTTGATGCTTATTGCTGATATATGCATGATCAGATCTAACAGATGGCACAGGTTGAGGGGGAGCATATGCCTTTAATAATTCATTGTTGGCATATTCCTTGGTGATGATTCTTATATGGCTAAATGATATATCTTGCTATGATGTGGTTGTGAGTTGTCTATGATAAAATCTCATATGATTCTTGGGGTTACATAGTGGATGATCAGATCAGATTTATGGTTGATTCTTTGATGATGCATATATGGTGCTTACATGGTGATCTTCATAAGGACAAGGAGAAGTACAAAGCTTGAATATACATCTTCCTCACTTGATGATGGGTCACTCATATACTGCTATTATCATATGCATAAAAATCATACAGTTATGATGCAGGCACTCTTGTGGATAAGGATTGTTGCTGATATCAAGAAGTTTTGTCAAATGAGCTTGAGCTCAAGATACATAATGCTGATACATGGATGACTACTCAAAGTTGCTTTATTGGAGACATGGTGATGAGTTCTTATCTATATGATGATAAGTTGATACTTACATATGTTGATTGATGCAGATGTTCCCAATTAATGATACTTGGATCATGTAGATCTTGAAGTTGATGTAATGGCTATGGTGGTTTCACATGTAATGTGAATGATTTCATGATGATGTTCAAAAGGAGGAGTTGACATCTATGTTCAGACATACCTTGCTGCAGGACATTTACAGGTTGCTGATATGAAAATGGTTGTACGCGAGTTTCATAAGGCCTATCCGCGTATATACGCTTGTTTATGTGGATGAATATGCGTATATGGAGTTTTGAAGGAAATCAGCAGGGACAGATGTTGGTTGCAGAAAGTCTGATATGGGTCCGACAGAGATCATCTGGCACAGATTCAGGGGGAGCAGATAATCTTCCAATGATGCATTGTTGGCATTATCTTAAAGCTTTTGGTTCTAGTTCACATTTGTTGTTGGTTTCAAGTGGAACAAAGGCGAAATTGGTTGCTGATCTGAATGGTGATTATCAGATGCTGATAGTAACTTTCATAAATCTTGGTCTTTCGTCTCTATGTCATATATCTCTTTTGTGGTATCTCTTTCATGGTGTCGAGGTCATGTAACGGCCTATTTTGGTTTCCCCACTATGCCTGGAATGATTGATGCAATATGATTGGTTGTCATATGTCAACTTTTGATGTATCCCCACTTGGTTGGGTGGATGAGTCAATTTTTGTATATCCTCACTTAGTTGAGAGATGGATGTATGTATGAGTCTTTGGTGATAGGAAGGTCTTTTATGATGTATAGAGTCATGTTCTTCTTGAAGAACATCTTTTGCAGATCTTGCCTACAGTCAGGAAGAGCATGTACAACACACTTCAGCGGTACAGAGATTCAGCATGTACTCAGGGGGAGCATGGACAGATTGGTACACCTTGGCATATACAAAGGGGGAGACTATTCAGAGATTTCAGCAGGTACTCAGGGGGAGTATGGACAGTGGAATGATTCAGCAAAGGAAGAGAATATCTTGGTCCACCCTTTGCCCTTGATGTCAAAGGGGGAGAGTGATTTGGTGTTGTTGCCATCAAGTCCAAAGGGGGAGATTGTTGGCATTATGATGCATGTGTTGTACTTGATGGCAACCCTCTCATAGAAGAATATCTCACTTATGTATAACTGGGTGAATCTTCAGAAGAGATATCAGATGTGACTGATGGAGGACAGCTCAAAGGAATCAGATGATGAATCTTCAGAAGAGATATCAGATGTGACTGATGGAGGACAGCTCAAAGGAATCAGATGATAGTTCTAAGTGTGACAAGTTAGCTTTTCCATCAAGTCCAAAGGGGGAGATTGTTGGCATTATGAGATAAGTGTTGTCCTTGATGGCAAACCTCACTGATGACAAATCATAGTACAGAAGGTCAGCAGCAAGGAATTGATGATCAGACTATAAGAAGAAGAGAAAGTTCATACACGCAAGTTCGTTAAGCCCAAGTCGCGTGTACACGCAGGTTGGCTTCAGCAAAAGCGCGTGTATGTGTAAAAGTACCTTTGGTCCATGGCGGTTATTCCTTGGAAGTTGTGCCTATGGTTTTGGACCTTGGCGTCTCGGCGGATGTGTTGATCCCTAGTTTTGAAGTTGATGGTATTGGATTTCTATGGTTTTGGCTCTTGGTATTGAACAAGGCCTAAGGCTATATAAGGAGAAGAAGATCATTAGGCAAAGGTATCTGAAATGTCTTGAATATCTGAAGAAGCATGAGATCCAGTATGCAGGTTATGGGTTGATGATGCATTGCTTGATCTGAGCTAAGGAGAGATCTCACCGGTTGATGGAGAACAAGATCTAAGGAGAGATCGGGATCAAATGGTTTGAAATAAACTATCTTTATGATGCTTATTCTAGATCTACATATTGACACATGTATTGTTCTATAAGTGTTATGAGTATGACTGATGTCTGGTACAGCTGTAAGTTATGAGAAATTATTTTTAGATCTGTACGCGGGTTGTCTTTGGCAAAAGCGCGTATACACGCGGGTTTGATTCATCGAAGTAGCGTATACATTGTAAAGCTTGATACTTGAAGTTGCAGATGGGTCTGATGGTTATTACAGAGTTCTGTGTCTGCTCTATGTTCTGGTGACGGTGTTGTTAACAGGGTTTCAGTGATTCAGAGTTTGATGATTGTTTTGAGCTTCAATGATAGTTATGGGTCCAGTATGAAAATTGGATGAAATGTGGCCTTTCAGATTATGTGTTGTGCTTCAGTGTATCCAGTCTGAAAATTGATGAAACGTGGTACCTGGAGGAGAGAATATTGTAGGCAAGCACCTACGTACTAGTATCTAAGCTAGTACAAAAGCTAAGGGAGATCTTTGGAGCATTGTAGCAGGTAGCAGCCTGTGTACTAGTAAATGGATCGGCTAGTACAAAATCAAAGGGGGTTGTAGCTCCCGTACTGGTATAAGACTGCACCAGTACAAATATTGTAAAAGGATTTTCTTATTAAGAAGAAGATTGAGATGACTTGCAGCAGGTGGTTTTCACCCACATTGGGTTTCCACCTTATATCTTTGTGTTCATGTGTGTGGCTTTTGTGTGATGATCTGTTCTGTTATACTGCACCTGTTTACTGTTAATATGGTTAATAATGTTCTGATGCATTTACTGAAGATAAGCTAACTGAATCATAAGATTTATGGATATACGCTAGTTGCTTTAGACACAGAAGCGTGTACACGCGGGTTCACTTAACTAAAGTAGCGTATATGTTTTTGAGCATTGAAAAAGTTTTAATGATCTGATAATACTGATTCACCCCCCCCCTCTCAGTATTATTTCCAACAGATATATATATAGATAGGAGTGTGTCAAAAAATATACATCGTCTTCGATCATAGGTTGAAAAACACCTTATGATCGGCAAAAATGATAAAGTACAAAAATTCAAAAATGTCACATGTGTCTGCAAAGTGACTAGCCAATCACTGGTGATGCTCCCTATACGACACCACTACACGGGCTACCTTACACAAAAATCTCCTAAACAGTCCAGGGACTGCGACTACATAGCATTGAAGTCTGATAGGAATATCATCTATGGTAGTCTCAGGCATATCCGCCGTCAGACGCTCTAGATCCTGCTCCAACTCAGCTAGTGGCTCTGCAGCCGCATCCTGTGGGGCCGGTACCGGTGCAACTGGATGTCTCCTCTCAAAAGGCTGGAGGTTGGCTGGGCGCTGTGGACCAACATCTGCATTTTGAAAATTTTTACTGTCAGTTTTGAGACGATATATATAAAAAACAAAAAAATACATAATTTGAAAACTTGTGAAAAATAAAGTACCTCTGTCATCCCATTGTTCTCCCTGTGGAAGAACCATGTCCGGATCACCTCGAAAATCTACTTCGGCATACGGAAAGTCCTAGATCGAAAAAACCTGGTCCTCTAACCAGTGAAAATAACTATCAGAGAATCGAACAATCGCCGTGCCCTCGTCAGGATGCCGGGCCATCACCGTAACCCATCGTATCAGCTTTGGCTCCCAAGGACCCAAGATATCAACAGTGAGTTGCTGAGGGATCAGCATCGGAACTCTCTCTAAGGCAAAGCTCACAACTAGAGGCCCATATCCAAAGGTCTTCAGTCGTCCGTTCTTTGCCCTAGTCAGTTGGCTCTTCATATTAGCCGACACAGCATCACACCAGTTGAAAATGGTGCCTTGGTAACAGTCGATCGCCATCCGCATTTGGGACCCGGAGGCAATATGTAAATCGGTTGCGCCGCAAATTCTGGTAACTGTGAAAGCTATAACTTTGAGTTCACGCAGAGAGATGTGTTTGATTTCCACGCCTTTCGCATGGTGTGCATTGGGTGTGCACCAATCCGCCTGGAGACTAGCAAGGGATTGGCCACCCGGCCTAGTCCCGGCTAGATTGAGTTGCTCACCTCTATTCGGCAAGCCAGTGAGAAAGTATATGTCAGAGGGATCTATCTCGAGCTGGTGCCCTCCGATGTAAAAGCATTGCTCTTGAACGTTCCATCTCTCGACCAGCCATTCCAAGAATCTCACCTGAGCCCTCATGCCAGGTATGGCCCAGTATTTATATAGCCCGCATGCTTTTAGGGCATCAATGGAAGGTTGATGTTCAATTGCATCTAAATCAACGTCCTCGTGCTCTCTTTCTCTCCAATCCAACATGGTGAGTGCCCTACACACCAAGAAACAAAGATTAGAATTCATTTGGGAAATTTTAAATGGTTGCTTGTGGAGTTTGGGGTTTCAAATTCCGCCTTTCACAGGGGACGCACCCCACATTTAGAACACAGGGCGTCGGGATGCAGCTGGCCTGAAGGTGGCCTGCGTCCCCCGACCTTTTTCCTATACAGGAAAAAGTCGGGGGACGCAGGTCACCCGAAGGGCACCTGCGTCCCCCGCAGAGCGCACTTTGAAACCCAAAACCCCCCAAAAATCAAAACTAAAACCTAAAACACAATTTTAATCGGATGAAATTGAAGAGTAGGATGTTGTAAAATACCTGGAAGAGACGGCGTTCGATTCTGACGGTCGGATTTTCCGCAGCGACCACGGGAAGTTTCTTGCCAAAAGCCCTTTTTTCAACCTCAATAGTAAAATGGTAAAAATGACATGGTAAAAAGTCTTTTTATAGGTTTTTTGGATGAATTTGTTCATTTTTCACCATGGAAGGATGTTTTTCGATGTATTTTTGCCTATCTTAAACAGGTATGAGTAATGTGTCGTTTTTGTGCAGGACAAAGGGATTTAGAGGGAAAATTGTCTTTTTTCACGAACCAAAATATCAGAGTCATCTTTTAAGCCCTTTTCTGACTCCTAAAAAATGAAAAGATTGCCGAGCGTTTCTTTTACACTCGTTAAAACGGAATTAAAAGACGGTCCCCTTATAGCTGTTTTCTGACCGTAAAATCAGGAAAAGATTGCCGGGTTTTTGTCGTTTCAAACTCGATATGGAAATAAAACGACGTGTCCTTGATCGATTTTTACTTTTCAGGTCAGTGGCACTAATTATGAAAGTACTCCTTGGTCGCAAGATCAAGCGGTTCCCCCAGGTATTATTTTATACTTTTTCGGGCTTGAGGGACACAAATCTACGAAAAAGTTCAACTTGGAGTCTTCTTAAGTTTTTCAGACTCTCTAAAAATTGAAAAATGCTGAGTTTCTCCTATACTGGGCTTGTTAAACATTTCACAGTAAAGGACCTGTTCAATTACAAACAGGAACGAACCACTCCTTCCTAGGGTTCAAATCAAAACTAGGTTGGACTCATCCGAAGGATGAGCTTATAATCAAGCATATGTTATCCTCCTCAAGCTTGTTAAAAATAAAGAGGTACTTGCCAGAAATGGTGGGGGAAAAGAGAGAAGAATGAGCCTATTTTTTACCTTTTGTCTCAGAAGAAACTTTATTACCACTCCTGAACACGACACTTTTCATTCACCTGGGTTGGGAAATCCTTTACCTCACAGTTGATCAAACCACTTTGAAAGTCTTCAACCGGGTTCCGGGGATTAACTTTGAGTCGTTTATCACCAAGCCATCTGTTGTGTTGTTATGTGTTCAAGAAGTCTGCAAGCAAAACTTTCATCTGCAAAATACTTGTCATCCATTTGACCATCCCTGAGTCAGTCCTCACAGCAACATTTCTTCAACTTGAACAATGATTTCGTGTTGCGGGCTTGCCTGCAACGGGTCGCTTTCTATCGACATCAGCACATTATCTAGAGAGATGACTTAGAAATCGTCAGTACCTTGAAGTCTGCATGCATCAATGGCAGGTTTCTCGCCTTTGACGTCAGTTTACATCATTGACTTTCGATCGAAGGATTCCGTGAAATGTTCGACATCAACTCATTCATTCACATCTCATGGATTGTACTGGGTACTTTGAGAACCATTGACATTACTGGTGGTCTCTCTCACGCTTGTTAACAGTTTACATCATCGACTGGTAATCAAGTGGTTTCTACCATGTTTGACATCAACTCATTTATTCGCATGGCTAGAATCGTACCAATTCGGGAAGTAGAAATGAAGACCCTGGATCTAGTTTCCACTATCCAGGCTGCGAGGAGTTTTGTATTCATTATCTAAGTAGACTAATCATAAACATATGGCTGCGCCCATACTGTGTCTACAAAAGTCTATGATTATGATGTATTGCAAGATCATTCCTGTATCAGAGTAGTTAGTTTGTTAGTTAAAGTTTTAATCTGAGTATGCGAATGCCTACCTCAGTGATGATATAATCTTATACATGTATTTTGTGTTGAAAATTGCAGGTTCTGACCAGGCTCTCCACGAGATAATCCTTGAAATGATAAAGCGCTTCACCCTTCCTAGGTAATACAAAACCCTAATCTATTACAGGCTTCGCACTTTAGGGGGCAATCTGTTACACTAAAAAATGTCACCATGACTATTTACAGTTAGTATGGCTCTATCAACAGTCATGCTATCCTCTTAGGCAAGTCTTATGCCTCTACTCTCCATGTCAAAATCCAAAAAGAGAGAAAGTCTTTATAAATGTATTTATCTCTGGGGACGCAGGTTCTCTCAAACTTACCTGCGGGGACGCACCCAATGTTCACAAAAGATGCGTCTTTGGACGCTCTGTATGTAAAGGGGCAGGTGCGTCCCCCTGTAAAGGTTAAAATGCGCAAGTTTCATCTTTAAAAAGTTACTTGTGGTCATTTCTAGAGCATTCTAGAAGGTTGTTCGACGTGTATTGAGCGCCTCCAGATGGTTCATGCACTCCTACCAAAGAGGAGCTTATCCCATCAATAAGGGAGCTATCCCATCCAAAGAGGGGATTATCCCATTGATGGTGGACCTGATTAACTTCCTCTTGAGCACTATAAATACAGGCATTGGGCCAGAAGGAGGGGAGGTTGGAAGCTATACATTTCTAAGGGTAGATGCTGCAGGAATTAGGACTCCCATTTAGAAGCTTGTGAGGAGAGATTGCCATCTTTGCTTGTTCTATTTGGAAGTGGGTGAGCTTTGTCAAAGTAAAGGAGAACTCTTGATGGACCCTGTGAGGGACTTGCACAACACCAAGGCTCAAGTTGTATTTGTTCTTTTTGTTACCTATTAATGCAAACGAGTCCATTCTTCTCAATAACTTGTTATTTATGAGTTGTTTCATTTACTCCTTGGTCTATGTGTTAAATATGTTTTATTCTATGAGATTATCAAGTGCTATTTAATTGTTTGATTGTTAGTGTATGCAGGTTTCAAAGTGAAGGAGGAGCTCATCCGGATCAGCTGAGCTGGACTGCTACAACAGGCGTTGGACTACAGGTAGGATCTAAACACTTGATTTCCCATATAGTAAATGCATGTTTAGAGCAGGATTGCTCTTGTTTGTCTTGTTTGTCACTAGAGAGTCTTAGGCTCCTAGGGAGGTTGGTTGTGTCCGCACAATCGACTCTTTCCGCCTGACAGACACCCTTGCCTTTAGGCTCGACCCGCTCTCCAGGTAGAATAAAGTCCTGTTGTGCATTCAAAATGATTTGTTTTCGACTGAACCATCGAATGCCATCGGCCGGTAAACCTGAAACCTATGCTATATCAACCTCTGTTACTGGAATTCAGACTCCCTGAACAGTAGAGTAACCTTCCTGTAGATTACGTGTGAATTCAAGGACTTGAGGATCAAATTCCTGGAGCCTTCGAAAATAATCTACCCAACCTACCTGCTAAAAAATCTGATATACTTCTGGGTGTAATTCCAATAGAGTTGTTGAGTCGGGTTCATTTCGAATAGCGTTACCTCCCATAGTTACTAGCTTCAGTAAAATGCACAGTACAGAGCCGAGTTACCGCAGCCGAAACAGAGTAAATTTTGCAAATGAGGTTGTGACATAATAGGATAGAGATGGGGTGACAAGACACGATCGTGGTAAAAAAACGACGGTGATTGGCGTATCGTGAAATGATTGCAAAATTTTGGTATTCCCCCCCAACTATGGCTAAAATGATAAGTTTGAGTGTACGACAATTGTGGTAATCATGTCACAATCTTCTCATTAACTATAGTTTAATATTTACACATAACAAACACATACCTCATGTTTACCTTCGATTGATATTCTGAAAATATAATGTCGTCGCTAATAGATCACCAATAGTTATGAAAAAGGGTTTTGGAATATGAGGGTATTTATATGAAAGGCTTTTTATAAACATAGGAGGAGGTAGTGAAAGAACAAAATTATAAGGATCAATAGATGATTCTCACTATGGAAAGTAATATGTATTCATCCTTTTGAGAGAAATTGATGTTTCAATTACGGGAAAAATGGGAAAAATTGTTGTTTTGGAAAAATGGAAAAAGTTGGTATTTCAGCAATAGGGAAAATTGGTGTTTTAGCAACGGGGAAATGGGAAAAGTTGGTGTTTCAGCAACAGAATAAAGAGAGATGTTGCTGTAAAGGAAAGTAGAAAAATGTTGCTGAAAGGTGATGTGGGGGAATGAGTTGTGAATTGAAGTGGGATGACAATGTTTCCCAAAATGAAACTTGATCCTGCTTGCAATACAATTGCTCTTGTCAGCCAGCCTCCCAATCTAAGACTTGCAAAATAGTAATTTGTAACATGGCAACCCTTGGCAGGGATTATTAGTTAAGCAGTCTAATCTAATAGGAAATATATAATGCAAACATTAAATGCAATGAGGGGTAGCAGGCTCATCCAAAAAGATATAATGTGAATTTGCCATGCAAGTGGCCTTAAAATCCTCTTTAGAAATAGGTTGCTAGTACAAGCGGATTCGATACCCATTTACTAACAATGGTGTTCTAGAATCATCGATTGTTAGGAGCCTTACTATTCCATTTGGAAAAACAGTATCTATCTCATAAGGTCCCAGCCACCTTGTTCGTAATTTTCCTTGAAAATTTTCAAACCGAGAATCATACAATAAAGCCCAATTACCTTTTTGGAACTGCTTATGCTTAATAGTTTTATCATGCCACCTGGTTCTTTGCTGTTGAATCATAGCTATTTGATGGATGGCATCCAACCTCTTTTCATCCAGTTCCTAAAGCTGCTGCAACCTAGCTGGCTATGCGTCAGTCAAATCAAGGTTAACAACTAAAGCAGTTCTTAAGGTTTTAATTTCAAATTCCACAGGAAAAACAACACTTTTACCATAAACCAATTCATAGGGTGAAAATCCTATAGTGTTCCTCCAGGTAGTTCTGTAAGCCCATAATGCTTCAGGCAGCCTTTGAGACCAATCCTTCCTATTCTCCTTCACTATTTTTGTTAGAATGGCTTCTATGAATTTTTTAGAATCTACACTCGGATAATCCACAATTTTCATTTTTCTTTGTCGACATTTCGAGTCTAGACCAAGACTCATCATCAGGACTTGATTTACAAAGAAGAGAGAATAGTGTTTTATAAATAGGGTTGAGGTTGAAATGTCAAGAATGTGAGCCGACGAGTTTCATGATTTGAATAAACCAGATTTTTATATTTCTAATAAATACTTTATTAAGGCTCTTTTTAATTTGATTTATTATTCATGGATAATTATTATAGTTATATATTAATTGAAAAACACCATTTCAAGTGAAAAGTCCGAGAAGCTCTTGAGATCATAAAACACCTGCATAACCTCAACAGAGATGGAAGCTTGGAAATTAGTAGGAATTGGACCTCTCTCCTCACCCCCATAGAGTAAATTGACCCTCCTTTTTCTTCTTTTTTCTTCTTTTCTTCCTATCCTCCCTTCTTTAGATCGAATTGGCCCCTACCCTTAAAACTTTGTATAATACACTATCTAGCTTATAGGCTTAAAAACCCATCATTAATAACACATTAACCTCTTAAAATCTTACATGAAAAAAAAAAAAAATAATAACTAAATAAATAAATAAATACATTACAATTAGTTAAAACAAATCATTATGATAAATTATTTGTAAATAAAAACTCAAGCAATTAATAAACAAGTAGAATAAGTATATTCATGTATAATAAATAAAATCAAAAATAACTTTAATATATCAAAAATTATGAGAATATTAAAATATTAAAATCATCCTAATCATATATAACTTTTATAATACATATTCCTTAGAAACTAAAAAACTTGTAAAAATTAAGCGAATATAAACATAATTACCATAAAAGTTACAAATAATTAAAACAAAAAACATAATTGTAGTAATAAAACATAATAAAAAACTTATTACAAAAACAATTCACTTAAAAGAAATTAATATATAACTATAATAATTATCCATGAATAATAAATAAAATTAAAAAGAGCCTTAATAGAGTATTTATGAGAAATATAAAAATCTGGTTTATTCAAATCATGAAACTGGTCGGCTCACATTCTTGACATTTCAACCTCAACCCTATTTATAAAACACCATTCTCTCTCCTTTGTAAATCAAGTCCTGATGATGAGTCTTGGTCTAGACTCGAAACTTCGACAAAGAAAAATGAAAACTGTGGATTATCCGAGTGTAGATTCTAAAAAACCGAACCACAGAAATCTGCAATCCATATTCTATGACTTTATTTGTACTTTCCACCTGACCATTAGCTTGGGGGTGGTAAGGTGTAGTCATTTTATGATTAATATGATATTTTTGAAGTGTAGCTTTAAAACCATGAGAATTGAAAGGAGGTCCTCCATCTGTAACTGGTTCTCTAGGCACTCCAAACCTAAACAAAGATTTCTTCAAATAAAAAGGTTAAAACAGATTCTTCATTAGCTCTAATAAGTGCCTTAGCTTCCACCCATTTATTCATATAATCTGTACAAACCAATATGTAAACTCTTTGACTAGATGGAGGATTGATGGGTCCTATAAAATCTAGAGCCCATCTTTCAAAGGGTTCAAGTATTGCCTAGGGGTTCAGTGGCATTTCATCTCTGTGGTTAGGTTGACCCATTCTCTGATGCAGGAGCATCGGCATTAGCCAGCAATGTGGAGGATTGTCCACATGTTGTGGCTAATCACAGTAAAATTCATTAACTGTTGGGTCGAATTTAGGGTTATTGAGAAGGGTAAAACTCCCTAAATAGTTTGTTATTATTTATGTTTGGAATAAATAAAAGATTGTCTTATTTTAGAGATAGGGATAAGATTGGTTAGATAGGTGTAGCGAGAGTTATGAGATAGGATATTCTATTAAGATCTTTAGGGGAGTAGGAAATTTCTGTTAGCAATAATAGGAGGACTGATAGATAGTCGTTTTGGAAGGGGAAGTCTATATATAGATCTTGTTAGAGAGAGAGAGGAGAGGTGTGTCAGAAGCATTACGAATGAAAATTCCTCTCGGTATTTGTAAGAATTTCATGGATTTCTCTTAGTGAAAATGCATGTATTTTATAATTTCATTTACTGTGTACGAAAAAGGCTTGAACGCCTGTCTATCTCAGCTGGTGTTTACTGTTTGCATGAAATTTAACTTTGTAATCGCTGGATATGCCATCGTTAGATATCTGACAGCGCCGAGGCCAATCGAATGAGGGCTAGTAAACCTGCGTGTTTTACATGAGGATTGTGTCAATTGTTATATAAGTGTGTTAATCTTATGGTTGTGCGCAGATTTCATTTATTATAGTTAGAGGAAACCGCAGGTTACACATATCAATTACATTAATTTTTCAAGGAACAGTATGGCAGCGTTACTGGAGAGGCGTTCACTGTGTATTAATCCAATTTATGTCATTTTCCGATGGGAAGCCAGCCAATAAAACAGTGGCTTTGTAGAGGCGCGATAAACTGTAAATTACCACAGATTCCCGGATTCTCTCAAGATTGAGAGATTAATCACTGTCCACATGGAGAGGTATGCCGATTCTTGGAAACAGTTTCGCTTCTCCAAAATCTGAATGGTTTGATTTGTTCAATGAAAATTTGTTGCGTTTGAATTTGAATCGTTGTATGATCTGGAGGCGTGGTTCCGAGGGCAATTGTTAGGCACACACGGATTGACCATTGTATCATGGAGTTTAAATCTGGCATCTTATTTCTGTGGATCTAAATTGTCTAGCATTAGCATTGATTTTTTTCTCTGGGAATCATGCGATTCAAAGTTGTATTCTTCGCAGTCTGGAGATTATTGAAGTGGCGGTAAGGAAAGGTGCTTGCAGCGAAAGGTTCCAGGTTGGCAGGTACTCTGCTTACAGAGAAATCTGGGCATGCGTTTGAGTTTTGTAGGAAAAGCTATTGACATTGAAGCAGGAGCATTCATGTATTATCTGCGTGGAATAGCGTTGGAGTTCTTATGGTTTGGATTGAATAAAGATAGTTGCGCGTCAATGAATGTGTGGACAGCGCATTTATGTGGTTCATATGCACAGAGCTGTAGACATGGGATTGTTGAAGAACTTAAGATTAAATGAAAGTGTTTATATGAGGTTTGATGGTTTTATAATCATGAAGATGTGGGAATTTGCTTGCTTATAAGAATAGTTTTGATTCGGTCAACAGTGGGAATACCTTCTCATATACACGATTACTGAAGATCCTAGTGATTGCAGGGTAGAGCTAGGTTACCCTGCATCAAGTGGTATCAGAGCTTGGCTCTGTTGAAACTGGATAAGTTTGTTTTCTGAATGAAGTTTAGTACGAGATTGCAGCTGTGAGGAAATCTATTCAAAGCAGAGGTGACAGCATCAGAAAGAGTGGAAGATTGCAGAAGCCTAGAGAGAGCAAAGGTGTTGCTCAGGAGAAGATTCCAGATAGGGGATCGTGCTTACCAAAAGACTGACTGAGTGAGAGCTCAGTGAGGTAAGATTGCAGTAAGAAGGACTTACTGTTGCAGAGGCTTGTTGCAGAGGTGTAAGGAGCTCATGAAAAGAGAGGAGCAGAAAATGACTACAGATAGTCATAGCGGAAGTTCACAAGGAAGCCGCAGCAGAATGGAAGATGCCAAAGTAAATGGCATGAGTCAAGAAGACTTTGACCGAGAGAAAGCTGAGATAAATTTCCAGACTGGAATATTGATGGAGATGCTGCAGAAAAGTGTTTGGACCATGAAGAAAAGAGTAAAGTGGCCAAGGCTACGAGAAAGGAGAAATCAGCAAATAAAGTCAGAGCTAGTAGAAGAATTGAGAAAGATTGAGCAGATATTGAGTGCTCAAGAGGAATCAGAGAAACTCAGAGAAGCAGAGGTAGAATTGGAAGTTTCCATTTGCAGACCAGAACATGGTGAGATGTTAGGGAAAGAGGATAATGAGAGGTCAGCTGAAGATCTCATGGACTATTGGCAGAATTCAGAACAATTCGAAGATATATTGGCAAAGGAAGCCAATGAGGCAATGAAGCCTTGTGATTTTGATTCTTATAGTTTGTGTATGTTTGCAGGATATGCGGAGAATGATGGACAGTTTGATGAAACTGTCACAAACAGGAATGAAGCTCTTGAGGTAAAGTATGATGAAGAATCTCTTTTAGAGGAAGAGGGCGTTGATCTATTGCAACAGAAGGAGTTCATAGATGAAATCTTGTTTGGTGTGAAAGAGTCAGATGAGGTTGATATAGACCAGAAGTCTGATGACAATTCCATAGTGGGACCACAAAAAGGTAAACCAATGAATTTGTTTAATGGAATTAATAAAAGATGCTTGCAATATGATGATGTAGAAAACAGGTCAACTCAGGAGGATTGTCAAGAAAAGAATGAAACCGAGAATGGAAATTGTGATGATCTGCTGGAGAGATTTTACAAGGAGATAGAATTCTTGGAAAGATTACTCGAGGAACCCAAAGGAGAAACGAAGCTTACAGGAACCTGATGGAGGAAAAGGTGTGGAAGACAACATTAATAAATATGATGCTGAAATCAGAGAAATTGAACAGCAATTATTTGAAGGTGAGATGAAAGATCAAGAGCTACAAGGGAGTTATGTCCTCAGAGGCATGAAGGAGACAGAAATATTAACTCAGCAAGATGGAAGTAACCAGAAATTTGGAAGGAATGAAGAATTGCAAATTAAAGTGAGCAAAACAGCAGCAAGGTATGTGAAAAGGACAGCAGCAGATAGTGAAGCATTGCAGCACAAAGGCGAGAGACTTGAGGGACAAACAACAATAGTAACCAAAAACAGAATATCAAATCAAGTATGGGATCTAGGAGGACGCAACCCAGAAATGCATGATCAGGAGATCATGGTTAATTTAAACTTCGGGAGTCTGATGCAGGAGCATCGGCATTAGCCAGCAATGTGGAGGATTGTCCACATGTTGTGGCTAATCACAGTAAAATTCATTAACTGTTGGGTCGAATTTAGGGTTATTGAGAAGGGTAAAACTCCCTAAATAGTTTGTTATTATTTATGTTTGGAATAAATAAAAGATTGTCTTATTTTAGAGATAGGGATAAGATTGGTTAGATAGGTGTAGCGAGAGTTATGAGATAGGATATTCTATTAAGATCTTTAGGGGAGTAGGAAATTTTTGTTAGCAATAATAGGAGGACTGATAGATAGTCGTTTTGGAAGGGGAAGTCTATATATAGATCTTGTTAGAGAGAGAGAGGAGAGGTGTATCAGAAGCATTACGAATGAAAATTCCTCTCGGTATTTGTAAGAATTTCATGGATTTCTGTTAGTGAAAATGCATGTATTTTATAATTTCATTTACTGTGTACGAAAAAGGCTTGAGCGCCTGTCTATCTCAGCTGGTGTTTACTGTTTGCATGAAATTTAACTTTGTAATCACTGTATATGCCATCGTTTGATATCTGACAGCGCCGAGGCCAATCGAATGAGGGCTAGTAAACCTGCGTGTTTTACATGAGGATTGTGTCAATTGTTATATAAGTGTGTTAATCTTATGGCTGTGCGCAGATTTCATTTATTATAGTTAGAGGAAACCGCAGGTTACACATATCAATTACATTAATTTTTCAAGGAACAGTATGGCAGCGTTACTGGAGAGGCGTTCACTGTGTATTAATCCAATTTATGTCATTTTCCGATGGGAAGCCAGCCAATAAAACAGTGGCTTTGTAGAGGCGCGATAAACTGTAAATTACCACAGATTCCCGGATTCTCTCAAGATTGAGAGATTAATCACTGTCCACATGGAGAGGTATGTCGATTCTTGGAAACAGTTTCGCTTCTCCAAAATCTGAATGGTTTGATTTGTTCAATGAAAATTTGTTGCGTTTGAATTTGAATCGTTGTATGATCTGGAGGCATGGTTCCGAGGGCAATTGTTAGGCACACACGGATTGACCATTGTATCATGGAGTTTAAATCTGGCATCTTATTTCTGTGGATCGAAATTGTCTAGCATTAGCATTGATTTTTTTCTCTGGGAATCATGCGATTCAAAGTTTTATTCTTCGCAGTCTGGAGATTATTGAAGTGGCGGTAAGGAAAGGTGCTTGCAGCGAAAGGTTCCAGGTTGGCAGGTACTCTGCTTGCAGAGAAATCTGGGCATGCGTTTGAGTTTTGTAGGAAAAGCTATTGACATTGAAGCAGGAGCATTCATGTATTATCTGCGTGGAATAGCGTTGGAGTTCTTATGGTTTGGATTGAATAAAGATAGCTGTGCGTCAATGAATGTGT
Organism: Pinus tabuliformis; assembly: GCA_031772625.1. Taxonomy (NCBI): domain Eukaryota; kingdom Viridiplantae; phylum Streptophyta; class Pinopsida; order Pinales; family Pinaceae; genus Pinus; species Pinus tabuliformis. The sequence continues at coordinate 1,125,676,461 of CM062813.1, read as the reverse complement.
GGACAGCGCATTTATGTGGTTCATATGCACAGAGCTGTAGACATGGGATTGTTGAAGAACTTAAGATTAAATGAAAGCGTTTATATGAGGTTTGATGGTTTTATAATCATGAAGATGTGGGAATTTGCTTGCTTATAAGAATAGTTTTGATTCGGTCAACAGTGGGAATACCTTCTCATATACACGGTTACTGAAGATCCTGGTGATTGCAAGGTAGAGCTAGGTTACCCCTGCATCATTCTCTGACAGCTATCACAGGCCCTAACAAATTTCTTTGCATCCTTGAAAAGTGAGGGCCAATAATAACCCATTCTGAGAATCTTATGTGTTGTTCTCTTATCAGCAAAATGCCCGCCACAAGGGCCATCTTGACAAGCCTTCAGTATATCATAAACTTCATCTTCTCTAATGCATTTTCGAACTTCTTGATCAAGTCCTGTATGAAAAAGACACCCACTTATCCAGCTATACTGAGCACTTTGTTGAACAATCTTTCTTTTCTCTCGATGTGATAGGTGTGATGGTAACTTCCCTATAACCAAATAGTTGGCAATGTCTGCATACCAAGGTGAGTGAGTAGATACTACAAATAAGTATTCATCAGGAAAGGAATCATCTACTGCAGTATTATCATCAATTTTTATCCAAGAAAGGAAGTCAACAACTACATTTTCTTTACCTGGTTGATCTATAATTGTGATGTCAAATTATTGTAATAATAATAACCACCTGGTAACTCGGGCATTTGTAACAGATTTGTTCATTAAATACTTAATGGCTAAGTGATCAGTATGAACAAAAGTAGGCTAACCAGTAATGTAATGTCAAAAATTTTTAATAGCATAAATGACTGCTAAAATTCATTTTTGGTAACTGTGTAATTAAGCTCAACAGGGGTCATATTTTTAGTAATAAAATAGATAGCATAAGGAAGATTATTTTCTTCTTGCCCCAAGACAGCTCCAATTGCAGTGTCTGAAGCATCAGAGGATATATGAAAGGGAAGTGCCCAATCAGGTCCCCTTAGAATAGGAGCTGTAGACAACTGATGCTTAAGTTCATCAAATGCTTTCTGACAGACATCAGTCCACTTAAATTCAGCATTTTTCGTAAGTAACACAAACAAAGGAGAAGCTATTTTAGAAAAAAAATTGATAAATCTTTTGTAATATCTAGCATGTCCTAAAAAACTTCTTACATTAGTTTGTGTTTTAGGGATAGGAAGAGTCTGAATTACTTGCACTTTGGATGGATCAACTTGAATCCCTAGGAATGAAATGAAGTGTCCCAATACAATTCCTTTGTTCATCATCATATGGCATTTTTCAGTACTCAAAGAAAGGTGAGCTTGTATACAATGTTTAAGTACTTTCTCAAGGTTTTGTAATGCATACTCAAAGGTCACACCATAAGGAGTAAAGTCATCCATAAATATCTCCATAGAGTCAGTAAACATATCAGAAAAGATTCCTATCACCGCTCTTTGAAATGTTGCTGGAGCATTACACAGTCCAAATGGGAGAACTCTATAGGAAAAAGTTCCCCAAGGGCTAGTAAAAGTGGTCTTGTCTTGGTCTTCGGGTGCAATTTTGATTTTATTATATCCGCTAAAACCATCTAAAGAGGAAAAGAATCTCTTTCCTGACAAGCTGTCTAGCACCTGATCAATAAATGGCAAGGGAAAATGATCTTTTTGAGTGGCTTTGTTTAAGGCTCTATAATCTACACACACTCTCCATTTCTCGTTTTTCTTAGGTACTATCACCAATGGAGAAACCCATTCACTATCAGATACGGGGTATATAAACCCCGCATTAAGCAATTTTTGAAGTTCTTCTTTAACAATTTCCCTCAGATTGGGATTCATTCGTCGCCGGGGTTGACAGACTGGTCGACATCCTTCCTTAATATAGATACGATGAGTACATAATTCAGGAGAGATACCCTTCATATCTGTGTAGTCCCATGCGAATGCTTCCTTATTTTCACGAAGTAACTTCATTAACTGTTGTGTTTCAGCATCTGTCAAGTTAGGGTTTATGTTCAATGTTTTGCCAGGTTCGATTTCTACTATTACACTTTTAGAGGAGATAGCAGTTGATGTTTGAGGTAAATTTTCATATTTAAGCTTTTCCTGTGTTTCAGATTCCAAAATTGCAGTTAATTGATTATATGTTTCAAAAGTGACCGAGGAGGGTTCAGAAATAAAATTACTAATTACTTCATCCTCTGTGGTGTTTTTAAAGGTTAAGGCTTGTCCAATGGTCAAAATGGGTTGAATGTCATTATCCTCATAGTATAACCACACAGAATTATCATTGTTAATCATAGGTGTAGCATGAGGGTAAAGAGTAAGCTGCTTAGTTTCACATCCATTAGAAATTGTCATTGATCCTGATCTATAGCTGATGAAGGCATCTGTTGTAGCTAGCTAGGGTCTTCCCAAAATCAGAGGATGTCCCCCCAACTTTGTTTTAGTTTGTAATACAACAAAATTAGCTGGGTAGTTCCAGGATTCGACTGAAATGATCAGGTCTTCAATAACTCCTTTTGGTTTGATTGTGGAATGGTCAGCTAGCTCTAGAATGGTTGGTGTCTCTCTGATTACATTCTTCAACTGTAATAGTTGTGCAGTTTCCAGGGTCATAATATTTATAGCAGCACCTAAATCTACTAGAACTCGTGAAACAATAGTTTTTCCAACCTGTACTGTGACCGTAGGATGGCCAGGATCACCATATTTTACAGGAGGGGTTTTTCCTAACATTAAAGCAGCTAGATCACCCATCACATGAACTGTAAGGGGATCTTTAGCTTTCCTACCAGGTTTCTTGATGCAAATGTCTCTGACGGTTCTGGCATAAATTGGTACATCTCTGAGTGCTTGTAAAAGTGGAATTTTAACATAAAGATTCTGCAATTCCCCTAGAAGATTAAAAGCAGGTGGCTCAGGTGTCTTAGTGAGAGCTAAACGCTCAGGGAATGGTGGCTCTGCTATTTCAGCAATTTTATTAGAGGGTGGCTCGACTGTTTCAACACCCTTATTAGATGATTTATCCTTTTCTGTCTCTTCTTTGTCAGAGTCAAAAGAAGTAATATCATCAATAATAGGCTCAACTATTCTCCTAGATCGTAAATGAATATCATTACACTGCACAGGGAGGACAGGAGATGTAGGCTGGTTCTAAATATCGATGACTTGCATAGCTTTATTATTATTAGGATTAGGGTTCAGTTGTACAGGTAGATGGGGTCTTATTGTCTGATTATTCGGTGGAGCACCTGATGGTAGAGAGAGAGGTTGCTGATATTGAGGAAATTGGTTTGGAAATGGCATTTGTTGAGCTCTCCAGTTTGGGTTCCATTGATTAAAATAAGGTTGTTGTGGAGGCCAAGGAGTCCACATTGCAGGGTCTACAAAGGGAGGGTTTGTTTGTTGCATGGGTGGGAAGTTCATTTGGTTAAAGGGTGGGTATTGCATTTGATTGAAGGGCGGGTAATTTGCTTGATTAAAAGAAGGATAATTATTCCAACGATTAAATGGCATATTAGAATTCATACCTTGTCCTCGTGGTTGCCATTGCCTCCTCTGTGTCAGCAAATAAACTGCTTCAGCTTCCTCTTCAGTTGGTTGCAATGTTGCTTTTATTCCTGGTAAAGAAGGGCATTGTTGAGTTTCATGGTCCTTCTCACAAATGGTACAAATTGGTACCTTGTCCAATGGGCATTCCCTTAGTGGATGTTTTTCTCTGCATTTAGGGCAGAAAATGGCCAAAGCAGCTTCTGCCTCTGCCTGCTTCTTTTTAACCTACAAGGTATCAATCTGTGAAGCAAAAGAGCTTAACATTTTAGTTTTAAATTCTTCGAGTAGATTACCTATTTCAGCTCTTGTTTCTTGGCCACTGGCTGATTTTTGGACTCTTGAATATGTATTATCCCTACTTTTTGATCTATTAGCAGCTCCTCTTGAACATCTCTTACAGAGGTTAACAATTTCATCATACGATTCCTTAGATATATCCCCTTTACCAAGCATATTTAACATGTCTAAACAGTCATCCCGTACCCCTTTCAATAATATTGTCTTAAGAATATCCTTACTTACATTAGGGTGATCGGATCTCTGCAGATTATATTGTAATCTTTCCACAAAATCCTCCAAATTTTCGTCCTCCTTCTGAACCATCTTGAATAGTTCCTCCTTTTTCTCTCTCGTCCGGCAATAGTCTTGATATTTGGCCAAAAACTTCTCCTTCATCTACTCCCATGTTGTGATCACATGACCTCCCAGGCTCATAAACCATCTTAGTGCATTTCCTTTTAATGTTGCTGGAAATAACTTCAACTTTTGAGCATTAGTAACATAATCATAACTTCTACACAATATATCAAACTCGAAAAGAAATTCATCGGGGTCTTCAGATGGTAAACCATGGAAGTTGGGTAAGGCTGAGAGTGGGATGTTTTTCATGGGATTTGCCCCTCTGGGCAGATCCCCAATAGGGAATTCCAAGGTGGAGAGAGAATTCTCGCCTCTTCCTTCTCCTCATCCATGTCCCCCACTAAAGATTCCTTCATTGTTTCCATCCATTGGTTGTTCTCATGTTGCACTTGCCCAGTCTTCAGCACTTTCCGTTGGACCCTCAATGTCCTGAACTGGTTCCTAAACTTCTATTGGTCCCCCAATATCTTCTGTTGGTTCTTCAATGTCCTTAACTGGTTCCTCAGTATGTTCTACTGTCTCCTCGGCCCTTTCAGGACCCACTACTTCCTCCATTTCGTAGTTCGTTTGGAGAGAGTGCTGAGTTTTTGGCCTTCGAGAGCTTAGCCTCTGAGAAGTTTCAGCTTTTGAGATAATTTCATCAATAAAAGTTTTCCTTCCTCCTATTCCTTTGCCCTTGCCACCTGTAGGATTAGTTTTCTTGCTTCCTCTCATGCATCCTGTACATCTAAAAGAAAGTCATTAAAGCTTTTAAAATCTATGATTGCCTTCCCTGGCAACGGTGCCAAAATGTTGGTCACTTTAATTGCTTATTAATGTAAACAACCAAGTGCTACATAAATTGTCAACCCAGGGAAGTCTGTTTATTTCAAAGGCAACTACGTACTATATGTACTCAATCTTAAAAGCAATGAAAGTTGTAGTAAAAGCTAATCACACCTTGCTTCAAGCAAACTGAAGCTCCACTCTGATTTACTGCAAAAACACACTATTGCAGATAGCTACCAAGGAATGCTTAATTTCATTCAAGGGGTAATCTATTGAAAAGAATCAATCTGCAAGAAAATCATGGTCTATGTTGTAACAGAGAACAGGACCCTATTCCCGAAGCAGGAATCTTCAGTACCTATTTTTGATTATCAAGCTTGCCAACTCACTCTGTAAACTCAATCACCAATGAAACACTCATGAATTGACTGTGGATAAACTTAAACAATGCAGCAATCAATTGGAAAGAAAATAGAGTTTCAGCAAAAATGTATAAACAATATTCAGTAAACAGTACTATTAACAAGGTATGGATAAAAGACACACTTAACACACTGCAGAAATATAATGGGTGAATCTTGTGATGAAGGTGGGCCCTATCCTTCTCACAAGATTCCCTAGGAAACAAGAACTAGAAAGAAATGTTCAGAACAGTATTCTTATTCATACATCAATATGTCATGTTACAAAAAGAAGGATTCTAGTTCTTCTCCTTAAGCTAGACCTTCCCTACAGCCTGTTCGTCCCCCTCTAATGTAGATGTCTCCTCTTTTTAAATAGGAGACATCTATTACAATAGATTACATTGTAAGCCCTATTTTATCCCAATATACAAAAATAGGGAAATCGGTTTTCCTGTCAACAAAATGTTGTTACAGCAATGCTGTCTTTAGATCATGGTCATTATATCCAGCGTAGCAGCTCCTTCGGTGATCTTCTTCTGTTGCTGTCAAATCTAGAATTCAAATCCCAACTATTCAGCTGCGGGATTTGTGCGTCGTTCTTATTGTTTCAGTAACTATAGAAATAATCTTGCAGTCTCCATGCTGTTTCAGCAACGTGGACTGCACATCATTCTTTAACTATTCAGCAACTATCCAATTCAATGATTAACAATGAAGATAGCGTAATTATATGTAAATAATTAGTCATATAGTAATGAGAAGAAATATTGTGTACCTTTGGGATAATTGGGTTAAAACAATAACAAGGACTTTTAAATATAGGTTGAAAAAGGATGACATGATAGCAAAATATATAGTCAAAAAGGGACAATATGAGGTCCTAACACCCATATCATGCTCCTTACCCAATTCACCCATAAACCTTTGTAACCAATTCATTTCTTTACTAGCCTCTGTAGCAGCAACATACTCTGCTTCTGTTGTTGAAAGTGAAACAACACTTTGGATTTTTGAAACCCAACTGACAGCTGTTCCACCTACAGTAAATACATATCCTATAGTGCTCCTCTTGTTATCTCTGTCACCTGCCATATCTGCATCAACATATCCCTGTAGAAAAATGTTTAAACCACCAAAGTAGAATGCTTGATTTGTGGTACCTTTCAAATATCTAAGAATCCATTTCACTGCCATCCAATGTTCCTTTCCTGGATTGTTCATGTACCTGCTTACAACTCCCACTGCATGTGGAATATCAGGCCTTGTGCAGACCATTGCATACATTAAGCTTCCAACTGCTGATGTATATGGAACTTTAGACATATAATCCATGTCTTCTTGGGTCTTTGGGCACATTTCCTTACTAATTTTGAAATAGCTAGCAAAAGGTGTACTAACTGGTTTTGCATTGTGCATATTAAATCTTTTCAACACCTTTTCTATGTACTCATTCTGAGACAATGTTAATTTGCGATTTTTCTTGTCTCTAGTTATTCTCATACCAAGGATTTGTTTTGCAGTTCCCAAATCCTTCATTGCAAATGAATTTGCCAATTTTCTTTTGAGCACATTTACTTCTTGCATGTTAGACCCTACAACAAGCATGTCATCTACATACAATAACAATATAATATCGCTGCCATCATTTTGCTTTTTCAGATAAACACAATGATCGGAGTGACATCTAGTATAACCTTGTTCAGACATAAACTTGTCAAATTTTAGATACGACTGCCTTGGAGCCTGTTTTAAGCCATACAAGCTCTTCTTCAACCTGCACACTAGTTTCTCCTTCCCTTTCACCTCATATCCTTGGTGTACTGCATATATATCTCTTCCTCTAAATCCCCATGGAGAAAGGTTGTCTTTACATCTAACTGCTCAAGATGCAAATCTTCAACTGCTACTAGACTTAAAATAGTTCTGCTTGTAGTCATTTTAATAATAGGAGAAAATATTTCATCAAAATCAATACCTTTCTTCTGTGCAAACCCCTTCACCACAACTCTAGCTTTGTACCTTTATTTTCCTCCATCTTCTTCCTTCAGCCTATAAACCCATTTATTCTTCAATGTAGTTTTTCCTGCAGGCAACCTGACTAAGTCCCAAGTCTGGTTATGCATTAAGGAGTCCATCTCTTCTTCCATGGCTAGCTCCCAATTCTTCCTGCTTTCAACCTGCATTGCTTCTTCATAACATTCAGGTTCATCAGAATCAGTCAACAATAAATAATATAATGAAGGAGAGTATCGTTCAGGGGGTATACTTATCCTGGTAGATCTTCTAACACCACTTTCAGGTGTTTGGGGTCCTTGTTGCTGTTGTGGTGGTTACTGTTGTTGTGGTTGTTGATTATTATTATTTTCAAGCACCTTTACTTTTTTAGTGATCTCATCAAGAACTATGTATTCCTTGTTTTCGTTTTCCTGTTTCTTTTCCTACAACTAATTCTTATACAAGACCTTTTCATTGAATATTACATCTCTGCTCCTAATGATTTTGTGATTTTCGTAATCATATAAGTGATAACCAAAATCATTAACCCCATATCCAATGAACGTACATTTATTTGACTTTGCCTCAAGCTTTGTTCTATTTTCTTTATTAATATGGACAATGGCCTCACAACCAAAGGGCTTTAAGAAAGAGTAGTTTACCTTTTTACCTGTCCATGCTTCCTCTGGAACACCACCATCCAAGGAACTTGAAGGCCCTCTGTTTATTAGATAAATAGTATTATCTACAGCATTTGCCCAAAATTGTAAAGGAAATCCTGCATGCAATCTCATGTACCTTGCACGGTCCATGATTGTTCTGTTCATCCTTTCTGACACACCATTTTCTTGTGGTGTTCTTGGAACTATCTTCTCTCTGCGAATTCCATGCTCTGAATAGTACCTATCAAACTCTTTGCTGCAATATTCACCTCCATTGTCTGATCTGAGACACTTCAATTTCTTTCCTGTCTCAATCTCAACCAAAGATTTCCATTTCTTGAAAGTATCAAATACATCAGATTTATTCTTAATACAATAAATCCATGTTTTTCTAGTTGCATCATCAATAAAAGTAACATAATAATGAGAGCCACCAAGAGATGATACCTCAGCAGGTCCCCATACATTTGTATGCACAAGCTCTAATTTTTCGCTCTTCTTTTCTTTCCCAACTCTGAGAAATCTGACTCTCTTCTATTTTCCATAAATGCAATTCTCACAGAAGTCAAAATCAACATTCTTCAAACCCGGCAACAAATTCCTTGAGTGAAGAATCTTCATCCCCTTTTCACTCATGTGTCCGAGCCTATGATGCCATAATGTTGCATCTACTCCTTTAGAAGTTAAAGCATTAACAGAGTTAGAAATACCATTGCATAAATACAATGTACCAACCTTTTCACCTTTTGCTATTACCAGGGCTCCTTTGGTGACCTTCCAAGATTTATCTGTGAAAGTTGTCACACAACCTTCACCGCCTAACTACCCTGTTGAAATCAGATTTTTCCTCAGATCTAGAACATGCCTTACCTCCTTTAGTAGCCATTGGTTTCCATTCTGCTGTTTTACAAGAACCTTACCCATTCCAACAATTTTATAGGGTTTATCATCACCCAAACGAACTTGTCCAAAATCTCCTTGAACATAGTCATGAAAATATTTCTTATTAGGTGTGGCATGGAATGAGGCTCCTGAATCTACCACCTAGGAATTAGTGATATTTTCGAAATAAAGAATCAAAGCATCTTGTAACACCTCACCTGTCACATTTGCTTCATGATTTTTTTCTTGCTGTGCATCTCCTTCTTTTCCCTTCCGAGATCTACAGTCTTTCTTTAGGTGTCCTTTCTTTTTGCATTTCCAGCACACTATCCCCGATCTGGACTTGGATCTACCTTTCCTTTATTTACTACGATATCCTAAGCTCTTTCCTCTTTCCATTTTTCTTCCCCTAGACTCTGCACTCAAAGCATTACCTGATGTCTCACTGGAACTTTTCCATCGCATTTCCTCGCTAAGGATAGCACCAACAACATCATCAAACTTTAAAGTACTAGATCCAGACACAGAGTTACTAATGGCCATTACTAAACCATTCCAACTTTCTGGCAATGAGCATAAGAATAACAGAGCTCTAACTTCATCATCAAATTTTACCCCTACAAAACTTAACTGACTTGTATTAGTATTAAAATCATTTAAATGGTCCGCAACAGATCCACCTTCCGACATCTTCATATTAAATAACCGTTTCCTAAGAAATACCTTGTTTGAGGCCGAGGGTTTTTCATATAGTTTTTCCAATGCCTTAATCAAACCCTCTGTCGTTTTTTCCTTTGAAATGTTGAACGCGACCGATGTTGCGAGGCACAACCGTACTATTCCAAGTGCCTTTCTATTGAGAAGGTTCCATTCTTCATCTGTCATACCCATCGGCATCTTTGTTTTTCCGCCCAATGGTAGGTATAAATCTTTCTGATACAGATAATCTTCCATCTGCATCTTCCACAACGAGAATTTTTAGCCTTTAAATTTCTCGACCCTAAACTTACCATCTTCCGCCATTCCTCCCACTCGAACCAGGAACCCTTCTCTCCTGCGAGTTTGTCAACCAAATAGACCTTCGGCTCTGATACCAGTTGTTAGAAAATTATATATTACAGAGCAATGGAACACATAGAATATTTCATAAATATAAACATAGAAAACGCATAAAACTAGAGAGACACAGATATATGTGGTTCACCCAGTTTGGGCTATGTCCACCCCGAACAACCAATCCTTCCTTTCTATTATCCAGCAAAATGAAGAGATACAACCTACAGCAGATCCGCTGTAACACTCTCTTCACTCTCAATCTCCTCTCTCTTTCTCACTCAGAATACAGATCTACATAGATGCAATACAATTCCCTCATATATAGTGAGGGGTTGCCTTCTAGGGAAAAAAACCCTAAATTAAACATAACTTCTACCATCAGATCTTTGCTTAATGAACGGCCCAAATTGACTAGAAATTACTATACTTTTACAAGGCAATTTTACATCTATTCTTAGCTTGGGGGGCGCTGGCCCTGAAACCCCCCGCCGGGGGGGGCTACCCAAAGGTCACAGCCACCCCCCCTAGATCCCCCCTACAACGAATATTTTACAGGTGGCATTGCTGCCCCATTTCGAACTGGGGTCCAATGCGGTGATACCTTTAAATACAGAAGATAATCAGGCTCCACACCCAACATATACAACGAGATTGAAGCTTCGTTGAGTTCCAACCATCCAAACCATTCCTTGGTTGATTGATCAGACAGTAATCGCGCTCGAATGTGCGCATGGGTTAACATTTCTAGCGGACCCAATATTATGAACTGGGGTTTAATTTTATTTGTGTTCTAGCCATATGCATTCAAATAAGGACCGACGGTGATTGGCCGAGTTTCTTTGTGATTCCGCCAATTAGAACGCTTCCGATATATACATGGGCCTATAACCCACAGGTCCACGTGAATATATGTAAAGGTGCAGCTTTACTGCATCAAAGTAGCTAGGCTATCATCATTTTGGTATTAGAGCAGGAAAAAGATTTCCTGCGAGAAAGAATTTTCGTGCAAAAGGGGGAGGTACAGTTATGTTGAAGATTGGTGAGTTGTGATCTTTATGTTGTCGTATAGATAGTGGTAAAAGAAGGTGAGAAGATTACAACAGCCTAGAGCCAAGAGTGCTCAATTGATTCCAAATAAGAGAGAACCAGAGACATGCTAAAAGACTAAGCTCAAAGGAGAGAAGCTTGGTAAGGTATCGTGTAGCAGGGAGGACTTGTTACTGCTGAGGTTTTGTTGCAACTCACAGAAAGATCATAAATGCAATTCCACAGAGAATGTAGGTAGAATTTCTAAGGGATGATGGAGAAGCATATGACCAGGAGGTCATAAATTTTTGTACCTCGGGAGTCTAATGCAAGAGCATCCAAGCACCCTTCATTAAAATCAGAATCCTATGTTGTAAAAGGGGAAACGTGGACAATCATGGTAAACCGAGGTAAATTCTATTTAAGCAAAGCTAAATTGATGGAATTGATAAGTCTCTAGAAGACTTGATTAATGTAATTATCTGCCATGTATGCGAATAGAGAGATTTAGGCGATTTGTGTGAGGAAAACGTGGATCTTAGATGATCCATGCTTTTGTAATTTCTTATATAATAGAGACTGTGTTGTGTGAGATAGGGAGAGAGAGGATACAATGTAGCCGAAGGGGTGAATTTTGATTCGGCCGTGAGGCATTAGCCTGTAATCTAGTTCTGTATATATAATTGAAATATGTGTTTTATGTGGATTTCGTGTGTCTGTGTACTATTATTATATATACATTCCTTACTGTAAGTTGAAAATATACTGTTGGGCACCAAATTGGCCTATCTTTCCCCTGCCTTTCGACTCCTCTTTTCATCCGTTTTGTATTCATTCGCATATATTTACTGTGTAAAACTATTAGGTAATTCCCCTTTATCGTCTCTTAGGATTTTTAATTAATGAAGTAGAGTCATGAAGGTGTTTACCTATGCAAACCACTAAAACATGTGATGACCACAGATTATAGAGCGCAAATGTTGACCGCACAGCATATCGCAGCAGTTCCATGATTCACAGCAGCTGATCGACCATGACGAAACAACATAACTGATTTTCATCTGTTCTCAACCTGTTTTCGGATCATTTCTGTTCTTTCTCTCTCAGCGCTAGTGTTGTAATGGAACTGATGTATATCTTTGGGCATATAGTTGCCAGGTTTTGGGGAGAGATATTATTCTCCTTTGTAGTGTATAAAAGATGGGTCATTCCTATATCAGGGGTTAGTCAAACCCTGCATTGTATTGTAACAACATTATTCATATTAATAAGATACAAACCTTTTTGTTGATCTATCGTTCACTGTGATTAATGCAGCGCTGATCAGAGAGTTGGGCCCGCTCTCCTGATCAGGTGTTGCATGCTTCCTTGTTTGTGTGTATTGTTTATCAGTGTGTTTATTTCTTGTTGTTGTAGCATATTTCTTAGATAACTGTGAATACCTTTTTAAGTTTTGCAGTTGAGTTTTTATTTCTGTTTCAACAATGTTTTGATTGGTAATCACAAACCCTTGGTTGAGGTCAGACTGTAACCTTTCCCCTGCATATACCTTGCATGTTACCTTGAAAAGAATGTGCACCTGGATTGATACATTAATGTAAGAAAAGGGGTGGATAAATTTTTCATATGTGGACACCAACATATACGTGTGCGAGTGTAAAGGACGAAGTTACTATGAACTTCGCCTTAAACGAGCATGGCAGAGATAACTCTATGTTATAACATAATTCCACCAATAAGCGAACAAGAATAGACCAACAGAGGAGAATTTCAATCGAAACCATCAGATTGTCCAAATCAACAAATAATATCGACTGAAGAGGAAACCGGAGGAACCATCATAGCCGTCCAATGGGAGAAGATCCACGGTGATCACGTGGAAACTTGCACCTAAGTTATCTCAGCTAGTGGACCCGAGAAAATCATCCAAAGGAGTTTAAGGTTTCGAAGGATTGGACCATCTATTTAATGGCAATTGGACACATATCGCGTGCTAACAAGCACGGACCTTAATTCCAAAATCGGACGTGATGAGGCTTTATACAACGGGATTAAAACCTCGTTCAGTTCAGACCATCCAAACCGTTCGTTGGTTGATTGATCAAACAGTAATCATGCTCGAATGTGCGCATGGGTTAACATTTCTTACGGACCCGATATGTTATGAACAGGGGTTTAATTTTATTTACGTTTCGACCATATGCGCTCAAAGAAGGAATAGCGGTGATTGGTCAGATTTCTTTGTGATTCGGCCAATTAGAATGCTTCTGATATATATGTGGGGTATAATATATGTAAATATGTAGCTTTGTTGTGTCAAAGCAGCTAGGCTGTCATCAGTTTTATGAGGAGTTAAAGTGATCCAAATATGTATACCAAGTTTGATGCAAAGGGACATGTAATATTGATTTATTCGTATGTTGATGATCTAATTATTACAAGAAATTCAGTCAAATTGATTGATGAAATCAAGGTGCAGATGTCACAATTATTTGAAATGAAAGATCTTGGTGAGTTACATTATTGTTTAGGTCTTGAAGTGTGGAGAGATGTTGGTCAGACTTTTGTTACTCAGGGTAAGTATGTCAGAGAAGTGCTCAAAAAGTTTAATATGGATAAGTACAAAGCTACTTTTGTTCCAATGTAGCAGAATGTGAAACTACATTTGGATGATGGCTCAAAGGAGGTATATGGTGCATTGTATAGACAACTAGTATGAAGCTTGAATTATCTTACTACAATCAGACCAGATTTATCATACTTTGTTGGTGTGTTAAGTAAATTTATGGCAAGACCTCTAGAAATCCATTGGAGAGAAACAAAAGGATTATTCGGTTATATTAAAGGAATAATTGATTTTGGTCTTAAATATACTGATTGATTTGATGTTGAACTGACAGGTTACTAATATTCAGATTGGGTCGGTAATAGGGATGATAGAAGATCCACTAGAGGTTATGCATTCAGTATTGGATCTTGTTGGTAGCGGAGGCCCCACGTAACGGATTTGGGGCATAGAGTCCGTAGTTTAGGGGAATGATGGGGTAAAAGTCTGTAAAAAGCGCGGAGCGTGAAATGTAATGGGTCGAGTCAAAGGGTTGTCTACCCGAAAAATAATGTAAAGAAATAGGAAGTAAGTTGGATTACCCTTGGTCCGCGGACCATGGGAAGGTATAAATAGGGCAAGGTGCTAAGGTAGAAGGTAGCATTTTGTTAGATCTGATGGGTTATGGGTTATTGGAAGCAAGAGCAGTTCTGAGTCTGTAAGTCTGAGTCTGGGTTGGTGATAGGAGATAGAGGCTCCGTAGCTGTGTGCGCGGACCCCTGCAGCTGTGTGTGCAGGGCAGAAGTGGAATGTACTAGATTGACCATATTAAGAAAGATAAGTGATTCTGGAGTATTGTGATCTATGCTCATTCTATTTTATGCATCTGTTATGATCTCTGTGTTATGATTACTAAGTTAGATCTATAATCTGTCTGGGTACACGCAGTAGTTGATATTGTTAAATGTTTGCTTAAAGACCCTAAGAACTAAATATGATCTGTAAGAAACACACCAATCGGTTGAAAGGATGCTCTATTCTAGATCCACGTAGAAGTAAAAGAGCAGTATAGAGCAGCGCAAAGCCGCAGCGTTAATCTTGAACCTTCCAAATTCCCATCACGACATCCCTCCGGTGCGGAAACCTAGTTCCAACACCCCCCCTACTACCTCGGGTGAGACCTTAGTCCACGCTCCGTGGACTGTTGCCAAAAAGGCCAGTAGCATGGGTTTTGTTTGGCTGAATAACTCTTCCGAACCTGGGTCAAGCCCCAATAAGCCAACAAATGGTTGTGTTGAGGGGACTGGAATCTGCCTAAAGGGGTGTCGGGTGGTGGGATAAGAGGACGCTGCAAAGGGTACGGGTGAAGATCGACGAGATCATAGGATAACATGGCGAATACGATCAAGTTACCAATGTTTAAAGGAGTCAGAAATGAAAATCTGAAACATTTTTGGTTTGTGGTGAAGGCGATATGGGAAGCACACGGAGTTACAGATGACAATGTCAAAAAGGTCACTCTAGTAAGCGCGCTACAGGATCGGGCGTTGACATGGTACATAAAGCATTCTAGCGATAATCCGAATGTGGGGATAGCAGCGATCCACGATGCATTGAACAAGGAATTCAGTTGACCAAAATCAAAAACACAGTCGATCATCGAATTCAAGGAAATCGTGATGCTACTAGGTGAAACCCCATGGGATCTGGATCAAATACTGAAGAGCACGATTCGGGAAGCTAACATGATGTTGTCAGATGCATAGCACTGCGCGTGGTTTGTGGTGTCTTTGACACCACACCTCTAGACGGCGCTGTCGCAGCAGAAGATCTCGACCCAAGCGGAGGCACTAGAAATAGCGATGAGGTTGCATGAGACGCCAATACAAGACCCTGGGTTGGGAGTTCAGCAGATCCACACGCAGATCCAAAATCTATGTTTAGAAATGCAGAATCTGAAATAAGAAAAGGCACCTAGACCAGAAGCACGTGAAGAAGTATGGTGTATCAAGTGTAAAGGTCAAGGGCACGACAAAGATCATTGTCCGGTGTTTACAAATTACTTGATCGTGAGGGGACCAATGCCATTGCGACCAGAGGCGTTGGTAGGGCCTACCGTGGCACCCTCGCTCTGGTATGCGATCTATCAAGTGGGAGGAAAGCACACCACGGACAACTGTCACCTACTACCAAAATTCACCTAGACTTCCCCCTAGAAGTTATTTTGTAAGTTTTGTAGATCGATAGGACATGATGAGCGAGACTGCCAGAGCTATGAGTTATTGATAGATCAAACATCTGCCTACAGGATGGAGATTGAGGTGCGAGGACAGGATCCAACCATAACGATGGCGCGCAGTGAGTTCTAAGGACGTGGACTAGAACGGGGAGGCATGGGCCTAGGCAGGGGGTGCAGCCAGCTGATCTGTTACAACTGTGGAGGACTGGGTCACTACGCGTGAGATTGTACTAACCCTACCAGACTATCATGCCCATATTGTAAAGAATTCGATCATGAAATGATAGATTGCCCCACGCTGATAGCATAGATACGCGAGAAATGGGCAGCTCAACCAACACCAACACAGAATGTTCAAATGATACGATCGAAGCCGCGTGAAGAAGATGCCCACATAAACCTAATGTGTAGAAGTGACACAATCACAGGAGACAACAGAGGAAGCTGGAAAAACACTCGGATCTTTGAGGAAACGGGACTCTACCCTAGGTAGTAGGGACCAACCCGGATTAGAAATAGGTCCCTCAATGTTGACTACCTTTTTAGAGACCTGTATGAAACTGCTACGAGATAGTAAGGTGGTTAAAGGCTTGCAAGAACTAATGAATAGATGCGCAGGGTCGAGTGAACCACGCGTAATCAGGAAACTGGGCAAGCAGGTGATGCACACTGGTAGAGAAATGTGGTTAACAGTGCGGATTGGTGATTATGAGATGGACCAGATCATTCTGGACTTGGGGTCAGATGCAAATGTCCTACCTAGGCAGACGTGGGAATGCATGGGCCGACCTACACTATAGTGGTCTCCGGTTCAGTTGCGGATGGCAAACCAGCAAACAATCTTGCCCATGGGGAGACTAAAAGGAATCACTGTCGATATAGCAAGCGCTAGTACACAGACAGATTTTGAAGTAATAGAAGTCATGGATGGCCGGAGCTCGTATCCCACATTGCTAGGGGTCAACTGGGCCATGGCTATGAATGCAGTCATCAATTTGAAGGATAGGGAGATGGTCTTTGAAACGAAATCTCTACGTGTAGTCATTCCGCTCGATCCAGAGGGAGGAGTGCACTGCGTAGCATCCGTTCGCGATGGTAATAGGGATATAGGTTTAGAGCATATCTACCAGATAACCGCGCAAGGGCTAGATTGGGTCAACCAGGCCTCATGAGGAAGGATATCGGAGGAATGCGTGGAGCTCTGTGATTCAAGAGAAGATGAAGTGGATGAACGATGGCATAACCGGCTGAGCAGTGCCACCAAACTAAACTGCAACATGATAACGCGGTCACTGTATTGGGTAAAAGTCCAAGATCACGAGCTGTCAAAGTATGATGGGTTGACAGAAGTGGGTATATTCCTAACCATGTTTGAGGACACAGTATCTGAGCACCAGCGGTTGGACGCATTGAAATGGGCATTACGCACGACGCCTGCACGATGTTGGAGAACACACGAAGGAACCTTTGAAGAATGGCATGACTGCAAAAGGATGATGCAGATCAGGTTTGGCAAGTTAGAACTTTGACTGACAAAGAAGTACGACGGACGTAATGACTTGCGCATACACCTAGCACGATGGACCAAGGCTTATGGGGAAGAACCCGAGATGGAGTGGGTACATTTGTTCTATCATACCTTGGATGTTATACCTCGGAACTGGTATACTGAAACAAAACTTCGACATGGCACCAGAAAATGGGATATTTTGTGTGAAGGATTCTTGAAAACATTCCTGTTCGAAGACAAATGGATGGATACTGTTGATGATGCGCTGAAAGCAATAAAAGCCATCATTTTTAGAAATCCACCCGAAATAGAAGAAGTAGTGTGGCTGGAAGGGGTGGAGCAACTAAGCCAAGCTCTGGAATGTTACAATGTGCAGGTGGACGATGATGAGGATGACCCCAGGAACATCAGTATTCTAGAGACAGAGGGGAGCTGCGAAGTATGCGGACCGACAATCGAGGACCCCGACATTATTGCACGATTGAAAACAAAACATATCAATATCGGGACCGAGGAGGAACCGAAGTTTGCCACACTTGGAGACTATTGGGATGCCGCAATAGTAGAGAAGGTCGTCGAGTTACTCAAGGAATATTAGGACTTATTCCCAACAAAAATCACGGAGTTAAAAGGGATCCTCGGCGACTTAGGAATGATGAAGATAACTCTGAAGCCAGACGCGAAACCAGTCAAGCAGCGACCATATCAGTTAAATCCAAAATACAAAGTGAAGGTCCATGAAGAATTGGACAAAATGCTGGCTGCAGGAATAATTGAACCAGTGGAGGAATCTGATTGGGTAAGTCCCATGGTGGTCTAGGAGAAGAATCAGAAGGGAGAAATTCGCATCTATGTAGATCTCAGGAAACTAAACGATGCATGTGTGAATGATCCTTTCCCGACGTCATTCACAGACAAGGTATTGGAGAATGTTGGTGGACAGCAAGCCTATTTTTTTACGGACGAGTTCTCGAGAAATCACTAGATCAAGATCGCGCCAGAGGACCGAAGCAAAACAACGTTGCACTTGAATGGGGTTGTTTTCAGTACACAGTGATGCCCTTTGGATTGAAAAATGTGCCGGCAATATTCTTGCGTGTTGTGATAGCTGCATTCAAGGAGTTTATACACAAGTTTTTGGAGGTATATTTGGATGACTAGACTGTCTTCGGGTTAGTCAAACATCGTACTACAAGTTTGCGGTTAATGCTGGATACTTGCTGATGCCACCAGATTGTGCTAAAACTCAAAAAGTGTACGTTCCTTGTCCCGTTTGGGAACTTGCTAGGACACGTAGTGTGCAGGCAAGGGTTGATGGTAGACCCAGCCAAGATTGTCATCATACTCAATTTGCAAGCACCACGGAGTGTCAAACAGTTGCGCGCCATGCTAGGACATACTGGTTATTGTCGAAAGTTCATAAAGAGCTATGTGCAGATCACGACTCCGATGGAACAATTGTTAAAGAAGGATGCTACGTAATGTTGGAATGAAGAATGTAATAAAAGTCTAGAAACACTGAAAGGAAAGATGGCATCCACGCCCATACTAGTTTTTCCAAATTGGGACGTCGAATTTCACGTGCATGTGGATGCGTCGTGTATCGCACTAGGTTCGATACTCACTCAGGAAGAAGCGGAGGGGATTGATCACCTGATCACGTTCACCAGCATACGGTTGTCCAAAGCTAAAAAGAATTACTCTACTACAAAGCACGAAGGGCTAGCCATGATATACACGCTACAGAAATATCGCCACTATCTACTCGGAGGTCACTTCAAGATGTACACAGACCATTCTGTGCTGAAATACCTAGTGAATAAGCCTGTGTTGGGGGGCGCATCTGCAGATGGTTGTTGTTGTTCCAGGAATATGATTTTGAAGTCGTCATCAAGCCGGGATGTTTAAACGTAGGACCAGATCATTTGTCCTAAATTGAGAATGGTGAAGAACCCATAAACATAGAAGAAGGGTTACCCGATGCTCAGTTGTATGCAGTATGCATCGTTGATGGCCACTTTGAGGATATCATCCATTTTTTTACCACAGGAGCTGTGCCAACAAGATACTCCATTCAGTAGAAAAAAGAACTAGTGATACGTGCGGTAGATTTTAGAGTTATTGCAAGACACCTCTACAAAATGGGCAACAATGAAACGTAGATATGTACCAAACTTTGAGCGCAGACAGAACCTTGCCGAAGCACATGGGGGAGTCGTAGGCGGACATTATGCAAGATGCGCGATGGCACAAAATATTCTTCGGGCCGGATTATGGTGGCTGACTCTACATCAAGAATCCAAAGCATTTTGTCGGGCCTGCGATGTCTATCAACGAACTGAGAAACCCTCACGAAGAGATGAAATGCCGCTCAAGCCTTAGATGACACTGCAACCATTCGAGAAATGGGAAAAAAAAATTGTCGGACCTATTACACCACCGGGAAAGACGGGTGTGTGGTATATTATCACCGCGACAGAGTGTTTGACCCAATGGGTGGAAGCAAAACCAGCCAAGGATTGCACAACTACTACTACCACTAAATTTTTGTTCAAGAATGTTTTAACGCAATTTGGATGCCCAAAAATTCTAATGAGCGACAGCGGAATGCATTTCTTGAACGAGACTATCAGCGCACTCATGGAAGAGTTCCAAATCTACCACCAGCAGAGCACGCCATATCATCTACAAGCAAATGGGACCTTGGAAGCATTTAATAAGATTTTGGAGATAGCCCTGACAAAGGTATGTAATGCGCAGCGAAATGATTGGGATTTATGCATACCAGTTGTACTATGGGCTTACCGCATGACATGCAAGAAGTTGATAGGCCAGACACCTTTTCGGTTAGTCTATGGTCAAGAAGCTGTGATGCCAATGGAATACATTGTACCCAGTCTGAGAATTGCAGCAACAACAGGCATGGCAGATCATACAGCATTGGAAGAGAGGATCGCACAACTGGAGGAGGAATGATTCCTGGCAGGTTTTCATCAGTAGGTATAGAAGCAATGAGAGAAGGCTTGGCATGACCATCACATCAAGATGCACACGTTCAAAGAGAATGACTTGGTGTTACTTTACGACAGCAAGTTTGACAAATTTCCTGGAAAACTCTGAATGCATTGGTTGGGACCCTATGTTGTCAAGGAAGTAACTGATGGCGGCGCGGTATAGTTGGCCAAACTGAATGGAGAACCCTTCTCGGGCAGAGTAAATGGCAGTCGCCTGAAGCTCTACACAGGTGGGCTGACCGCCTGACTAACCGCCCAACGTATAGTCTCACCGCTCTGGGCAGTTGGAAGAGAGCGCGGGACAATAAAGAAGTCTGCGAGGAAGCTGTGTGTTACTAAGGGTGCACGTAGAATCAATATGGTCCATGGTTCACGGTCACGAAGAAGGAGATGCGAGGCTACGGGGAAAAATGAGGAAGTGACAACAGCTGTCACTGTTCATGACAAGATATCTGAGCTAAGGCGAAAAGGAGCGGGCGGCGGACAATTAAGTTACCAAGTACGAGCCGGATTTGGAAAGATCCACCACAGATGCAGTAGTACGATGCCAGAAAAGGAGGGAACAGCTAAATTTTAATTACGAATCACTTATAATTACAAGGGAGCATCCACTGATCGAGCTGTGGTTCTGAAGGGAGTGAGCTATTTTGCCTGTCTATCGGCATGGCGGTGTTGATCGTTGAAGCCGAGGGGGTAAGCCCGAGGGTTGTTATATGGCCAATAAAGATGCAGGACCCTTTGGGAAGTGCCATGTCGACGGTAGGGGAGAAACCGGCGACTCATAGACACGAAGCAAAACTGGTCCGGATGCCATTGCCTAGCCCACAGGCTGGCCAGCGACCCATGAAAGATAAGGAAAAGACCGTGAATAAGGAGACAAAAGGTGGAATTGCAGTTACCAGTTCATCTCCACAGTACCTTGAAGATTAGGATTTCGCAGACAGCAGCATCGTTCTTGCAATAATGAAATACAGGTGGAAGCAGACAGGGCATAAGGAAGATCAAAAATTGGAGATTGGCTGCTATGGCGCGAAGAGTTCCCGTAGGTGGCACCCCAGCTCGAGCTAAAATCCTATGAGGGGGTGCTCTATGTTAACCGAGCAGAGCAAAATGAGCATCATCGGTTGCGCAAGGTAGTAAAGGAAATGAAGCAGGAGTTTGCAGAAGAGTTGTAGGAGATCAAGAAGGAACAACAGTATGAAGAGCGTCACTCAGAGGGATGGTGGACCACAAAGCAATGGCAGAGCATAGTGCCGTACTGCAGAGTGACTCGGGATGAGTCACGATGATTGTGTTGGGGGCCTGTTGGGTAGCAGAGGCCCCGCGTAACAGATTTGGGGCATAGAGCCCATAGTTTAGGGGAATGATGGGGTAAAAGTCTATAAAAAGCGCGAAGATCAAAATGTAATGGGTCGAGTCAAAGGGTTGTCCGCCCGAAAAATAATGTAAAGAAATAGGAAGTAAGTTGACTTACCCTTGGTCCGTGAACCATGGGAAGGTATAAATAGAGCAAGGTGCCAAGGTAGAAGGTAGCATTTTGTTAGATCTGATGGGTTATGGGTTATTGGAAGCAAAATCAGTTCTGAGTCTGTAAGTTCAAGTCTACGTTGGTGATAGGAGATAGAGGCTTCGCAACTGTGTGCGCAGAGGCCTAGTAGAGTCCGCAGCTGTGTTCGCAGGGTAGAAGTGGAATGTACTAGATTAGCCATATTAATAAAGATAAGTGATTCTAGAGTATTTTCATCTGTGCTCATTTTGTTTTATGCATCTGTTATGATCTCTATGTTATGATTACTAAGTTAGATCTATAATTTGTCTGGGTATGCGCACTAGTTGATATTGCTAAATGTTTGCTTAAAGACCCTAAGAACTAAATCTGATCTGTAAGAAACACACCAATCAGTTTAAAGGATACTCTATTTCAAATCCACGTAGAAGTCAAAGAGAAGTACAGAGCAGCACGAAGCTGCAGGGTTAATCGTGAACCTTCCAATTTCCCATCACGACATCCCTTCGGTGCGGAAACCTGGTTCCAGCACCCCCCCTGCTACCTCGGGTGAGACCTCAATCCACGCTCTACGGACTGTTGCCGAAAGGGCCAGTAGCGTAGGTTTTGTTTGGCTGAATAAATCTTCTGAACCTAGGTCAGGCCCCAATAAGCCAACAGATCCAGGATTATGTTAGGTCCCTATACTACTAGTGTAACCCCTTATTGTTATTAGTACAACCCCCTTATTATATTGTTGTGCCCATGTAGTCCCCATATTGTTATTATTGTGCCCCATAGAAGCCCACTATTGTTATTATTGTGCCCTTATATGATTATTGTTATGTCGGCTCTAATTATATTATGACCCCTTAGACTCCTATATATAGAAAAGAGGTCTTGTAATTTGTATCATCCAAGAATTGTTCATTTGTGTAATGTAAAGGAGGGTGCCCCCTCAAAGAGGATTATTTCTAAGGCAATGATCTATCTTTTCTATCTGTTTGTGAGCTGGTTTCACAATATTTGGTATCATAGCTTTGGATTCTAGGGTTTCGCTGCTCCAAACAGGTCATCGTGGAATTTTCGCTATAACTTTTTTTCTGCAATGTTTCAGAAGCTAAAAAAAACCCATTTGAGCCAAAATCATTCGAAATTTCAGGTCCCAATTTTAGAGCTTGTCTCGCTATATTTTCAGAGATATGATCTCAGGAATTTAAGATTGTTGCAGACTCTCGAATTACATTCCAAACAGGTGACCTAAGGAAAATTGTCATAACTTTTGTTCTGAGCTTCAGATTAAAATTTCGTAAGATGTTTCAGAAAGAGAATGGCCTGTAGTTTTCTGTATATCATTTTCTGGTGCTAAGGTAGAAATAGTGGCACTTTCACTTCATACAAATTCGCTCTGTTGAACTAGTATATAATCAGGTCACCGTGGGTGATTTGGCATAACTCTTCCTTGGAGAATCCAATTGCGATCAGACTTGTGGAGTTAGAAAGAGGACCTAGAGGGATATTACAGGCTGAAATTTAAGAACTTAAAGATTTGAAATTACAGAGTTACAATTGTTTCAAGATAGAGCTCCCAAAATCAAGAAAAAGCGAGATGAGGAAGTTTGATGGCAAGGATCCAGTAAATTGGATACTACAGATGTAGAAATATTTTGATCTACATGGTGTACCACTATTAAAAAGGGTAGGTTTTTCATCTTAATATTTAGAGCCAAATCAATTTTTATGGTATGAAGGGCTTTGTTCTCGTAAACCACTTGTTACTTGGTCAATTTTCACGGAGGAAATGATAGCACATTATGAGGATACAAAGAGAAACACCTTCTTTAGCCAATTGATAAATCTAAAGCAAAAGTGTTCAATGGAAGAGCACATTGAGGACTTTAAAAAACTTAATATAAGGGAAAATGATATTCCAGAGAAGCAGAGGATTGATGTCTCCATAGGGAATTTAAAGGATAACGTTCAACATGAGGTTTGTGTTTTGAACCTGATTCATTGGAGAGGGCATTCAGGTTGGCAAGAAAAGTGGAAAGAAAAATTATGGCAACAAGGAAGTCTACCCGTCACAACTATAAAGATGGAAGTGTTGTTTCTCCTAGCCTTTCACAACCTACAAGGTTGACAACACAACAATTGGAAGAAAAAAGAGCAAAAGGGCTTTGTTACAATTGTGATAACAAATACACTAAAGGTCATAAGTGTGCTGAGAAGAAATTATTTTACATAAATAATGAAGAGGAGGAAGAAAAGGATCACGAAACATCAAAAGAAGAGGATATACACCAGGAACCAACCCAAGAGAAAGAAGAAATTAATCCGACCATATCTTGTAAGGCATTGGCAAGAATTACCACTCCTCAAACTCTCAAGATAGGAGGACATATCAGGAAGAAAAAGGTTCAAGAAGTGAAAGATCACATCGAGAAAGAAGAAATGAATCCGAGCATATCTTGTAATGCATTGGTCGGAATTACCACTCCTCAAACTATCAAGGTAGAAGGACATATCAAGAAGAAAAATGTTCAAGAAGTGAAAGATCACATCGAGCATCAAGAAATGAATCCGACCATATCTTGTAATGCATTGGAAGAAATTATCACTCAAACTCTTAAGATAGAGGGACATATCACGAAGAAAAAGGTTCAAGCAGTGAAAGATCAAATCAAGCATCAACAACAAGTTCTCCAACTTTTAAAGGATAAAACAAGAGGCAAATCAACATCGCAGTGAAAGAAGTTTTGATGTAGGTGATTGGGTATTTTTATCACTACATCTCAAGCAAGATATTTATGAGAAGGAAATGTTGGCAATACTACATGCACTCAAGAAATGGCAACCTTACATAATGGGAAGGCACTTCAAGGTAAACATGGATCATGATAGTCTGAAATAATTTTTAGAACAAATATTACCTTTAGAAGAACAGAAAAAATGGGTCACAAATATGTTGGGTTATGACTTTGAAATCATCTACAAAAAAGGGAAGCAAAATGTTGTTGCAGATGCACTCTCAAGGAAGGATGGGATGTGGAAGCATTGTTTTGTGCTCTTTCTATTATCCAAATAGATTGGATAAACAAAACAAGGGATGAATGAAAGAAGGATGAAGAAGTTTGGCCACTCATTCAAAAGTTGCAGAATATCCCAGTTCAAACAATATTGCTAGAACTTGACAAGGAAGGAAAAATCATATTGGAACCTGGAGTAGTCACAGAAACAAGAACCCAACAGCTATGAAATCGATCAATTTCAAGCTATCTCATCAAGTGGAAGAACTTACTCACTGAAGATTCCACATGGGAGGACAAGAATTTTATACAAAAGCATCAAGAACTACTCAAGTGTTGAGGACAACACTTTTTGAAGGAGGGGCATGTTAGGTCCCTATACTACTAGTGTAACCCCTTATTGCTATTAGTACAACCCCCTTATTATATTTTTGTGCCCATGTAGTCCCCATATTGTTATTATTGTGCCCCATAGAAGCTCACTATTGTTATTATTGTGCTCTTACATTATTATTGTTATGTCATCTCTAGTTATATTATGACCCCTTAGACTCCTATATATATAAAGGAGGTCTTGTCATTTGTATCATCCAAGAATTGTTCATTTGTGCAATGTAAAGGAGGTTTCCCCCTCAAAGAGGCTTATTTGTAAGCCGTTGATCTATCTTTTCTATCTGTTTGTGAATTGCTTTCATAACAGATTGTTTCATGGAGCTGCAAGAAGCATCATATTGTATCATTTCCATCTACATGGGCAGAGTATAAATCTTTGTGTGCAACAACTTGTGTTGTTTGGTTGAGGCGAGTTATTTAAGATGTTGGAGAAGAACAAAAGAATGCTACATTGATCAAGTGTGACAACCAGAGCTCGATCAAGTCGGAAAATAATCCAATCTTTCATGCAAGGACAAAGCATGTTGATGCCCAGTTTAATTTTATTAGAGAGAAGATACAGTCTAAAGAAATATTTCGTGAATATTGTAATACTTGTGAAAATGGTGTTGACATTTTCACAAAGCCCCTTGGGAAGATGAAACTTGAATTGTTTAGGGAGATCTTAGGTGTGGAGATTAATCGTTTCTCCATTAATGGGGAAACTAAGAAATAATGGAGAAAGGTTGTTTTGATTGTTTTCTAAGTTTATATTTAGATCTTATTTTCTAGGAGATTGTTGTGATCTCTTGAACAGAATATAACCATTATATTTCTGTATGTGTGATTTCTCTAATTAATGAACATGTCAGTTTTATTCCTGTACAGAAATTACCTGCATATGAATTCTAAAAACAAAAAAATAAACAATGGCAAGAGCATAAAACATCAAATAGATATACATAGAGATTTTCCCCTGGAACCTAAATCTGGGACTACCAAATTGATTTTTCATTATATTCCTTTCAATGTTACAATACATATATATACATGTCAAAGCATCAATTAACCCTGGATTAGAACATATCCATTGTTCCCTTGATCGGATCTACAAAATACCATGAATGGAAAACGATCATGCCCAAAATCATGTGTGAAATCCATGCACAAAACCATAGGTAGGTCCACCCACCTAATATAGGGTCCAAAAAAAAATTCTCGAAGCACTGCCCTAGACCCCATGCAGGGAGGCTACTACCCCCTTGAAAACCCCATGACAGGGGGGTTTCCGCCTCCCCTGTGACCACCCCCCCACCCCCCATAGGCCCTATGCAACGAAGGGGGCAGTGGTCACCCCCTATAACCACCTCGGCTTCACGCATGGGGCTAGTTGTGGAAATAATATAACACACACCCAACATTCTCCCACTTGTTGTTTTCTTTTCCACATATAGGTTCACATGAGAGATTAGTCACTGGTCTAGCCCTACAATGCACATTGTTTCTCTACACCAAGAGAACTTCTCAGTGCTCACAAACTTTGTTGATGCATCTACAATATTCTTCAAAGTGTCCACATTTACTAGCAACACCTTTTTGTCCTTAACTATAGCCCTTACAAAGTGATATTGAACATCAATGTGCTTTGTCTTTAACTGATAAGTAAGGTTCTTTGCCAATAAAATTGCACTTTGGATGTCAAAGTCTATCCTTATAGCTCATTGTACTAACCCCATACATGAACACAATATCTGCAACCAAACTACTTCCTTGCTTGCATGAGTGGATGCCATGTATTCTACCTCTATAGTTGAAAGTGCCATTACAAACTATCTCTTACTCATCCAACTGACTGCACCTCCAAATAGGTTAAACAAATACCCACTTGTAGATCTTCTCTGATCTAGATCTTTAGCCCAGTCTACGTCAACAAAGCCATGGATATCCAAAGATATGTCCAATCCTAGCCTTCCTTGGTAACACAGACCATAATCACTAATGCCACAAAAATACCTGAAAACCCGCTTTCTGCTATCCAATTATCCTTCCCTGTTTTTGACATAAAACTTCTCAATACTCCCACTGTATGTGCCATGTCTGGTCTAGTACAGACCATTGCATACATCAAGCTACTGACTGCACTTGTGTATGGAACATGGAACATGTCCTCTTCCTCTTCTTGTGTCTTGGGACATTGTTCAACAAACAACTTTACACCTACATGAATAGGAAGCTTCACCGGTTTAATATCCTGCATACTAAACCTCTGCAGTATTGTCTCGACATACTTCCTTTGGTTTAACTAGAGCTTCATCTTTGATCGATCTCATTTAATTTCCAACACCAAGATATTTCATGTTGAATTTGGAGGACAATTAGGTCTTCAAATCCTGGATAATTTATTTGTTATTTCCAATCAACAACATATCATCCACATACAAGACCAAATAAATAACAAGGTCATAAATTAATTTAAAATACACGCAGTGATCTGCTTTGCTTCTGGGGAAGCCAAGTCACCATATAAATGTATCAAAATTATGATACCACATCCTTCGTGACTGTTTTAACTCATACAAAGACTTTTTAACCCATACAAAGTTCGTAGTCGTACACCATTGTTGGCTTGAGGGGGTCTAACCCAGGTTCAACGTTAGTTAGCCAAGAAAATCCCTACACTACTGGCCCTTTCAGCATTAGCCAGTGAAGCAAGAACCGAAGTCTCACCTGAAGCAGTATGGGGGGATGCTAGAACCAAGTTTCCACACCCAGAGATGGTTGTGATGTTGGTTTATTTTGGCTATACATGCCTTCACACAGGTTTCTTAGCTCTCTGTTCCACCCCTCATTACCTTCGCGAAAGGGTACAATTGGCTTTCCATAACCCTAACCTGCGGCTCAGGTACTTTCGCACTGCTAGGGCAGCAAACTGCGATATCTCCCAAACTAGGTTAAGTGTCTTACTTATCTTATTAACCGATCTTAGTTAGCTTCACGTAAACAGATGTTCTTACTTGCGTTCACTTAACCAACACATTTACATACATTCACGCATCATATAAGCATTATAAGTGAAATTCATACCCAACATAACAAGATGCATAAACAGGAAATAAAGACGCAGAAATTGTAGAATACTTCTCTTTATTGATAATTCTGGATGATTATAGACTCGACCCGCCCTGCGCACTCAGCTGAAGGGTTTCACGCACTCAACTGTGGACTTCTACCCTAGGCCTCTGTGCACTTAGCTGTAGAGCCTCTACCTACGCTATGACCTAAACTTAGACTTCTACCTCAAAGCTATCTCTCATTCATCATATCTTCGTGTGTTTATCTTCTATTCTTCTTCTCAAACTACTTAGAGGTTAGCTCTATTT
Source organism: Pinus tabuliformis (assembly GCA_031772625.1). Lineage (NCBI taxonomy): Eukaryota > Viridiplantae > Streptophyta > Pinopsida > Pinales > Pinaceae > Pinus > Pinus tabuliformis. Next base: position 1,125,647,874 of record CM062813.1, on the reverse strand, counting down.
ATACAATCCCGTGGTCTATGGACAATGGGTAGATCTTTTACAGTTGACATTACATTTCCGAAATAAGGGCGGACAACCCTATGACTCTTTAACACTGACGTGCTCCGCGACCACAAAATGCGGAGTATTTACACTTGGATTACAAAATTTAACGAAAATATGGGCTTTTAGCCCTAAAACTACCCTTGGGGGATCCTGCGTCCAGTAGACCCCCAACACAAACATCGTGACTCACCCTCGAGTAACTATGCAGGTGCAGAGATCTTAGCGCGAAGACCTCCCAGGTTCGTTTGGATGACCACAACCTCGGCAATGCACTGAGCGGCCACCTGCTGGACTTCTTCCACTCTCTGCTTGGTGACTGCCCCTGAACTACCACCCTAAATCTTTTACTAAGTTTCCTAAAGTGTCATGAGCTTTCCTTCAATGGAAGCTGTGATCATATGTGTCTCATCTATCCATGGCTCTAGATGTGCTTTTAGGACCGCTTCTTTGTGCTGAGCGGCATCCACCTGTTCCTTAAGCGCCTTTGCCTCCTCCATCCCTGCGAGCCTCTATGTAAGGGCGACCGTTTACATGGTCCCTTTGACCTCATCATATTTTTGTTCTATCTCATGCACCTCTGTCTCCAAGCGCTATACATTTAGGTCCTCCTATAGGGTGGTCAAGACCTCGAATGACTGTTCAAAAAGTTGCGTGTAGTTTGCTACTGCTTTGTCGACCACCACTATTGTTGTTGTAACAGTGGTGTAACATTGTTCCCTAACTTCTGACAGAGTTTAAGGCTGAGCCCTCAACTACAATTCTGCTATCTATAGGTTCAACTCCAGCTTGCAGACGCGCGCCTCAACCAGTTCTTCTACCTGAATGTCCAACTCCGGGACCATTCAGCAGGCTTCCTCCACTACCTGCATGATTTACTTATTCTATTCCACTGCCTCATTGTGCTGCATACCCAACTACTCGATATTGATGTGAAACTCGCTCATTACCTGTAGATCGTGACTCTCCCGGGCCCTAACTTCCGTGGTGACTCCATCCTGCAAGAGGTGGAGCGTCTCTTGAGGGAGCACGACCATATTCAATCCCACCCCTTTTAGGCTACTGACCATGGGCCTATTGGCCTCATTTTCTATATTAAGTGCTGTTATCACCCTAAAATCTTTGTCTCTAAGCTTTGGTAAGTTGCCTTGTTTCTAATCATAGTCTTATAAGTTTTGAGTCATCTCATCAAAATTAGTGTCATTCTCATTTACAAACCCTTCTTTTAGTCATGGTGTTAAAGGGTCTCTAGGTAATTTCACGCTTTAAGAGTTAGTTCATAAGGTTAGAAGTCTTTCAAGGTCATATCTCTTTTCCATCAAAGTTTGACAGCCTCATTCCATGTCCTAGAAGCCTCACCATGAGTTTGGAAGTCATATCTCACATCATTTTGGAGAAATTTTCAAACTAGCTATGAATCCACGTTTTCGTAGCGCAGAAAGTGTAAAAATCATGTTTTTCACTATGAAATCAGTGTTTTCGTAGCGCGCTACGAAATCCCTGAAAAAGCCTGTTTCAGCATAAAAAACTCTGCTTTCTACGTTTACTAGTCAACTTTGAGAAGGGGTTCTGAGCAGCTGAGAACTCAATTTTGAAAACTGAAAGAGGCTTGTCTTCCTAACATACCAAACTACAAAAACCTCTTTCATTTTCTTCAAATCAATTCTGAAGTGGGAGGAATTTATGGTTAAACTTGCGCTACGAAACTTCTGAAAGTCAAGCTTGGTCTTCTGGTTTTAGCAGTCTTTTTCAAGATCAGTTCTTGGTCACATGCAAAGGTATTTTGGAATTTTAAAAGAGGTTTATCTTCATGAACTCTCCATATACAATAAACTATCTCACTTTCCTCATAAGTGTTTTCAGTTGGAAGATAAGAAGCTTTAATTGAAACCCTAATTTCAGAAAATGGATTTTTCCTGTTTGACATGTATTTTTCAAGGACAGATTCTAGACAGCGGGAGGAATGTTTTAAGAAACCATGAGAGGTTTTTGTTCTAGACGACATGGGCTATAAAACCCTCCTTCATTTTTGTAAAATGTGTCATAGATGAGGAGATAAAGGCTCTGTCTCACGTGCCAATTTTCAAGGATCTAAACCTAAAAATAGGGAAACATGTTCCCTAATTTCTAGGGTTTGTCATCAGCAGTTGGGTGACCACATGGGAGGCTTCATCAAATTCGACTTCATGAGGTTTCAGCTGTCAAAGAATGCATTTAAATTTTTAGATAAGGTTGTTGTAATCATGATAAGGAGTTACACTCCTAGTTGTATTAGGTCACTAGCACTCCTAGTTAACAACTAGTTCTAATTAATGGTTTGTTTTATGGTTAGAATAGGTGTCACTGATGGCAAATTCGAATTCTCTTGATGAGGGATGATGGAATCCTAATTGTAAATGTTTTATATAGAGAAAGAGGTATAATTAGTAAAGGGTTGGAGACTTTTTGGCTCAGCTGCTGCTCTATGTGCAGACTATGTATATTTTTAACCTAATGCAGATTTCTACTTAGACAACTCAAGATTCATGAAGAGTTCTTGTATGTTATTGTTATGATGGCATCTTCCAATACTTACATTGCAGTGGTGTTTAGTTATGATGCTCAGAACTCATCAATGATGCTCTGACTTCCTTCATAGATAAACTAACTATGTTTCACTGTTTTGTATTTTCATTTCTGCACTTGAACTCTATAATGCCTTGACTTCCATGCTAGGTAGAATGCTTTGGCTTCACTATTCAGGATTCAAAGAGATTTTTTAATGTCATATTCTCTCATGGCTTTCCTCTTTCACTTACTTGCAGTGGTATGAATACATGTTACTTAGAACTCATCAATCATGCTCTAACTTCCTTCATGTATTTGTCAACTGTGTTTCCTTGCATTGTATCTTTGTTTTGTTGATGCATAAAAACTCTCTATGCCCTGACTTCATGTTAAGATGATCTTGATGTGGTATGGAAACATACTTTGACTCCATAGCCCAATGGTAGCCAGCCTTCATCTTTCAACCTATAAACATATACAATTACAAACCATAGAGTTAGCCATCTATTCATATCTTTAATCTAAATCATTAACCCTTTGAGAGAGCCCTCTCAGGCTAAGGAGGCTAAGCCTTAGCTAAAAGTAGGTTTGAAATAGTTACTTAGAGTCAACCAGATCAGTAGCCTATCAGGACTTGATTTTGAGATAACAAGTGCCTCATCTAGTAGCAGTATCGCGTTGGTCACCCTTATGCGTAGCATCTTCGCGGCAACTGAAGTGTCGATTGCGAGACTGGTGGACACTATGCCAGTTTGTGGAGTTCGAGCTTGCAACTCCTGCAGCTCTGTCCGGAAAGATGCTAATACCAATTTCTTCTACTCTTTGAACTGTTGGACGGCCTCCGCAATGACACCCTCACCACTTCTCCAATACCGTGCAAATCCCCCTCATTGAGGGTGATTAGGTCCAAGGATTTCTTTGAAGCCTTGGTTTTCTTCCTTGACACTACCTTCTGTCAAGCCGTAAAAAGGGGCTTTTTCACCTCTAATTACCTCACATTAATTTTTCAATCCAGGAACGATTTGTTATCTCAAAGAGTGTACTCAGTGTGAGGCTGTCATTTGTCAGAGTAATGCTAGTAGTATAGAGATCAAAGAGATACAAGAGTAAACAAATGTTTGAAAGAAAATCCACTTACAGCAAAATACTTTAAAGCCTAAATCATGTACTCAGAAAACTAAGAAATTTATCAGTCAAGGGTCCAATAACAATAACTCATCCCTTTGGAAACTGATGTAACTAAGGAACAGATCATCAATCTGGGGACTAGACAACAAATTCCAATGCCCTCTACAGTTTCGGATCGTTCTGCACACCAAAGCAATCAGCAACGCAGATGAAAGGAAATGGAACAACAACTAAAAATGTGACAGCAACTAAATCTGATGAACAACAACACCTTAATCTACAGGAACAAGTGTAGTAACCGTATCCTACAGAAATCAGATGGCAATCTTTACTTAGAGAATAAATCGAACAGTGAATAGAAATGGAACAGCAACCAATTACCAATCAAATATAGAACAACGCTTAGAACCAATTGTGAATATACAGTACCGAAATAAATAACACACACAGCACACAGAGATATTAAGAGAAATAGTATCTGAGTCTGATACCACAAATACTGATCTTGGTTAGAAAGGATAACGATCACAATTCATAATGGAACAACAATGTTAATTGAACAGCAATCGGAATGAAGTATAAACCATAGATGAATACAGTAATACCAACTTAAGAATATTACAGCTGGGTTACTCTGCAATTGAACAACAATAGCATTTTGTAAAGAAAAGTAATGCTACATTCATGACTTAAAGGAACAACAATACGTTATCAGGTTGGAATGAACAATATGACTTTCCTGTTATAGATACGATATTGGAAATATAACAGAGCTGTGATATAAAATAACAAAACACACCAGATTACCGATCAAAGCTGATAATGCAAACCACACACAAACGAAAAGTAATGGTACAGGAGCAAGTGTTCCACTAGGGCCGGGCCCTTAGCCTCCAGGGACACACCACTTGAGATTATTCCAGAATCACAGATGGAACAACAACCAGATTTATATTAAAGCATTAAAAAGAGTTACAGTGGATCACTCCTCAACAAGATTCGATGATCAAAGTTTCAAATACAGAGCAAAGTTACATAAAAATTAACAATCGTCTCCCCCCGAGCTAGCAGAGCTGCCCCTACTTATAACAGCTGAAGCAGAGATATCAAGGATGTGAAAATAGTTAAAGCAGCGATCCCTCAAGATCAAAGGATCCTAAGGGATTCGCCAAGCTGTTAATCCTCAGTTATCTGGTCGTTTTCTTGCACCGAGTCGATATCTCCTTTTCCTTTCCTTGGCTGAGATGTTTTAATTTAGATCATCTTGTTTGCATATGGTTCTCCGCCAAAGGGACAGCAGTTAGTTTGGCCCTGTCTTTGTCTTTGGAGCGGTAGTCTTTAGTTTTTCCCTTTTCCTGCATAATAAATGGCAAATATTAGTGTTTTCATGTTGCATATAAATATTATAGATTTGTCATGATTTCCTATTATCTACCTAGTTCATGATGCAATGATGTTACGAGTTCTAAAGAAAAGATGACAAAATAGTTAATAAAAAACATACCTTCTTCAGTACTCCACACACCCCCCTGCTTACCCTTTTTCATGCCCTCATGAAAACATTGTAGTTGGCAGTGAGAGAGTAGGCTGGAGATGGGATCTCATGTGGTGGTCTACAGCCATGATGCCTAACTAGGTGTTCAAAAAGATGGCCTGTCTGACCCTCAGGCATTTCATACAGGGCTTGGTATCCAGGTGCGGGGTGCCAAATAATCGGACTTCGAAACCTATACCCTAACCAGGATGGTCCTGCCCTCAAGATAATTTCACATAAAGGTTCAAACGATCAGTGGATAACTTAAATTTCTCGTAATTAAATGGTTCCTTGAGTTGGATGTTCGGATTATATGTCTGATATCGAAATTTAGCAGCTGCAATGGCAAGGTCCTTAATGGTAAATAAGTTTTCTATCTCTTGCCGATTAATTGTTGTATGAATGGGGCTTAACGTGTCAATCACGCCCAGAGTCCTCATGAGGCTCCTGTGTTTGCTCCATAACTGTAATGGATCTCTAGGCTCAGCTCTTACCCATAAGTCTAATCCATTTTCTTTCTTTTGGAAGGCATTATAGGATTTAAGCCATTTGATTTGATTAACTCCAAATGAAATAAACGCCTGTAGTTGGATATCCCCAACAAAAGGGCTCTGTGTCCTGATCTAGCACAAGATTATGTAGATAGAATTCACACAGTAGTCTTTGAGCCTTTACTCCATAGTGCTTACAACAATGTATAAAATCATCAATAGTATTAATTTGTATAGGGGCTCCTGCTTTGACGGCCTTAATTTTCAATTACAAATATTGTTCCATTAAAAACAAGGCATAATTCTTGGCAGGGGCTCTACATGCTAGGATGTCAGTGTACAAAGAGCATAAGGTATCCATCTGTCTGATAACTACATCTAATCTATGAGTTACCTTTGCGACTTTTTCTTCCTCCTTTTGCCATCCTTCAAAGGACTGGCTTTCGGATAGATTGACATTCCTTAGTTGTTGTTGTAATTCTTCATACCTTTCTTGAGGAACCGTTTGTTCTATGATTTTTTCTGCTGCTTGCTGAGCTTGCATCAAACCCTCTCGTAGGGTTACTGTCATCGAATCACTATCCCACATAGTAGTGGTGAGTGGAAGGTTCACTTGAATCTTCCTATTGCATCGCCTCATGTTCATCATCTACATTCCTTCAGAGGACTATGCCTCTGTCTGAACTTCCTTGTCATAGGCCAATACATCATCTATTTGTACTTCAACATGGGAAACAGTGGAATGTTGTTCCTTTTGCTTTGGAATAATAGTCTGCACTTCAACAGGGGTTTGAACGGCAGACTTTTCTCCAACAACGGTTTGAGCAGCAGACTGTTCTTCGACAGGGTTTTGAATAGCAGGCTGAACAGGGGTCCTTCGAACCTTTTTCTTGGGGGATCTCACAGGAGTGGCCGCATGTCTTCCTCCTGAAGTTCTTTTTGCTCTCTTTCTCATTCTCAAAACCCTGATTTGCTATCGAAGTCGAGCTATCACATTCAGTAATCTTTGTTGTTCTTTTCGTAGTCGTTTAATTTCTTTTGTTCCTTAGAAGGAACAACTGTCTGTTTGCTCGGGCCTGGACTGCCATCTTGGCCAATTCCCTGGTTTTCCTCTTGGGGTGCTCCTTCGTTGTTTTGTTCAGGTTGCTCAGGAGTAAAAACCCTAGCTAGCTCTATTATTTCCTGGACAACTTCTTTGTCCACCCTTTCTTATTAATGCAATTCTTCCAGTGTAGTCTGGCTGGGGGCGAATTGTTCCCCTTTTGTATCTTCATCATTTTCTCCTCCTGTCATACTTACATCATGAACAGAATGATTCTCTTCATTTTCTTCCTCGTCGCACAATTCCTTGGGTGCATTTTTATCCTGAGCAAAATGCTCTTTTGGTTCTTCCTCAATCTGGAGGCCTAGCGGGCTGAGAGGTTGGCCATATTTGCCCATATTGGCCAGAATTTGGGCCAATTCATCCTCTTGCAATGGATTTTGCAATGGACTCTCTTCGTGTTGTTCTGTCTCCACCTCCACCTGCTCAGGTTGTTCGGTCTCTTCCTCTGTTTCTCCTTCCTCATTTCCTCCCAATTCTTTCTCATTCTCTTCTCCTTCCAATTGCGGGGATTGCTCGTCCGCTGAGTCGTCTATCTCCACAGGCTAGCTGGTACTCCCTTGGAGATTTTCCAACCTCCCTCTAATCCATGCCAATCTAATTGATTTTCTCCATTTTGATGGTCTATTTGGTGTACTGGCAGCATATTTGCGTTTTGGGGCTGGCGGAGTTGGCACCCCATCTATTGTAGCAATTAGCTCTTCCCAGCTACTCTGTTGCTGAGCAAGACTGTGGCTAACTATCAGCCGTATCAGCCCATGGTGACTTACCACTGCTTCTACATGTTATGATTTCTTCATACTTCGGCCGACATCATGAAGTAATGAACTTAAAAATGCAGGTAGGTTCATAGAGCATTTTTCTTTAATACAGCTAAGAGTTTAAGGTGTCATGGTCTTACCACATCTTTCCTGCCTTCACAGGTGATGTAGCTCTGGATGACCTTTGCCAATTCTGCCCACAGCTCTCCTAATGCTGCTGGTAAGACTCCTTTTCCTCTGACTGTCAGGTTCTGGCCTTCATCCTGGAAGATCTTCATGATCTTTTGCAGTCTCTCCCTTTTTAGAGTCCACACGGGTCCAGTGGCTGGCAGTCGCGAGACCTCTGCAATTACGTCATCGGTTACTGTTATGTGTTTTCCCCTTACTGTGGAGTGGTATTCTTGCAAGTTCTGCAAGAATTCTATTGCTATGGTCTCATTGGGTTCCTGCAACCGATTAAGATAGACTAACCATCCTGCCTTTGCCAGGATTTCCCATGCAGCGTTAGAAACTATCAATACCTGTGGTTCTCTTCCAATTGACCTTCCTCCCATGCTTTTAGCTCACTGTAAAAAAGCAGAGACGACAATGGAACAACAGGCTGTTCAAACTGTTAGATACACAAAGAAAATAGCAAAATCGCAAGGCTCATTCAAATCTTACTAATTGTTGCGGACTATGATACGGGAATATCTTACGAATAGCAATGCATGCAAATTGAAAAATGAGATACTGTTAAGCCTTGTTATTCCTGAGTAAGAGTTTGCCGAATAAAAGTCTAACACGTATGCTAGCAAATTATGAGGTCAGCCTCCCCCCTGTAGTGTGATAGGCCATCCTCGACCGTCAAATGAGGGAGCGGCGTGCCAAACTGCCATGGTACAGAGTCATAAAGGGACAACGTATACAAAAATGCCATGTTTACAAAAGGAGAAAATTACCGAAATCGAGGTGTATAATAGGATCGCTTAATAAATAAGAAAATGTGCTTACATGGTGCGAGGCTAAGAGGATAGAACAGCTAACGTGCACAACGAGTATAATGCGATCACTATCTACTTTTTCTGTCATGATTGGTTATGATGAATTTTCATATGTTGAATGGTTCGGGGAAGTGATATGCATAATCTTATTTGACAGATTACGATGGTATAAGACAGAGAAGGGTATTTAATGATTACTGTTGGTGTATAAGAAATGTGACTTCAATACCATTAACAGAGCTCTGCTGCCGACAGATGTCCATAACCTTGGCAGAGTTGTTTATTTCACCCACGGAACCATGATCCTTTATGTATGCCTAGGAAGTATTATTCAATGTCAAAATGGAGGTCATTATGCTGGCTTGGTAACCAGTTAAATCATAATGCCATTCACCAGGAAGGAGTGAAAGGTGGGTAGGCTGGCTTGTGATGAGACCTCCTGTTCCAAGGACTTCTTTATTTTTTTGATGTGCCTCTTGGACCATATCCCTGGTGTGGTGGCCATAGTGGGAATGCAACTTCACTTTCTTCCTTATGATCATGGTAGGCTGGCTCTTGATGAGACCCCCTATACTGCATTTGACAATTCAAAACATTCGTCTTTTTTCATTTTTTCATAAAGTGCTTTCCTATTTATACACAAAGGGTGGTTCAGCCTCCTTAAGAGTAGGAATGGTGGAAGAAGTCTTAACATCTCAATAGAAAAATGTAAACCCTTTGTTCTTATTCCTTAATAATTATCAAAGAAGATTATGGGAATTTAAAAAGAACCAACAAGATAAAGATGACCAATCATATTAGAATTAGTAGGATAGTGCCAGCAAAAGTGATGAAGAGTTGTGTCCTTTCTTCTTTCCTCCTATCAATTCACGGAAATTTCTTGTAAAAATAGCGATTTTATATAATTTGGTGATTTCGGTATGCTCTAGCTTTGTATCCATTGCATGAGTGTATAGCTGTGCTCCAAAAGACCTGAAACAAGAGGACAACAAGTATCTTTAGGTAAAAGGAATACGAGAATGTTGTCATTTTGAAAAAGGAGGGAAAAAAACATTGTTCCTTTGAAAAAGGAATGGCGGAAACCGAAAGTGTCGTTCCTTTGGAAAAGGAACAACAGAAAGCACAAATGTCATTCCTTTGAAAAAGGAACAGCAGAAAGTGCAAATGTCGTTCCTTTGGAAAAGGAATAGCAGAAGACTAAAAGTGCCATTCCTTTGAGAAAGGAACAGCAAAAACGCAAGTGCTAAAAGTGTTGTTCCTTTATTCCTTTGGAAAAGGAACAACAGAAATCAAAAGTGTTGTTCCTTTGGAAAAGGAACAACAGAAAAGTCAAATGTCATTCCTTTGGAAAAGGAAGAGCAAAAAATAAAAAAGTGTCGTTCCTTTGGAAAAGGAACAGCAAAAATCGAATGTCGTTCTTTTGGAAAAGGAACAGCAAAAATCAAAAAGTGTTGTTCCTTTAAAAAAGGAACAATAGAAAACTCGAATGTCGTTCCTTTGGAAAATGAACAGCAAAAAATCAAAAAGTGTTGTTCCTTTGGAAAAGGAACAGCGGAAAATCAAAAAGTGTTGTTCCTTTGGAAAAGGAACAGCAGAAAATCAAAAAGTGTTGTTCCTTTGGAAACGGAACAGCAGAAAGGACTGGCTGAAATAAAAGGTGTTGTTCCTTTGAAAAAAAAGGAAAAGTAGAAACAACAAAGGTGCACACAAATGTTGTCCCTTCATAAAAGGAACAGCAAAAATGACAGTGTTGTTCCCATTGAAAAAGGAACAGCAGAAAAAAAAAATGCAAATGTGAAAATATATACAGAAAAAAAAAAAAACAAAGAAATTATGTACAAAGTGAAAAAACAGGTGAATCACTTAATGAATCACAGGTGAGGAAGATTTCTCTCCCTCCTGTAAAATTTGCATATCAGAGTCTTCGCGTAGTTGCTGGCAGAAGGATTCCTGAGTAAGTGGTTTGCGATATGATCGAACTCGGTGGCCATTTACTTTAAAGGTATGTCCAGATCCGTCAATAGTGACTAGAGTAAGGGTGCCATTATCATGTACCTTCTGAATTTCGTATGGCCCCAGCCAGCGAGTCTGAAGTTTCCCGGTAAAATCCTGAAACTTGGAATCGTATAAGAGCGCCCAGTCTCCTTCGTGGAAGACTTTCTTTTTAATGAGAGCATCATGCCATTTAGCTCGCTGTTGTTCGATTAATGCAGTGTGTTGAAGGGCAGAGAGCCTGATTTCATCTAGCTCATTGATCTATTGTAATCTATTAATCTGTGCCTCGTTTAGATCTAGGCCTACTTCTTGTGCTGTTCGGAGTGTTTGAATTTCGAATTCTATGGGAAAAATGGGTTGCTTTACAAAGACCAATTGATATGGTGAATAGCTGGTAGTGCTTCTCCATGGTGTTCTATAGGCCCACAAGGCTTCTGGTAGTCTTGCAGCCCAATCGCGTCTATGTGATGCAATGGTTTTCGTCAAGATTGCTTCTATTATTTTTTTTCTTCTTTCTACTTGACCTTTTTCTTGCGGGTGGTATGGAGTAGTAATTTTATGCTGGATATGACAATTTTTAAGTGTTGCAGCAATCTTGTTACCAGCAAACTGTGGTCCACCATCTGTAATTATGTCTCTTGGAAACCCATATCGCACAAATATATGAAACAGGAATTGTATGATAGAATCCTATGTAGCTCTTGGTAATGCTTCTGCTTCAACCCATTTGGTGACATATTTTGTTGCCACCAGAATATATGTTTTCTGGTTCGAGGATGGGTTAATTGGACCAACAAAATAAAGTTCCCATCGCTCGAATGGTTCAATAACCAGTTGTGGGTTCAAGGGCATTTCATTGGCCTGACCAGGGCGTCCTGCTCTTTGACAATTGTCACAAGCTTGAGCGAACTTCTTTGCATCTTTGAAGATCGTAGGCTAATAATACCTTGTTTGCAGCACCTTATGTCCAGTTCTCTTATCGGCAAAGTGTCTGCCACATGGTCCGTCGTGACAAGCTTTCAAAATATCAAAAATTTCATCCTCCCAGACACATCTCTTGATGTGCATATCTGCTCCTGTATGGAACAGGTAGCCCCCAATCCAGGAAAATCGAGCACTTCTCTGGACAATCTGTTTTTGTTCATTGGGGGTCAGATGTTTCGGTAATTTACCTACTACTAAGTAATTCGCAACATCAACATACTAGGGTGTTTTAACCATGACAACAAACAAATGCTCATCAGGAAATTGATCTTCAACTGTTGTTACATCCACTGGTTTCAGCATTCGCGAGAGAAATTCAGCTACAGGATTTTCTTTTCCAGGTTTGTCCTTGATTGTAATATCAAATTCCTGCAATAAAATCAGCCATCTGGTTATTCTATGATTTTTGATTGGTTTATTTGCTAAATATTTTATCGCAGAGTGATCTGTATACAAGATAACAGGATATCCAGTAATGTAATGCCTGAACTTATTGACAGCATGTATTACAGCTAGAAATTCCTTTTCAGTAACAGTATAATTCAATTCAGCAGGGGATAAATTCTTGCTAATATAATAAATTTCATATGGTTTTTTATCTTCTTCCTGCCCAAGGACTGCTCCAATAGCTGTATCTGAGGCATCTGTTGAAATCTGGAATGGCAGGTCCCAATTTGGTCCTCGAAGGACTAGAGTTGTGGACACCAGCTTCTTCAGATCCTGAAAAGCACGGTCACATTTTTCTATCCAAAGAAAGCCAATATTACCTGTCAGTGCATATAGAGGTGCAGCAATATGTGAAAAATGTTCTATAAACTTTCTATAATAACCAGAGAATCCGAGAAAACTACGTACCTCTGTTTGAGTGGTAGGAGTGGGAATTAGCAGAATTATTTGAATTTTGGTTGGGTCTACTTGTATGCCAGCTGCTGAGATATAATGTCCTAGAATAAGTACTTCAGTCATCATCATATAACATTTTTCATGGCTTAAGCAAAGCCTGGTGGCAATGCAGCGCTGCAAGACTTTTTCTAGTGTGTCCAATGCTGGGTCATAATCATCTCCGTATAGTGTAAAATCATCCATGTAGACTTCGAGCCCCTCATTTATTAGGTCTGAAAAAATGATGAAGATAGCTCTTTGAAATGTGGCAGGAGCATTGCATAAGCCAAAAGGTAGAACTCTGTAGGCAAATGTTCCCCATGGACAAGTAAAAGTGGTTTTGACTTGGTCTTCAGGAGCAATCTAAATCTGATTGTATCCACTGAAGCCATCTAAGAAAGAAAAGAATTTCTTTCCTGCTAAAGTGTCTAATACTTGATCAATGAATGGAAGGGGAAAGTGGTATTTTTGTGTTGCTTTGTTTAGCTCTCTATAATCTACACAAATCCTCCATTTTCCATTTTTCTTTGGTACCACCACAAGTGGAGAGACCCATTTACTATCGGAAATAGGGTATATGAAGTTAACATCTAAAAGTTTTTGAAGTTTGGATTTTACAACGTCTTTTAGATGAGGATTAAGTCTCCTTTGTGATTGGTGAACATGTCTCGCATCCTTTTCTGTGTAAATGTGGTGTGTACATAACTGGGGATCAATTCCTTTCATATCAGGGTAGTCCCATGCAAATGCTTCTTTATATTTCCTCAATAGTTGGATGAGCTTCTTTTCTTGTTCGGAAGTCAAGTTGGCATTAATGTTTAAAGTCTTTCCTAGCTCAATTTCTATAATTTTGCTGTGTGAAACAGAAGTAGTAGGTATTTCTTGGTCGTGTGTCTCTTTAAGACGGTCCTCTTCTAATTCATTATCAAATGCTACTTCTATCATGTGACATTGTACATGAGATTTGGGTTCAGCTTGGCTAATGAAATTATTAATGGCATCATCTTCTGTTTGGTGTTTGAAATTAAGGGCCTCTTGTATGGTTAATGGAGATCTAATATTTTCGGTGAGGTATGATACAGGATGCTTGTTAGATTTTATTATTGTGACACTTGGCTGCGCTGGGGGGTATAAAGCAAGATTTTTAATATTTCCCCCCCTAGTTATGGTCATATTGCCTTGTCGGTGGCCAATATAAGCATCGACAGTTGCGAGCCAAGGTTTGCCTAAGATCAATCGATGTCCATGAAGTCGGCTTTTGGGGTTTATTATTAGAAAATTGGCCGGATACTCCCAGGAGTCAATGGCTACCATAATATCATGTAGTGTGCCTTCTGGCCTAACCACAGATCGGTCAGCCAGTTCTAATAAAGAGGAGGTTGGTTCTACTAATGTAATGCCTAGTTTTTGGCAAGTAACGGTTGTTAAGATATTAATTGCAGCTCCTAGATCAACTAAGGCATTTGAGAAAGTTTGACCATAGATTTGCACGGTTACTATTGGATTTCCTAGGTCTTCGTATTTAACAGGCATTTATTTTCCTGTTAATAAGTCAAATAAAGTGCCAACTACTTGGACTTTTGGGTTATTTGTTATTGTCCTCCTTCGTTTCTTTATACATAGTTCTTTGATAGTATTTGCATATATGGGGATGTCTTGAATGGCTTGGAGGAGTGGAATTTTAATGTACAAGTTTTGTAGTTCTCCCAGAATGTCAAAATCAAGATGTTGTATAAATTGAAGTATAATTAGGCATTCTTGGAATGGAGGAGAGGATGTGGTGGCTGGATCAGGAATTTGTTGTCTGGTCACGTCCTCTTCTTGTAACGGTTGTTCTACAGGTAACTGGTTTTCAACTTGAATTGTTTTATCTCCCTCTGTTTCAATGATATGCCTAGATCTTATTGCAGGTCATTACACTCCCTTAGATTGGTTCCTGTCTCTGATGTTTCGATTATTTGCATGGATTGGACCAGTCTATTATTCGGATTGGGGTTTGGTTGGGCTGGGAGTTGTGGCCTTAAGTTAGACTGGGGGTTTTTTTGTAGGGTTGGCAGCGTAGGTTGAGGGAGCGTAATGGTTCCTACTGTCTGATTCATCGGTCTTTGCCAATTTGTCTGCCAGGTTTGACTTTGTGAAGTAGGAGGGGTCCATTGTGGTGGATAAACACTGTTTTGCCAATATGGTGGGGTATAGGGAAAATTTGGCCAATTGGGTTGGCTTGCTTGATTCGACCATGTAGATGATGAAGGGAATGATTGTTGTGACCAATTTGGGAAGGGAGGTTGATTTTGCCACATTGTATTATATTGTTGAGCGTGATATTTCTGAGGCTGGAAAGAAGAAGCGAGGTCTGAAAACATACCTGATTGTCGCAACTTCCATTAATGGTGCTGATTGAGTAGATACACCGATTCTGGTTCTTCTTTTGCGTCCTTGTATACCTCCTTTAATCCAGGAAGTGAGGGGCAGCTCTCTGTAGCGTGGTCCTTTGTACAAATGGAGCAAACTTGGACTGCATCTAATGGACACTCTGTATGGCTTTGTTTCTTCCTGCATCTGGGACAGAAGATTGCCAAATTCTGTTCTACTTCTGCTTGCTTTTGTTTGGCCTGCATAATATCAAGTTGTGTAGTCAGTGTCCCCAATATGTCAGTTTTAAAATTTTCTAATAAATTTCCAATTTCTGCACGAGTTACTCCTTCTGTCGAAATTATGTTATCTCTTACAGACCGATAATATTCTGTTGGTTTTAGTCTTGTGCTGCCTCTCGAGCTCCTGATACATAAATCAATAATGTCAGCAAAATTTTCTCGATAAATATCTCCTTTCCCCATAATGTTTAGTGTTTCAATCCATTGTTCCTTCATTCCCCTAATTAATGTTGTTTTTAATACATTATCAGGTAAAGGTAATGATGCATAAGGAGATCTTTGAAGATTATACTGGAATTGTTCAACATATTCTTCTAATGTTTCATTTGGTTTAGCTACCATCTAAAATATTTCATCTTTTAACTCTCGAGATCTGCAATAGTCCTGATATTTTTTTAGAAAATACTCTTTCATTTGATCCCAAT
The DNA here is from genome assembly GCA_031772625.1 of Pinus tabuliformis. Taxonomy (NCBI): domain Eukaryota; kingdom Viridiplantae; phylum Streptophyta; class Pinopsida; order Pinales; family Pinaceae; genus Pinus; species Pinus tabuliformis. The sequence continues at coordinate 1,125,632,346 of CM062813.1, read as the reverse complement.
TATTTATAACACCACCACCTAATCCCATAAACCATATTAAAGCAGCCCCTTTTAGTGTAGAGGGAAATAATTTCAGTTTCTGGGGATCGGTGGTATAGTCATATCCTCTACACAGCACATTAAATTCAAACAGGAATGCATCTGGATCTTTTGATGTAAGGCCATGGAACATAGGGATATGTTGAAGAGGAATTGCTTTCATAGGTGCATTAGCTGCAATATCCACAATGGGGTATTGCATTGTAGAGGTTTGGGTGTTTGGCTAGTTCTGGGCCATTTGGTCAAATATGTGCCAATAGCCTTTTGGGATATCTAGGAGGGTATTCCTTGATTGTCGAGGGGGAATGGCTTTGACAGCACTTCCTTTATCTGGGATGATGAGAGTGCCTAATGTCTGAAGGGATTTAGGTTCTTGAATTTCTTCAATGATATTATAAATGATTTTTGCAGCACTTCCCTTATCTAGGTTGCTTAATGGTTGAATTACCACAAAAGGAGATTCTGGTTCTTCAGCCTCTCTTGTTTCTCCTCCTCCTTCACAGAGATTGCTAAGGTTCCCTTCCTACAATGATTTTGGGCTAGAGTTTTCAATTTCTTGAAAATCTTGCTCTTCGGTTTGACTATGCACCTCAGCAAAGGCTACAGATGGTGATCCTGTGGCCTGAAGGGAACTAGTAGGCTATCTAGAAGTAACTTTTCTAGGTCCTACTGAAGGCTGAGATTCTGCTTTCTTAAGGATTTTGTCTATAAAGGTCGATCGGCCAAGGGTCACCGGCCCCTTAGCTTTGTCAGGCTTGGGTAGAGGTTTGGAATTCTTTTCTGGCTTTTTCTGCTTAGTCATGCACACAAATCAACTGCTAGGTTCTACCCAATAAAACAGCAACAAATCTCCAGGAAAGCGGGCAGGGGAGTAGGGCTTTTACATACTCCACACGCAGGTTCTTACCTTCTGTTTTTAAAACCCAACTCTTTGCTAACAGGTTCTTACACTACTCTGAAAAAGAAACAAATGGCTACACTCTTCCCCAGCAACGGTGCCAAAATGTCAAGCCATAAAAAGGGCCTTTTTCACCTCTAATTACCTCACATTAATTTGTCAATCCAGGAACGATTTGTTATCTCAAAGAGTGTACCCAGTGTGAGGCTATCATTTGTCAGAGTAATGCTAGTAGTATAGAGCTCAAAGAAATACAAGAGTAAACTGATGTTTGAAAGAAAATCCACTTACAGCAAAATACTTTAAAGCCTAATAAGCAATTTATCAGTCAAGGGTCCAGTAACAATAACTCATCCCTTTGGAAACTGATGTAACTAAGGAACAGATCATCAATCTAGGGACTAGACAACAAATGCCAATGCCCTCTACAGTTTCGGATCGTTCTACACACCAAAGCAATCAGCAACGCAGATGAAAGGAAATGGAACAACAACTAAAAATGTGACAGAAATTAAATCTAATGAACAACAACACCTTAATCTACAGGAACAAGTGTAGTAATCGTATCCTACAAAAATCAGATGGCAATCTTTACTTAGAGAATAAATCGAACAACGAATAGAAATGGAACAGCAACCAATTACCAATGAAATATAGAACAGCACTTAGAACCAATTGTGAATATACAGTACCGAAATAAATAACACACACAACACACAGAGATATTAACAGAAACAGTAATCTGAGACTGATACCACAAATACTAATCTTGGTTAGAAAGGATAATGATCGCAATTCATAATGGAACAGCAATGTTAATTGAACAGCAATCGGAATGAAGTATAAACCATAGATGAATACAGTAATACCAACTTAAGAATATTATAGCTGGGTTACTCTGTAATTGAACAACAATAGCATTCTGTAAAGAACAGTAATGCTACATTCATGACTTAAAGGAACAACAATATGTTATCAGGTCGGAATGAACAATATGACTTTCCTGTTACAGAGACGATATTGGAAATATAATAGAGCTGTGATATAAAATAACAAAACACACCAGATTACCGATCAAAGCTGATAATGTAAACCACACATGAACTAAAAGTAATGGTACAGGAGCAAGTGTTCCATCAGGGCTGGGCCCTTAGCCTCCAGGGACACATCGCTTGAGATTATTCCAGAATCACAGATGGAACAACAACCAGATTTATATTAAAGCATTAAACAGAGTTACAGTGGATCACTCCTCAACGAGAGTTGATGATCAAAGTTTCAAATATAGAGAAAGTTACATAAAAATTTACAGTCGTCCCCCCCCTGGGCTAGCAAAGCTGCCCCTACTTATAACAGCTGAAGCGGATATATCAAGGATGCGAAAATAGTTAAAGCAGCGATCCCTCAGGATCAAAGGATCCCAAGGGATTCGCCACACTGTTAATCCTCAGTTATCTGGTCGTTTTCTTGAGCCGAGTCGATATCTCCTTTTCCTTTCCTTGGCTAAGATGTTTTAATTTAGATCGTCTTGTTTGCATATGGTTCTCCGCCAAAGGGGCAGCGGTTAGTTTGGCCCTGTCTTTGTCTTTGGAGCGGTAGTCTTTAGTTTTTCCCTTTTCCTACATAAGAAATGTAAATTATTAGTGTTTTCGTGTTGCATATAAATCTTATAGATTTGTCATGATTTCCTATTATCTACCTAGTTCATGATGCAAATATGTTATGAGTTCTAAAGAAAATATGACAAAATAGTTAATAAAAAACATTCCTTTTTCAGTACTCCACACCTTCTCTTGCGGTGCTGACGCTTGAGTTGGGTGGACGTTGTATGTGGGTTCGCACCACCTTGTTCTGTCGGCTCCTCTGTTTCTGCCTCAGCCCCAGGTGAAGATGACTTCTGTCCTTCACACTCTTCTCCTCCTGTCTCCTGTTGTTCTGCCAATTTTGTGGCGTCGCGTTCTGGCTAGATCTCAGCCTCTGCATCCTCTTTTATGTGCTTCTCAGCCTGCTGCGCCATTCTGATCTTTGTTTCTTCCTTCTTACACTACGTGGCGGACTTTTTTGTTTCCACCACATATCCTGTTGCAGTGCGCCACTCCGACGGCCAAGACTCTAGGACTGTAAAGATAACATCATTTGTTGCCAGATAAGATAATCTATTCCATGTCTTTGTGGGGTCCTTCCGTGCCCTAATAAATACATGTTGGAAATCCACTTTGAACTCTGAAAAGCTCTGCAAACTAGCGTATACTGTGGGCGACAACCGTAGCTTGCGATTGATCCCCATCTGGATACTCATGTCCATCAAGATCCAAAAGATCTTGCTTTCTTTTACACGCTGCATGTCCTTGGTCGCCCACAGTGAAGCATACTTCGTCACCTCAGGAAGGTCTGGTACGACCAAAGGGAATTGGCTATATTTTGGTAGCTCCCATGCCATTAGTACAATCGACAGCAAGAGCCATGTGTAGTGGAACGTCTTGCCCTACTCTTGTGCCTCGCGAAAGTATACAAGGAACTTGCTACATTGATAATTCACCCATTTGAATTGGACTCCTTCAGCGCATTAGGCTGCTAGTGAAATCACAGGCGTGGGCACCTCATTCGCACAACACCTCTGCATCACCTTCCCTGCTAATATTTGTGTTACTACCTTGATTGCAAGGTTGTTAATGTTGGAGATGGCATATCCCCACTTCTTCTTCTCCAACTTGAATTTCTTCTTCAGAGCTTTCGCGAGGGACAACTCACCACCTTTTCCTTCTGATATATTGGTTGGATCCTCCCTTGAGTAAGGTAGCTGTGTGATTTGATGGATCAAGTGGTCTGTGATGGGAATGGGCTCCTCCAGCAACAAAAACCCATCATGCACCAAGTAGAGCAGTTGCCCGATGACGAAGACAGTCACTGGGACACAGTGGTAATGTGGTACCTAGAGCAAGTTGAGAAGCCCAACTTTCTCTACACCCTTGAGCCATGTTCGCGGCTCTAATTCAATCATTCCAGTAGTCGTGTCAATCAGTCGGCACATTAGCTGCTCAGTCACTAAATGCGGGAATTTCTCGTGATCTACAAGGTCCCAATCTTCGAACTTTAGTACAAGAACCCACCCTAAGCGCGGCCCCTAAAAAACAATGTCATTCAGGAGAAACGGAGTTTGCAGGGAGCTCTTGCTCTTGTCTATGTCCTTTGGCACCTTAGCTTTGCCCTTGTGCGGAGGAACATATTCTGGTAACCTGGTAATAGGGTCTGCACCCTGGGTTTCAACTTCCATTTCCAAATCCTCCTCATCTGCCAGGATTTCTTTAGATTCTTCCTCGTCTGCCTCCAGATTAATGGCCTTCCCCTTTTCCTGCAAAGTGAGCTTGGTCCTCTGTGGGTTTCTTGGTGAGACGCGTACCGGTAGCATAATTTTCTTATCCTTCTTTGGTCTCGAAGTCCTGGGTGATTTAGGGACTTCGACTACCACTTCAGCACTCTCTGGGGCAGCTTCTACTACCTCAATTTTGTGTGTGACTTGCTCGGATGTCACCGCTTCTGTGTCCATGGCTTCTACGGGTGTCAACATCATTCTATTCAAGAGGTCCTGCATCTCCTTCGGCAATCTCTCAAATGTCGAACTTTCTCTCAAAGCCTCAAAATTTGCATGGTCTATACACACTAGATAGCATGACAACTGAATTTTCAAAATGCCAAGTGTTTTTTTGCTGGACAGCCACTTGTAATTTATAGGGCCTTTTGAATTCAAATCCAACCATTCCCCCCACTTTCGGCCCATTAATGCTAGATTGGCGGCATATTTTCAGGAATCTAATCCATAAATTTCGCCTTAAGTGCCTGCCACCCACTCCATTTGGCCACAATTTGACCATCAAATCGTGAACAGTGACTTTCTGGCTAACCTGCATGTTATTTCCACGAGTAGCACAGCTACCTTTGCGCTGTAGCAGACCCTGTGACACTTCCCTTCTTCGTGCAGTCCTAAAATCGCATAGCTCCCCAACCCAGGCAGTGTAGTTTATAGTCCCGCGCCTCCTTTCAGCTGCCTGGAGTGCTAAGACTATGCTACTTTCATTTAGTCACATGGCCGGACTATGCTAAGACTATGCTTCAAGCAACTGCCATTCACCTTTCCTGGGAAGGGTTCTCCAGTTAACTTGACCAGCTATACTGCTCCTCCGTCATTAATATTCTTAATAACGTAAGGCCATAACCAGTGCATCCTGAATTTTCCGGGGAATTTATCAAACTTACTATCATACAAAAAAACCAGATCGTTTACATTTAATGTATGCATCTTGATGCGTCGATCATGTCATGCCTTTTCACACTGCTTTTGGACCTGCTGGTGAAACCCAACCCAAAATCTTTCTTCTTTGAGCTCATCCAGTTGTACGAGCCTCTCATGCAGGGTCCATGATCCGTCATACCTGTGAGCGCTGCTATGCATAGACTAGGCATGATGTATTCCATAGGCATTATGGCTTCCACACCATAGACAAGCCTAAAAGGGGTTTGTCCTGTCAGCTTTTTGCATGTTGTTCGATAAGCCCATAATACTGCAGGTATGCGTAGGTCCCAATTACTTCGTTGAGCATTGCAAACCTTGGTCATTGCGTTTTGAAGCACTTTGTTGAATGGCTTCACTGTCTCGTTAACCTGTGGGTGTGAAGGTGTGCTCTTCTGGTGATATACCTGAAATTCCTCCGTTAGTGCACTGATCGTCTCATTCAGGAAGTGCATACCACGATCACTCATCAAGATCCTTGGGCATCCAAAATGTTTCAGTATGTGCTCAAATAGGAACTTTGTGGTCATCAAGCTCGTGCAATCCTTCACCAGCCGCGCTTCTTCCCAATGAGTCAAATACTTCGTCACAGTGATAATGTACCTCGCCCCTATCTTCCCTTGTGGTTTAATGGGTCCTACAAAATCTATTGCCCACTTCTTGAAAGGTTGCAACGTCATTTGTGGATTCAAAGGAATTTCATCCCTCCGCAATGGCCTTGTTGTTCTTTGACATACATCACACACCTTGCAATATGCTTTTGAATCCTGATGAAGGGTTGGCCACCACAACCCTGCACTTAGAATCTTATGTACGGTTGCTCGCCCTGCATAATGTCCTCCCGTGGTGCCTCCATGAGCATTCGTGAGGATGTTGCTTCATTCGAACTTAGGTATATATCGTCACAATATCTCATCAGTCCCCATCTTGTATAGATGCCCAGCAATGACAGAGAAATATGTCACATGCACCACTAATTCCTTCTTTTGCTGGACAGAGTATCCTTCTGGTGCAGTTCCTATTGTTAGGAAGTGTATTATATCCTCAAAATGACCATCCGCGACATGTACTGAAAATAGCTACGCGTCAAGAATTCCTTTTTCCAAGTTAGTAGGTTTCTCCCTTGTTTCGATGCACGACAGATGATTTGGTCCCGCGTTCAATTGTCCAAGCTTCACAACAACTTCAAAATCATACTCTTGGAACAATAAGAGCCATATGCAGATTCGCCCCCCCAACATAGGCTTATTGACTAGGTACTTCGGCGTGGAGTGATTTGTATACATTTTGAAATGGCCTCCTAGCAAGTAGCACTAGTACTTCTGGAGCGCATACACCATAGCTAACCCCTCGTGTTCAGTGGGAGAATAGTTCTTCTCTTCTTTGGATAATCTACAGCTTGTGAATGTGATAGGATGGTCCAAGTCTTCACCTCCATCTTGTGTTAGTACTTCCCCCAGCGTTATACATGACGCGTCAACATGTACATGAAACTCTTTCTTCCAGTCTGGGAAGATTAGAATCGATGCGGTAACCATCTTTTCTTTCAATATATCCAAGCTTTTCTTACAGTCATTGTTCCAGTAGAATGTGACATCCTTCTTCAACAATTTTTCCATCGACGCAGTGATCTAGTCATAGCCTTTGATAAACTTTCTGTAATATCCCATATGTCCCAGAGTAGTGCACAGGTGTTTCACACTCCTCGGTGCTTCCAAGTTTAGTATCACCACGATATTCACGGGTTCTACCATCAGTCCTTGTCTGCAAACCACATGCCCCAATAGGTTCCCAAAAGGAACGCAAAACAAACACTTCTTGAGATTGAGCGTGATCTGGTATCTTTGACAGGTATCCAAGACCAAGCGCAAGCTTTCTACTTGGCGCTTCACCAACACAAATACAGTCCAGTAATCAAAATATACCTCCAGGAACTTATGAATAAATTCCTTAAATGCCGCAACAACCATGCGTGAAAATATTGTAGGCGCACTCTTCAATCCAAACAAAATTACAGTGTATTGAAAACAACCCCACTCAATCGCAAAGGTTGTCTTGCTCCTATCCTCCGACGCAATTTTGATTTGGTGGTACCGAGAGAACCTATCAGTGAAGGAATATGCTTCTTGGCCACCTATATTGTCCAACACTTCATCTGTTAATGAATTCGGGAAAGGATCATGCACACAAGCATCATTCAATTTTCTGAGATCCACGCATATCCTTATCTCATCCTTCTGCTTTTTCTCTTGCACCACCATAGGGCTTACCCAATCAGATTCTTCCACAGGCTCAATGATGCCTACTACTAGCATCTTGTCTAGCTCTGAGTGGACCTTCTCCTTGTATTTCAGATTGAGGCGGTAAGGCCTCTGCTTAACTGGCTTCGCGTCGGGTTTTAACGTGATCTTCATCACTCCTAGGTCTCCGATTATTCCTTTCAGATCCATAAAATTGGTAGGGAATAAGTCTTGGTATTCACGGAGCAATTCAATGACCTTATCCACCATCATGTCATCCCAGTAGTCTCCAATCTTCACGAATTTGGGTTCTGCCTCTGTACCAATGTTCACTTGTTTTGTTTTCACTGGCGCAGTTATATCAAGGTTCTCAATCTGCGGTCCTTGAACCTCGCAGTGGCCTTCTGTTTCTGGAATGTTAATCTTCTGCAGATCCTCATCCTCATCTTCAGCACTTACATTATAACATTTGAGCGCGTAACTCAGCTGAGTAGCCCAATTAGGCTGAATTAGGTCTAAATGATCCAATGATATCCTAAAGATTGTTGCTTTCGCCTCTTGTAGCGCTTCGTTAATACTGTCAAATCCATCCTCAAAACTAAATGTCATCATGAATCCTTCTCACAGGATATCCCATTCACCTATCCCATGGTGGAGCTTTGTTTCTATATACCAATTCATTGGGATAACATCCAGGGTATGCCAGAACAAGTGCACCCACTCAGGTTTGGGATTTTCTACATAAGCATGCGTCCATTTTGCCAGATGCGTGTGTGGATCATTCTACCCATCGTACTTGTCTGTCAGTCACATCTTAGGTTTCCCAAATCGTGTTCTCATCATCTTCCTACATTCGTGCTAATCATCAAAGCTTCCCTTGTACGTACCCCATTATCTTGCGGGCGTAGCGCACAGTGTCCAGTCCAAGGCCTAGAAGTGTTGTTTTTCTGGTACCTCCCTTTCAAATGCATCCAAAAAGATATCTACCTCATTTATACCATCATAAATAGGCATATTTCTTCCCTTTGATGACATACAGCATAGTTACCAGGTCATCATGTTGCAATTCAGAGTAGTTACTTCGTGTAACCGATTCTGCCAACGTTCTATTTCTCCGTCAGACTCTGAAGTGCAGGAACTCTCACGATCCCATCTAATCCATCCATCCACGGTGGGATTCACCTAGTCTTGGTCTCGTGTTGTTATCTTATAGATGTAGTCCAAATCATCATGACTCTCATAATCGTGGACTAGTTTCGTATAGCGCGATCCTTCAGCAGGATCCAGGGGTATTATTACATGCAGTGATTTCTTCTCAAAGATCACCTTTCACTTCATCAGATTGATTACCCCATTCATATCATTAGTCTAGTCAATTCCCACGAGTGCACGGTAGGGATTGCTATCATCCACTATCTCTATTATTTCAAAATACACTAGTGCACTCGCTCCCTCAATGTCCACGGTCAACCCCTACAACTGCCCCATGGGGATGATTTTCTGTTGATTTGCCATCCTTAGCTGAATTGAAGACCATTGTAGCGCAGGTCACTCCATTCACTCCCAATTCTTCTTTGGTAGGACATTCGTTCCAAAATGACCTGATCCATTTCATACTCTCCTATTTGTGCGGTCAATCTCATCTCCCGTCCCGTCCTCGTTTTATGCTTGTCAATTTTTCATACTACGCATGGATCACCTGGCGTGGTCCCAACACATTTATTCATGAGTTCTTGTAACCCTTTCACAGCCTTACTTTCACGCAGTAACTTCATATAGGTTTCCAAGAAAGTTGTGAGCATTGAAGGGTCCACCTCCGGCTCAGGCTTATCCTTGCTTCCTGAGGTGGAGGCCTCAGTGAAGCTCTTCTTAGCGTCCATGAAGGTTTTACGAATGCACTCCAAGTCGAATTCAGCCTCTTTTTTCGAGGCTTTGCGAACCCATGTACTCTTGAGCACTATGTTTATGTTCGAATCCTCCTTGCGTGACTCAAACCTCATCATCTGCAGGTTCTGAGTCGATGGAGGTGGTAGCGCCCCTTTGTCTCATATCTTAGCTATCAATGTAGGACAGTCTTCTATTTCATGATCAAACAACATGCAATACTTGCACGACGGACGCGTTGGATTAGTGAAATAGCGGGCATAGTGTCCTAGTCCTTTGGATTGTAGCAAATCATCTGTCCTTGACTTCTACCAGGTCCTCCTCCACCTTAGCCTCATCCGCGTCCCTAAAATCTTGTCTGCACCATCCTTGCATTCTGGTCAAGGGGTCACGTTTCAGCCTAAACCCTGTAGGCGGGAGTTCTATCCATCATCAATTCATAGCTCCTGCAAGTACACTCATCATGTCCTACTGACCTACAAAAGTTGTAGAACAGTTGTTGTGGTGCTTGTACATACTTCTGTAGCAAGTGACAATTATCCGTGGCATGTTTTCTGGCTACCTGACAAATAGCGCACCATAATGCAAGCCCCGCGCTAGGTCCTTCTTGAGCTTTTGGCCTTAAAGGAATTGGTCCTCCCCCTACAAGGTAATTCTCAAAGACCGGGAAATGTTCCTTGTCATGACCCTGACTCTTTCATTTCAAGCACCATACTTCCTCGTGTACCTCTGGTCAAACCATCCTGTCCTGCTTCAGAAATTGCATCTCAAGGCATAGATTCTTCAGCTGCGCATGAATCTGCTGAACTCCTAGATTAGGATCTAACATCAGAGTCTCATGTAGTCTCATGGAAATCTCGAAGGCCTCTGCCTGAGTTGTTATCTTCTACTGCGACAACGCACTCCTTAAGTGTGGTAGTAACGAAGCCACAAACCACTCGCGATGTTGTCCATCTATCAAATTCATGTTGGCTTCGTGGATTGTACATTTCAGCCTTTGATCTAGTTCCCAAGGCGTCTTGCCTAGTTTCATCGTGATCTCTTTGAATCCCACAATCGACTGTGCCTCCAATTTAGGCCTGCTAAATTCCCTATTTAGTGTTGTCTGGATGTCCGCTACTCTAGCATTCGGGTTATCATTAGAGTACTTAATATACCAGGTTAGCGCGCGATCTTGCAGAGCACTAACCAGTGTCACCTTCTTTATATGATCATCTGTAACACCTTGAGCTTCCCATACAACCCTCACAACAAACCAGAATTGGTCCGGGTCCTCATTTCCCAAGCCTTTGAACAAAGGAAACTTCACCGTGTTTTCCATACTAAACTACGGTGGAGGTGGAGGTGGAGGTGGTACGGGTGAAGTTGGAGGTGATGGTGGTGAAGTCAGAGGTGGTGTGGGTGGAGGTGGTATTCATGGGAATCCTTGTCTTATTAACTGAATAGCACTTTGCAGAGAAACCTTCGTTATCCCTTCTTCATCTCCTCACGGAGGTGAAATGAAGGGGCTATATTCCGGACCCTTATTTCCTTCGTTCCTGTAAGTTTTTTTGCTTCGCGTAGTCCCAAACATCAATGTAGCTGCATAATTCGCTTTTCGCACAAAAAAAATTTAATCCAAGTATTCAAAGATTTTACGTACTTACCTCGTGATCCTTTGAAAAAGTGTTTCTCCGCCTCGCTATAGCTGACTGAGATGTCGACCGCAAATTCAGTAACAAATCCTCCTATGATGTGATCGAGCCAATGATTGACAGCACAGGAAATCTTATCCTCTAATGCTTCCAACCTTCGCACCAGCTCTGGGGTCCACACAATAGGACCGTCAAGTTTCCACCTTCCTAGCTATCTTCTAGCTTTGTAATCCATTCGTATAGCTCAATAGGAAAAGAGAAAAAAATGATCTCGTGGATCTTTATATATAGGTACCAGTCCAACCACTATTCCTTTGTCAGTTGTGGGTTTCTGTTCTCTTGTGTCGTGAATTCGTGGATTTTTCTATCCAAACAGTATCCAATCTCCTTCTTAGTTGGATTCTAGTGATAGGAAATCACACATCTATTATGCAAATTCCAGTCCCTGCAACGAAACCATTTGTTGGCTAGAGGGGGCCTGACCTAGGTTCAGTGTTAGTTAGCTAAACAAATCCCTACATTGCTGGCCCTTTCGGTATCAGCCCGCAGAGCGCAAACCAAAGTCTCACCCGAAGCAGTATGGGGGGATGCTGGAACCAAGTTTCTGCACCCAAATATGGTTGTGATGTCGGTTTATTCTGGCTATACCTGCCTTTGCGTAGGTTTCTTAGCCCTCTGTTCCACCCTTCAGTACCTTCGCGAAAGGGTAAATTTGTCTTTCATGCAACCCTAACCTGCGGCGCAAGGACTTTCGCGTTGCTAGGGCAACAAACTATGATATCTCCCAAACTAGGCTAAGTGTCTTACTTATCTTATTAACCAATCTTAGTTAGCTTCACATAAACATATGTTCTTACTTGCGTTCTCTTAACCAACACATTTACATACACTCGTGCATCATATAAGCATTATAAGTGAAATTCATACCCAACATAACAAGATGCATAAACAGGAAATAAATATGTAGAAATTGTGGAATACTTCTCTTGATTGATAATTCTTGATGATTACAGACTCGACCCACCCTGCGCACTCAGTTGCAGGGGTCCGCGCACTCAGCTGTGGACTTCTACCCTAGGCCTCTGTGCACTCAACTGTAGAGCCTCTACCTACACTATGACCCAAACTTAGACTTCTAGCTCAGAGATATCTCTCATACATCATATATTCGTGTGTCTATCTTCTATTCTTCTTCTCAAACTACTTAGAGCTTAGCTCTATTTATACAATCCCATGGTCCGCGAACCATGGGTAGCTCTTTTACAACTGACATTACATTTCCAAAATAAGGGCAGACAACCCTATGACTCTTTAACACCTACGCACTCCACAACCACAATATGAGGAGTCTTTACACTTATATTACAAAATTTGACCAAAATATGGGCTTTTAGCCCCAAAACTACCCTTTGGGGATCCCGCGTCCCACAACCATCGGGTGGCTTCACTAAGGGCGAGATCTTCATGTCAACCAATAATGTCACCTTCCCTACAACATGAAGCCCTTCAATGATGAGGTATTGTGTAATGTTTCTCCTATTAAATTTTATAATGTATTATTAGGCCAACCCTACTTGTGGAAGTGTCATGTTGTGTTTGAGTCTAGGCCTTTCACTGTCATTATTTATTTGGGAAATAATTTATATAGGATATCAGAGGTAGCACCTCCTACCATCATCTCTTTGATCTTTACAAATAAATGCAGTAAGATCATTTCCCATATTGGGAAATTTTTCTTCCTCATGATTTTCCCTCAAGGAAAGAAGAAGATTATGGCCACATCCATAACCTCCAAATAACGCTCCTCCACATGGTAGCAGTAGATGGACAAGGTCATGGAAGAGTACAGGGACATCTTCACCTCTCCCACAAGGGTAACCCTACAGGGTTAGGTCAAGCACTCCATCGATCTAACCCCAGGCATTTCGTTGTCGAACGGGTTGATCTATTGGTGTTATGTTCTAGAGGATGATGAAATTTAGAGGCAGATTCAAGATTTGTTGCAGAAAGGGAACATCAGGTCAAGTTCATCACCCCGTGGGACCCCGATCATTGTGCTACAAAAGAAATATGACACACAAAGACTCTGTATTGACTATCAAGCATTGAATAAGATCACTCTCTAGAATAGGTATCCAATGCCACTGATTGATGGCCTTCTAGAAAAGCTCAAGGGGCCCAAATATTTCAACAAGATTGACTTGAATTCTTGGTATCACCAGATACCAATTGAACCCTCCAATGTGTGGAATACTACCTTCAAATCCAAGAAGTGACATTTCGAATAGTTGGTCATGCCTTTCAGGTTGATGAATGCCGCCGTAACCTTCATGTGGTTAATGGACGACATATTGCATCCCTTTACAAACTCGTTCATGGTAGTGTACCTCGACGACATGCTGATCTTCAGCCGGAGTTCGGAAGAGAACATACACCATATCCGACATGTCCTCCAAACCCTGCCACAGCACAAATTGTGTGCCAACTTGCAGAAATTCACTTTTGATACGACCTAGGTTTAATATATAGGGTACATCATTATTGACCGAGGTGAGCATTTGGACCCAACCAAGATACAAGTGATTCAATATTGGCCAATCCCAACCACTCTAACAGAGCCCTATAGATTTCTGGGTCTTGCCAATTTCTATTACATGTTCATGTTGGGATTCTCTCATATCACTTAGCCTTTGAGTCAAGTCACCAAGAGTGGAGAAAAAACAAATTTATTTTGGTCAAAATCCCAATAGAAAGCATTTTTCGAGTTGAAGCACCTCCTCTACTCTGCACCAGTGCTCAAATTACGAGACCTACAGTAACCATTTCAAATTGAGATAGACGCCTCTGACTATGCTATTGGTGTAGTTCTTACCTAGTAGGGGCATCTGGTGGAATATCATAGTGAGACACTTTCAAATACAGTTTGAAAGTATCCCACTTATGACAAAGAGATGTATTCTATTGTGCAGGCATGCCGAAAATGGAAGCATGACATTTGGGGGAAGAAAATGGTCATCCACACAAACCGCCAACCCCTACAGTTCATACAGACACACAGGAAGTTGCAAAATGATCACCATCAAAAATGGTCCACATATCTGCAAAAATTCCATTTGAACATCAAATATAAGAATGGCAACACCAATAATGTTGCAAACTGTCTCCATCAACCACTGGTTATGGTGCTAACCACTGTGCTAGAATCTTATGGAGATGAGACTTCGGGGTGGATGCATATTTACAAGAGTGATCCACAATTTGGAAACACATACCAAATGCTCTTGGAAGGAAATCAAATTCTAGATTTTCACCTCCAAGGTGCACTATTATGGCACCTGGGATACCTCTGTGTTCCTACAAGAGAGCGTGCCAATATCATTTGTGAGGTGCACTAAAATCTAGTCATTGGAAATTTTATAGTGAAAATAATGGCAGTGTTGTAGAATTATTTTTATTGGCTGAACCTTCGACAAGATGTTGGGAAGTACATCACATCCTGCATTGCCTATGCCATTTCCAAACCAACAATCAAGAAGAAAGGCCTATATACTCCTCTACCTAATCCTAGTCGGCCTTGGGAATCCATCTCCATGGATTACATGTCAGACCTTCCTTCTACAAAGCATGGCAACGACTTTGTGTTCATGGTCGTCAATAAATTCTCTAAGTTTTCCATTCTTGTAGCATGCAAGAAGAGTATCATAGCAGAAGCCATTGCTAAGCTCTTCTTTGAATGAGTGTGGGTACATTTTGGGATCCCACAATCCATTATCTCAAATTGGGATAGTATGTTCTTGAGTACATTTTGGTCAAGCCTCTGGTCAATGTTGGATACCAATATCACTAATTCCATGGACTTCCACCCCCAAACTAATGGCCAAACAGAGGTTGTGAACAAGATGATCATGCACATTTTACGCATGTACAACTCAAAGCATCCACGCACATGGGATGAAAACCTCCCCTATGTCTAGCACGACTACAACAAAGCTCTCCATATCTCATCTGGCCACATCCCCTTTCAGGTGGGCTTGGGATTCCAACCACTATGTCCCATTGATATTGCCATACCATTTGCAATTACTCAAGCATATTCGACTCATGTGAAGTCTGAAGCTGACCGAGATAACAAATTTATTGAGCACATTCAACACATCGACCAGCAATTCCATGACATATTGGACAAGTCCAATGCCAAGTACAAGAAGTGTCATGATCAACATTGTGTGCCACATAAGTTCCAGGTGAGCGACAATGTTTGGTTACATTTGCAGGAGCGCCTCGTCGGGCCCCACTGCAAGCTTTTCCTGCTCTGATATGGGTTGTACACCATCATCAAGGATGTAGGGGACAGCTCCTTCAAGCTCAGCATTCCACCGTTCCTTGGTCTGCACCTAGTATTCAATGTGGACTGGTTGTGACCATACTTTCCTCCATTGTTGGACACATCTGACGTTGTTGAGCAACTGACACCAACAAAGCTCAACCAAAGTTAAATTTCGCAAGCCACAACTGACAAGATCATGGACACACATATCAATAACACTCACCATCAGAGGATCTAGCTATATCTAGTTGTCAAAGTAGGCCAACTACTTCACTAGGGCAAGTGGTTCACCAAGGACCAGATTTAACAAAAATTTCCTCACCTCATGGAGGCTCTGCACGCAATGGGGATCATTTCTTCCTAAGGGGGGAGGAATGATCCATGTGGATATTAGTGGCCACCCACCTATTCCACCTAGATCTCCAGTCGGTCTCATCATTTTCCTTCATTATAGCAACATTTACTATTTTTAGTAGTTTTTCGGGTCCTTAACTTCCAGAACTGTTTTGACCCCCTAAACAACATTTTTTTGAGGTCTACAATAGGCCCATATTCATAGCTAGGGGTCTTTGACAAATATTGTAGTACTCGGAGAGATATTTCCAACAACGTATCGTACGTGCCAAACAAAGATCATATGACCAAGTTACAACCCCGAGAAGTTGGCTGCCCAACTAACCCCAATGGCGCCTACAAATGCTTGGTGTTTCATCTTTTGGGGTTAGGGTTTTGGTTTTTTAGGGTTTTCCTTTGTTGTTAAATAATAAAAAGGCCCTTGATTATAACATATTTAATAGGCATGTATCCACCACATCTCTTCTCAAATATAATCTACCATCGCCCAAGCTATTTTCTTTCTATTTTGTATGTAGACATATTTCAGTTCATTAAGATTAATGAAATAAATTTTTATTTTTGTTGCATCTCTGTGTTTATGTTTATATCTGTATATTGTTGCGTTTTTTCATAAGTCTGAATCGAATAAAAACTGAAAACTTACTCACAAATTCAAACAACTTATCTAACAAAAGTGTAAAGGGTGGGAAATATTCTTGAACATAAGCATAGACTAATCCGTGTTAAGGTAAGTTGCAGTGACCAAAAATTAGATATAATCAGAAAATCTCCAATTCTAAAAGGGTCAGGAATATTTATAAATGAAGATATTATCCCAGAAGACCACGTTGAACTAATAAATGAGGTCCAAAAGGTAAAAGGGGTAAGAAAGGAAGGAGAATGGGCAATGATTAGAAATAAGAAATCTATTATTAGAGATAGAGTCCAAAATAAAATTTATAAATATGAATTAGGAACATTTTAGGTCCTCTTTTGGAATTGTCCTGATTTTCCATGGCATAAAGGTCCTACGTTAAGTTGGATTTCGAGTGATATTTATCTTAATCTCTTCGTTGAAACAAGGGTTAAGATATTGATCTTATTCTCTTAGTTGAAACTCAGGAACATGACGAATCTAAGGTCCCCCACATTGATGGATTCATTCTTTGGCCTGCTTGGAACAAGAAATCCTCTTGCAGAGGAATTGGTGGTATATCGTGTTATATAAAAAATAACATTGCTTCCCATATTCATCTACATAATATTGACCCCCTCAGTTGGTATGTTTGGATCAAAATCTCTGACTCTAATACTAATAGGACTTTTCTTGCAATTTGTTATTTTGATCCTATAAACTCTACCTCATATAAGAAGAACAACCAGATAAACATTGTCCCTTTGCTACATTAAAACAAGATATCCATAGTTTAAGGAATCGAGAAAACATCCTACTGCTTGAATACTCCAATGCTCAAACTGCTACTAACCAAGCCAACCTATTAAGTAATAACTCTAACCCTAACCCCTTATGGATTGATGAGGATTGTGACTTAGCTAATGAATTCAAAAGAAATTCTAAAGAAACTAATGAGAACCTTTTTCGTAATGATCTAATCAAGATTTTCAGTTCCCAAGATTTGATTACTTGTAATGGACTTAACAAATGGCCTACCTCTAAATACATGACTTGTCTTCACGGGCGCGACAATAGTGTTGTGGACTATGTGATATCTGATTCCCATACCATATTGTTAATTTTGACCTTCTAAATAACAATGAGATCGAATCTGATCACATACCTCTATCCTTAACCCTTTACCTTGATATGTACACCAACCACAAGCAAACAAATGGTGAGCGCCAAACACACATTTGCCTTGACAATAGAAAAATGGATCTCTTCTTACAAGATCTAACAAGGGATTTTGGTTTCCTAACGCATAATGATAACGTTGATCACATCTACCAAAATTTTATTACTATCCTTTCCACTACCATTAGCAAATTCTCTACTATGGTATCATATAAAAATAACAATAGAACGTCCAAACTGTGGTATGAAAATGATTGTAAGTCTGCCAGAAAAGCAACTGGAGATCCTCCTAACAAAAATATTAAGTGGGAAAAAATCAATGTGTACAAAGCCCTTATAAAAAATAAGAGAAGGTACTATATAAATAAGAGGCAAGACCATCTTCTTAACCTTTCTAAAGTTGAGCCTAGAACATTTTGGAGGAATATTCTTGCCTGTAAATCGAAAGATAATAATTTGATCCCATTAAAGGAATGTGATATCTATCTTAAGAACTTTATGAATCCCCATACACCATAGGCAACATCAAGAACACTCATTTATAAGAAGATACATTTTCTTTGGAAAACGCGGAGTTCAGGATTAAGAAGGTTGCTAATGGGAAAACTAGGGATATTGAAGTTTACCAAGTTGAGATTCTCAAAATCGGAAGGTCCATCCGCATCCCACATCTACACAAACTCCTCAACTTGGAAGTAAAGCACAGTTTCCCTAATCTATGGACACCAAGCCTTATTGTACCTATATTTAAAAGTGGGGATAAAAATATTTCCTCTAACTATAGGACTATCATGATTAGCCACATTTTAGCCAAGTTGTATGGGCTCATCGTGGAAAATAATACTAGCACCTGGCTTGAAATCCATGGTAAAAGAGCCAAAGGGAAAGCTGGTTTTAGAAGGAACCACTCAACTATTGACCGCATTGTCACTCTTAAGACCATTGTTGAGGAATGTCGCAACATGAAAACTTATCTCTTCTATTGTTTTGTTGGCTTTAGAAAATATTTTGACACAGTTCCTCAGGAAATGTTATGGCAAAGACTCGATGAGATAATGGTTCCTCTTGAGCTGAAGGTTGTTGTTACTAGGTTATATGAGAATGTTATTTCCAAGCTTAAGACCACCGAAGGTTGGTATCAAGAGATTAAATGCAACATTGGTGTTAATAAAGGATGTCCCCTATCCCCTACCATTTTTGGAATTTACATTGACAAGCCTGAAAAGTGTTTAGAAGATGTTGGTTGTGATGGAACCAAGCTCGCTGGTATAGTCATTACCCTTCACAATTATACTGACAATATTATTCTTCTTGCCAGAAGCCCTAATGATCTTAACAAACAACTTAGAACCCTCCATGATTATTGCTCGAAGGTAGGTATGATTGTTAATACTGACAAGACTAAGGTCATGATAATTAAATCCAAAATGGTTAAATATGATAATTTTATTTATGATAACAATTACTTAGAAAAGGTTTCTTCATACAAATATCTAGGTATTAACATTCACCATCAGCTCAACTAGAACTATAGCATTGAGAAAATGATCATAGGAGGTTGGAAAGCTTACTATGAGCTCGAAAACAATTGTAAGTCAATTGATCTTTGAATTTGGAGTAAAAAATAGTTCCTCTTTGAGATTCTCGTCACCCTTGTTATTTTATATGGATGCGAGGTGTGGGGATGGTATATCTAAAGAGTTTTTTATCTCAGACTTTTGTGATCCATAATGATTGTTTGAGACTATCTTTCAAATTAATCACATAGAATATTTTTTTGTCGACATTTCGAACTTACTAATGAGGTTCATCTTCAGGACCAAGGTGAAAAAAGCAGGTCAATCAATGAGATTAAATATAAATAGTGACAAGGTACATTCAGTTCCAGAAGTAGTCATTAGGACTATAATATTATTTAATAAAAAATGACCATAACGACTAGTTTTTAGTTAAGAAATTGTAACTAATAAAGTTAATGGTAAGAATTTATTAGATAATATATACATTAATTACTAATTATAGAATTATGAATATTTAATCATATTTAATCAAAATTAACATTGGCGGTTAGATTTCAAATAATAATTTATTCATAAGAAACTATTAAAATAGAATTAATTTAAAAAAAAAAAAAAATGATTATTATTAATATGGTTTTAAAATAATAATAGTAATAATAATGATGATGATGATGATTATTAACATCCACTAAGACCAATATGGTCTATCAGACCTTAAGAAGAAGAAGAATCTAATTTTAATTCTTTAGAATCTTATTTCTATGCTCAAAAAGAAGGGAAAGAAGCGCACCAAGATCACTATAGTTGGGCTGCCTTAATAAGTCAAGAAGGTTGGAAGTGTGATAGATGTTAGGAAAATGAGAGTGGATGTGAGTAAGGGTTGGACAGTCTAAAAGAAAGTGTTTTTTATCCTCCACCCTCTTAGTGTCACAAAGCTAAAAAACTCTTTCGTCTCACGGAGTTTTGGAAGTAGATCACTGCTCGATTTCACTTCAAAGCTCACGAGAATTAGTTCTAATCTTACCGATGAGAATAATAATAATAATAATAATAACAATAATAATAGCTATTATTATAATAGTGAAAAAAATTAATAAAAATAAATAAATAAAAATAAAGTAAGAAATAGAAATTAAAAATAAATAATAAAATAAAAAGCACAATGAAATGGCATGAACCCAACTCTTACTTAATTTCGAACGATCATCCCTATTGAGATTTTTGGCTTGCTTCTCAATTTCAATAGCCTCTCTCATCTTCATATTGTGGAAATGATCAATCTTCACAATGACCTTTGAATCTTCAATGCACACATGGTGCTTAGTTTTCTCCGCATGTTCAACTATAGTTGAGGAGCATGAACGATTATGCCTAATATCGATTGCATGTTATAGAATTATCACATTAATGGAGCGACCAATTTTTCCAATGAAGAGAATTCCACATGAGCAGGGGATTGAATAAACCCCTTTCATGTCTCTAGGGTTCACAAGGTCCTTAACATATCTAAGGGAGATCCTAACAATATTAAGGGGCTTGAAGGTAGTAGTTCCATGGATGAATGGAAGAAGAACATTTGAAGAATGTTCATCACGACATTTCTTAATCAAGGAGCCTTTATTGGCCTTTTCAAAGGCTAGGATACCTTGATGTCTACTATAGTCATTGTTTTCAAAAACATCCAAAAGGTGGGATTTCTCATCCTCCAGGTGGTTTTCATCCGAGACCCTAGCGCACGTGTAGCAAGGGTGTTTAGAACTCCAAATTTTTGTGTTGGGAAATGGTGAGAATTGGCATGAATATATTGTTTAGTGTGAGTTTTCTTGTGAAACACCTAGTGGAACAAGGAGCCATCGTCCAATATAGAGAGGAGAACATCAAGGAAAGGAAGACTTCCATCAATCTCAACCTCCATTGTGAATTTGATGGACTTCAATTGAGAATTTGTTTATTTATTTTTATTCATTTTTTTCACTATTATAATAAAAAAAAATATTATTTTTATTTTTATTTTTAAATCATATTAATAATACTCATTTAATAATTTTTTAAATTAATTCTAATTTAATAATCTCTTATGACTAAATATTTTTTCAAAATCTAACCTCCAACGTTAATTTTGATTAAATATGCTTAAATATTTATATTTTTATAATTAATAATTAATATATATTATCCAATAAATTCTTACCATTGACTTTATTAGTTATAATTTCTTAGCTAAAAACTAGTCGTTATGGTCAGTTTTCATTAAATAATATTATAGTCATAACGGATAATTATGGAACTTGATGCATCTCGTTGCTATTTAATCCCATTAATTTTTTATTTTTTCTCCAACTTGGTCCTGAAGATGAACCTCATTAGTAGGTTCGAAACATTGACCAGAAAATTATTCTATGTGATTAATTTGAAAGATAGTCCCAAACAATATCTAGACATTCATGGAGAACTATTGAAATGATCCAAAAGAAATTTATAACCTACAACCTCAATATTAAAGGTAATACTCCCTACCCTATTCTCTTGATTGAAGCTAGCATTTCCCCCATTGAAAGCATGGCTATGTTTAGGTATTTGATGTATAAGAAGAAGCGTTCTAACATGGAAGCTAGGAGGCTCGCAAAAATTGCTTCTAATTCTTGTCAAAATCCCCATCTTCAGCTCAAGCAAGGTTGGCATAAGGATGTCAAGTATTGGCTCGACCATTGGGGGATAAATGAGGAGATCATCTCGGAGAATAAGGATAGTATTAAAATACCATTACTTCCAAATTTAAGGATAAGTTTTGGATTGCTAAGGAGTTAGAGAGGAAAAGGAAGCTAAGGTATTGCAAGGAGATGATCAACTCCACTCTTGTGAACCAAAGTTGCCTTTCTGTCTTGACCAGTGCTAAGAAGAAATTAAACATTGCAAAGATAAGAACCAAGTCCCATGAGCTTTGAAGTGAAACCAACGTTGTTCTATTCCCAAAACACCTTGGGTCGAAAGAACTTGTCTTCTCTACGATACTAAGAGAGTCAAAGATGAAAAAAAAACTTTTTTTTGGATTGTCCAATATTTACTCACATCCGTTCCTCTTTTCAAAACATTTGGCACACTACCGACCTTCTTGACTTGTTTAGTGAGAAAAACTACAGTAACCTCATAATGTTTCTCTCCCTTTCTTTTTATCACAGAAACAAAATATTAACTAATTTCAATTAATAGCTTGTTTCTTAAAATCTGATAAACCATATTAATTTTAATAAACATTAATCATCATCATTATCATTTATATTATAAACAAGTTATTCATATTTTTAATATATTTTCAAAATTATTTAAATATAACATTAAAACTTATATTGAGGGATTTTTTTTTTCCTCCCGACCTGAATTGGATTGAACTCGGCTCTGAGGCGAAAAAAACCCTGATGGCGGTTTCAGCAGCAGCCGTAGACCAGATAACTGAGAAATTCGTGGTGCCCTCTGTGCAGAAGGCATGGATTTATAAGGAACATGGGGCCGCCAAGGATGTTTTGCAGTCGGACGATGGGGTCCTGGTACCAGAGGGTAAAGAAGATCAAGATCTAATTAAAGTCTGCGTTGCGGCACTCAATCCTGTCGATTTTAAGAGGCGGCAAGGGATTTTTAAAACCACCGACTCTCCTCTTCCCAGATCGAAGACCTGCTTCGCAAACTCCCTTCTTCTGGTGATTCGGAGCATAGAGGTTTCCCCTGCAGCTAAAGAAAAAGAGTGCGATCCCTGGGAACTGCCTTGCCCCCTTTATCCTGCGACATACAGGGCTGATTTTATTTTCCGAAGCAACGAGCCAAGGATTCAGCCATGGATCTCTGTCTCCACCTCATCCCATTTCTGCGGCTGGAACGCTCCAGATCTCACCTCTGCCGAGAGCAAGCAGAGGATCTGCTTCTTGTTTTCGCCAGAGATGCTTGCAGAAGTTTCAAGGTTTGCAGCACACAGCCACTATGCTCCTCGTCCAGCTTTGATCTTTGCTCCAAGACCGACGAATCTAGTTTTGGTCTCGTTTCAGATCCAAATGAAGCTCATCTCTGGCAAAACTCTGCTACAATGGGTGAACTCTTCGGATCTAGTGCAGGACCTCAAGCATGCTCTGGATCTCAAGCTGGGGATTCCCTCTGCAGCTCAACGACTTCTCCACGAAGGTAAACAACTTGAGGATCTCTACCCCCTTTCTTTTTACAGCATTAAGAGAAATGCCTCCATTATTTTTGCCCTTCGTTTGAGAGGGGGAGCTGTAGGACAGTCATCCTCAGCCAAGGCATTTTCATACAAAGATGCTATCCATGCACAGAAGCAGGAGAAAACAGTTCCACCAGTTCAGGCTCCCAAACCTTTTCTGGTGGACAAACTGGAGGAAACCCCCTCCATTGAAATAGTGCATCCAACGCTGGATGAGAAAACCCAAAAGTATGCAGAGCATGGCATTATTTGCAGGTTCAATGGGCTATGGCCATGCACAGCAGACCTCTACCAGTGGATTCACTCTAACTGGACCAACAATTGTCAGGTTCTGTTATGCTCAAAGGGATTTTTCATTACAGTGTTTGCTTTTGATGAGGACTACCAAAGAGATTTAAAAGCAGGGCCATGGTTTTGGGGCTCAGTAGTTTTATTCCTCACCCCCTAGTTCCCAGACTTCGATCCATCTACAGCAATCATCACCAAGCTCCCAATCTGGGTCAGACTTCCTAATCTCCCAGCGCATCTATGGCACTTTGCTGTATTCCAAGGGATCGACAATTCTCTAGGCCGCTTTCTAGACACAGACATTTCTAGAGGGGAAAAGGGCCTATACACCTTTGCCAGAATCTGTGCAGAAATAGACATGAGCAAAGGTCTCCCTGACAAGATCAATCTCAAAATTGGAGACTTCCATTGGACTCAGAACTTGGATTACGAGAACACAGCCTTCCGCTGCCGCAACTGCCATCACACAGGGCACCTTCAGAGCTCTTGTCCCTCGATGCCTGCCCAAAAGAAGAAAGCCAATCCTAAGCAGAAATCCAAAAGCTGGAAGCCTCATGACCCTCCCCCCATGGATGATTTTGATTTCAGCTCGGATGAAGAGGAGGAGAGTGAGGAAGGAGTGGCAGCAAAGATGGCACAGGATCTGCCCTCGGCTGAGCCTGAAAATTTGTCCATCTAGCCAATCTCTCAGAAAAGAAATCATGAATCCTCTACCTCGGATTCAGATAAGGAAACCTCTCAGTCAGCGCAACTCAGTTTGCAAATCATGCCAGCTCAGGACTGCCCTCCTGAATGGGTCAAAGTTGGTAAAAAGAAAGGGAAAAAATGCCGAATAGTTGACTCTTCCCATGTTGGGTAGAATCCTATGTTTTGCTTTTGCTCCCCGGTTCTTCTAGTAACTTCCTGCTCAGCTCTACTCTCTTCTCTCTTCTTCTAGGAGTCGAGGTGGATAGCCTATCCTTTCTGGCTGCCTATGTCCTTGCTTCTCTTGGTTGTAACTTCTTGCTGTACTATACTTTCTCTTAATAAAATTAGTTTTTACTGAGAAAAAAGAAAACATTAAAACTTATATAACATTTTTTTATAAAAAAAATATGATAAAAAAGATATTGCCTCTACCCAATGTTTTCTTAAAAACGCTAATAGCCATATCATTTACCAAAATGTGTAATATAAAGGCTCTATTATAAAATATATTATAAATTCTTATTATAATCTTTCCTACGACATTATAAATTCTTATTAAATCCTCTAGGTAACATAAATATTTAACATCAATTGAAACATCTCCCGTTCGAGTTTCATAGAGAATCCCTTTTTGTTGACGGCGAGTAAAAATTTAGAATTTTATAAAATGTAAAAAAGCATATATGAAATTCACTCTGTTATTTTATTAAATTGGTATTTGATATTTGACGCTAAAAAAAGAGACCATCGATAAGGAGAATTTTTTTTGGACTTTTTACTTTCGTTTAATGAGAGGTAAGGAGAAAGATTTGGATTAATTGTATGGATTTTTTTATTTAATTTAGGGTGTGTTATCTTTTAATTTATTTTTTTAAGTGTTGTGCATTGAAGTAATATTTATTTTAATGTCTTAAGTAAAATTGACTTTTAATTGATTTTATGAGAGTGCGGTTATTTTTTTTAAATTTAATTTATTCAAACTTCAAATAGATGGAAATATTTAATTTGCTTGACGCGAAGGCGGCCTTCTAGATACTAATTTTACGGCCGGAGTTACGCAACTAATGCAACTAATACATTGTGATTAATTTTATAAAAATGTGATATTCTTTTCTTACTTCCATGAAAGGTGGGTATTTGCCATTCTCGCTTATTCAAACTTCAAACATGAATTTTTGGCTTTAATTTATGTGAGTGCAGTCTTCTCTTTAGAAAATTAACGGACCCGGAGATCTCGAAAAGGTCAAAAGATTTTTACTCACTAATTCGCACCCCACTGAAGAGTGCAATCAATATTTTTATTAATTTTAATCGCGTATTTTTTAGGGTCAGCTTCATTTATTCAGACTTAAATCACACGGAAAGATTTAATTAATATGAGTGCCGTCTTCTTTTTTGAAATTCACCCATAGGGAAGATGTCAAAAATATTTCTGAGAATACTTTTTTTATTTATTCAAACTTCAAATAGACAAAAAGGTTTAATCAATCTCAGAGCAGTCTTCCTAGCCAAAAAAATTCTGGGAATAATGTTTCATTAAAAGATTTTAGAGAATATATTTTTGATTAATTTTACAGAGGGAAGAAGTCCCAAGCCTCTTTTCAAAGAGGTCAAAATATCAAGCAAGGGGGACAGATACCATGCATGAAGTGCGGATTCTGGGAATAATGTTTCATTAAAAGATTTTAGAGAATATATTTTTGATTAATTTTACAGAGGGAAGAAGTCCCAAGCCTCTTTTCAAAGAGGTCAAAATATCAAGCAAGGGGGACAGATACCATGCATGAAGTGTGGTCCCCGCACTCACAGGACAGAACGTTGCCCAAATGTGGTAACTAAAGACCAAATCCAACAGCAACAACTAGAAGAATCATCTTTTGATTCCTTTAGTTCTTTGTCTAAAGAATTACAGACACACATGAAAGATTGTTTAGATTCTGAAACGACATCCTGTTCTTGTCCTGAACCAGAAGAATGTGCTTGTCAGATGCATTATGATTCTGATTCAGAATCATACAGTGATCCCAGTTCTGAAGAAATGTCCTTCAGACCACAGAAGGAGAAAATCTTAATGGCTACCACAGAAGAAGATGAGATAAAAATTCTTTCTCAGATTCGAGCAATGGAAGATGGAGAAATGAAGAGTCGGCTAACAAAGGCATTCATGGACCAGCTCAAATCCAGTTCTTCCAGAAATTCAGGTAAAAAGCCATTATTTGTTGATGCTTCTTTTGAAAGGAATACCAGGTCCTTCCAGAGACATCAAGAGAAGCCAGACAAGGTGCGTTCACTCACCTTGGGGGAAGTGAGTAGAGAAATTCATAATATTAAATCTGAAATCTCTACCTTGAAATCCCAAATTGCTGAAATAAAGAAAGGAAAGCAAGCTGTAGAGGAAAATTCTCATTCATGGGACACAGCAGAATATGCCAAAAATCTTAACCCAAATCTTGAAATTGTTGAAGGAAAGAAAGACCCTGTCTTTGGATTTCAAGAAATGAGAATTCTAGCTATCTCCTACCAGCAACATCATGTAAAAGTGAACATCTGCATAAAGGGAGAAATGTTTGAACTCACAACACTCCTTGACTCAGGAGCTGATGTGAACATTTTAAATAAAAAAGTGATACCAACAAAATATTGGGTTTTTGCAAAAAGGAATGTTGTAGGATTGGGCAATAAAACGCTCAAGTATGAAGTTCCTAAGGCTTCTATCTGTTTTGAACATCACTGCATCAATTTGAAATTTGCAGTAGCAGACATCCCAGTTGACTGTATTCTAGGAAATATATTCCTAGTAGCTGTTGAGCCACATGGGTCAACAAGATTAAAAGAAAACAAAGCTGGTTATTTTATTTCTGTTCCTACTTCAAAAGGAATAACAAAAAGGATTGAGTTGCCCTATATCTCAAATCCTAGAGTCTCTACAATGGTCCAAACTGTCCAAAATTTGGACAAAGCAGAAGCCAAACTGACAGATTTGAAAGATCTGAAATCTACACTTAAGGTAGAAGAATAGCTGAAGAATCCTCAGGTTAGGAGAAAAATTGAAGAATTGAAAAAGCAAATTGAGGACGAATGTTGCCCAGAAGAACCAAATGCATTCTAGCACTGAAAGCAGCATACTATTGAGCTCCCATACAAAGAAGGATATACAAGTAAGCCCTGTAAAAGTAGAGCTATTCCTATGAGTAAAGAATATAGATATCTCTGTGAAAAAGAGATTAAATAGCTCTTAGACAGAAAGCTCATCAGAGAATCTGACAGTCCTTGGAATTGTTATGGATTCTATGTCAACAAAAGAGAAGAACAAATCAGAGGTATCCCAAGGCTAGTAATAAATTTCAAACCTCTAAATTTTGTTCTTGCAAATGACACCTATCCGATCCCTCATAAAGGAGATTTGATTGCAAGGATAGCAGGAGCTAAGATATTTTCAAAGTTTGACTTGAAGGCAGGATTTTGGCAAGTAGCCATTTTAGAGAAAGATAAATTCAACACTGCCTTCAGCATCCCAGCAGGCCACTATGAGTGGAATGTCATGCCTTTTGGTTTGAAAAATGCTCCATCTAAATTCCAGAAGGTAATGGATAAAATATTTAAGCCATACTTTGACTGGCTTATAGTTTACATTGATGATGTTCTAATCTTTTCTAAGAACATCCAGGACCATTTCAAGCATGTTCATACATTTAAGCAGCTGGTAAAGCATAATGGTCTAGTTTTAAGTAAGAAAAAGATAGAAGTTTTCCAAACTACTATCAAATTTCTCGGCCATACTATTTTCAATGGCCAAATTTCTCTACAAAAGCATGTGCTTGAATTTGCTGACAAATTTCCAGATGTTATTACAGACAAAAACTAGCTTCAAAGGTTTTTGGGCTGTTTGAATTATGTTAGTAACTTTTATCAAGATTGTGCCACTGATAGGAGTATATTAAATAAAAGGCTTAAAAAGAATCCACCTCAGTGGACAGAAGAACACACTAGAGTTGTTCAGAACATCAAAGACAAGGTAAAATCTCTTCCTATTCTATATGTTTCTAACGACAATGCATTCAAGATTGTTGAAACAGTTTCCAGTAATATAGGATGGGGAGGAATCCTAAAGTAGAGAAAAGGTGACACTGAACAAGTTGTCCAGTATGCATCTGGCACCTGGAATCCCACTGAGTAGAATTACTCCACAATTGAGAAAGAAGTCAAAGCTGCGTGGAACTGCATCAGCAAATTTGATGTCTATTTAATAAACAGATAGTTTTTGCTCCGAACTGATGCTTCAGCCTTACAGAAGGTATTAACTAAGGACATCAAGAAACTAGGTGAGGCAAAATTTTCCAGGTGGCAAGCACTCTTTGCTAACTTCGATTTTCAAGTTGAACATATAAAGGGCACAAAAAACTATCTCCCAGATTTTCTTAGCAGAGAGTTTATCCAGCCTCAGGAACATATCATGGTCATAGTTACAGAATGGGACCAAGAGCAGAAACAAGAAGTCCTGCGCACTATACCAGACAACCAGGACTGGGAAGAATACAGAGAAAATTGGAAGCCTACATGGCAGCTGAGAAATACAAAAGTACTAGATGCTAATCTGCAAGCACATACTGACATTCAACATCTTGTACCAGAAAGAAGAGTGTATCCAAAAGGGAGTAAATGGATACATGATATGATTTACACAAAGGCAAAAAGGGATGCCTTATATGCAGAAGATGCTCTTCAAAGAGACTTTCATGATATTTCAGGTATATGGTGTCATGGAGGAATCCGCAATGGAATTTATGAAAAATATTTCTGCATTCATCGAACCAGGAATCTGGCGTGGCCCATGCCTACTCAGACCTCTGCATTATGGCCAGGAGGAGATCCTAAGCTTATCTTTCCGGATACAGTATATGACTTTGCAGCATACAAACAACTATGGTGGGATTTCCTTAATGTAGATGACAAAGAAGAAACCCATTATACTAAATTAAAATTTAGTACAATGGGTATAATGCAAAGAAATCAACAGTGCGACTGGTTACAGAAATGGTGGGCCAACTACGGTGTTAACAGAACAGCAATGGACCCACTCTATCATGAAGGATACTGCAGATTCCACTGTGATATTTGTTTTGAACATAACATCCCAGACTGTTTTCACATCCCATACAAAACTGTCAAAGAGATGACAGCAGGTGAATGGTCACCCTTTCATGATGACAATAAAACCCTAAGAGAATATATGACCCACCATTATGAATGGTTGGTTTTAACTAAAGTCAAGTATCAAATCATTTTAGGGAAACCTATTGGTAGAGGGAATTACTCCCCTAGGGCTTTTTGGGTGAAACCCTAGCAGACTGAAAGTTGTCTATTCAAAGAAACATGCATTCATACAGCCATTATGCTATTATAAGCAAATTCTATGATAAGGGTACATACCTTCGGTCCTACATTTGAGAAAGCCTTTAGGGTCCAAACCCTTCTTGGAGTTCCCTTCTTCTCTTTTGTCCTGCAAAACAAACAATTCAAAGAACACAACAGTACATGGACAAAAACTTATAAAGAAACCATCTTCATGTTACAAAGAAAGGTAGTTAGTTATGAAATCCAAACAACCATTTACACATGAATTCAAAACTTGAATATCATTAACATAAAGAAGATTCATTTCGGGAACCAAGACATGTGTTTCTTTTATTATAGACAAATAAAGTACATAAAAAGGAATATGTTCACCTGAGTCACCTTCAGCAGGCTCCAAGCAAAGCTTCCTTCCGGATCCGTTCCAGCCTCAAGCCTCTAACAAAACTACTTCCATGACTCTCTCCATGATGTCATAAATGGTGGATGAACATCAACACACAAGGAAACAAAGGTTTCTTGTACAAATGGGGGAAGTGTAGAAGGCACAAGGGACTTCAGACCTGGTCAAGGGAAAAATCTCAGCATAATAACCTTTCTCTCTATTCTCTCCTCCCTTAGGCCTTCCCTTTGAGGTCTTTTTATACCATCTCCAAAGTAGTTTTTTAGTTAGGAGTTGGTTGGGAACAGTTGGGCCACGGGCACTAACAGGTGATCAGCAGATAAAACCCGCGATCTCCGCCCGAAAAGAAGGAATTTTATATTTTTTTAAGTGTTTTAATACATACACACGGGTTGGATATACACAGACCCGCGTATACACGCGTTTAACTCAGGGCAATGTCGCGTATAAGGGATGAAACACTGTTTTTTAAATTTTAGGACCAGGTCTGGAAGGAGGGGTTGCCCTAGGCCATGAGTACATCATCACAAACCATAAGAGTGAGATTTGGAGCTATAGCAGATGCCCCCTAATATATGAGGTCAGAAGGGGTACATGATGGCCGAAATATATTATGCGAGTACATGGAAAGGAAGTCTGTCAAAAACCGAGGAGGACTTCACCAGAATTCAGCCTGCCAAGCCACCAAAGGAGATCAGAAAGAAACACTGTCTGAGGCGGGCATACCCATGCTCAGAAAAAGTAAAGCATGTCCGCATATCAAGTACAAGCGGATCCACTAAGTATACAAGTATAAATGATTGAAAGATACATAATGGATCATCTGATCATAATGAACAAGTACATGTCTGAATATCACATATAAGAATGTCAATGATGCTGAAAGATGCAACGGATCACTGATATCAAAAACTGATCCCAAAAGGTACCAACTGAACATGATGGAATAGGATGGTACTACACTGCAAACTCAGGTGCCAGCATATAGAATGTCGCCATGACTGACTGCAACATATAAAGTGGAGTGGTATCAACTAGCAGCAACAGGAGCAACTGTCAAGTGAACCAATGAATGTTGATACAACCTGAGGTCTTCACCGACTGCCGTGGTACATTTCTACACCATGGGAATAAATGATCTGAAGTCGACCATGTGAGAAATCGTTTGATTACCGGTCATTAATGTATACCGTTAACAAACGCGAGACTACTCACCAATAATGATAATGAGCGTCAAGGTACCCAGTACAATCTAACAAGTGTGAATAGATGAGTTGGAGTCGAACACCTGTAAGAATCTATCGATCAGGAGACAATGATGGTTTCCCACAGTCGATAGTGAAGGATTTGCCACTAATGACTGCAAACCCCAAGGTACTGCCAAATGGACTCTAGATCTTTGCCCCAGAGCAATGAGTCGGAGTCGATAGGGAAAGATCCGCTAGAAGGAAGGCATTAAGGCATCCTCCATCAATCTAGCACGAGTGTAACCCGTAGGCCAATAATGTGGAAGGAATCGGACGAAAAAGATGTAGTAACCCAACCGAAGTACGTTTCCGGCATACACAAGATGTGGCTAGCACACGACAGAAACCCTCTGAACCAACCAATAATGAAAGCTGACGCAGAGGCGAGGTATCCACCAATAGGGTCAAATGGAAACCAAGGTACTGCACGAATCCCAATGTGTGATAATGTAAGCTGATGTCGAACACAAGGGAAACCACTCAGTCAAAGACCCATGATACTGATCGATGTTGAGCACAAGGTGACCTATCAATAATGAAAATAGGGCTAGGGTGCAGCTCTAGGTCTGTCCTCAGAGCAAGATGTCGTCGTCGATAAGGACAAGAGTCGCGAGCAAGAAGTCAATGGGGACCTTCTCAAACCGGCACGAGTAAAGGACCAATATAACTGATGTGATGATAGACATGACACTGACAACCAGGGATGGCCGACTGAAAAATGAGTCAAGAGACACTGCAGAGAGGCCGACTCAGGCTAACTTCCCTTGAAAAAAAGCACGACTCAATGTGACTATGTGGCAGCATATGATGACTCCGTATAAGTTCGCCATGTAGGAGGCACGAACGAACCCTCCATATGATTGGAAGAGATAACCAATCGATGGAGAACTGACTCAACAACAAGGTTATGGCATACCTAAGTCAAACTAAATCCCACCCATGCGGAGGAGACTTTGCTTTGAGTGCTTTGTTCAAGGGCGACATGACTGACTCTAGCTGCCAACAATAAATGGAAATAATGTCCCGTTCTCGCTCTTTTTGGAATATTTAATTTTTTTGTCTTTTTCTGTTAAGCCGGAAAAAGAATAAAAGAATGCTATGGTATAGTGGAAAGAACGAGTGTCGGTGAAACAGATGATCTAGTTCCTGGGAAAGGAACGTTCCTATGCTCAATGCAGGGAGGTGAAAACTGGTCAGTGACACTCAAAGGTATGTTCCTTCCACGGGTCAAGGTGTGTCAAGCTGCAGAAGTCAAAGGTATGCAAGGTTGATTTTGCAGATGTCATGGTCAAAAGTTGGCTTAAACACGAGTCCAAGTGAAGCCGGCTTTAGGCCAAAAGGTGCAAGTGGTCAACATGCAATGCAGAAGTACAACTCAACACAAAGGAGCCTCTAGGGTATATGGCCAGAACGAAGCAAAGAAGATAAGGAGAATGAGTCTTCAACGCATAAGTCATGGCGGAACTACAGAGGACTCCCGAGCCTAGGGATGAAAAATCAGCATGAGTGCTGAACGACAAAAAAAATACTAACTAGGGCACCCATGATAAGGTAGGCTCTACCACACAAGTCATGATACTTCTAAGCAATGAGAAGGTTCCGCACCATAACTTGGCGGGGTCGATCCTAAGGCCAATTGGGAAAGGAAACTGATAAGTGCACAATGCAGGCGAAAAAACCTAACCTATATGCCAGTTTCGAGAACCAATACCTGTCAGAACGGACCAACCATAAACTTCCAATTGAGAAATCTTCCAAGTTCTGTAAACATAAATAGGAACACTAGATGAGAAGTTAATGCATCCCACATATAAACTTCATATAAAATCTTTGTGTTATAGAATACAAAACTTGAAAATGCGTACCTCATATGTACAATATGGTACAGGGGACCACGCAGCCTTGCGGCTTACGCATAATAGTTGTTCTGGACAAACCCTTTGCAGGGATCAGACCAAGGACTCTTTTGGTAGTCATAACTCATGGCTTCAAAGAGTTCCTCCTGTGAAGGCAAAACAAGTTCTAAGAAATCATGAGAACTACAAGGATCAAACGAGGGAATTAAAGGGTCCCATGTCCCTATAGGATGAATCTCTTGGTCAACTGCCGGGACCAAGTCCCAAGAAGGAGAATAATAAGTCAAAGGATCCTTCTCAGAAGCAATTGAACATTGAGGACCCAATGCCACATAATTCACCCGTGGCGGGGTAGAGTCTACTTGAACACTTGGAACAAACCAAGGGGCATTCTGCAGTAAAGTCGAATTAGGGTGGTGATTATCATATGCAAGCTGATCAATAGTGACAATATTCCCGTTATGAGGAAAGCACATTACTCGAAAGAGTGAAGACACCACAGCATTCATAGCATAGACATAATCACGCCCAAGTAGCATATTAAAGTCTAAAGGGCTATCAACCACCGTCATATCGATTAAGACAGTCTTCCCACCTAAAGTGATAGGCAATTGAGGAAGAACACCCATAGATTTACCAGGTCTTCTATCATAGGCTAACAACTAACTCTGAGTTGTCAACAACTTTTGGGAACCCAAAGCTTTCCAAGTCAAAGAGGATATAATACTTGCAGAGGATCCTTCATCCACCATACATCGATAGACATTTGTGGAATTAACTTTGACCTTTATTTGGAAAGGTGCAGCAGAAGGAAGATGAGGCTCAACAAGACTATCCCAATTAAAGGAAACACTCTTAAAACTTGGAGGGGGAACATTCGAAGAAACCAGAATGCCCCCTATACTAGAAGACTCTGTACTAGAGATCAAACAGACTCTTTTGTTAGGCACTTCACCCCCCAAAAGAGGAGTGTAATCGGCCAGCGATTGCGCTGGCTCTACCACATTTTCAACCGATGGTTGATGGGATTGATGAGAAACCATATCAAATCTAGGAGTAGAAGTACTTTCAGACTCAGACCATATCCTTTGAACCTCTGGAATACCAGGGCATAAATGAGTAAGATGGTCTCCCTTGCATATCTTACAAGGGAACTTAGGTTTAAAACTTCTACGTCCAGGTTTCTTATCAACCTCCAGTCTGCCAACATGACTAGCAGTGGTTTGCGGAGAGTCCTGAACGTGACTTGCAGAGGTTGGTGACTCTTTGCTAGTATGACTCGCAGTGACTAGACTTGTGCCCCTAGCATGACTTGCAGTGGCTGAAGGCTCATCTTCAACATGACTCGCAGAGGTTGATGATGAAGTGTTAGTGTGACTCGCAGTGACTAGACTTGTGCCCCCAGCATGACTAGCAGTGGCTGAAGGCTCATCTCCAACATGACTCACAGAGTTTGAAGATGAAATACTAGTGTGACTCTCAGTGACTAGACTTGTGCCCCCAGCATGACTAGCAGTGGCTAAAGGCTCATCTCCAACATGACTCGCAGAGGTTGAAGATGAAAGGATAGAATTATTCTTCTTCTTTGACTTCCTCTTTCTCCTCTTTGTAGATTTCTTGTGACAAGAAGGAGGAGAAGAAGGAACCCCAGATTTCTCTGTGAGAGAAGATGAACAATGAGCACCC
This sequence comes from Pinus tabuliformis, assembly GCA_031772625.1. Classification (NCBI taxonomy): domain Eukaryota; kingdom Viridiplantae; phylum Streptophyta; class Pinopsida; order Pinales; family Pinaceae; genus Pinus; species Pinus tabuliformis. The sequence goes on along the minus strand of CM062813.1, from coordinate 1,125,597,641 downwards.
ATGTGATGCCCTTGAAATAAAGCATTCAACTGAGAAGATTCAAGAGCATTTGGAATATTCGGAGTGGACCATAGCCAAACGGGTAGTCCAACATTCAACCCAAGAATATTCAAAGTGGCCATCAAGGGAGTACCAGCGTTTCCAAAGAAAGTAAAAGCACAAGGATCCCCTTTTGGGAGGGCACCTTGGTTGGCTTCCACAGGAATATTGGCCATATCTAACTGTTCCAAAGACCCTTCCACTACGGGAATATAGAAATAACTTTTCAAGGAATATGGATAAGCAATCAAAACCTTTGCCCTTGAGGAGGCAACTCCACAACTTTTGAAAGAACGACCAAAAGCCTTTCAAGATCGGTAGAGTGGTAAGCCGGTCACTCAGAACACAAAGTCCAAACATGACTAGAAAAAAATACCTAAAGCCAACTATATACAAGGAGCAAAGAGCACCCACTAAAAAGTCCCTAAAGATATCAGCCAGTCAAACAACATCCAAGTATTTCCGCTCCGGGTGGTGAGGACCGGACACCAAAATACAAGAAAATGGAGTCAGGGGCCTTCCGAAGATAGTCTGGGATAATGACGGCCCAGTCCTATCAGCGAAGGTATCAGAGGAAGTTACGCTGACCTCCTAACAACAGCCTGCGCCGGTGCAAGCCCCCAAGCTTCGCAAGGGTGCCCTCCAGTAGTACTGTCGAGAGTGATGCAATGTCAACCTCAGGTGCCACGGGATTCCCCTCCGCAACCACCTTTGTAGTCCCTAGGAGAAGCAACTATGGATACCAACTCGTGACAGAAGCCAGGCGAAACAGTCGTGAGGTAAGTTCGGACAAGTAGGAGAGGGGGTATCTCTCTTCCCTGTCTTTACAGACCCTCGTGCTTAACTCCCAGATCTGGAGCTTTCCTGGTCTTCCTAACGCTATTGAATTTTCTCTCGTTATTCAGACTCCTACGTTTGACGTTTATATGGCCTTGGAGAGTTAACTCTCTACTCGCCTAATCCAAGGCCCTAAAAATCCTAATCTTGTTGGTGTAACTGACTAAAACAAAAAGTTCTAGTGAATTTTAGTTAGCGCTTGATTTTATTAGGCTGTTCTTTAAGTCACAAGGTAACGGAAGTGAAACTAGTGGTGTTTTTTGACGCAAAAGAAATTAATAAAAACTTAACTACATGCGCATGCACTTTTTCGTTTTTCGATGAAGAGCAATTTCTATAGGGTTCAGAGGTACTTCTAATAAAACAAATTTTTCCTTTTCTTTTCGTTAATGCACACTTCACACTCACAAAAGCTAACAAAGCTATATATGCCTAAAAAGGGGATGCAAATCTATCCTAATGCAACAACTATATGCTGATGCAACAAAAAATGAAAGTTGCTTGCTTATCAATCTTTATCTTGCCACTTAAAATGTCTAGATGGAATATGAGATGTTACCATTCATTTCGTCTAAACACTAAAAACAAGTTCTAAGACAAACATAAAGCACTTTCACTTCACTAAAAGGAAATCAAATGAAAAGCAAGTTCAAGAAAGCAAAACTAAGATTTTCAAAAGATTTTCTTCAAAGAAACAAAAAAAAAAGTCTTTTCAAAAGATGCTCTCAACAACACTGAAACTTATGATTGAAGAATAGGCAAGTAAACACTTTTGCGAATCAACACCACTCAATGGGTGAAAACCCAACAAAAATAAATGTGTTTGAAATTGCTCTTAACAATCAAAAGCAGCAATGAAAGCCTTGGCAATGAAAACCAAAAAGATCAAAAAGACAAATTCCAAGAAAGTGTCAAACAACAACTTTCATGAAACAAAGAAGTAGATGGTCACAAAAAGCGATTTTGTCAAGCAAACAAAAAGTCACCAAAAGCAAGATTAACACAAAGATTGAATTCAATCTTCCTATCCTGATGAAACAGAGCAGCCAAGATTCCTAGCCAGAAATCTTGCGTGCTTTAGCAAAAAACGATGATGCTTGCAATCAACAAAAAACAAGACCAACACTCCTTATAATCAGAGAGAATTTGGAACGAGATGCTCGCTGTAAAACAAATAACTGATACTGGAAAATGACTGTTTCAGACTGACTCAAACCACCAGACAAACCTCCAGAGACTAAAAAGATTTATAAATCTTGAAAAATGCAATATATACGCGACTGTACTGTAGTACAGATTGCGTGTATACGCGACTGTGTTTGAGGAAACCTGCGTATACGTGGGTTCACTCAAAGAAACAAGCGTATATATGCCTCTGTATCTAAGAAAAACAGCGTATATGAAAAGCTTCAAGAAAAATAAAAAAGACAAATTGAAGAAACTGGCAAAGCTTAAAGTTCAAGAACAGACCAGACAGTAACAGCAAGCAGACAAGGCAGCTGAGCCCTGATTGGCTTGAAAAACACCCAAACTAGGAACAACAAGAGTGTTGTCCCCAGTGGAGTCGCCAATTCTGGTAGAGGGAATTACTCCCCTAGGGCTTTTTGGGTGAAACCCTAGCAGACTGAAAGTTGTCTATTCAAAGAAACATGCATTCATACAGCCATTATGCTATTATAAGCAAATTCTATGATAAGGGTACGTACCTTCGGTCCTATGTTTGAGAAGGCCTTTAGGGTCCAAACCCTTCTTGGAGTTCCCTTCTTCTCTTTTGTCCTGCAAAATAAACAATTCAAAGAACACAACAGTACATGGACAAAAACTTATAAAGAAACCATCTTCATGTTACAAAGAAAGGTAGTTAGTTATGAAATCCAAACAACCATTTACACATGAATTCAAAACATGAATATCATTAACATAAAGAAGATTCATTTCGGGAACCAAGACATGTGTTTCTTTTATTATAGACAAATAAAGTACATAAAAAGGAATATGTTCACCTGAGTCACCTTCAGCAGGCTCCAAGCAAAGCGTCCTTCCGGATCCGTTCCAGCCTCAAGCCTCTAACAAAACTACTTCCATGACTCTCTCCATGATGTCATAAATGGTGGATGAACATCAACACACAAGGAAACAAAGGTTTCCTGTACAAATGGGGGAAGTGCAGAAGGCACAAGGGACTTCAGACCTGGTCAAGGGAAAAATCTCAGCATAATAACGTTTCTCTCTATTCTCTCATCCCTTAGGCCTTCCCTTTGAGGTCTTTTTATACCATCTCCAAAGTAGTTTTTTAGTTAGGAGTTGGTTGGGAACAGTTGGGCCATGGGCACTAACAGGTGATCAGCAGGTAAAACCCGCGATCTCCGCCCGAAAAGAAGGAATTTTATATTTTTTTAAGTGTTTTAATACATACACGCGGGTTGGATATACACAGACCCGTGTATACACGCGTTTAACTCAGGGCAATGTCGCGTATAAGGGATGAAACACTGTTTTTTAAATTTTAGGACCACGTCTGGAAGGAGGGGTTGCCCTAGGCCATGAGTATAGCATCACAAACCATAAGAGTGAGATTTGGAGCTATAACACCTATGATTGTTCGAAGGATTTTCACCAAAGCATGGGATGAATTGTTGTACAAAAAATGCAAATTCCTTGACATTACTATATTCTGACAGTTCTCATGGGCTTTACCGACAAGAGCATCCATTATTGTAATAATGTTGTCCAGTCACAAGAACTTGATTGTGGCCAACTTTTCTCGTGGGCTTTGCTGGACAAAAGCATCCACTTTGTAAATAATGCAGACAACATATTTTTCCATAGGATTTACTTTTCCAGACCAAGAATCTTTGTGCGGATGTCACCTCGGTGTTACCCGAAAGCAATGATTCTGTCCCTTTGTATGATGCCCTACAGTAATGTTTGTCCCCTCTCATTTGTTATAAATTGAGAGTAAGGTTCATTGCTGAGGCATTCGCATTTGGAGAGTCTTAGAGTCTTAGAGATCTGAGAAGCTTGCGTATCAGTGTGCTCGACACTGGTAAGAACCTAAAGTGGCCAGATCTATTAGTAGTCTGAAGTCAGTCAAGTCTACATATCAGTTGAGTTTGTATATTCTGAGGCAGAGCCTATCTGTTGCCAGGAAGCCTTCAGTAATGCTTATTCCTCTGTGAAAAGAAAAAGTCCGATAAATGAAACAATAGTCTATCTCTGATAAAGAATACTCTCTATAATCTGTTATCTATATCCACATCTGAGAAATAATATGAGAAGGCATTTTCCGCATTTGAATACATGTGCGCTTTTATAAATCATCTGATGTGTAGTAGTTGTATCATAATCTTCACTCGAAGTTCATTAGGGGTTCGCCAAAGGTTCGAAGGGACGCTAGACCGTTGAAAGGTGAGGAAGCCGTGTGGAAGGTTACAGAGCGTGAAAGATCCGAGTAGGTTCGTACTAAGTTCACCAGAGGTTGATTAGTGAAGACAAACGAAGAGACACAGGAAGGCCAAGATAGCGTAGCACATGGAGCGCATGGCACTGTAGCAGCACTGTATCAAGATTTGCGAGGGTGAATATATTTTTGATTAATTTTATGTGAAGGTTGCCTTTCGGTGACTAATTTTACCCCAGTGGCATGTGCAATCAATCAATGCTTTAAATGCCATTCATTTTCTTACCTTAGCGGAAAAGTGGGAATTTATTCCACTTTATTCCAACTTCAAAAAGGAAACCTGTCTGAGTGCATGCTCTGTTTTAGGAAAATTAACGAAAGATATATGAAAGATTTAATTGTGCTAGCAATGCTCTTGTTTGACTACCAAACCCCATTTTCTGTTCTAGATTACGAAACTTTTTTTTAGTGTGTTTTTTTTTTACATTATATAAAGGATACTTATTTAAATGAAAAACTTCTTTGGTATATATAAGAGTATAAAGGGTTATAATAAATTTATATAACAATAATTATGTAAGAGCACAATAATAATCAAGGATAATTTTAGGGGCGAATGTTCGCCCTTTGGCGAAATTAAGGGGTTTTAAATTTTTAGTGGGCGAATATTTTGTATCATAGTACATTTTTACAAATCACCTCAAATAGCCCACCTTATTTTAAGGGAGAGGGTAAAAAAGGCAAATTTAGCCCTTGAAATTAGGACTTACAACCTTCCATTCGCCCATTTTCAAGAATAGGTTTTATTTAAGTGAATCCATTCGCCGATTTTCAAGAATAGGTTTTATTTAAGTGAATCCTATGGGCCAAATACCATATTTATAAAAGAGGTATGGTAAATTAATAAAAATATAAATAAATGAGAGCTATGGTAAATAAATAAAACATTTTTTATATTTACTCCATAAGTTACCTTATATACATGTAAGGGTGTAAACAAATAAAAATATAAGTAAAGTGGAGGTATGGTAAATAAATAAAAATATAAATAAACTATAGGTATCATAAATAAATAAAACCTCTTTTTATATTTAGTCCATAACCCTAGTTCTATTTATGAAGGCTCAAGAAAGAGGTTTTATTTAAGTGAATCCTATGGGCCAAATACCATATTTGTAAAAGAGGTATGGTAAATTAATAAAAATATAAATAAACGAGAGGTATGGTAAACAAATAAAACATTTTTTTATATTTACTCGATAAGTCACCTTATATTTACGAAACACTCAAAAAATGGGTTATATTTAGGTGAAACCTATGGCCAAAATACTATGGGACAAATACCATGGACTAGATTGTTATTAATACCATGCAAAAAACCATTATTAACCCTAATATTAGAATTAATAAAAATAAAAATGGCACATGGTATTGACCCATGGTATTCACCAAAATGGCACATGGTATTGACCCATGGTATTCACCTGGAATGTAGCCTATTTAAATGGGGCCTATGCTAAGATTCACTAGGAATTTACAAAGTTTTATTATTTAGTGAAAGACTCGTCAAGATCTTACAAGATTTTCTAATTGAGTAAAATATTCGCCATGCTTGGTAAGAGATTCGCCAAAAAATTATATATACATATTATATTCTTGATAAAATCGCCTTCCATTTTTCCTATATACCATGGAGATTCGCCCATTTATTATATTTATAAATTTAGAGGGGGTTCTTAAAATTTTCCCTGATAATAATAATAATGAGTTTTTATGGGGAACCAGACTAATAATAAGGGGCTACATTAATAATAACAATATAGGGAATACAATATTAATAACAATAAAGAGGCTACACTAATATTATAGGGACCTAACAAAAAGCGTCAATTAATTGATTAATATGTGGTATGAATACATAACATTGTGAAAGAAAATAGTATTCGTGGAGACCAACATTCGTCATTTTTCCACAAGTCTTTTGCATCCCGATATAAAATAAAACATACATGTAGACGAAATTTTTCATGCCCCAGAGTTTAAGAGATAAAAACCACTAATTAATTTATTAACATATAGTCTTGTTTGGTAAAGAGATATGAAAAAGAAGTGTGTGGAGGGGGAATGTATGTGGAGTTACAAAACATTCAGGGAGAAAGTTTCCATTCCTTGCTTCGTACACTTGTTCTCCGCACAACATTTATTCCATGCACAAAAATTTTAATAAGGAAAAACCAACAATTAATTGATTAATATGTAGTGAGAATACAAAACATTAGAAAAAAAGGTAATATTCGAGAACTATGAATACTAAGATTCGTCGGTTTTCCATAGCTCTTTTGCATTAGATATCAAACAAAATGTACATCTAAACCAAAATTTTCATGTTCCAAATGTTAGTAAGACAAGATCGCTAATTAATTGATTAATATGTACAATTGTGCAGATAGAGATGTGCAGAAGAAATGTGTGGAGGGGCAATGTCTGCAAAGTCATGGAACACACTGAGAGAAAGTTTATGTTACTTGCTCCACACAACGCTTCTTTCTTGCATGCATTAAAATGACACTTGATTTAATATTGGATAATAAGTATTTAATTCACAAATGTACATATTATTCGAGAACTGTGAACATCAAGATTCATTGTTTCTACTTTAATACAATTTTTAAACAGTCAAAGCCTTCAATCATAGTTTTTAAAACAACACATCAGATCATCAAAAAAGAAATGTTTCTATAGCTTCATTGCATCTTGGTATCAAATAAAAAGAGCACCCATTGACATAAACCGATATACATAGAAACCAAACTTTTCATGCCCCAAAGGGGAAATGTATGTAAAACTGCAGAGCATTGTGAATCAAAGTTTATGTTCCTATGTTCGCACAATCATCTCACTCACAATACTTATTTCTCACACACATTAGAAGGATACTTCATTTAATACTAGATTCTAAGTTTCTTCTTAAAAGTTAAAAGTATTTCATGTCTATGGAAAACAGTTCGCTTTGCACCCTCATTCTTGCACACATATCCTCTCTTCCACACACCCTTCATTTCACAAAAATTAATGGGTCTATACACATGTTCTCCTGCACATTCCCTCTCTTCCGCACACACTAATGAATCCATGTCAATGTTCGTGTTTCTTCGTCCACATCTTTGCACACATTCCACACATTGCATTGCAAAAACATAATAAACCAGATTTTTTATTCCCGAAACTTTAATAAGCCAAAATTAATAATTAATTGGCTATTATGTACCTTTGTGTGGCAAGAAGTGTGCAGAGGGGGAAGTTATGCATTGTAACAAAACATTCCATACGAAAGTTTCTATTCCTTACTCTACACACCTATTTCCCTGCACAACACTTAATTCTCACACACATTATGTTATGAAACGAGCTCACAAAAAGATAGAAAAGATAGATTAACACCTTAGAATTCAACCTCTTCGAGGAGGCAACCTCCTTTACATTACATAAATGAACAATTCTTGGATGATTCAAATGACAAAACCTCCTTTCTATATATAGGAGTCTAAGAAGTCACAATATAACCAAGCCAACCTAACAATAATAATATACACAAAAATAACAATAGAGGGATTCTATGGGGCACAGTAATAACAATATGGGGACAATAGGGGCACAACAATATTAATAAGGGATACAACTAAAATAGTAATGGGGTAATCACTAGTATTATAGGGACCTAACATGCCCCTCTCCTTCAAAAAGTGTTGTCCTCAATGCTTGAGTAGTTATGGATGCTTCTGTATAAAATTCTCATCCTCCCATGTGGAATCTTCAGCGGATAGGTTCTTCCATTTGATGACATACTCCGAAATTGATCGATTTCGTAGCTATCGAGTTCTTGTTTCTGTGACTGCTTCTGGTTTCAATATAATTTTTCCTTCCTCGTCAAGTTCTGGCAATATTGTTTGAACTGGGAGCTTGTCGCCTATAACCTTCTTTAAACATGAAACATGGAAAACTGGGTGCACTCGAGAAGTTGCAGGAAGCTCCAATTTGTAAGCCATAGTACCAATCTTTTGCAACACCTTGTACGGACCATAATACTTTGGTGATAATTTATTATCCTTCTTAGCTTGCTTGAGGGACATTTGTTTATATGGTTGTAGTCGTAGGAATACCCAATCATCTACATCAAAACTTCTTTCACTGCGATGTTGATTTTCCTTTTGTTTCATTCTAATCTGCGCCAACATGAGGTTATCCTTTAAGAGTTGGAGGACTTGTTGTTGATGCTCGATGTGATGTTCCACTGCTTGAACCTTAGAATTTTCCCTTAAATATGATGTGATGGATGGTAGCTGATATCCATAAAGTGCCATAAACGGGATCATTTTTATTGCTGTATGGAAGGAAGTGTTATACCACCATTCAGCCAGAGGCAACCATTTGACCCATTGTGTCTGTTTATCAGATACAAAGCAACAAACATATCCTTCCAAACATTTGTTTACTATCTCAGTTTGCCCATCAGATTGAGGATGATAAGATGAGCTATGAGCTAACTGAGTACCAAGACAAGAAAATAATTCTGTCCAAAAATTTCCAGTGAAAATGGGATCTCTATCACTTACAATAATCTTTGGGTTTCCATGTAGCTTTTGAATTGTTTCCATAAATGCAGTAGAAACTGTACTGGCTTTAAATGGATGTGATAATGCACAAAATTGTGCATACTTGGTAAGTCTGTCAACTACCACCATGATGACACTCTTTCCCTCAGACTTGGGTAAACCAGTGATAAAATCCATTGAAACCTCCTCCCAACGTTGGCTTGAATGGATAAAGGTTGTAATAGACCCGAGGTCTTAATTGTTTCAACTTTATTTTGTTGGCAAACTAAACATTCCGCCACAAAATTTTGAATATCTGATTTAAGGACATCCCAAAAAAATTCCTTCTTAACCCTGTGGTAAGTTTTTAAAAATCCTGAGTGCCCTCCTAAGGGATAAGTCTGAAATTCCATAAGAATCTTTTGTTTGAGTTGGGAATTCTTACAGAGGTATAAGCGATATTTGTACCATAACGAATCATTTTTCCAACTAAATGTATTAGATGTACTGGAATCTTCTTGTAACTTTCGAATAAGTGCCCAAACTTCTTCATCATTCTTCCATTCCTCCCTTGCTTCATTTATCCAATATGGTTGGATAATAGAAATGGCACACAACAATGCTTCCACATCCTCATCCTTTCTTGAGAGTGCATCTGCCACCACATTTTGCTTCCCTTTTTTGTAGATGATTTCAAAGTCATAACCCAACATCTTTGTGACCCACATTTTTTGCTCTTTAAAGGATAATCTTTGTTCTAAAAAGTATTTAAGGCTATCATGATCTATTTTTACCTTGAAGTGTCTTCCCATTAGGTAGGGTCGCCATTTCTTAAGTGCATGTAGTATTTCCAACATTTCCTTCTCATAAATAGCTTTGTGTAAAAACTTTCCCTTGATTGGACGACTTTCAAAAGCAATGGGTCTTTCATCTTGCATTCAAACAGCACCAATTCCATTTCTTGAAGCATCACATTCCACAATAAAGGTTTTTGTGAAATCCGGTGTAGCTAAGACCGGTGCTTGGTGTTGGAAATAATACTGAGAGGGGGGGTGAATCAGTATTATCAAGTAAATTATTTTCTTTTTCAAACCCAGATCATATACGCTACTTCAGTTAGTGAAAACCATGTATATACGCAACTACAGATAAGGAAACCCACGTATACCATGCAAACTTATAATTTAATTTATCTTACAGATGTTGATCATTAATCTATGTATCAGAATCAAATAAACAATAACCAGAAATAGTGAAACAGAGCAGAAGAAAATCACACACAAGAACACAAGATATAAGGTGGAAACCCAATGTGGGTGAAAACCACCTGCTGCAATTCGTCTCTATCTTCTTTTAATTAGAAACTTCTTTTTACAATGTTTCTGTACTGGTGCAGTCTTTTACCAGTACGCAGGCTGCTACTTGCAGAGAGCTACAACCCTCTCTTGTTCTCCAGCTTCTCCTGAAAGGGAGCTACAACCCCCTTAGCTCTTGTACTAGCTGGGATACTAGTACGCAGGCTACTACCTGTAGAAGGCTACAACCTTCTCTTTACTTCCAGGGACCATTTTTCATAAATTTTCACACTGGATCCATGAACATCAATCAATCATCAAGATTTCTGCATCAAACAATCTCCTTTTCACTAATTAGAACTGAATCAAGTAGACACTTCTCTGACAGCTGTACCCAGAACACAGTAACAGTAACCACACACCAAATTCTGAACCCAGAACACTGCAGCAATAAACAGAAGCAGCTAGAACACAACTCAAGAGATGTACGCTACTTCAATAACCAGAAACCTGTGTGCATACGCTTCTGTGTTTAGACCAACCTGCATATACGCTGTTTTTACTCACAGAACCAGCGTGTATACGCGCCTTCGCTTCACTGAACCTGCGTATAGATCTATAAAGGATAATTCACTCTTTCAAATATTCAGACATTAATTAACCTAGATTACCAGATTTATAGATCAAGCATGTGCCACATATAATGGATCAAAATCATACAAAGATACTATTATTCAAGCCTTAATATTATGACCCATCAATATAACTTATCCTTCTCTTTGTGCTCAGGTTCCTCCTTCATTCAGATCTAGATCTGCACCATAACCCAATCATCAATATTCCAGATCTAGCACTTTATCAGATATTGAATAATTTAGATGATATTTGTTAAATGATCTCCTTCCTCTTTTATAGTATTAGGCCTTTCACAATACCATGGTCCAAAACCATACCAAAACAATACCATGGACCCAATACTTGGGATCAACACTTTTGACGAGATACCATGGCCCAAAACCATAGGTTCAAATACCAAGGACTAAATACCACGGACCAAAAACAAGTTCTCCCACATGTACATGCTTTTCCTTGCGTGAAAGTGCATGTATACGCATACGCGACTTTGGAACGTCTAACCCGCGTGTATATGCGGCTTCGTGAAGGTGAACCTGCGTATATATCTTTTCTTTCATTCTGAGTGCCTGAACTGTGATCTGTCACCAGAGTGAGTTGCCATCAAGGACAACACCTGTGCCATAGCGCCAAACCTGCGTCATAATGCCAACAATCTCCCCCTTTGGACTTGATGGCAACCCCAAGATCCTCAAAGTCATTCTCCCCCTTTGTCATCAAGGGCAAAGGGTTATGCTCCCCCTGAGTACATGCTGAAATCTCTGCTCTGCTGTGTTGAACATGCTCCCCCTGACTGTAGGCAAGATCTGCAAAAATATGTTCTTCAAGAAGAACCATGACTCATACATCATAAATGACCTTCCTATCACCAAAAAGACTCTATTCATACATCCATCACCCAACCAAGTGGGGATCATCCACCCAACCAAGTGGGGATACATCAGAAATTTACATATGACAACCAAGTACATTACATCATTCATCCCAGGCATAGTGGGGAAACCAAAATAGGCCGTTACATGACCTTGACACCATAAAAGAGATACATGACATATAGATGAAATATCTAGAGCAAGACTTATGAAAGTCACCAATAACTGATATCAAAAGCATCTGTAGATCAGCAACCATGTTTTCCTTCTGTTCTCCCTCTGCATTTGTTCCACCTGAAACCAACAACAACTGTGTACTAGAACCAAAAGCTTCTAAGATAATGCCAACAATGCATTATTAGAAGATTATCTGCTCCCCCTGAAGCTGTGCCAGATGGTCTCTGTCAGACCCATATCAGACTCTTTTCAACCAGAGTTTGTCCCCACTGATTTCTTTCAAACTACCATATACGCGACTGTCTCTACATAAACCGGCGTATGTACGCGGATCCTCCTCAGGCAACTCGCGTACACCCACTTTTCTCTGAAACAGACAAGTTTCAACAGTAAGATGATGCATCAACTACTCCCAGCTTCTGTCTGAGGTATTCAAAAGTTTCCCTGGGTAGTGGTTTGGTGAGAATATCAGCAACTTGTTCCTTAGAGGGAACATACTCCAATTTGACCTTTTGTTCCAACACTTGTTCCTCGAGAAAATGATACTTGATCGGTATGTGCTTAGTCTTTGAATGCATGATAGGATTCTTTGAGATACTGATAGCACTTGTATTATCACATAAGATGGGGATAGGTGGAGTACAAGTGATTTGAAAATCCTGCAAAGTTTGCATCATCCAAAGGAGTTGAGTGCAACAAGATGCAGCAGCCACATATTCTGCTTCAGTTGTAGATAATGCAATTGAGCTTTGTTTCTTGCTGAACCAAGATACTAATCTGGAACCCATAAAGAATGCACCACCACTAGTGCTTTTCCTGTCATCCACGCTTCCAGCCCAATCTGCATCCGTATAAGCATGAAGAGTGAGATCTGTATCTCTAGGATACCATAGGCCATAGTTTTGAGTTCCTTGAAGATACTTGAAAATTCTCTTTACTGCTTGAAGATGAGTTTCCTTAGGATTGGCCTGAAATCTTCCAACCATTCCCACTGCATGCGTGATGTCTGGTCAAGTACCTGTTAAATAGATCAGACTTCCAATCATGGATCTATAAGTTGGTTGATGCACTATTGCTGATTCATCATTTTCACTGAGGTTGCATCCTGTAACCATAGGGGTACATATTGGTTTCGAATCTTCCATGCCATACTTCTTCAAAATCTTCTTGAGGTACTTGGTTTGAGATAAAAAGATACCGCCTTCATTTTGTTGGATTTGTAATCCAAGAAAATATGTCAGTTCTCCAAGCAAGGACATTTCGAATTCTTTCTGCATCACCAAGGCAAAGCTTTGACTCATAGCTTCTTCATTGCTGCCAAAGATGATATCATCAACATACACAACAAGTATTAGCAATTTGTTATTTTCAATTTTTATATAAAGATTGCTATCTGCTGATCCTTTTGAGAAACCTTGTTGATGAAGATATTTGTCTAGACAATAATACCAAGCCCTTGGAGCTTGTTTAAGACCATAGAGAGCCTTCTTAAGTCTGCATACAAGTTTTGGATCATTTCCAAGGATGAATCCATCTGGTTGCTCAATATACACTTCTTCTTCTAAGTCTCCATTCAGAAAAGTTGATTTCACATCCATTTGAAATACTTTGAACTTCTGAAAGCTTGAGAGAGCAAGGAACATTCGGATGGCCTCAAGTCTAGCAATGGGAGCAAAAGTTTCTTCAAAGTCTATCCCTTCTTGTTGAGCATACCCTTTACAAACAAGTCTGACCTTGTTTCTAATAACTTCCCCATCTTCATTCAACTTGTTTTAAAGATCCATTTTGTCCCTATGACATTCTTATCTTTTGGTCTAGGAACCAACTCCTAAGTGTTATTCTTTTCAATCTGCTCAAGTTCTTCATCCATTGCCTTGACCCAGCATTCATCTTTGCATGCCTCTTTTACATTTTCTGGTTCAGTGGAGGAGAGCAATGCCAAATAGCTTGAGGCTTCTGCAATTGTTCTTCTTGTTTGTATACCTGCCTCTTTCTGCCCCAGAATTTGAGTTTCTAGATGATTCTTTTGAACGCATTTGGATGGAGTCTTCTCTTCTATCCTTATCTGTTCCTCTGGTGCCTCTTGAGCTTCTTCTTCATCATAAGTCTGATTTAATGCTGAAGGATAGTCCTCATTATATTAGAAATCTTCGGAATTTACTTGCCTAGGAATGTTTCCTTCTTCATCAACCACTACATCAATGTTGTCAACAATTCTTCCAAGTCTTTTATTGTAACACTTATATGCTTTGCTGTGGGGAGAATAACCAAGAAGAATGCCTTCATCTGCTCTGGGTTCAAATTTGCCAAGATTTTCATCATTATTTTTAATATAGCAACTTCTTCCAAAAATTTTGAAATGTTTTACTGTAGGAGTCTCACCATACCAGAGCTCATGAGGAGTTTGAGCGTTGTTCACCCGAACATTTGTCTTGTTGAGAATAACAACTGTAGCAAATGCAGCTTCACCCCAGAAGGTTGCAAGAGTTCCAGACTCATCAAGCATAGCACGAGCCATTTGTTGAACCATTCTGTTCATCCTTTCCACTACTCCATTTTGCTGAGGAGTCCTAGCTGTAGAGAATTCCCTTCTTATTCCATGTTCTTCACAAAAATCGAAAAATTCATTCGAGGTAAATTCTCCTCCTCGATCAGACCTGAGGCATTTGATTCTGTGATCTGATTCGTTCTCCACCAAGGCTTTGAATGATTTGAACTTTTCAAAGGCTTCATCTTTGTGCTTCATAAGTCCTATCCAACACATCCTGGAAAAGTCATCAATGAATAATATAAAGTATTCTTCTCCTCGAGGTGACCTTTTCCTAGATGGACCACATACATCAGTATGGACAAGTTCAAGCAGCCTGCTGGCTGATCCTTCCTTCTCAGGGAAGTTAGTTTTGGTTTGCTTACCAAACTGACATGATTTGCATATTGTATTGTCTGGAATTCTGATGTCTGGAAGACCACGAACTGCCTGGTATTTACATGCTTTCCTTATCTGTGAGAAGCTAAGATGCCCCAATATTCTGTGTCATAGCTAGTGTTCATCATTCTTTCTTAGATAGCATTGATGTTGTCCTTCTTTGAATATGTATAAATTATTTGGAGTTCTTATGCCTTTGATCACTGTTTTTCCTGTATCAAGATCACGAACACTACATCCATTTGATCGAAATATTACCTCAGTTCCTTGATCACACATTTGACTGACACTCAGTAGATTATGCTTTAAGCCATCAACATACATAACATTTCCAGCTTTGACCTTTTCTTTCAACTGAACCGAACCTTTACCTTTTATGAACACAGGGGTGTCATTTCCAAATGATACCTTCTTCTCCTTCTCTAAGGCACAATATGACTGAAGTTTTTCTTTATCACCCGTCATATGTTTTGAACATCCACTGTCGATGTACCATTGATTTTCCTGCCCTTCTGCATATAAGGCTATACCACATCTTTCTAGTTGCGGTTCTTTCATTCTCCATGTTTTGGCACTTGAGGCTTGCTCCTTCTGAGTTGTCTGCCGAAACCTGCTCCTGCATTCAGAATCTTCATGACCGAAATTGTTACAAATAGAACATTCTATTTCATTTTCAAGAGCAGAAAAGTTATTGTAGGTCCTTTTCATGATCCGAGTCATACTCCTTTGTTTTTGAGCTTCTCTAGTCATGATAGTTTTGTAGGCAACACACTGAGCTGCTTTGTGTCCAAAGTTATGACAAGAGAAACATTGGCCATTGAAGAAATTCCTGCGATTATCAAATCTACCAGCCAAATGATTGTAGTTTCTATTGATATCCATTCTTGAGGCAAATTGAGAAGGTTTTACCTATGGCTGGTTGTAGCTTCTGCTCATCCTTAAAGTAGATTTCCCCTGATTTACCTGGTAGTCTTTGTTCATTCTTGAGGTAAATTGTCCTTGATTTACCTGGTGAGCAGCATTGTGCCTTTGTTGTTGATTGTCAACCTTTTCACTTCTCCTTGCTGCATCAAGATAACTTTTGGAGGTGGATGGCTTCTGCACTTGAGATGATTCTTCATTATATCCCAGACCTGCCCTGATTAGTGAAGAACGCTGCACTTTGATAATCTCATCTAAAGTGTCAGATCCTTTAACAAATCTAAGATTAAGAGCTTTTGTTTTCTCAATCTCTTTTCTAAGTCCCACAATTTCACATTCTAACTTTTCATGATGTTTTTCCTTTTCAGCAAGTTGGAATTGTAGAGTATCTATGATCACATTCTTCTCTTCTAAACAAATTTTGAGTCTAGAAATCTCTTCATAAAGACCTTCTTCATCTATAGCATCCACAAAATCATCATCTTCAAAAGCCATTAAAAGTTTATAATTATAACCTTGTTCATCTTCATCACTATTTGAAAGTCCATCACTATCTTCATGAGTGTAATAGCTTTTCTTATTTACATTCTGTTTCTTGTTCCATCTAACAGGTTCCTTACCTTTGTCAAGCTTATCTTTATGAGGACACTTGGTAGCATAGTGACCGACTCTTCCACAAGCAAAGCATTTGAAAGGTAACTTACCTCTGAATCTTCCAGCACCTCGTTGAAGGTTCTTGACAAAATTTGATTCTTCCTGTTCTTCCGACATATGTCCTAACTCATAGTAATCTCCTTTGCCTGAAGCCTTGAATGCGGCTTCTCTCCTGTCTGATGGTCCTTCTTTCCTCATTTCGTAAGTAGTTAGAATTTCGTGCAGCTGTGACATGGTAAGGTTCTGTAGATTCTGTTTTTCTTCTATTGCAGAAACTTTTGATTCAAACTTAGAGGACAAAGATCTTAGAACCTTTTCAACCACAACAGCCTCTTTTATTTCTTCACCCAAGTTTTTCATACAATTAACAATCTCATCTATACATAGGAAATAGTTAGCCACACTTTCATCATTGTGCATTCTGAGATTTTCATACTGAATTCTGAGGGTTTGAAGTTTTGCTCATTTTACCTGTTCATCTCCTTCATAGCTCAGAACGATCTTGTCCCATATTTCTTTTGTGGTTTTATACTGCATAACCTTGACGAATTCTGATTGAGATAGACATCCTAATAGAGTATTGACAGCCTTTGCATTTGTTTCATATTGCTTCTTGCCAGCCGGATCTATAGGAGTTGCTGATGGAAAAGTGTACCCTGTATCTATGATATCCCAGACTTCTATACCAAGAGATTGAAGATAGGCTGTGACTCTTACCTTCCAATAGATGAGGTTGGCCCGATCAAAAATTGGTGGCCTAATCGATGCTTCTCTCTCGTAGTTGCTCTTGATGATAAATCTTCCTTCAAGTGATCAAGCTTCTTATGAAGGACCTGCTCTGATTCCAATTGTTGGAAATAATACTGAGAGGGGCGGTGAATTAGTATTATCAAGTCAATTATTTTCTTTTTCAAAACTAGATCATATACGCTACTTCAGTTAGTGAAAACCGCGTATATACGCAACTACAGATAAGGAAACCCGCATATACCATGCAAACTTATAATTTAATTTATCTTACAGATGTTGATCATTAATCTGTGTATCAGAATCAAATAAACAGTAACCAGAAACAGTGAAACAGAGCAGAAGAAAATCGCACACAAGAACACAAGATATAACGTGGAAACCCAATGTGGGTGAAAACCACCTGCTGTAATTCGTCTCTATCTTCTTTTAATTAGAAACTTATTTTTACAATGTTTCTGTACTGGTACAGTCTTTTACCAGTACGCAGGCTGCTACCTGCAGAGAGCTACAACCCTCTCTCGTTCTCCAGCTTCTCTTGGAAGGGAGCTACAACCCCCTTAGCTCTTGTACTAGCTGGGATACTAGTACGCAGGCTACTACCTGCAGAAGGCTACAACCTTCTCTTTACTTCCAGGGACCATGTTTCATAAATTTTCAGACTGGATCCATGAACATCAATCAATCATCAAGAATTTCTGCATCAAACAATCTCCTTTTCACCAATTAGAACTGAATCAAGTAGACACTTCTCTGACAGCTATACCCAGAACATAGTAACAGTAACCACACACCAAATTCTGAACCCAGAACACTACAACAATAAACAGAAGCAGCTAGAACACAACTCAAGAGATGTACGCTACTTCAATAACCAGAAACCTGCGTGCATACGCTTCTGTGTTTGGACCAACCTGCATATACGTTGTTTTTACTCACAGAACCAACGTGTATACGCGCCTTCACTTCACTGAACCTGCGTACAGATCTATAAAGGATAATTCACTCTTTCAAATATTCAGACATTAATTAACCCAGATTACCAGATTTATAGATCAAGCATGTGCCACATATAACGGATCAAAATCATACAAAGATACTATTATTCAAGCCTTAAGATTATGACCCATCAATAGAACTTATCCTTCTCTTTGCGCTCAGGTTCCTCCTTCATTCAGATCCAGATCTGCACCATAACCCAATCACCAATATTCCAGATCTAGCACTTTATCAGATATTCAATAATTCAGATGATATTTTTCAAATGATCTCCTTCCTCTTTTATAGTCTTAGGCCTTTCACAATACCATGGTCCAAAACCATAACAAAACAATACCATGGACCCAATACTTGGGATCAACACTTCTGACGAGATACCATGGCCCAAAACCATAGGTTCAAATACCAAGGACTAAATAACACGGACCAAAAATAAGTTCTCCCACTTGTACGCGCTTTTCCTTGCGTGAAAGTGCGTTTATACGCATACGCGACTTTGGAATGTCTAACCCACGTGTATACGCGGCTTCGTGAAGGTGAGCCTGCGTATATATCTTTTCCTTCATTCTGAGTGCCTGAACTGCGATCTGTCACCAGAGTGAGTTGCCATCAAGGACAACACCTGTGCCATAGCACCAAACCTGCGTCATAATGCCAACACTTGGCACATTTCCTCTTTAAGATGTTCGAAGGCCTTTGTTACTTCTGGAGTCCAAGAAAATGCATCTTTCTTCAATAATGTTGTTAGAGGTGCTGCTATTCTCCCATAATTCTTAACAAACTTGTGAGAACACCCTGTCAACCCGAGAAATCCTCGCAGATGCTTTATGGATGTGGGGATTTTCCATTCCTTAATGGCTTTAATTTTTCTAGGGTCTACCTTAACTCCTTCATGAGAAACAATATGACCCAGATATTCCACCTCTTGTACTCCAAAGAAACATTTGGATCTTTTTGAATATAATTGTTTCTCCTCCAATAGTTGTAGCACCCTGTCAACATGTTCAACATGATCCTTCCAAGACTTGTTGTAGATTAGTATATCATCAAAAAATACTAACACAAATTTTCTAAGGAAGGGTTTGAAAATGGAATTCATCAAACCTTGAAATGTAGAAGGTGCATTGGTAAGGCCAAAAGGCATGACCAAAAATTCATAATGACCCTCATGAGTTCTAAATGATGTTTTCAGAATGTCTTTAGTCTTCATTCTAATTTGATGATATCCTGAACGAAGATCCAACTTGGTGAAGTAAATTGATCCATTCAATTCATCCAGTAATTCATCAATGAAAGGAATGGGAAACTTATCTTTAATAGTGAGCTTGTTGAGCTCCCTATAATCCGAACACATGCGCCATGATCCATCCTTCTTGTGCACCAATACTACTGGAGCAGAGAAAGAACTTTGACTAGGTTGAATTATACCAGCCTCTAGCATTTTTGCAACCATACGTTCAATTTCACTCTTTTGGGCATAAGGATATCTGTACGGCCTGATGTTTGGAGGAACTTCCTAGATTCAGATGAATAGCATGATCATGGTCACGAATAGGTGGGAGACCTTTGGGAGTCTCAAATACCTTGGAATGATTGTCCAGGAATTTTTGGAGATCTGGAGAAATAGATGATTTCGATGTGGAAACATCTAGCGAACATAATTATGAAATTACACCTCTTTGTTCCCTTTTTAGAAGCTTTGTCATACCGTTAGAGCTGATTATCTTTCTCGGTTTCCTTGCAATACCCCTTAATTCAACTTCCTTTCCTTCTGCAGAAAATTTCATGAAAAGTTCTTGAAAATTAAAAGCTATTGTACCTAAGGATTGTAGCCATTGGACTCCTAGTAAAACATCAACACCTCCCATTGGAATGGAAAGCATTAGGCTACTCAATACACATTCTCCCATGGATAACTTGATATTATGGCACTTTCCAGAGAAATTTATCATTCCTCCACTTGCAACCATTACTTGACACTCTGATGTTGGATATAGGAAGCAATTCAATTCTTTTGCTATCTTACAATGAATAAAATTGTGGGTACTTCCTGAATCAATCAACACTATTACCTTTTTCCTTTTGATATGTCCTTCTATCTTGATAGTTTGAGGAGTGGTAATTCCAGCCAATGCATTACAAGATATGGTTGGATTCATTACTTCTTTATCTAGGGTTTGTTCCTGGAGTATATCCTCTTCTTTTGACATTTCTTGTTCCTTTTCTTCCTCCTCTTCACAATCTATGTAGAATAATTTCTTCTCGGCACACTTATGAACTTTAGTGTATTTTTTATCACAACTGTAACAAAGCCCTTTTGCTCTTTTTTCTTCCAATTATTGTGGTGTCAACTTTATAGGTTATGGAAGGCTAGGGGCAACAACATTTCCATCTTTATAGTTGTGAGTGGTAGGCTTCCTGGTTGCCATAATTTTGCTTTCCATTTTTCTTGCTAACCTGAATGCCTTCTCCAATGAATCAGGTTCCCAAAGGCAAACCTCATGTTGGATATTATCCTTTAAAGTCCCTATGAACACATCAATCCTATGCTCTTCTAGAATATATTTTACCCTTATGTTGAATTTTTGGAAGTCCTCAATGTGATCCATCATTAAACCCTTTTGTTTGAGACTTATCAGTTGGCTAAAAAAAGTGTTGCTTTTTGTATCCTCATAATGTGCTATCAATTCTTCCGTAAAAATTGCCCAAGTGACAATTTGTTTACGAGAGCAAAGCCATTGATACCATATAAACTGATTTGGTTCCAAATATAAAGTGGCAATACGTACCTTTTGTGTGTTTTGCACATTATTGAGATCGAAAAATTGCTCCATCTGTAGTATCCATGTTGTGGGATCCTTGCCATCAAACTTCCTCATATCGATTTTTGGAATATGGTGGTTCTTAGATCCAACATTAGAGTCTATGAAATCATGATTAACATTTATTTTTTTCTCATCACAAGTTTCCTTTACTACCCTTTCACCATTAGTAAGTATTTCTTGTAGAAAATTTGTCAAATCTGTCTTCAAATCTGCCATGCCTGTCTTCAAATCTGTCTTCAAATCTATCTTCAAATCATCCATCTTAGCTTCCATGTCATTCATCTTAGCTTCTACATCTTTCTTTAAACCATCCATCTTAGATTCTGTTACTTTTTGTGCGAGTGACATTTGTTGCACTTGGTCTCGTAATTTTGATATATCATGTTGCATTTCTTCCTCTTCTTCATAAGTCATGCTAGATCTTTCAGGTTGCTTACTAGGTGTTTGCATTTTCTTTCCTCGGGGCATCAGTTACCAATAATAATGCTATACTATGCCCTTTGAATTCCTTCAAAATAATTTTTCAAACCAAGCTTAAGCAAAAATTTAAAAAAATCTACACACCTTTTTTCACTTTGTAGGAGCTCGATATTGCCTCTGATTTATCTCTATAATTTCAGATATTCCAGTTCTAAAATTGTGACCTAGGGTAACCCTCTATGTCCTCTTTCCAATTTCACGAGTCTGATCGAATTTAGATTCTCCAAGAAAGAGTTATGCACAATCTCCCAAGATGACTTGATTATATACCTTTTCAGAAGAGCGAACTTGTATGAAGTGCCACGTGTCACTGTTTCGACCTTAGGATCTGAAAACTATACACATGAAACTAAAGTTTGTCCTCTTTCTGTAACTTCTTATGAAATTTAAATCTGATTCTCAAAACAAAAGTTATGACTATTTTCCCCAGGACACCTGTTTGGAATGTAATTCAGGAGTCTGCAAAAAGACCGACTTCCTCAGATCATATCTACGTAAATATTGCGCGAAAAGATTTGAAATTTGGACCAGAGGTTTTGCGTGATTTCTTCTCAAATGGGTTTTCATTCTAGCATCTAGAACGTTATAGGAAAAAAGCTATAGTGAAAATTCCACGATGACCTGTTTGGAGCAGCGAAACCCTAGAATTCAAAGCTCTGATACCAAATGTTATGAAACCAGCTCACAAAAAGATAGAAAAGATAGATTAACGCCTTAGAATTTAGCCTCTTCGAAGGGGAAACCTCCTTTACATTACATAAATGAACAATTCTTGGATGATTCAAATGACAAAACCTCCTTTCTATATATAGGAGTCTAAGGAGTCACAATATAACCAAGCCAACCTAACAATAATAATATAAAGGCACAAAAATAACAATAGAGGGATTCTATGGGGCATAGTAATAACAATATGGGGACAATAGGGGCACAACAATATTAATAAGGGATACAACTACAACAGTAATGGGGTAATCACTAGTATTATAGGGACCTAACACATTAAAAGACACTTCATTTAATATTCGATAACAACTATTTAATTTAGAAATGTGAGATGATTAATGCACATAGTATTTAGGAACTGCAAACACCAAGATTCATTGTTTCTACTTTGATATAGTTTTTAAACAATTAAAGCCTTCGAATTGGGTTTCCATGTATATTAGGTTATGTTGATGTGGACTTGTTTTATTGGATATTGGGATGAAAATTTCCCTTCGTGCCCTTATTTTCCTGCACAAACACTCTCTTCGGCGCAATCTTTATTCAACACACTAATGACTCCTTACACATGTTCTCCCGCACATACCCCCTTTTCTGCACACCCTTCCTTCTGCACACACTAATGGCTCCATACACTTGTTCTCCCACACATCTCAATCTGTAAAGTTTAAAATAAAAAAGAAGCAAATGCACTAGGACTCCCTTCAATATCAATGTTTGTTAGGATATTCTGACACATAGGAAATAGTTAAGTATAATTTGGTCTAGTGTAGAGTTAGGTAAAATGTGTTTCTTGACTATGTACTTTTGTAACTTACAATCCAACGGTCACGATATGTTCTAGACATGAAGTGATCCGACGTTTCATTCTCTCCTTGGTATTATCGACACTTGATCTGTGGCTTAACACCTGATTGGTCCATGATCTCTATTTAAAGAGCATGGAGGGTCATTTGTAGGGTGACCATTCATGAGAGAATCTTATGTAAATTTTCATTTTATTAATAAATTTCCTGAAGTGGCTACGTTGGCTCAAGCCGTGGATTGTTTCTCTTTTTGAGGGTTTTAACCACGTCAAGAATATTGGTGTATTGATCTATGATCTGTTTGTGAGCAATGTCCTCTGGTGTTCTATTTGAGAAACTTACCCTGTAAATTCCTACATGGTATCAGAGCTATTTGAGGGCCGCATCCGTTGCTGATCCAAATCCGAAGCTGGTACAACTGCATTCGACTGTCATGTACTAGATATACTGTTTCTGACCGCTTTCGGGCCGAGAGGACTACTCTATTGTGTTAGGAGCATCTGTTCGAGTGAGGAACTCCTTTGGTTTCATGTGAAAAGGTTTCTGGTAGCCCTAGCTACGTCATTTTTAAGATCTTGAGGTATACAGTCTTTATTTGCAGTTTTAGTTATTCATCTCTTTGTTTATTTCGGTTTATTTAGCTCTCTGTTTTTTTTATTACTGGATCTATACCTTTCATTTCTATGTATGCTCTTTTCCCTATGAATTTGTGCGATCTAGGCAAATCAGAAACAAAAAGGAACGATTTTCTCATGTGTATGCTCTTTTCTATCGCGCCTTAGTGTGATCTTGGAAAATCAGAAACATTGAGGAAAATATTTAGGTTCTGGCGAAAGCTAACTTCAAGCCATAAGATTTGGTTTTTTTTGTATGTCCGTGTTGGGTTACGTCATTCTTTTTTGTACGCAAAAAGAGCTTTTTCAAGTAAGCACACACTTGAAAGCTTCAGTGACTAAAAAAAACCCTCCCTTCCTCTTTTCCAAAAATTACTAACCTTTTAAGCTAGCTCACTTGGTCCAAAGTTACTTTATGAGAATAGAGGTCTTCAATTCAAGTCTTTCTTTTTGTTGAATTACTTTTTCAAAAAACACATGTAACTTATGTTTTAAAGTTACTATAGTAAAAGTGTTCTCACCCATTATAAAAACTGAGTCACTTATAATTCTAAAGTCTCTTTATCTTTTATTTCAGTTACAATTTAGTGGGTAGCTCATAAAGTACCATTATAAAAGTGACTTTCACTTATTTATAAAAGTGGGTCACATAATTTTTTTTAAAGTGAGCTAATTAGATTAAGTTTGGAAATGGGGTTGGGGGGGGGAGGGGATTTAAAAGAAATATATATAACATTATCATTCACTTCTGCACATTCACGCACTTCGTTGGCATCTTCAACAACTTTTCTTCAAAAATCCATAACTTCTTTATCTGGAAGCCGTTTTCAGAGCCGTTTTTTTTAATCAGCCTAATTTTTCGAGATCTTTCCATTGAAACACTTAGTTTCAGCATCTAGAACTTCAATTTTTGTTAAAATGGAAAGTTCATGCCAAGTTTTTCTTGACAGCACCAACTACTTTCAATGGTGTTCCTACATTGTGGATTAATTAGAAGTAAAGGTCTTTATAGAATAGCCTAAGGCCAAGAAACTAAACCTAAATATGAAGATAAGGTAGCCAAATGGGAAAATAGGCAAGATCAAGCACGTGGGTTGATAGGGATGCCTATTTTTTCAAACCTTAGATTCCATATTGCAGAACTTGATACCCCTAATGAAGCAATGAAACAGCTCACTAAAGTTTTTGGAATTAAAAATGAAATTAGAGTCCATCAACTCGAAAATGAGTTGCTTACGTTGGACCCCAATAATTTTCCTTCCATTGAAGATTTTTTGTCCAAGTTCAAGACCCTTAGACTTCTCTTGGAAGGTGTTAAGGTTAAGAAAGAAGATGGTAACCTTATCTATTCCATTCTTACTAAGTTGGGACTAGCCTACTCTGTGTTTGTTTCCACCTTAAATTCTACTAGAGAAGTCTTTATTTCTCAAGGACAAGACTACAAGTCCCCCTCTTTTGATGTCTTTTGTGATTCTTTAATAAGAGAATAAGAAAATCTCTTACATATTGGTATTCTTAACCTTGGAAACTCTTATAAGAAAGCCTTATCCGCCCAACAACAACCAAATTCAAAGAATCCTAAGAAGCAGTATCCTAAAAAGAATGGTCCTAAACCAAACAAGGGTCCTAAGCAATTTCAGTCTCAAAAGGAAAAATGATTTCAACAAAATGATTAGGAAAATAAATACAAAGGGAAGAAGACTGATAGACATTGCCACTTTTGTAATCGAGACGGCCACTTAGAATCCAAATTCATTAAGAAGATGGAAGCCTTGGAAGCAGCAATGAAGAAGCATAACATCCATTTGGATCAATCTTCAACTTCAACTTCATCTTCAGGAATAACACTTTCTGCATGTGGTTGTCAAGCATCTTGGTCTAGTTATGCACTAAATGTATATTCTTCTTCTCATTCTCATGAGTGGCTCATTGATTTTGGAGCTTCTCATCACATGGCAAAAACCAAAGCCATGTTTTCTTCTTTAAATGATTGTAACATAAAAAATATATATGTTGGTGATGATAGATCTCTTAGTGTTGTAGGGACTGGAACTATTCATCCAGACAATGGTCAATTTAATGATGTATTATGTGTTCCAACCTTATCCTGCAACCTTCTATCTGTATATCAGATAACTCATTCAGGTGAAAGTAAAACCGTTGAATTTTCAGCTCACGATGTTGTAATTAAGGACCTAAGAGATCCTGAACAGATTTTAGCTACTGGCATTGCTCATGATTCTACAAGGTTGTAAAAGTTTAACAACTTTGGGTCATCAACTCTTCCCTCAGTATTTGTTTCTCATAATGATGAAGTGAGTAAACTTTGGCATGAGCAATTTGGTCACTTAAACTATCGCTCCCTTCAAAATCTATGTAAAAAAAATATGGTGACAGGTATTCCTATGGTGTCTTGCAGAGATGGTATTTGTTCCGGATGTGTACTCGGAAAACATCATCGAGATAGTTTTGAAAAACATGCCTCTTGTCACACCTCAACCCCATTACAGCTTGTGCATAGTGATTTATGTAGTCCACTTTCAGTTGTTTCATTCTCTGGCCACAAGTATTTCTTAACTTTCATTGATGATTTCTCCAGACGCACTTGGGTATACTTCTTAAAACTCAAGAGTGAAGTATTTAACAAGTTCTTTGTTGACACCTAATCATAGGGATTGGGTGAACAACTGTAAATAGTGTAAATAAATAATAGAGAAAATGGAGAGTCATCGAGATATGAAACTCAACAATCACTCCCTCTTGTATATAATAATGAACAACCTATATGAATAATACAATCTCATTTTGAGGAGTTACCTCCTGGCCTGACATGGTATCAGAGCCAACTCTATTTTTGGCATTACAATTTTCCCTTGTAACTCCATCCTACCTATGTTCTGGCTATTTTGCAGAACTGACACCTTTATCATGCTCCTGAGGCCTAAACCCACCTTACCTACACTATCATATGCATTTTCTATTCCTACCTAAACGACTCGTCTCTCCACTCTCCCCACGAAATATCATCGAACTTGCAGCTGAGCCGCACCACATGCCAACCCTGACTTGTGAGTTAATACGCAATCCCAAACGAGACCATTGGCATACCTCTACACATTGGCCATTGTTTCCAAAGCCACTCCTTTTTTGTGGTCCGCTCTCATTGTGGCATTGAGCCATCGTTTGAGCCAATTCAAGGCATCAAGCCCATAGCTACAAGTAGTTTTTCACAAGCTTTTCGGCACTCATACCACTCCACCATTGAAAGTAGAGACCTGTTAAGCCCCTACTAGTCATGTGGAAACCAAGTATTGAATTCCATTTTTTTAAAATGAAATATCGGTCCACCGATACCACCACTTTCATGCTCTGCAGCTCCGATACATTATACCACCTCCGTCGCTTCGGTGTTTGAATTCAAAACCCTTACTAAAAACCTCTACTCGATCTTTACGTTAATCACATTCTTGATCTCCTCTTCTATAAACTTGGGAAAAATGACCTTAAGCACGCCATTCTTCATCTGCACTTTGATTTGATCCATCTTGTACACGTTTGGGGGAAGTTCGATGTGGCTATTGTATTTTTGTTTACTGCCATCCAATTCTGCGTCTGAGAGGGATTCCCCTTTTATCACTAGGGCATTTTCCTCGGTATAAACCTTGACTTCTTCCTTCCATAGGCCCGACATGTCAACCTACAGATGCAGAGCTTCATTATCTTCAACAGCTTCCCACGATGAATTTTTGATTGGGGCATTAATTTAATTCTTGGAGTGTTCCTTTGGAAGTCAGTATTTTCCAAAGAAGAGTTGTATGCATTTTTTTCCTATCTGCACAACTTGTTGTAGATCATGGATTTTGAAGTATGATAGCGGTAGAACAGTACCTTGAGAGCTAGTATTTGCCATCAAATATACCTCTGCCATATATATATCATAATTAAATTTCTTTACCATCAGGAGTAAAATTTTGCAGCAAAAGTATATTTTTTTGACAGTTCACAATTTTTTTAAAAATGCACTCATTAATATCTATTGTTGGAGTGGTCCTCAATGGGAAGGAAAATTATCCTGAGTGGTCTCAGAAAATCAAACACACTCTCATTTTTAAGGATTTGTGGAAAGGAGCGTGTGTTGGAGACGTAGACAAAGAGCCAGAACAACCTACCTTAGACAAGGAATTTTCCATTTGGTAAAATAAGAACAGCAAGGCTTATGCATTGATTGAAGCATCAGTAAATGAAGAGGTGAGTCACCATATTTCACCATTTTCAAATGCTTTCAAAGCCTTATAAAAACTGAAGAAACTCTATGACTCACACTCTGCACTTGAAGTTGTTCAACTCATGATTAAATTATTCAGCCTTGAATTACAAAATTATGACCCTCTTGCTCTTGCATCAAAAGTAAAATCTATTATGCATGATATCAAAGTCACTAATGTTGTGTTGGGTGTGGAGCCTGATTATCTTATGTATTCAAAGATATCGCCGCATTGGACCCGAGTTCGAAATGGGGTGGCAACACCGCCTGTAAAATATTCGTTGCATGGGGGGTCCAAGGGGGGTGGCTGCGACCTTTTGGGAGCCCCCCCCCTAGCGGGGGGATCGGGAGCAGTGCCCCCGAAGCTAAGAATAGATATAAAATTTCCTTGTAAAATTTTGTAATTTCGTAGTCAATTTGGGCCGTTCATTAGGCAGAGATCTGATGGTAGAAGTTATGTTTAATTTAGGGTTTTTTGCCCTAGAAGGCAACCCCTCGCTATATATGAGGGAATTGTATTGCGTCTATGTATATATGTATTCTGAGAGAGGAAGAGAGAGGAGATTAAGAGCAAAGAGGGACTTATAGCGGATCTGCTATAGGTTGTATCTCTTCAGTTTGCTGGATAATATAAAAAGAAGGATTGGATGTTTCTTCGTGGACATAGCCCAAACTGGGTGAACCATGTATATCTGTGTCTCTCTTGTTTTATGCATTTTTTGTGTTTATATTTCTGCAATATTTTATTAGCTCCATTGCTCTGTAATATATAATTTTCTAACATGTTGAACTAGATATTCCTCTGATAGCTTTTCTCAAGGCTCTTTATCCCACTTAATCAAACTATATTGAATCATTGCAAGCAAATGGAAACCTCAAAGATATTACCTTTGACTCCCTTGTGAAAAAATGCGCTGAAAGGGAGAAATTTTTTAGGAAGAAGACAACTCCTCAGTCTTCTGAAGAGGTTGTGTGTCTTGCACATAGAGAGAATAATCTTGCTCAAGATTCTTCCAGAGGAAGAGGTGGTCGAAGAGGAAGAGGAAGAAATTTCAGAGGCAGGAGGGTGGGGCAGATACTCTCAAGGAGAAAACTCAGATTTGCATTGCATACGTTGCAAAAGAGATGGATCACATGATGCATCCACATGCAAGTTGCCTTGGGATAGAATTGAGCAGGAAAGAAACCAACCCAAAGGTAAAACTAATGACAAAGAGTAAGGTAAAGCACCTGAATCCTCTCACTGTGTTGTGGCACACTGTAATATTGGAGTAAATGAAGACTTATTTAATGCTTCACTTGCTTCTTGTAAAAATGATTGGTTTGATTCAGGAGCAACTCGCCACATTACTTTTAGAAGAGAATATTTTGAAGAATTTACTGACAATGTTGATGGAGTAGTATACTTTGCAGACAAATCAAAACTCAAGCCATTAGGCTTGGCACAATTAGGTTTAAATTTCGTGGTCTTCCAGACTTTCTTCTGCATCATGTTTTATATCTCCCACAGTTGAGGAGAAACTTGTTGTCCTTGGTCCACATCCGCCAACAATGACACTCATATGTTTGATGGCAAGGTTGAGGTGAGACTTCAGACCACTCACTTGTCATGTCGGGGATAGAAGAAGAAAGGTCTCTCAAGATGCAGGGTACCTCTGCTCGTGCACAAAATTTCTCATACAATTCTCATTATGAAGAGGGTACATTTCCATCAAGTTTATTATGGCATGCTAGATTTTGACACTTGAACTATGACAACCTCCTCTTGTTGAAGAAAATTGGTGTTATTGGTTTGCCTACAATTCCTAGGAAACTTAAGCAACATGATGCTTGCATTCTAGGAAAGCATAGCAAACAATATTTTCATGATTCACATTCTAGAGCACATAGAAAAATTGAACTCATTCATTCAGATTTATGTGGTCCAATGCCTATTCCTTCTACAAACGGAAATAAATAT
The DNA here is from genome assembly GCA_031772625.1 of Pinus tabuliformis. Taxonomy (NCBI): domain Eukaryota; kingdom Viridiplantae; phylum Streptophyta; class Pinopsida; order Pinales; family Pinaceae; genus Pinus; species Pinus tabuliformis. The sequence continues at coordinate 1,125,567,874 of CM062813.1, read as the reverse complement.
ATGATGACATTTATTGATGACTACACTAGAATGTGTTGGGTTTATTTATTGAAGAACAAATCTGATGCTTTTCAAACATTCAAGAACTTTCATATATGGATTGAAAATGATGCAAACCTCATATTGGCTCTATTCGCACTAATAATGGAAAAGAATACACTTCAAATGAATTTGAAAACTATCTTCGCCAACATGGAATCAAGTATCAAACAGCTGTGCCTTATCATCCCCAACAGAACAGAGTAGCTGAAAGAATGAATAGGAAAATCTTAAATATGGTGCGCTCCATGATGTTTTTCAAGAATGTAAAATTGATATTTTGGGATGATGCATTTCTATGTGTTGTATATGTAAAGAATATATGTCCATCTAATGCTATTAGAAATAGGACTCCTTATGAAATGTGGTATGGGCACATTCCTTCGGTAAAGCATCTCAGGGTCTTTGGTTCCACATGTTATGCCTTGATACCAAAGGTACATAGAAACAAACTTGGTGCAAGAAGTCGTAAGTGTATCTTCCTGGGGTATTCAAACACCTCCAAAGCATATCATCTCTATGATGAATTCAATAAAAAGTTTTTTGTATCTAGAGATGTAATCTTTCTTGAATCATCCAAAACTAACAATGTTGTTGAGCGGCAACTTGATCGCTTGGATAGATTCGCAAATGAAAAATAATTTCAAGAATTTGATAATCAGATTCCACATCTTGAAGGGAGGATTCCTATACTAGATCAACCTATGGAATCTTCTTTTGAAGCACTCTCTTCCCCGCATGAAACTCCAACAACGGATGATACTTTGAGTGATGTGATTGATAGAATTGGGAGACTCAATCTTGATTTAGTCCTGACTCAATCTTGATTCAATCCCAACTCAATCATTGGAGCAGTCTGGACCATCTCAGAAAGGTCCCCCAAAGTGGCTGACAAAGACACTTGAAAGTGTTCATCCTGATGAGGTTGGAAATACAGGAACTAGAAATTCAACCCGACAAAATGGAGGTGTTGTAGATGACTCTGATTCACTTGTTGATATGGACACTTCTTATGATTGTGAATTGAATTTGTCTACAGATTTTGAACCAAATTCCTTCAAAGAAGTTGCTTCTCATGATGAATGGAAAGAAGCGATGCAAAAGGAGTATGATGCCTTGATAAAGAAAGGCACATAGAAGCTGGTTGATCCTCCATTGGGAACCAAACCAATTGGCTGTAAGTGGGTCTACAAGAACAAGTATAAAGTTGATGGTTCACTTGACAAGCACAACGTTAGGCTTGTGGAAATAGGTATTGCACAGAAGGAAGGGGTCAATTATGAGGAGACTTTTGCCCCCATAGCGAAATGGGCTACCATCCAGACACTCTTTGCCCTAGGAGCCCAAACTGGTTGGAAAGTCCATCAAATGGATGTAAAAATTGCTTTCTTGAATGGAGATCTAAAAGAGAATGTTTTATGTCCCTGCCTGAAATATTTTCTGTGAAAGGACATGAACATAAAGTATGAAAACTTGTGAATTCCTTGTATGGCCTCAAACAAGCACCACCATCCTAGTATGAAAAACTAACTGAGCATCTTCTGAAACTCAATTTCAAACATTATGATCTTGATGATGCAAATTTGTTTGTCAAGAAAGTTGGAAAAATAGTTGTATATCTTGTGGTATATGTAGATGATCTTTTGATGACAGGGAACAATGACAGCTACATTGCATCCATAAGGAAGGGATTGAGGAAAGGTTTTGAAATGACTAATTTGGGCTATGTTCATTACTATCTTGGTATTGAAGTAACTCAACATCTGAAGTCCATATTCCTTTCTCAAAAGAAGTACATTAGAGATCTGTTGAACAAGTTTGGCATGGCGGATTGCAATCCTTTGACTACTCCTATGGAACAAAACTTAAAGCTCACATCCATTGAAGGAAAAGAATTTGAGGATGCAACAAAGTATAGACAGCTTGTAGGAATTCTCAACTACTTGACTACTACCAGACCATACATTTCATTTGCTATTGGAATCCTCTCTAGCTTTGTGCAAAAGCCTTGTGAGGGAGATTGGTATGCTGCAAAAAGAGTTCTAAAGTACTTGAAGGGAACTCAAGACTTTGGACTCAAGTATACACAGGTGGGTGACTTCAGCTTGTTTGGATACTCTGATTCAGATTTCGATGGAGACAAAGAAACTGGGATATCTACTTCATGTTATGCTATGAGTCTTGGATCATGAGCTGTCTTCTCGAGATCACGCAAATAATCAATTCCAGTAGATTCCACAATAGAGACAGAATATGTGGCAACAACTAAGGTAACAAAAGAAATTGTGTGGCTAGCCAAGAACCCAAAGTTCCATGTTCGAATGAAGCACATCAATACAAAATATCATCTAATTCAACATCATGTTGAGGCCAAAACAATCCATCTTCGCCATTGTTACACTAATGAGAAGATTGCAGACATCTTCACCAAAGCACTTGGAAGAGAAAATCTTAAAAGATTCAGAACGATGCTTGGACTCACCAACATCCCTTCAGATTAAGGGGGGGAATGTTGACACCTAATCATAGGGATTGGGTGAACAACTACAAATAGTGTAAATAAATAATAGAGAAAATGAAGAGTCATCAAGAGATGAAACTCAACAGTCACGCCCTCTTGTATATAATAATGAACAACCTAAATGAATAATACAATCTCATTTTGAGGAGTTACCTCCTAGCCTGACATTCTTAGCCTTTAAGGCCTTTGTTGAAAAACAATCTAGACATCAAATTCTTAAGCTAAGATCTGATAATAGCAGAGAATATGTTAACAACAAATTCATCAACTTTTTCACTGAGCATGGAATTCAAATGCAACATATTGTTCCATATACTCCACAAAAAAATGGTGTAGCTGAAAGGAAGAATCACACCTTAAAGGAAATGGCTAATTGTTTGCTTCAATCTAAAGGACTTAGTCTTAGTTTTTGGGCAGAAGCAATTAATTGTGCAAATTATATAGTAAATCACACTCCTACTAAGGTTTTAAAGAATATCACTCCAGAAGAAGCATGGAGCTCAATTAAACCAGATGTAAGTGACTTTCGTGTTTTTGGAAGTGAAGCATGGGCCCATATTCCCGATGAGAAACACAAAGTCTTAGAACCTAAGAGTGAAAAATGTATTTTTGTTGGATATTTTGAATATGTCAAAGGATATATATTTTTTTCATATTTTGAATATGTCAAAGGATATATATTTTTTTCACCTAAGTCCAAAAATATTATCATTAGAAGAGATGTAAAGTTCGCTGAAAATATATCGGCCTATGATCCTAGTTCAGCGGATGCGCCACCTCTCTCTATCCCTTCTACTTCTGAAAATATTTCTTCTTCAGATGATGACAATCCTCCCCCACCTTCTCAGGATCCTCCTTCAGCTCCTCAACTTCCAAAATGGATCTGTGCTACTTGGGATGCAATAGGTGCTCTTGCAGGTGATCCTATAGATCAATGACGTACACGTTCTCAGTTTGATAGAGCTTCTTCTTTATTGGCTCAAGCTTTAGCAATTTGTGATCCTGAAACCTTTGCAAAAGCTTTAGGCCATCCAAATTGGGATGCATCTATGAATGAAGAATATCGTTCATTATTGGCAAATGATATATTGGATCTTGTTCCTCTTCCAAAGGGACGAAGACTTCTTAGATGCAAATGGGTTTACAGAACCAAGTTTGGACCAGATGAAAAATTGATAAACATAAAGCTCGTCTTGTTGCTAAGGTTTTTTCACAAGTTGAAGGCATTGACTATATTGAAACCTTCTCCCCTGTTTCCAAAATGAACTCTATTTGCCTTGTTCTTTCCCTTGCTACCCCTTTCAAATGGGAATTCCATCAGATGGATGTTAAAGCTGCCTTCTTGCTTGGGGACTTGCATGAAGAAATCTATATGGAACAACCTCCTGGCTTCATAAAAACAAACTCCAGCCTTGTATGTCGCCTTAAGAAATCCCTTTATGGTCTCAAGCAAGCCCCTCGGCTTGGTATGCCAAAATGGATAACTTTCTTTTAGATACTAGCTTTTCTAGGTCTCATTCTGACAATACTATCTACACCAAGAAAGTGGGTATGTTTCTTATCATTCTTTTTCTTTATGTTGATGATCTTATCCTTACTGGTAGTGATCCCAACCTTATAAACCATGTGAAGTCTAGCCTTGAAAAGAGGTTTGAAATGACAAACTTAGGACACTTGCATTATTTTCTTGGTCTTCAAGTCTTGCAATCCAAGGAAGGTATTTCCCTTTCCTAGTCCAAGTATGCTTGTGACCTTCTACGCCACTTTCACATGGAAGAATGTAAGCCAACCCCTTCTCCCTTTTAGTCTGGAGAAAATATTTCAGTCACTTGTACTTCCCATGAGGTTGATGCCACTTTATACCGTCATCTTGTTGGAAAACTTTTGTATATGACCCATACTCATCCTAACCTTTCCTTTGTTGTTGGCCTTATTGCTAGGTTTATGCAAAACCCACATGAAAGTCATTGGAAATAAGATAAAATAATACTTCATTATGTTCGAGGTACAGTTCAGTTTGGGGTTCATTACAGTGGAGAAGCATCTCCTCTATTTGTTGGTTTTACTGATTCCGATTGGGCTGGTGACCCTGATGATCAAAATTTTACTGCAGGTTATGTCTTCACTCTTGGTTATGGACCTATTACATGGGCTTGCAAGAAACAAAGTGTCATTTCTCTTTCTTCAGTAGAAGCAGAGTATCATGGCACCATAGAAGCTAGCAAGGAAGCCCTGTCGCTTCATCAGATCCTATCATAGTTTGGCTTTCAGCAGCGGCATCCGACTACACTTTGGTGTGATAATAAAAGTTTCATTCAACTATGCAAAGATCTAGTCTAACATCAGCGCAACAAACACATTTAAATACACATGCACTTCATTAGAAAGCTCATTCATGACCATGTTATTGAAGTGAAATATTGTTCAACTAATGATCAAGTTGCATACATCTCTACAAAGGCTCTCACAAAGGCGAAGCTTACTAAACTTCGACTTATGTTTGGAGTTCAGGAAGTTGTCACTAAGGGGGGATAGGTTCTAACGCCTCCTTCCTTCTCTTATTGTGTCATATTAGTACATCCTTCAATCATATCCCAAGTTGTTGTTAAGGGGGGATGTTAGGATATTCTAACACATAGGAAATAGTTAAGTATAACTTGGTCTAGTGTAGAGTTAGGTAAAGTGTGTTTCTTTACTATCTACTTTTGTAATTTACAATCTGACAGTCACGATGTGTTCTAGACATGAAGTGATACGATGGTTCATTCTCTCCTCGGTATTACCGACACTTGATCCGTGGCTTAACACCTGATTGGTCCATGATCTCTATTTAAAGAGGATGGAGGGTCATTTGTAGGGTGACTGTTCATGAGAGAATATTATGTAAATTTTGATTATTTTATTAATAAATTGCCTGAAGTGGCCGCGTTGGCTCAGGCCGTGGACTGTTTCCCTCTTTGAGGGTTTTAACCACATCAAGAATACTGGTGTATTGATCTATGATCTGTTTGTGAGTGGTGTCCTCTGGTGTTCTGTCTAAGGAAATTACCCTATAAATTCCTACAATGTCCATATTTATCCTTCCACAACTCCACATGCATTCCCCACCACACGAATCTTCTAATCAAATATATTAAATTTTTAACTTTACCATCGCTTGCACTTCTGCATTCTACATAATCAAAGAGGTAGGTGTGTTGTAGATGTGTGTAGGATGGAGAAAGTTTATGTTTCTTGTCCCAAACACCCGTTCCCCTGCACAACACTTCTTTCTCATACACATTACAAAGACCCTTCATTTAATATTGGATAATAATAATTTAATTGACAAATGTCAAATAAAAGATGCACTTAGCTGAGCTTATTTCATATAATTATTCAACACCCTTCCCGAACCTCTTTATTATGTAAGCAACATGCAACCCCATCAGTCTTGGCATCACTAGGAAAGGAACTGGTAGTGTTAGTGTCACAACACTCACCGACGAAATGACCACTTAGAAAACTTCCAATTTTTTAGTTTAAAATGATTTATCTGACAATTACCGAAAATAAAAACTCCTCCACTAGCATAATTATGTCACATCAAGGATTGATGAACCAATAGAAACATTAGAAATAATATTTCCATAATTTAGAAAATTATATTTGAATTTACTGAAAAATAGGAATATTTAGCATTTTCCTGAAACTTTGGTTGAAATTGCAAAACCTCGGCAAAAGAATCAAAAGTCAACATGTTGGGGGTGTTATATTCTTTCCATGACTAGCCCCACACGTGAGGGGGTTATAGGGGGGGCGATAGCCCCCTATTCATTGCGTGGACCTACCTATGGTTTTGTGCGTGGTTTTCACACATGGTTTTGGGCATGATGGTTTTATACCCATGGTATTTTGTAGATCTGGTCAAGAGAACGATGATTATGATCTAATCTAGGGTTAATGGATTGGGGTTTATGGATGCTTCGACATGTATATATATGTATTGTAACATTAAAACGAATATAATGAAAAATCAATCTGGTAGTCCCGATTTTTGGATTCATGGGAAAATATTTGTGTATATTCGTTCTATGTTTTATTCTCTAGCCATTGTTTATTTTATGTTTTTAGAATCCATATGCAGGTAATTTATATAAGGGGTTAAAAACTACATTTAGTATCAGAGATGGTTTGGCTTCAAGGGGATGACTTTGCTGCTGAGGGGTTTTGCTCGGGTCTGTGGTAGACCCTGTTCAGTGGGAGATCTATGGGATCGATTCTTGTGGTGAAAGAATATGGTGAGCAATGGAAAGATACAGATCGATACATTTAATGTTCAGAGTTTAGGGTTATGGAAACTCAAGATCGAGGATCTAATGGTGGATAAAGATCAGTGGATCACAGTATATCTGGGTACTAAACCAACAACAATGTCCGATGAAGACTGGAAGAAGTTGGATCAGAAGGCAAAGTGTACAATACAATTGTGTATCTCAGATTCAGTATTGTTGAATGTATTAGGGGAAGCTTAAACGAAGGCTTTGTGGTGCAAGTTAGGGACTTTGTACCAATCCAAGTCTCTGGTGAATAAATTGTTCCTATGGAAAAAGTTGCATAACCTAAGGATGAAGGATGCAGACTTAGTGACAGAGCATATGAACGCATTTAATACTGTGGTAAGCCAGTTGTTATATGTTGATATAAAAATTTTAGATGAAGATAAGTGCATCACTTCATTATGTTCTCTACGAGATTCGTGGGATAGTCTGGTTTTTGCAATAGGTAGGAATGCAATTGTCTTGCAGTTTGATGAAATAGTCTCATTCTTGCTGTCGGAGGAGATGAGACGAAAAAATATGGAGGGTAAGAATGGTGATGCCCTTTTTGTATGAGGATGGTCCCATAACAGAAACAAAATAAAATCCTCGAGTGGGAGATCTAAATCTAGAGGGAGATTTAAATCTCCAGGAAAACCTATAAAGGTGTGCTGGAAATGCGGAAAGGAAGGGCACTTCAAAAAGAACTGTAGATCTAAAGCTCCTAATAAAGGAAAGGGCTCTGATGATGTGCCTTCTGTAGAGGCAAAAACCACCTCAGATGAAGGTGGGGATGTGTACTTAGCTTCTTCTTCAAGTACACATGTAGATCATGAGGCATGGTTGATTGACTCAGGTGCATCATTTCACTTCACTCCCCACAGGGAGTGGTTCTACGAATATGATAAATATGATGGTGGTGATGTCTTCTTAGGGGATGACAGGAAGGATAGAATTGTTGGCCGCAAAAAATTAAAGTTGAATTTTCAAGGTGGAAGGATTAGAACACATCTGAGTGTTCTACATATTCCTACATTGACCAGAAATCTGATTTTTGTAAGCAAGCTAGATGATGCAGGTGTAAAAACAGTGTTCGAGAAAGATACCTGCAAGATGGTTCGGGGAGCACTGGTATTGATATGAGGAGTTAGGATTGGAACTCTGTACAAGCTTCAGGGTAACACTCTTATTGATGGGTGCAATAATTCTATATTTCCTGAAAGTGGAGTAGAAAATCTAGAGGTCTCTGGAGAAAAGACCATGTTATGGCATCAAAGGCTTGGACATATTGGAGAGAAGGGCCTTCGAATACTTCATGGTAATGGTATGGTAGAAGGTATGACTAATTTCTCTCTCGATTTTGATTTCTGTGAAAATTTTGTATATGGGAAGCATAATCGGGTGAGTTCCCCCTCTCGTGCTAAGCTAGTGAAACATGGATTAGAGCTTGTGCATCATGATGTGTTTGTACTTGTGTCGGTTCAATCACTAGGTAAGTCTGTGTACTATGTATCATTTATATATGACTTCTCAAGGAATACATGGATATATTTCCTCAAGAATCAATCTGAAGTCTTTGATAGGTTTAAATAATTTAAGGCTTTGGTGGAAAACCCGATAGAGAAGAAGATAAAGGTGTTGAGGATAGATAACGGTGGAGAGTTTGCAAGTTGAAATTTGAAGAGTTCTATAAGAAGTGTGGTATATCACGACAGAAGACTACTCCATACACACCTCAGCAAAATGGAGTTGCAGGAAGAATGAAAAGGGAATTAATGGAAAAGGCAAGAAGCATGCTCAGTTGTGTCGGGTTAGAAAAAGAATTCTGGGCAGAGGTAGTGGAGATTGCATGTTACCTGGTTAACAGATCACCATCATCAACATTGGAGGATAAGACTCCACAAGAGGTATGGATTGGTAAGAAACCATCTCTTTCACATATGAGGGTATTTGGATGTGATGCTTATGTACAAGTTCCAAAGGAGAAAAGAACCAAGTTTGATAGTAAATATGAAAGGTGCATCTTGATTGGGCATAAGGATGGTTTAAAAGGTTATAAGCTTTGGAACCCAAAAACAAGGAAGGTTGTGTATAACCACAATGTGGTGTTTCGAAAGGTGAAATATGTTATTAAACATGAAGTCCTTGTTGGCATTATGATACAGGTGTTGTCCTTGATGGCAACTCACTCAGAGGTATGATACAAGTGGCAACTCAATCAGAAGACAGATCATAGTACATCAGGTCAAGAGAGAGGTATACGCAGGTTAACCTTGATGAAAGTGCATATACACGTGGATGAGCAAAACAGAAGATGCGTATACGTACACACGCAAGTTCATAAAAGGAAAGGTGTGTACATGTCGGAAAAGTAAGTTTTGGTCCGTGGTATTTGGTCCATGGTATTTTGGTATTGGTCCATGGTATTTGGTCCGAAGTGTTGACCCCAGGTATTGGGTCCAAGGTATTAGTTCTACATGGTTTTGGACCATGGTATTGAGAGAAGCCTAAACCTATACAAGGAGAAGATCATTAGGCCAAGGGTGGAAGTGAGGAAGTGCAAGGATTGAATATCTGATGAAGTGTGAGATCTTGTATGTTGGTTATGGGTTTGTGATGCTTAGCTTGATCTAAATCAAGGATGCACCTATGCGGTCGATGATGGATGATGGATTAGGATCATAAGGCTTGGAATGTATTATCATTATGAGATTTGATCATGGATAGACTAGATCTGAATCATTGATGCATGTTTTATTGTATGAATGTTATGATCTAGGTATGACTGATGTCTGGAACAGCTGCAAAGTTATGAGTAAATATTTTTAGATCTGTACGCAGGTTGGCTTTGGTAAAAGTGCGTATGTACTACAGTTCGGTTCATCATCGTAGTGTATACATTATGAGATATGATATTTGAAGTTGCAGTTGGATCTGGTTATTGTTGCAGAGTTCTGTTTGTCTGTTCTGTGTTCTGGTGACTGTGTTGTTGACAGGTTTTTCAGTGTTTCAGTATTGGGTGATTCAGAGATTGGTGATGCAGGTGTAGTTGATGGATTTATTGTAGTGGTGATTGATTTTATGCTTCAATGTTGTTGATGGGCCCAGTATGAAAATTGGATGAAACGTGGCCTTCAGATTATGGTGTTGTGCTTCAGGAGTATCCAGTATGAAAATTTATGAAACGTGGTCCCTAGAGGAAGAAAGAAGATCATAGACTTCTGTAGGCTGGCGCCTACGTACTGGTAAACATATCAGCCAGTACAAGAGCCAAGGGGTTGTAGCTCCCTTCCAGGCGCAGCTGGAAAACGAGTGAAGGTTGGTGCCTTCACTTGGCCGGCGCCTACGTACTAGTAAATGGATCGGCTAGTACAAGAGCTAAGGGGGTTGTAGCTCCCTTCTAGGAGAAACTGGAGAACGAGAGAAGGTTGTAGCCTTCTGCAGGTAGAAGCCTACGTACTGGTATAAGACTGCACCAGTACATAAATATTGTAAAAAGAAGTTTCTTATTAAAGGAAGATAGAGACGAATTGCAGCAGGTGGTTTTCACCCACATTGGGTTTCCACCTTACATCATGGTGTTCATGTGTGCTTCTTATGTGTGATGATCTGTTCTATTTTATTGAACCTATTTTCTGTTCATATGGTTAATAATGTTCTGATGCACTCATTGAATATCAACTAACTAAATCAGAAGTTTACTAGATATACGCTAGTTGCATTAATCACAGTTGCATATACACGCGGGTATCATTAAATGAAGTAGCGTATATGAATCTAAGTATGGAAATGAAAAATTTATTGATTTGCTAATACTGATTCACCCCCCCCCCCTCTCAGTATTATTTCCAACAATTGGTATCAGATCAGGTCCTTTGGTAGAAGCTTGATCGCTTGAAGGAGATCCATAGAACAATGTGAAAGAAAGCACGTCAAAAGAAGAAGACAGCGCAAAGGAAAAATGACAGCCTGCCGTTGAGTGGAAGCAAGTATTCAGATCCTGAATCACCTCAGATTGAAGATGGACAAGCAAATGAAGCATCAGATAAAATCATAGATCAACCTAGCAAAAGGGAGAGTGCCCTTAAAAAAGAAATTATTAGCTTAAAAGCTTAGCTGGAATGTGCCTTCAGAGTTCGTCAAATGCTGTAGGAGTTGAATGAAGAACAAGAAAAAGAGATTCTAAAACTAAGGCAACAAATGGAAGAAGGAAGAAAGTCTGAGGAAATTTTGAAGAAGCAATGTCTGGAAAAGGAAGAACAACATCAGGTTGAGATAAATATCTTGAAAGGTAAATTAGAAGAAAAGGATAAACTATTACGATTTCAGGACAGTACTAAGATTTTGGATGATATTCTTAGTAGTCAAAGGTCACCTGCTATCAAAACTGGTCTTGGTTTTTATGAATTTGTTGAAGGTGAATCTAGATCACAAGGTGAGGCAAGGAACTCTAATGAGAAATCTGAATTGCTCTACAAGGAGATGAGAAGACAACCCCATCAACAGCCAAGGAAAGAAATTCCTCAAAGAATATCTTTTGCTCCTAACTGTGGAAGTGATAGACGATTATTTCCTCCGATGAATAATGTTGAATGTTATGTATGTCATAATCTTGGACATGTTGCAGCCAGATGCAGAAGTAGAATGGTTCAAGACTATCACTCAGAAAGATCATCACGTTCCAGATACTTTAAGGGATATTGTTTTTCTTGCAATATGTTTGGTCACAAAGCTGTTGATTGCTACAGAAGGAATATGAAACATGTAAGATTTTATGCATGTAACATGCTTGGACACATTGCAAAGGAATGCAGGAGAAGATTTTGGCCACCATACCAAAAGGAGAAAACAGCATCACAGTTAAAGATATGGAAGAAAAAGGAAGTACAGCGAGAAAGATGTGGCATAGCAGAGTACACAGACATGACAGACTCAGAGGAAGCTGAAAGTGTGGAACATCAGTGTTCTAAATCTCATATGCAGGTATCATGAAGACAAGTCGCGTATATACGTGAGTTAGAGGCTGCACAGTCGCATATATGGAGTTCTGAAGAAAAGCAGTAGAACAGACTCAGGAAATGGTTCTGTCGTGGTATATGATGGTTGGCACAGGCTCAGGGGGAGCGTATGCTTCGAATAATGCATTGTTTGCATTATGGTTAGAATTCCTTGGTGATGATGCTTATTGACATATCTTACTACTGATTGTTGATTGACCAAGAGAATGGATTGCAGGTTAAGATGCTTATAGTGAAGATCATATAGTGTATGATAGCTACTGATAACTGTCGTGGTCTTGTTTAGGTCCTTGGTCTTTGTGAAGTGATATGATGTATCTTGTTACCCCACTATGCATGGGATGGATGATGTAATGGTTCTTATGTTTGAGTAAAAAATGGTGTATCCCCACTTGGTTGGGAGATTGATGTATGTATGAGTCTTTAGGAAGGTTATTGGAAATGTATGTATAGAGTCATGTTATGCTTTTACAGACCTTGCATGTGCTCAGGGGGAGCATGGATGGATTGGTACATCTTGGCATGTACAAATGGGGAGCTCAATCAGAAACTTCAACATGTACTCAGGGGGAGCATGGACAGCAAAATGTATATCAAAGAAGAGAATATCTTGGTCTGCCCTTTGCCCTTGATGTCAAAGGGGGAGAGTGACTTGGTGTGGTGGTTGCCATCAAGTCCAAAGGGGGAGATTGTTGGCATTATGATACAGGTGTTGTCCTTGATGGAAACTCACTCAGAGGTATGATACAGGTGGCAACTCAATCAGATGACAGATCATAGTACAACAGGTCAAGAGAGAGGTATATGCAGGTTAACCTTGATGAAAGTGCGTATACACGCGGATGAGCAGAACAGAAGACGCGTATACGTACACATGCAGGTTCACAGAAGGAAAGGCGCGTACATGTTGGAAAACTAAGTTTTGGTCCGTGGTATTTGGTCCATGGTATTTGGTTCGAAGTGTTGACCCCAGGTATTGGGTCCAAGGTATTAGTTCTACATGGTTTTGGACCATGGTATTGAGAGAAACCTAAACCTATATAAGGAGAAGATCATTAGGCCAAGGGTGGAAGTGAGGAAGTGCAAGGATTGAATATCTGATGAAGTGTGAGATCTAGTATGTTGGTTATGGGTTTGTGATGCTTAGCTTGATCTGAATCAAGGATGCACCTATGCGGTTGATGATGGATGATGGATCGGGATCATAAGGCTTGGAATGTATTATCATTATGAGGTTTGATCATGGATAGACTAGATCTGAATCATTGATGCATGTTTTATTATATGAATGTTATGATCTGGGTATGACTAATGTCTGGAACAGCTGCAAAGTTATGAGTAAATATTTGCAGATCTGTATATGGGTTGGCTTTGGTAAAAGCGCATATGTATGCCAGTTTGGTTCATCATAGTAGCGTTTACATTATGAGATATGATATTTGAAGTTGCAGTTGGATCTGGTTATTGTTGCAGAGTTCTGTTTGTCTGTTCTGTGTTCCGGTGACTGTGTTGTTGACAGGTTTTTCAGTGTTTCAGTATTGGGTGATTCAAAGATCAGTGATGTAGGTGTAGTTGATGGATGTATTGCAGTGGTGATTGGTTTTATGCTTAAATGTTGTTGATGGGCCCAGTATGAAAATTGGATGAAACGTGGCCTTTAGATTATGGTGTTGTGCTTCAGGAGTATCCAGTATGAAAATTTATGAAACGTGGTCCCTGGAGGAAGAAAGAAGATCATAGACTTCTGTAGGCCGGTGCCTACATACTGGTAAACATATCGGCTAGTACAAGAGCTAGGGGGTTGTAGCTCCCTTCCAGGAGCAGCTGGAAAATGAGTGAAGGTTGGAGCCTTCACTTGGCTGGCGCCTACATACTAGTAAATGGATCGGCTCTTATAGGAGCAAAGGGGGTTGTAGCTCCCTTCTAGGAGAAACTGGAGAATGAGAGAAGGTTATAGCCTTCTGCAAGTAGAAGCCTGTGTACTGGTATAAGATTGCACCAGTACATAAATATTGTAAAAAGAAGTTTCTTATTAAAGGAAGATAGAGACAAATTGCAGCAGGTGGTTTTCACCCACATTAGGTTTCCACCTTACATCATGGTGTTCATGTGTGCTTCTTATGTGTGATGATCTATTCTGTTTTACTGAACCTGTTTTCTGTTCATATGGTTAATAATGTTCTGATGCACTCATTGAAGATCAACTAACTGAATCATAAGTTTACTAAATATATGCTAGTTGCATTAATCACAGTTGCGTATACATGCAGGTATCATTAACTGAAGTAGCATATATGAATCTAAGTATGGAAATGAAAAAGTTATTGATTTGCTAATACTGATTCACCCCCCCCCCCCTCTCAGTATTATTTCCAACAATCCTACCAAAGGAACCTAAGAATATAGGGTTTGAGCTAAAGGAGCAGGAATCAGACTCTACAACGTAAGAGGAATCAGAAGACAAAGAGCCACAAACTCCATCTGTGAGAAGATCATTTCGAGAAAGAAGGCATCCAGAAAGGTATATTCCAACTACTTTCTGTTCAAATTTTTCTTTATCTATTATTGATGATGATCCTAGAACTATTAGGGAAGCATTATATTCATAGGATGGCAAACTTAGGAAAAAGGCCATGGTTGTGAAATGAAATCTTTTCACAAAAATAAGGCTTGATATCTGGTGGAGTTTTTGGCTAGAAGGAAACCCATTGCCATCAAATGGGTATTTAAGAAGAAGATGAATGTAGAAGGCAAGGTGGAGAAATAAAAATATCAGTTGGTAGTAAAAGGTTATGCCCAAGAGCTGGGAATTGATTTTGGTGATATTTTTTCTCTTGTCGTCAAGGTAGCTTCTATTAGATTACTTTTATATGTTGCTGTTGCTTTTGATTTTGAGGTAGAACACATCTACGTGAAGCAACCTGAAGGCTTTGTGGTGAAGGGTAAGAAAGTACTGGTGTGCAGGTTAAAAAAGTCTTTGTATGGGTTGAAATAGTCACCAAGGATATGGTATCATAAATTTGATACATATATATGGGGACTTGGCTTCACCAAAAGAAAAGCATATCACTGTGTTTATTTTAAATTAATTGGTGACCATGTTATTTATTTGGCCTTGTGTATGGAAGATATGTGTTTGATTAGAAATAACAAAGAAAATACCTAGGAATTGAAAATCCAATTTTTATCCAAATTCGACATGAAAGATCTTGGTGCTACAAACTATATTTTGGGCATGTAAATTAAATGAGATCAAGTAAAGAGGAAGCTCTGGTTAAATCAGAGGAAGTATGTGTAAAGTTATTTTCTGAACAGTGTCCTAAGACACAAGAAGAGGAAGAGGACATGTCATGTGTTCCATATGCAAGTGCAGTGAGTAGACTAATATATGCAATCGTATGTACTAAGCTAGGCATTGCACATATAGTGGGAGTATTGAGCAGGTTTATGTCAAAACTATGGAAGGAGCATTGGATAATAGTGAAGTGGGTTTTCAAGTTTTACATGTCCATTATTCACCCTACTACATGGGGAGGGTAGTACAAGATTCGAACCCAAGATCTCTGGTTCAGTGAGACTTCATTCCACGAACATCACCACTTCAGATACCGTAGGTGGGTTTTCAAGTATCTGTGTGGCATTAGTGATTATGTTATGTGCTACCAAGGAAGACCATGATTGTATAGAGTTTTGGGCATCCATGGATTTGTTGATGCAGACTGGGCTAGAGATCTGGATCAGAGAAGATATACAAGGGGGTATGTATTTAACATGTTTGGAGGTGTAGTCAGTTGGATGAGCAAGAGATATTTTGTAAAGGCGATTTCAACTACAGAGGCAGAAGACATGGCAACGACTCATGCAAGCAAGGAAGCAGTTTGGTTGCAGATATTTTTTTCAAGTATGGGTTGGTATAGTGAGCTATAATGATATACTGTGACAACCAAAGTGCAATTTTCTTAGCAAGGAACCCTACTTATCATTCAAAGACAAAGCACAATGATGTTCAATATCACTTTTTGAGGGATATGGTTGAGGACAAAAAGGTGTTTGATGCAGGAGCATTCAGGCCTAGTCAGCAATGTGATAGCATGATCACATGTTGTGACTAGCAAGGGGTTGGAAGACAAAGAGTTTAGTTGATTTTATTTATTTAAATGTATGAAAGTGTTTATTTATTATCAAAAAGATTAAAAAGGGGCATAGTGGCTGATTGATCCTCCCTATGTGGAGATCAGGCCAAACAGTTAGATTTAATTTGTTTGAATAGAGAATGAGGAAACTGAAATCTTGATTTAGCGGTTGTTTAGAAAAGAGTGGAGTTGAAGAGACTTTTTAGGAGAGAGTGAGAGATTTTTGGTTCTGAACTAGAATTGGTTCATGAATTCACTTTTCTATAAATTGTGAGCTTTTGTCTAATTCAGAGGTTAGCTAGACTAGGAGAGAGAGGCTGGATAGATTAGTGAGAGAAGCGGAAAGGAGAGAGCGAGGATTTCAACTGGAACAGGGTTTGTTATTGTTGTAGTCAAGCCAGAGGGCGAGACTCTGAAAATAGTGTTATATTGAATAAATGTTTCAGTGCATGTGTTAATAGGCCATTTGTATTGGGATCCTTTGCTTTTCTCTGTGTGTATGCCTGCGGAAGAAACTATGCCTTCTTCTTTGTTTTATGCATGAAATTATGAATAGAAGTATTTAAATAGCATGATTAATCTTGGTTCCTTAGTAGTGTTTGAGCATTTTTATACTCAGTCAATTATCCAAAGCCTTCCCGAAGGAATTATATAAGAAATCATCATTAAAGACAGAATGTGGCCGAGAGTCGTTTAACGCAGAGTTCATTGAGAATAAGCAGGATCAAGACTAGAGGAAATAGGTTCGAGAAGACTCAGTGACCATTAGATCTACAAGATTGACGGTCGAGATTTATCGCATCGGTGTGAGTCTTTATGGGTGGATCAAACAATTGCGACATTGTGATGAAATGAGGGCTGTTGGATCAAAAAGGGGATCAACAGTGGATGATTGATTTCCTATCGAGAAGTTGATGTGCCCAAGATAGGGTATCGGAATGCCAATATAGCAATCACTGATAAATCAGAGATCGACGATTGGGCCAAGCAGAGTTCGAGCCTATTGGAGGAGAGGAGCGACTGAAGGGCAGACCCGATATATTTATATATACGAGTATATAACCCTTGAGATCTGGCTCTATGGTAAAGCCAAGTTTTCCATAGTTTCTATGTAATATGTTCGCATATCGAATGCGATAGAGGCCCGAGGCATGACTGTGGGGTTGTGAGGTCCCGATTGCGATAAGTGTTGTCTCGAGATCTGTGATGAGAATGTATGGAAGGCAGAGAAGGTATGGAATGTGAGGTTTTCCTTTATAATTGGATTTTAAAGGATTTTAACACCGATATATGATTTTGTGTGGTTTGTGTATATTAACCAATAGTTTAAGGGGGAAGGTTAATATATATGTGGTTTATGGTTTATAGAGGATTGAAGAGGCTTTAACTCCCGATAGAGGGTTTTAAGGGTTCTGGTAGTAAGAAACTATGAGTATGCTTTAATAAATTCTTAATTATGTTTTAAGGGGTGATTCAACTTTCGATAGAGGTTTTGGCGGGGTGATTGTGTTCCGATACAAAGGAATTGTTATAGAGGGCCTTAACCATTAATGATTTGAATTTTTGACTCCATGGGAGAGTTAAACACCTGGGACAGATGCATTTATGCAGTTTCATGCATACTGTGGGTAACCCTGCATCATTTTGGTATCAGAGCAAGCTTAATGCTTTGTGGAGATTGTTTGAGGAACTAAATTTTATTTCCAGCATATATAATTAACATTGTAATGGACCTGACATAGAGGGAGAACAAAGAGTGAAAGGATTCATGCATAGAAGAATTCTGACATGTTACAGGCAATGAAGACTTCAGTTGGTTATTCAAGAGAGACTATGGAAAAAGGGACTTGAGGAAGATAGGATCAGAAAGGATCTTACAATTTTAAAGCTTTAAATCGTATGTGTAGGTGAATTTAGGTAATGAAATTGCAACAAAACTATTGTAAGGAAAGAAAGTGAATATGGATGTACTCAGTAAGAACAAAAATTCGGTTGAAAGAAGGATTGGAGTGCAGAAAGAAAAAGGTAAAGTAGCATGTGTATTATCCAGCCAGTGAAAGATGAAAGAGATAGATCAACAGGTATGAGTTGTATTTTGATGATTGGTTCATTTGAAGTTTTTTTATAAAGGGAAGAGAGTGGTATCAGCAACATACAGTAGCAGACTGTGTAAAGAAAGAGAAGATTTTTGTTAGTGGCAATGAACCTAAATATTCCAGCTGAATGTTGGATGGGGAGAATAGTTAAAGTGTTCTCAAGAGAAGGTGAGTTGAGGATACAAGACTAAAGAGAGCAAAAGATAACTCTCAAGAGGTTCCAGAGATAGAGAACCAGTACTTTCCAAAAGACCAAGTCCAGAGAAGGGATTGGTAAGGTAAGTGACAACAGGAAGGACTTTTTGTCATAGAGGCTTAGTGTAGCTCATAGTGAGTGAGAAGCTCATAGAGATACGAGGAAATGACTATTGATAGTCATAGTAGGGTTCAGAAAGAAGCCACAACAGAGGAAAGGAGGATGTCAAGGAACAAGGAAAAGGAGAGAAGATGAGTCAACAGGTCTTTGACAGAGAAATTACAGAACTTAAGATAATTATGGATAACGTGATAGTGCTTCTAGAAAAATGTGAAGGAAACCAAAGATATGGTTAGACTATGAAAAGAAAGAAGATAAAGTGGAATTTGTTACAGAAACAGATAAAGAGGAGAAAGTATATCAAATTAAGAGAAGAACTCAGAGCAGCTAAGTTAGAGATGGAAGATAGCTATTATAGACACAAGCAAGAGGTTTACCTTACTGAGGAAGGAATCATTGATGATTTATTGAACTGTTGGACAAATTCAGATCAATAGAGAGATGTGATGATTGAAACATCGAAGAAAAAGGAACCTAGTATTTTTAAAACTAATGATTTGTGCATATATGTAGGTGATGAACAACCTTTAGAATATATGTATATCTAGCTTGCTGAAGAAATGAAACTGTTAGAAGAAATGGATGTAATAGAACAATTCTTAGCTAAACATGTGTTCAAGGACATTGGAGATGGAAAAATGTTAAAGAATACTAAGGAGGATGAAGATGATGAAGCCAATAAGACTTGGAAAAAAGATGACAGACAATCTGAAGACAAAAGGGAATTTCAGATTGCCAAAGGAGAAGTAGAAAAGAGGTATGAAGATGACCTTATGGAAGGAGCAAACAAGAGTGTAGATGCAGTAAAAACACTTGAAGTAATGGAATTATCTCTCCAATTTTTATTCAAAAATTATGAACCTATGTTGATAGTTAATGGACAAGAAATAATCTTGAAAGGTCATAACGGATCATTAATGTAAAGGACTCTTACTAAAGAATGTATAATGGAAAATGGTAGAACCAAGGTTTATAAAGAAAATTCAACCCAAGGAGGTACAATTAATCCATTCAAGGTGATGAAGAAGAAAGGAAAAGAGGATAGATAGGAACACAAAGAGAGGTTGGTAGACATTGATGCACAACTGGAGATTGAAGATAATATTATTTGTGCAAATTGCCAAAAGAGTAAAGGTGAGTGTAAACTACAAAATAAACAGGAAATCTTCAAGGATGAAGGTAAGGATTCTTTTATGAACAATGCATATGTAGTGAGAAACCTAGGTCAACAGTGGAATGGAAAATCTATGGTATATGGTGATTTTTTTTCTTGTATGGAAACAAATAGAACTTTAGGTTCTAAACTCAAATATTGGCAGATTTTGATTGAAACAAAGGAGGAATGGAAAAGACAACTCAGTGGCTTACAGATTTGTAAGGAAGGAACAAGAAGAATGAAAAGGAGTGTGAAAGGAAGGAAGGCCAAGGAGAAGAGCAGAGAACAGAATTCAGAACTTAGACAGCATTCAAAACAAAGTGAAGACAAAGAATATTTTTTCAAGACAAGACAACATGACAAGTTTGAAATGTCATATATACATCAAGAGGATGACAAACCATAAAACTTATGGAGTAGAATTTATGTGGACAGAAACGAAAAATGTAATATATTTTTTGACTTTGAATTATTAATTGTTGAATGTGGTTTTCAGGATGAAGGAAAAACTACTCTTGGAGATGTGTTTGCACAAATAAATATGGAGGAAGGTGTAAATGTTGGAGCTGTCGAAAGCTAGTTTTCCTTATGGAAACAAGAAGATGAGAGTAAGAAACAAGTTGGCTTAGAAGCTTGGAATAGAGGAAGGAGAGTTGGCATAGCTCTTAAACAAGTTATTGCAGAAGAGGAAGAAGATTTTAGGGGATGTGGAAGTACAGTCCACAGACAGATTTTGTTCTTAATACAAAGAAGGCTTAAATGTCAAGAGTTTATCTTGAGGATGCAATTGGAAAATTGGGTGAACAGTTCAACTAAGTTTGATAGGAAAATGGAGGAAATTGAACAAAGTTCAATAATTAAAATATTTGCAGCCAGAGAACAATATATAGTTGGAAGGCTATATGTTCTTGTATTAAACAATGCCCAATCTTCTTTTGAGATTGGAAGGACTCTACTTAAGCTATTTGATAGATGGATGATGAAAACTACAAAGGTGATGAGTATAAAGAATTGTCAAAGTCAGTGAATCAAGGGAAGATGGAAGGATATACAGGACAACATAAAGAAATTGGTTTATAGACAGAAGGAGATGCTGGTGATCGAGTCAGAAGTCAAAAGGAACAGTCAGGTATAGGACAAGAGAAAATACATGAAGATGGAGATAAATTCTATTGGTATAATGACAAGACAGCAACAGATAGAGAAACAGATATTTATGTTGTTTGAGGAGGTGTTTATACAGGGTATTAGCACCAAAACATTATGCAAAGGAGATGCTTATGAATGCAGAGAAAAAATACATCCACAACACAAAATTTGGCAACCAAGATAAACAAAGGAGGCAATAAATACACTTGCAGATGAAAGGGATTAGGTAGCCAGTTGGGAAACGAAATCTGATGAAGTTTACAATAGAAGAAGTAGAAAGACTCATGAACAGGAGTCCATTGAAACTTTCAACTTTGGGAGTTTGATGCAGGAGCATTTAGGCCTAGTTAGCAATGTGATAGCATGATAACATGTTGTGACTAGCAAGGGGTTGGAAGACAAAGAGTTTAGTTTATTTTATTTATTTAAATGTATGAGAGTGTTTATTGATTGTCAAAATGACTAAAAAGGGGCATAGTGGTTGATTGATCCTCCCTATGTGGAGATCAGGCCAAACAGTTAGATTTAATTGGTTTGAATAGAGAATGAGGAAACTTAAAGCTTGATTTAGCAGTTGTTTAGAAATGAGTGGAGTTGAAGAGAATTTTTAGGAGAGAGTGAGAGATATTTGGTTCTAAACCATAATTGGTTCATGAATCCATTTTTGTATAAATTGTGAGCTTTTTTCTAATTCAGAGGTTAGCTAGACTAGGAAAGAGAGGCTAGATAGATTAGCAAAAGAAGCAAAAAGGAGAGAGCGAGGATTTCAACTAGAACAAGGTTTGTTATTACTGTAGTCAAGCCAGAAGGCGAGACTCTGAAAATAGTGTTATATTGAACAAATGTTTCAGTGCATGTGTTAATAGGCCATTTGCACTGGGATCCTTTACTTTTTTATATGTGTATGCCTGCGGAAGAAACTATGCCTTCTTCTCTGTTTTATGCATGAAATTACGAATAACAGTATTGAAATAGCATGATTAATCTTGGTTCCTTAGCAGTGTTTGAGCGTTTTTATACTCAGTCAATTATCCAAAGCCTTCCCGGAGGAATTATATAAGAAATCATCATTGAAGACAGAATGTGGTCGAGAGTTGTTTAACGCAGAGTTCATTGAGAATAAGCAGGATCAAGACTAGAGGAAATAGGTTCGAGAAGACTCAGTGACCGTTAGATCTACAAGATTGATGGTCGAGATTTATCACATCGGTGGGAGTCTTTATGGGTGGATCGACCGATTGCGACATTGTGATGAAATGAGGGCTGTTGGATCAAAAAGAAGATGGACGGTGGAGGATTGATCACTTATCAGGAAGTTGATGTGCCGAAGACAGGGTATAAGAATGCCAATATAGCGATTACCGATAAATCGAAGATCGACGATCGGGCCAAGCGGAGTTCAGGCCTATCGGAGGAGAGGAGTGACTGAAGAGCAGACCTGATATATTTATATATATGGCTATATAACCCTTGGGATCTGGCTCTATGGTAAATCGGAGTTTTCCACAGTTTCTATGTAATATGTTCGCATATCAGATGCGATAGAGGCCCGAGGGGTGACTGTGGGGTTGTGTGGTCCCGATTGCGATAAGTGTTATCTCGAGATCTGTGCCAAGAATGTACGAAAGGCGGAGAAGGTATGGAAAGCACAATTTTCCTTTATAATTGAATTTTAAAGTATTTTAATGCCGATATATGATTTTGTGTGGTTTGTGTATATTAACTAATAGTTTAAGAGGGAAGGTTAATATATATGCGGTTTATGGTTTATAGAGGATTGAAGAGGCTTTAACTCCCAATAGAGGGTTTTAAGGGTTCCAGTAGTAAGAAACTATGAGTAGGCTTTAATAAAGTCTTAATTATGTTTTAAGGGGTGATTCAACTTCCGATAGAGGTTTTGGCAGGGTGATTGTGTTTTGATACAAAGGAACTGTTATAAAGGGCCTTAACCATTAATGATTTGAAGTTTTGACTCCATGGGAGAGTTAAACACCTAGGGCATATGCATTTATGCAGTTTCATGCATCTTGTGGGTAAAAGCGGGGTAACCCTGCATCAGTGTTGCTGGTAAAGGTGGACACTTTGAAGAATGTTGAAGATGCATTGACAAAGACTGTGAGCACTGGCAAGTTTTCTTGGTGTATAGAAACAATGGGCATTGCAAGGCTAGACCAATGACTAAGCTCTCCTATGGCCCCCTGTGGAAAGAAAACAACAAGTGAGAGAATCTCTCTTCAACACCATTAAGTCCCACCATGGAAGGGACATGCAGAACAATGTACCCTAATGATGGACTCACCTAGCTAGTCCGAAACGTCGGTTTCAAAAATTGCTCACAGGTTTTTCCATTAATTAAAAACTCTTCCAGCCTGTATGGAATCTCTCTTCAACACCATTAAGTCCCACCATGGAAGGGACATGCAGAACAATGTACCCTGATGATGGACTCACCTAGCTAGTCTGAAACGTCGGTTTCAAAAATTGCTCATAGGTTTTTCCATTAATTAAAAATACTCTTCCAGCCTGCATGGAATCTCTCTTCAACACCATTAAGTCCCACCATGGAAGGGACATGCAGAACAATGCTATTACCCTGATGATGGACTCACCTAGCTAGTCCGAAACGTCGGTTTCAAAAATTGCTCACAGGTTTTTCCATTAATTAAAAATACTCTTCCAACCTGTATGGAATCTCTCTTCAACACCATTAAGTCCCACCATGGAAGGGACATGCAGAACAATGCTCTCATTACCCTGATGATGGACTCACCTAGCTAGTCCGAAACGTCGGTTTCAAAAATTGCTCACAGGTTTTTCCATTAATTAAAAAAGTGAGAGAATGTTGGGCATGTGTCATATTCTTTCCAAGACTAGCCCCACGTGCGGGGGGGTCATAGGGGGAGTGACAATGCCCCTTGTTTGTTGCGTCAGACACAGCAGGGGGGTCACATGGGCGGCGATAGTCCTCCTCTATGGGGTTTGAGGCAATGCCCCAAGGAAAAAAAAATTGAACCCTATATTAGGTGGGTGGGCCTACTTATGGTTTTTTGCATGGTTTTTGTACATGGTTTTGGGCATGATGGTTTTCTTCCCATCGAATTTTGTAGATACAGTCAAGGGAACTACGATTATATTCTAATCCAGGGTTTATGGATGCTTCGACATGTATATATATGTATTGTAACATTGAAAGGAATATAATGAAAAATCAATCTGGTAATCCTGGTTTTGGGATCCAGAGGAAAATCTCTGTGTATATATGTTTTATGTTTTATGCTCTTACCATTGTTTATTTTCTGTTTCTGTTTTTAAAATTTGTATACATGTAATTTCTATACAAAATTAAAAACTACACTACAGACTTTGACTATGCGACAAGTGCTATGGTCCATAGCAAAACAAAAACTAATAAAAAAATATAATTATATTCATATATATATTCTTAATAAAATATATACATTCATTATAAATTTATATTATCATTTCTATAAATAAAATTTTATACACAATTTTGACTAACATTCTAAAACTTATTTAAATATAACATTTAAAATTATATATAATACTTGTACAATATTATTTTACAAAAAATAATATTAATATATATAGACACACATTGCATTTACCAAATATCATTTTAAAAATACTAATACATTTTCTCTACCGTTTACCAAATTATGTAATGTGTTTTATATTATTAGGTTTCTCAATATTATAAACTTTTATTAGTGTCATATTATCTGTTGCCCCATTTTCATTATTGGTAAGTGAAAATTTAAAGCGAAAAAGAAAATATTAAAACTCACAAGATTATTATGGATTTTGTTTTACCTACGAAGACATACAACTATTATAACTAACAACAAAGACATTAATTTATCTTCAATATACTAACGATATTATATTGTGTTAGATATTTTGTTACTAAGATGTGATTACAGATTTTTTTTATTATTTTTATATATCAAATTTTTTATTTTATTGTATAGATTTTTTGAATGGAAGATTTTGTAATCTATATTGGAAATTTTTTGGTAAAATTATATAAGAAATTTTTAATCGATAGTTTTTTATTAAAAGATTTCTCAACATGTAAATTTCTCACTTAAGAGGCAGAGAATGACTTTTGATTGATCTTGTGAGAGTGAGATATTTTTACTCACTCATTTTTGCACACTAAAACATGGAACTTATATTTATTGATTAATTTTATCAAAACACCATATTGTTTTCTTTATTTTACTGCAAAAGTAAGTGTTTACTTTATTTTACCAGAAAAATAGGTGTTTAGCATCATTCTTGAAGACTCTTTTATTCAAACTCTATAGACGGAAAGATTTAATTAATTTGAGGAGGATCTTCCTTTATGAAATTTAGCCTTGAGAATACCTCTTGGTTAATTTTGTGAGAGGGAGGTATTTTAGTGACTAAATTTACCTCAATGGCATATGCAACCAATGGTTTGTAACTAGAAATTTTAAATATTTAAAGTTTGAGATTTGATATAGTGATTTTAACTCATTGGAATTTTTGTGTTATTACTATTGTTTGTTAGTTGGTTGTATGGTGTACAAGCTAGTTGGTTATATTGTGTGCAAGAGAGATTTTAATTAGAGAAGAATAAAGAATGATTGAGAATTTTGTAAAAGGCAGAGAACGTACATACACTTTTTAGTCTTTTAAAATATAAATCTCTTTATATAAAATGAAAAAAAAAAGTGCAAAAAGAGACTTTTATAGAGAATCCACGTTGGTAAAGAGAGTAGTTCATAAATTGTTCATTTACAAATCAACAAGCTATAATAATCATGCTAGGATATGACACCAAATGATATATGGAGAATATACAACTAAGCTAATATCAAAGATCCAATGAGAATATGTACTTCTTTAAGCAATCTTCAACCGTGACATTAGATATGGTGTTATAATGGCCCCCATTCTGAAAACATGTTGAAAACCTCCTACAATGGGCATGAAGGCTCGACTCACGCCGAAGATTATTTGTATCATTTTCCCTCTCTTCTTAGCTTCTAAACAATGATTTTAGATATATAACACCAATTTATAGACATGTTAACATTTTGTTAAACATTAAAGGGTTTTTTCATATTTACAACATGCAAGGAAGCAACATGTACTCTTTTTTACATCATTATTTGCAAGCATAACAATTGGACATTTTTATTTTTTGTCTCATATTATGTAGATTATCCTACACATTCTGATAATTCCTCCAATATTGAGTGATGTATTCTTAGCATTGGGACTTGATTATAATTTATGGATAATACACCTACATGAAATAATTATGATCAATCCATAATCATCACTCAAAGTTGGAAAACAAGTTTTTGGATGTTAAGGATTGGATTATTTTCCATTCTAATTATAAACTAAATTTACCTATTAGCATAAATATGATAAGAAATAATTTCATTAAAATGTTTTTTTATCCAAATTATGTTTCCCTTTATCTTACTATTTTAATAAAATGAGAAGGAATATAAGTATTTATATATATACTTTTTTCATAAAATGTAAACATTTCTTATAAATATGTACATGTTTCTTATAAAGCTATATTATTATTATTATAAAATGAAAATTTTATACACAATTTTTGCAAGTGCAATTGTTTTTAAACACATTTAAATATATCATTTAGCTTATAAGTCTTTGCATAATTACCATTTCCTTAAAAGATATGATAATAGAGATATTGTATTTAACAAATGTTTTTTTGAAGAAATATTAATACATTTTCTATGCCTTTGTTAATCAAAAGACAAATTATAAATTCCTACTAGATCTTACTAGCAATATTACAAATTCTTGTTAAATTATGCAAACAACGGAAATATTATTTGTGTGTAAATATAGTTGGAGATTGATAAAAAGTTATATTCTACTACTACCATACTATGTTGCCCCTCTTGGTTAATGATATGTGAAAATTCAAGAATTTATAAAATGTGAAAAGAAATATGAATATTAATTTTACTACTTTCTAATATGAATGTTTTTTTAAATTTTACTATTATTATTAAATATTGGATTTTTATTTAATTTATTATTTTTTTCAAGAAAAAAATAAAATAAAAAAATCAACATGTTTCTATTAATAAGAGAGCTATGTTTACATGTAACATATTGTTAAAATGTAGCATCAGATATATAGCCACAAGGATAGCTAATAAACAGTCAACAACAACTAATACTAGCCAAAACTCTAATATTTGAAATCAGTTTCCTCCAATACCTACCAAAAAAGAATCATATACTAATTCATCATATAAGGCCAACAACACTTAGGATGAAAATATAAACTCCCAAAAAAAGATGTGGCAGTAAATGAGGCATTGTGGCCCAAAAATAAAAACAAAAGAGATAGATTTGTCCATGAGCTCGAAGGGAAAAAAAATGGTACTAATGTGACGTCCTTGCAAGTAAACCGAAAATTTAATGCAACCCGGATTCATTGAAAGTCCTTTCTTTGAATACTTCTTAGCAACAACGTTGAATTCCCTATGTAGATATCAAAAGGTGACTTGTTGGAAAAGTCCTATGATCTTGTTTATTTAATGCATCCAATGGACGAAATGTGGAGGGGAAAAGGTAGTCCCATTGTTAATCCAATGTATGGTTATATGATAATTGCCAAATATATGAAAAACATTGAGGTTCAGTCACTTCACACAATACAGTGAACCCCATAATGCAATAACTTCCACTCTGTTAGTGCCATGTTCTCCATTCCAACGAAAATGATACATGAGATCTGCACTAGCAACAATGCAGACTCCACAACCACAATATTGATTCTGGGATGCCCCATTGAAATGGATAATAGGAAAAGATGTCTGTGAGGGTCAAGACTTTATAATATTGTTCATCATGTAACCAATGGTTCACCGATATTCACGGTACAAAGCATATTTGGAACAAATATACTGAATGCTATATCTATGATCATCAAAGATGGGTGTGTTACCCGCTTTCTAGATTCCCCAAAAAATAAGAAAAGGTGGTATGTTTCAAACCTGTGTCAAGACTATCTAGTGTTTGAAGCCCTCCTCAATTGTAGAAAAGTCTCAATTAATATTAATCCTGATATTCTGGGAAACATAAATCCATGTCCCCATAGCATAAGGACACTTAAGGAATAAATTTGGAGCATTCTCATCAAAGCATTGACACAAACAACATATTCTAGGGCCACATAAACCACATTTTCCCATTATCCCAAGTTATTATTTTATTCCTACAAACAAGCCAACCAAAGAGAAAGATTTTTTTGGGCATATGCCATGTCCAAACCCTGTCAAATCAACAAATTCCTTATTGACCTCTAAGAGTGTCTAAGATATAATTGTCTATAATTTTTAGTAAGTTATTCCCATGCCTTCTGCCCACCTTCCAGCAAAGACTATCTTTACCTTAATTTAATGAAATGATAAACATGTGCAATTGTTGTATATATATATTCCATCGGACCAAGTTTTCAGATCCCATTCCCAGATCCTCTATGATCATCCAAATGGGATATAAGTGTAATGGATCTAATCCCTTTAAGATATGAGTCATGTAAAAGATGTCCTTCACATGTAAAATTTTAGTGGTCTGTATAAGCAGCTTATCTAAGTCCATCATACCATAAGTTGGCTCTATGTCTATCATGATATATGAACCTGATCTAATGTACCCCCTAATATTCTCAATAGTCCACCACATGCTTGACATAATACTTTTCCAAATGTATGATCCATTCTTTATGGCAATAGCAGCCTATCTCAGTCAATCCATAGTCCTATTCTTTAAATTTTTACAAATAATGATCTTGTTTGAGATACCAGACCCAAAAAATAACTTCCAAAAATTGTTTGATGATAAAGCCCATCTGAAAAATTCAGTTCACTTAATACCCCACCCACCCATAGATGTCCTTCTATAAATATTATACAAACTAATCAAGAGAATATTCCTACTTCCCAATGGAATAGACCATATAGAATTACTTATAATTGAAACAAAATGTTTTATAATCGCCTTAGGAAGTTTGTAAATGTGCATCTAGTACACCGAGATAGTTTGTAAAGTGGATTGGACAAGGACCAATCTTCCACCGATAGACAACCATATGTAAGTCCACATACATAATCTAGCTTTGAAATTGTCTATGATCCATTGCCAGTCTGCCAAGAGGTATTTGTTAGGTTCATGGAATATTAAACAATAACCTTAATTTGACTACATATTGGAAAATACCCCTAAAAATCACATTATTTAACCCCTTACCTATACGAAGCCAATTCAACTTCCCAATTTAAAAAAACACTTACTTCCACTAGATATTGTATGTATCCAGTTTTTCATTAACTATTTTTATATCCCTTTATATTTTTTCTTTAACTTTGAGCTCCATTTTTTTATACCTGCCAATATAAAAACCCTTTTCCCCTTATATATATCGCCCAATATATTATGCCATTGTTTCCTCAATTGTCCCCCATTATGAACCCACGTGGTATGGTATTGCTCCCCTAGTGAAGGCCCTATGAGTGAGAGGGGGCTCCAACCAACCTTTCTTCCTACTCGTAGAAAATTTCTGGATAATGTTATATGAATGATAATTGATTCTCTATTTTTGAAAAATCATTGGATTTATAAAAATTCTCAAAAAATTGCACCGCCAATTTATGAATATCTTCACCCTTCGATGCTTTACCACTCATCCCATCCTCAATCTCCCTTGTTCTATTGTGTTGTTTAATGTTTGTAGCAAACTTCTGGAAAAATGTAGTATTCTTATCTCCACATGCTATCTAAATCGCACATCTTTTCAACCTCCATTTTTTTTCTTGCACATGTAATATGTGTCTTCTGCAAGTTTCAAGCTCCACAAGTCTATCGTTCATATATGTAGATAAAAATTCCTTTGAATATGGATCTCCAATGAAGGCCATCTCAAAATCAATCTCCTTAAGTTCCTCCTTGTGTTGAGCCTTCTTTTGAGCTATCCATTTACGGCAGTGTTCCTTCCGAATTGGGTATGCTAAGCCAGCTCAGTGTTCTCTCTCTGGGGTTCAACCATCTCACGGGACACATTCCGTTGGAGTTGGGTATGCTAAGCCAGCTCAACTATCTTAATCTGAATGCTAATCAGCTGAGTGGCAGCGTTCCTTCTTCCCTTTTCAATTGTACAAAGCTTCAAGTGATTGCCTTAGCAGGAAACCAACTCAGCAGAATAGTGCCCATGGAGTTGGGTAAATTGACACATCTGCGGAATCTTTACTTTGGCGGCAATCCCCTTATTAGTGACAGCACAACGAGATGCCCCGTGCTTACTGCTCTTAGTAACTATTCCAATCTATTATTAGTAGACTTATATGTGAATAATATTAGAGGGAAATTGTCATTTACGATAGACCACCTCTCTACAAAACTCAACTACTTAGGCTTGAGTTTCAATGAATTAGAAGGAGGAATACCTCCACCAATTGGAAACCTAACTAGTTTAACATTCCTTAGTTTAGAAAGTAATCCTTTTATAGGGTCAATCCCTTCTTCAGTTAATATGCTTCAGAAGTTGGAGAGGTTATATATGGATTCCAATAATTTACAAGGAAACATCCCTATGGAAATTGGGCAGCTAAAAACCTTAGGGCTCCTAGATCTCTTTACAAATAAACTCTTTGGAAGAATCCCTGATTTTGTGGCCAACCTCCAGCAGCTAAGATATTTATATCTTAACCATAACCAGTTATCAGGAAATATACCTGCAAATTTAGGGAAAGGTGTGAACTTACTACTGCTAGATCTATCATACAATAAACATACTGGGCACATACCTCCACAAGTTGCAGGCCTTGCAAATTTAGCCTTCTATTTCAACTTGTCAAAAAATTTATTACATGGCCATGTACCTTTATAATTAGGAAAGTTCAATAAGCTTCAAGCTATATATATTTCTGCAAATCAATTAATTGGTTACATTCCAAGTGCACTTGGAAGTTTCCAAGAAGTAGAATATCTGAATATTTCTTGCAACGCACTTGAAGGTACAATTCCACTATCCCTCAGTGAACTTCTAAGCCTTCAAAACCTAGATCTCTCTTCCAACAATTTGTCAGGTGGAATACCCATATCACTAGAAAATCTCATAATGCTCCAACACTTGAATTTTTATTTTAACAACTTGTCAGGAGAAGTCCCTAAAGAGGGAGTTTTCAAAAAGATTAGCGCAACGGAATTTATGGGAAATCTTGGTCTATGTGGACCTTGGGTAAATCTACCTCCATGCTATGCTCATAAACAAGAAAGTGTTCTAAATCTAAAAAGAGTTATCGCACTTGTTTTTGTTGTAGCATTTGTTGCATTGTGTTTGTTTCCTGCAATCTTGTGGAGATGAAAATGCAAGAGACATATTCAGAAAGAGAGTGGTCCAACATTAAATTTGGGGTGTCGAAGAATCTCCTATGCAGAGCTCGTCATCGCAACAAATGAATTTAGCTATGCCAACTTGTTAGGAGTTGGTAGTTTTGGAAAAGTGTACAAAGGGCTTTTGAATGATGGCACAATGGTTGTTGTCAAGATTCTCAATCTACAAAATGAAGGGGCTCAAAAGAGTTTTGATAAAGAGTGCAAAGTCTTGGGTAAATTTCGACACTGGAATTTGATTTGGGTCATAACCTGTTATTCAGATCTCCAAATCAAAGCATTGATATTTCCATTAATGCCAAATGGAAGCCTAGAAAAGTGGTTATATCACGATGATGGAGAAAAAAGTCATTTGAATTTGATTCAAAGGTTGAATATAGCAATAGACATCGCCCAAGGGATGACATATCTCCATCACCATTGTTTTGTGCAAGTGATCCATTGTGATTTGAAACCCAACAATGTGTTGTTGGGTGAAGATATGACTGCATATTTAATAGACTTTGGCATTGCTACTATATGTTTTGCAAGTAATGAAGATGGAGCTCTCACTTCCACAAATGCACTCAAAGGATCTACAAGGTACATTCCTCCAGGTATTATTTTAACTATATACCATCTTAAGCAATGTTATGATTTTCTTATGTTTGCTTAACATTTTGAATTAAAAAATTTAAGATGAGGATCTATGAATGTAAAATATGGAGTGGGAGGACAAGTTACAATAAAAGGCGATGTATATAGCTATGGAATAGTGTTATTGGAAATGCTCACTAGAAAGAAACCCACACACGACATGTTTGTGGAAGGAATGAACTTGAAAAAATGGGTGGGTAGTAGTTTTCCAAACCGAGTACAAGAAGTAGTCGACATGGGTCAATTGAGGAGGACTAATAGATGCAGTGAAGAAGATGAAGATCTAAATTGTCTCAGTTCACTAATAAATGTGGGCTTACTTTGCACAAATCAATCTCCTCAAGGATGACCTACTATGATGGGCATTCTATGCATGCTGCAAAACATCAAAGACACTTTTTTGAGCACTACTGCCATTCCCAAATTCCAATCAAATCTAACACATTTGCTGGGTAGTACAAGTACTACTATGAACAACATTTGTGAAGGCCAAAGTTCTTCCACATCTTAGTTTATTGTAACAAAGTGGTAGTTATGTAACTAAACTATGATGTAGTTTGAGCCTTATTTCCCTTTCCTTGTTTTTACGTAAATATATGGTTGATTGTATGCAAATGTTAACAATAAAGTTAGATCCATTGTCATTGGTGTTTTAGAAATGTGGAAATGTCTTTATTATTCTAAAATTTCTTATTCTATATCAAAAGAAATTTATATTCAATATCCTTTTCATGTATAACTGAATGCATCACACTCACTTGTATTAAACACATTAAAAATTAAGCATAAATGAATCACACTCACTTTGTAATAAATACATTAAAGTTTTGTATTTCTTTTAAATGATTAAAATATAGAAATATTTTTTAGTTCTAGAAATTATTGAAAAAAATATCATAATTTCTAGTTAAAGAATATATTTATTGTTGATTTTTTTCTTTTTTTCAATGAATATAACTAAATTTCTTTACATCGATACCCATAAAACTAGAATGATTAGAACAAAATCATAAGCACATACATACATTCATACCCTATTGAAGAGGTTGTTTATCTTGCCACATATATTAGTAATAAAGTAAAAAGTTGAGTGTTATTATTACACTATGAAACATGTGATACTTCTTTGCCCTAAAATGTGTGGAGTTATCTATGATTCAGAGCCATGTTAGTTCTTATTAGACAGAGTCCTAAATGCTCAAAACCATGATTGGAAAGTCGTAAATTATTAGAGTCACGATCCATTCTTGAAAATTGTATTTGATATTGGATGTTAAATTAGTGGAAGTTCTATTTTTAAAAATATCATTGCTATTGGATGTTAACGTAATGGAAGTTCTCAAGAGATTGCAAAGATTTTCGACATCGATTATCTCGCTAGAACTTGCTGAGGTTTGGAAAACTTGCCGAGCATTATTATTCCCTTCTTACTATGTTCATCCATCTTCCAGAGAGCCTGTGCATGTGTATAAATTTAATTTCAAGATTTCTTGAAACACATGGTCGTCGTTCATTGAAGAAATACAGAACATGTCTGTGATTTCTCGGTGAAGCTTGTTGGTTTGCTATAGAGATGCCAATGATTTCCATTATTCGTTTTTTTGATATTTTCTATTTGACTAAATCAACTCTTATTTGAAGCCCCACGATGAATCTTTGCACGGGTTAGTAGTTTGAATGGTTATCTATGGTTTGCATGATCTCTATGATGCTAATACTACAAATCTGATTTGATGTCAATCTATATCATAGTGTTATTTTAGGTATATTGGACTTGTCATTGTTATACAAGTAATCCAAACACACTAGAAATGGAAACATTACAACAAAGGCAAACATAGAAAAATAAAAAAGTCAATTATAATTATAGAGTCAACCATAGTTAAATGTTATTGTGTTAAGGTTTTTTTTTTAAGTATTTAAAGAATATAAAAAAAATCATCCATATTATAGTGAATATAGTGAAATTTAGATTTATTCAATGTTTTTAGATATTCCAAAGTTTATAGTCCATCTTGTCTCCTTCCTAATTCAGTAATATGAAGTTGGGAATCAAGACGAGTTGATTTTGAGGTAGACCAAGCCGAGATTGTATTATTACTTGTTTATCATAATCATAGTGATCAAAATTAAGCCTCTTGCAATGAATCAAGTATGGCTTAGCTCTTAGTTTTCCTAATACGGTTTTGCTTGGTATCACTTCCCCTAGTTTGCGGATGAATCCTTGGTGTTAGTAGTGTTGTGTAGGTGGTGATTCAAGAATACTATTCATCTTATATATCTATATAAAGCTATAGAGGGGGAACAAGTTTCTTGAGAAGGGAGATCGAGCGATGGGTTTAGGAAGTGGAGAGAGGTGGTGGTGTGGTGGTGGAAGGTGTAGCCAGTGGAAAGGCAAAAATAAGTCACAACAACTTATTTGGAGTCAATGCAATATACACACTTCCAGGACTTAGGCTAATGTAAACTTTTTAAAGAAAAATATACGTTGGGAATAGTGAAGGCCATAATAAGACATTTATTTTCCTTCCCAATCAAAAAATATTTATAAACATTAAATAATTTTAAATACAATTAAAAAAAGCTTTGGTTCCGTGAATCTCGGTAATCACATGCGAAACAAGGAGTGGTAGTTGTCGCATGCCACCGCTTCACAAAGTCTTAATGGGAATAGTTAGGTGCCAACCATTCCTCGCACTCACCACAAACCACCTTCATTGCATTCAGTCGAAGGAGGTCTAGATGAAGAAAAGGCCATTAAGGTTAGAGTGTGACATGCATTCCACCATTACTATGGATTCTGACATTCACTCCAACATTTATTCTTTCATCCTCTCTACTCTGCAAGTGGATGTTTAATGGGTGTCGGGAGTAGCAATCAAACTTAGGTTGTTTCAGGTCTATGGAAGAGATTTTATAGGTCTATTCATCTTGGCAAGGGAATGTGGTCGAGCTAGATGTGGGGGCAAAGGTCATTGGTGCCAACCTCTCTCTCCCCTACATGGTTAAGGAAAAGAACGGTTTGATGAGGACATGCCTATTCATATCCACCACCTCATTGTTGCCATGGACGTTGAGGAGAGATGAAATATAGGGAATGGCCACTAGTTCATACGTAATTTTCTTTGTAGACAACTCTTTGAGTAGAAACAAGCCTAGGAGAGATCCGCAGGAAGATTTGTTGAACTCAATGCCTTTCTGGTTCACGCACAAATGGGCTTAACAAACATGTCTAGAGCAATGGAATTTCCCTTTCTCCTCCTCCCCCTCCTCTAGTGTTGTCTAATTCGAATACATGGATTGAAGTAGTGGAATCCCCCCATCAAGGGAAAAGACTTTCCAGTCTGTCTCGCACAGAACCTCAAGCCAATAAAAAAATTGTGGCCGATAGTCACATCTCACCTGAACTAGTCAGAAAAGCGATGAACTTATCCAGCGAGTTCGATGTTGAGGGAAAAACCAGAGGGGGGCTCTCACAAAGAAAAGTAAAATCATACACTAGGGGGGAATTCATCGAATGGGAGTGTTCCCCTTAGATTCCTAAAGGATAAGATAACCCCTTCCTCTACCTGGAGCAACAAGAATTGGCTAGGAAGGAAAAAACTCTGCAAGGTAAGGTTCCCAAGAAGCAAGTGCATCTCACCTAAACCAAGACTTATGAGGACAAGGCATTGCCCAAACAGGCATGCTAAATTCCCTATATAATCTTTCTTAGAGTATTAATTTTTCATGTTATTTATGTTTCAATTATGTTTACTTTGTTTTGATATCATTTAATAACCATTATGGCTTTGAACTCTTAGGGAGAGCGTTTGGTTTCCTTTTCATGGGAAGCTAGTCTCCCCAATTTTTCTCTTGTCCTCTTTGTTTTAGTCATGTTCAATTTTCTTTTCTATCTCTATGTTACCACTTTTTGTTCAAAACTCTTTGAGAGACCATGTGGGTTCCCTCTCATGGGCAAATGGTCTCGCCAATTCTCTCTTAACGCATTCATGTTGTTCTGTCCACAAATAACTATTCCAAACCTCCGTGATTGTATTCTATGTATATTTTTTAAAATATAAAAAAAAGTAGCTTGCTTGCAAAAAAAAACTTTTGTTAAACAAGTGATATAAAGGTAAGTCAAAATAGTTAATAGGTTGTTAGTGTGATATCTATCAAGTCATCAAGGTGATATTAATCGGCATATACCTATCCCTGGTAGGTATAAGAAGTAATTACATCATTGATAGCTTCAAAACAATGAATGAAAATAATATATCACTATTATGTTAGAGAATATATGTGGATCTATTATGAACCAAATGTTTTATTTTTTATTTTTTGGTATTACGAGAATGCTTCTATTATTTATTTTATTCTATTTTTCATTCCTTTTTGGTTTACCCCACTTCAATTATCTAATTTTTGGCATTCTCATCTCGACAATACTTTTGTTGAAGAGTCTTATTGACTAACAATTATTGATAAGTTGTACGTGTCTTCTCTCACTGTATATTATTGCCAACTCTCTGCTTTTCTATGATACTTCATAAATTTTACATTTGTGTGGTGTTAAACACTTTTCTATGTTATCCCTGTTGCATTAATCACAATCCAGAAAATCCATCACACTTAGTTGTTTTTGTGTATGTAGGTTGCATACCCTGTTTTTCTTCAAGTCATATTGCACCAACATCTCACATTTTGAAATTTGTACCCTCATTTCCACAACATATAAATCATACCTTTTCCTATACTTATCCATTTTATCATTGATGCAAGTTACAACATGCCTTTTCTTCACTTCTCCTCTCGCATGAGCTCCTCTCGCGTGAATTCCTCCTACATTACCTTGTAGTCTTTCTCACATGATTCCCTACCTAGGCATTCCTACACTTTCTCTCTCGTTGCATGTAGATACTAGAGGAATTCCATGGTAACATCTGATATTCAATTCTCATATTCATTATTCTCCTCTTGACATTTTTTCAAGATGCATTAGATCATTAAGGTCATCGCATGCTTCATGTGACTTAAGATATATTATTAAATTAGGCACATTATTGACTTAAATAACCATTATATCTAGGATCAAATGAGTGAATGACTTCAACAAACTTGCTGATTACCTGAAAGAGAAAATTGAAAAGTGATTAATTCATTTCATTAGAAAGAAAGACCAATTTGACATAGTACATCAAGTTGGTTATGATTTAAAAGGCATTCAAGATGAGTTACTTCAAGTTCGAGTGAAACAAGAAGTCACCATTGCACCTTTACAAAATTCCATTGGGTAATTAATCGAAGATAATTTAAAGAATGTACCGACTTCAAGATAACTCATCGACAATATCAATTGTTAGGTTTTAGGCACATGTCAAGTATTTTAAATGGAAGAAGTCTTCAACACAAAATAGAGGTTTTTCCAACACTACTTTTTCTTTATTATATGGTTAGTGGGAGACCCATCCCTATCCTTAAATGGATGAATGCATTTTTTATTTCTAGAATATTATATATCTTATTTAAACACTTGAATATATTTTAGAGGTTCCTTCGAGAACTACCAAGAGTCCATCTCTAGTGTAATCTTTCAAATTTTACTTTTAAGCTTGAAGATTGCAAGAGTGTAACTCTTTTCATCCCAATGAGTTTGAATGAAAATGTATTTTAAATTTATTTGTAAATGCATTCCACGATTACTTTCTTATGTCAAAATGTTTGATTCTTTACTCAAAATTATGTTGGAAATTATTGGTTTCAAAACTTTATTTAATTCCTATATCAATATGTATTATCTCATTATGAATATTTAATGTTTGGTCCTATCTCAAGCCTATACCGTTTTCTATATTTTCTTGAATTTGAAAGTTCTTTGTTAAAGGGGAGTGACCTCTCTATAAAAACAAGGGGGGAATATTGTTACCTCAAATGTTATCATTGAAATTTGTAGGCATAATGTCTAGATGGGAGCATCTAAGATAACACTATCTTCTCAGCCTTACTCTTCATCAAGGTTGATACAAGATCAATCAATTGATAAAGGAATTTTACAAGATTAAGTAATTGTGAGAAGTAGTTTTGAAGACCAAGGAGTTGGACGAGAAGTTTTTTGAGGACAACCTCCAAAAATAAGAAACGTTGTATACAAAGTGTCAAGAACACAACAAGAGGAAAACATTGTGTAGATTAATTACACATTGCAACAAATGCAAAATGAGATTACTTGTCTCAAGAGAAGCAATAATATTATTTCACAAAAATTGTCCCATGAAGGAAGAATGATGATTACCAAACCCTAGAGAATGAACCGATAGAATTCAAAGACTTGAAGTACATAGACCAAAAGCACCCTGCATGTGAAATCCGGATGTAGTTGTATTAGGAGAAGATGATGTGTTTGAATAAACTTAAGAATATTTATATCCATTAATGTTGAAATAATTTAAGTGTCTCATATCTTAGAATCAATGCAATATGAAGAAAATATGCAAATTCTTACTCATGATGAATTTTTTGAACTAGAAAATTCTAAAGAATACCAAGAAAATTTGGTTTAGACAAAATCTCAAACAAGCAAACTCAAACTAGATAATTAGGTCGATTAAGGAAAAAATATTATAATTCACCTCAATCAACATCACAACAAGGATTATTAAACAACCTCACAATCAATATAAGCAATGCTTAGGGAGGGCAAAGATTCTTGGGAACAGATATCATTTCTAACTCCCCCCTCCTTTCTCTGGGAATTATCAACATCTACGGGTCGTGCCACCATAGAGAGGCTTTCTGGGATAGCCTTCTTCAGCAGGATTTCATGCAGATAGATGACATTATAATTGGGGGAGATCTTCACTTCTCCCTGGGGATGGCCAAATCCTGGAGACACAAGGCCCAATCAGACACCCTCACAGGCTATTTTGAGAAAATTTTGGATGACCATGACCTCCTAAGCATCGACTCAGCCCGAAAAATGCCTAGTTGGAGGAATCGCCGAGTTGGGGAACATGCCCTTGCCCATCTTCCTAACCGTTTCCTCATCCGTTCTCATCTCCTAAACAGGCTAGGATGAATTAGACATTGGGTTGGCACTGGAGGAAGCTCTGACCACTCCCATATCTTCCTAGATCTAGAAGATGAGGCCAAGAAGTTGGGTTCCCCCTTCAAATTCAATGCAGCATGGATAGGGGAAGAAAGATTCCAGGAACTTGTTAACAGGAACTGGTCCCACTATAATAGGGAGGGGGGGCTATCACCAAGAACTACCATAACTCATAACTTAAACCGGCTCAAACAAGAAACTATATCCTAGATTAAGACCAGAAAACAAAAGGATGAAAAGGACCTGGTTAAGATAGAGGTTGAGTTGGTCCTCCTTGATTCCCGTGGGTTGATGAGCTACTCCACCCTCGACTCCAGGGAACAGCTGGTCAAGTTAGAAAAGGAAAAAATCAAAATACTCCGACGAGCTGAAGAGACATGGAGGCTTAAGAGTAGGGCAACTTGGCTAAAAGCAAGTGATGAAAACACAAAGTTCTTCCAACAGTACGCCAGAGGAAGGCGGAACATCAACACCATCTGGTCTCTAAGGGACCAAAACAGAAGAGAAGCCAACACTTTTTCCCATCTATCAGACCTATGGGTCAAACATTTCTCAGATATCTATAAGAGCCCTAGGGTTGCAAACATTGTCGAGGTTCTCCATGTAGCTGAGGCAATCACTCTCTTCGTTGAGGAAGAGGAAAAGGAGCTTCTGAATGTGCCCATCAACCTTGAAGAACTGGACGCCACACTCAAGAGCATGGGCAAAGACAAAATTCTGGGGCCTGACAGCTGGCCCATCGAATTCTTTTCCACTTTTTTTGAACTCATTGGCCAAGACCTGTTGCTAGCTGTAGAAGAATGCTGAACCTCTAGGACTATGCCAGAAGCTTTCAACTCTACCTTCTTAGCCCTTATCCCCAAAGTGGACAATCCTAAAACTTTTGATGACTACAAACCTATTTCGCTCTGCAACTACATTTACAAGATCTTCTCCAAAATCATTGCCCTTTGCATAAAACCCATTCTTTCAAGAATGATCTCTAAGGAACATTTTTTGTTCCTTAGCCACCGTCACATTCAGGAAGCTATTGGCACTGCACAAGAAATGTTACATTCCATAAAATCCGACTCAAAAAAGGCTTCCATCCTGAAAATTGATCTGTCTAAAGCTTTCGACAGGGTCAACTAGACCTATTTACAACTCATGCTAACTCACATAGGTTTCCCCAACCATTTCATCAAGTGGTTGGGCTGCCGTTTCACAGGGGTTTCTTTTAGTGTCCTGATAAATGGTGTAGTGTCAAACTTTTTTCATGCCGAAAGAGGGCTCCGACAAGGCTACCCACTCTCCCCTCTTTTGTTTTTGTTGATAATGGAAGGACTCAGCAAACTCATATCTTCAACTAGAAACAATGGCACTCTAAGGGGTGTGAGAATCAGTGACAGGACCACCATCTCTCACCTTCTCTTTGTTGATGATATTCTAATTTTTCTAAACGAGTCCTTTAGAGACACCTCTTCATTCAAGGCAATATTAACTCTATTTTTTAAAGCTACAGGAATGGAGCTGAACATCTCAAAATCAACAATCACCTTCAGCTCCTGCCTTCCAAATGAGCAACATTTTTCCTCTCAACACTTCGACTTTGTGAGACAAGATCTGGATGTTGGCCTTAGATACCTGGGGTTCTGCTTCAAGCCCAACGAATACCACATTGTAGATTGGGCTTGGTTGATAGCTAAGATCAAAGGCCGCATAAATATCTAGCAACAGCGATGGATTTCCAAGGCAAGGAGACTCACTCTTATCAAATTAGTCCTAGAGGCCATCCTGGTATACTGGATGTCTCTAGCTTGGATCCCAAAAGGCATCCATCGCAAAATCAAACAGATCTGCTGCAGATTCCTCTGGAGGGGACAAGTAGATGGCAAAGCCTTCGCCTAGGTAAATTGGGAGTGGATTGCAAAACCAAAAAAGTGGGGAGGCTGGGGCTTAAAGGAACCCCATGAGTTTGCCAAGGCTCTGGAGGAAAAGTTGGTCTGAAAAATCATCACTTCGAACAGCCTCTGGACTGAAGTGATCTATAACAAGTATATCTTTCCCCAGACTACCACTGAATTACTTTACACAGCATCACCACTCGGGGGTGTCAAACATCTGGAAGACAGTCATCCAATCCATGAACATCATAAAACAAGGACTGGCTTGGAAGGTGGGGAATGAAACACAAATCAGAATTGGGGCCAATCCTTGGATTGGCAGTGGAAATGCCCATATCCTCCCTCAAGATATGAGACAAGAGCTCAGTGAGGCGGGATACACCCTCCTTGCACACATTCAAGTGGAAGGATGGGCTGAAGCACCTCATAGATTTTGGAAGAGTTTCAACACTCTGGGAATCAGAGATAGATGGAGAGAGGACTGGTCTGGCTTTGTGGGAGGCCTTGAGGAGGCAAACGTAAAGATCACAGATAGAGAAGATAGGCTATTATGGGCTAAGGAAGCCACTGGAAACTACACCCCAAAAGTCAATTTTTCCTCCATAATGGAAGATCGTGCCACAAGTCCACATTGTTGGTGGTGGAGTTCTCTATGGAAGCTGAAAACCCCCCATAAAATGAGACTCCTTCTCTGGTCTATCCTCTCCAACAAAATTCCCACTGACCACAACCTGTCTAAGTGGAACATCCATGGCCCTTCTAGATGCAGTCTTTGCAACTCAGCGACAGAGGACATAGATCACTTATTTCTCCACCACCCAGTCTCGGTTGAGATCTGGAATACAATCACCAATGGACTAAATATTCCTTGTCAATGGACAGGCAACAATATCAAAGAGGCTTGGGAGTCCTGGTGGTCCAAAACTGCCAATCAAAAACAAAAAAAAAATCCCCCCATCATATGCTGGGGCATCTGAATCACCAAGAATTACAGGATCTTTCAGGACAAAAACATTCTGGGTGCGGCTTTGTGCAACAATATCCTAGCCATTTACAATTCTCTCCCCGAACACAAAGACCCCCCTTGAATTATAGTCCCTAAAACTATAGACAAGGACCATCCTTGGGCATACTTCGATGGCTCTGCCAACCTTGATGGGTGTGGTAGAGGAGCTATCCTTCACTTGTCAGAGACAAAAAAATTCAAATTGAAAGTGGGTCTAGGAAGAGGCACAAACAACTACGCCAAACTAAATAGCCTCAGACATTTACTCCTCTTCGCCCTAGAAAAATATTGCCCTTCGATACAAATTTTTGGGGACTCTCAGCTCATCATAAATTGGATAAATGGGACTCATCAATGTCACATGCACACACTTAGAGACAAGTTAGAAGAAACAATTGGTTTAAAATCACAGTTTGAATCCTTTGTCTGTTGTCATATTTACAGGGAAAGGACTGAAGTCACTGACCTTATTTCCAAAGAGGCCATGCAGCTGAACAGAGGACAATGGATAATACAGGAATACATGAATGGGGACTTCTTCTAGATATACCATAGACCATACATAGATGAGGCAGCGCTTTCTCAGGATTGATCGACAGGATCAATCTGAACCATGGTTTCTCTGCTTTTATTTTGCTTTTGTCTTGTTTATTATCTGCAGAACAGTCTACCAAACAATATGTATATAGTCTTTGCACCTTCAAGTTTAATGAAGGATTTTGTAATATCTACCCAACAATAAGAACTCCACCATCTGACAGTAGTGAAAGCATGACACAATGTAATTTTCTTAAAAATTTGATGAAGATTATGCTTTTTCCTTGGAAAAAAAAACATCACAACAAGGAACTCCATATTTGATAAAGGAACAAGATAACACCACAACAAAATTGCCTTACAATATTGGATAAATTTAGGAAGTTTCAAATCACTATATCTCTTCTTGACTACCTCAAAAAAGGGAGAACTTACTAAAATCTTGGAGAACACAGGTCTGTTAGCTCTGCTACGCAAAAGGATCAAAAATGGATTCAAAGCACTCTCAAAAGGCTGCAAACACGCTTATATGCATGTCAAAGGATACATAGAAGCTGTTAAAATCCCCAAATTTTGGCTAAAAGCCTTCATCCGATTGAAAAAATGGCAGGAGGAAAGCCCTTGGAGGAGCGGAAATACACTATCGGAGGCCTAAAAACACTCCAAAACCATATAAAAAACCCAAATCGCAGGCTTGGAGGTCTGAAGTCATATCAGCCGTTAGATCTGGTCGATCAACGATCCAGATCGCGTCGGCATATCGCAATCGGAGAAGGCAGGCAGTGGCAGCAACATGGGGACATCGCCGATGAGCGATCACCGATATCGCATCGGCGAGTCGCAATGGAGGACCTACAAAGATTTATGGGCTTTTGCGATGAGCGATTGCCGATATCGCATCGGCGTATTGCATCGGCGATTTCAAAAGGGGCAGGGCCTTTACATATAATATGTATGCGACCCGATGGACCGAACCCAACGGGGTTATTAATCCTTTCTGATAGATTTGCGAGTCCGCAGCAATATCACTATCAGCGCTGTCAAAGGGGCAGGGCTTTTAAACAAGTTATGTTGCCGATGCGATAACTAGACCCGACGGTTATACAACACTCCATTTCATAAAATTTCAAGTCCGCGCCCGGGCCATTTGCAATGTATTTTGTGTATTTTCATTATATAAGGGGAATACAAAGGAAAACATAATGAGTGCCGCTAGCGATGAAGCCCGGACCCGAAAGGGTACGGGAAGTGAAATTTATATATTTTCAGGTCCGGCAGAGGCTATTCTTTGTGTTTTTCAACGTTTTTATATATATTTCCAAATATGAGGAGAGGCAAGGCATTGTCCCAGATTGCGATCGGCATATCGCAATCGGGGAAACCAAGGGTACATAACCTTTTATATATTAAGGATGGATGTGATAAGTCCCGGACCCGATGGGTTTCCGAAACAAAACCATCTATTATTTCAAGTCCGGGAAGAGGCATTTTTCATGTATTTTCAGATATAAAGGAAAGCGGGGAGAGACTGACTAAGATATGCATTGCAACCCAGATGGCGGACCCGATAGAGAATTGAGCCATGATTGAAGACTTTTAAAATCCAAATAAAGCAGTGATGGGCGAGAATACTCAGATTGGCAGCATTTTCATT
Source organism: Pinus tabuliformis (assembly GCA_031772625.1). Taxonomy (NCBI): domain Eukaryota; kingdom Viridiplantae; phylum Streptophyta; class Pinopsida; order Pinales; family Pinaceae; genus Pinus; species Pinus tabuliformis. The sequence continues at coordinate 1,125,523,905 of CM062813.1, read as the reverse complement.
GATTAAGAGCAAAATAGTCATGGTTGAGCCGTTTAATGTTCGGCAACTACAATTAATCAACAGTATGGCCGAGAAGGAAGCAGGACACCACAGATCCAGACAGAGCATTCAATGGTTATGGGTTTCACCCATATTTCATTCCACTTGCCCAAGGAGGACCGCAGAGAGCCAGAGAGGGTCAAATCTATTTAAAACTCAGACAGATTTGTATCAGAGGCCCATTTCTGAATGTAAATATGGTTGGTGGCCATTTATGGGCTCCTCCACGCATTGTTTAGCAGAGATATTTTGTATTGTAACACTATATATACTCAGAACTCAGATGTAATCAGGTTGATGAGTGTTTTGATGAATAAGAGCTTATTGTAGCCTTTTAACTTCTAGAGACTGTAAATACTATGAGACCTGCAGCTTCTAGTCTTGATTTCCACTAATACAAGCTTCTTTTGCTATCACCTGCTCACTTTTCACTTCTTCTATGTTATAGGCTCTGCCTGCTTTGCATTTAATTGATGTGCTATGAATATTTGGCATTTGAGGGGCTGTCATCCCACCTCTATGTTAAAATTTAGTGGTTCATTGAAAATTTCTTGCAGGTTGCTGTTATTCTAATACCAGGGAGCTGTCATCCTCGCTATATACGGAATAGTAGTCTTGCAGACCTTCTAACTGGTTGGAGCTGGCCATCACAGAGCCTTGTGCATCTGCTGGTGCAATCAGTATTCTCCATCATCACTTTTACTTTAAGCTGTGAGTAGTTGGTGGTTGAAAGCCTTGTAGTTTGGGGGTCTTCACCCATGTCTGGGGTAAATCATAGTAGGAGTGGTTATCCGGCTTAAAGGTGCTGCACATCTTCCATTTATCCATCATTGTATCCAACAAAACTGTTGAATTTTAATGTTCCTGAGCATCACTGATATACAACTTAGGTGAGTTTCTTGGGGTGATAACATTAATTGGCGCCGTTGCCGGGGAGAGAAGAGAATCGGAGCTCAAGCTTCCCTGGGAGAACGACATAGTTTCAAGCTTTGATGACAGACAAAGTTTGAACACAAACGTTGGTTGTAATCATCTGTCTGGCGACTCCATTGGTGGAAGATCATCCTTTGGTGACTCCACATTGAAGTTCTGGCTAAGTTTGTGAGGCATACTCGAAGAAATCCTCAGAAATCTCCAGCTGAACCATTACTTGACCCTGAAAGAGTTGTTAAATCGAAGAAATCATCAAAGAAAGGGGCATCAGGATCAGGTAAGCCTAAAAACTCCGATTTATCTTTGAAAGATGAATTCATAGTTGAAGAGGTACAACTTGAAGTCTTAGAGCCCAGCGCTGTTAATAAAGAAATTCATTCAAAGATTAGTTCAGCCCCGTGGGCAGTCAGTTCCCCTTTGAATCTCAGTCCTAATAAGGCCTCCCATATTGTCCAAAACATCCCAATATCTCTGCCATCCATCACATTATTTCCTACTGCTCCATCTGTTAGTAGTCCTCCATATATTTCAAATATGGCAGGACAGCAAGCACCTACTAGGATTGAGAGGATTGTTGTTGCTAGATATGGACCTTTGGTATTGCCTATGCCTCTAAATCCTATGCCTGTGGGAGAATATCAAAAATATATGCCTAAATTTACTGGAACAGAGGGAGTGACTGCAGAAGAACATCTTGAAGCCTTTTACAGTTATGCTAATAATTTAGATATAAATCACAATGATGTATGGATGAGAGTTTTTGTCCAGAGCCTTGACGGAGAGGCTAGGAAGTGGTTTAGACAATTACCCCAAAGTTCTATAACAGACATTGAAGCATTAGATGAGGCATTTTTGAAGCAATGGGGAGATAAGAAGGACTTATTATATTATCATACTGTGTTTGGAAACTTGAAAAGAGAAAAGGGTGAGTCTTTGCATGATTTCAATAAGAGATTTAATAAGATGTATAGTATGATACCAGCTGAGGTAAATCCTAACCCCACCACCGCCAAGCTCACATACGCTAATGCTTTTGACCCTGATTTCTGCTTATTGTTGAGAGAAAGAAGATGTGCTACTTTGAATGATATGCAAGAAGCAGCCCTGGAGGTGGAATCCAATATTATGGCAGCAGAGAAGTTGAAAAGTCAAATTGATAGAAGAAAGCTGAGAGGGGAGGCTTCTTCTTCCCATGTTTCAACTTCAGAGCCTAAATTAGACAAAATGACTAAGATGATAGAGTCATTGGCTGCTGAAGTTTCAAAGCTAAAAGTAGAGCAGGCTTCAGGCAAAACAAGGCAGCAAAACACATTTGCTCCAAGAAATCCAAACCTATTCAAAAAAGCAAATGATCAGCTACAAATCATGCAAAGAGGTGAACAAGCCAAAGAACATCATAAGGTTAAAGCTCCTTTTCAAAATGCAGTCATGGAGGGGGAACAATTTGAAGAAGAGGAAGATGAAATTCACTGCATGGAAGATAAAGGCAGCGCTGTATTTTTAACATTGGCTGAATATCAAGAGTCATTGATGCTAGAGCGAAACAAGCAAGGGTGGGACAGTGGTGCTATTCTGCAATCAGGTGAGCAGCAGCGAAAATATAATCTAAGATCCAATGCAAAGAATGCCAAAGAGAATTTTGCACAAGAAGCTGCTGCGCAAACAGCTCCACAGAATACCAGGCTAAGAAGACCAGCAGCTGATCCAGTCACCCTCAAAGCTCCAGTTCAAGAGGTAAAAACTGCTGATAAATCATTCTCTTCTTTCAGTTTTGAGTCAGAAGTTCAGAAATTGAAGGTTGTTGTGCCTATGGCTGAGTTGGTCAAGAGTGAATTGTTTAGAAAACCCATCCTTGAAGCCCTTGAGCTACAGTCTAAACAAACCTCCATTGACTCTGTCAATTTGCAAGATGATAAGCCTGCTATTGTGCTCAGTCCCATGGTTGAACCTGTTGATAATAGTTCCCCATATTTCTATGTTTCATTAACTATCCATGATAAAATCCTCCACAATTGCCTGCTAGACACAGGTGCCAGCCACAATCTAATGCCTAAAACAGTCATGGAAGAGTTAGGCCTTGATATCACTAGACCCTATCATGATTTGTTTTCTTTTGATTCAAGGAAGGTGAAATGCCTTGGCTTAATTAAGGATCTGGCCATTACCTTAACCCAGCTGCCTATGAAGAGTATGATGATGGATATAGTGGTGGCCGATGTCCCTCCGAAGTTTGGTATGTTGTTGTCTAGAGGATGGATCAAGAGACTAGGTGGGACATTACAAAATGATCTATCTTATGCAACTGTCCCGGTGTTTGGAGGAGAAAGCAGGAGATTATATAGAGAAGCACAGTTGGCATATATCATTAGTGATGAGAAGAATCCTATAAACTATCCAATTTATGCAGTGGACACTAATTTTGGAGCATGCATTCTCCAAATAGAAGAATCTCAGAAGGATGCATTGCAAATCAGGAAACCAACAGATCAGGCCGAGCATGATAGAGGAGGACAGATTTGGGAGATGTTCTTCGATGGAGCTTGTACTAAAGAGACTACAGGAGCAGGGGTGGTGTTAATATCTCCATGGCAAGAAAGATTTGAATTGTCTCTGAAGCTGGTATTTCAGGTGACAAACAACATAGCAGAGTATGAGGCTCTGCTATTGGGCCTTCATGCAACCAAAGACAGAGGAATAAAGAAGTTGAAGGTATGTGGATATGCTGATCTGATAATTCAGCAAGTAAATAAAACGTTCCAAGCAAAGCATCCGAGGCTAAGAGCATACAGAGATGAGGTATGGAGAATCAAAGAATTCTTTGAATTTTTCTGCATTTCATATATTCCTAGAGCTCAAAATCAGCTTGCCGACTCCCTTGCTGTCTCAGCTAGTCTATTTATACCTCCATCGCCTCCCAAAATAGTTTATGAGATACAAATGAAGTATAGACCCTCCTTACTTGATAATGTCCACCGTTGGAAGGTTTTTGATGATGATGATGAGTTAAATATGTTTCTTCAAGTCATTGATGAGTTCTCTGAAATACAAATTGACCAAAATAATGATACTTTGCTAGAAGCTCCCAAATCCCAGCTTAGAAATAAGATTGGCAGGAATAGCATAGTCCAGCTTCCTAGAAACCACATTCCTAAGGGTCTAATTCCTCTTGAGAGATTATTTGATCACAATGATGTGCCTTACAAAGTTGCCCATAAAGAAGATCAATCTGTTGTGTGTAAGCATAATATAGGAAGCCCAGGTCATCCCAAATTTATAAATTTGTCTACTAATCTATCAGCTGATCAGAATGCCAAATATTGCAAGTTAATGAGGCAATTTGCTGATGTGTTCGCTTGGGAGTATAGCGATCTGAAAACATATGACAAAAATGTAATTCAGCATAAAATTCTGCTTGAAAAAGACACTATTCCTTTCAAACAAAAGCTGAGACCAATGAATCCTATGCTCCTTCCTCTGGTGGAGAAAGAAATTAAAAAGTTGCTGGCTGCTAAAATAATAGTGCCTCTCAGATATTCTAAATGGGTGGCAAATCTGGTTGTTGTGAGGAAGAAGAATGGAGAAATCAGACTGTGTGTTGATTTCAGGAATCTAAATAAATGCTCCAAAAAGGATAATTATCCTCTGCCAAAAATGGAGCATTTGTTGCAGCAAGTCTCAGGTGCCAAAGTAATGTCTTTTATAGACGGATTTTCAGGCTTTAATCAAATCGTTGTGCATCCAGATGATCAAGAGAAGACAACATTTACCACACCTTGGGGCACGTTCATGTATGCTAAAATGCCATTTGGGCTGATGAATGCTGGAGCCACCTTTCAGCGCGCTATGGATATAGCTTTTGTGGGAGAAAAGGATAAATTTGTGCTAATCTACCTTGATGACATAACAGTTTATTCCAACAGCCATCATGATCATTTACAACATTTAAGAAAGGTGTTTTTGAAGTGCAGAAGGTTTGGGATTTCACTCAATCCCAAAAAATCCCAATTCGCTTTGGAAGAAGGCAAACTGTTGGGGCATGTAGTGTCTGCTGCAGGTGTTCAAATTGACCCAGAAAGAGTCAAAGCAATTCAGGCCTTGGCTCTCCCAAGATCAAAGAAAGATATACAATCTTTTCTGGGCAAAATTAATTTTGTAAGGAGGTTCATTCCTAATTTTGCAGAGCTGGTTAAGCACATAACCTCCATGTTGAAAAAGGGAGCAGAGGTAAAATGGACTGATGCAGCAAGGAAATCTTTTGATTCCATTAAGAAGGCTATTATGCAAGCTCCTACTTTAATAAGCCCTGACTATAGCAAGGAGTTTCACTTGTTTTCATTTGCCTCCAAGGACACAATCGCAGTTGTTCTGTTGCAGCAAGATGAAGCAGGTCAAGAGCATCCAGTGGCCTTTTTCAGCAAGAATTTGAGGGATGCTGAGCTAAGGTATGATATTATTGAAAAGCAGGCTTATGCTCTTGTCAAATCTTTGAAAGCTTTCCGAGTATACATCTTGCATTCCAAAATAGTTGCATATGTGCCTTCTGCTGCAATAAAGGATGTCTTAACGCAGCCTGATGCTGATGGAAAAAGAGCGAAATGGATTGCAAAAATGATAGAATTCAACATAGAGCTGAAGCCCACCAAGCTGGTAAGAGGTCAGGGGCTTGCTAAATTGTTGGCTGAAGAAAATTGCAGGTCTTTGGACATGGATTTCTTGTTCACTGTGGCAGAAAATGGTCAAATAGAAGAGCATGAAACAGCTGAATCGGAGGATAAGCAGTCAGTGGCCGAGAATCTAGCTTCATGTAGCTGGTATGCTGCAATAATCAATTTCCTTCTAAGGCTTGAAGTCCCTTCATATTTCTCTCAAATTCAAGCAAGAACTTTAAAGCTCAAGGCAACAAAATATTGCATCAATGACGGCTTGCTCTACTGGAGGGATCCATCAGGAGTGCTTTTAAGATGCTTGGACAAAGAACAAGCAATAGAGGTTATGCAGCAATTCCATGATAGCATGTGTGGAGGACATCATTATTGGAAAACTACAGCCCATAAGATTCTTAGAGCTGGATACTATTGGCCCTCTTTATTTTCTGATGCATTTTCTTTTGTCAAATCTTGTGACAGGTGCCAAATATTTGAAGGTAAGCAGCAATTAAAATCCCTGCCCCTAAAGCCAATAATTGCAAAGGGACCTTTTCAGCAGTGGGGCTTGGATTTCATTGGTGAAATCAACCCACACTCCAGTGGCCAGCATAGGTGGATATTGGTTGCCACTGATTATTTTACAAAATGGATTGAAGCAATCCCAACAAGGAAAGCCGATCATAATGTGGTCGTGAAATTCTTATCAGAAAACATTTTCAGCAGATTTGGTTGCCCACATAAGCTAATAACATATAACACAGCAGCATTCAGGGCAAAATAATTGGTGGAAATGTGTGATTCAATGGGCATTAAACTTGTTCATTCCACCTCCTATTACCCTCAAGGGAATGGTCTGGCAGAATCCTCTAATAAAAGTCTGATCAGGATAATTAAGAAGCTATTAGAGGAAAATAAGAAGAATTGGGATGCCAAGCTGAAGTATGCACTTTGGGCGGACAGAGTGACCATCAAGAGATCTACAGGTTGCTCTCCCTTCAAGCTGGTATATGGTACTGATGCTATTTTTCCCATTCAACTTACCCTCCCTGTGGCAAAGTTGCTCCAAACAGCGCAGGATGAAGAGGATGATATGGCAAATAGAATCACTGATCTAACAGAATTGTATCAGATTCGAGAACAGCTGGTTGAAAAAGCTACAGCACATCAGCAAAAGGTCAAGGAAGCCTTTGACAAGAAGGCAAAAAGAAACAATTTCCAGGTTGGGGATTTGGTCATGAAATGGGATGCTTTTAAAGAAAAGAAAGGCAATCATGGGAAATTCGATGCTCTCTGGACAGGCCCATTCATCATTTCACAGATTCAAGGGAACAATACCTTCATACTGAAAAGTATGGAAGGAGAACCAGTTTTTGATGGCCCAGTCAATGGGCGGTTTTTGAAAAGCTATGTGATTTAAGGTCTTTGGCCTTAAAGCTGTAAATATTTTTCTTTTATCGGTTTTTAGTGTAGCTATAGTAGACTCCATGCCCAATGGAACACTAGGAATTTTGGCTAATTTGTTTGTTGCTGCAAAGGCATTGATCTGCAGGTTCTTGAGACCTCACAGGGAGGATCTCATCCCTAGAAGGAGCCAGTGTTAGCTCTGCTATGCAAAAGGATCAAAAATGGATTCAAAGCACTCTCAAAAGGCTGCAAACATGCTTATATGCATGTCAAAGGATACATAGAAGCTGTTAAAATCCCCAAATTTTGGCTAAAAGCCTTCATCCGATTGAAAAAATGGCAGGAGGAAAGCCGTTGGAGGAGCGGAAATACACTATCGGAGGCCTAAAAACACTCCAAAACCATATAAAAAACCCAAATCGCAGGCTTGGAGATCCGAAGTCATATCAGCCGTTAGATCTGGCTGATCAACGGTCCAGATCGCGTCGGCATATCGAAATCGGAGAAGGCAGGCAGTGGCAGCGACGTGGGGACATCGCCGATGAGCGATCGCCGATATCGCATTGGCGAGTTGCAATGGAGGACCTACAAAGATTTATGGGCTTTTGCAATGAGCGATCGCCGATATCGCATCGGCATATCGCATCGGTGATTTCAAAAGGGGCAGGGCCTTTACATATAATATGTATGCGACCCGATGGGCCGGACCCAACGGGGTTATTAATCCTTTCTGATAGATTTGCGGGTCCGCAGCAATATCGCTATCGGCGCTATCAAAGGGGCGGGGCTTTTAAACAAGTTATGTTGCCGATGCGATAACTGGACCCGACGGTTATACAACACTCCATTTCATAAAATTTCAAGTCCGCGCCCGGGCCATTTGCAATGTATTTTGTGTATTTTCATTATATAAGGGGAATACAAAGGAAAACATAATGAGTGCCGATAGCGATGAAGCCCGGACCCGAAAGGGTCCAGGAAGTGAAATTTATATATTTTCAGGTCCGGCGGAGGCTATTCTTTGTGTTTTTAAGCATTTTTATATATATTTCCAAATATGAGGAGAGGCAAGGCATCGTCCCAGATTGCGATCGGCATATTGCAATCGGGGAAACCAAGGGCACATAACCTTTTATATATTAAGGATGGATGCGATAAGTCCCGGACCCAATGGGTTTCTGAAACAAAACCATCTATTATTTCAAGTCTGGGAAGAAGCATTTTTAGTGTTTTAGTATTTTTCATGTATTTTCAGATATAAAGGAAAGCGGGGAGAGGTCGGCTAAGATATGCATTGCAACCCAGATGGTGGACCCGATAGAGAATTGAGCCATGATTGAAGACTTTTAAAATCCAAATAAAGCAGTGATGGGTGGGAATACTCAGATTGGTAGCGTTTTCACTGATTAAGAGAAAAACAGTCATGGTTGAGCCATTTGATGTTCGACGACTGCAATTAATCAACAGTATGGCCGAGAAGGAAGCAGGACACCACAGATCCAGACAGAGCATTCAATGGTCATGGGTTTCACCCATATTTCATCCCACTTGCCCAAGGAGGACCGCAGAGAGCCAGAGAGGGTCAAATCTATTTAAAACTCAGACAGATTTGTATCAGAGGCCCATTTCTGAATGTAAATATGGTTGGTGGCCATTAATGGGCTCCTCCACGGATTGTTTAGTAGAGATATTTTGTATTGTAACACTATATATACTCAGAACTCAGATGTAATCAGGTTGATGAGTCTTTTGATGAATGAGAGCTTATTGTAGCCTTTTAACTTCTAGAGACTGTAAATACTATGAGACCTGCAGCTTCTGGTCTTGATTTCCACTAATACAAGCTTCTTTTGCTATCACCTGCTCACTTTTCACTTCTTCTATGTTCTAGGCTCTGCCTGCTTTGCATTTAATTGATGTGCTATGAATATTTGGCATTTGAGGGGCTGTCATCCCACCTCTATGTTAAAATTTAGTGGTTCATTGAAAATTTCTTGCAGGTTGTTGTTATTCTAATACCAGGGAGCTGTCATCCTCGCTATATACGAAATAGTAGTCTTGCAGACCTTCTAACTGGTTGGAGCTGGCCATCAGAGAGCCTTGTGCATCTGCTGGTGCAATCAGTATTCTCCATCATCACTTTTACTTTAAGCTGTGAGTAGTTTGTGGTTGAAAGCCTTGTAGTTTGGGGGTCTTCACCCATGTCTGGGGTAAATCATAGTAGGAGTGGTTATCCGGCTTAAAGATGCTGCACATCTTCCATTTATCCATCATTTTATCCAACAAAAATGTTGAATTTTTAATGTTCCTGAGCATCACTGATATACAACCTAGGTGAGTTTCTTGAGGTGATGACAAGGTCCATCAAATTTAGGAATAGAAGTAGCTTTGGTTGGTAGTCATGAAATACCCAATTAATTTCAACAAAGAGTAAGAGGAAAGGTTTACGCTTTTTATATTCCTAATGAAAATCAAAACTCTATTGTGCATAATTGCATGGTAGTCAACATAGCCACAAATAATGTCATGCCTTTCAACAAAAGGGTCCTTGGGGTTAGAATGCACTAAATATTGTGAATTTAGAGAAAATATTTATGCTATCGATTCAATAAAATTCCTTTCCTATGGTGAAATTAAAGACTTTTGTGCATGGATAAGATTGGCAACACATATAACCACAATATTCACTATAGTTGTTTTTAATCTCCTAGCTGCCTATGGAGTTGTTCTTGGTCATGATTTTGATTCTAGGATTAGAGGATATATCCAAATGCAGTTTTATTAGGAGAAGATGATGTGTTTGAAGAAACTTAATAATATTTATATCCATTAATTGTTGAAATAATTTAAGAACCTCCTATATTATAATCAATGCAATATGAAGAAAATATGCAGATTCTTGCTCCAGGTGACTTTGTTGAACTAGAAAATTCTAAAGAATACCAAGAAAAATTGATTTAGGCAAAAGCTCAAATAAGCAAATTCAAACTAGATAATTAAGTCGATAAAGGAAAAAATATTAATTATTCTCCTCAATCAACATCACAACAAGGCACTCCATATTTTATAAAGGAACAAGATAACACCAAAATAGAAATGCCTTATAATATTGGATGAATTTAGGAAGTTACAAATCACTTTGTCTCTTCTTGCCTGCCTCAAAAAAGGGAGAACCTATTAAAATCTTGTGGAACATGGGTCCATCAAATCTAAGAATAGAAGTAGCTTTGGTTGGTAGTCAAGAAATACCCAATTAATTTCAACAAAGAGCAAGAGGAAATGTTTCTCCTTTTTATATTCCTATTGAAAATCGGGACTCTATTGTTCATAATTGCATGGTAGGCAACAAAGCCAAAAATAAGATTGGAAACACATATAACCATAGTATTCACTATAGTTGTTTTCGATCTCCTAGCTTCCTATGGAGTTGTTCTTGGTCATAATTGGTGTTCTAGGATTAGAGGATATATCATGAATGATGGAAACTATATGATATTGTCAAACAAAAAACCTTTACTAGAATCCCAAGAGAACAAAGGAAACCCATTTTCTTTAAGAAAAAAAAAATCAAATGTTGTTCAAAATTGTCTACATTTAGGGATAGAAAATTATGTTGTCCTCAATATAGCACTAAATAAATATTGTGAAAGTGATATTTTTCTAGGATTTTGGAAAATGTCATTCAATGGCTCTTGTTTAAGTTATGTAATTTGAGTTAGGGGAGTATTTCATGGTCCAAGCTCTCATATTTATCCTTATGCTTTTAGACTAGAGTTTCCTTGCACAAATAATAGGCAGAATATGAGGCACTAACTGAAGGGTTAATACCAACCATTCAAATGCATATTAAAGATTTAGTTGTGAGAGGATATTTTGAATTGATCATAAATCAAATCAAGAAAAAGTATAATATAAAAAAACAACGATTGGAATGCTATGATACAAGGGTTTGGGATATTCTTAAAAAATTTCAATCCTTTTGACATAATATTTGTTCCACTAGAACAAAATAAAATGGATGACTCCTTGGTAGTGGAATTATCCCCTTTTAATCTAGATGATCACATATCTAAAATTTCTTTTCACGTAGAGAATATCTACTACCCATCAATACCTGGTAATGGGGATTAGTGGCAAATGTTTGAAAATGATGAGCATGCCAAAGAATTCATGTATCATGCAAAATAAATGTTATCAAAATATCTAGATTCTAATTATCCCCAAGATGACATGGACCATAAAAACACAACCCTCATCAAAGATGTAAAAGATCCCTCTCTCCCAAGAAGATATATCAATTTTGAGTCTTTATTTACAAGAAATTGTTAATAACATAATGAGAATCTTAAAAAATAATATTGTTTAATAAAATTTCAAGAAACTCAAAAGATTAATATTGGTACATAAAAAAACCTAAAATATCTAAACTTGTAAACCAACTATGCCCAAAAATAAATTCAATAATAACTTGATTTATTCAATGAGTTGCAAGATGTCTTTGCATGGACTTATTATGACTTGAAAGAATATGATATGTCCATTTTCCAGCATATGATACCACTAAAATAAGGTGGAAAACCTTTCAGGAAGAAGACTAGATCCATAGATCCAAATTTGAAGCCACTAGTCAAAATCAAAGTTGAGAAGATGAAAAAGGCATGTATTATAATTCCAACAAAGATTTTAAGTTGATTTCCAATGCTATAGTAGTAAAAAAGAAGAATGGTGTATTTAGATTTGTGTTTAGTTTTTAGATATTAATAAAGCATCTTTGAAAGATAATTATCCACTACCAAATAGATAAATTCTCCTCAAACAAGTTGTTGGTTTTGCTTTAATTTCAATACTTGATGGGTCCGCCAGATAGAATCAGGTGTTAGTTGCCAAATATGATCAATACAAGAGTAATTTTGTAACACCATGAGGGACATTTTCATATGCTAGGATTCCCTTTGGATTAAAAAATGTTAGAGCTACATTAGAAGGTGTTGGCTTGTTGGGGCCTGTCCCAGGTTCGAAAGTGTTTTAGCCAAACAAATCCCACACTACCGGTCCTTTCGGCAACAATCTGCAGAGCATGGACTGAAGTCTCACCTGAGGTAGTATGGGAGAGTGCTGGAACCAAGTTTCCGCACCCTAGGGATGTCTTGATGAGGCATGGAGGGGTCGCGAACTGATCTGCGCACTCACGCTACTCTGCATAGTGATCTAGTCCTCGTGTAGCTCTGCGACGAGGCACTGTCTAGATTCCTTATTATTACTGCGGTTATTATAGATCTAATCTAATTCTTAGGGTCTTAATGAAGCATTCAATATTTATAACCAGTGCGTGCAACCATGGATCTTAACAATATTCATAAAACCATAATATAAGAACAAACATACAGATCTACGACCAGATGCACAATAATTCAGAAACACTTATCTTCTATTAATCTTATGTTTTAGTACAATCCACTTCTTCCCTATGCACTCAGCTGCAGGAGTCCATGCACACAGCTGCGGACTCTACCAGGCCTCTGTGCACACAGCTGCAGAGCCTACTCTAACTACTACCAACCACGACTTAGACTTACAGACTCAGAGCAATCTTGCCTTTATAAACCCATACACTTTAGATCTTAATCAAAGCTACTTCTACCCTTAGAGCCTCACTCTATTTATACATTCCCATGGTCCATGGACCATGGGTAGGCCGACATATTCTATATTAACTTTACATTATTTTCAGGCGGACAACCCTTTGACTTGACTCATTACAATTCACGCTCTGCGCACTTCGCAGAACTTTTACAATATCAATACCCAAAATTGTGGGCTTTAAGCCCCAAAACTGTTACGCGGGGGATCTGCTACCCAACAGGCCCCCAACACAATCATCGTGACTCGTCTCAAGTCACTCATCAGTGCGGCAAGATGTGCTGCCAAGGTGTCATGGTCCACCATCCCTACGAGTGACGCACTACGTTGTGTTGCTCCATCCTTGCCTCCTGCAAAACTTCTTCAAGCTCCTGCTCCATTGCCTCTACTAATTTTCTCAACCGATGATGCTCATTCTGCTCTGCTCGGTTAACACAAAGCGACCCCTCATAGGATTTTAGCTCTAGCTGAGATGTCAAAGGCGGGAATTCTTTGTGCCAGAGCAACAAGTTTCCGATCTCTGGTCCAGTATATGCATTGTCTGCTGAAGCTTGTGTTGCATTTTTGCAAGAGAGATATTGTTGTCTGTGAGGTCCCAATCTTCAAGGTGCATCAGAGATGAACTGTTAACCGGAATTTCGTCGTTTGTCTCAAGATTCACCATCTTTCCCTTATCTTTCATGGATCGCCTGCCAAACCGTGGTTTAGGCAGCGGCATCCGGACCAGTCCTGCTACTTGTCTAAGAATTTCCAATACATCCCCTATCGTCAGTGTTGAGCTCAGCGTGGCATCTGCGGCCGTCGACATTACACTATCCAGAAGGTCCTGCATCTCTTTTGGAAATATTGAAAACCCCAGGCTTACTCCCCTATCGTCGAAGTTCAACGGTTCCATACCTATTGGAAGGCACAATAGCTTAATTCTCCAGATACCACAGTTTGTTCGGTGGATGCCCCGTTGTGATTTATAGGCCTGTTGAAATTCAAATTCAGCCATTAATCTGGCTTGTACTTCATATCTTAATTGCTCACCGCCCACTCCTTTTTGCCATAACTCAGACATCTTATCATGAACAGTGACAACAACAGTCACTTCTGTGTTTATCCATGCAGCAGCGCAGCCCTTTCTACGCAACCGTGACCCTTGTGACCTACCAATCCTACGCATGCCCCTGTTGTCGCGCAGCTCCCTAATAGATTAGTTTATCATCTTGCACTCTCTTCCAACTGTCTGGAGTAGTGAGACTGTGCTTTGGTCAGTTAGTCAGGTAGCCAACCCCCCCGTGTAGGGCTTCAGGTGACTGCCATTTACTTTTCCTAGGAAGGGCTCCCCATTTAGTTTGACAAGTTGGATTGTGCCTCCGTCTGTGACCTCTTTTACCACATAGGGTCCTAACCAATGCATTCTAAATTTTCCAGGAAATTTTTCGAACTTACTGTCATATAGCAATACTAAATCATTTATTTTGAACGTGCGCAACTTGATATGGCAATCATGCCAAGCTTTCTCATGCTGTTTCTGTACCTGTTGATGGAATCCTACCAAAAATTGTTCTTCCTCAAGTTCTTCTAGTTGCGTGAGCCTGTCTTCCAGAGCTTCGCAATCTACCATGCCTATCATTGCTGTGATCCGTAGACTGGGTACAATGTATTCCATTGGCATAACTACTTCCGTGCCATAGACTAACCTGAACAATGTCTGACCCGTCAATTTCTTGCACGTGGTTTGGTAAGCCCATAATACGGCAGGTATACGCAAGTCCCAATCATTTCGCTGCGCGTTACACACTTTAGTCAGTGCATGCTCCAGAATTTTGTTAAAGGCTTCTACTGTCCCATTGGCTTGTGGATGATATGGCGTGCTCTGCTGATGATACAGCTGGAATTCTTTGGTGAGTGTGTTGATAGTTTTGTTTAGGAAGTGTGTTCCGTTGTCACTCATGAGAATTTTCAGACATCCAAACCGTGTCAGCACGTTGTCAAACAAAAATTTCATGGTCGTGGCCACTGTGCAGTCCTTAACCGGTTGTGCTTCTGCCCATCGCGTCAGGTACTCAGTCGCGGTGATGATGTAGTGTGCACCCATTTTCCCCTGAGGCTTGATCGACCCTACAAAATCTATTGCCCATTTTTCGAATGGTTGCAGCGTCATCTGTGGATTGAGTGGCATCTCATCCCTTCGCGATGGTTTCCCAGTCCGTTGACATACATCGCAGGTGCGATAGTATGCTTTCGAGTCTTGATGTAGGGTTGGCCACCATAGGCCGGCATGAAGAATCTTTTGCACAGTCGCCCGTCCCGCATAGTGTCCTCCTGCAACCCCCCCATGTGCTTCTGCAAGGATCTATCCTTGTTCAAATTCAAGTACATATCTTCGTAATATCTCATCATTTCCCATTTTATAGAGGTGCCCTACGATGACAGAAAAATCTGCCGCTCGTATCACCAATTCTTTCTTCTGCTGGACTGAATATCCCTGTGGCGCGGTCCCTATGGTTAAGAAATGGATGATATCTTCGAAGTGGCCATCTGCGACCTGCACTGCATAGAGCTGTGCATCAGGTAGTCCTTCCTCCAAATTTGTTGGCTCCTCACCGGTCTCAATTCGTGACAGGTGATCTGGTCCTGCATTTAAGCGTCTTGGTTTTACGATGACCTCGAAGTCATACTCTTGAAACAGGAGCAGCCATCTGCATATGTGCCCCCCAACACAGGCTTATTCACTAAGTATTTCAGCGTGGAATGATTAGTATACATCTTAAAGTGCCCACCCAGCAGATAGTGGCGGTATTTTTGGAGTGCGTATACCATCGCCAGTCCTTCACGCTCAGTAGTAGAATAGTTCTTTTTAGCTTTGGACAGCCGCCGGCTTGTGAACATGATTGGGTGATCGACACCTTCCGCACCTTCCTACGTAAGTACAATGCCCAGCGCGATACACGACGCATCAACATGTACATGAAATTCGATGTCCCATTTTGGAAAGACCAGAATGGGAGCAGATGCCATTTTTTCCTTGAGAACCTCTAGACTTTTCTTACATTCCTCATTCCAACAATATGTAGCATCCTTTTTCAACAACTATTCCATTGGTGTCGTGATTTGTGTGTAGCTCTTAATGAACTTCTGATAGTAACCAGTGTGTCCCAACGTGGCGCGCAGTTGTTTGACACTTCGCGGCACTTCCAGATTGAGAATAACAGCTATCTTCACTGGGTCCACCATCAATCCTTGTCTGCAGACCACATGGCCTAGAAAATGTCCAAAGGGGATGAAGAAGGTGCATTTCTTGAGATTCAGGGCAATCTGGTGTCGGCGGCAAGTATCTAGCATCAACCGTAAGCTCGCTATATGGTTTTTAACTAACCCAAATACAGTCCAATCATCGAAATATACCTCCAAAAACTTATGTATGAATTCCTTGAATGCAGCTACCACGATGCGCGAGAATATCGCTGACGCGTTCTTCAGTCCAAAGGGCATAACAGTGTACTGAAAACAGCCCCATTCGGTTGCAAAAGTTGTTTTACTCCTATCCTCCGGTGCGATCTTGATCTGGTGGTACCCTGAGAAACCGTTCGTGAATGAGTAGGCTTCCTATCCACCAACATTTTCCATTACTTCATCTGTAAATGGCGTCGGGAATGGATCATGAACACATGCATCATTGAGCTTCCTGAGGTCCACGCAAATCCAAATTTCACCCTTCTGTTTTTTCTCCTATACGACCATAGGACTTACCCATTCAGATTCTTCCACTGGTTCAATTATTCCTGCTGCAAGCATTTTGTCCAATTCTTCGCGGACCTTTTCTTTATATTTTGGATTCAACCAGTAAGGTCGCTGCTTAACTGGCTTCGTGTCTAGTTTCAGAGTTATCTTCATCATTCCTAGGTCACTGAGGATCCCTTTTAACTTCGTGATTTTGGTCAGGAATAAGTCTTGATATTCGCGAAGTAACTCGATGACCTTATCCACCGTGGCATCATCCCAATAGTCCCCAAGCGTCACGTACTTCAGCTCCTCATCTGTACCAATGTTTACCTGCTTCGTTTTCAATGGCACAGTGATGTCGGGGTCCTCGATTGGCAGTCCTCGAATTTCGTGACTCCCTTCAGTCTCTGGAATAGAAATATTTCGGGGGTCATCATCCTCATCCTCCGCTTGTACGTTGTAACATTCTAGGGCCTGGCTTAACTGATGAGACCATACTGGTTGAACTATTTCTCATGGTTCCTGCGGTATTTTGAAAATGGCGGCTTTCACAACTTGCAGCACATCATCAACAGTATCCGCCCACTGGTCTTCAAATAAGAATGTTAACAAAAATCCCTCGTGCAAGATATCCCATTCGCCTATACCATGTTGGAGTTCTGTCTCGGTATACCAGTTTCTTGGGATGACATCCAAGGTATGATAAAATAAGTGTACCCATTCAGGCTGGGGCTCTTCACGATAGGATTTGGTCCATTTTGTGAGGTGCATGTGTGAGTCATCACGTCCATCATACTTCTCAGTTATTCGTAGTTCCAGCTTCCCAAACCTTAGCTACATCATCCTTCTGCAGTCGCACCAGTTTTCAAAATTTCCTTCATGTGTTTCCCACCAACGCACAGGTGTTGTGCGCAGTACCCACTTTAATGCATCGAACCTTTGATGCTCTGGTACTGCACTCTCAAACTTGTTCAAGAATTCATCCACCACTGTCAATCCATCATATGTTGGTAGATCTCGAGCCTGGGTGGTTATGCAACGCAGTGATTTGGTCATCATATTGCAATTTAGCGTCGTCACTTCACTCAACCGATTGTGCCATTGTTCATTGTCTTCATTTGAATCCGAAAGGCAGGATTTTGCACATTCCTACAAGACCCTTCCATCGGCAGTTGGATTTAGCCAATCCTGGTTTTGCACAGTTATTCTGTAGATGTAATCCATCTCCTCATCTCCTCCATCGTCGCGCACGGGTTCAGTGTAGCGTGCCCCTTCGGCTGGATCGAGTGGAACTACTATGCGTAGGGACTTTTTCTCAAAAACCATTTTCCGTTTCTTTAGGTTGATGACTCCATTCATATCCGTGGCCCAATCTATTTCTAGCAATGTGGGGTAAGGGTTGTTGTCGTCCACAATTTCTATTACCTTAAAATTCGTTTGTGTGCTTGCACCTTCGATATCCACTGTTACTCCTTGCAATCTCCCCATGGGCAAGATCTTTTGTTGGTTCGCCATTCGTAATTGAATAGGAGACCAGTCTAATCCAGGCCTGCCCATGCGTTCCCATGTCTGTTTAGGTAGCACATTCACATCTGAACCCAAGTCAATCACATTTCCTGCCCGGTGCGCAAAGCATGCTTTCCAAGTTTCCGAACCACGTGTGGCTCACTTGACCCTGCGCACCTAGTCACATAGTAGCTTCATGCACATCTCTAAAAAGGTAGTAAGCATAGAAGAATCCATTCCCAGCTTAGGTTGATCCTTACTACCTAAAGTAGAGGCCTCCATGAAGCTCTTCTTAGCTTCCTTAAATGTTTCCTTCACGCGTTCCAACTCAAACTCAGGTTCCTTTGTAGGAGCCTTGTGAACCCACGAATCTTCTTCGAGCTGCTTCCTCTTGTCTTCCCCTGTAGTCGTGCCACTTCTGAGTACCATGTTTATGCTGGGGTCTTCTTCGCGAGGTTCAACCCTCATCATTTGGATGTTCTGGGTCAGAGTAGGCTGTAGTACCCCTTTCTCATGCATCTGAGCGATCAGCGTAGGAAAATCTACCATCTCATGATCAAACTGCTCACAGTACAGACAAGATATTCTAGTTAGGTTCGTACAGTCATGCGCGTAGTGCCCAGGTCCTCCATAGTTGTAGCAGATTAGCTGTCCACGGCCTCATCTGGGTCCCATTCCCCCTCGTCCTCGTCCTCATCCCTGGAACCCACCACGCTCTATTGCTCCAGGTGGATCCTGACCTCGCACCTCAGTCTACATCCTGTAGGCAGGTGTTCGATCCATCAACAATTCATAACTCCGACAATTTCGTTCATCGTGGCCCATTGATCTACAAAAATTGCAAAATAGTTGCTGGGGGTTTTTGTAAACTTCTATAATAGATGACAGTTGTTCGTCGTGTGCTTTCCTCCAACCTGACAGATTGCACACCATAGCATGGGTACCGCACTTGGTCATGCTTGTGCCTCTGGTCTCAACGGCATTGGTCCCCCTCCCCCCGCCAAATAGTTCGCAAATACCGGACAATGATCCTTATCGTGGCCCCGGCTTTTACATTTTATGCACCACACTTCTTCTTGCGCTTCTGGTTGGGGTACCCTATCTTGTTTCAAACTCTACATCTCCAAGCATAGGTTTTGTAGTTGCGCATGGATCTGTTGGACTCCCAACCCAGGATCTTGTATCAGAGTTTCATGCAACCTCATCGCTATTTCCAATGCTTCTGCCTGGGTTGAAAGCTTCTGTTGTGATAGCGCTGTCCTTAGATGTGGTGTCAAAGACGCCACAAACCACGTGCGGTGCTGCACATCCATCAGTGTCATGTTAGCCTCGCAGATCATGCTCTTCAGTCTCTGATCTAGATCCCAGGGGGTTTTGGAAGCATCGCGATCTCCTTGAATCTAATGACCGATTGCGTCTCTGATTTCGGCTAGATAAATTCTTTGTTTAATGTAATTTGGATTTCTGCTATCCCGGCATTCGGATGATCATTCAAGTGCTTGATATACCAAGTCATTGCGCGATCCTGCAGTGCACTTACCAAGTTGGCCTTCTCAATTCTATCATCTATAACTCTGTGCGCTTCCCATACTACTCTTACTACAAACCAAAACTGATCTAGATCTTTGCTCCCTACTCCTCTGAATACAGGAAACTTGATCGCGCTTGCCATGCTAAACCATTGGTTTGGTGGAGGTGGTGTGGGTGAAGATGGAGGTGAAGGAGGTGACGCGAGTGGTGGTGTTAGCGGAGATGATAGTTGTGGAATGTGTTGCCTTATCAAACTGACTGCACTCCTTGGAGAAGCCCAAGTGCGCTCTTCCTCGCCCTCTCGCAGAGGCGAAATTAAAGGATTGTTTCCTAACCCTTTGATACCCTTGTAGGCCCTCCCGCTCCGCGTCGTTCCACTCATTAATGGATTCGCATCACCCATTTTTCACATAATAGCATCTTAATCCAGGTATTCAGGGATTTGATGTACCTACCTCATAGTCCCTTGAGAAAACATCGCTCAACTTCACTGTAGCTCACGATTGTGTCTATCACAAACTCAGTGATAAACCCTCCTATTATCTGATCCAGCCAATGATCTACGACTCGTGCGATTTTATATTCAGATGCCTCTAGCCTACGCACCAACTCTAGAGTCCACACTATTGGTCGATCGAGTGTGTACCTTCCCTGGCTATCAGCTAGCCTTGCGATCCAACCATACAGTTCTGATGAGAAGGTCGCGAAGAAGATCTCGTGGATATCCATATATATGTAGCGATCCAACCACCTCTTCTCAGATATCTGTGGGGTTTTGTTTTCCTGTACCACGAACTCGTGAAGCTTTTGATCCAACGAATCTCCAATCTCTTTCCTTGTAGGATTCCAGTGTTCTGACATCAGACATCCCTTAGGCAGATCCTGGTCTTGGCAATAGAACCATTTGTTGGCTTGTTGGGGCCTGACCCAGGTTCGGAAGTGTTTTAGCCAAAAAAACCCTGTACAACATGCCCTTTCGGCAAGAATCCGCAAAGCGTGGACTGAAGTCTCACCTGAGGTAGTATGAGGGGGTGTTGGAACCAGGTTTCCGCACCCTAGGGATGTCTTGATGAGGCCTGGAGGGGTCGCAAACCGATCTGCGCACTCATGCTACTCTGCATAGTGGTCTGGTCCTCGCGTAGCTCTACGACGAGGAACTATCTAGATTCCTTATTATTATTGTGGTTATTATAGATCTGATCTAATTCTTAGGGTATTAATCAAGCATTCAATAGTTATAACCAGTGCGCGCAACCATAAATATTAACAATATGCATAAAACCATAATATAAGAACAAACATATGGGTTTGTGACCAGATGCACAATAATTCAAAAACACTTATCTTCTATTAATATTCTATTTTAGTACAATCCACTTCTGCCCTGTGCACTCAGTTGGAGGGGTCTGCGCACATAGTTGTGGAATCTACTAGGCCTTTGTGCACACATCTGCACAACCTACTCTAACTACTACCAATCATGACTCAAACTTACAGAGTCAGAGCAATCTTGCCTTTACAAACCCATACACTTTAGATCTTAATCAAAGCTACTTCTACCCTTAGAGCCTCGATCTATTTATACATTCCCACGGTTCGCGGACCATGGGTAGGCCGACACATTCTATATTAACTTTACATTATTTTCAGGCAGACAACCCTTTGACTTGACTCATTACAATTTGCGCTCCATGCACTTCACAGAACTTTTACAATATTAATACCCAAAATTGTGGGCTTTAAGCCCCAAAACCGTTACGTTGGGGATCCGCTACCCAACAGAAGGACATATGGGTTATGAATTTAAATAGATGACCGGTAAGTTCATTGAATATTACCATGATGATCTTACTATCCATTCAAAATTAAGAGAACGACATATCATGCATTTGAGACATTTTTTCCAACATTGTAGATTATATGGCATATCTCTTAATCCAAGGAACCATTTGTTTGCAGTATCAAAAGGAAATATTTTGGGCCATATTGTGAGCAAAGAAGGAATAATATTTGATATAGATAGAGTTAAAACCATAAATAATTTGCAACCTCTAACTTCCTAAACGGGAGTTTAATCTTTCTTCAAGAAGGTAAATTTTGTTTGAAGATTGATACCGGATTTTGCTTCAATATTGAATTGAATTAATGGGTTGTTAAAAGAGGATCAAGCTTTTGAATGGAATCCATAAACACAAATGGCTTTCGCAAATATTAAACAAGAAAATAAAATAGCCCTACTACTAGCAAGTCCATATTTTGAACGAGACTACATACTCTACTCCCTTGTTTTAAATGAAACTATTGCCTCTTTACTTACTCAAAAGAATACAAAAGGAAAGGAACTTCCTATTTTATGCATGAGAAAAACATTACATGACTATGAATTGAAATGTTTAGATCTCAAAAAGTAGGTTTTTTCTTTAATTAAAGTGGCTTCTTATTATGTTAGGAATTAAGAATTCCCGGGGGGGGGAGGGTGAATCAGTAATTATAATTTTTTTTCATTTAATTAACCAATCAATTAATCAACTGCAATCTATAGACATCAATTATACATTCATACATATACACAGTGATTTAAAATGGGAACCCTTTTGGGAGAAAAGCCACCAAAGCTTCTATTTATTATGATGTAAATTGAAAACACTAACTGTGATTACATCAATTCTTTTGTGAGCACCCACTCACGGAAGGCCCCAACCCCTTCATATTTGCAAGCACCAACTTTCTAGAGGTGTCAACTTCAAATTTGTGTAGGCACCAAACTACTGTTTCCAGTTGGATCTATTCTTTTCATAGGATTTTCAAACTCATACCTCTAACAATATTCTTTTATTCTATTTCTGAATAATTCCATTGCCTTCCTAAACCCACCTCCCTATTGTAGCTCCTCGACATCACCAAGATTCTATTTCTTCTACAAGCACACACTACCACCATCTACAACAATAAACTTCAGCAATTCACTTTCTATCATGCTTTTTTGCTCTCACTACGCAATTCACATTCACACTCTAGTTTCTTCTGCACTTCATGACCCTATAGCTTTTTGTTTTAAGAAAAATCCCACACTGGTTGAGAATAGGAACTTCATTCGCTCCTCAATATGCTTGATATAAGCACTTCATTCAATGTTCTACTACTTGAGGAAGAAATTCATCTCTCGGTTAGCTCACATCCAGCCTATGAATTTATGGTTCTATAGTCTTGGTGCCCTATTGTAAGCTAGAGGGTGTAAAATATTATCTTTAATTCTTACCCACTGCAATATCTCACACTCTCTTAGCCTTCTTTTTCTAAACTCTTTATATATTTGTGTAATTTTCATAATTTAATTTCCTCACAAATGGCCATTATCCATGAGTTGTCATCAACAAATCAAATCCTTTGTTATTGTAGTTCTCCATTGTACAACTATGTAACAAAATCTTTTAATTCATAATTGAACTCGACACCAAATTTTAACTAACTAAACTCTTGGAGACTTTAGCACCTTTTCCATATGACCAAAAATGTGACCATGTTCTTTACAATTGATGTGCTTATGCTTGAGTTCAGGGTTGGACCATTTTGTTGTTATGCTCGATAAAATCGCCTAATTGTTGAATTGAGGCTTCTATGATCCATATCAAGTTTATGAGAGATTTTTCGACGTAAATCACATGATATTTCATTTGTCGACGCATTTCGAACCAACCAGTGTGGTTCATCATCAGGACAAGTTGAAGAATCAGATCCAGCTATGCATGTTAAATAGTCAGAGCAGAACCTCCAACAGCTATAATTCTTGACCAGGCAACGGCTATATTGACTAACGGCTAAATTTGACTGGGAAACAGTCAGTTGGACTGGAACTAGGGCATAGCTATATTTAATTAAAATAATTTAATTTAATTGATTATTAAATTGATAGTTAGTTATATTAAATTAAAAGTCAAAGAGACAAATTAATATACATAGAGGTTTTAACTATTTTATAAAATTTTATTATAAATATAAATTCATTTAAATGATTATTAAATTAATAGTTAGTTATAAAAGTATTAACTATTTAATAAATATATATAAATATATAAATATTAGAATAATTTAAGTGTTAGAAAGAATAAAACTATAATGTTTTAAATATTTAGATTTAATTAATTGTTTATTTAATTAACATATTCTCATAGATCGAATTCAATATTAAAGTAATTATCTTTCTTTTATTAATTAAGTTAAAATTATTAGTATATAACCAAATGCTATTAAAATAACTCATACTATATCAAGAACTCATCAAAGAACAAAGGCCAAAGGATACGAGATAACAAGGGGAAACTTACTAATAAGAAAACGACTAGGAAGAGAGTGCTCGGACCCAGCAACTACTGATCTTCCAGCCATCCTCTCTATTGAGATTTCTCGGCCTTTTTTCAAGAGCATGCGGAGAAAACCAAACATCATGTTTGTATTGAGGAGGCTAGCGTTATTGCTATAGTTTCGTAGTTCCATCACCGGAAATGTAGGGAAGCCCTTGAGATTGAAAAAAGGCCGAGCAATCTCAATAGAGATGATGGCTGGAAGATCAGTAGTTGTTGGGTCCCAGTACTCTCTTCCTAGTCGTTTTCTTCCCTTCCTCCCCAACCTTGTTTATAGCTTGTTCTTGTTTTCTTATTAGTAAGTTTCCCCTTGTTATCCCGTATTCTTTGGCCTTTCTTCTTTGATGAGTTCTTGATATAGTATGAGGTATTTTAATAGCATTTGGTTATATACTAATAATTTTAACTTAATTAATAAAAGAAAAATAATTACTTTAATATTGAATTCGATCTATGAGAATATGTTAATTAAATAAACAATTAATAAAATCTATATATTTAAACATTATAGTTTTATTCTTTCTAACACTTAAATTATTCTAATATTTATATATTTATATTTATTAAATAGTTAATACCTTTTATAACTAACTATTAATAATCATTTAAATTAATTTGTTTTAATATATATATATATATATATATATAGATATATATATATTTAACAATTAATTAAATCTAAATACTTAAAATATTATAGTTTTATTCTTTCTAACACTTAAATTATTCTTATATATATATATATATATATATATATATATAGATATAGATATAGATAGGAAGAACTTTGAAAATAATAAGAATTGTCTTTGTGGAGCAGCGAAAAAACCGCTGAGAGAATGGCAGAATCCCGGACCTGTTTCGCAGTTGTGACCCTAGTCTCTGCGCCCAAGCGGCCTTGCAATTTATATGGGTTTCTGATATCTGGTAGCAGCGAGGGCTCTGGACATCTCCCTCGAAAAGCAACCCGAAATGATGATGGAAGCCGGCGATTGCTGAGGGGAGCGGACCCTTTCGAACCCTCATATACGGCAGCTGTTAAGAAGAACAAACAAGAGATCAGCCCAGATCTGCGATTCCAAACCTATGATGCGGCCGTGTGGCAGGAGAGAACCCTGAACGCAGACGAAGACAAAGCACGCAATTTACAAGGTACTGTTACTGTGGTAAGGGCAATTTCGTTTTTTCCTTCCTACATACCCAATCTTGCCCAAGATGCGTTTGCAGGGTCAATGCAAAGAACTGGATCGGGCATCCCATCCACGGCAGGTAATCAACTGCCCAGATCTGCCATTAAACCATCAGATCAGACACCCAGAAGAACAGGTAGCCTTAAAAGAACCCAGATCTGTGGACATGCAACCACCAGGCAGCAACCTCAGACGGGCTCAAACCCCAGAGAAGCGGACTTCACACAGCTCCTTTTGAAAGCACCGGAAGGAAGAAGTTACTGCTTGAGATTATGGAGGGGCAGTAGTATCCTAGAACTACGAAACAGAATACAAACCCTTCTTGGCATCCCCGAACAAGGGCAAAATCTGATCTACAAGGGGCGCAGTCTACAGGACCACTACACCCTCCAGGAATACAATATAACCACAGATTCAACAATCATCATAAACCTTCGTCTGAGAGGAGGATGCTCTGGATCCAGTTCAAAGAATACAGGCTCCTTTAAGGACGTGGTGAAAGGTAAAGGGGAAAACATTCAACCCAAACCAGCACCAGCACCAGAGCTACCAGGTCCCTATATTGTGGAACAAACACTGGAATCTCCAACGATCCAAGTAACT
The DNA here is from genome assembly GCA_031772625.1 of Pinus tabuliformis. Classification (NCBI taxonomy): domain Eukaryota; kingdom Viridiplantae; phylum Streptophyta; class Pinopsida; order Pinales; family Pinaceae; genus Pinus; species Pinus tabuliformis. The sequence goes on along the minus strand of CM062813.1, from coordinate 1,125,498,339 downwards.
TCGCCGGAGGTAACTAATCTACACACTGATCTAGCCACACATGCTGTTATATGTAGATTTAATGGGTTCTGGCCAAAATCAGATGCACTGCATCACTGGATCTCCTCAACATGGACACCTGACTGTGAAATTCACCTATGCTCAAAGGGTTTCTTCATAGTTAGTTTTACAACAGAACAAGAACGTGACAATATTATCAATCAGGGGCCCTGGTTCTGGGGCAAGGCTGGCCTCTTCACCACCCCCTGGTTTCCTGAATTTGATGCAAATACTATGAAAGTATCAACAGTTCCTGTTTGGGTGAGGCTTCATAACCTCCCCCTCCACTTCTGGCACTACAAAGTTTTATCAGCCATTGGAAATTCTTTGGGGAAATTCCTTAAAATAGATGGAGAAAGAGTTAACCAAGGAATATTCACCTATGCTAGAATATGTGTAGAAGTGGATCTAAGTCTGGGGCTACCTGATCACATTACATTGAACTATAATAATACACAGAGGATACAACCGCTTGATTATGAAAATACAACATTCAGGTGCCTAAGATGCATGCAAACAAGGCATCTTCAAAATAGCTGCCCACTGGACAAGAAGGACCCCAAAGTGAACAAGAAACAACAAAAAAATCCGAAAGGATGGCAGCACACCGATTGGAGGGAAAAAGAGGATATGCAGACAGAACCTACAGGGAACCAATCAAAACCTGACACACAAATGGAACAGGAATATACACAGGAAGGAAATGCCCCAGACACACAATTGGGGCCTGACAATATGAAACAGCAACAAGAAATACAGTTGGAAGTAAGCGGCATCAAACGAACTCATGGATCTGAAGGCTCGGAATCTGACAAGGAACAACTAATAAATACAACGGAAAATCAGCTGGCTATCACTGCACCCAACTCCAACTCTGATGGCTGGCGAAGGGTGGAGAAGAAGAAGGGCAGGAAAGCATAGGCCTGCCGACATTTATTTTTTTATTATTTTGTAATCTCTGTTCGCTTGTGAATACAGGGACAGTCATCTGCATATGCTTAAGCATCTACAAAATGTAATTTTTTTCATATGAATAAAATTACGACTTTTTCTACGGGAAAAAAAATATAGATATAGATATATTAAATAGTTAATACTTTTATAACTAACTATTAATTTAATAATCATTTAAATGAATTTATATTTATAATAAAATTTTATAAAATAGTTAAAACCTCTATGTATATTCATTTGTCCCTTTGACTTTTAATTTAATATAACTAACTATCAATTTAATAATCAATTAAATTAACTTATTTTAATTAAATATAGCTATGCCCCAAGTCCAGTGGAACTAACCATTTCCTAGTCAAATTTAGCCATTAGTCAATATAGCTGTTGCCTGGTCAAGAATTATAGTCGTTGGAGGTTCTACTCTGACTATTTAACATGCATAGCTGGATTTGATTCTTCAACTTGTCCTGATGATGAACCACACTGGTTGGTTCGAAACGTGTCAACAAATGAAATATCATGTGATTTACACCGAAAAATCTCTCATAAAAAATCACCTAAATGACGAAGTCTCGAACTAACGCTTGTTACGGGTCCCACAATCTGGGATTTAGTATAATTTTAGAAATTCTAAAACAAAGGAAATCGTCTAAACACTTGATCCACTAACTCAAATCCCAACACTATGCCACATCATTTTCTAACAACAATTCTCATGTCATTGTGATGTCATCATGCCACCTTGCGACATTTGAATGATGCCACATGTCAAATGGATTTTGCCCACTTTGCCATCCAAAGACTCCATATTTTCCTTCCATGTGTCACTTCTCCAACATGCCATGCCATCACCTTGGTCTATTTGGCGGCACCTATACATACTTTAATAACCACATTATCATGCCACGTCATCAAAACTTTATAGAGAGGAAAGACTAGGTCTGAGTTCTTTTCTTATGTTTCCTTTAAAACAACCCTTTGGAGATGAATTCCCATTATACTTTGGAACTTCACCAACACATGAAATTTGACCATGAGTTTTGGTTTAGGACTCTTCTACACCTGCATCCTTGAACAACTTACCTTGCCAGAACATAAAAATGAGTATGAACTATTCAGAGTTCGACACTTTATCTGTGGACAAAGCACATGAAATTTGAAAATGAGTTTGAGTTTGGGAATATTTTGAACCTACATCCTTGAACAAATTACCTGGCCCGAACATCCATATCAGTCCAAATTGTTTGAAGTTCGACACTTTAGCCATAGACAACCTATTTTCTTCTTAAGGGGCCCAGACCTCCGAACTTCAACATTAAATCTAACCACCTAACTTCAAAAAACACTATATCTACAACTCTTAGGATCTTTCTTAAGTGTAATATACCATTGGAAAGGTCTCTTTGAGGATTATCCATCCATGCACTTTGTGGGGGCACCTAACTTGGGCTTCTATGCACAAAATTTTCTTCAACAAAGTGACCTCTACAACATACCTTCATCAACCATAGGCATAAATTTTAGGAATTCTTCACTTTATCGTATTACTGTGATGGTTCTCAACTAAATACCTCAACTACCATCCCAATCTCACTGAAATAAATGAATTCATACTTGTCAATAGTGAGATAGTTGACATCAATGAGAACATTATGTCCATCAATCTTTCCAAAATCTCTAAGGACAACATTTTGTCCAAGATTCTCCAAGGCCTACATTTTTTCCAACAATCTCCCCCTTTGGCATTGATGGAAATTGTGTTAAACGTTGCTAATGCATTCGCTAGCTACTAACTTGAAGAAATCCCCTTGACACTAATCAGGCTCATTCTTCTCCCCAACAAGATTACACATATTTTCCCTAAGTGTGATACTAGCCAAGCCTAATTACACATTGTACCTCTTCATGTTGTTCTATCTATACCACATGTCGATACATCTTCTTCCTTTCGCTCATGCATCTTCTCATACCTTTTCTGTGTGCCAAGAACATCTGTATTCATACCACCCAACTTCTCTAGGATGAGGCCACACATTTGTCTGTGTGGGCCACTGATTTTTGCCACTGTGTGGAGGAGGTGGACAATATGCTTGTTAGCGAGATAAATTGAGGAAACCAATTTGTAATAATTGGTTGAACCTGTTAGAATTTACATAAAAATGTATTGAAAACTTGAGCCTTTTGTTTCCTCTTGTCAATGGATTTGGTCCTCCACCTCTATTATTTCTACATTTTCCATGGCCACCTCTACTAAAAATAATCATGTTGTATATATTATGGTGCACAAAAATTTGTATACAAATGATGTTCTTCTATCGTTAGTATAACTATCAATAAAGCATGACAAGTCTTAAAATCTTGAATTATGTAAATGTTTGGAGCAAAATAAAACATTCACATGGGAGTGTACGAAACAAGGGAAAGGGACTAGCTCTTATATGACTTTTTTTAAGAAAAAAGGAAAGGTTATTCATGAACACATAATATAACAATATAGGAAAATTACATAAGAAATAAGAATCACTAATTTTAAGTATTAGTTGTAATACCTAAAATCATGAAACCACATTTGAAGCCATTTTTGTCTTTTTACACAGGCCAAGATATACCTTTATCACCACATGCATTAGTTTTACATAGGTGAAGCTCAACATGGGAGCCACAATGAAGGCTTTATGTAAGGGTTAAATAATAGAAAATAAGAGAAAAAATACATGCCAGTGATAGAGACTAAAATGCATGTGTGGTGTGCCTTTTCTAAGGCACAAAATTGACTTTGAGAAATAACTATAGCTTGATTTTGGTTCTCAAACTTCGTAGTGTTCTCAAGATGGATAAAGCTCAAACTTGGGTTCTATAACTAGACACTAGGTGATATATGGCGTAGAGTTTATCATTTATTTTATTTATATTTTCAATCTTTGAAAATGATGTCACCTTTGTCCTTTTACAAAGAAAAGAGAAAGCCAATAACATTGAGCTATGTTGCTACATTGTCAAAATGAGAATATATATATATATATATATATATATATAAATTGTAAAAGGAAAATGATCGAGCTTAGTGCATAGTCCAAGGGGCATACACTATTGGGAACTGCTTTTACATTTTTTGAAATCAATTCTAAGCTTAACAGTATCAAACCCACTGGGATGAGTGTTGAAAATAGCAACAAGAAATGCTATAAATAGCATTTCAGGTAACAGTGTTGGAAATAGCAACAAGGAATGATAAAATAGAAATGCTAAAAATAACATTGCTATAAATAACATTTCCGGATAGATTCCAATTTTAGTTAGTCCCTGAACTAAAATTGAGAATTAAAATTCGAATTTGATCTTAACAGCTGTTTGAAAAATAATTAAATAATTCATCTTGAGTTAATTAGTTGGAGAAAATCAAACATGAAGTCTATGTGAAGACATGCAACAATTATCCCTTTGATTGAGGAACTTATCCCTTAATTAAGGAGATTAGGATGAGTTGTACTTTGGGTTGTAATTAGTTAGCTCAGTTAACTGAGTTAAGTCCAGTTAGATTAGTTCCAACAGTTTGTGGAACTGATTGTGAGTTCAGTTAGTTAATGCATGCATGCATGTAACTAGTGTACTTCAAATAACTGAATATTCTCTCATAAATAGCTCATGCATGTCAGTTCAGTCAGGGACCCAATTGAGATCAGAGGAAGGGACAGTGTACTATCAGTTGGAGAATTTTTCCTATATAGGAAACTCATCCATGCAGAAGGAGTTATCTCCTTCAGGATTGCGTAGTTATTTCAGAGGTTAGTGTTGTGTGTGAGAGGAGAATTCACACATTCTGCAGCCAGAGAACCCAGGATAAACTGCCCAAGGAAATAGGAGGCTTGCAGGACTGAAGGAAGGCATATGTGTTGTCTATTCTGTCTATGAGCAGCAGTGAGGGATTGTATTGAGAGTTGGATAGCTTGTGAGCTAAAGCTTTGTGTAATCTTGAGATATTTCCACTTGTATGATAATACAAATAGCGGAGTTTTTAGCTGAGGCTTTCCCCAGAGTATTCTTTTGTGTTCATGTGTGATTGATTTCTCATTCTCTATTATATGTGTTCTATTTGATATTGTTGAAAATCGATTAAGCTTCCGCAAGTGTGTTTGTCAAGTATTTTTCTTTAGTATATTGCATTATCTGGTGATCTATAGTGGGAAATTCTACATAGTATCATAGCATAGGTGATCAAAGCGAAGAACAGTATACAAAGAAGGGAGAAGTTTCAAATTTGAAGTTCTTGATTATAGAAATCAAATTCTTATCGCATCTCAAATTTCACCAATGGCATTCAATGGTTTGAGACTGGAGTATGCCCTAGATGGCAACTCGAATTATATAGCCTAGAAGGATCTCATGGGAGTGGTATTAGAGGACAATGATTTGAAGGACTTCATTGATCAAGAAATCCCCAAGCCAGCAGCTGCTAATGCCCAAGAATTGGTGGAATGGAAGAAATGTGTGGCTAGAGTGAGGAGAATTCTTTTGGAGGGAGTTCGAGACTACATTGTCTCGAGTCTCCAAGAGAAGGAGACATCATTTTCAATGTGGAAAACATTGAAGGATCTATATCAGAATAGCAGCGATCAGAGGAAGCTGGCGCTAGAAGACAAGCTTCGAAAAATCAAGTGTGAAAAGGGCGACACCATCTCTACATATCTGAACAAGCTCACCACCTGCAGGGATGAGCTTGAAAGTGTAGGAATCACAACAGCCGATGATGACATGGTGAGTCTTGCTCTCCTCAGTCTTCCTAAGAGTTGGCATAGCTACCAGGACTCAATTAATGGAAGAGAGAAACTACCAGATTAGGAACGACTGTGGTCGGATCTGATGTAGGAGGAGATCAGGAGAAGCACCAGAGATGGTTCTTCATCCAAAAAGGATGAAGAAAATTGCGCCTTAGCGAGTAAGGAAAAGAAAGGGAAGGAGAAGGATTCTCATCCCAAATCAAGTTCTTCTCATGGTGGGAAGAAGATTGAAAAATCTAAAGTACGATGCTTTAATTGTCATGAGGTGGGCCATTATTCAATTAATTGTCCATTGAAGAAATCCAAGAAGGGATCCAAGGAAGGATCTGAAGGTGAGGCATTGGCCTCTCAGTTCGAATTGGATTTTACCCTCATCGCATGCATGGTTTCATATATGATGGGTTGTGGTTGGTTTCTTGATAGTGGAGCCTCATTCCACATGACCGGCGATAAGAGTCTATTCAGTACCTTGGAGGACAAATACCTCAAGATACTCATAGAGATGGGTAATGATGAAAAGTATAGTGTTTTAGGTGTGGGCATAGTTTCTTTTAAGAGGGAGCATGGAACTTGCATTACCTTGATAGATGTGAAGTATGTGCCAGGACTGAAGAAGAACTTGGTATCATTCGCGATGCTGGAGGACAAAGGCTATGATGTAGTCTTGAGTAAGGGAAAGGTTTTTCTTAGACACATCACCACAAGGCAAGTGAAGCAGATCGATTCATGAGTCAAGAACCTATATGCTCTTGAGTTTCAAGATGCATGCAAAGCCTTGAGGAGAAAGGCAATTGTTGGAGACTTGGTGGTTGAGAGGGAGAGTAAATTATCTCTCAACATGCAGTGCCAAAAGAAGTCTCAGACAATTGTGGAGGAGCCACAATTGGTGAAGTAGCTTCACGAGGTTGTGGAGCAGCCACAACTGGAGAAGCCGAGAGGAGACTGAGTGGAGGCATCCACACATGTAGAGACCTCCAGTAGGGGAAAATTTTGAGCCAACTGAGTAGAGGGATCACATGTATCCATACCTTTAGGTGTGAGGTGGGGCGATGTGAAGCGATAGTCCCAAGAAGGCTGAAATAGGGGTAGGATCCTTTAGGTACCTAGCCTCTTTGATTAGACCTTGCTACGGGAGCCCTGATGAGGAGTAGCAGTACTGGCTGAGTGGGTAGAGACATATGCAGATGGAGCAGAAGAGGAAGTTTCAGTATCAGAGGATGTTTCTAACCCACTAGGGAGGTCAGTTGGGAGATCAGTTACTTACTTGTCAGTAACTGAGTTGCAATGCAGCAGTGGGCAGCGAGATGCAACATGATGAGAGGAGGTGTAGTGCAGATGCAGTGCTGGGAGATAGAACCAGCAACAGCACGGATGTAGCTAGAGGAATCAGTGTGATTGATGTAGTCAGAGATCAAAGTGATAGAGGCTAGAGTAGTTAGATATCGAAGAGCACAGAGGTGCAGAGTTTTCAGTTGACAGATGCAATAGCAGTGAGAGACTTTGATGACAGAGGCATCATTCTGATTCAGGTGTATATTTTTTTGTTTCTGAAGTTGCTGGAGCAACAACACTAAAGAGAAGTGTTGTATGCAGAACATTCCAATTCAGGATCGGGATCAAGTTGAATTCCTTTCTTGTTGAGAGGGAGTCTTGAAAATAACAACAAGAAATGCTAAAAATAGAAATGCTAAAAATAGCATTGCTATAAATAGAATTTCAGGTACCACTGTTGGAAATAGCAACAAGGAATGATAAAATAGAAATGCTAAAAATAGCATTTCTAGATAGATTCCAATTTTAGTTAGTCCCTGAACTAAAATTGAGAATTAAAATTCGAATTTGATCTTAGCAGCTGTTTGAAAAATAATTAATTAATTCATCTTGAGTTAATTAGTTGGAGAAAATCAAACATGAAGTATTTGTGAAGACATGCAACAGTTATCCCTTTGATTAAGGAAGTTATCCCTTAATTAAGGAGATCATGATGAGTTGTACTTTGAGTTGTAATTAGTTAGCTCAGTTAACTGAGCTAAGTCTAGTTAGATTAGTTCCATTAGTTTGTGGAACTGATTGTGAGTTCAGTTAGTTAATGCATGCATGCATGTAACTAGTGTACTTCAGATAACTGAATATTCTCTCATAAATAACTCATGCATGTTAGTTCAGTTAGAGACCCAGTTGAGATCAGAGGAAGGGACAATGTACTATCATTTGGAGGATTTTTCCTATATAGGAAACTCATCCATGAAGAAGGAATTATCTCCTTCAGGATTGCGTAGTTATTTCAGAGGTTAGTGTTGTGTGTGAGAGGAGAATTCACACATGTGGCAGCCAGAGGACCCAAGAAAAACTGCACAAGGAAATAGGAGGCTCGGAGGACTGAAGGAAGGCATATGTGTTGTCTATTCTGTCTATCCGCAGCAGTGAGGGATTGTACTCAGAGCTGGATAGCTTGTGAGCTAAAGCTTTGTGTAATCCTAAGATATTTCCACTTGTATGATAATATAGATAGCGGAGTTTTTAGCTGAGGCTTTCCCCAGAGTATTCTTTTGTGTTCATGTGTGATTGATTTCTCATTCTCTGTTATATGTGTTCTACTTGATCTTGTACAAAATCGATTAAGCTTCCGCAAGTTTGTTTCTAGAAGTAGATCAAGTATTTTGCTTTAGTATATTGCATTATCTAGTGATCTATAGTGGGAAATTCTACATGGTATCGAAGCAAAGCTGATCAAAGCGGAGAACAATATACAAAGAAGTTCTAAGTTCAAAGTTTCAAGTTCTTGATTATAGAAATCGAATTCTTATCACATCTCAAATTTCACCAATGGTGTTCAACAATTTGAGACTTGAGTATGCCCTGGATGGCAGCTTGAATTATATAACCTAGAAGGATCACATGGAAGCAGTATTAGAGGACAATGGTTTGAAGGACTTCATTGATCAAGAAGTCCCCAAGCCAGCAGCTGCTAATGCCCAAGAATTGGCGGAATGGCAGAAATGTGTGGCTAGAGCGAGGAGAATTCTTCTGGAGGGAGTTCGAGACCACATTGTCTCGAGTCTCCATGGGAAGGAGACACCATTTTCAATGTGGAAAACATTGAAGTATCTATATCAGAACAGCAACGATCAGAGCAAGCTGGCGCTAAAAGACAAGCTTCGAAAAATATAGTGTGAAAAGGGCGACATGATCTCTACATATCTGAACATGCTCACCACTTGCAGGGATGAGCTTGGAAGTGTAGGAATCATGATAGCCGATGATGACATGGTGAGTATTGCTCTCCTAGGTCTTCCTAAGAGTTGGCATAGCTACTAGGACTCAGTTAATGGAAGAGAGAAACTACCTGATTGGGAACGACTGTGGTCGGATCTGATGTAGGAGGAGATCAGTAGAAGCACCAGAGATGGTTCTTCATCCAAGAAGGATGAAGAAAATTGTGCCTTAGCGAGTAAGGCAAAGAAAGGGAAGGAGAAGGATTCTCATCCCAAATCAAGCTCTTCTCATGGTGGGAAGAATATTGAAAAATCTAAAGTGCGATGCTTTAATTATCATGAGGTGGGCCATTATTCAAGTAATTGTCCATTGAAGAAATCCAAGAAGGGATCCAAGGAAGGATCTGAAGGTGAGGCATTGGCCTCTCAGTTCGAATTGGATTTTACCCTCATCACATGCATGGTTTCATCGATGATGGGTTGTGGTTGGTTTCTTGACAGTGGAGCCTCATTCCACATGACCGGCAATAAGATTCTATTCAGTACCTTGGAGGAGAAAGACCTCAAGATACTCATAGATATGGGTAATGATGAAAAGTATAGTGTTTCAGATGTGGGCACAGTTTCTTTTCAGATGGAACATGGAGCTCGCATTACCTTGACAGATGTGAAGTATGTGCCAGGACTGAAGAAGAACTTGGTATCGATCGCGATGTTGGAGGAGAAAGGCTATGATGTAGTCTTGAGTAAGTTAAAGGTTTTCCTTAGATACATCACCACGAGGCAAGTGAAGCAGATTGGTTCATGAGTCAAGAACCTATATGCTCTTGAGGTTCAAGATGCATGCAAAGCCTTGAGGAGTAAGGCAACTATGGGAGAATTGGTGGTTGAGAGGGAGAGCACATTATCTCTCAACATGCAGCGCCAAAAGAAGTCTCAGACAATTGTGGAGGAGCCACAATTGGTGAAGCAGCTTCAGGAGGTTGTGGAGTAGCCACAACTGGAGAAGCCGAGAGGAGACCGAGTGGAGGCATATACACATGCAGAGACCTCCAGTAGGGGGGAAATTTCGAGCCAAGTGGGTAGAGGGATCACATGCAGCCATACCTCTAGGTGTGAGTTGGGGCGATGTGAAGCGATAGTCCCATGAAGGCTGAAATAGGGGGTAGGATCCTTGAGGTACCCAGCCTCTTTGATTAGACATTGCTATGGGAGCCATGACGAGGAGTAGCAATACTGGTTGATTGGGTAGAGACAAATGCAGATGGAGCAAAAGAGGAAGCTTCAACATCAGAGGATGTTTCTAGCCCAACAGGGAGGTCAGTTGGGAGATCAGTTACTTACTTCTCAGTAACTGAGTTGTACTGCAACAGTGGGAAGTGCGATGTGACATGATGAGAGGAGGTGCAGTGCCAATGCAGTGCTGGGAGATAGGACCAGTAGCAGCATGGATGGAGTCAGAGATCAAAGTGACAAAGGCTAGAGTAGTCAGATACTGAAGAGCACAGAGGTGCAGAGTTTTCAGTTGACAGAGGCAATAACAGTCAGAGACTTTGATGACAGAGGCTTCATTATGATTCAGGTTGTATATTTTTTTGTTTTTGGAGTTGCTAGAGAAACAACACTAGAGAGAAGTGTTGCATGCAGAACATTCCAAAAGTTCAGGGTCGGGATCGAGTTGAATTCCTTTCTTGTTGAGAGGGAGTGTTGTAAATAGCAACAAGAAATGCTAAAAATAACATTGCTATAAATAGCATTTCATGTACGAGTGTTGGAAATAGAAACAAGGAATGATAAAATAGAAATGCTAAAAATAGCATTTCCAGATAGATTCCAAGTTTAGTTAGTCCCTGAACTAAAATTGAGAATTAAAATTTGAATTTGATCTTGCAGCTGTTTGAAAAATAATTAATTAATTCATCTTGAGTTAATTAGTTGGAGAAAATCAAACATGAAGTCTTTGTGAAGACATGTAATAGTTATCCCTTTGATTGAGGAAGTTATCCCTTAATTAAGGAGATCAAGATGAGTTGTACTTTGAGTTGTAATTAGTTAGCTTAGTTAACTGAGTTAAGTCCAGTTAGATTAGTTCCAACAGTTTGTGGAACTTATTGTGAGTTCAGTTAGTTAATGCATGCATGCATGTAACTGGTGTACTTCAGATAACTGAATATTCTCTCATAAATAACTCATGCATGTCAGTTCAGTCAAAGACCCAATTGAGATCAGAGGAAGGGACAATGTAATATCAGTTGGAGGATTTTTCCTATATAGGAAACTCATCCATGCAGAAGGAATTATCTCCTTCAGGATTGTGTAGTTATTTTAGAGGTTAGTGTTGTGTGTGAGAGGAGAATTCACACATGTGGTAGCCAAAGGACCCAGGAGAAAATACGCAAGGAAATAGAAGGCTTGGGGGACTGAAGGAAGGCATATGTGTTGTCTATTCTGTCTATGAGCAGCAGTGAGGGATTGTACTGAGAGTTGGATAGCTTGTGAGATAAATCTTTGTGTAATCCTAAGATATTTCCACTTGTATGATAATACAGATAGTAGGGTTTTTAGCTGAGGCTTTCCCCAGAGTATTCTTCTATGTTCATGTGTGATTGATTTCTCATTCTCTGTTATATGTGCTCTATTTGATCTTGCTCAAAATCGATTAAGCTTCGGCAAATTTGTTTGTAGAAGTAGATCAAGTATTTTGCTTTAGTACATTGCATTATCTGGTGATCTACAGTGGGAAATTCTACAATGAGTATATACTTCAACGAGAGAACTTTGTCAAGCCTAGTAAGAATATCCTCAAATTATGGTGAATTAGTGGTTTTATGATTCGGAAGTGGCTTCTCCCCTTGTCTCAGTTATAAGAAATCTTTATACAAGTCTGAGACAAATGGATATACAAAAGTTTATCAGAGATAAATTTTAGTCATATAGAGAGACAATGTGATTCTTGTTATACTAGTGCTACCCAATAATATTTGCTTTACTATATAAATATGATCAAAGAAAGACTGAAATTTCCCTTGAAACATTCATATCATGTATATTTTTGGGAGGAACTAAAAGAATAAAATTTATTTACTATATGCAGCGAGGAAATTCGACCATGGAAAGGCAGGTTGAGACTGACAATGTAAAATGCAAAACAAATATGTAAGCTAGAAATGAATTTGATTATACATATTAAAAGGAAATATGACTTGAAAACATGCTACTATTTAAGAGAATAAGATCCTTGATTAAAAAAACATTGGGAGAAAGGAAAATCATGGGGAAGTTCAACCCTTACACATATATGCAAACAAATCTAATATTGATCCTACTTTCCATACACAATAGTTAAAAATGGACCATACCTAAATTTGGTGTGATGAAATATTGGTTGAAGTGCAATTTCTGGTAGTTGTTCGAGCTGAACGGCCTTTCTTTTTGAATTCCAACAAGAATTTTCCAACATTTGGAGCTTTGTCACATGGCTTTTTATCAACGTAATACAAAACTACCAAAGACTCATTCTTAGGTAATGGTCTAGTCTGAAGGCATGGCTTAGTTCTTAGAGCCAATCTCCTCACATTAATGCTAATAGTTGCCCATTCATCCAAATACCTAACCCTAGGAGATGAAGCACAAAAAATTTGTTGGCCTCACTAGCATTAGTTGGAATACCAACTTCTCAAGGTCGTACTTTTGGTATGTGATCTCCATTTGGTGTGCACGATACCTCTTTAGAAAGATCTATCTAAGGAATTGTTTTTTTATCGATAAGGCCATGCCCTACAAGCTCATATCTTGGCACATTTTTCAAAAAAATGTTGTTTAGGGCCTTAAAATGGCTTCGGAAGTTCAAGACCTAAAAAACTTCCAAAAATAGAAAGTTTTGCTAGAATTATGGAATTTGAAAAGAAGCAGTGTTGGGGGTCCAAGTGGAATAGGTAGGTGGCCACCAATATCTACCTAGATCATTCCTCCCCACTTAGGAAGCAATGGTCCTCATTGCATTGAGCTCCTCCATGAAATGGGAAAACTTCTGTTGAACTTGGTCCCTAGTGTGCCACTTGCCTTGGTGCAGGAGATGGCTAGATTTGACAACTCGATACAGTTGTATCCTCTATTGGCAAGTGTTCTTGATCTATGTGTCCATGATCTGATCAGTTGTGACCTATTCAATGTAGTTTTGGTTGAGCTCTGTTGGTATCAGCTACTCAGCAAAGTGTGATGTGTCCCAAAATGGTGTAAAGTATGGCTAAAGGCGGCCCACATTGAATACAAGGTCCTGGCATATTGACAATTACACATCGGAGCTCGGAGGATATTTGCACATCAAAATATCGCAACATCAAAAGATCAACAATCGACAATCAAGACTTTTGTAGGTGACAACGTTTTAAACATTGTGACAGGGGTAATGTGCCAATAGTGTAAAATTGCTGGAGGACTCAAATATAGATTAACAAAGGATTCCATTGCAAAACCAAAGGTGGATGGGCCTTTTTCTCTCTCCTCTAACGGGACACGTGGTAGCATATGGTTGGTTCTGATAAGCTACATGTGGCATAACATGATTGGCTCCGATAAAGACACATGGAAGCATATGATTGGTTCCGATAAAGTTACAATGACATTTGAAGTCACCATGATGTGTCGGTACGATAGCCCATGTGGCAGACAGTTTTGGTGTATTGATGGGCCTAAGGGGAAAAAATGGGTGACACGTGTCACCACTTAGGAAGTGTCGGGTGGAGTGATGATGCGACATCAGAGGTTGCATATTGGAGAATTAAAATGTCATAACTCCAAATTTATTTCCCTGATTGGAAACTACAGATGAGAGGGGCTCCAATATTAGGGCTAGCGCATGGTCTAGAAGAAATTAAAGGACCAGGGGCACGAAGCACTTTATAAAGGAAAAATGGCCCCCAATAGGAAAAAAATCCACTAGAACCTTAAGGTTAAGCACCAGGTCACAGCCCTCGGTCCTATGATGAAGAAATGTAGAAAGGGGCTAAACAAAAGGGGCCAAAGGATATCAGAACTCACTATTTTGTAATGTATTTAAGAGTAAAAGTCCCGATGAGGAAAAAATATGATATAAAATTATGGCTATATTACAGGGCATATAGAAATCTAATAGTGAAATAGAGGGAGTTATGTGATGGATGAGTCGGAAGCTATGATTCAACGACACCACCAAGGCCACCACAATTGATCGCTCTCGGATCTAGAAAGTGGTAAGTTCAAGCAGTTAAGGCGAAAAACGGCAAGCGAACCAACTGAATCATTGTGGCATAGATGTGGCCTATTCAGAGGCCATCATAGGAACGACAGGGAGATATTTTATTCAACCATCATTCAATTTTCCTTTTGTATTTTATTTTGTAATTTCCTACATTTTAAAGAAGGAATCAAATCCTTTGTAATCATTTGGACAACAGAGCCTTCAAACGACAAGAAAGCTAGTCGATCAGACAACTAGAGCTCAAGCTGAGATATTATGTAACTATTTTTCAAGTTCTCCCTCTCCTTATAAAAAAAAGGGAAGAAAGACTTAACACAGGTTCGAGAATTCTGCACCGAAGAAGCTAGAATTTGGTGGTTCCAATTTGGTTCAATTTTCTTATTCATGAGGGACTTGAGCTATACAATTGCTAAATGTATTGTACTGGTGTTTTGGACTCCCTCTTGAAGGTTAATGAAACTGTTTTGTTGATTCCTATCAGAGGAATGTGCAGTATGCTTTATCCTCTGCATATCACTTCACGTATGTTTTTCTTCCTCTGAAATAGTGTAACGAATCTGTTGGTTTCACTCTCATTCATGGTTATATATTTTCTGCTAAGTAGTAATAGTACTTGTGCAAACTACATATTTACTTGTGTTATGTAATAGCCTATAGTACCTGTAATGTGAATACATTTACTTAATGTTATTTGGTGAAAAATGTATTCATGAGGCATAGAGTTTGAGGCCTTAATTCGCGCTCCACTGTTTCTGCATTTTCATCTTCTCACTCTTCCATATTTCTGCTGGATATTGTTAATTAGGATTTTTTGTTATGTCCAGCCCTTTGCATCAATTCCCCTCCTTTCCTTCCTCTTGTTCACCTATACTACAACAACAATTTTAAGCCGCCTATTGTTGTGTGTCGGCCACTAGAAACAAGATAATCCTCTTTGAGATTAGCCATATTTACCCCCTGAGTGTTTAGATATATGTGTTTTCTTGAGTTTACCTTAATGAAGGACTATTGAACCAAGCCCCTTAATTATTTATTTTCAAACTAAGTGACATATGGGGTGAAACGGAAATCCCTCTGATAATATTCAAAAGCACTCCTCTCTCATGCCCTAGCCACTGGTCTCATATCAACCTAGAGGCTCTCTCTAGGAGGCTTTTATATCTTTTGAAGCAATTATGTGACAGATGATAGCAAAAGCTACAATAGAAACTATGAAAGTGAATATTTTATATCATGTGTACTAATAGATGGAATCAAATATTCAGTTTCAGAAGCACATTTCTTTGTATTGATCAAGAATGAAGATAACAAAGCAAAAGAATTTGTTTTTGTTCCACTTGTGATCTATTTCCTCTTTCATGTAATATTGAAGATAGTGAAAGTAATCTAATGGCCCTAGAAGTAGAGGTTAAAAGGCTCAGAGATAGAATTAGAGATCAAAAAAATCTATTTGATAAAAGAGATTGTACCTACAAAGAAGAGATTACTAGGTTAAAGACTCAGTTGCAAGAGGGAAACAAAATAAGGAAGACGTACAAAGAAAAGGATGATCAATGTCAAAAGTTTCAGGATGAAGTAACATCATTAAGAAACGAAGTGAATGAAAAATATACAACATCCAAGGAACTTAAAGAAAGAAGTGAAGGACTTGAAGTAGAAATCATTTCTCTAAAATATGATCTTGAAAAGTCAAACAAACGATATGAGGAGACTCTTCAAGTATTCGAAGAAGAAGGAAACGAGTTTAAAAAAGAAATCATTGAGTGAAGAATTCAATTGGAAAAGACTAGAAGTGAAAAAGAGGTTGAAGTAAGTATTCTAGAAGATAAGTTAACAAAAAAAAGATCAAATTAGTATTCGGAATTTTTTAATTTATTTGATCAAATTTGGTATTTCACATTGGCCACTAAAAGGAAGAGGCTATGGATAAGGAGAAGTATTTATGATTAATTGTATGGACTTTTTACTTTCGTGAGGCAAAGAGAAAGATTTGTGATTAGTTATATGGAATTTAACTTTATTTTAGAGTATATTATATTTTTAATATATATTTTTTAAGTGCTGTACATTGAAAAAATATTTACTTTAATGTTTTAAGTCATATTGACTTTCAATTGATTTACTTTAATGCTTTTAAGTAATATTTCATTCTACTCGCTGGGGAGTGCAAATGCTGCATTGTTTCCCTTATTTTACGGAAAAGTAAATCGTCGTTTAAAGGCTAGTTTAATTTATTCAAACTTCAATTAGATGGAAGTATTTAATTTGGGCGGATTTGTAAATGCTAATTTTATGGCCCGAATTATGCAACTAATGCTTTGTGATTAATTTTATAATCACCATGTATTTATTTATGGAGAAACTTCAGAGAAAAGAGAAAATGGTTGTGTAGTCAATTAGAATTGGAAAATGTTAATTGGAATTGGAATTTTGTGTGATGCACATAAATGCAATTCTACATGCTCAGAGAAGCAATGGAAAAATGGACGTTTGATTTGGGAAAAAGGAGAATGGAGACCGAAAAATCTTCCAGATATTGATAGAAATTTAACCGTGTAGACACGCAAGGATCTTGACTCGGAAAAAGGAGAATGGAGACCTAAAAATCTT
This sequence comes from Pinus tabuliformis, assembly GCA_031772625.1. Classification (NCBI taxonomy): domain Eukaryota; kingdom Viridiplantae; phylum Streptophyta; class Pinopsida; order Pinales; family Pinaceae; genus Pinus; species Pinus tabuliformis. The sequence goes on along the minus strand of CM062813.1, from coordinate 1,125,481,504 downwards.
CCAGATATCGATGGAAATTTAATAGAATTTTCCATTAAAGAAATCTAATGGTGTAGATGTGGAACAAAGAGAGTATGGAACCGCAAATTGAGGGAAAAGACAAAATGCAAAAAGATAAATTGACGGATGGGAAAGCCAACAAAAATGAAATGATTTGAGTTGGAAAATTGACTTGAATTGAGGGTAAACAGAGTATGGAACCTCAACGCAAATTGACTTGACTTGAAGGTAAACAAGTTTCTGCTTTTCTTTTTGAAAGATGTGATTCTCAATGTCATATTTCACATTTAAGGGTTGAAAGGAAAAGATCCCCACGCCAGGAAAAATATTATTAATTAATTTTGCAAAATTTTTAAATTTATTTCAAGAATTTTATTTTACAAGTAAGTAACATTGTCTTTACTGCTAAAAAATAGAAACTCTTGTCTGGTCATAGTTATAGGCCGACAAAATGACTTGACTTACTTTTGATTGATTTTTAAGAAAGTAAGTGCGGGCTTTCTTACTTTTCTCACGGTCCACTTTATTCAAACTTCAAAAAGTCCTCTTTTTGAATTCTTCTGGCAATTATCGAACAAACCCGAAGATATCGGAAAGATTTGATTCTTCTGGCAATTATGCTGCTATATAGCTACACTACCAAACTCCATTTTCATTCCAGAAATGCAGATTTATTACATTCCTTCTCTTTTCTCAGAATGTGTATTATCAGAATGCTTCTCCTCGCCACCCTTTCTTTCATTCTCTTTCTCAATCCTCCTTTTGTGTTTTCCACACCCATCGCCCATTTCCCTCGTCTCACCAATGCTTCTGATCAACACGCTCTGCTTGCTTTCAAGTCTGCCATCACATATGATCCCTCCCAATCATTAGCTGCCACCTGGAAACCAAATGTTTCATTCTGCGAGTGGAAGGGTATCATATGCAGCAGGCGCAGGCAGAGAGTCGTTTCCCTCAATGTTACAAGCATGGGATTACAAGGTACAATCTCTCCCCTTCTCGCCAATCTCTCCTTTCTTACAGTACTCAGCCTTGGCAATAACAGTTTCCACGGTCAAATTCCCTATCAATTGGGAACCCTCTCTCGCTTAAGGGTGCTTCGTCTTTCTCGCAATCAACTCCAGGGTTCCATTCCACCCACTCTGAGTAAGTGTCGCAGTTTGCGGAACTTGACTCTGTCCTATAACAAACTCGCAGGGATCATTCCCCCGCAACTATGTGTTCTCTCCAACCTAGTATTCATGACCTTGGGTGATAACAATTTGATTGGAACAATCCCGGACTGCGTGGGAAACATATCCTCTTTGCAGTACTTATATTTGCCAGATAACAACCTTCACGGCAGTGTTCCTTCCGAATTGGGTATGCTAAGCCAGCTCAAACATCTTAATCTGGGATATAATCATCTAACGGGACACATTCCGTTGGAGTTGGGTATGCTAAGCCAGCTCAGCCTTCTCTATCTGGGTGGTAATCAGCTGAGCGGCAGCATTCCTTCTTCCCTTTTCAACTGTACAAAGCTTCAATTGATTGACTTAGCAGGAAACCAACTCTTTGGAATAGTGCCCATGGAGTTGGGTAAATTGACACATCTGCGGGATCTTTACTTAGGCGGTAATCACCTTATTAGCGGCAACACCACGAGATGCCCCATTCTTACTGCGCTTAGTAACTGTTCCAATCTACAAGATGTAGACTTATCCTGGAATAGTCTCACAGGGAAATTGTCGTTTTCTATAGGCCACCTCTCTACAAAACTCTACTGGTTAGACTTGAGTTTCAATGAATTAGCAGGAGGAATACCTCCACAAATTGGAAACCTAACTAGTTTAACATTCTTCAGTTTAGAAAGTAATTATTTTATAGGGTCAATCCCTTCTTCAGTTAATATGCTTCAAAAGTTGGAGAGGTTATCTATGGGTTCCAATAATTTACAAGGAAACATCTCTATGGAAATTGGGCACCTAAAAGCCTTAGGGCTCTTAGATCTCTCTAAGAATAATCTCTCTGGAAGAATCCCTGATTTTGTGGCCAACCTCCAGCAGCTAAGATATTTATATCTTAATCATAACCAGTTATCAGGAAATATACCTGCAAATTTAGGGAAATGTGTGAACTTACTACTGATAGATCTATCATACAACAAACTTACTGGGCACATACCTCCACAAGTTGCAGGCCTTGAAAATTTAGCCTTCTATTTCAACTTGTCAAACAATTTATTACATGGCCATGTACCCTTAGCACTAGGAAAGTTCAATAAGCTTCAAGCTATAGATGTTTCCGCAAATCAATTAACTGGTTACATTCCAAGTGCACTTGGAAGTTGCCAAGAAATAGAATATCTTAATCTTTCTTGCAACACACTTGAAGGTCCAATTCCACTATCCCTCAGTGAACTTCTCGGCCTTCAGGACCTAGATCTCTCCTCCAACAATTTGTCGGGTGGAATACCCATATCACTAGAAAATCTTACAATGCTCCATCACTTGAATTTTTCTTTTAACAAGTTGTCAGGAGAAGTCCCTAAAGAGGGAGTTTTCAAAAAGATTGCCGCCACTGCATTTATGGGAAATCTTGCTCTATGTGGACCTTGGGTAAATCTACCACCATGCTATGCTCATAAACATGAAAGTGTTCTAAATCTAAAAAGAGTTATCGCACTCGTTTTTGTTGTAGCATTTGTTGTATTGTGTTTGTTTCTTGCAATCTTGTGGAGACGAAAATGCAAGATACAGTTTCAGAAAGAGACTGGTCCAACATTAAATGTGGGTCATCAAAGAATCTCCTATGCAGAGCTCGTCATCGCAACAAATGAATTTAGTGATGACAACTTGTTAGGAGTTGGTAGTTTTGGCAAAGTGTACAAAGGGCTTTTGAATGATGGCACAATGGTGGCTGTCAAGATTCTCAATCTACAAAATGAAGGGGCTCAAAAGAGTTTTGATAGAGAGTGCAAAGTTTTGGGTAAAGTTAGACATCGAAATTTGATTCGGGTCATAACCTGTTATTCAGATCTCCAAATCAAAGCTTTGATATTTCCATTAATGCCCAATGGAAGCCTAGAAAAGTGGTTATATCCCGATGATGGAGAACAAAGTAGTTTGAATCTGATTCAAAGGTTGAATATAGCAATAGACATCGCCCAAGGCATGGCGTATCTCCATCATCATTGTTTTGTGCAAGTGATTCATTGTGATTTGAAACCCAACAATGTGTTGTTGGGTGAAGATATGACTGCATATTTAATAGACTTTGGCATTGCTACTATATGTTTTGCAAGTGATGAAGATGGAGCTCTCACTTCCACAAATGCACTCAAAGGATCTACAGGGTACATTCCTCCAGGTATTATTTAAACTATATACCATCTTAAGCAATGTTATGATTTTCTTATGTTTGCTTCACATTTTGAATTAAAAAATTTAAGATGAGGATCTATGAATGCAGAATATGGAGTGGGAAGACAAGTTACAATAAAAGGCGATGTATATAGCTATGGAATAGTGTTATTGGAAATGCTCACTAGAAAGAAGCCCACACACGAAATGTTTGTGGAAGGAATGAACTTGCAAAAATGGGTGGGTAGTAGTTCCCCAAACCGAGTACAAGAAGTAGCTGACATGAGTCTATTGAGGAGGACTAATAGATCTAGTGAAGAAGATAAGGATCTCAATTGTCTTAGTTCACTAATAAATGTGGGCTTACTTTGCACAAATGAATCTCCTCAAGGACGACCTACTATGATGGGCATTCTATGCATGTTGCAAAACATCAAAGACACTTTTTTGAGCACTACTGCCATTCCCAAATTCCAATCAAATCTAACACATTTGTTGGGTAGTACAAGTACTACTATGAACAACATTTGTGAAGGTCAAAGTTCTTCCACATTTTAGTCTATTGTAATAAAGTGGTAGTTATGTAACTAAACTATGATGTAATTTGAGTCTTATTTCCCTTTCCTTGTTTGTACATAAATATGTGGTTGATTGTATGCAAATGTGAACAATAAATTTAGATCCATTGTCAATGATGTTTTGGAAATGTGGAAATGTTTTTATTATTCTAAAATTTATTATTATATCTCAAAAAAAATTATGTTCAATATCCTTTGCATGTATAACTGAATGCATCACACTCACTTGTATTAAACACATTAAAAGTTACGCATAACTGAATGCATCACACTCACGTTGTATTAAATACATTAAAAGTTTTGTATTTCTTTTAAATGATTAAAACATAGAAATATTTTTTAGTTCTGGAAATTATAGAAGAAAATGTCATAATTTCTAGTTGATGAATATAATTATCACTGATTTTTTTCTTTTTTTAACAATATAACTAGTGTTGTTTACATCCATACCCATGAAACTAGAATGATTAGAACAAAATCATAAGCACATACATACATTCATACCCTATTGAAGAGGCTGTGTATCTTACATCATATATTAGTAATAAAGTAAAAAGTTAAGTGTTATTATTAGACTATGAAACATGTGATACTTCTTTGCCCTGAAATGTGTGGAGTTATACAGCAACAAACTAACTATACAAATTAAACATTCCTTCATTTTTCAACAATCTATTTTGATTCCAGAGATACTATGATTCCAGAGATACTATGATTCAGAGCCATGTTAGTTTTGATTAGAAAGAGTCCTAAATTCTCAGACCCATGATTGGAAAGTCCTAAACTATTAGAGCCATGATCCATTCATGAAAATTGTATTTGATATTGGATGTTAAAGTAGTGGAAGTTCTATTTTTTTTTTTTAATGTCATTGAAATTTTCATCATTGCTACTGGATGTTAACGTAATGGAAGTTCTATTTTTTTTTAATGTCATTGAAATTTTCAGGGAGTTTTAGGCACGCCGGGATTGATGGTTTAAGGAATATGAGAAGAATCCTACCAATCTAAATGACTAGAAATTTAGTAGGAACATACAATCATGGGGTAGAAGTCAGGGTTCTGTAGCTATATTGACAGTAAATAAGATTTAGGCAACTTGCTACTGAAAGAAGATTTGATGTCAAATTATTTGAGAAAAGCAGGATGAAGTTCTCAGATTTGATGTCCAATTATCTGAGAAAAGCAGGATGAAGTTCTCAAGAGATTGCATAGGTTTTCGACACCGATTATCCCACTAAAAAGCCCACCAAGAAAATCTCGCTAGAACTTGGTCAAAGGATTGGAAAACTTGCCGAGCGCATTGCTCGATCATTATTACTATGTTCATCCATTTTCCAGAGAGCCTGTGCATGTGTATAAATTTAATTTCAAGATTTCTTGAAATACATGGTCGAAGTTCATTGAAGAAATACAGAACATGTTTGTGATATCAGAAATACAGAACATGTTGCTTTGCTTTAGAGATTGAAGAAAAAATAAGCACAAATGATCCCATATGCCAATGATTTCAATTATTCGTTTTTGTCGGTATTTTGTATTTGACTAAATCCACTCTTATTCGAAGCCCCATTAGTAGTGTGAATGGTTTGCTATTTCATTTTATATTTTGTATGAATCTTTGCGCGGGTTAGTAGTGTGAATGGTTTGCTAATTCATTTTGAGTTGGGTTTTCATTGCTAATGAAAACTATGATGCTAATACTACAAATCTGATTTGATTTGATGTCAATCTATATCATAGTGTTATGTTACGCATTGACTTCTATGATGCTAGTACTTCAAATCTGATTTGATGCTAATCTATGTCATAAGGTTATCTTACATATATTGGCTATGCTGTTGTTATACGAGTAATCCAAGCACATTAGAAATGGAAACGCTACAACAAAGCCAACGATAGGTAAATAAAAAAATCAATTATAATTATAGAGTCAATCATAGGTAAATGTTATTGTGTTAAGGTTTTTTTTTAATATGGCATAGTGAATTTTAAATTTATTCAATGTTTTTAGATATTCCAAAGTTAATAGTCAATCTTGCGTCCTTCCTAATTCAGTAATATGATATTAGGAATCAAGGGGAGATAATTTTGAGGTAGACCAAGCCGGGATTGTATGATCATTTTTTATCATAGTTCTAGTGTGTTAGAATTAATGGAGAAAGATACAGTTAGTTAAGCACAGGATTGAGACTCTAAGATTAGTTCTCGGTCTTACTATCTAGGTAGTGGTTGAAACCACTTTGATTGTGTGAAACCCTATATTACTAGGGTGTTCTACTAATCTAATTGTATCTAGGAAAATTAAGATATTATAAGGAGGTCATCAACTCCACCCTAGAAGATCAAAAGTATCTCTCTGTTTTAACTAGCTCAAAGAAGAAAATTAATATAACCAAGATTAGAACGAACTCTCATTAGCTCCATAGTGAAACGATTTGTTGGGAACATCGAGAATGAATAGACAACAGGCAATTCTCTTCGAAAAGACAACGGTTCGAAGACAACTGGCGTTTTTGGAAAATTAAGGGTAAAGATCACAGGCCAGGAAAAAATAAATTATTAATTAATTTTACAAACTTTTTAAATTTATTTCAAGAATATGACTTTTAAAACTTATTTTATAAATACTTTATTATTTTACAAGTAAGTAACATTGACTTTACTGTAAAAAATAGACACTCTTGTCTAGTCATAGTTACAGGCCGACAAAATGGCTTACTTTTGATTGATTTTATGAAAGTAAGTGCGAGCTTTTTGCTCACTAATTCAGTACATTCTTGTCTAGTCATAGTTACAGGCCGACAAAATGGCTTACTTTTGATTGATTTTATGAAAGTAAGTGCGAGCTTTTTGCTCACTAATTCTTACCCTACTGAAGAGAGGAGCAATCAATATTTTATTTTTATTTTTTCGAAATGGCGTATTACTTTCAGGATATTTTTTAGGCTCAGCCTCATTTATTCAAACTTCAAGCAGACGGAAATATTTATTAATACGAGGGGATGAGGGGCGGCAGACTTCCTTTTTTAAATTTACCCTACTGGAAGATGCCGAAAATATTTCGGAGAATACTTTTTGATTTATTCAAACATCAATGAGACGGAAAGATTTAATTAATATGAGTGCCGTCTACCTTTAGCCAACTCAAAGATGTAGAAAGATTTCTGAAGATGTATAAAGTCTTCATTTATTCAAACATCAAATAGACGGAAAGATTTAATTAATCTAAGTGCCGTCTACCTTTTAGAAATTTAGGCAAAAGCTTTCTGAGAATAATTTTTTTATTAAAAGATTTCTGAGAATAATGTTTTTATTAATTTTATGCGAGGGCTGCCTTTCAATGACTAATTTTACCCAGCGGTGTGTGCAGTCAATGACTAATCTTAGTTCTGCGGAAATGTGGGAATTGACCATAATTCAAACTTCAAAAAGGGAGCTCCATTTTCTGCCGTATCGGTGTTCACTTTATTTTAGCATAATTTTTGAAGACTCTTTTATTCAAACTCTAAAATGGAAAGATTTTACATTCAAATAAGCCATTCTGACACTAGACATTAGATATGGGTGTGATAAATGGCCTTATTCTGATAGATATGGGTGTTATAAATGGGCTCATTCTGAAAACATGTTGAAAACCTCCTACAATGGGCATGAAGGTTCGACTCACACCTAAGATTCTTTGTATCATTTTCCCTCTCTTCTTAGCTTCTAAACAATGATTTTAGATATATAACACCAATTTATAGACATGTTAACATTTTGTTAAACATTAAAAGATTTTTTCATATTTACAACATGCAAGGAAGCAACATGTACTCTTTATTACATCATCATTTGCAAGCATAACAATTGGACATTTGTACTTTTTGTCTCATGTTATTTAGATTATCCTACACATTCTAATAATTCCTCCAATATTGAGTGATGTATTCTTAGCATTGGGACTTGATTCTAATTTATGGATAATACACCTACATTAAATAATTATGATCAATCCATAATCATCACTCAATGTTGGAAAACAAGTTTTTGGATGTTAAGGATTGAATTATTTTCCATTCTAATTATAAACTAAATTAGCATAAATATTACAAGAAATAATTTCATTAAAATGTTATCCTCTGAAATTGTTTTCTTATCCAAATTATGTTTCTCTTTATCTTACCAATTTAATAAAATGAGAAGAAATATAAGTATTTATATCTATATTTTTTTCATAAAATGTAAACATTTCTTATAAAAATATACACATTTCTTATTAAACACATTTAAATATAACATTTAAACTTATAACTCTTTGCATAATTACCATTTCCTTAAAAGATACGATAATAGAGATATTGTATTTAACAAATGCTTTTCTGAAGAAATATTAATACATTTTCTATGCCCTTGTTAATCAAAAGACAAATTATAAATTCTTACTAGATCTTTCAAGAAATATTACAAATTCTTGTTAGATTCTACAAACAATAGAAATATTATATGTGTATAAATATAGTTGGAGATTGATAGAAAATTATATTCTACTACTACCATATTATGTTGCCCCTCTTGGTTAATGATATGTCAAAATTCAAGAATTTATAAAATATGAAAATAAATAAGAATATTAATTTTACTACCTTTTAATATGATTGTTTTTAAAATTATTATTACTATTATTAAATATTGGATTTTTATTTAATTTATTATTTTTTCAAGACAAAAAAAAAATTAACATGTTTTTATTAATAAGAGAGCTATGTTTACATGTACATATTGTTAAAATGTAGCATCAGATATATAGCCACGGACAACTAATCAGCACTCAACAACAATGTTATGTTCTTGACCTGCGAGAAGATACCATAATACCAAATATGCGAAGAAATATACCCAGAACACAGAACAATAAGAAATAACAACATGTATTTTATTATTCAGAAAAGAAAGCAATGTTCACTTGCCTCTTCGAGGGGGCAACCTCCAATAGAGCTGGGCTCAATTACAAAATAAGATACGATGCTCCTCGAGGGAAGTCTCTATCCTTTATTTAGGATTCATACATGCAATACCATGGGTCAATACCATGGTTCTTATTAATAGCATCTATCTAATACCATGGCCCATTTGCAACTAACTGTGGTCCCTTCATTAAATGCAGGTCAACCACTTACAATTACTAATATGGGCTTTATTGACTCTTTACTTAACTATAACTACGACTCGACCCTATTACATAAATAAGGGGGTTAGGGTTGGACCCTAACATGCCCTCCCCCATAAAAATATCCTCTGTAGGACAGTGGCTGGTTCCCAGGTCGCATCTTCTGGAGAGGTGTCTTTCCACTTGACGAGGACTTCCTTGATCGTGCGGCCGCACAAGTGCCGTTCTCGCATGTCCAAAACCTGTTCAGGTTGGAGCCAGATTGAACCTTCTTCATCCAATTCTGGTAGACTGGTTTAACTTTGGCAATGGTTCCCAATCAGTTGCTTGAGGCATGAGACATGAAAGACTGGATGGATTTTTGCTGTGGGTGGCAAAGCTAGCTTGTATGCTACTTCTCCGATGCGCTGAAGTACTTGATACGTTCCGTAGAATTTTGGAGATAATTTCTGACAACCCTTGTCTTTGAGTGATGTTTGCTTATATGGTTGCAGCCTCAAAAATACCTGATCCCCTTCTTGAAATTTGCATTCTGAATGATGTTGATCTGCCTGTCGCTTCATGCGGTTTTGAGCTTGATGGAGATTCTCTCTGAGGTGGGCTAGCATGGCTGTGTGGTTCTATAGGAGGTGATCCACTGCTTGTACCTTCGAGCATCCCTGGATATAAGAAGTAGGTGAAGGAGGGAGTTGACCATAAACTGCTTCATATGGAGTCATTTTGGTGGTGCCATGATAGTTAGTGTTATACCACCATTCTGCTAGAGGTAACCACTGTACCCATAGATGTTTTTTTTTTCTGAAGTGAAACACCTAAGGTAGGTCTCCAGACATTTATTGTCTGCTTCAATTTGACCATCAGTTTGGGGATGATAGGAAGTACTGAGTTGTAGTTGGGTACCTTGTAGCCTGAAGAGTTCCTGCCAAAAGTTATTGGTTAAGATCAGGTCACGATTAGACACAATGGAAGTGGGCATGCCATGCAATTTGAAGATCTGGTCCATGAAAGATTGAACCACCAAAGCCGGTGTAAAAGGGTGGGGTAGGGCGCAAAAATGAGCATACTTAGAAAGTCTGTCCACAACCACCATGATGACTGACTTGTTACCTGACTTCGGAAGACCCGTAATGAAGTCCATAGAAACCTCCGTCCAGATTGAGGCCGGGATGGGCAATGGCTGTAATGTGCCTGGGGATTTGACTGTTTCTCCTTTGTGGCACTGAAATACGTCACACTCAGCTACAAAAGTAAGAATGTCCTTTTTCATGCCTGTCCAAAAGAATGAATGTCAAGTGCGAGCATAAGTCTTCTGAAAGCCTGAATGGCCTGCAGTGGGAGATGAGTGCAACTCTGCCAAAATGAAACTTTTGAGGGTGGATGTTGGTGATATCACGACTCTATCCTTGTAGCGAAGAATCTCATCCTGCCAAGAGTATCTTGCTGTGGAATTTGGATCCGCCTGCAATTTATTAATGAGTTGGGAGAGCAAAGGATGTGAAAACCATTCCTTGCGAGCCTCTTCAATCCATTCTGGAATGGGAAGGTAGATTGTGAGTAGGGTGCTTTCCTCCTCAAATTGGTGTGATAAAGCATCTGCTACGACATTTTCGCGCCCTTTCTTGTAAATTATCTCATAATCATATCCCAACATTTTGGCGAGCCATTTATTTTGTTATGGCGAGGATAGGCATTGCTACAAAAAATATTTAAGGCTTTGATGGTCTGTGTGGATTTGGAAATGCCGCCCCAATAAGTATGGTTGCCAGGTATCTACTGCATGTAAGATGGCCATCATCTCCTTCTCATAGGTATATTGTCCCAGATTTGTCCCACTTAGTTGTTGGCTAGTGAAGGCCAAGGGTCGACCTTCCTGCATTAAAACCGCCCCAATACCCGTACCTGAAGCATCAAATTCAATCACAAAAGATTTGGTGAAGTCGGGTAGTGATAATACAAGAGTGGAACACATGGCCTATTTGATAGCTATAAATGCCTGTTGTGCTTCATCATTCCAGAGAAATGAATTTTTCTTGAGAAGGTGAGTGAGGGTCTAGCAACTACCATAATTGCAAACAAATTTGCGATAGTAGCCTGTGAGACCCAAAAATACTCTCAAGCTCTTCAAGGTCTTTGGTTAAGGCCAATCCTACATTGCCTGGATCTTTTTGGGGTCCACCCTGACACCTTCACGCCCCACAATGTGGCCCAAATACTCAACTTCTTCCATGCCAAAAGAGAACTTGGACATCTTAACAAAAAATTTATGCTTCCGGGGCAGTTGCAAGAGCAAATCTACATGTTGAAGATGTGTGGCCGAGGTGCGGTTGTAGATGAGGATGTCATCAAAGAAAACAAGGACAAATTTTCTAAGATATGGTTTGAGCAGGTGGTTCATGAGGCTCTGAAAAGTGGATGGGGCATTACAAAGACCAAATGGCATGACCAGGAATTCATAATGGCCTTCATGAGTTCGGAAAGCAGTCTTTGGAATGTCTACTTCTTTCATGCGAATTTGGTGATAGCCCGAGTTAAGGTCGAGCTAAGTAAAGAATTGAGCCCCATTTAGTTCATCCAGCAAATCATTGACAACTGGGATGGGAAATTTATCTTTGACCATCAGCTTGTTGAGGGCCCTAAAGTATGGACACATATGCCATTCCCCATCTTTCCTGAGCACCATGACCACAAGCGATGAATAAGGACTAATGCTAGGACGAATGACGTCTGCTTCCAGGGGTTCCTTGATGATTTTTTCAATTTCATTCTTTTGGGCAAACGGATATCTATATGGACGCACATTTGGTGGTTAGGCCCGTGGGACCAAAGTAATGCTATGATCATGTTCCCCTCTCGAGGGTGGAAGCTCATGAGGCTTGTCAAAGACCAGCAGATGGTTGTTTAAGATCTGTTGCATCTCAGGATGAATATGAAGAGAAGTGGGTTTGAAGGCCTGGATGGCATTAAATTGGGCTATAACTCCATGGTGGCCCTTTTTTAACAACTTTTCCATCCTATGCGAGCTGATGATAGAGGGAGCACCCGCCTGGAGTCCGCGGAGGGTATGTGTGTGGTTGTTCTGCTTAAAGCTCATATATAACTCCTGGAAATCCATTGTGAGTGGGTCGAGTGTGCGGAGCGCATTGCTCGAGCATTATTATTCCCTTCTAACTATGTTCATCCATCTTCCAGAGAGCCTGTGCATGTGTATAAATTTAATTTCAAGATTTCTTGAAACACATGGTCGAAGTTCATTGAAAAAATACAGAACATGTTTGTGATTTCTTCATTATAAAAAATCTCGGTGAAGCTCTTTGCTTTGCTTTAGAGATTGAAGAAAAAACAAGCACAAATGATCCCATATGCCCATGATTTCAATTATTCTTTTTTTTTTCGGTATTTTGTATGTGACTAAATCAACTCTTATTCGAAGCCCCATTATGAATCTTTGCCCGCGTTAGGAGTGTGAATGGTTTGTTAATTCATTTTGAGTTGGGTTTTCATTGCTAATGAAAACTATGATGCTAATGCTACAAATCTGATTTGATGTCAATCTATATCATAGTGTTTTGTTACGCATTGACTTCTATGATGCTAGTACTTCAAATCTGATTTGATGTTAATCTATGTCATAAGGTTATCTCACATATATTGGCTATGCTGTTGTTATACAAGTAATCCAAGCACATTAGAAATGGAAACGCTACAACAAAGTCAACGATAGGTAAATAAAAAAGTCAATTATAATTATAGAGTCAATCTATTGTGTTAAGTTTTTTTTTTAAGTATTTGAAGAACATAAAAAAAAATCATCCATATTATAGTGAATATACTGAAATTTAGATTTATTCAATGTTTTCAAATATTCTAAAGTTTATAGTCTATCTTGCCTCCCTCCTAATTCAGTAATATGAAGTTGGGAATCAAGACGAGCTGATTTTGTGGTAGACCAAGCCGATATTGTATTATCACTTGTTTATCATAGTCTTAGTGATCAAAATTAAGCCTCTTGCAATCAATCGAGTATGGCTTAGCTCTTAGTTTTCCTAATACGGTTTTGCTTGGTATCCCTTCCCCTAGTTTGCAGATGAATCCATGGGGTTAGTAGTGTTGTGTATGTGGTGATTCAAGAAGACTATTCATCTTATATATCTATATAAAGCTATAGAGGGGGAGCAAGTTTCTTAAGAAGGGAGATCGAGTGATGGGTTTAGGCAGTGGAGAGAGGCAGTGGTGTGGTGGTGGAAGGTGTAGCCAGTGGAAAGGAAAAAATAGGTCACAACAACTGATTTGGAGTCAATGCAATATACACACTTCCAGGACTTAGGCTAATGTAAACTTTTTAAAGAAAGATATACGTTGGGAATAGTGGAGGCCATAATAAGACATTTATTTTCCTTCCCAATCAAAAAATATTTATAAAAATTAAATCATTTTAAATAAAATTAAAAAAAGCTTTGGTTCCACGAATCTCGGTAATCACATGCGAAACAAGGAGGGGTAGTTGTCACATGCCACCGCTTCACGAAGTCTTAATGGGAATAGTTAGGTTCCAACCATTCCTCACACTCACCACAAACCACATTCATTGCATTCAATCGAAGGAGGTATACATGAAGAAACGACCATTAAGATTAGAGCATGACATGCATTCCACCATTACTGTGGATTCTGACATTCACTCCAACATTTATTCTTTCATCCTCTCTACTCTACAGGTGGATGGTCAATGCGGGTCGGGAGTAGCAATCAAACTTAGGTTATTTCAGGTTTGTGGAAGAGATTTTATAGGTCTATTAATCTTGGTGGGGGAACGTGGTCGAGCTAGATGTGGGGGCAAAGGTCATTGGTGCCAACCTCTCTCTCCCTTGCATGGTTAAGGAAAATAATAGTTTGATGAGGACATGTCTATTCATATCCACCACCTCATTATTTCCATGGACATTGAGGAGAGACGAAATATAGGGAATGGCCACTAGTTCATATGTAATTTTCTTTGTAGGCAATTCTCTGAGTAGAAGCAAGCCTGGGAGAGATCCGAAGGAAGATTTGCTGAACTCAATGCCTTTCTGGTTCACATACAAATGGGCTTAACAAACATGTCTAGAACAATGGAATATCCCTTTCCCCTCCTCCCCCTCCTCTAGTGTTGTCTAATTCAAATACATGGATTGAAGCAGTGGAATTCCCCATCAAGGGAAAACACTTTCCAGTTTGGCTCACACAGAACCACAAGCCAATAAAAAAATGGTGGTCGATAGTCACATCTCACCTGAACTAGTTAGGAAAGCGATGAACTTATCCAGCGAGTTTGGCGTTGAGGGAAAAACCAAAGGGGAGCCCTCACAAAGAAAAGTAAAATCATACACTAGGGGGGAATTCATCGAATGGGAGTGTTCCCCTTCGATTCCTAAAGGATAAGATAACCCCTTCCTCTACCTGGAGCAACAAGAATTGGCTAGGAAGGAAAAAAACTTTGCAAGGTAAGGTTCCCAGGAAGCAAGTGCATCTCACCCAAACCAAGACTTATGAGGACAAGGCACTGCCCAAACAGGCATGTTAAATTCCCTAGATAATCTTTCTCAGAGTATTAATTTCGCATGCTATTTATGTTTCAATTATGTTTACTTTGTTTTGGTGTAATTTTATAACCATTATGGCTTTGAACTCTTAGGGAGAGCATTTGGTTTCCTTTTCATGGGAAGTTGATCTCCCCAATTTTTCTCTTGTCCTCTTTGTTTTAGTCATGTTCAATTTTCTTTTTTGTCTCTATGTTACCACTTTTTGTTCAAAACTCTTTGAGAGACCATGTGGGTTCCCTCTCATGGGAAAATGGTCTCCCCAATTTTCTCTTAACACATTCATCTTGTTTTGTCCACAAATAACTATTCCAAACCTCCATGATTGTATTCTACGTATATTTTTTAAAATATAAAAAAAATAGCTTGCTTGCAAAAAAAAAACTTTTGTTAAACGAGTGATATAAAGATAAGTCAAAATAGTTAATAGGTTGTCAGTGTGATATCTATCAAGTCATCAAGGTGATATTAATCGCCATATACCTATCCCTGGTAGGTATAAGAAGTAATTACATCATTGATAGCTTCAAAACAATGAATGGAAATAATATATCACTGTTATGTTAGAGAAGATATGTGGATCTATTATGAACCAAATGTTTTTTTATTTTTTGGTATTACGAGAATGCTTCTATTCTTTATTTTATTATATTTTTCATTCCTTTTTGGTTTACCCCACTTCAATTATCTAATATTTGGCATTCTAATCTCGACAATGCTTTTGTTTAAGAGTCTTGTTGACTAACAATTATTGATAAGTTGTATGTGTCTTCTCTCACTGTATATTATTGCCAACTCTATGCTTTTTTATGATACTTAATAAATTTTAAATTTGTGTGGTGTTAAACACTTTTCTATGTTATCCCTCTTGCATTAAGCACAATCCAGAAAATCCACCACACTTGTTTGTTTTTGTGTACATCGGTTGCATACCCAGTTTTTCTTCAAGTCATCTTGCACCAACATCTCACATTTTGAAATTTGTACCCTCATTTCCACAACATATAAATCATACCTTTTCCTATACTTACCCATTTTATCATTGATGCAAGTTACAACATGCCTTTTCTTCATTTCTCCTCCCACATGAGCTCCTCTCGCGTGAATTCCTCCTACATTACCTTGTAGTCTTTCTCACATGATTCCCTACCTAGGCATTACTACACTTTCTCTCTTTTTGCATGTAGATACTCGAGGAATTCCTTGGTAACATCTGATATTCAATTCTCATATTCATTATTCTCCTCTTGACATTTTTTCAAGATGCATTAGATCATTAAGCCCATCGCATGCTTCATGTGACTTAAGATATATGGTATTAAATTAGGCACATTTCTCATTGACTTAAATAACCATTATAGCGAGGATCAAATGAGTGAATGACTTCAGCAAACTTGTTGATTACCTAAAAGAGAAAATTGAAAAGTGATTAATTCATTTCATTAGCAAGAAAGACCAATTTGACATAGTACATCAAGTTGGTTATGATTTAAAAGGCATTCAAGATGAGTTACTTCAAGTTCGAGTGAAACAAGAAGTCACCGTTGCACCTTTGCAAAATTCCATTGGGTAACTGATCGAAGATAATTTAAAAAATGTACCAACTTCAAGATAAGTCATCGACAATATCAATTGTTAGGTTTTAGGCACATGTCAAGTATTTTAAATGGAAGAAGTCTTCAATACAAAATAAAGGTTTTTCCAACACTATTTTTTCTTTATTATATGGTTAGTGGGAGCCCCATCCCTATCCTTAAATGGATGAATGCATTTTTTATTTCTAGAATATTATATATCTTATTTAAACACTTGAATATATTTTAGAGGTTCCTTCAAGAACTACCAAGAGTCCATCTCTAGTGTAATCTTTCAAATTTGACTTTTAAGCTTGAATATTGCAAGAGTGTAACTCTTTTCATCCCAATGAGTCTGAATGAAAATGTCTTTTAAAATTATTTGTAAATGCATTCCACGATTACTTTCTTATGTCAAAAAGTTTGATTCTTTACTCAAAATTATGCTGGAAATTATTAGTTTCGAAAAATTATTTAATTCCTATATCAATATGTATTATCTCATTGTGAATATTTAATGTTTGGTCCTATCTCAAGCCTCTACCGTTTTCTATATTTTCTTGAATTTGAAAGTTCTTTGTTAAAGGGGAGTGACCTCTCTATAAAAACAAGGGGGGAATATTGTTACCTCAAATGTTATCATTGAAATTTGTAGGCATAATGTCTAGATGGGAGCATCTAATATAACACTATCTTCTCAGCCTTACTCCTCATCTAGGTTGATACAAGATCAATCAATTGATAGAGGAATTTTACAAGATTAAGGAATTGTGAGAAGTAGTTTTGAAGACCAAGGAGTTGGACGATAAGATTTTTGAGGACAACCTCCAAACATAAGAAATGTTGTATACAATGTGTCAAGAACACAACAAGAGGAAAACATTGTGTAGATTAACTACACACTGCAACAAATGCAAAATGAGATTACTTGTCTCAAGAGAAGCGATAATATTATTTCACAAAAATTGTCCCATGAAGGAAGAATTATGATTACCAAACCCTAGAGAATGAATTGATAGAAGTCAAAGACTTGAAGTACATAGACCAGAAGTACCTTGCATGCAAAATCCAAATGTAGTTGTACTAGGAGAAGATGACGTGTTTGAAGAAACTTAAGAATATTTACACCAATTAATGTTGAAATAATTTAAGTGTCTCATATCTTAGAATCAATGCATATGAAGAAAATATGTAGATTCTTAATCATGATGAATTTGTTGAACTAGAAAATTCTAAAGAATACCAAGAAAATTTGGTTTAGACAAAAGCTCAAACAAGAAAACTCGAACTAGATAATTAAGTCAATTAAGGAAAAAATATTATAATGCACCTCAATCAACATCACAACAAGGAACTCCATATTTGATAAAGGAACAAGATAACACCACAATAAAATTGCCTTACAATATTGGATAAATTTAGGAAGTTGCAAATCACTCTGTCTCTTCTTTACTACCTCAAAAAACGGAGAACTTACTAAAATCTTGGAGAACATGGGTCCATCAAATTTAAGAATAGAAGTAGCTTTAGTTGGTAGTCATGAAAGACCCAATTAATTTCAACAAAGAGTAAGAGGAAAGGTTTACCCTTTTTATATTCTTATTGAAAATCAAAACTCTATTGTGCATAATTGCATGGTAGGCAACATATCCACAAATAATATCATGCCTTTCAACAATAGGGTCCTTGGGGTTAGAATGCACTAAATATTGTGAAGTCTAGAAAATATTTATGCTATCGATTCTGTTAGTGTCAATGTCTTCATATTGCCATTAGTGATCAAAATTTACTCTTTTGCATTTCATACTAGGAGCCCCATTCTGATGAGGTTGCATTCCATTAGGTCATGGATCTATTGATGGTAGGGTTCATTTCAGTTTTTCCCTCATGATATGTACTCGCTGACCTCCTTTCATACCTTTCAGTCAATGATTCATGCTCATTTTCAGTTCATTTCATTAATTGCATAGGGTTTCAGTCTCATTAGGTCTTAGGGTTTTCACCATGGTCAAAATTCAGTGATTATTGCCAATAATGGTCAGCAGACACATGAGGATGATAATAATGATCAGAAAAGTCCTAATTTCTTAATTTGTAAGCTTAATGAAGTTCTCACCTCAAAACTAGTTTTGAGGTGAAAACAGAGAATTTGTATTTCATATTTAAATTTGATGTAATTTTATTGTTCTCATATGTAATAAATGGTTCCATGCTACTCTTGGTCACCCGGTGATATTGCCAAGTACTTTCCACTGCAAAAGTCAAAGAATTTGAGCATTAGTCCACCTATCAAAGCAAAAATATCAAGCATCCAAAAACAAAGTATTTGAAAAAGCAAATAGACATTATGAAAGGGGGTTTTCACCATCAAAAATCAAAAAGTGAAAGCCATATAAAGACCATCCTCTATTGATCATTTCATTATGCTAATGTTGAAGTCAAAGTGCTAAAGGAGAGCTAAGAAGTGATTTTTAAGTGTCATTGAGCAAAAGAGTGCAGTTGCTGTGTTTTTGGAGAAATTCTACCTGGCGCTGCGCATCAGAGGTCGGCGTTGCACACCTGGCAGGGTTTTCCAATGTAAAATTACACAGGCATTGCGCATCTAGTAGGCGCTGCGTACTTGTGTGAGGCACTGCGCATTTTCCCAGCCAAGCTCCAAATCGCTCAAAATGCTCTACACTTGCCAAATCTACCTCAAAGTCATCAATTCACTTTCTTGCAAGTAACTACAATCATCATATCATATGATCTAGGGTTTTGATTGTTAAGCTTGTTATTTAGCATTTTTAAAATTAAAACCCTAGATTCTAGGGTGAAACCTTAGTTCTCATCATCTCTCCATTGTTTTACTTACCCTATCCTTGCCATTATTCCCTAGACCAAACCCCATTCCCATTTACCTATTTCCTAAATCCCATTCCCCTCATACATTTTCCCCATTCCCACATTCCCACTTACACTATCCCCAAACCCTACAAATCCCATTCGCACTCCCTAAAACCCTACTCATCCATAAAATCTCTTCATACTCATCTTTATTTCATCCACCCTTCCCATCATTGACCACAAGTGTTCACAGCCACCAAAAGCAATGGAAAGAGACAGTGAGTATGAGTTTGAAGAAGACACCCTTAGTGACAGTTCTAGGGAGAGAAACATACAACAAAGGAAGCCTCATAAAGAAGGAAGGATTATCAGAGAGGAGCCCACTAGTTTGAGGGAGTTGCAAGCCTATCCATTTGCCATTTCTTGCTTTAAACACCAGTCATGCTTTGATTTTTTTGAAATGATAGAAAGAGTCAAATTTCATCATGAGTTGGTAAGGTTGTTTGTGACACATTTGCACAATAATGAAGTAACCCTTGCCGGAATAACATTCACCATATCACTAGCTATCATCTCAGAGGCTACAGGTATTCTAAATGTGGGTGAAAAATGGAACAAAGGTCAGGATATTGATAGGGAGTACTATGAGCCTTACATCAAGGCTAGATACAAAGAGAAAATGAAGAGAGTATTCCCCTTCAAGTTTTTGGAAGACAGGTTTGCTCCATTGATGAAAATCATTATCAAGTACTTCACTTGTGAAGGTAGGTTCTCCCAGTTGTATGCCTACCACATTAGACTTCTGATGCATTTCACTAGAATAAGAATGATGAATATCCCTTACTTCATGTTCAGAAACATTGAGAAGATGGCACATATTGTAAAGAGGAAGCCATACCCCCAGCAGTTGTATAGCATTTTCCATTACTCTTTGATTAAAATCATTGTTCTACATCAACTGAACCTTCTTAACATGCCATGGGAGACTTTCATTTCTCATGAGATGTTCAAAGGCACACAAATCTTTTCATCAGTACATCATGAAGAAGGTGGGCCTTCAAGACATGAAAAGGTCAAAGAGACTGAAATTGTTGGAGTGTCAGTGTTTGTGACATATAAGAGGGGCACTAGGAAACTTTTTGTAGCTGCTAGGCGAGTATTATCTCCACTATGTGTGGAAGGGTTCTCACCTTCATCATCAGACCACAGGAAAATGCTATCTCCACAAGGTGTGGAAGGGGCTTTGCCTTCTTCTTCAGCAAAACAGGTATAGGTTGAGCAGTAAAGCAAGGGAAAAAGTAAGGGCAAGAGAAAGGTGCAAGAAGAGGATCTTGATGATCAAGAGGAAAGAGATTTTGATCTCATTGAGCATGAGGAGGCACAACAACATTTTACTCATCATGGAGATGATATCATTGACTTGGAAGCTCAAGATGAAGAAATTGTTAAGGACATTATTATCAAGAGGGGGAAGCTCAAATTCAAGCTTTGTCAGATAACCTTGAGAGAGCCAAGTTTGTCATTAAGTAATTGGAACAAGGAAAAAAATAGATGAGTGACAAACAAGATCTCATGGAGCTGGAGATACTAAAAACAAAGATGCAAAGAGGCCAAGTGACCAAGAAGCGAAGAGGCAAAGCAAAAAGGCAAAAGGCTAAAGAAATTGAGAATGCTAGGGAAATTTGTCTTGAGAGGGTCAACATACATCTTGAGGGGCTTATTGAGAAGGCCAATAGGGATAAGAAGATGCTTCGCCACATGGCCTACCATTACATGACCCGCAACAAAATCTGTAACATGAGGATCAAGAAGCTTAAAGCTAGGTTGAAGAAGGCTTTAAAGAGCAAAAAGGAGCAAGACAAATTGAAAACCTTGGCTGAAGCCTCACTAGCCCATCAAAGCAACTAATGGTGGTGTCCCATACCGAATCTGGGCAAGTTTTGATGATTTTTTGTCTTTTCCAAATTTTGAAAATAGGAAATTGGCTTAGATGCACAGTGCCACCGGCGCTATACTTTTCCCTAGGGCACGTTTTGGAGGAAAGGCTTATACATTTGGATTCAGCATGATGAGAGCATCTAACCCTGAAAATTTCAGCAATTTTGGGGCAAAAATAGGTCCAAAAGGTAAAACAACTACCAAAAATGACCTCTCTGCCTCTTTTTGGATACACAGAAACAACCTTGGGAGATTTCACTTTTGAGGGGGAAAATGACCTCCAAATGCAAAACTTGAAGATGTTTCAGAAACGCGACAGGAAGACCTTTCCAATGAGCTATATTTGGCTCAATTTGGCTAAGGGGAAGGCTTCAAAAAGTGGATGGAAGGCGGCACTACACATCTGGCCTATGGCGCTACGCATTGGGCCAGTTTGCCAAAAAATCAAATTTTCACCTACTTTCACTGCAAGTTGACTTTCTCTCTCCTCATTGATGATTTTATGATTGTAATTAATGCCTTGGTATGTAAATGTAATATTGAAATGATCTTAGAGGGTATATTCATCAGTTTGAGGTGGTTTGGGGGTTAATGAATCAGTTTCCATGCTTATAGAGGCAAGTTGTTCCACTGCCTATATTCCTATTCCCTATTTGGAAATGGTTGTAACAAATCCTTTACTTTTGGATTCGAACCCTGATGGATAGCATAGGTGGTTTGATGTCTATATTATGTATTTTTTCTGTCATTAGCAAAGGCTGGACTCTCTTGGATGCTCTGAGCTACATTGTAAACCTTTATCAGCAATTTGGAAAAGGAAATAAACCAGGATTTGCAGCTATTTTTATGGGATACTTGTGGTATGGTGTTTTTGCATAGTTTCTTCTTCTTTTATCAGTTTTTCTCATGTTTTATGTGTGCCACAATCTAATCAGGGTGATCATCTTCTACACTAACCATATTAGATAAAGGAACTATGTGCAAAATTTTGGACACTTGGTGTTTATAGCTGCTATTCTTTATCAATTCAGTCAAAGGAATTGAAACTTTTAATTCAGCAATCTCATTTTCTAAGCTAAAATCTGAAACTTTATCTACCTCTTTAACTGGAGGGTCCTTCTTTTCGACTTTTTCTTTTCCTGCACTTTTCTGATTTTTCTTCTCATTTGCAATGCTATTTGCAGATGGTCCTTTACTGGAAGTTGGATCAGCAGGCTCTTTCCCTTTCTTTTGAATGTTTGAGGAGTCATTTTTGGATTATGCTTCCTTTCTCTTTTGAACTAGACTGACTGGTATGTCTCTGCTTCTCAATGAGTATTGTTTCTTCTGTGCTGTTAATGCATTCATATATCCTCGCTGATAATCATCCGACTCATCCTCCAAAACTGCTTCATTTGCTAGTATGTAATCTTCATCCTTTTGAGCATCAGGGACCTCCGAATATTCTTCATCTTCCATGAGAAAAATGGGAAAACCATCAGCAGTAAAGAAATGATTCACCTCTACCACCGGATCATCATCATCCTCATCCTCTATTCCATGCACATAGTTTTGCTGCAAAGGGGTTCTGACTTGCTGCTGTTGTGCCGACCGATATTGTGTCTTTTGCTCCCTTTGTTTAATCTTGAATTGAGGTTGCTGCTATCCTCTGAAGTTGGGATTTCTGATCGTTGTTTTAGGTTTATCTGCAATTGTGAACTGGTCAAACATTTTCTCAATTTTCTGGAGTATATTATCTGCCTTAACATCTGAGGAAGATGCTTCTTCCTTTATGGTTACCTTCTTTTCAGTTTTCACCTTGCTCTTTTGGCCAGCAGATTTGCCTCTACACTCATAGCGTTCTTCTACATATCCTCAAGTGTGGTAGGATCCCTTTCCCGCAACTGATATGCCATATCAGCATTGAATCCGTCCGAAAATTTGATCAATGCTAACCCCATCAGTGGTTTAATGTAAACTAGAATAGCATTATAAACTGCATTGAACCTTACACAGTAATCTTGGACACTTTCACCCACATTCCTTTTGATATTTTCATACTCAGATAGAATTTGGAGAGGGTTTTTCTTTACCTCCCATTGATCCAAGAATTGTCTATGTAGAACCAGCAAAGTATTGATAGATGCCACTGGTAATGCTCTGAACCACTTTCGTACCTCGCCTCCAAAGCTCTGTACAAATAATCTCATGGACACATTTTCTGCATCTACCTCATGAAGGTCAAAGAATTCATTCATCCTATCAACATGTTGCTGCGCTGTAATACTTTGAGTAGCATCAAAAAGAGGTATCTTACTTTGGTAATCAGCGGGCATATCATCTAGATTTTGAGGCAGAACGAGGGGTGCATATCGAGCAGCCATGACTTGAGGTGGATTTGAAACTGATGTTGAGGTAACTGGGGGATTTGAGACAACAAGGGGAATTGATGTAATAGAGGTGATGGGTGTTTGAGGGATAGTGATAGGCTGATGAGGGCGTGAAGGTATGAATGGTGATGTAAAAGATGTTTCAAAAAACTGAGGGATTCTATTGGTGGTAAGGGATGATTGAGGGGAGTTAAGAGAATCTCGATTACTTGACAAGTTGGCTCGTTTGAGTTCAAGTTCTTTGATGAATTCTAGATCTTGGACTATGTCCAGTAGTTCACTATCAGATGTGGTTCTAAACAGAGAGAGACCAAAGTACTCGTCAAAAGGGAGATCTTCAAGGAATAGCCACTCAACAGGGCATAAATGAGATCTAAACACAGGTCTAGGACTTGGTGAAATTTCTTATCTGAGCATTCGCAGAATGAGATTAGGATTTTCAAATACGGGAGGAGGATCGGGATTGGGATTGGACCTGGTGTATCTTCTTGAAGCTAGTGTGTTCAAAGTTCTCAAGATTTTTATATTGCTTTACAACTTTCCACTTTTCAACCTAATGAATTATAAACTTATCATCCAAAAGTTCAGAACTTCTCAATAGTACTGGGGTGATTTGTCTTTCTTCCCCAGTATGGTCACCACTATGTTAGAGCATAGATTGACCTCAGGCTGAAAGACAGCAATCCTAGGATAACCACAAACCAAGCTTAACCTGGTAGCTAGCCCTACCAGGTTGGGAGAGGGCTCTCTCCTTGTGAATCTCAGTCAAGATGACTGGATCAGATATGGATTTTAGGCTAGGTATAGTAGCTCTAGGGTTTTTGATTGATTTTGTTGCTGGATCAAATGGAGTAGGCAGCTTTGGGTCCGGGAAATCAAGTCAGGATGCAGGGTGTTCTATGGGGCAAGGTAGGTAGGTGTTTTGGCACTTGAGATTGAGTGAGATGAGAGCTCTAAGACTGGTGAGGAGCTGAGGAGGGCATGCAAAGATCATGTATCCTTCTCAAACAATAGAAAACATCAAAAACTTAATGGTTTCCCAAGGCAAGCACTGTAAACAATGAATTCTAACTATCTATCTTAATATCATTCAGCTAGAAGCAATGAATTAGAGCGTCAGTTTGAGGATAGTGAAGTTCCTCCATTTTATATAAGCCTTAGACTACATGAGTATGTCCTTCACAATGCCATGTTTGATTCCAGAGCTTCCCATAATCTAATGCCAAAAGACATTTTGGAGAAACTGGGCCTTGATATTACTTGAAAATATCATAACCTGTATTCTTTTGATTCTGGTAGGGTCCATTGTATTGGTCTTATCAAAGACCTGGTGGTATCTTTAGACCAAATCCTGACCAAGAATGTTCTCATGGATGTGGTTGTTGCGGACATTCCACCACGGTTTGGTATGCTTTTGTCCAGATCATGGGGTGCAAAGCTTAAAGGGACTTTAAAACTAGATTTCTCCTATGCTACTATTCCCGTGTTTGGCCAATTGAGAAAACAATACAGGGAGAAGAAAATGAAATACATGATTACAAGCAAGGAGAAATCGCTTAATCATCCAATTAATTATGTACATACAGATTTAGAGTCATTTGTATTATATTCAGATAGTGGTTTGAATGATGTTGATAGTCAGTTAGTTGAAGTAGAAGATGTGCCAGAGATTTCAGAAAATTTTAGAGCAGTCCTTGATCAAGAAAGACATAGCTGCCTATGGAGTTGTTCTTGGTCATGATCGTGATTCTAGGATTAGAGCATATATCCAAACACAATTTTATTAGGAGAAGATGATGTGTTTGAAGAAACTTAATAATATTTATATCCATTAATGGTTGAAATAATTTAAGAACCTCATATCTTATAATCAATGCAATATGAAGAAAATATGGAGATTCTTACTCTAGGTGACTTTGTTGAACTAGAAAATTCAAAAGAATACCAAGAAAAATTGGTTTAGATTAAGTCGATAAAGGAAAAAATATTAATAATTCTCCTCAATCAACATCACAACAAGGCACTCCATATTTGATAAAGGAACAAGATAACACCAAAACAGAAAGGCCTTATAATATTGGATGAATTTAGGAAGTTGCAAATCACTCTGTCTCTTCTTGATTGCCTCAAAAAAGGGAGAAACTATTAAAATCTTGTAGAACACGGGTCCATCAAATATAAGAATAGAAGTAGCTTTGGTTGGTAGTCAAGGAATACCCAATTAATTTCAATAGAGTAAGAGGAAAGGTTTCTCCTTTTTATATTCCTATTGAAAATCACGACTCTATTGTTCATAATTGCATGGTAGGCAACAAAGCCACAAATAATATCATGTCACTTTTACTAATGGGGTCCTTTAGGTTAGAATGCACTAAATATTATGAAGTTAGAGAAAATATTTATGCTATAGATTCAATAAAAGTCCTTTTCTATGCTGAAATTAAAGACTTTTGTGCATGGATAAGATTGGAAACACATATAACCATAGTATTCACTATAGTTGTTGTTGATCTCCTAGCTTCCTATGGAGTTGTTCTTGGTCATGATTGGTGTTCTAGGATTAGAGGATATATCATGAATGATGGAAACTATATGATATTGTCAAACAAAGAACCGTTACTAGAATCCCAAGAGAACAAAGGAAACCCATTTTATTTAAGAAAAAGGAATCAAATGTTTCTCATAATTGTCTAGATTTAGGGATAGAAAATTATGTTGTCCTCAATTAAGCACTAAATAAACATTGTGAAAGTGATATTTTTCTAGGATTTTGGAAAATTTCATTCAATGGCTCTTGTTTAAGTTATGGAATTTGGGTAAGGGGAGTATTTCATGGTCCAAGCTCTTATATTTATCCTTATGCTTTTAGACTAGAGTTTCCTTGCACAAACAATAGGCAAAATATGAAGCACTAACTAAAGGGTTAATACCAACCATTCAAATGCATATTAAATATTTAGTTGTGAGAGGATATTTTGAATTGATCATAAATAAAATCAAGAAAAACTATAATATAAACAAGCAACGATTGGAATGTTATGATATAAGGGTTTGGGATATTCTTCAAAAATTTCAGTGCTTTTGACATAATATTTGTTCCACTAGAACAAAATCAAATGGATGACTCCTTGGTAGTGGAATTATCCCTTTTTAATCTAGATGATCACATATATAAAACTTATTTTCATGTAGAGAACATCTACTATCCATCAATACCTGGTAATGGGGATTAGTGGCAAATGTTCGAAAATGATGAGCATGCCAAAGAATTCATGTATCATGCAAAAGAAATGCTATCAAAATATCTAGATTCTAATTATCCCCAAGATGATGTGGACCATAAAAGCACAATCCTCATCAAAGATGTAAAAATTCCCTCTCCCCGAAGAAGATATATCAATTTCGAGTCTTTATTTACAAGAAATTATTAATAACATAATGAGAATTGAAGAGCCTCATCATTGGGTAACTATATGGACCTTAATTCACCTCCTAGCTTATTCAAATCAACTCTTCTCACAATTTATTACATGTTTTAATTATATTTTGTTTAATGAGATGAGTCAAAGTGAGATATTATGCCTAGTGGACTAATGTGCATTGAATGCGGGTTTGTGAGAGGAAATCAAGGAATTTTGGCAAGATTAAAGGCTGAAACTAAAATGGGACAAGGAAGAGAGATTGTAGGAGGTAAAGCCTCCTCATTAACTCCTCCCTCATTCAAATATTCCTCCATCAATCACACTAGGTCAGAGTACAAGAAGCGAATATGCTACTGAAAGTGAACCAAATGATCCAAGATCAACAAACAACTTATTCAAAGAAGGAAGATGTAAAGGTAAAAGAAGTGGCTAAATTGAAAGTGTTAAAAGGTAAAGGAAATAAAAGTACATCAGGGAGACCAAGAACAAGAGTCTCCAAGAGATCCCTTGAGCTACAGAGGTAGGTTTCTCCACCAAGAGAACATATTACTCTAGATGACCTAATCACTAGAGAAATAAATGAAGATAGGGTATATTGGCTTGATAATGTCAATGGACACATAGAGAAGCTCCTCAAGAAGGAAAGTAGGGACAATAGCTTGCAAAGGCATATGGCTATGCATTACTACACAAGAAATAAGATATCCCAACAAGAGAATATGCTATTGAAAGTGAACCAAAGGACCCAAGATCAACAAGCAGCTTATTCAAAGAAGGAAGATGTAAAGGGAAAAGAAGTGGCTAAATTGAAAGTGTTAAAAGGTAAAGGAAATAAAAGTACATTAGGGAGACCAAGAACAAGAGTCTCCAAGAGAGCCCTTGAGCTACAGAGGTAAGTTTCTCCACCAAGAGAATATGGGCTTGGCTTGATAATGTCAATGGACACATAGAGAAGCTCCTCAAGAAGGAAAGTAGGGACAATAACTTGCAAAGGCATATGGCTATGCATTACTACACAAGAAATAAGATATCCCAACAAGAGAATATGCTATTGAAAGTGAACCAAATGATCCAAGATCAACAAGCAACTTATTCAAAGAAGGAAAATGTAAAGGGAAAAGAAGTGGCTAAATTGAAAGTGTTAAAAGGTAAAGGAAATAAAAGTACATCAGGGAGACCAAGAACAAGAGTCTCCAAGAGAGCCCTTGAGCTAGAGAGGTAATTTTCTCCACCAAGAGAACATATTACTCTAGATGACCTAATCACTAGAGAAATCAATGAAGATAGGGTATATTGGTTTGATAATGTCAATGGACACATAGAGAAGCTCCTCAAGAAGGAAAGTAGGGACAGACAGA
Organism: Pinus tabuliformis; assembly: GCA_031772625.1. Taxonomy (NCBI): domain Eukaryota; kingdom Viridiplantae; phylum Streptophyta; class Pinopsida; order Pinales; family Pinaceae; genus Pinus; species Pinus tabuliformis. The sequence continues at coordinate 1,125,453,371 of CM062813.1, read as the reverse complement.
GAAGCTCCTCAAGAAGGAAAGTAGGGACAATAACTTGCAAAGGCATATGGATATGCATTACTACACAAGAAATAAGATATCCCAAAAAAAGAATATGCTATTGAAAGTGAACCAAATGATCCAAGATCAACAAGTAGCTTATTTAAAGAAGGAAGATGTAAAGGGAAAATAAATGGCTAAATTGAAAGTGTTAATAAGATATCCCAACAAGAGAATATGCTATTGAAAGTGAACCAAATGATCCAAGAATCAATAAGCAGCTTATTCAAAGAAGGAATATGTAAAGGGAAAAGAAGTGGCTAAATTGAAAGTGTTAAATGATAAAGGAAATAAAGGTACATTAGGGAGATCAAGAACAAGAGTCTCCAAGAGAGACCTTGAGCTACAGAGGTAAGTTTCTCCACCAAGAGAACATATTACTCTAGATGACCTAATCACTAGAGAAAACAATGAAGATAGGGTATATTTGCTTGATAATGTCAATGGACACATAGAGAAGCTCCTCAAGAAGGAAAGTAGGGACAATAACTTGCAAATGGATATGGCTATGCATTAATACACAAGAAATAAGATATCCCAACAAGAGAATATGCTATTTAAAGTGAACCAAATGATCCAAGATCAACAAGAAGCTTATTCAAAGAAGGAAGATGTAAAGGGAAAAGATGTGGCTAAATTGAAAGTGTTAATAAGATATCCCAACAAGAGAATATGCTATTGAAAGTGAACCAAATGATCCAAGATCAACAAGCATCTTATTCAAAGAAGGAAGATGTAAATGGAAAAGAAGTGGCTAAATTGAAAGTGTTAAAAGGTAAAGGAATACAATATCCCAATTTAGAATCAAGCATTTGAAGAAGAAGCTCAAGGAAACCCTAACAAGACAAAAGGACAAGGAAAATCTTGGTCTACTTGCTGAGGACTCCCTCATGGCATAACATATCATATTATTGCTTCACTCAAAAATTTTGAGAAGATTTGGAGAGTTTTTTTCATTTTTAAAATTTGGATGTTTTTTGTCTATTTTAAAAACACAGTGGCAACTATAAGCACAACGCCTTGGCGATGCACTTTCTCTACAAACCTCCAAATGACAAAAAGGTTGTATTTTTGGATAGATAATCACTTCTACTTATCATTTCACCACTTTTGCAAGCTTGTTGGAGGACATATTGGGAGAAAAAGCAAAAAAATAGGTCAAAAAATCACTTTCTGCCACTATTTTGAAGCAGGCGCCGCGCTTTTGGAGACACATTGGGATAATCAATTTTTGAAGGCCTTCCCATGGTTCATTTTCATAAATTCAAGATGTTATGGAAACTAAACAGAAAAGGCTATTTCATGTTCTTCCATATTTAACAATTGACTTCAGAAATGCCTCCAAAATCCTCCTGCAAGATGGCGTTGTGTTTTTGCCTGAGTGCGCTCAGTTTTTGCCTGAATGCGCTGTGCTTTTGCCTGTCATAATGTTTCTCAGCATATTTTCGCCAAATCTTGATTTTATGATCTAATTTTGATATTTTGAAGTCTTGATGATGTAATAAGGAATAAATTAGCATGATAGGTTTTTTTTTCTTAATTAGGCCTCTTAAATGAAGCAAAACACAAATCAATGTCTAAGAGAGGAGTTTGTTTTTTACCTTCTCACTCTCTCTTGTTGGTTGAGAGATTCTTTTGAACTATTCAACCACTTAGTGATTCGACCCCTGAAGGTGGGCAAATGGTTTATTTTAGTCTATATGTATCATTTCTTATTTAGAGAGAAGGGTTGGACTTCAGAGGAGAGGACTTGTATCTTATGCTTTCACACAGTTAATCAAGGAGCAGTTGCAACTATTTTTCAGGAATACCTGTGCAGTGAGTTTGTGGTGTTATTTTCCTTCAATATAAGTTTCTTATGAATGAATTCATCTCTCTTAACATGTTTTACTTTCTTCATGTTATTTTCCTTACTATTATATATGCATAATTCTTTACATTCAAAGCTTTGTTTATTTGGGAAATCATGTTTGTGTACTTCTTCTTCTAGATTAATGAATTCATGGTAATACATGCTCATTATGACCTTATAATATTTTCAGACCCTACACTACATTGAACAAAATCTTAAATCCATCACAAGGCACTGCTTTCTTGCTCCTCTTTATGCCTACTACTGTAAACTTTGATACCTTACCCTAATTTCTTTCTCTCATCCCTGTTCCAACAACCTAAAAAACCCTAAATTTTCAAAAACTCAACTAAAACTTTTACATCTAGACTAAAATCCATTTCTCTTCAAGTCATTGACTATGAAATCCTTGGAGAGACGCCTCTCTGGTTTAGCAGGGCTAACTATTGAACTAAAAGTGGTTTGAAGTTACCTCTTTCGATCTCTTCCTCAGCCTAGGACATTGTAGAGGCTAACATTTTGGCTTCGTTGTCAGGGAAATGACTGATATACCATTCCCAAGCTTCATTCTATTAGAGCATTGAAGAAGACTGGTTCTATAGGTGATAGCTTCCAATATCTAAAGATAGGCTAATTTTAGAAATTTTATCAAGTTTAAGGTGTGAAAATTCTGGCTCCTAAAAGACATACTAGGTCAAATCCTGATCCAAATCCACCTTCTTTTGTTGATGACCTAGAAAGAATACTTGGAAAACTCAAGTCACCTATTTCTAAAAGTATATCTCGAAAATTAGAAAGTTCTACTCCCTTGCTTGGAAATTTATTCACTATTGACCATTCTTTTGATATTCAGTTTGAGCTATCTCTTTTCAGGTCAAAATCTGAGCCTTTCCTTTCTAAAGTAGTACTTGAACCTTCTCAATTTGATTCTCACCTCTTTTCTTCTAAATCCCTTTTTTCTAAAGCTGACCATGAATTGTGGTTGAATTTTGATAAACTCCAAAGTCTAGCTAACCAACTCCAAATCACCACTGAAAAAGCTTACATCCAATATCAGCTTGAAAACCTAATTGCTGCTTCATCCTCTACTACACCTCTGAATACATCAGCTACTTCATCTCTTTCTGCACCACCTCCATTAGTGTCATCATCTTTACGTACACAGCCCATTGTAGTACCTCTACTACATCTTCCAGTAGTCATGGCATGGTTTTCCCCTCTAATGTTGCCTGGTCAACTTGCTGCTCTACCTCAAAATTATGGCCAAAGACTCCCTCTATTTGATGGAAGTTCAGAAATCACAGCCCAACAACATGTTGATAAATTGGTAGATTTTATCGATATTGAAGAGATTAAAGAAGAATATGCTAATATGAGAATCATAGCTCAGATGTTTTCTGGAGATGTGAAGAAATGGTTTCATAGTTTGGCTGCTAATTCTGTTAATAGCTCTTAGCGGTTGATAGAATTGTTCCTAGCATGACGACAAGAAAAGCAAAATCCATTGCAGATTTTGGCTGAGTACAACTCAATGAAAAGAAATCCAAATGAGACAGTCCAAGAATTCACAACAAGTTTCAATATGGTGTATAATTCCATTCCTGACGATATGAAACCTCCACCTGGTTTAGCTCTTCTCCACTACCCTGAGGCCTTCGACCCAGACATGGCATATCAACTTAGGGAGAGAGACGCTGCTACTCTTGAAGAAATGTAGTGAAATGTAGTAAGTGTTAAAGCTAATCTGCTCATTAAGAAATCTAAAACAAAGTGTGAGAGACTTGAGAAGAAATGTGTCCTTAAAGAAGAATCCTCATCATCATCAAATGTAAATTTTGACACTTTGATTAAAACCATGGAAATAATGATGGAAAAAATGTCTATAACAGATCAACAAGCGGAGCCTTCAATAAGGAATCCAGATTTTTGAAGAAAGTAGCAACAATAGTTTAGATATAAGTAGAAAGAGCAGTGAAATCATGATCATCAGGGACAAGTAAGAGCTCCATTTCAACAGAATTACACCAAAGGGCAGGAAGAAGATGAAGAGGAAATTGTAGAAGAAAATCATTTCTTTGAGGAAGATGAGATGCCTACTTTTCTGAGTGAGGAAGATCAGTTTTTTGACGAGTTGTTTATACCAAGTTGTCAGCAGCTTGTACTTGCAAGTGATGATCCATGGGTAGTGCAAACTAAATAATACCAAAGAGGATATCAAAATGCTCTCAGTCACATTGAATATGAAGAGGTAGAATGCATAGAAAAATACAAAAAGAAAAGAAACAACCCCTGAAAATCAAAATAAAGAAAAGGAGATTGTCATACTGAGTCGGGATAAACCAATGAAGCCTCTACCAACAACGTGAGGACGGATAAAGAGGTTCAAAGTGAAAATCATAAGAAGGAGTCTCAAGCTAAAGGGAATATTGAAAAGAAAGACATCATTGCAAAAGAGGCAGATAAGCAGTCTTATCTATTTAGTTTAGAGAATGAAATTTCCAAGTTGAAAGTTTCAATTCCTCTCACTGAATTAGTAAAGAATGATAGGTACAAGTTTTAGATTGCTAAAATGATAAAGGTAGACCAGATTTTAGACAAAGTAAATGTTGTTGATGATGAGCTTACAATTCTGTTTGGTCCAACCTTAGAGGGAAGTCCTGAAGATACTGAAATCCCACCTTTCTATCTTAGTCTCAAACTTCATGATTCCATCTTCTGTAATGCCATGCTAGAGTCAAGTGCTTCACATAACCTTATGCCAAAAGTTATTATGAACAAACTAGGATTGAGTATCGACCGTATCATGAAATCTACTCATTTGATTCATTAAGAGTGAAATGTCTTGGCCTTATCAAAGATATAGTAGTGTCCCTAAACCAAATTCCAGCCAAGAATGTGTTGATAGACATAGTGGTCATTGATATCCCTCCTCGGTTTGGTATGTTTCTCTCACATTATTGGGGGGAAAAGATGAAAGGAACCTTACAACTTGATTTTTCATATGCTACTATTCTAGTATTTGGGTAGCTTAGAAAACTCTATTGGGAGAAGAAGATGAAATTTATGATTAGTAGCAAAGAAAAACCCATTAATCACCCCATCCATGTTGTACATATTAATCTTCACTCTATCATTTTTTATAGTGATATGAATTCAGTAGATGATGATAGCCAGCTTGTAGAAATTTCTGAAGTTTCGGATGTTATAAGTAGTGTACAAAATATTTTGATTGATGAAGGAAAGGAAAAGAAAGAAGAGTGTTTTCAGACTGAAAACTCCTTTGAAAAGATTGTTGAGTTAGTGCAGAAAACATAGATCATTGAAATAGCTGTCAGACTAGGCAGTAACTCCTCAAATCAATTCATTATATTCATTCAGGTTGGTTTTTATATACACGAGGGAGAGACTGTTGATTTCATCTCCTTGTGACTCTTCATATTTTCCATTATTTGTTTACATTAGTTACACTTATTCAGCCAATCTTGATGATTAGGTGTCAACATTCCCCCCCTTAATCTGAAGGGATATTGGTGAGTCCAAGCATCATTCTGAATTGTTCAAGCTTTTCTCTTCCAAGCACTTGGGTGAAGATGTCTGCAATTTGCTCATTAGTGGAACAATGGCAGAGATGGATTGTTTTGGCCTCAACATGATGTCGAATCAGATGATATTTAGTGTTGATGTGCTTCGTTTGATCATGGAACTTTGGGTTCTTGGCCAACTTTATTGCTGAGGTATTGTCAATCATGAGTGGAGTCAATTGTACTTGTTTCACCTTCAAATATTCAATAATTTTCCTGAGCCACACAATTTCTTTTGTTGCCTCACCTGCTGCCACATACTCTGCTTCTGTTGTGTAATCTGTTGGAACTGATTGTTTGCGTGATCTCCAGAAGACAACTCCTGATCCAAGACTCATAACATAACCTGAAGTAGATACCCCAGTTTATTTGTCTCCATCGAAATCTAAATCAGAGTATCCAATCAAGCTGAAGTCATCCACCTGTGTATACTTGATTCCAAAGTCTTGAGTTCCCTTCAAGTACCTTAGAACTCTTTTTGTAGCAGACTAATGTCCCTCACAAGGATTTTGCATAAACCTAGAGAGGATTCCAACAACAAACAAAATGTCTGGTCTGGTAATATTTAGGTAGTTGAGACTTCCTACAAGATGTCTATACTTTGTTACATCCTCAAATTCTTTTCCTTCAATGGATATGAGCTTTAAGTTTTGTTCCATTGGAGTTGTAAGAAGATTTCATTCTGTCATGCCAAACCTGTTCAATAGATCTCCAATGTACTTCTTTTGAGAAAGAAATATGGACTTCAGATGTTGAGTTACTTCAATACCAAGATAGTAATGAACATAGCCCAAATCAGTCATTTCAAAACCTTTCCTCAATTCCTTCTTTATGGATGCAATGTAGCTTTTTTTGTTCCCTATCATCAAAAGATCATGTACATATACCACAAGATATACAGCTAGTTTGCCAACTTTCTTGAAAAATAAAGTTGCATCATCAAGCTCATAATGTTTGAAATTGAGTTTCAGAAGATACTCAGTTAGTTTTTCATACCAAGCTCGCGGTGCTTGTTTGAGGCCATACAAGGATTTCACAAGTTTGCATACTTTATGCTCATGTCCTTTCACAACAAATCCTTTAGGCTAGGACATAAAAACATTCTCTTTTAGATATCCATTCAAGAAAGTAGTTTTTACATCCATTTGATGGACTTTCCAACCGTTCTAAGCTCCTAGGGCAAAGAGTGTCCGACTGGTAGCCCATTTTGCTGTGGGGGCAAAAGTCTCCTCATAATTGACCCCTTCCTTCTATGCAAAAACTTTTTCCACAAGCCTGGTTTTGTGCTTGTCAAGTGAGCCATCAGATTTATACTTGTTCTTGTAGAGCCACTTGCAGCCAATTGGTTTGGTTCCTAATGGAGGATCAACCAGCTTCCAAGTGCCATTCTTTATCAGGGCATCATACTCCTTTTGCATCGCTTCTTTCCATTCGTCATGAGAAGCAGCTTCTTTGAAGGAAGTTGGTTCGAAATCTATAAAAAAATTCAATTCAAAATCATAAGAAACATCCATATCAATAGGTGAATCAGAGTCATCTACATCACCTCCATTTTGTCTATTTGAATTTCTAGTTCCTGTCTTTGCAACCTCATCAGGATGAACACTTTCAAGTGTCTTTTTCAGCCACTTTGGGGGACCTTTCTTAGATGGTCCAGGATGCTTCGTTGATTGAGTTGGGACTGAATCAAGATTGAGTCTCCCAATTCTATCAATCACATCACTTAAAGTATCATCCGTTGTTGGAGTTTCATGTGGGGGAGAGAGTGCTTTAGAAGAAGATTCCACAGGTTGATCTAGTATAGGAATACCCCCTGCAAGATGTGGAATCTGATTATCAAATTCTTGAAATGATTTTGCATTTGCAAATTTATCCAAGAGATCAAGTTGCCGCTCAACAACATTGTCAGTTTTGGACATTTTAAGAAATATTACATCTCTAGATACAACAAACCTTTTATTGACTTCATCATAAAGATGGTATGCTTTGGAGGTGTTTGTATACCCTAGGAAGATACACTTATGACTTCTTGCACCAAGTTTTTTTCTATGTATCTTTGGTATCAAGGCATAACAGGTAGAACCAAAGACCCTAAGATGCTTTACCGAAGGAATGTGCCCATACCACATTTCATAGGGAGTCTTGTTTCTGATAGCATTAGATGGACATCTATTCTTTATATATATAGTACATAGAACTACATCAGCCCAAAACATCAATTTTACATTTTTGAAAAACATCATGGAGCGCACCATATTTAATATTATCCTATTCATTCTTTCAGCTACACCGTTCTGATGGGGATTATAAGGCACAGTTATTTGATGTTTGATCCCATGTTGGTGAAGATAGTTTTTAAATTCATTTGAAGTATATTCTTTTCCATTATCAGTGCCAATAGAGCCAATATGAGATTGTGCATCATTTTCAATCCATGTATGAAAGTTCTTAAATGTTTGAAAAGCATCAGATTTGTTCTTCAATAAATAAACCCAACACATTCTGGTGTAGTCATCAATAAATGTCATCATATATTTATTTCCATTTGCAGAAGGAATAGGCATTGGACCACATAAATCTGAATGAATGAGTTCAATTTTTCCATGTGCTCTTGAATGTGAATCATGAAAAGACTTTTTGCTATGCTTTCCTAGAATACAAGCATCACATTGCTTAAGTTTCCTAGGAATTGTATGAAAACTAGCAACACCATTTTTCTTCAACAAGCAGAGGTTGTCATAGTTCAAATGTTCAAATCTAGCATGCTATAATAAACTTGATGGAGGTGTACCTTCTTCATAATGAGATTTGTATGAGAAATTTTGTGCAGGAGAAGAGGTACCCTGCAGCTTGAGAAGCCTTTCTTCTTCTGTCCCCCTCATGACAAGTGAGTGGTTAGATGATTTTCTCACCTCAAGCTTGCCATCAAACATATGAATGGAGTGACCTTGCTGGTGGATGTGGACCAATGAAAGGAAGTTTCTCTTCAGCTGTGGGAGATATAGAACATGATGCAAAAGGAAGTCTGGAAGACCAGGCAATTTGAGCCTGATTCAGCCAAGCCCTGATGGCTTGAGTTTTGATTGGTCTACAAAGTATACTGCTCCATCAACATTTTCAATAAATTCTTTAAAAAAATCTTTTCTATGAGTCATGTGGCAAGTTGCTCTTGAATCAAGCAACCAATCATTTTTCTAAGAAGCAAGTGAAGCATTAAATAAGTCTTCATTTACTCCAATATTACATTGTGCCACAACATAATGAGCAGATTCAAGTCCTTTACCTTTGTCTGTGTCATTAGTTTTACCTTTCTATTGCTTTCTTTGCTACTCAATTTTGTCCCAAGGTAACCTGCATGTAGAGGCATCATGTGATCCATTTCATTTACAACATATGCGGTGCAAATCTGACTTTTCTCCTTGAGAGTGTCTACCCCCCCACCTCTGAAATATCTTCCTCTTCCTCTTCGACCACCTCTTCCTCTAAAAGAATCTTGGGCAAGATTCTTTTCTTTATGAGCAAGGCACACAGCCCCTTCAGAAGATTCAGGGGTTTTCTTCTTTCCAAAAGCTTTCTCTCTTTCAGCAAATTTTTTCACAAGAGAGTCAAAGGTAATATCTTTGAGATTTCCATTTGCTTGCAATGACTCAAGATAATTGGGGTAGGTAGGATAAAGTGCCTTGAGAAAATCGATAAGAGGAATATCGAATTCAACCTTAGTGGCTTTGATATCATGCATTATAGATTTTACTTCGGATGCAAGAGCAAGAGGATCATTATTTTGTAATTCAAGAGTGAAGTGTTTAATCATGAGTTGAACAACTTCAAGTGTAGAGTGTGAGTCATAGAGTTCTTTTAGTGTTTGTAAGGCTTTGAAAGCAGTTGAAAATGGCGAAAGACGGTGACTCACCTCTTCACTTACAGATTCTACAATTAATGCATAGGCTTTGTTGTTCTTATTTTCCCAAATGGCGAATTCTTTGTCTGAGGTAGGCTGTTTTGGCTCTTTGTCTCCATCTCCAACACATACTCCTTTCCAAAACTCATTGAAAATGGGGGTGTGTTGTATCTTCCGGGACCATTCAGGATAGTTCTCCTTGCTAGTGAGAACTACTCCTACAATAGATATGATTGAATGCATTGTAAATCTTAGTACTGTAAAAATACTTTTGCCGGCAAAAAAAAAACGTGCTTTTGTGGAGAAAAAAAACTTTTACCGCTAAAAAACGATTCTAATATATGATATATGGAGACAAAGGTATTATGTGGTATTGTATCCCCTAGAACACATGCGATTGACCATCGGATGCTTCAACGTATGTGTTGTTAATGGATTTCGACCATTAAAAAAGGACATACCAAACAACAATAATATTTGAATACAGTCAATGCAGAATGCAACACCATATCCATAGAGGTCCCATCTATTTATGAAGCGGCCCAACGTGATGTTTTTTTTTTTAAAGGAATATAAGGTATGTTCCATCACTATACGCTCCATCAAACAACAACATATTTAGTTTATGTGCCATGTAAAATATTGTAAGGTATGTGCCATCAATATATGCTCTTCACATTATTCAAGGTTCCAATGCATATTTTTCATAACAATCAAGAAGTTCACGGCTCCGTAACGTACATTCAACACTCGTATTCTGGTAGTCTTCAATTCAACGCACCACCATTAAACAACTTGCAACATAATGAAACAGTCTCAACACGACTTCCAAAAATTGATGTAGGTTTCTATGGCTTCAAGCTTTGAACAGCTACGCTTTGAAGAAATTCAGGCCAAGGATATCACAACCCGATCACTGGAGTTTCGACCAGCATTCACCAGCAGTGAACAGTCGTCTGAAAATTCAACACAAATTTTGTTTTAATACTTCAATACCAGGAAGCAATCGCATCACACCACCTTTGGCATAGTAGTGAAGACCGTTACCCTAAATCATAGGTATGAGAGAGGAGCGCTCTTAGACTATCAAAACCAGGGGGAGCAATGCTTTTATGAAAGGAAGAAAATAGGCAGAATAGGGAGTTACAAATTAGAGGGAACCCAAAAATGGTGCTGGTTCTGATACCATGTCAGACCAGGCATTAACTCCTCAAATCAATTCGTTATATTCATTCAGGTTGGTCTTTATTATATACATGAGGGAGAGACTGTTCATTTCATCTCCCGGTGACTCTTCATATTTTCCATTATTTATTTACATCACTTACACTTATTCACCCAATCCTGATGATTAGGTGTCAAAAATAGCAAGTCATCCCCCCAAAAATAAAACAATTTAGCCTTCCGAAGTTCTTCTTCCAGATGAAGAAAATGGTCTTCGGACCATGGAGTTTGATGGTGTGCTGGGAAAATAAGGAGCTAGGATTGGTGTGTGGATTCATGTTCCATTGCATCATTCATGTAAAATTCGATGCAATGTAAGAATGAGTTCTTATAAGTTGGCCTTTTATTGCTCAAACAATGAGGCAGAATATGAAGCATTGATTTTTTCCCTTAAAATTATGAAAAAGTTGGGAGCAAAGAAATTTTTTGTTTATGGCGACTCCGAGTTGGTAATCAAACAAGTGAAAGGGGAATATGAAGCCAAGCAACCAAGAATGAGAGCTTATCTCAATGCTTTCCTTGACATTCTTAAAAAAAAATTCAAAATATACTTTCTCTTCGATTCCTAGAACTCAGAATGTTATAGTTGATTCTCTTGCTACTATAGCTAGTATGGTGAAGATTCCCATTCACTCCAATGAGAAGTATTCAATTCATGTTGAACACCACCCAGTTTTTCTTGATAATATGAGATATTGGAAAATGTTTTGGGATGACAAACATATAAAAAATTTTCTGTAGATGGAAGATGAATCCAGAATTTCTGCATTGATGATGCATCCAATATGAATGATCCAGAAATTAAAGCTACCAAGATTGAAATATTGCAGCGGAAGGAAAGTAACATTCCAAGAGGTCTTGTAGCTTTGGAAGAGTTATTTGATCAAGATGATGTTGCTAAAAATCCCACCATGGGCCCCATAGAGAAAGGTGTCGAAGATGTGGACATTGGTACAATAGACAAGTCTAAGATGGTCAAATTGTCAAAGTCTTTATCTCCTGAGATGAAAAGTAAGTGCATTGCTTTGATGGTGGAATTTTTTCATGTATTTTCTTGGGACTATTTAGATTTAAAGGTGTATGAGAAGAACATCATTGAACACACTATACCGGTTAAGCCTGATCAAAAGCCATTTTTCTAGAAACTAAGGAGGATAAATCCTAATTTGCTACCATCAATTGAAAAAGAGTTAAATAGGCTTTATAAATATGGTATTATAGTTCCTATTCGATTTTATGAATGGATGTCCAATATTGTGCCGGTGAGAAAGAATATCAGAGAGATTCGTCTTGGCATTGATTTCATAAATTTAAACAAATTATTCTTGAAGGACAATTATCCCCTGCCAAAGATGGATCACATACTTTAGATGGTAGTTGGGTCTTCTAGCATGTCATTGCTTGATGGATATTCCAGGTACAATTAGATTTTGATCCATAAGATGATCAGCTGAAAAAAACCTTCACAACACCATGGGGTACATTCATGTATGTCAAGATGCCATTTGGATTAAAGATTGTAGGAGAAAATTTTCAGCAGGCTATGGATATAGCTTTCTAGATATTATGAAGATCATTAACATCATTTGAGAATTGTCTTTCAGAAATGCAAAAAATTTGGTATATCACTTAATCCAAAAAAGAGTTTGTTTTCTATGGAAGAAGGTAAGCTGTTGGGGCATGTTATCTCCAAGGATGGCATTCGCATTGACTCTGCAAGAGTTGAAGCCATTCAGCAATTAGATTTCCTAAGGAACAAAAAAGAAATTCAGTCTTTTAATGGGAAAATCAATTTTTTTGTGGAGATCCATCCCCAACCTCGCTGAAAATTTGAGAGAAATGACAGACATGATGAAAAAGGACAGCGAGGTAAAATGGTCTCTAGATGCCAAGAAGTCTTTCAATGGAGTCAAATTTTAAATATCTACCGCTCCTACTTCGATTAGTCCCGATTATACTTCAGATTTCATCATATTTTCATTCGCCTCTAAGCATACCTTAGTAGTTATCCTAATGCAAAAGAAAGATCAGAAAAATGAACAGCTTATAGCATTTTTCAACTGAACAATAAGGGATGAAACGTTGAAATACAATATAATTGAGAAGCAAGATTTGGCTTTGGTGAAAGCTCTCAAAGATTTCCGAGTTTATATTCTGCATTCTGACACCATTGCTTATGTTCCAACAATAGTTGTGAAACAAGTTCTTTTGCAGACAGATCCTGAAGGCTGGCGGGGAAAATGGATCACAACCATGCTAGAATATGATTTCGAGATAAATACCACAAAGATAATCTAGGGGAAAGGTTTGGCCAAGCTCATGGCTGAATCTAATTTGCATGTATTAGATATCAATCTAATTGTTGCCCTTTCTGAAGAAGAAGAAGAAGACTCACAGTGACAAGTGTCTGACATGTTCACTTCATCTACATGGTACTCCGAGATTATTTATGTATTGCAGCATTTAAATCCTTCACCAGAAGTGCCCAAAGGTAAAAGTAGATCCTTAAAGTTGAAAGCTTCAAAATATTTCATTCTTGATGGTGTTTTGTTGAACTATTTGGTTGAAAATGAAGAAAAGGATGTAATGAGACATTACCATAAGGATATTGTGGCGGTCACCTTTTCTGAAAACCACAACAAAGAAAATTTTAAGAGCTGGTTTTTATTGGCCTACTCTTTTTCTAATGTATATAAAACAGTGATGAGCTTTCATGAATCTCATATTTTCCAGGGAGAAATAAAAGTTTTACCATTACCCTTGCAACCCATTTCAGTCACAGCTCCCTTCCAGCAATGGGGTCTTGATTTTATTAGCGAGATCCATCCTTCATGGCTGCACAACACAAATGGATCCTAATAGCCATAGATTATTTTACAAAATGGATTGAGGCGATCCCAAAAAAGCAAGCTATTGATTCTGTTATCATTTATTTTGTTGAATCTAATATCTTGTCTAGATTTGGTTGCCCACAAAATATAACCATCGATAATACTTCTGCTTTCAAGTCCAAGAAGATGGTAGAGTTTTGTGCAAAATATCATATTGAATTGGGGAATTCCACTACTTATCATCCACAAGGGAATGGTCTGGCCGAATTTTCCAACAAATCTCTGATCAACATCATCAAGAAAGTTTTAGAAGTCAATAAGAAAAACCGACACAAAAAGCTCATTAATGCTTTATGGGTAGACAAAGTCAGTAGTAAGAAATCCATAGCTATGTCTCCATTTCAGTGGGTGTACGGGGTTGATAATGTTTTTCCTTCATCTCTTGTTGTCCTGGTCATGAAAATTCTACAGGAAATGGACAAAAAAACAAATGATATGCAGTGAAGGATAAATCGGATGATCCATTTACAACAAAAAAAGGAGGAAGTTTTTCAAAATAATTCCAAACTTCAAGAAAGAATAAAAAAGATCTATGGTCACAAGACAAAAGAAGACAATTTCAATTTAGGTGATGTGGTTCTTCATTGGGATGCGAGAAATGAAGAAAAAGGAAAACTTGGCAAGTTTGAAAACTTATGGAAAGGGCCATATCGAATCTCAACTTTTAGAGGAAAGAATTATTTTCTATTAGAAGAGATGAATGGGGAAGATTATTCAGGAGGAGCGATCAATGGTAGGCTTCTCAAGCACTGCCATACTTGAAGAAATTTCTGCAAATTTTCACCACCATTGTATATACCAATTTACTTTTTATGTTCAAGTGTCAAGTGACTATCATAGGAGTTTGAAGCTTGAGGAGAAGGCGATAAGACTTATTTGATTAGCTATTGGTTTTATTTTTATTTTAGAGTCATATCGTGTCAGATAGTTAGTGAGTTTTCAGTTTGAGTCTAGTCTATGGAATTTTGAGTCCATTGCCCAATGAATGAGGCTACCTGGTCTATGGTGTTCAAGGAGCTTCCATCCCTAGCTAGAGCTAATGTTAGTGCATGAAAGCCATGTTAGTCACCGGTAATCAAATTTTCTCTTTCATAGTTATTTTTAGGGTTTCAAGTGAAATTTTTATACTTTCCCATAGTCATTATGTTCATAATTCACCTAATAAGCCTATGTTAGGTCACCACTAGGTCAATAGGTTAAATTTCTGAAAGTTGGTCTTTTTACCATTAAAAATTATTTTATGAGTAATAGTAGAGATCAACTTGGTAATCAAGGTTTTTTAAAACATGTTTTTATTTCATTTTCTTAAATGAAATACCATCATAAAGGTCATGAAGGTGTAAAGTATCAAAGTTCAAGTTATAATTGTTATGGTGGATCCACTAGCACTTGCAAAGGAAAATCAATTTTCTCAAGTTACAAAAGGCCATCACTCACTTTAACTCACTCTCCATTTTCCCATTTCACTTTCCAACACTCCACTCCATCTAATCATGTCGAAATTGTCAGACAAGGAGAGTTTTTGGCATGCCTAAGTTGAGTTCTCCATTGGTGTTGCACAAATAACTATGTTCTGCTACGCAAATGTCAGGCAGCTACTCCATCATCATGCCAAGGTTGTCAACTCCCTACAGTGGTTTCCTCCATCATTTTCACATTTTTCTATTGCTAATACAGGTTGGTGGTTTATCATAAGGCTCAATTCTCTCAACTGTGTTTGTTAGGCTTCATGTCCCTCTCCTAGGGTTTTTGAATACAGTCTTCAAGGCTTTCATGATTTTCATCTCATATTTCTACTAAAACTTGTATCCATCTGTTTGTACACCATTATCTATCCTAAACACCCTACATCAAACCCACTCTCAAATCTCATCAATTTTACCTAAACAATAGACAAACTATGCCTTCTAAACCATAGGACTGTGTTTTTCTTGTTTGGAAACCTTCTAGTCACCCAAATCCTAAATTTCCACTTTCCCTAGCTCCCTAACCTTCCTCACTATCCCCCAAATTTTCCTAGAATTTTTCCATTTCCCTATACCCCTCATTTCCCTAAACTCCCTCACAGCTATCAAAAAATTTCTTGTTTTTCCTACAAGCAAAACCCTAGTTTCTATCTTAAGAGCTAAGTGTTTACATGGAATATAAAACCTCTGAACAAAAAAGGCATACACATCATGAGATATGAACCTACCTCAACCCATGAGATCTTGTCATCTCCCTCCATTAGAAAATCATTTGAAGATGAAAGCTGTCTTACATTTTGCTAGAGAATTGAGCAATTGAAGTTTGATGATCAATTGACCAGTGCTTTTGCCACCAAACTAAGAAAGGATAAAATGACCATAGAAAGATTTCAATTCACTGTTTCAAGGAAACTTTTCTCCACAACTACAAGGATTCCAAACACTGGAGAAATTTGGTTCAAGAAAGAAGGCCTTGACATTCAAAATTACAAGATGTACCTAAACGCACCATACAAAGCAGATCCAAAATATATTTTTCCATTCAGACATTTGTTAGAAAGATATACCCCTCTCATGAAATTTATCATGAAGTACTTCACATGTGAGGGCAGATATTCAAAGTTGTATAAGTACCACATGAAGCTTTTGATGCATTTCACTGGTGTTCAGCAAAACAATTTGTCTCATTATCTTTACAACATTCCGATTAAAATGACAAAAAAGGTACAAAGGCTCAGAGAGAATCACCATAATAGTTTGTTTTGTCATAGTTTAGTGAAAGTGTTAGTTTGTCATCAATTAGCATAGGAAAATATGTCTTGGGATCACTTTTCAAGTTCAGCTTTTTCTCCATCTTCATCAGCTATGTTTAGTGATGAAACAACACCTTCAAGCTCACTAGTGTAGCAAGAGGTTTCTTGTTCATCCAGACCTACCAAGAGGAAAGAAAGGGCAAAAGTGTTTCAGACATACTTTAGAGGTAATAGGCTTGTGTTTGCTCAAAGGATTGTTGAAAGGGCCAAGCCTCCAGCAGGTGAATAGAGAGCTCATCCAGGTACAAATGTATCAGATATGGAGAAAGAATATGTGGATAGAATTGAATATCAGATCATAAGGGATAAGAAGGTTGAGATCAAGATGTTGGGAGACAATTTGATAGAGACAAATGCTTTAATAGCATGATTTCAACAAGAGAATATGAAATTGAAAGTGAACCAAATGATCCAATATCAACAAGAAGATTAGTCAAAGAAGGAAGATGTAAAGGGAAAAGCAATGGCTAAATTGAAAGTGTCAAAAGGTAAAGGAAAGAAAAGTACATCAGGGAGACCAAGAACAAGAGCCTCCAAGAGAGCCCTTGAGCTACAAAGGGAAGTTTCTCCACCAAGAGAACAAATTACTCTAGATTACCTAATCACTAGAGAAATCAACGAAGATAGGGTATATTGGCTTGATAAGATCAATGGAAACCTAGAGAAGCTCCTTAAGAAGGAAAGTAGGGAAAATAACTTGCAAAGGCATATCTATATGCATTATTACATAAGAAGCAAGCTATCCCAAGTCAAAATCAAGCATTTGAAGAAGAAGCTCAAGGAAACCATGACAAACTAGAAGGACAAGGAAAAGATTGATCTACTTTTTGAGGCCTCCCTCATGGCATAACATATCATATTATAGATTCACTCAACAATTTTGAGAATATTTGGAGAATTTTTTGTCATTTTGAAAATTTTTATGTGTTTTTTTGTTTTAAAAACATAGTGGTAGCTATAAGCGCAATGCCTTGGCATTACACTTTCTCTACAGACCTCCAAATGACAAAAAAAAGTATGCTTGGTGTTACAGATCCATTTGGGCACATCACTCCCATCATTTAGATCAATACTATTGGGGCTCATCAAACCCTAATTCAGTTGCTACATGCCCTAGACAAGTCAACACTTTGAATGCCTCCTTCCCTGAGAGTTTCTTGGTCTGAAGCCCGCTATAAATGCCTTCTTGAGGGACCAGCGTAGCCTTGGTCAGGGGTAAGTGCACTTTAGTGCAGGTAGGCCCATGTCAGGGTGCTTTCCACAGCACTTAGGCCCACTTCGACTTGCGGTGGGCGAGATTGAGCGAAATCACCATAGGGTTCTGAGAATATTTGTATCTTCTAGATCCATCTAGAAGATTCCTGCACTTATCATCTCCTACAAGCTCAAAATTGGATAGGGAATGAGTTAAGTAAACTCCTATCCTCTCATCCCTTCCTCCATGGAAACTAAATCTAAGTTTGGAAGGCCATTCAATACCCTCATTTATGACCAAACCACAATCATTTTCCTATAAATTGAGCACTCATCTAAGTGATCAAGGGCTGGACTTTGAGAATTTGTAAAGAGACATTGTTGGTGTGAGGTCTGATATTGTATGCAAGTATTGTTATGCTGCCAGAGTGTTGTGCTTTTGATGTGATGTTGGTTGGAACCCAAGCTGGAAGAGTGACAATGGATTAGACTTCATGGTTGTAATTTTACCTTCTACTTAATAAAGTAGTTTACACATTTTCCCATATTCTTGTCTTTATGTGTGATGATTATATCTGTAAATGCTTTCGATTCCATTTTCTTATAGTAGATAGATCTCTTGCTTTGATTGGTTTTTGTCCTCTATTTATGATCGCAAGTACTTGTCGAGCGGATTAAGTTCGAGAAGGAGCAATGGGATCCAAACAAAGGAGAGAAAGGGAAAGAGAAATATAACAAGCAGGTCCCTTGTCTTATTTATCTTCTATAGAAAAAGTTTAAGCACTTTAAATCTGTTGTTCTAAGTGTAGCTACCCACCTAGGGAAATTATGTTTATCCGTAAGTGCAAAATTCCACATAACACTTGGATAGATAATCACTTCTACTTATCATTTCACCACTTTTTCAAGCTTGTTGGATGACATATTGGGAGAAAGAGCCAAAAAAAGTTCAAAAAATCACTTTTTGCCACTATTTTGAAGCAGGGGTTGCACTTTTGGAGACACCTCGGGCGAATCAATATTTGAAGGCCTTCCCATGGGTCCTTTTCAAAAATTCTAGATGTTCTGGAAATGAGACAGGAAAGGCTAGTTGACCGTTCTCTTAGATTTAAAATTTGACTTCAGAAATGCCTCCAAAATCCTCCTGCAAGATGGAGTTTTGTTTTTGCCTGAGTGCGCTGCGTTTTCTCCTGAATGCACTGCGCTTTTGCCAGTCACAATGTTTCTCAACATATTTTCGCCAGATCTTGGTTTTATGATCTAATTTTGATATTTTGAATTCTTGATGATGTAATAAGGAATAAATTAGCATGATAGGTTTTTTCTTTTTTTTCTTAATTAGGCCTCATAAATGAAGCAAAACACAAATCAATGTCTAAGAGAGGAGTTCGTTTTTTACCTCCTCACTCTCTCTTGTTGGTTGACAGATTCTTGGGAACTATTCAACCACTTAGCGATTCAACCTGTGAAGGTGGGAAAATGGTTTATTTTAGGCTATATGTATCATTTCTTATTTAGAGAGAAGGGTTGGACTTCAGAGGAGAGGACTTGTATCTTATGCTTTCACACAGTTAATCAAGGAGCAGTTGCAGCTATTTTTTAGGAATACCTGTGCAGAGAGTTTGTGGTGTTATTTTACTTCAATATCATTTTATTATGAATGAATCCATCTCCCTTAAAATGCTTTAATTTCCTCATGTGATTTTCCTTACAGTTATATAGGCATAATTCTTTACATTCAAGGATATGTTTATGTGGGAAATCATTTCTGTGTATTTCTTCTTCTAGATTAATGAATTCATGGTAATACATGTTCATTATGACCTTATAATATTTTTAGACCCTACATTACATTGACCAAACTCTTAAATCTATCACAAGGCAATGTTGTCTTGCTCCTCTTTATGCTTGCTACTGTAAACTTTGATACCTTAACCTAATTTCTTTCTCTCATCCCTGGTCGAGCAACTGAAAAAACCCTAAATTTTCAAAAACTCAACTAAAACTTTTAGATCTAGCCTAAAATACATTTCTCTTCTAGTCATTGACTATGAAATCCTTGGAGAGATCCTTCTCTAGTTTAGCAGGGCTAGCTTCTGAACTACAAGTGGTTTGAAGTTACATCTTTCAACCTCCTCCTCAGCCTGGGACATTGTAGAGGCTAATGTTTTGGCACTGTTGTTGGGGAAACGACTGATATATCATTCCTGGGATTCGTTCTATTAGAGAACCAGACTAGTTCTGTAGGTGACAGCTTCCAGTATCTAAATATTGGTTGATTTTAGAAATTTTATCAAGTTTAATGTGTGAAAATTATTGCTTCTAAAAGACATACTAGGTCAAATCTTGATCCAAACCCACCTTATTTTGTTGATGACCTAGAAAGACTACTTAGAAAAATCAAGTCACCTATTTCTGAAAGTACAGCTCAAAAATTAGAAAGGACTACTTCCTTGCCTAGAAGTTTATTCACTGTTGAGCATCTTTCTTTTGATATTCAGTTTGAGCTATCTCTTTTCAGGTCAAAATCTGAGCCTTGCCTTTCTAAAATAGTACTTGAACCTTTTTCAATTTGATTCTCACCTATTTTCTTCTAAATCCCTCTTTTCTAAAGTTGATCATGAACTGTGGTTGAATTTTGATAAACTCTAAATTCTCTCTAACCAACTCCAAATCACCACTGAAAAAGCTTACATCCAATATCAACTTGAAAACCTAATTGTTGCTTCATCCTCTACTGCACCTCCGAATACATCAACTACTTCATCTCTTTCTACACCACCTCCATTAGTGTCATCATATTTACCTACACAGCCCATTGTAGTACCTCTACTACATCTTCTAGTAGTCATGGCACGATTTTCCCCTCTAATGTTGCCTTCTCAACTTGTTGCTTTGCCTTAAAACTATGGCCAAAGACTCCCTCTGTTTGATGGAAGTTCAGAAATCATAGCCCAGCAGCATGTTGATAAATTGGTAGATTTTATCGATCTTGAAGAGATTTATGAAGAAGATGCTAAGATGAGCATCATAGCTTAGAGTTATACCAGAGATTTGAAGAAATGGTTTCATAGTTTGGCTGGTAATTCTTTTAATAGCTCTCAACGGTTGATCGAATTGTTCCTAGCATGATGGCAAGAACAGAAAAATCCACTACCGATTTTGGATGAGTACAATTCAATGAAGAGAAATCCAAATGAGAGTGTCCAAGAATTCACAACACGGTTCAATATGGTGTATAATTCCATTCCTAACGATATGAAACCCTAACCTGGTTTAGCTCTTCCCCACTATCCTGATGCTTTTAACCCGGACATGGCATATTAGCTTAGGGAGAGATACCCTACTACTCTTGAAGAAATGCAGTGAAATGTAGTAAGTGTCGAAGCTAATCTGCTCATCAAGAAATCTAAAACAAAGCCTGAGAGACCGGAGAAGAATTTTATCTTTAAAGAAGAGCCCTCATCATCATTAGATGCAAAGATTGACACTTTGATTAAAACCATGGAAAGAATGATGGACAAAATGTCTATAACAGATCAACATGCAGAGCCTTCAGTAAGGAATCCAAATTTTTTAGGACAACAACAATAGTTCAAAAATAAGCAGAAAGAGTAGCAAAATCAGGATCCTTAGGGACCAGTAAGAGCTCCATTTTAACTGAATTACATTGAAGGGCAGGAAGAAGATGAAGAGGAAATTGTATGTTGGGTCCCTATAATACTAGTGATTACCCCATTACTATTGTAGTTTCATCCCTTATTAATATTTCTGTGCCCCTATTATCCCCATATTTTTATTACTATGCCCCATAGAATCCCTCTATTGTTATTTTTGTGGCTTTATATTATTATTGTTAGGTCGGTTGGGTTATATTGTGACTCCTTAGACTCCTATATACAGAAAGGAGGTTTTGTCATTTGAATCATCAAAGAATTGTTCATTTATGTAATGTAAAGGAGGTTTCCCCCTTGAAGAGGCTGAATTCTAAGGCATTGATCTATCTTTTCTATCTTTTCTTGAGCTGGTTTCATAACATTTGGTATCAAAGCTTTGGATTCTAGGGTTCCGTTGCCCAAAATAGGTCATCGTGGCATTTGCGTTATAAATTTTTTTCTGTGACGTTTCAGAAGCTAAAAACAAAACCCATTTGAGAAGAAATTGCGCTGAACCTCGGATCTGAATTTCAGAGCTTTTTGCGCTATATCTGCGGAGGTATGATCTAAGGAAGTTGGTCTTTTTGCAGACACCTAAATTACATTCCAAACAGGTGACCTGGGGAAAATCGTCATAAATTTCTCTCTGAGCATCGGATTGAAATTTTGTAAGAAGGTACAAAAAGATGACGAACTATAGTTTCTTGTATATATTTTTTAGAGCCAAAGGTCGAAACAATGACTCGTCACACGTCATACAAGTTCGCTCTACTGAACTAGTATACAATCAGGTCACTGTGGGAGATTTCACATAACTCTTCCTTGGAGAATCCAATTTGGATCAGACCGGTGGCATTGGAAAGAGGACATAGAGGGCTACTGTAGGTCGCAATTTCAGAACTGGATGATCTGAAAGTACAGAGATACATCAAAGTGAAAAAAGGTGTGTAGATTCTTTTAAATTTTTGCTTGAGATTGGTTTGAAAATTTATTTTGAAGGAATTCAAAGGGCATAGTAGAGAATTAATATCGATAACTGATGCCTCAAGGAAAGAAAATGAAAACACCTAGTAAGAAACCTGAAAGCTCTAGCATGACTCATGAAGAAGAGGAAGAAACGCTACATGATATATCAAAAATACAAGAACAAGTGCAACAAATGTCACTCTCACAAAAGCTAACAGAAGCTACGATAAATGGCGTGGAATCTAAGATAAAGGGCATGGAAGCTAAGATGGATGATTTGAAGATAGATTTGAAGACAGACATGGCAGATTTGAAGACAGATTTGACAAATTTTCTACAAGAAATACTTACTAATGGTGAAAAGATAGTAAAGGAAACTCATGATGCAAACAAAAGAAATATCAATCATGATTTCATAGACTCTAATGTGGGATCGAAGACCCACCACATTCCAAAAATTGATATGAGGAAGTTTTATGGCAAGGATCCCGCAACATGGATATTACGGATCGAGAAATTTTTCAATCTCAATAATGTGAAAAACACACAAAAGGTATGTATTGCAACTTTATATTTGGAACCAAATCAGTTTGCATGGTATCAATGGCTTTTCTCTCGTAAAAAAATTATCACTTGGGCAATTTTTACGGAAGAATTGACAACACATTATGAGGATACAAAAAGCAACACTTTTTTATCCAATTGATAAGTCTCAAACGAAAGGGTTCAATAATGGAGCACATTGAGGAGTTCCAAAAAATGAACATAAGGGTAAAAAATATTCCAGAGGAGCATAGTATTGATGTGTTCATAGGGAATTTAAAGGATAATATCCAACATGATGTTCGCCTTTGGGAAGTTGATTCATTAGAGAAGGCATTCAGGTTAGCAAGAAAAATGGAAAACAAAATTATGGCAACCAGGAAGCATACCACTCACAACTATAAAGATGGAAGTGTTGTTGCCCCTAGTCTTCCACAACCTATAAGGTTGGAACCACAACAATTGGAAAAAGAATAGCAAAAGGGCTTTGTTACAGTTGTGATAGCAAATACACTAAACGTCATAAGTGTGCCGAGAAGAAATTATTCTACATAGATTGCGAAGAGGAAGAAGGAAAGGAGCAAGAAAGGTCAAAATAAGAGGATATACTCCAGGAACAAAGCCTAGATAAGAAGAAATGAATCCGACCATATCTTGTAGTGCATTGGCAGGAATTACCACTCCTCAAACCATCAAGATAGAAGGACAAATCAAGAAGAAAAAAGTAATAGTGTTGATTGATTCAGGAAGTACCCACAATTTTATTCATTGTAAGGTAGCAAAAGAATTGAATTGCTTCTTATATCCAGCACCAGAGTGTCAAGTGATGGCTGCAAATGGAGGAACAATAAATTTCTCTGGAAAGTGCCATAATATCAAGCTATTGATGGGAGAATATGTATTGACTAGCCCAATGCTTTCCATTCCAATGGGAGGTGCTGATGTTGTACTAGGAGTCCAATGGCTACAATCCTTGGGTACAATAGCTTTTAATTTTCAAGAAATTTTCATGAAATTTTCTATGGAAGAAAATGAAGTTGAATTAAGGGGTATTTCAGGGAAACCGGGAAAGATATTCAACTCTAACGGTATGATAAAGCTTATAAAAAAGGAACAAAGGGGTGTAATTGCACAATTATGTTCGCTAGATGTTTCCAAATTGGAATCATCTATTTCTCTAGATCTCCAAAAAGTCTTGGACAATCATTCCAAGGTATTTGAGACTCCCAAAGGTCTCCCACCTATTCGTGATCATGATCATGCTATTCATCTGATTCCAGGAAGTGTTCCTCCAAACATCAGGCCGTACAGATATCCATATGCCCAAAAGAGTGAAATTGAACATATTGTTGCAGAAATGATAGAGGCTAGTATAATTCAATCGAGTCAAAGTTCTTTCTCTGCTCTAGTAGTATTAGTGCACAAGAAGGATGGATCATGGCGCATATGTCCGGATTATAAGGAGCTCAACAGGCTCACTGTTAAAGATAAGTTTCCCATTCCTGTCATTGATGAATTACTAGATGAATTGCATGGATCAATTTACTTCACCAAGTTGGATCTTCATTTAGGATATCATCAAATCAAAATGAAGACTGAAGACATTCCAAAAATAGAATTTAGAACTCATGAGGGTCATTATGAATTTTTGGTCATGCCTTTTGGCCTTACCAATGCACCTTCAACATTTCAAGGTTTGATGAATTCCATTTTCAAACCATTCCTTAGAAAATTTTTGTTAGTATTTTTTGATGATATACTAATCTACAACAAGTCTTGGAAGGATCATGTTGAACATGTTGACAGGGTGCTACAACTATTGGATGAGAAACAATTATATGCAAAAAGATCCAAATGTTTCTTTGGAGTACAAGAGGTGGAATATCTGGGTCATATTGTATCTCATGAAGGAGTTAAGGTAGACCCTAGAAAAATTAAAGCCATTAAGGAATGGAAAATCCCCACATCCATAAAGCATCTGTGAGGATTTCTTGGGTTGACAGAGTATTATCACAAGTTTGTTAAGAATTATGGGAGAATAGCAGCACCTCTAACAACATTATTGAAGAAAGATGCATTTTCATGGACTCTAGAAGCAACAAAGGCCTTCAAACATCTTAAAGAGGCAATGTGCCAAGCACCGGTCTTAGCTACACCGGACTTCACAAAAACCTTTATTGTGGAATGTGATGCTTCAGGAAATGGAATTGGTGCTATTTTAATGCAAGATGGAAGACCCATTGCTTTTGAAAGTCGTCCAATCAAGGGAAAGTTTTTACAAAAAGCTATTTATGAGAAGGAAATGTTGGCAATACTCCATGCACTTAAGAAATGGCAACCCTACCTAATGGGAAGACACTTCAAGGTAAAAACAGATCATGATAGCCTTAAATACTTCTTAGAACAAAGATTATGCTCTGAAGAGAAACAAAAGTGGGTCACAAAGATGTTGGGTGATGACTTTGAAATCATCTACAAAAAGGGGAAGAAAAATGTGGTGGCAGAAGCACTCTCAAGAAAGGATGAGGATGTGAAAGCATTGTTGTGTGCCATTTCTATTATCCAACAAGATTGGATAAACGAAGAAAGGGAGGAATGGAAGAATGACGAAGAAGTGTGGGAACTTATTCGAAAGTTACAACAAGATTCCAGTACGTCTGATACATTTAGTTGGAAAAATGATTCTTTATGGTACAAAGATCGCTTATACCTCTGTAAGAATTCCCAACTAAAACAAAAGATTCTTATGGAATTGCACACTTCTCCCTTAGGAGGGCACTCAAGATTTTTAAAAACTTACCACAGGGTTAAGAAGGAATTTTTTTGGGATGGCCTTAAATCAGATATTCAAAAATTTGTGGCAGAATTTTTGGTTTTCCAACCAAATAAATTTGAAGCAATTAAGACATCGGGTCTATTACAACCTTTATCCATTCCAAGCCAACGTTGGGAGGAGGTTTCAATGGATATTATGACAGGTTTACCCAAGTTTGAGGGAATGATCCAGGTGGATATTGGTGGCCACCTACCAAGTCCACCTGGACCCCCACCATTGTCTTTCTCAGCATTTTCAGTTTCCTTAATTGTAGCACAGTTTACTATTTTTAGCAGTTTTTCGGGTCCTGAACTTCCGGAGCCGTTTTGAGGCCCTAAATGACGTTTTTTTGGGATTCTGGGGTAACATGGGTCCATGGAACGATGTTTCCTCCCAAAGTGGTAGTACTCGGATAGATCTTTCTAACGAGCTATCGTACCCGTCAAACAGAGATCGTATGCCAAAGTTACGACCCCGGGAAATTGATGTACCAATTTACCCAAATGGGGCCCACAATTTGGCGTTTCATCTTCTAGGGCTAGGTTTCGGGATGTGAAGGGTTTTCCATTGTTTCTCAACAATAAATAGGCCTTCGAGCCTCATTGTAATACAGTTTTAGAACAATTTAGAGGCATGTAGCCATCACATCTCTTCTCAGAGATAAGCTACCATCGCCCTAGCTGGTTTATTTCCATTTCTGGTTGTAAGCATATTTCAGTATTTTCCATTAATGAAATGAAGTATTATTTCCGCTGCATCTCTGGATTACATGTCAGGCCTTCCTTCCACTAAGCATGGAAATGACTGTGTTTTTGTGGTCGTCGACAGGTTCTCGAAGATGGCCATTATGATGGCCTGCAAGAAGAATATCACAGTAGAAGCCACTGCTAAACTCTTCTTTGAATGAGTGTGGGTGCACTTTGGGATCCCACAGTCTATCATCTCAGATCGGGACAGTTGGTTTCTCAGCACATTTTGGTCTAGTCTCTGGTCAATGCTGGACACCAAACTCACGAAGTCCACAGCCTTCCATCCTCAAACTGATGGCCAGACAGAGGTTGTCAACAGGATGATTGTGCACATTCTGCGCATGTATAACTCAAAGCATCCACGCACATGGGACGAGAGCCTCCCCTATGTTCAGCACAGCTATAACTGCGCTCTTCACAGCTCCACTGGCCATAGCCCTTTTCAGGTGGGTTTGGGATTCCAGCCACTATGCCCCATTGATGTGGCCATGCCCCTTGCAGCTACTCACATGAATTCATCTCATGTCCAGTCCGAAACAGATAAGGCCACCAGCTTCATTGAGTGCATCCAACATATTCGCCAGCAGGTCCATGACATTCTTGAGAAATCAAATGCCAAGTACAAGCAGCGACATGATCAACACTGGGTGCCACACAAGTTTCAGGTGGGCGACAAAGTCTGGTTGCATTTGCAAAAGGAACGCCTTACTGGAGCCTATCGGAAATTGAGACCACTCCGATATGGTCCTTACACCATTACTAAGGCTATGGGAGACAATGCATTTGAGCTCAGCATTCCCCCATTCCTTGGGCTGCACCCAGTGTTCAATGTGGACCGCCTTCGGCCATACTTTCCACCATTGCTAGACACATCCGACATTGCAGAACAGCTCAAACCCACAGAATTAAATCCAGATTGCATGGAACAAGCTGCAACTGATTGGATCATGGACACACAGATCAAGAACACTCGCCAACAGAATATCCAACTGTATCGAGTTGTCAAAGCAGGCCAACTCCTTCAGCAGGGCAAGTGGCTCACCAGGGAACAAGTTCAACAGAAGTTTCCTCATCTCATGGAGGAGCTCAACGCAATGGGGACCATTGCTTCCTAAGGGGGGAGGAATGATCCAGGTGGATATTGGTGGCCACCTACCAAGTCCACTTGGACCCCCACCATTGTCTTTCTCAGCATTTTCAGTTTCCTTAATTGTAGCACAGTTTACTATTTTTAGCAGTTTTTCGGGTCCTGAACTTCCGGAGCCGTTTTGAGGCCCTAAACGACGTTTTTTTGGGATTCTGGGGCAACATTGGTCCATGGACCGATGTTTCCTCCCGAAGTGGTAGTACTCGGATAGATCTTTCTAACGAGCTATCGTACGCATCAAACGGAGATCGTATGCCAAAGTTACGACACCGGGAAATTGATGTACCAATTTACCCAAATGGGGCCCACAATTTGGCGTTTCATCTTCTAAGGCTAGGTTTCGGGATGTGAAGGGTTTTCCATTGTTTCTCAACAATAAATAGGCCTTCGAGCCTCATTGTAATATAGTTTTAGAACAGTTCAGAGGCATGTAGCCATCACATCTCTTCTCAGAGATAAGCTACCATCGCCCTAGCTGGTTTATTTCCATTTCTGGTTGTAAGCATATTTCAGTATTTTCCATTAATGAAATGAAGTATTATTTCCGCTGCATCTTTGTGTATATGGTTATCTCTGTAATTTGTTGCGTTCCTGTTTAAATCCGGATCAGGGAAATATTGTCATCATGGTGGTAGTTGATAGACTTACCAAGCATGCACACTTTTGTGCATTATCACATCCATTTAAAGAAAGTATAGTTTCCACTGCATTTATGGAAACAATTCAAAAGATACATGGAAACCAAAAGATTATTGTAAGTGACAGAGATCAAATTTTCACTGGAAATTTTTCGACCGAATTATTTTCTTGTCTTAGTACTCAGTTAGCTCATAGCTCCTCTTATCATCGTCAATCTGATGGGCAAACTGAGATAGTAAACAAATGTTTGGAAGGATATCTTTCTTGCTTTGTATCTGATAAACATACACAATGGGTCAAATGGTTGCCTCTGGCTGAATGGTGGTATAACACTTCCTTCCATACAGTAACAAAAATGACCCCATTTATGGCACTCTATGGATATTAGCCACCAACCATCACATCATATTTAAGAGAAAATTCTAAGGTTCAAGCAGTGGAACATCACATCGAACATCAACAACAAGTCCTCCAACTCTTAAAGGATAACCTCGTGTTGGAATGAAACAACAGGTAGATAAACATCACATCAAAAGAAGTTTTGATGTAGGTGATTGGGTATTCCTATGGCTACAACCATATAATAAAATGTCCCTCAAGCAAGCTAAGAAGGATAATAAATTATCACCAAAGTATTATGGTCCCTACAAGGTGTTGCAAAAGATTGGTACTATGGCATACAATTTGGAGCTTCCTGCATCTTCTCTCTTGCACCCAGTTTTCCATGTTTCATGTTTAAAGAAGGTTATAGTGTTATAGGGAAATATAGTGTTTATTCAGAGCTGATAGTCCTACTAAGACGGGTAGCTATCTTAGAAACAAGCAGATTAAAGTCACTTGTTTTTCCTTTACGAGAGAGAGATGAGAAAGAAGCAGAGAGTACCAACCTCAGTCTTTCGCTTGGCTCCTTGCTTGTTTCCTTTCCCCTTTGACAGAATCTTGCCACTGCTTCCTTGTCTCGCTTCAAAGAGCACCTCTAAATTCATAGCAACATAATACCATCAAAGCATAGAGATCTTTCACTGTAAACAATATAGGATCAGATATATATTGACCATACAAATGCATATATCAACACAATATTCAAAGATACACAAGAATATGGAGGAAAAATCAAATAGCTTTATTAGTAAAAGTAGTAGAAGAGAGGATTACAACCACTTGGTCTAACCCAGCACCATCCTCCCAGCTTGAAAGCCCTCTTCACCTCATCCAAAGCAAGATCACCGAACAATGTCTTCAAAGAGAAACCAACAGCACCTCTTTGCAAATTACCAAATTCCAACCTTTGGATCTCTTGGATGAGGGATCCATATATAGATGTTTACAGGAGAGTGAGTAAGCTTCTAGGATTTGGATTAGTGTCATTTCACTGATAGTTCCTGGTTTCACATGGACATTTCAGATCTCTTACTGATCCCTGGGTGAACTCAGAGAGGCAAGTGTCAAATGAGCAGTTTCTAGAAGATTCTCTGGGTTTCCACCGAGCAAACAGCTTGTGCCATTTGTCTTCTCTCGCTCATCGCACCCTATAGAAGGGCTTTCCAGTATGCATCGCACTTTTTGCATGTGGCAGGTGAGATGCATCGCACCTTTAGCACTGAGCAATCTGTATGGTCCTGCTTTGACCAGTTCTGAGTAGTTTTTCATGGAGAACTTCTGGGAGATAATGTAATCAACTGACCTTGCTCCTTTAGGGTATGAAGCAACACTTTTAGGTACTTAGAAGCCCTTGGTTTATGGACATGTATGATTGGGGTTGTAGTGACCAAATATGTCTATAACAGTTGTCCCCTAAAGTATGAGGTCGTAAATCCTTTTTAATGTTGGGTGAAATGCTTTATAATGAGGATCCGAGGTTTTTCGCATTGGAAGGTGACTTGTAATAAGATACAATACAATACATTTTCTTCATAATATTTTCATGATCTAGCTGAGGCAGGCATTCCCATGCTCAGCTTTGATAAATTCATTTTCATGTACATAGGACAGACAATCGTCTATGTGCAGACAGATGATCCTGGTAGCGCCATCATCCCTTAGTTTGGATGATTATCTGTGCTGCAATGATGTACATTTGATGTCTTTATTTTCTTGAATATATCGCAGCCCGGATGGATGAAATTAGATTCGGGGTCTTCGAAACTCGTTCAATATTCGCTCAAAGTACAAGCCAATCCATGTGAAAATATGTTCTGATGTCGAACATGGAAGTGCGTCGCCGGATTGCCAGCCAATGATGTAAGCTATTAACAGGCACAAGAGGAATCACCGATGATGATGATGACCCTCAAGGTACTGCAGTGCAATTCACGTGGTGTGAATACATGAGTTGATGTCGAACACCACGCAAAATCTTTCAGTCAAAGGCCATTAGTGAAAACCTGTCACCGGAAGTGAGAAACTTGCCATTAAGGCATGCAAGCTTCAAAGTACTGGAAGGGTTGTCCCTAGGTCGACTTCTTGGATAATGAGCTGATGTCGACAAGAAGTGACCTGTCATAGGAGGGCATTAATGGATCCCACATCTACAACACGGAATGGAGAAAATGATTTTGTAGAGGTGAAAACGATTTGATGATACAAGGTTCAGGGTGGTGGTCATGAAAGAATGAAGCGTGAAGGTATTGTAGTGGATGAGACACAAGCTGGGTAGGTGAATTCTCTGAGCGACTTCTCTTGAACATATCGGCGACACTAAAATGGATTGGTAGCGTTAACCCCAGAAGTGGATGGTACAGTGGACCAACGGTGGTATGACTGGTGAACAAAATAACCCAACCTAACTCAATCATGGTGATGGAGTGGAAGTGTGATGTTCAAGAGCGACCTGCTACCAATAAAGTTTCTTCAAGTTTTCTTCCCAATTTTCCCTAGTCATTTCTGACCAGTACCTCTTTATTTTTGTCAAGCTTGAGGAGGATAACATATGCTTGTTCTATAATTTTCCCTTCAGGCAAACCCGTCGCTATGTTTTAACGAGCCTAGCGACAGTGAAACTTGCTCTTGTCTGAATGGACAAGTTTGTCACTATTGTTTTAACGAGTTTAACGACAAGGATAACTCGGTTCTTTTCAATTTTAGAGAGTCTAAAAAGAGACGGAAAGGAGACTCCAATATTCATTTTTCGTAATATAATACCTTAAGTCCGAAAAAGTATAAAACAATGCAAAAGGGATGACTTTTCGATAGTTTTAACGAGCTGAACAAGACAAACGCTCGATCTTTTTGTGTAATAATCCCTCAGGTCCAAAAAGATTAAAATCTAGAGGAGGGATGGCACTTCCAATCACTTTAACGAGCTAGAGAGGCCAATTTCTCAGCAATCTTTTCATATTTTACGAGTCATATGAAAAGAGCTTAAAGGAGACTCATTTTTTGAGGAACGAGTGATGCTTTCGGATAGCAGCTGGTTCTAGGTAATGTTTGGAACTTTTCAATCACACCAGTGTAAAGAAGGTGGCTAACAGGATCACTCGTCGTAGCTGTTCCTCAAAAGGGGTAAACAATCAAATGGAGGCGTATGATTGGTAAAAAAGAGTGGAGGTGATGGTAAGAACACGACCAAGGCTCAAAAGCTGATGATAATGCATTCACAATGGTTATTTACTGGAGGTGGGTTCGTTTTTTAACGAGATTAAACTCTGGTGGAACATATGCTCATTGCTAGGTTTATTTTTTAACGAGCTTGAACTTCGCGTAAAACTGCTCATGACCTGGTTCATTTTTTAATGAGCTTGAACCATGCGAAAACATATGTTCAGATGCGGTTTCATGTTCACACAAGCTTGAAATGAGAAACTATGCTTGTTATAAGTTCGTATGCCCCCAGCATAATGACGCAAATCAAGGTGCATGCCTCCCAAGCTTCATTGCATTCAACATGGTGGTTGGAATGAAGGTTTACCTTCGAAATCTTTGAAAGACTTGACTTGGATTTTACGAGATCATAATCAAAGACTCGATTTGGAAAGGGAGTTGTTTCATTTTTTAATGAGGTTGACACAATAAAAGAACTATCCTCATAATCCACCATATTTACAGTATTTGATAGAAAATCAAAAACTGAAGGATGATTAAGGTTTCTGGAATAATCTTCGTGGTGATCTGGAAGATGGGAACAATGGTGGTAATCTTCCCATGGTGCCTCTCCTATCATCATTGACTGAATGATTCCTTCATCTGTAGAATGTACATGCGACCAAGGATCTGAAGAGGTGCAATATTCCTTAGACCTATCTATCCAAACAGTCGATGAGCATTGATTTGGGTTTGCCCCCCCGGCCAAGAAAATTGATTGCTACAATATTTCTAAAATGGCGATGATCCATGCTGACAAAATGTTCAGGAATCTTCTGAATCTTTTAGATATAGAAGATATCATATTGCAGGTTTTGACCGTGGCCACTTCCACTAGATTACACTGAGGTGGTAGGGCAAAAGTACCCCTCAATGTAGGGTATTTTAGCAAGCTTACTCTGATATTTTGAAGTGAATGAGAGCTTCCATGGATCATCAGGATGTTTCCCATAACTTGTGAACTATTGGGGAGAAAGGTTTGTTGGTCGACGATTGTAATTCCTCCTTGGAAGGGAAATGCAATCTTTCTGAAGCATGTCGACACAACGACAGCCATAGCATAAATCCAGGGCCTTCCCAATAGGATGTTGTAATCGAGGTTTCCCTGGTGAGCCTAAAATTTTCCAGCAACTCATTGACATAATGCATGTGGATGCCCCCTCATCAATAATTTTTCAATGAACATTCTTGTTGAGGGCTTTCACTTGAATGAGGAAAGCGAGTTGAGCTGGTAACTGAGGTTCATATCCTTTATGATTAAAGGCCACAAGATTGGAATCCGCTGGGTCAATCCCACCTATTGTTGATAATAAAGCCTGCTTTTGGGAGGGACAATTTTGTAGTACCTCAAGTGTCGACATAGCGGACGACGATTGGGCCAGGTCCTCTACTATATTATAATTTTGTGTTGCTCTGGCACGAGGATTAAATTTCAATTTGTGTACAATGCCCTTTGGTGGTTTTATCGTTAGCTCAGGAATGATGGGTGGCATAACTTCGGTCGAAGTCGTTGTCAAACTACTAGGTTGATCAGTGGCCTTGTTGTTCGACAGTTGTGGATTCCTGTAATCTTTATTCCTTGTCGAGATTAGAGCATCATTTTGTTGTTTTGAAATAGACAGCATAAAGACTTCGTATGGGGAAGCATTGTTGCTAGCAACCAGATTGGTTCCTGTGTTTAGAAACAGATCACTCAATACTGCTGAAGTTCTTGAATTCTTAAAGATTTTCTTAACTTTAGCTTTATATGGACAATCTCTCGTCCAATGATCCTCATCGCATATGAGGCATGGCTAACTAGGTTTCCTTTGTCCAGAAGGGTTTGCAGAAGATTTTTCAGGAGATGAATCATCTTGTTTCTTCTTTTTGCTCTTTCCTTTCTTCTTGCCCCCTGGTTGCTTGGGTTCTTTGCCTTTGTTGGTTGACATGGCATTAACCTTTGAGGCTATAAGTTCTTCATTTTCATTTTGAACAAAAATATTACGAGCTTTTTTAGATGTAGCCTTTGTCAATTTCGTGCTTGTCGTACCTTTCACGCCATCGCCGACATGAGAGTCTTTGTTTGATTCAGGAGGAGGAGGAACGAAAAATTCTGGTCTGGGAGCGTCGGGGATTTTGTCATAGAGCATGCCAGACTGAGTATAGATCAAGTCTAAATATTTTGCATGAGCAATGACTTTCTCTTCGGTGACGACTCCTCCCTTTGCCACATCTTCTATAATAGAAGGCAACAATGACTTAATAAACCATTCATCTAGTAGCTGATTAGGAACATATGTTTTTACCATTCTATGAAGATGTCGCCACTCATGAATATGATCAGATATGTTAGTGGCAGTCACCTGCTTGAAATTGGTAAGAAGCTCTGTTCCTATTTCATACCTTATTGGTAACTGAAAATGGGTTAAAAAGGTGGTGGCAAGGGTGCTGAAGTTATAAAACGAAGCTCTAGGCAATTCAATGTACCACTTTGTTGCTGGACCAGTTAGCGTTCGCTGAAAAAGGTGAAGCCTAATCGAATCATCATTTAGAGTGTTGGATGAACACCATAGATGAAAGGTCATCACATGATTCGACGGATCTTCACATGGATTTCCATTAAATTTAGGAATATCTAACGGAAGTTTATAAGGAATCGTCGGCCACCAAGGGGCATAAGCAATTGGATCGTTTGTTAGCCAATTTAGATCTGGTAACTCTAAAGTCACCATGAAGGGAAACTGTTGATTTAGGTTTGGTGAAGCATACCCAGGATAAGATGAGATTGCCTGAGCAGTGGGTCTTTGCATACCAGCATAATGCATTTGATGCTGATAACTTTGATAAGGTTGTTGGGCATGACCAATCTGGGATGATTGATAATAACCACTTTGAATATACGGCTGCCCGTTACTTGCAAAGCTTTGCTGCTCAGGTCCTTGGTACACTTGCTAGAATTGCAGTTGTTGATGTTGCACCAGCCATGGTTGTGAAACCATTTGTTGTTGCCCAATACTTGATATTTGACCAAGATGAGGGGTAATAGTACCCGTTTGAGCCTGAGTCGCTCCAGTTAAGGGACCACTAACCGGAAATTGCGGTTGCGTCATAGAGAAAAGAGGTTGTTGTATTACGACCTGAGAAACTTGAGACTGGCATACAATAGGCAACGCTTGTACTTGTGACACTATCACAATAGCTGGTGTAGTGGGGATATTCGACACAGGTAGACTCAGTTGCATTGAGTATACAACTCTTGGTTGTTGAGGGAGTATTAGCACCCAACCACTGGATGTGATTCCATTTTGACCCGAATTCAGTTGAGTACTCTCATATGGTTGTTCTTCCGGAGGGAACAATGAAAGGGCATACTACCCTCCATACAGTGGCAATCCGGTGCTGACAGGGAAGATTGGCCTATGGAGACTAGACTGCCCAAATTGATACTGTTGTGAAGGATCAATTTTCTGAGACTCAACGTAAGAAATTCCAGATATTATTCCGAATGAACAAATGGGAACAGACCATACTGTCAAAACAGTCCCTGGGTGGACTCCCTCTAGCGGTTGAGAGCTATTTGGGACAGATGGTATGCCGGCGAACATCGTCGAAGTGGTGGCAGGAGGTTCTGCTACCGCTGTATCGGATGACATAGTCCTAGATGTCGATGGTTGTCCAGACATATCGAGTCTATCCAAAATACTTCCTAGCGATTCTACAGGAACTTGCGATGAAGAGGTATTAACTTTTGAAGTAGAAGGATATAGGTTGATCCTAGTTCCGAAATGTGATAGAGTACTGGATTGAAGATCCTCCGTAATCTCTTCTATAGCAATCAATCCAGGTGGAAGAGGTAGACCGTCAGGTCCGTAAAATATTTCCAGTGCCGAAGAGGGTATAGATTCTGTAGCGACAAATGCTGGAGGAGTAACACCTTACAATCAACTCCAGATGGAGCTGGTTCAGGAATAGAAGTGTTTACTGTTACACTAGGATCATTTTTAATGTCCTCTTGTAACTGCAAAACTTCTTCTATAGAGGCAGGGATACCAGAAATTATTGGAGTAACTGGAGTCTCAGAGGATGTTGAAACACAAGTTTCAAACAAACTAAGAGACTTTGACCTAGTTAAACGAGTTTGCTTGGCCCGGAATGGTTTCGTTTCTCGAGTCAAAGATGGCTGACTCATCAGTCTCCATGAACGAAGGGGTTTTGATTGACTTTCTTCCACAATTGCGGATTATTTGATCAACTCAAAATAAGAGGGGAAAATTTTATTCCGTATTAAATGAATTTTAGATGCTTTGACACCACTTGCTTTTTCACTTTTTAAGAGTCAAGAAAAAGCTAAAGATGACTCTAGTCGCCTTCGATTTTTAATGAGCCTGAAGTGATAAGTGCTCAGATGGAACTTTTCCTTTAAGGAGTCTGAAAATGAACAAAAGGGACTACTCTGGAAATCTAGATAGAGGGATTACCAAACCAATCGCAAAACTGCAGAATACTTTTTACGGTACAACAATCAATCTTCCCGAATGCTGTGTTTAGTGCATTGCGATCGATAGGGCGGCAGACACAGCTTCCTAAGGATAAAGGATATAGCCTATTGTGGTCTCCCAATATATACTTGATGGTACATGGGAGCACAAGTTCGTACTGGCACTTGTCGTCTCAAAGAGGAGGAATCACCCAACCTACGATGAAAGCGATAGTTACCAAGCTTTACGACACCGGAATACGTCTCTAGCCTAGACTTCTAGATGTTGTGCGTTAGGTTCCAAAGCATTTTTATGTTCAATGAATTTATTTTACAGTTGATCTTTCTTAAGAAGTTTGCCTTTAAGGTTCACCGCATGATGTAGATATACAACTCCTAAATATGCAATCTAAGATGATAAACAATCGTTTACTCTTCTTTTTGCAATGAAAATCCTAGCTACTAAGGAAAGAGAAATGAAATTCTTTCAACATAGAGCAGAGAACACACACTAGATGCATTGTCCTAAATCACAATAAACAAGCAGTTTAAATGCAAATGCACATGCATGTATTTGTTTTTTGCTTTCTTAATGTGTGAATGACAAAAAGAATGCTAAGCACAAATCTGAATTATATCTTCTTTCAAAGCGACAGTACTAACGATTTTCTTTTTAAAAAAACAAAAGGGAGACAAGACCACTCTTTACGATTTTGAATTGAAAACTGCTTTTGAAACTTGAAGTACTATTAATTCAGATCAAATACAAGAGTAACAATGTAATCGACTATCAAAAAGAGAAGGATTCTTTTCCTTGACTGAAAATGACACTTGCAACACTTTCAAATCAAAAGACGACAGTTCGATTAAGCTACCATTTTGTAAATGAGAACTGAATGGTAAAAAATACATAAAAACATTCACAAATATTTGTACAATGGAGGCTGAATGATGCAAAGGAAGGGGGTTTCTACAATGGTCTACTGATCATAGACATCAAAACTCCTTAATAAAACTGAAGACAGTGAAGAAAAAACCAAAATCTGGAGGCAGAAACGGTCTTACCTGATCATTGCACTTGTAACACAGGG
This sequence comes from Pinus tabuliformis, assembly GCA_031772625.1. Classification (NCBI taxonomy): domain Eukaryota; kingdom Viridiplantae; phylum Streptophyta; class Pinopsida; order Pinales; family Pinaceae; genus Pinus; species Pinus tabuliformis. The sequence goes on along the minus strand of CM062813.1, from coordinate 1,125,416,272 downwards.
AAACAGGGATGCATCTCACCTACTGCACATGGGAGGTGCGATGCATCTAGTCTGCCTAAAGGAGAGGGAGTGATGGTCCAGGACTGAGACTTTAACTTGATTTTTGGTCACAGTTTGCAGTTTAGTTCAGGGATTTAAGCCAAGAAAATGACAGTCAGTAACTACAAAGTATAGGGCTGATCTAATAAGGTTACTTAAGCTACCTCTATGGCACTTAGGATGTTTGCAAGTCAATTTTTTAGTTCATAAACAAACCCAGAGATTGACTGAAGTAGCGTTGATCTACTTTTCACTTGCATAGCAAATTCAGTTCAAAGGCTAGCTGGCTGGACTTTAGGCTCCATCTGTGGTTTATGAATCAAACAAATAGAGACAAACAATCAAACTAATCTCTCCCCAGCGAAGTCACCATTTTGTTATTGGGAAATCTAGTGTCTATTCAGAGCCGCTAGTCCCACTAAGATGGGTAGCTATCTTAGAAACGAACATATTAAAGTCACTTGTTTTTCCTTTACAAGAGAGAGATGAGAAAGAAGTAGAGAGTACCAACCTCAGTCTTCTGCTTGGCTCCTTGCTTGTTTCCTTTCCCCTTTGATAGAATCTCGCCACTGCTTCCTTACTTGTCCCGCTTCAAAGAGCACTTGTAAATTCACAGTAGCATAATACCATCAAAGCATAGAGATCTTTCACTATAAACAATATAGGATCAGATATATATTGACCATACAAATGCATATATCAACACAATATTCAGAGATACACAATAATATGGAGGAAAACTCAAATATCTTTATTAGTAAAAGTAGTAGAAGAGAGGATTACAACCACTTGGTTTGACCCAGCGCCATCCTCCTAGCTTGAAAGCCCTCTTCACCTCATCCAAAGCAAGATCACCCAACAATGTCTTCAAAGAGAAACCAGTAGCACCTCTTTGCAAATTACCAAATTCTAACCTTTGGATCTCTTGGATGAGGGATCCATATATAGATGTTTACAAGAGAGTGAGTCAGCTTCTAGGATTTGGATTAGTGTCATTTCACTGATAGTTCCTGGTTTCACATGGAGATTTCAGGTCTCTTACTCATCCCTGGGTGAACTCAGAGAGGCAAGTGTCAAATGAGCAGTTTCTAGAAGATTCTCTGGGTTTCCACCTAGCAAACAGCTTGTGCCATTTGTCTTCTCTCGCTCATCGCACCCTATAGAAGGGCTTTCCAGTATGCATCGCACTTTTTGCATGTGGCAGGTGAGATGCATCGCAACTTTAGCACTAGGCAGTCTGTATGGTCCTGCTTTGACCAGTTCTGAGTAGTTTTTCATGGAGAACTTTTAGGAGATGATGTAATCAGCTGACCTTACCCCTTTGGGGTATGAAACAACACTTTTAGGGACTTAGAAGCCCTTGGTTTATGGACATGTATGATTGGGGTTGCAGTGCCCAAATATGTCTATAACATATAGGCGACAAGCTCCCAGTTCAAACAATATTGGCAAAACTTGACGAGGAAGGAAAAATTATATTAGAACCGGAACCAGTCACAGAAACAAGAACTCGACAGATACAAAATCGATCAATTTCAGAGTATCTTATCAAGTGGAAGAACTTATCCGCTGAAGATTCCACATGGGAGGATGAGAATTTTATACAGAAGCATCTAGAACTACTCAAGCGTTGAGGACAACACCTTTTTGAAGGAGAGGAGAATGTTGGGTCCCTATAATACTAGTGATTAACCCATTACTATTGTAGTTGCATCCCTTATTAATATTGTTGTGCCCCTATTATCCCCATATTGTTATTACTATGCCCCATACAATCCCTCTATTGTTATTTTTGTGGCTTTATATTATTATTGTTAGGTTGGTTGGGTTATATTGCGACTCCTTAGACTTCTATATATAGAAAGGAGGTTTTTTCATTTGAAGCATCGAAGAATTGTTCATTTATATAATGTAAAGGAGGTTGCCCCCTTGAAGAGGCTGAATTCTAAGGCATTGGTCTATCTTTTCTATCTTTTCTTGAGCTGGTTTCATAACATTGTAAAAGCAAATCATTTCTTTGAGGAAGATAAGCTTCCTACTTTTCTGACTGAGGAAGATCAATTTTCTGAAGAGTCTTGTATACCAAGTGATCAACAACTTCTACTTGCAAGTGATGATCTATGGGCAGTGCAAACAGAAGAATACCAAAGAGGATATTAGAATTCTCTCAGTCATTTGCAGAAACAATACAACTTAAGAAACATAGATGTACCTGTCACATTGAATCTGAAGAGGAAGAATGAACAGAAAGATACACAAAGCAAAGAAGCAACCCCTGCAAATCAAAATAAAGAAAACAAGATTGTCATACTGAGTCGGGATAAAAACAATGAAGCCTCTACCAGTAATGTGACGAAGGATAAAGAGGTTCAAAGTGAAATTCATAAGAAGGAGTCTCAAGCTAAAGGGAAGATTGAAAAGAAGGACATCACTACAAAAGAGGTAGATAAGCAGTCTAATCTATTTAGTTTAGAGAATGAAATTTCCAAGTTGAAAGTTTCAATTCCTCTCACTGAATTAGTAAAGAATGATAAGTACAAGTTTTAGATTGCTAAAATGATGAAGGTAGAGCAGATGTCAGACACAGTAAATGTTGCTGATGATAAGCATGCAATTCTGTTCGGTCCGGCCTTAGAGGGAAGTCCTGAAGATAGTGAAATCCCACCTTTCTATCTTAGTCTCAAACTTCATGATTCCATCCTGCATAACACCATGCTAGACTTTGGTGCTTCGCATAACCTTATGCCAAAAGTTATTATGGACAAACTAGGATTGAGTATCGCCAGACCTTATCATGACCTCTACTCGTTTGATTTAGGAAGAGTGAAATGGCTTAGCCTTATCAAAGATTTAGTAGTGTCCCTGGACCAAACTCCGCCAAGAATGTGTTGATGGATGTAGTGGTTGCTGATATCCCTCCTCAGTTTTGTATGTTGCTCTCACGGTCTTGGGGGAAAAGCTGAAAGGAACCGTACAACTTGATTTTTCATATGCTACTATTCCAGTATTTGGGCAGCTTAGAAAATTGTATATTTAGAAGAAAATGAAATTCATGATTAGGAGCAAAAAAAATCCCATTAATCACCCCATCCATGTTGTACATACTGATCTTGACTCTTTCATTTTGTATAGTGATATGAATTCAGCAGTTGATTATCGCCAACATATAGAAATTTCTGAAGTTTCGGATGTTATAAGTAGTGTCCATAAAGGTTTGATTGATGAAGGAAAGGAAAGAAAGAAGAATTTTTTCAGCCTAAAATTCTTTTGAAAATTTTTTGAGTTAGTGCATAAAACAGAGATCATTGAAATAGCAAGTCATCCCCCAAAAAATCAAACAGTTCAACCTTCCGAAGTTCTGTTTCTGGATGAAGAAAATCGTATTTGGACCATGGAGTTTGATGGTGTGTTGGGAAAATAAGGAGTTGGGATCTGTGTGTGGATTCATGGTCCATTGCATCATTCATGTAAATTTCCATGCAATGTAAGGTTGAGCTCTTATAAGTTGACCTTTGATTGCTCAAACAATGAGGCAGAATATGAAGCATTGATTGTTGGCCTTAAAATTCTGAAAAGGTTGGGAGAAAAGAAAATTTTTGTTTATGGCGACTCTGAGTTGGTAATCAAACAAGTGAAAGGGGAATACTAGGCCAAGCATACAAGAATGAGAGCTTATTGCAATGTTGTCCGTGACATTCTTAAAAAAATCAGAATATACTTTGTCTTTGATTCCTAGAACTAGGAATGTTATAGTTGATTCTCTTGCTACTACAACTAGTATGGTGAAGATTCCCATTTACTCTAATGAGAAGTATTCAATTCATGTTAAACACCACCCAGTTGTTCCTGATAATATGAGATATTGGAAAATGTTTTGGGATGAAAAACAGATCAATAATTTTCTGCAGATGGAAGATGAATCCAAAATTCTCGCATTGATGATGCATCCAATATGAATGATCTAGAAATTCAAGCAACTGAGACTGAAATATTGCAACGGAAGGACAATAACATTCCAAGAGGACTTATATTTTTGGAAGAGTTATTTGATCGTGGCGATGTTGCTAAAAATCTCACCATGGTCCCCACAAAGAAAGGTTTTGAAGATGTGAACATTGGCACAACAGACAAGCCTAACATGGTCAAATTATCAAAGTCTCTATCTCCTTAGATGAAAAGTAAGTACATTGCTTTAATGGCAGAATTTTCTTATGTATTTCCTTGGGACTATTCAGATTTAAAGTTGTATGACAAGAACATCATTCATTACACTATATCAGTCAAGCCTAATCAAAAGCCATTTCACAAGAAATTGAGGAGGATAAATCCTAAGCTGCTACAAACAATTGAAAAAGAGGTAAACATGATTTATAAATCTAGTATTATAGTTCCTATTCGATTTTCTAAATGGATGTCCAATCTTATGCTGGTGAGAATGAAGATTGGAGAGATTCGTCTTTGCATTGATGTCAAAAATTTAAACAAAGTATCCTTGAAGGACAATTATCCCTTGCCAAAGATGGATCATATTCTTCAGAGGGTAGTTGGGTCTTCCAGGATGTCATTGCTTGATGGATATTTTGGGTCAATCAGATTTTGGTGCATAAGGATGATTAGCTGAAAACAACGTTCACAACACCATGGGGTACATTCATGTACACCAAGATGCCATTTGGATTATAGAATGCAAAAGTGACTTTTCAGCGGGCTCTAGATATTGCTTTCACTAATGAAAAGGATGTATTTCTAGTAATTTATATAGATCTCACAGTTTTTTTCTAAATATGATGAAGGTCATTTACGTCATTTGAGAATTATCTTGTAGAAATACAGAAAATTTGGTATATCACTTAATACAAAAAAGAGTTTATTTTCTATGAAAGAAGTTAAGTTGTTGGGGCATATTATCTCCAGGGATGGCATTCACATTGAACATGCAAGCATTGAAGCCATTCAAAAATTAGATTTCCTAAGGAACAAAATATAAATTCAGTCTTTTAATTGGAAAATCAATATTTTGAGAAGATTCATCGCCAACCTCACTGAACATTTGAGAGAAATGACAAACATGCTGAAAAAGCACAACGAGGTAAAATTTTCTCTAGATGCCAAGAAGTTTTTCAATGCAGTAAAATTTGCATTAAATACCTCTCCTACTTTGATTAGTCCTGATTATACTTCAGATTTCATCATATTTTCATTTTCATCTGAGCATACCTTAGCAGCTTGCCTTATGCAAAAGAAGGAACAGAAAAATGAATAGCCTATAGCATTTTTCAGCTAAACAATAAGGGATGCAGTGCTGAAATACAATATAATTGAGAAGTAGGCTTTGGCTCTGGTGAAAGCTCTCAAAGATTTCTGAGTTTATATTCTACATTATCACACAATTGCTTATGTTCCAACAACAACTGTGAAAGAAGTTCTTGAGCAGATAGATCCTAAAGGCAGTCAGGGAAAATGGATTTCATCCATGCTAGAATATGATTTTGAGATAAATCCCACAAAGATCATCAAGGGACAAGGTTTGGCCAATCTCATGGTTGAATCTAACTTGCATGCATTGGATATCAATCTGATTGCTGCCCTTTTTGAAGAAGAAGAAGAAGACTCATAGTTACAAGTGTCTACATGTTCACTTCATATCCATAGTACTCCGACATTGTTTATGTATTACAACATTTAAATCCTCCACCAGAAGTGCCCAAAGGTAAAAATAGATCCTTAAATTTGAAAGCTTCAAAATATTGCATTCTTGAAGGTGTTTTGTTTTGGAAGGATGCAGGTGGTGTCTTGCTTAATAGTTTGGTTGAAAATGAAGCAAAAGATGTAATGAGAGATTTCCATAATGGAGATTGTGGCAGTCACCTTTTCTAGAAAACCACAGAAAACAAAATTTTAAGAGCTGGTTTTTATTGGCCTACTCTTTTTCTGATGTATATAAAATAGTGAGGAGATTTCATGAATGTCACATTTTCTAGGGAAAAAGAAAACGTTACCATTACCCTTGCAGCCCATTTTAGTCATAGCTCCCTTCTAGCAATGGAGTCTTGATTTTATTGGCGATAAAGTCCCCTAAGGTTTGGGGTCAACACCCTAGCAGAGCGGGGGTTATCTACAGTAAAAAACAAGCATTCCACATAGCCATGATACTTAAATAAGAAAACTATGCAAAGAGAGGTGCACCTGGGGGTCCTTCGTTCGGGTAGATACAGCCAAGGTCCAAACCCTCTTGGAGTTCCTTTCGATCCTTAAACCTACAAAACAATCAATTCAAAGAAGCATAGCAATATATGGACCAAGTATCATATAGAAATCAACTTCATAACATATTGAAAGGTAGTTAGTTATACAATTGAAACAACTATTCATATATAAACCATAACAATAACATCATATACATAAAGAAGATTGATTTCGAGAACAAGACAAATGTTTCTTTATTGCAGATAACTAAAACAAAGCAAGGAATGATATCACTTGAATCTTCCTCTTGCAGGCTCCAAACGGAACCGTCCTCCGGATCCATCCAATCCCAAGTCTTCAAAAGGTTCCTTCCATGACTCACACAAATGATAGGATATCACTAACAAGTGCAAGGACATACTCTCAACGAAACAAGGGTTTCCTGTAGTGGGGGAAGTGCTGGAAGCATAGGGATCTTCAAACCTGATCAGGGATAATCTCAGTAGAGTAATTCTCTCCTCCCTAAGGTCTTCCCATTGAAGCCTTTTTATACTTCTCCCAAAGTAGTTTTTTAGTTGGGAATTCATTGGGAAAAATTGGGCCATGGGCACTAATAGGTAATCAACAGGTAAAACCTGTGATCTCTGCCTGAAATTAAGGAGATTTAATTTTTTTAAGTGTTTTAAGACATATACGTGGGTTGGATATACACAGACCTGCGTACACACACATTTAGCTCATGGAAATGTCACATATAGGTAGTAAAACACTTTTTTTTTAAGTATTTTGACCAGGTCTGGAAGGAGGGGTTGCCCTAGGCCATGAGTGCAGCATCACAAATATCAAGGGTGTTATGCCCCCTAATATATGACGTTAGAAGGGGTACATGATGGCCGAAATGTATTAAGTAATTATATGGAAGGAAACCTATCAAAAATTGAGAAGGACTTCACCAGAATTCAGCCTACCGAGCCACAAAAGGAGATCAGAAAGAAACATTGTCTGAGGCAGGCATACCCATGCTCAGAGAAAGTAAAGCATGTCTGCATATCCAGTACAAGCGGATCCACTAAGTATACAAGTATAGAAGACTACAAATACATAATGGATCATTTGATCATGATCGAACAAGTACATGTTTGAATATCACATATAAGAATGTCAATGATGCTAAAGGATGAAGCTGATCATTGATATCAAAGACTGATCCCAAAAGTACCAAATGAACATGATGGAATAAGATGGCACTACACTGCAAACTTGGGTTCCAGCATATAGAATTTCGCCATGAATGATTGCAACATATAAGGTGGAGTGGTATCAACTAGCAGCAATAGGAGCAACTGTCAAGTGAACCAATGAATGCTAATGCAACCCAAGGTCTTCACCGACCACCATGTTACATTTCTACACCATGAGAATAAATGATCTGAAATCGACTATGTGAGAAATAGTTTGGTTACCGGTCATTGACGTATACAATTAACAAACGCGAGACTACTCACTGATAATGATAATGAGAGTCAAGGTACCCAGTACAATCTAACAAGTGCGAATAAATGAGCTGAAGTCGAACACCTGTAAGAATCTATCAATCAAGAGACAATGATGGTTTCCCACTATCGATAGCGAAGGATTTGCCACTAATGACTGCAAACCCCAAGGTAGTGCCAAATGGACTCTAAACCTTTGCCCCAGAGTAATGAGTCATAGTCGATGGGGAAAGATCCGCTAGAAGGAAGGAATTAAGGCATCCTTCATCAATCTAGCGCAAGTGTAACCTGTAGGCCAATAATGTGGAAGGAATCAAACAAAGAAAGATGTAGTAACCCAACTGAAGCACGTTTCCATGTACACAAGATGTAGCTAGCACACAATAGAAACCCTATGAACCAACCAATAATGAAAGCTGACGTAGAGGTGAGGAATCGACCAATAGGGTCAAATGGAAACCAAGGCACTGCATGAATCCCAATGTGTGATAATGTAAGCTGATGTCGAACACAAGGGAAACCACCCAGTCAAAGACCATGATACTGATCGATGTTGAGCACAATGTGACCTATCAATAATGAAGATGGGGCCAGGGTGCGGCTCTAGGCTTGTCCTTAGAGCAAGATGTTGTCGTCGATAAGGACAAGACTCGCTAGCAAGAAGTCAATGGATACCTTCTCAAACCAGCGTGAGTAAAGGACCAATATAACTGATGTGATGATAGACAAGACACTAACGGTCAGGGATGGTCAGCTGAAAAATGATTCAAGAGACACCGCAGAGAGGTTGACTCAGGCTAACTTCCCTTGAACAAAAGCACGACTCAATGATGATTATGTGGCAGCATATGATGAATTTGTATAAGTTCACCATGCAAGAGGCATGAACGAAAGCTCCATATGATTGGAAGAGATGACCAATAGGAGGAGAACTGACTCAATAACAAGGTCAAGGCATACCTAAGTCAAAGTAAATCTCGCCCAAATGGAGGAGAGACTTTATTTTGAGTGCTTTGTTTAAGGGCGACACGACTGACTCTAGTTGCCAACCATAAATGGAAATATTGTCATGTTCCCACTCTTTTTTAGAATATATATTTTTTTGTCTTTTTTCTTTAAGCTAGAAAAATAATAAAAGAATCCTATAGTACATTGGAAAGAACGAGTGTCGGTGAAGTAGATGATCTAGTTCCTGGGAGTGGAACAATCCTATGCTCAATGCAGGGAGGCGAAAACTGGTCAAAGACACTCAAAGGTGTGTTCCTTCCATGGGTCATAGTGTGTCAAGTTGCAGAAGTTAAGGGATTGCAGGTTTTTATTTTCCAGATGAAATGGTCAAAAAGTGGCTTAAACACAAGTCCAAGTGAAGTTGGCTCAAGGCCAAAAGGTGCAAATGGTCAAAATGCAATGCAGTAGTACAACTCAACACAAAGGAGCCTCTAGGGTATAAGGCCAGAATGAAGCGAAGAAGCAAAGATGAATGAGTCTTCAACACACAAGTCATGGCGGGACTAAAGAGGACTCCCGAGCCTAAGAATAATAAATCAGCATGGGTTCCAAGTGACAACAAGGTACTATCTAGGGCACCCATGATAAGGTAGGCTCTACGACACAAGTCACGATACTTCTAAGCAATGAGAAGGTTCTGCACCATAACTTAGTGGGGTCGATCCTAAGGCCAAAATGGGAAAGGAAACTGATAAGTGCACAATGCAGGTGAAAAACCTAACCTATATGCTAGTTTCAAGAACCAATACCTGTTAGACTGGATCAACCATAAAAATTTCCAAAGGAGAAATCTTCCAAGTTCTGTGAACATAAATAGCAACACTAGACAAGAAGTTAATACATCCCACATATAAACTTCAAATAAAATCTTGTGTTATAGAATACAAAACTTGAAAATGCGTACCTTATATATACAATATGGTATAGGGGAACTATGTAACCTTGCAGTGTAAGCATAATAGTTCTTCTGGACAAACCCCTTGCAGGGCTCAAGCCAAGGACTCCTTTGGTAGTCAAAACTCATGGCTTCAAACAGTTCCTCCTGTGAAGGCAAATCAAGTTCTAAGAAATCATGAGAACTACAAGGATCAAAAGAGGGAATTAAGGGGTCCCATGTCCCTATAGGAATAATCTCTCGGTCAATTGCCGAGACCAAGTCCCAAGAAGGAGAATAATAGGTCAAAGGATCCTTCTTAGAAGCGATTGAACATTGAATATTCAATGCCACATAATTCACCCGTGGTGGGGTAGAGTCTACTTGAACACTTGGAACAAACCAAGGGGTATTTTGTAGTAATTTCGAATGAGGATGGTGATTATCAAATTTAAGCTAATCAATAGTGACAATATTCCCTTTATGAGGAAAACACATCGCTCAAAAGAGTGAAGAGACCACAGCATTCATAGCATAGACATAATCATGCCCAAGTAGCATACTAAAGTATAAAGGGCTATCAACCACCATCATAATGATTAAGACAGTCTTCCCACCTAAAGTAATAGGCAGTTGAGGAAGAAAAGCCATAGATTCACCAGGTCTTCTATCATAGGCTAACAACTGACTCTGAGTTGTCAACAACTTTGGGGAACCCAAAGCTTTCCAAGTCAAAGAGGATATAATACTTGCAGAGGATCCTTCATCCACCATACATCGATAGACGTTTGTGGAATCAACTCTGACCTTTATTTGGAAAGGTACAGCAGAAGGAAGACGAGGCTTGACAAGACTATCCCAATCAAAGGAGACCCTCCTAGAACTTGGAGGGGGAACACTCAAAGAAACCGGAATTCCCCCTATACCAAAAGACTCTGTACTAGAAATCAAGCAGAATATTTTGTTAGGCACTTCACCCCCGAAAATAGGAGTGTAATCAGCCAGAGATTGCACTAGCTCAACCACATTATCAACCAATGGTTGATGGGACTGATGAGAAACCACAACAGATCCAGGAGTAAAAGAAATTTCAGAATCGGACCATATCCTTTGTACTTCTAGAATACCAAGGCACAAATGAGTAAGATGGTCTCCCTTGCATATCTTACAAGGGAACTTAGGTTTAAAACTTCTACGTCCAGGTTTGTTATCAACCTCCATTCCAACAACATGACTAGCAGTGGTTTGCATAGAGTCTCGAACATGACTTGCAAAGGTCAATGACACTTTGCTAGTATGACTTGTAGTGACTAGACTTATGCCCCCAGCATGACTTGCAACAGCTAAAGGCTCATCTCTAACATGATTAGCAGAGGTTGATGATGAATTTCTAGTATGACTTGCAATGAATAGACTTGTGCCCCCAGCATGACTTGCAGTAGTTGAAGTCTCATCTCCAACATGAATTGCAAAGGTTGATGATGGATTTCTAGTATGACTTGCAGTGACTAGACTTGTGCCCCCAACATGACTTACAGCAGCTGAAGCCTCATCTTCAACATGACTTGTAGAGGTTGATGATGAATGGATAGAATTATTCTTCTTCTTCGTCTTCCTCTTTCTTCTCTTTTTAGATTTCTTATTGCAAGAAGGAGGAGAAAGAGGAATCCTAGATTTCTCTTTGAAAGAAGATGAACAATTAACATCAATATGATGCCCCTGAAATAAATCATTCTTTTGAGAAGCTTCAAGAACATCATGAATATTTAGAGTGGACCATAGCCAAACTAGTAGCCCAACATTCAATCCATGAATATTCAAAGTGGCCATCGAGGGAGTACCAATGTTTCCAAAGAAAGGAAAAGCATAAGGATCCCCTTTTGGGAGGGTACCTTGGTTGATTTCCATGAGAATATAAGCCATATCTAACTTATTCATAGACCCTTCCCTTACAAGAATGTACAAATGACTTTTCAAGGAAGATAGATACACAATCAAAGCCTTTGCCCTTGAGGAGGCAACTCCACAAATTTCGAAAAAAAGTTCAAAAGTCTTTCAAGATCGACGGAGTGGTAAGTTAGTCACTCAGAATCTAAAGTCCAAAAAATGACTAGACAAAAATACCTAAAGCCAACTATGTACAAGGAGCAAAGATCACTTAACTATAAAGTCCCTAAAATAAGTCAACCAGTCAAATAAATTTCAAGTATTTCTGCTCTGGGTGATGAGGACCGGACACCAAAATACAAGAAAGTGAAGTAGGGGCTTTCCAAAGATAGTATGGGATAATGATAGCCCAGGCCTACCAACGAAGGTATCAGAGGAAGTTATGCTGACATCCAAACAACAGCCTGTGTCAGTGTAAGCCCCCAAGCTTCACAAGGGTGCCCTCCAGAAGTACTGCTGAGAGTGATACAACATCGACCTCAGGTGCCAAAGGATTCCCCTCCACAGCCACCTACGCAAATTCCTAGGATAAGCAACTAAGGTTACCAACTCGTGTCAGAAGCCAGGCAGAACAGTCTTGGGGTAAGATCCGACAAGTTGGAGAGGGGTATCTCTCTTCCTTATCTTCAAAAACCCTCGTGCTTAACTCCTAGATCTGGAGCTTTCCTAGTCTCCCTAATGCTATTGGATTTACACTCGTTATTCAAACTTCTATGTTTGATAGTTTAAAGTGGCCTTGGAGAGTTTTCTCTCCACTCGCCTAATCCAAGGCCTGAAATATCCTAAAACTTGTTGGTGTGTCTAAATTGACAATATAAAAAAGTTATAGAATATTTTATTAGCGCTTGATTTTGAATGGGTTGTTCTTAAGTCAAGGGATAAATGGAAGTGAAGCTGATGATGTGTGTATGACTTGACCAAAATCAATGAAAAAGTAACTACATGAATGCAATCATTTTTCCTTCGATGAAAAGAGTACTCTACGTGGGTTCTAAGAATCACCTAGAAAGCAACAACTTTTTTTTCTTTTCTTTTCTTGCAAAACACTTTAGACAAGCAAAAGCTAAAATGCTTTAACAATGCAAAATTATCCTAATGCAAGGAGTATATGCTAATGCAAAAAACTTAAGATTACTCTAAAGCAAAGAATGATAGTAAATTGTTTATCGCTTCTAATTAGCCACTTTAGATGTTTAGATAGAATATAAGTTTCTAATGCTAATTTTCATCCAAATACTAAAAGAAAATCTTAAGACAAACAAAATGCACTCTCACTCGCAAAAAGAAACCAAAAACAAGGCAAAAGAAAGAAAAAACAAAGTTTTTAAGAAGTTTTCTTTTTCACAAAAGAAAAACACAACTTTTCAATAGCGCTCCATATACTATTGAAAACTTTAAGACCGAAAGATAGGCAACAAAAACAATTTGCAAGTTATCAACTCAAAATGGGCAAAAACTCAACAAAATAGGTGTTTCAAGATGCCCCAAACGACCAAAAAGCAGCAAAAAGAGCTTGGTGACAATGATCAAAAGACCAAGAAAGACAACTTTCAAAATCGTCAACCAAAAATTTTCAAAAAGTGAGAAAAGCAAATGGCCACAAAATGCAGTTTTGAAACAAAGCAAGAAGAGCACAAAAATAATGTTTGCCACAAATATTGAAACCAATCTTTCTGCTCTGGAAGTCCAGAACAACCAATATTCCCATAAATAAATCTCGTGTGCTCAAACACAAATGATGACACTTGCAACAAAACAAAACAAGACCAAAACTTTCCACAACAGGAGAGAGTTTGAAATCGTAAACTTGCCGCAAAACGAAAGACTGACAACAAAGACTGACTGTTCAGGAAATACTTAGACCAGCAACAAATCTTCTGAAACAAAAATACTTGAAAAAATCTTGGAAAATTAGGGTATACGCGACTGTTTCAATACATAGTAGCGTTTATACACGATTCAGCCCAAAGAAACCTGGGTATACGCGGGTTCATATGGGGAAACTTGCATACATATGCTACTCTAACCTGAAAAAACTACGTATATAACAGTTCACAATAAAAAGCAAAAAATAGGTCTGAGGAAACTGCTCAGACTTAAAGTCTGAGTTCCTACAGGAACAGACAAACCAGTTACAACAAGAAAAACTATGGCTAAGCCCTGATTGGCTTAAAGTAACCCAAACTAGGAACAACAATACTATTGTCCCCATTGGAGTCGCCAATTCTGTTGAGGGACAAAGTCTCCTAGGGTTTTGGCTCAACACCCTAGCAGAGCGGGGGTTATCTACAATAAAAAACAAGCATTCCACACAACCATGATGCTTAAATAAGCAAACTACGCAAAGAGAGGTGCACCTCGGGGTCCTTCGTTCGAGTAGATCCAGCTAGGGTCTAAACCCTCTTGGAGTTCCTTTCGATCCATAAACCTATAAAATAATCAATTCAAAGAAGCATAGCAGTATATGGACCAAGTATCATATAAAAATCAACTTCATAAGATATTGAAAGGTAGTTAGTTATACAATTGAAACAACTATTCATATGTAAACCATAACAATAACATCATATACATAAAGAAGATTGATTTCAGGAACAAGAAAAATGTTTCTTTATTGCAGATAACTAAAACAAAGCAAGGAATGGTATCACCTGAATCTTCCTCTTGCAGGCTCCAAGCGGATCCGTCCAATCCCAAGTCTTCAAAAGGTTCCTTCCATGACTCACACAAATGAAAGGGTATCACTAACAAGTGCAAGGACATCAACTCTCAAGGAAACAAGGGTTTCTTGTAGTGGGGGAAGTGCTGGAAGCACAGGGATCTTCAGACCTGATCAGGGATAATCTCAGCAGAGTAATTCTCTCTATTCTCTCCTCCCTAAGGCCTTCCCATTGAAGCCTTTTTATACTTCTCCCAAAGTAGTTTTTTAGTTGGGAATTCATTGGGAATAGTTGGGCCATGGGCACTAATAGGTAATCAACAGGTAAAACCCATGATCTCCGTCCAAAATTAAGGAGATTTAATTTTTTTAAGTGTTTTAAGAGATATACGCGGGTTGGATATACTTATACTCGCGTACACATGCGTTTAGCTCAGGGCAATGTCACGTATAGGGAGTAAAACACTGTTTTTTAAGTATCTGGACCAGGTCTGGAAGGAGGGGTTTCCCTAGGCCATGAGTGCAGCATCACAAATATCAAGGGTGAGATTTGGAGCTATAACAATCCTAACAGCGACGACTTATTTTAAAAAATGAATTGAGGTGATCCCAACCAAGCAAGTTACTGATTCTGTTATCATCTAGTTTATTGAATCTAATATCTTGTCTAGGTTTGGTTTCCCATAGAAGATAATCATTGATAATGTTGTTGCTTTCATGTCCAAGAAGATGGTAAAGTTTTGTGCAAAATATCATATTGTATTGGGGAATTCCACTGGTTATCATCCACAAGGGAATGGTCTAACCGAATCTTCCAACAAATCTCTAATCAACATCATCAAGAAAGTTTTAGAAGTCAATAAGAAAAACTAGCACAAAAAGCTCATTAATGCCTTATGGGTGGACAGAGTCAGTACTAAGAAATCCATAGGTATGTATCCTTTTCAGTCAGTGTTCAGGGTTGATACTGTTTTTCCTTCATCTCTTGCTATCCTAGTCATGCAAATTCTGTAGGAAATGGACAATGAAAAAAATGATATGCAAAAAAGGATAAATCATATGATCCATTTACAACAAACTAGGGAGGACATTTTTCAAAATACTTCTAAACTTCAGGAAAGAATAAAAAAGATTTATGATCACAAGACAAAAGAAGACAATTTCAATTTAGGTGATGTGGTTATTCGTTGGGATGAAAGAAATTAAGAAAAAGCCAAACATGGCAAGTTTGAAAACTTATGGAAAGGGCCATATCGAATCTCATATTTCATAGGAAAGAATTATTTTCTATTGGAAGAGATGAATGGGGAAGATTATTCAGGAGGAGTGATCAATGGTAGGCTTCTCAAGCACTACCATACAAGAAATTTCTGAAATTTTTCACCACCATTGTATATACCAATTTACTTTTTATGTTCAAGTGTCAAGTGGCTATCATAGGAGATTGAAGCCTAAGGAGAAGGCCATAATGCTTCTTTGATTAGCTGTTGGTTTTATTTTTCTTTTAGAGTCATAAGATGTCAGACAGTCAGTCAGTGTTTAGTTTGAGTCTAGTCTATGGATTTTTTACTCCATTGCCCAATGAGTAAGGCTACCTGGTCTATAGTATTCTTCACACCTCGAAGGAGCTTCCATCCCCATCTGGAGCCAATGTTAGTGCATGACAGTCATGTCAGTCACTGGCAATCAAATGTGCTCTTACATAGTTATTTTTAGGGTTTCAGGTCAAATTTTATAGTTTCAAAGAGCTTTTCAATAAGTATTTGGTCACCAATTAGGAAGGTCAATCTCTATTACTCCTTTCAGTGTCATGGTCAAAGAAAACCATCTTAATCAAGTCAAATCATTGTTATTAGAGTCCCATAGTCAATATGTTCATAATTCAGCTAATAAGCCTATGTTAGGTCACCACTAGTTCAATAGGTTTAGTTTCTAAAAGTTGGTCTGTTTACCATTAAAATTCATTTTATGAGGAGTAGTAAAGATCAACTTGGTAATCAAGGCTTTTTAAAATATGATTTTATTTCATTTTCTTAAATGAAATACTATCATAAAGTTCAGGAAGGTGCAAAGTGTCAAAGTTCAAGTTACAATTGTTATGGTGGGTCCACTAGCACTTGCAAAGGAAAATCGATTTTCTCAAGTTATAAAAGGCCATCACTCACTTTCACTCACTCTCAATTTGCCCATTTCACTTTCCAACACTCCACTCCATGTAATCAAGTCGAAATTGTCTGACAAGGAGAGTTTTTTACATGCTTAATTTGAGCTCTCCATTGGTGCTACGCAAATAACTTTGTCCTACTACACAAATGCCAGGAAATTGCTCCATCATCATTCCAAGGGTGTGAGCTCCCTGCAGTGGTTTCCTCCATCATTTTCACATTGTGTTGCTACTAATACAGGTTAGTGGTTTATCATAAAGCTCAATTCTCTCTCAATTTTCTAAATTGTGTTTGTTAGGCTTCATGTCCCTCTCCTAGGGTTTTTGAATATAGTATTCAAGGTTTTCATCATTCCATGTCAAATTTATACTAAAACTTGTATCCAATTTTTTGTACACAAGCATCTATCCTAAACACCCTCCATCAAACCCACTCTCAAATCTCATCAATTTTACCTAAATCCTAGACAAACTACAACTTCTAAACCACAAGACTATGTTTTTCTTGTTTGGAAACCTTCCACTTACCCAAATCCTTAATTTCCACTTTCCCTAGCTCCCTAACCTCCCTCACTATCCCCCCAAATTTTCCTAGAATTTTTCCATTTCCCTATACCCCTCATTTCCCTAAACTCCCTCACAGCTATCAAACAATTGCTTGTTTTTCCTACAAGCAAAACCCTAGTTTCTATCCTAAGAGCTAAGTGTTGACATGGAATTTGAAACCTCTAAACAAATAATGCATAGGGGAGGACACATCATGAGATATGAACCTACTTAAACCCATGAGATTTTGTAATCCCCCTTCATTATAAAATCATTTGAAGATGCAGGTTGTCTTACATTTTGCCAGAGAATTAAGTAATTGAAGTTTCATGATCAATTGGCCAGTGCTTTTGCCACCAAACTAAGAAAGGATAAAGCGACCGTAGTAGGAGATCAATTTATTGTTTCAAGGAAACTTATCTCCATAGCTTGAGGGATTCCAAACACTGGGGAAATTTGGTTCAAGAAATAATACCTTGACATTCAAAATTACAAGATGTACCAAAAGGCACCATATAAGGTAGCTCCAAAATATATTTTTCCATTCAGACATTTGTTAGAAACATATACCCCTCTCATGAAATTGATCATGAAGTACTTCACATGTGAGGTCGAGTATTCAAGGTCGTATAAGTACCACATGAAGCTTTTGATGCATTTCACCGGTGTTCAACAAATTAATTTGTCTCATTATCTTCACAAAAGTTTGATTAAAATGACAGAAAATGTATAAAGGTTGGGAGAGCATCACCATAATAGTTTGTTTCATCATGGTTTAGTGAAAGTGCTAGTTTGTCATCAATTAGCGTAGGAAAATCTGTCTTGAGATCAATTTTCAAGTTTATCTTTTCCTCCATCTTCTTCAGCTATGTCTAGTGATGAAACAACACCTTCAAGCTCACTTGTGTAGCAAGAGGTTTCTTCTTCAAGTAGACCTACCAAGAGGAAGGACAGGGCAAAAGTGTTTCGTACATACTCCAGAGGTGATAGGCTTGTGTTTGCTCAAAGGATTTATGAAAGGTCCAAGCCTGTAGCAGGTGAACAGAGAACTCATCCAGGTACAAATGTACCAGATATGGAGAAATGATATGAGGACAGAATTGAATATCGGATCATAAGGGAGAAGGAGGCTGATATCAAGAGGTTGGAAGACAAGTTGATAGAGGTAAATTCTTTAATAGCATGCATGAAACAAGAGAACATGCAATTGAAAGTGAACCAAATGATCCAAGATCAACAAGCAGATTATTCAAAGAAGGAAGATGTAAAGGGAAAAAATTGAAAGTGTCAAAACATAAAGGAAATAAAAGTACATCAGGGATACCAAGAACAAGAGCCTCAAAGAGAGCCCTTGAGCTACAAAGGGAAGTTTCTCCACCGAGAGAACAAATTACTGTAGATGACCCAATCACTAAATAAATCAATGAAGATAGGGTATATTGGCTTGATAAGGTCAATGGACACCTAGAGAAGCTCCTCAAGAAGGAAAGTAGGGACAATAACTTGCAAAGGCATATGGTTGTGCATTACTACACATGAAACAAGATATCCCAGGTCATAATCAAGCATTTGAAGAAGAAGCTCAAGGAAACCCTAACAAGCCAAAAGGACAAGGAAAAGCTTGATCTACTTTCTGGTGCCTCCCTCATGGCATGACATATCATATTATAGCTTCACTCAGCAATTTTGAGAAGATTTGGGGATTTTTTTGTCATTTTGAAAATTTTGATGTTTTTTGTCTGTTTTAAAAACACAGTGGCAGTTATAAGCACAACGCCTTAAGGCGTTGAAATTTCTCTACAAACCTCCAAATGACAAAAAAGTTATATTCTTGTAGTGATAATCAATTCTACTTATCCGTTGACCACTTTTGCAAGATTGTTGGAGGATGGATTGGGAGAAGAAGCCAAAAAATAGGTCAAAAAATCACTTTGTGCCACTATTTTGAAGCAGGCGTCGTGCTTTTGGAGCCACCTTGGGAGAATAATTTTTTCAAGGCCTTCCCATGGGTCATTTTCCAAAATTCAAGATGTTATAGAAACTAGATAGGAAGGGCTAGTTAACCGATCTCTCATATTTCAAATGTGACGTCAAGAAGGCCTCCAAAATCCTCCTGCAGGATGGTGTTGCATGTTTTCCTGAGTGCATTGCATTTTTGCCTGAATGTGCTGTGCTTTTGCCTGTAGGAGTGTTTCTCAACATATTTTCACTAGATCTTGGTTTTATGATGTAATTTCGATATTTTGAAGTCTTGATGATGTAATTATGGAATAAATTGGCATGATAGGTTGTTTTGGTGCTTAATTAGGCCTCATAAATGAAGCAAAACTCAAATCAAAGTGTAAGATAAGAGTTTGTTTTTGACCTTCTCACTCTCTCTTGTCGATTGAGAGATTCTTGGGAATTGTTCCACTACTTAGGGATTCGACCCCTGAAGGTGGGGAAATGGTTTATTTTAGTCTATATGTATCATTTCTCATTCTGAGAGAAGGGTTGGACTTTAGAGGAGAGGACTTCTATCTTATGCTTTCACACATTTAAACAAGGAGCAGTGGCAAATATTTTCTAAGAATACCAGTGCAATGAGTTTGTGGTGTTATTTTCTTTCAATATCAGTTTCTTATGAATGAATCCATCTCTCTTAACATGTTTTACTTTCTTCATGTGATTTTCCTTACAGTTATATAGGCATAATTATTTACATTCAAAGCTCTGTTTATGTGGGAAATCATGTCTGTGTATTTCTTCTTCTAGATTAATGAATTCATGGTAATACATGCTCATTATGGCCTTATATTCTTTTCATACCGAACACTACATTGACCAAACTCTTAAAGCCATCATAAGACACTGTTATCTTGATCCTCTTAATCCTTTCTACTGCAAACTTTGATACCTTAACCCAATTTCTTTCTCTCATCCCTGGTCCAACAACCTAAAAAACCCTAAATTTAAAAAACGCAAGAAAAACTTTTACATCTAGCCTAAAATCCATTTCTTTTCCATTCACTGATTGTGAAATCCTTGGAGAGATCCCTCTATGGTTTAGCAAGGCTAGTTATTGAATTGCAAGTGGTTTGAAGTTACCACTTTCGATCTCCTCCTTAGCCTGTGACATTGTATAGGCTAACAGAACCCATGAGTTTTAATGAAGCTAATGAATATGAAGAGTGGAGAAAAGAAATGGAGGAAGAATATGAATCTATAATTAAAAACAAAACCTGGGAATCGACTGAAATTCCTAAAGGAAAAGAGCCCATAGGATGCAAATGGATGTACAAACCCAAGTTTAAAGAAAATGGTATTATAGATAAATATGAAGCTAGATAAAGGGTACTCACAAAAGGACATTGATTATGCAGAAATATTTGTACCTGTAATAAATTTAATACCATTAGATTGTTAATTGCATTAGCTACAAAGTACCATTGGAATTTGCACCAATTAGACATAAAATATTCTCTTTTGAATGGTGATTTAATGGAGGAGGTGTATTTGACACAATGTGAAAGGTTTGTGAAAATGGGGTGTGGTGCAGGTAAATTCTTAGTGCGGACACAAACAACTCCTCTAGCCCGAGAGAGAGGGTCTAGCCATAAACAAACAATCTATGGAAAATCTCCTTAATCTAGAGAATCAATTGAGAGGGCTTACCTCTTAGAACGCTATTCCCGTTGGTGATGATCCTGCTTCTCACTCCAGGTATCTTTCGTTTCCTTCCTTCGAATACCTGAAACAAGAAAACAACAACAAAAACAACAAACGTGATAGCATACAATATTATATTTAGCCTACTTAATAGGTCAAGGACCATTAAGCCATAAAGATGTAAAATAACACTTCGTGTAGGAAATCAATCAATAGTTGCATTCCTATAAATCAGAAAGAGATTACAACCAATTCCTTGATGTTGCTGGTCTCCTCGGATGTATCTGAGCTCCCACACTTTGGCTAGCACTTCATGGATAGCCCCAACAATGGAAGTTTTAAGTCTTCTTCCCTCTAATCTCAAACCAAACCAAAACACACTGTTATCCCTCAAACATATACTAGAAATCTACAAGCTATAGATGACTTGCTGATCATTCAAACTCACTCCAAAACGAGTTTAGCTTGCGAAAAGAGATGTTTATATCACTTGGATGGATGGGAGATGGTTCCTCTCATCATGGGATAAGGTCTTGCCTCTTGAGTTTGTTCCATCCTAATAGGGGAAAGGATCCTAAACTGACTTCCTTGGCCCCATCCAGCCTAACCATGTACCAAAATTTCGTTACGTAGCTTCTAGAGCTGGAAGCTTCGACTACATATTTAAAAAATTTTCCAAAAGAGGATCGACATGACTGGAAAGGGGCTCAGTCACTCCGTACAGTGCTAGTGCTAGTTTTAATTACTACAAATTGGTGCGAGGACAAAATTATTCAGTAGCGTCGGTCTTGTAAACTGGGATATAAGGAAGATTATTGGGAAATGATGCAAAGGGGAATTATTCTGGTCATGAGGAGGGACATACTAGGAGTTTCTTCATGATGGGAAAGCATGTAAGGTTCATTGTAGAGGTCCTCTAGGATCATGGACGCGGAGTACAGGGACAGTGACAAAATGCTGTGTAATAGATTCCCCCTAAAGCGTGAAGGCCGAACTGGAGTGAGGGGTGAAATACTTTATAAGTGGAAGCAAGGAACCAGAGTCCATCGTCAAAAACCTGCAAGCAAGCATAGATACATATACATCACTGAAAAATCTGAGAAATGATGCATTAATTATGTTATGGATGCAACCAATTAGAGAAAGATCATGCAAACAGATCCAAGGCATGGGCGTTGCCATCCAATAGAAAGTATCATCATGAAACCAAGGTATGGTTGCAACCATCCAATAATGATAAGGATCACATATAAAAACTCATGGTATGGTCGCAACCATCCATTTAAGAGACATGTATATTAACATGATCATGTCACATCACCTCACAACCTGGACCTGTGTAATCTTATCCCAGGGTCTTGCGCTCCAAACGACCCAATCAGAGTACAAATCCTAGCATGTGAATGAATGTGGTGAAGTTGAACATGCTAGAAAGTCACTTGATTACTAGTCAATGATGTGAACCATTAACAAGCGTGAGAGAAACCACCAATAAGGAAAATGGCTCTCAAGGTATTAGCATCATAGTTCATGGAATGTGAATAAAGAAACTTGATGTCGAACACTCGTGAAAACACCTTATCAAAAGCCAATGATGAGAACTTGCCATTAGGGCATGCAAACTCTAAGGTACTGAAAGGGAGTCTCTTGGACAACTTCCTGGATAATGGGCTAAAGTTGATAGGACGTGACTCTGTCAAAGGATGGCCATGATGTATCACACATCATTGAATCGAGAAAAAGGGATGAAAATTATTTCATATGATACAGAGAATCATGAGTAAGTGTAACTACTAAAGGACTAACTCTTGAACATATTGATGACAGAACTCTAGAGTTTGGAAGCTTTTGGATCCATAGGATCTGTGGTCATGATAACATGGTAGAGATCAAATGGAAGGAAAAAATTAATAGCCCAACCCGGGAAGGTCAATGACGAAAAGGAGGATATCCCAACCCGACACAAATTAGAAAGTGTCATGCTCAAGAGTGAGTTGCTGACACAACCGATAGAGTTTCCAATTTCCCCCCACCATTTTTGGTAGGTACCCCAATTATTTTTTATCGCAAGCTTGAAGGGGATAGCATGTGCTTGCACTGTAAGTTCATCCTTCAGATGAATCTGACCTAGTAAGTTTAATGAGCCCTAGGAAGGAGAAGCTCATGTTCGTCATGGCAATGAATTGAATGTCGTTTAATGTTTTAACAAGTTTGACAAAGGTGTAACTCGGTATCTTTTTCATGTTTAGTGAGCTTGAAAAAGACACGGAAAAGAAAAATCCACATGGTCCCTTTTCGTACATTTGTGTCTCTCGAGCCCGAACAGGTAGAAAACGATACTTGAGAGAACCACTTGACCATTTTAGTCAAGGAGTACCTTTTTCATAAATAGTTCATCCCAGCCCAAAAAAGGGGTAAACATATACTGGGTGAATGACATTTCGCAGCCTTTAACGAGTTCAAAACGATAAGATCTCTACAATATTTTTGTGTTTAAAGAGTTGAAAAAGAGCTTGAAAGTGGACCCCCCATTTTTATTCTCTTTTACGAGTCAAAAAGGGAAAAATACTCGGCGATCTTTTCATTTGAGTTTCATGAGTCGAGAAAAGAGCTGAAACATGACTCCAATACCATCATCGATTATCCCTCACCTGTTACTACACAAAAAGGTAAATTCATTATCCAGATTCTTAGGAAAAATATGTAAAAAATCCTTTAAAATTCCTAATATTTCATGAAAAATGAATAAAAGGGGGGAAAAGTAATTATTTTTTTCGATTTACCATCTTACCTTTGTGTGAAGGGTTTTTTACCCATTTGTGCCTTAGTTTTTCTGGAGCAGATTGCAAGAGATCCAGGAGGTCATTTATCGAGCCGCTATTTGCAGGTAAGAGCCAAGATCAAAAGCCAATGACGAGAACTTGTCGTTGAGTGCAAAGAACTTGCCATTAGGGCATGCAAGCTCTAAGGTACTGGAAGGGAGTCTCTTGGCTAGCTTCCTGGATAATGAGCTAAAGTTGACAGGAGATGACCGTGTCAAAGGAGGGCCATGATGCATCCCACATCATCGACTCAAGACAAAGGGATGTAAATGATTTCAGATGATACAGAGAATCAGGAGTAAGTGTAACTGCAGAAGGACTAACTCTTGAACATATCGGCGACACAACTCCGGAGTTTGGAAACTTTTGGATCCATAGCATCGGTGGTCATGATGACATGGCAGAGGTCAAATGGAAGGAAAAAATGAACAACCCAATGCAGGAAGGTCAATGATGAAAAGGAGGATATTCAAACCCGACACAAAGTAGAAAGTGTCATGTTCAAGAGTGATCTGCCGACATCACTAATAGAATTTCCAATTTTCTCCCACCATTTCTGGAAGGTACCCTAATTATTTTTTATTCCAAGCTTGAAATGGATAACATGTGCTTGCACTATAAGTTCATCCTTCTAAAAAATCTGACCTAGTAAGTTTAATGAGCCCTAGCAAGGAGAATCTCATGTTCATCATGGAAATGAATCAAATGTCGTTTAATGTTTTAACGAGTCTGACAAAGGTGTAACTCAGTATCTTTTTCATGTTTAGAGAGTTTGAAAAAGACATAGAAAAGAAAACTCCACATGGTCCCTTTTCATACATTTGTGTCTCTCAAGCCCGAAAAGGTAGAAAATGATACTTTAGAGAATTGCTTGACCATTTTAATCAAGGAGTACCTTTTTCGTAAATAGTTCATCCGAACCTGAAAAAGGGGTAAATGTATACTGGGTGAATGACGTTTCACAGCATTTAACGAGTTCAAAACGACAAGAGCTCAATAATATTTTCGTGCTTAAAGAGTCAGAAAAGAGCTTGAAAATGGGCCCCCCATTTTTATTCTATTTTACGAGTCAAAAAGGGAAAAATACTCGGCGATCTTTTCATTTGATTTTTACGAGTCGAGAAAAGAGCTAAAATGTGACTCCAGTACCATCATCAATAATCCATCACCTATCGTTGCACAAAAAGGTAAATGCATTATCGAGCTTCTGAGGCAAAATAGGTCAAAAATACTTTAAAACTCTAATATTTCATGAAAAATGAATAAGAGGAGGAAAAAGTAATTTTTTTTTTTCAATTTACCATTTTACCTTTCTATGAAGAGCTTTTTACCCACTTGTGCCCTAGTTTTTCTAGAGCAGATTGCGAGAGATCCAGGATGCCATTCGTCACGCCGTCAGTTGCAGGTAAGAACCAAGACGTTAAGCTCCATCTTCATGCTTATTTTACCTGTTTTTATCCATTTTCTGGATTTTTTTGAAGATGTTTTGTTGAAAAAATTTGCCTTCGTTCACTGCAATTTCCGGGCATGGAATCACACTGATCTGAGGCTTTGAAAAGTATCACGCACGCTATCGACACTACTATTTTTTAAAATAGTAATGTCGAAGCTGTGAACAATTTTTTTTCATGTTTTTTGGCCAATTCATCCATTTGAATCCAAATTTCTCTGTCCAAAGATGTTTATTGACTTGATTATATGGTTTTGGCAGGGAAACAATCATGAAAAATGGCGGATTGGAAGGAATGTGAGCATGAGGATATTGACACTCAAGAAATGGCTACTCAAATTTCTTGAATTATTTGAGGAACTATGGGCACTCAAATTCTTCCTTACACCAAGTCTATGGGCTCAACCTTAATTGCTATGGTATTTGATTAGTCTCTGGGATGTGAATCGGGAAGTTTTCATGATTCATGACCAAGAGCTGGAGTTGGAAACTTCATACAGTTATTTCATCATAGTACTATCCCGAAGAGGGGAGCCAGTCAATCTATATGGGTCAAGGCTGATTGGGGCAAGTGTTACCATGCTACTTGCAAAACATTGCCAAGAAACACTCAAATCAAAAAGTGGCAAGACCGGGATTATGATTGTTGAGGATCTTGTACTGAGAGTGTTATTTCTAACCATCAACAGAGTGGCTGGGGACCAAGCGTAGCATGTGATGCAAGAGTATTTAGACCTAGTCAGTAATGTGATGGTATGATCACATGTTGTGGCTAACAAAGGGTTGGAAGAGAAGAGATTAGTTAATTTTATTAATTTAAACATATGAGAGTGTATTATTTGTTGTCAAGATCTGAGTAGAAAAGGGTATAAGTGGCTAATTGATCCTCTTTGTGTGGAGATCAGGCTAGGTAGTTAGATTATCTGGTTTGAAATAGGATAAGAGGGATTTGAAAGCTTAAATTAACATTTGTTTGAGGAAAGAGAGGAGTGAAGAGATTCTTTAGGGAAGAATGAGAGATTTATGGATCTGAACTAAATGGGTTCATGAATCTGCCTTTTTTATAAATTGTAATCTTTTGGAATGAGTGAGAGGTTAGGTTAGATTCAGATGAAAATATAGGATGGATGAGCAAGGGGGGAACTGAAATAGTCGAGTGTGAGTGTTTCTTTTGTAAATAGTTATCAATATGAATATAGTGTGGATTGTGTATCTCTTTTTGTAATTCAGTATTGAGTGTGTTAGAGTAGACAGAGTGTGTTACACAAAGGTTAGATAGTGTAGAGAGAGCTTAGTGGAAGAGAGAACAGATCAGAGCACGAGATGTTTTGTGCATTATGTAAATAATTGATCCTCTCTGTGTGGAGATCAGGCTAAGCAGTTAGATTATCTGGTTTGAAATAGGATAAGAGGGATTTGAAAGCTTAAATTAGCATTTGTTTGAGGAAAGAGAGGAGTGAAGAGATTCTTTAGGGAAGAATGAGAGATTTCTGGATCTGAACTAAATGGGTTCATGAATCTGCCTTTTTTATAAATTGTAATCTTTTGGAATGAGTGAGAGGTTAGGTTATATTCAGATGAAAAGATAGGATGGATGAGCAAGGGGGGAACTGAAATAGTCAAGTGTGACTGTTTCTTTTGTAAATAGTTATCAATATGAATATAGTGTGGATTGTGTATCTCTTTTTTTAATTCAGTATTGAGTGTGTTAGAGTAGACATAGTGTGTTACACAGAGGTTAGATAGTGTAGAAAGAGCTAAGTGGAAGAGAGAACAAATCAGAGCACGAGATGTTTTGTGCATTATGTAAATATTGTTATGAATAAAAGGAGTTTGTGTACAAAGCTTGCTTTGCATGGTATTTTGTTAAATTATTGCTTTCATAGATTGTAGGCTAAAATCCTCTGTAACTACAGTGAACAGTTAAGAGCCTGGATATGTTTTGAGAAACCGGAGTATATATTCTAGAGACTAACTAACTTGGCAGAAGTGTTAAATCTTGGTGGAACTTGTTAAATTGGTGAAGAAACCCCATAATAAATCAGGACCATCCATTGGCTGGAAGATCTGACGTTGATCAACAATAGTGTAGGTAGAAGAGTACAAAACTTATTGATCGCTCACTCCTAATCGTCAATTTCAATTTCAAACTTTTAGGTCACAGTCAATGGCGGGGGTTAGGCTTGTTTTTAACCGGTGTGCTAGTTGAAGAACCGTCAGTCGTAGGATTTGATGGCCTCCGTTACCCAATGGATATCAGGTCATCAAGTGCTCGGACTTTAATTCCAAAAATGGACCCAAACTTTTATATATTAAGGATTTATAATCCTTATCGGCTCCAAAAGGGTGGGTAAACGTCGCGCAAGATCCCGTCCAGCATCACTGCTGACCGTTGGATCAAGTGTGCTTTGATCAAATGGTGGAGGATCGACGAGTAGGTTGGTTGATCGGGTGAATCATCAACCGTCAAATTGAAGGTTAAGATTAACAATGGAGAATTAATCGCGTTAATATTTGTGGAAAGGTGGACCCGATAGGAATTGAATGGGGATTTATTTTAATTGGGTTTCGACTTTATGCATTCAAAGTGAGTCCGGTGTTCATTGGCAGGTTCTGAGTTATTCCATTGCTTGGTGATTAGTTGGGTTTTTGATAAAATCCACCTATGCAAAGGCTTACAGTGCAAGTGTGGCCATAATCAATAGGTCCACATGGGATCGTTGACAGGATGTCAGTTTTCTGGCATCATTTTTGGTATCAGAGCTAGACCAATGCTCTGTGGAGTTTGGTTGAAGGTTTGAATTTTATTCTCAGCAAGTAGCCATGACAAATAAGCGAATGAAGAAAATTCAGTAGAGGAACTGTAAGGAAAAGCCTTGGAATGATCAGAACATCATTGGGGATACCTGTCAGAACTCTTAATTAGAGGCAATTTGATATTCTGTCAGAATTGTTGAAATCTGGGAATTACTACAAGATATTGCATATCATGTAAGAAGATTTATTTTGTGATTTTACAAAGATTTATTTCAATGTTTGAAGAACAACAAGGGAGTGAAAATTTTCTTTCAGGAAAAGGAAATTTCCAGGCAAATTGATTGAATGATTGGTTTGATTTAAAAGGTAAATTGAAGTAAAAGATTTTGAATTTAAATTCAAATAGAAGAGTTGGATTGCTATGACTAAAACCATTTAAATGATTTGAAGAATTTTAATGATTAAGGATTGCTTAAATTATTACTGAAGACAATGATATTGATGGTTGAAAGAACACAGGTTGGGTTTGATAGATCTGAAAGAAGAACCACTAGAAGGGATGAATTTTGGAATTTGTAGAAGCAAGAAAACATTTTCTTACAACAGATTATCAGAAGGAATTTGTAGTGTGTCATGAATTTGTAAATATAGGTGAATTTCAAATTGAATCGTAATTGTAAGATGAAGAATAGTTGTTGACTGTATGGAGTCTTTTGAAGGGGAAGTTTAAATGAAATAGTGAACAGATGAATCATTTGGCAAAGATTTAACTGATGGAATGGGAATTGATTTTAAGACATCTTTGAAGGAAAATTGGCAGGTTTGAAAGGTACTTTGATGTATCTTGAGATAAGATTGTACATGTCAATAGAAGAAACGAAATTTTTGGAAGGTAGAATGAATTGTATCCGCATCATAGCACATTAGCTATGTTAAAGAAGATGAAGCAAGAAGAACTCTTAGATGAGTAAAAGTGATAGTACCCAACAACAAATGAAATTACTGAATGAAAGAAGGAAGTGAGAAATTGAAGATGTTGACACCTAATCCTTGTGATTGGGTGAATTATTGTAAATAGATACATAGGAAATATGAACAGCCATCGGGAGATGAACTAAATAGTCTCTCCCTCATGTATATAATGAAGACCTACCTGATGGAATAAAATAGTAAAATTATTTTTGCCTTATGGAGTTACTGCCTGGCCTGACATGGTATCAGAGCCAACTCCTTTTTAGCTCTTGTCCCTTGTAACTCCCTTATTTTCTCTCATATACCTGTGTTGCTCCTCCATACAATTCGCTGTGGCCTCTGTCTACCATATTCCATTTATACAGATCTACGCCTGACATTTACCTGAACGATGCAAATGTTCCTCTGCCATATTCTCTACTAAACATTGGTAGCATGTTCCACGTATTCTGATCTGCTGAAACGTTCCTTTGCCTGTTCATCTAAATGTGTTGATTGCTCTCTAGTGTCAAAGTGCTTCATATTGTGCTACTCGTCTATCCTCTCGCTCTTCTTTCTTGTTTGCTGTGGCTCCCTTCTTGGGAGGAAGTCTTTTGAACTTTTCACAGTCTCCCCACACCAAATTCATGTGGTGATCGAATGCCATGAATTTTCCAATCAGGTGACGCCCGTCCTGTAGCGTCACCCACCTTTTCTACTAAACTTCTTGTTTGTATCCCATTACAGTAAGGCCATTAAGGCATCGCCTCTTTTGGTAGATGGTAGACGCATTTTTATTGAAGAAAAGTGGTGGTTATCTGATCGAGCATGTCGTTGCAGTTTGAGCTACAGAAACCAGGTCTCGTAGGGTGGTTTGCTAGTCAAGGTTGTTGTCGTTAGGCATCCGAGGAAGGGATGGAGTTTGCATTCTTTGGAGTCAATTAGAAAGGGAGCCTTTGTTTGTAAGTATGCAGGTGAATTTTTGACAATAGTTGAAGCTAGAGAAAGGCAACGGCGTTATGATGATTCCATTTTGAGCAAGCACAATTTTCGTTCTGCTCTTTTGGTCATAAGAGAGCATTTTCCTTCGGGTAAAGCATGCATGCGGATGAATATTGATGCCACAATTTTTTTTTGGTGATAATGCTTACAATTTCGTGGCAACGATTGCTTATTTCTTGAGCTCATTTGCGCCTCCTGGGGCGTTTGTTTGGCTGGAGTATGTGTTGTTAGGAGTCGTTTGCGTAAAGATTACAATCATGATTTACATTAAGTCGTCATCTTACTGGTAGTTTCATCTCAATGGCAGATGTGCTGATACATTTTGAATGATTGAGTTGTGACACAATATTTGATAATTGACATTTTTAAAATTGGCATCGTTGGTTTTATATGAAAGAGAACAATATTATGAATGGAATTGAGAGTGCAAATATGACTGTTCTACGCAGTGCTTTATGCTGTTTGAGGATATATTTTTTTGGACTTAACACAGTGCAGATGAATATGAATTGACATTTGAGTTTGCTGTCTAGTCACATCAGAAGTAAATTTTTTTCCATTAAGAGTAAAAGTTTTGCAACAGAAGTTTTTTTTTTGCTACAGTATGCATTCAATCATATCCATGGTGGGAATAGTTCTCACTAGCAAGGAGAACTATCCTGAATGGTCTCGGATGACAAAACACACCCTCATTTTCAGTGAGTTGTGGAAAGGAGTGTGTTTCGGAGAAGGAAACAATGAACCAGTACAACCTACCTCAGAAAAAGAGCTCGTCATTTGGGAAAACAAGAACAACAAAGCTTATGCATTAATCATTGCATCTATAAATGAAGAGGTGAGTCACCATATTTCGTCATATTCAACTGCCTTTGAAGCCTTACAAAAGCTCAAAGGACTCTATGACTCAAATTCTGCACTTGAAGTTGTTCAACTCATGATCAAACTCTTCACTCTTGAACTGTAAAATAATGATCCTCTTACTCTTGCATCTGAAGTAAAGTCTATAATGCATGATATCAAATCCACTAAGGTTGAATTAGATATTCCTCTTATCGCTTTTCTCAAGGCACTTTATCCTACTTACTCCAATTATCTTGAGTCATTGCAAGCAAATGGAAATCTCAAAGATATAACCTTTGACTCTCTTGTGAAAAAAATTGCTGAAAGAGAGAAAGCTTTTGGAAAGAAGACAGCCCCTGAATCTTCTGAAGAGACTGTGTGCCTTGCTCATAAAGAAAAGCATCATGCTCAAGATTCTACAAGAGGAAGAGGTGGACAAAGAGGAAGAGGAAGATATTTCAGAGGCAGGAGGGGTAGACATTCTAAAGGAGAAAAGGAAAATTTGCATTGTATTCACTACAAAAGAAATGGATCACATGATGCCTCTACATGCAGCTACCATGGGACAAAATTGAGCAGAAAAGAAACCAACAGAAAGGTAAAACTGATGATACAGACAAAGGTAAAGCACCTGAATCCGCTCACTATGTTGTGGCACAATGTAACATTGGAGTAAATGAAGATTTATTTAATGCTTCACTTGCTTCTTGGAAAAATGATTGGTTGCTTGATTCAGGAGCAACCTGCCACGTGACTCATAGAAAATATTTTTTTGAAGATTTCACTGACAATGTTGATGGAGCAGTATACTTTGCAGATCAAACAAAAATCAAGCCATCAGGGCTTGGCACAATCAGGCTTAAACTGCCTGGTCTTCCAGACTTTCTTTTGCATCATGCTCTATATCTCCCACAACTCAAGAGAAACTTGCTGTCCTTGGTCCACATCTGCCAGTAAGGTCACTCCATTCATATGTTTGATGGCAAGCTTGAGGTAAAAAAAGTATTTGACCACTCACTTGTCATGAGGGGAATAGAAGAAGAAAGGCTTATCAAGCTGCAAGGAACCTCTGCTCATGCACAACATTTATCATACAATTCTCATCATGAAGAAGGTACATTTCCATCAAGTTTATTATGGCATGCTATATTTGGACATTTGAACTATGACAGTATCTGCTTGTTGAAGAAAAATGTTGTTGCTGGTTTGCCTACAATTCCTAGGAAACTTAAGCAATGTGATGCTTGCATTCTAGGAAAGCATATAAAACAGTCTTTTCATGATTCACATTCAAGAGCACATAAAAAACTTGAACTCATTCATTCAGATTTATGTGGTCCAATGCCTGTTCCTTCAGCAAATGAAAATAAATATATCATGACATTTATTGATGATTACACCAGAATGTGTTGGATTTATTTATTGAAGAACAAATCTGATGCTTTTCAAACATTCAAGAATTTTCATAAATGGATTGAAAATGATGCACAGTCTCATATTGGGTCTATTTGCACTGATAATGGAAAAAAATACACATCAAATGAATTTGAAAACTATCTTCGCCAAAATGGGATCAAACATCAAACAACTGTGCCTTATAATCCTCAACATAATGGTGTAGCTGAAAGAATGCATAGGACAATCTTAAATATGGTACGATCCATGCTCTTTTTCAAGAATGTAAAGATAATTTTTTGGGTTGATGTTGTTATATGTGCCGCATATATAAAGAATAGATGTCCATCTAATGCTATTAGAAACAAGACTCCTTATGAAATGTGGTATGGACATGTTCCTTTGGTAAAGCATCTCAGGGTCTTTGGTTCCACCTGTTATGCCTTGATACCAAAGGTACATAGAAAAAAACTTGGTGCTAGAAGTTGTAAGTGTATCTTTATGGGATATTCAAACACCTCCAAAGCATACCACCTCTATGATGAAGTAAATAAGAAGTTTGTTGTATCTAGAGATGTAATTTTCCTTGAATCATCCAAAACTGACAATGTTGTTAAGCGGTAACTTGATCGCTTGGATAGATTTGCAAAAGCAAAATCATTCCAAGAATTTAATAATCAGATTCCACATCTTCAAGGGGGGATTCCTATACTGGATCAACATGTGGAATCTTCTTCTGAAGAACACTCTCGCCCACATGAAACCCCAGCAACAGATAATGCTGTAAGTGATGTAATTGATAGAATTGGGAGACTCAATCTTGATTCAGTCCCAACTCAATCAACAGAGCAGCCTAGACCATCTGAGAAAGGTCCCCCAAAGTGGCTGACAAATACACTTGAAAGTGTTCATCCTGATGAAGTTGGAAAGACAGGAACCAGAAATTCAAACCGGAAAAATGGAGGTGATGTAGATGACTCTAATTCACCTGTTGATATGGACGTTTCTTATGATTGTGAATTAAACTTGTCTACATATTTTGAAACAACTTCCTTCAAAGAAGCTAGTTCTCATGATGAATGGAAAGAAATGATGCAAAAGGAGTATGATGCCCTCATAAAGAACGACACTTGTAAGCTGGTTGATCCTCCATTTGGAATCAAACCAATTGGCTACAAGTGGGTCTACAAGAACAAGTATAAAGCTGATGGCTCACTTCATAAGCACAAAGCTAGGCTTGTGGCAAAGGTTTTGCACAAAAGGAAGGGGTGGATTATGAGGAGACTTTTGTCCAGACAGCAAAATGGGCTACCATCCGGACACTCTTTGTACTAGTAGCTCAGAACGGTTGGAAAGTCCATCAAATGGATGTAAAAACTGCTTTCTTGAATGGAGATCTAAAAGAGAATGTTTTTATGTCCCAGCCTGAAGGATTTGTTGTGAAAGGACATGAACATAAAGTGTGAAAACTTGTGAAGTTCTTGCATGGCCTCAAACAAGCACCGCGAGCCTGGTATGAAAAACTAACTAAGCATCTTCTGAAACTCAATTTCAAACATTTTGATCTTGATGACGTAACTTTATTTGTCAAGAAAGTTGGCAAAACAGTTGTATATCTTGTGGTATATGTAGATGATCTTTTGATGACAGGGAACAATGAAAGCTAAATTGCATCCATAAAGAAGGAATTGGGGAAAATTTTTGAAATGATTGATTTGGGCTATGTTCATTACTATCTTGGCATTGAAGTAACCCAACATCCAAAGTCCATATTTCTTTCTCAAAAGAAATACATTGGAGATCTGTTGAACAGGTTTGGCATGACAGAGTGCAATCCTCTTGCTACTCCAATGGAACAAAACTTAAAGCTCACATCTATTGAAGGAAAAGTATTTGAGGATGCAACGAAGTATAGACAGCTTGTAGGAAGTCTCAACTACCTAACTACTATTAGACCAGACATTTCATTTGCTGTTGGAATCCTCTCCAAGTTTATGCAAAAGCCTTGTGAGGGACATTGGTCTACTGCAAAAAGAGTTCTAAGGTACTTGAGGGGAACTCAAGACTTTGGAATCAAGTATACACAGGTGGATGACTTCAGTTTGATTGGATACTTTGATTCAGACTTCGATGGAGACAAAGAAACTGGGGTATCAACTTCAGGATATGCTATGAGTCTTGGATCATGAACTGTCTCCTGGAGATCATGAAAACAATTAGTTCCAGCAGATTCCACAACAGAAGCAGAATACGTGGCAGCAGCTGAAGCAACAAAAGAAATTGTGTGGCTCAAGAAAATTCTTGAAGATTTGCAACTAAAACAAGTACAATCAACTACATTCATGATTGACAATAACTCTGCAATAAAGTCGGCCAAGAACCCAAAGTTCCATGATCAAACGAATCACATCAATACTAAATATCATCTGATTCGACATCATGTTGAGGCCAAAACAATCCATCTCTGTCATTGTTCCACAAATGAGCAAATTGCAAATATCTTCACCAAAGCGCTTGGAAGGGAAAATCTTGAACGATTTAGAATGATGCTTGGACTCACCAACATCCCTTCAGATTAAGGGGGGGAATGTTGACACCTGATCCTTGTGATTGGGTGAATTATTGTAAATAGATAAATAGGAATTATGAACAGTCATCGGCAGACGAACTGAACAGTCTCTCCCTCATGTATATAATGAAGACCTACTTAATGGAATAAAATAGTAAAATTATTTATGCCTTATGGAGTTACTGCCTGGCCTGACAGAAAATGCAGAGCCTAGAGCAAGGAGTGTTCAAGAGAAGCTGAGAAAAACTTCCAACTGCGGTTGCATAGAAGTTGTTGAGACAGCTCCACAATTGTGATTGTGGGTAGAGTTGTCTTAAAGATAGCAATTCCAACAAGAGGAGTGCTGGGTATAATTACTAGTCAATGAAAGGTTCGAGGAAAGAACCAATAAATGCCAAAAGGATAAACTTAGAAAATTTTGGTGAGGCATGAAGGAGACTTGTTATAGATGAAAGAAAGGGCTAGGTGTGGCCCACGAGTGAACAAAGAAATTTCAACAGAGGAAGAAATGGAATTGACTATTTATAATCATAATAGGGGTATAGAGGAAAGCCATAGATAGAGGAAAAAGAGCGCCAAAGCAGTTGGACTCAAAAGAATGAGTAAAGAAGAAATGGACATAGAGTTGGCTGAGATGAAAGAAGAACTCAGTCATTTGAAGAAACTGGTATAGAAAGGAATCAGAGAAGATTTGAAACCAAGATTTTATGTGGGGAAAAGAGTTAAGTGGCTTGTTAGAGAATTGTTTGCTGAGAAATTAATGCTTCGAAAAGTTAAGAATACATTTGTGAAACAAAGAAAGGATCTCACCTTTGGAAAGGAGACAGTGATGATAATGACGAAGAGATGATCTACACAGATCGGCATGAGAGAAAGGTGCTGGTAGCATCTTCATAGGCAAGAGAATCTCATAATTTTTGGATTAATTATTTGTTTGAATCTAAAGTTGTAGGTATGCAGCCAAATGAACTTGACTCTGTGAAAGAGGCAGAGACAAGAAAAACATAAAAGGAGATGTAGGAAGACTTTCAAGACTTCGATTGGTGGATAAAATTAAAAGGTATGAGAAAATGGTTGTGTCCTCTCTTAGTGAAAACTTATTGGATCATGTTAGAAGGAACATTAACATGGATATAAAACCAATGGAAAATGGATGGAGGGAGAGAAGCTAATGCATTGTAGGGTTGTGAAGTGAAGAGAAGCGAAGCTGACACAGAGAACTCAGCTGAAGAAGTTAAGTCAAGGAAATCTTTGAAAGATCAAAGTCTTATCATAGAAGAGAAGGAGACATTGTTGTATTATTTGGATAAACTAAGTGCTGTAGAAAATTGTGAAGGAGAGGGGATGTTATGCAAAATTATGATGAAATTGTCAGGAAAAGTCAAGAAGTTGCAGTCCTAGAAGTTTTCCTTGATGAAAAGGAAATCATAGATGTTGAGGAAGAATTTTTCAATAACTTAGTGAACTATCTGAATAGTTCAAATGAGCATGAAGGTCTGGTCAATGGGAGTTCAGATGAAGAGCCTTGTATTTTTGAAACTGACATGATGTGTATATTTTCAAGTTTGACAGGTGATGAACAACAATTGGACAATGTGCTCATGCATGTTGATGAAGAAGTGAAACTGTTTGAAGAAATAGTTGAAATAGAAGGATATTTTGAGCATGTATTTAATATTTTTGAGAATGATGGTATTGACAGGGAAATTTTCATGGTTAAGGAAGCTGAAGACAAATAGATGGAAATTTGTGATGATAACCATAATGAAGTATCTTCAGTAGAAGATCTAGACTGTGTGGAAAATGTGAAGGAATATAGGATGATGTTGACAAATATAGGAGTTCAGGAATTCTGTGATTTTAAAGAGGATTATTTTTATGAATCTGTAAACCATGAAGAATATCTAGAAAACCAGAATTTTGTTTATGTTGTAAGTGAATATGAAACAACATTAATTAGTTTTACAGAAGGTGAAAGGATACTTCATAATGATATGTTTAAGGAGAATTTAATTCTTGAATTGTTGAATGACATTTTTGTGTCAAAACAGGGAATCTTCTATAATGAACAGGAAGGTGCTCAAATGAAATTTATTGACAGTGTTATAAATTTTGCAGAAGATCAGTATAATGTCTTGATGGCAAAGTTATCTATGGAGACAAAAATCCATAGTAACTTTAAATATGATAACTGTGGCAAAAATTTGGTTTTATACAGGAAAGAGGAGTCATATGCAAATTATATGCTCATTAGAGATGAGGAAAGATTCAAATTACTGGAAAAGTTATTAGATGAACTTGATAAGATAAAGGGGAAGATTATCTTTAATGATAATGAAAGGGAAGTTGTAGAGTACAAGCAACAGTTTGTAAATAACAGAGGTGAAGAAGAATTGGACATAAATTTCATAATTTCTATGGTAAGGGAGAATGTACAGCAAACAGATGCTAATGGAGTTCAACTAAGAACAAATTGTAAAGAGGAAGTTGAGAAAGTGTGGAATATGAACTCAGTTAAGAAAAGGGACAACAAGGAAGAGAAATTAACAAAATAAAATTGTATCAACAAGGAAGGTGGAGAGCAACAACATAAGATTTGGAATACATGAAGAATAGAAGTGATAGTGTTAATTTAATTTAATGAGCAGCAGGATGAAAGTGATGACCAGTTACAAAGTAAAGTTTGGCATACTGGATGATCAATAGAAGAAACACATGACCAGGTGGTCATGAAAACTTTCAACTTTGGGAGTCTGATGCATGAGCATTTAGACCTCGTCAGCAATGTGATGGTATGATCACATGTTGTGGCTAACAAAGGGTTGGAAGACAAGAGATTAGTTAATTTTATTAATTTAAATGTATGAGAGTGTATTATTTGTTGTCAAAATCTGAGCAAAAAAGGGTATAAGTGGCGAATTGATCCTCCCTGTGTGGAGATTAGGCCAAGAAGTTAGATTATCTGGTTTGAAATAGGATATGAGGGATTTGAAAGCTTAAATTAGCATTTGTTTGAGGAAAGAGAGGAGTGAAGAGATTCTTTAGGGAAGAATGAGAGATTTCTGGATCTGAACTAAATGGGTTCATGAATCTGTATTTTGTATAAATTGTAATCTTTTGGAATGAGTGAGAGGTTAGGTTAGATTCAGATGAAAAGATAGGATGGATGAGAAAGGGGGGAACTGAAACACTCGAGTACGATTGTTTCTTTTGTAAATAGTTATCAATATGAATATAGTGTGGATTGTGTATCTCTTTGTGTAATTCAGTATTGAGTGTGTTAGAGTAGACAGAGTGTGTTACACAGAGGTTAGATAGTGTAGAGAGAGTTAAGTGGAAGACAGAACAGATCAAAGCACGAGATGTTCTGTGCATTATGTAAAGACTATTATAAAAGAAGGAGTTTATGTACAAAGCTTGCTTTGCGTGGTCTTTTGTTAAATTATTGCTTTCATAGATTGCAGGCTAAAATCCTCTGTAATTACAGTGAACAGTTAAGAGCCTGGATATGTTTTGAGAAACTGGAGTATATAGTCTAGAGACCGACTAACTTGGCAGAAGCATTAAATCTTGGCGGAAATTGTTAAATTGGTGAAGAAACCTCAGAATAAATCAGGACCGTTCGTTGGCTATCAGATCCGACGGTGATCAGAAATAGCAGAGGTAGAAGAGTACGAAACTTCTTAATCGTGGTTGGAGACCCGCGCTCACTCCTTGCCGTCAATCTCAATTTCAAACTTTTATGTCACAGTCAACAATGGGGGTTAGCCCTACTTTTAACCCATGTGCTAGTTGAAGAACTGTTAGCCATAGGATTTGATGTCCTCTGTTATCCAACGGATATCGGGTCATCAAGTGCTCGCACTTTAACTCCAAAATAGGACCAAAACTTTTATAGATTAAGGATTTATAATCCTTATCGACTCTGCAAGGGCGGGTAAACGTCGTGGAAGATCCTGTCCGATATCACTGCTGACCATTGGATCAAGTGTGCTTTGATCAGACGGTGGAGGATCGGCGAGTAGGTTGGTTGATCGAGTGAATCATCAACCATCAGATTGAAGGTTAATATTAATGTTGGAGAATTAATCGCATTAATATTTGTGGAAAGGCGGACCCGATAGGAATTGAATGGGGATTTATTCTATTTGGGTTCCGGCTATATGTGTTCAGAGTGCATTTGTTGTTCATTGGCGGGTTTTGAGTTATTCCGCCATTTGGTGATTGGTCAGGTTTTTTATAAGATCCACCTATGCGAAGGTTTTCGGTGAAAGTGTGGTCATAATCCATAGGTCCACATGGGATCTTTGATAGGATGTTAGTTTTCTAGCATCAACATGAGACCAACAAGTCAAAGTTTTAGTATGATATCGACTGTATGATGCCCACTATCTTAACCTGGGCAGAGGCTATGAAAGTCAACATGAAGTGCTAGCTCTCAAAAGCTAAAGCAAGAAACCTTAAGTAGTTTAGCTATGGGTATGTTCTAGTGACCTTCTTCTTGGAGCGGGTTTCATTGTTCCACTACCAGCTAGCTAAGGTGTAACTACCATTGCCACGAGACACACGGATGGTCTGTTGGAGTGCGTTGATGCCCAATATTACCCAATGGCAACAGATGTCATATAAGCTTGCCTTCTTCTCGTGGATACAACGACAACTAATCATAGTGGAGGATTGGCCTTACACCGATAACAACTTCCG
The DNA here is from genome assembly GCA_031772625.1 of Pinus tabuliformis. Lineage (NCBI taxonomy): Eukaryota > Viridiplantae > Streptophyta > Pinopsida > Pinales > Pinaceae > Pinus > Pinus tabuliformis. The sequence continues at coordinate 1,125,377,218 of CM062813.1, read as the reverse complement.
AGGTGATCCAAATATGCCACTCCCAGAGTGGGAGGATTATGATGATGGAGGTAAAAAACAAACAATTCTATTTTTTGATGTTTTTTATTGTTTTCGAGATATATGTGTTCATGAAATTTTGATTTTATAAATGTAGATGTTGGACCAGAACGCCTTGCCTGGATGTCCCCGATTTCCAGGTGCATTGCTCGGCAGTTTGAGGTCACTCCTTGTCAAGAGGGAAGTGACAATGAGGAGGAGATTGTGTAGAACCTTGAGGGATTGACCCATGGGATCCCAGAGTATGCTCGGACGGGTGATGTCCCATGCCAGTATCAGAGGCATATAGTGGGGGTATCAAATCAAATCCGGTGACTGCTGACTAGCGTAGTCCGAGCAGTTACATGCTATCATGAGCATCATGGTGTTTAGCGCATAGGTCTAGCATTCCACATTTTTTAGGCCTGTGAGCCACTAATTTATTTGAACACACATATTATTTTTTGGGGTTTTGATGTATGACAAACATTATTGACATATCTCTCTCTCTCTCTCTCTCTCTCTCTCTCGATCTCGATATATCTAGATATGTTATACTTCCTTGCTTACTGTGGTACAAATGTTTTGTATTTTGAGTTTTTACATGTTTCGCAAATTTCTATCCAACATATAATTAGCTAATGCATATGTTAATGTATTCATGTGTCTAAGAATATGATGATATGTAATGTAATCAAAATTTCTCTCCAGTAGACGAATACGTAGATACATTCTCAATATATGAGGGTTTTTGACAGAATATTTATCGTTGAGTTGAATGACAACAAGTTGTGAATCAAGGTTGACAACCAATTCGCAAATACCAAGAGCGATAGCTTCTGACAACAATTCGATAATAGCGCTATACTCAGTGATGTTATTAGTTGTTTGAACTCGAAAAATACCTTGCATATCAATCAACTGACTATAGGGGTCATAGATGGCCCATGCCGCGGATGATAGATTCTGGGTACTACGGAAAGCACCATTAGCAAAACCGAAGTGAGGAGACACCGACATCTACAAAGCAGGTAGAAACATAATAAACAGGAAAGTTGCTTGCAAACAACATACCAAATCACACTATACAAAAATGAATAACACACTATTTTACAAAAATAACCATGCAAGATGACCCGAGAATAGTACTTTTTGAGATAAATCCCATTCTGGGGCTTTTCTAAGGGATTTCCATCATAGTCAATAAGCTCATAGGCCCCTTTCTGTAACACATGTTTAAAAATGTAGGGCCCATGCCACATGGGTTCGAACTTGCTTGCCCCGAACTTATCATTAGCCTAATAATACAAAAGAACCAAATCTCCCTCAAAAAAAGCTCGAGGAGAGACAAACTAATCAAAATGGGATTTGACCCACTTTTACTGTGCTTCGATGACCAAAGTAGCAAGATGGTAAGTCTCATCCATTCATTCTAGGTACAAGAGGTTCTCTTCCTAAGGTGAGCTCTCGGGGAGAAGTTTGACAGCCAACTTGAGAGATGGAATTTCACACTCAATCGGTAAAGTTGCTTCCAGACTGTATACTAGCTAGAATGGTGTGAATCCATTTGTGTTCTTGGTTGAGGTTCAGTAAGACCATAGAGCTGAAAAGAGCATGAGATGCCAATTTGACTTGTGCATTCGAATGATGCGTTGAAGCATCGTAACCAAGACTTTGTTCACAGCTTCAACTTGGTCGTTGGCCTGAGAGTAATATGGGGTTGAGCCATCATGACACAGACCCAACGTAGAAGTCCGCTCAGCCATCATGTAATCTTGAAAATGGGAGCCATGGTGGGTGACAATGGAGTAAGGCACTCCAAACCTAGAAATAACATGATTGAATAGAAATTGAGTTGTTTTTTTACCATCCGCAGAGTATGTAGGCATCTCTTTGGCCCATTTGGTGAAATAGTCCACAATAACGACAATATACCCATGCCCCTCAATCGAATGAGGGTTACAGGTCATATAGTCGAGGCCCCATTTGGAAAAAGGACAAACAGTAATAACGGGGTATAGGTGACTTGGTGGGGTGAACATATTACGTTGGTAAATTGGGCACTCATGGCACTTGCGAACAGCAAGGATGCAATCCTTGAAGATAGAGGGCCAAAAATAACCAGTGCGAAGGCTTTTTTGAGCAGTAGCATATCTAAATAGGTGACTGCCACATGTGCCAGAATGGAAGTCATTCAAGACTCTCTCAGTCTCCTCGAGAGTGAGACAGCGGCGAAGAATTGAATCGACACCGATGAAGTATAAAGTATCTCTAATGATATGGTAAGGTTGAGATTGATGCAAAATGAATCGGTGATCATCCATAGTCAACACAAACCAGAAGGTGGATTTATGGATATATATGATGATATCACTGTACCAGGGGTCGAGAGTGTTAATTAAGAAAAGAGTCTCATCCAGGAGCTACTCATTGGCACCAGAAGGAAGAGAAGCAGAGGGAAGGGAGTAAATCAACTCAGTGAGGACAAGTGATTTCTTAGATTTGGCAGTAGTAAACACCAAATCAAATTCTTGGAGGATGACAATCCACCTCGAATACTTGCCCCCCAGGAATTGATGAGTCAAGATGTAGGTTATAGGGTTGCATTCCAAAATCATAGTGGTAGTGTGGAGTATAATGTAATGCTGAAAGAATTGAACAGCCTGTATGGCAGCAAAATCCAACTTCCCAACATGAGCATAACACATTTTGGTGTCGAGGAGGTTGTGACTGAGGTAATAAATAACATGTTCATTGACTTTGTCATCATCCTGTACTAGCACCATAGCAATGGTACTGGAGGTTACAACTAGATAAAGGAAGTAATCGTGATAATAGTTCAGGGGTTGCAACAAAGGAGCATTGGTGAGGATAGCTTTTAGGTCATCGAAATACTTTTGGGCAGCCTCATCCCAAACAAATGGGGTTCCTTTCTTGAGCAACCGAGTGAACCTGGGAGCTAGCTTAGCATAGTTCGGTACGAAATGAGAAAGGAAATTTGCTTTTCCTTGCAAACTCAATAATTGATGCAATAAATATGGAGGGGGTAAATTAACTATGGCCTCGACTTTAAGAGGATCAAGGAGAATGCCTTCTTTCGAAACGATAAAGACAAGGAGTCGTCCAGATTCTATGCAGAAGACACATTTATGTGGATTCAACCGAATGTTGTAGTGTCTACAACAGAGAAATTTTTTCCAGAGATGATCAGGGTGATCATGGCATTTACGAGAATGAGTGGGGAGATCATCCAAGTAAGGTTGAATGATGTTTCGAATGTCATGGTATGCATAAGACATCACTCTCTGAAATGTGGCCCCAACATTCTTAAGGCCAAAAGGGAGTTTTTTATACACGAAGGTCCCCCACAAAAAGATAAATGTTGTCTTATCTTGATCATCCGATGCAGTGTTTATCTAGTTGTAACCATAAAAACAATCCATAAAGGAAAATAATTCACTCCCAGCGCATTCATCAATGATCTAGTCAATGAAGAGAGTGGGGTAATTATCCTTAGGATAGGCACGATTGAGATCACAATAATCGACACAAACACGAATAGTGCCTTGTTTCTTTTTCACCGGTACGATATTCGACACCAAATTTGTAAGAGGGATTGGATAAATAAGTCCAGTTTTTAAAAGTTTTTCAACTTCACCCTTAATGGCGGTTTCTTTTCTAGGGTGCACTAGGCGAAGCTGTTGGCGAATAGGCTTGAAATGAGTCTAAGTTGGAATCTCGTGCATGACTATACTTGGTTCAACGCTGGGAATTTCTTCATATGACCATGCAAAAACATCCTGGAACTCTTGGAATAGACGAGTATATAGCCCAATCTCTTCTAGAGAACAAGTTACCCCGATATGGACATTTTCAACGACACCAGGTTTGATAGAAATATCATTTGGCATCATTTGGGTAATGTTACCCATCTTCTCTTCTGACCAAACTTCATGAGTCATGATCAGCGTCTGAAGTGGTAGGGACGGGAACTGAGAAGAGAACACCTCGAGACAATTAGAAATGACCTCCAAGCCGAGCAAGAACGAGGAATGATGATGAGTGTCATTCCAAGGTACTTCCTCGAGAGACATTACTTCCATGATACTCTTGTAAGAAAGAAAATTTTTGGCTAAGGGATTGGGATATTCCGAAGAAGCAAGCCATGGGGATTGAGAATATGCATCGAGAGATGTTCTCAAAATAGGAAGATTAGAGGATACCAAAGGCGAAGCCGAACAGTTTTCACGTAATCAATTTCGGTGGGACTTAACGGGATAACTTCACCCCACATATCAACAAGATCCGGGGAAGGAATGACCCAAGGATCAGACTTGACAAAAATAATGTTGACAGAGGCAATATGAGGAGGTGGGGGCAGAAAAATTCCCATCAAGGCAGGATCTTTAAAGAGTCCTGCTCCCACACTCTCATAAGGAGAACCGGTGTGCTTGACATACGAAACATTGCCATCCGAAGAGGAAGAGGAAATGAAGGACAGTTGGTCAACTGTGACTATATTCCCTTGATGGGGAAAACAATCACACAGAAAAGGGAGGAGGCTACAACATGCATGGCATGGGTCCAGCTCCGTCCAAGTAAAATATTGTAGTTAAGATTACTGTCAATGATCTCTACTTCAACATGTATTGTCTTGCCCTCCAAAGTAATAGCAAGGTTTGGAAGGACACCGAATGGTCGCGAAGTGCATCTATCAAAAGCTTCCAAAGTGTTAGGGGACTGGTTCAGAGTAGGAGAACCAATTGCCTTCCAACGAGCGAAATACATGATGTAGGTAGAAGCACCTTCATTGATGATAGTCCTATGAATGGTTTTCTCATTTATGATCACTTGAATGAGAAAGGAAATTTGATGAGGTAAATGCGAAACGTGGTTTTCTAGGTCAAAACAGATGAGATTAGAGTCAGCTAGATCAGTACCCCTAATAGCTGATAGTAACGATTTCCCCTGAAAAGGACAGCTTTGAAGGACCTCAAGAGTAGAAAATGTTATAATGTTGAGTGGCGAGAGCGCTGGGATTGTACGAGGACTTTCATAGCAGACTTAGAGAAGGTGGTCGAATGGCAGAATGACGATTAGGTCACTCTATATGGAAAGGACCAAAACTGGATGAGGTAGAAGAAGAAGGGGTACCTTCTTTCTCTTTCCCTACTGTCAGTGTAGGAGTTTGATAATATTTTTACCTGGTAGCCACATTAATCGAGGTACTCGTCACGAACACTTGTGAACCTGATGAAGCGAATGACTAAGACTAGTCTACCATTTGAGTTTGTTGGGATGGAAAAGGCTCTTTCAGGACAACGGGGGTCCCTTTGAGAAAACGACTAACTTCAGACTGTCTGGGACAATCCTTAGTATAGTGATCCTCCTCACAGATGAGGCATGGATACTTGGGTTTTCATTGGGAAGCATCACCAGCAAATGACTTAGGAGGACCCTGTTTGGGGGCATCGGCTTTACCCTTGATTTTTCCTTTATTCTTACCTTTAAATGATTTATCCACTGAGGTAGACTGTGTTGTACCTTTGAGATAGTAGTAGGTCAGCTACAAATGCCAGAGCATCTAAAATAATTGTTTTAGGGTTTTTGGTTTTAGTTTTGGAAGACCAATGAAAGAAGACATATTTAGAATTGAAATACTTAATCCTTTGGATAATATTAATATCTTAGCAAAGGGCTACTATAAAGCTTTACACAGTGATATAGATCAAATAGTGGTGAGAAGAAGACAAAAAATAACATGATTATCATATTTTCCAGACTGTAAAATAGAACAATCATAAGTATGAAAACCTTCTAAACTACATTCCAAATATTCAAGGCAATATACTTAAGCTTACAGAAGATGCTGATGATTTATTGATTAGAGGGGATTAGCTAAACAACCAGTTCATTAATCCATTCTCTTAATAGATGATCACTTCAGGAGCTTATAGGAATAGATTGAGACACAATTAAGCTTATAGGAATACATTGAGACACAATTATTCCTACCTAGATATCTCTATAAGTCATAAGCATATGAAGAAAAACATAATGATTGATAATTGGAAAAACTTACAAGATAACACAAACTGTGTAAAACCAAATCCAGAATCGTCTGCTTTGTATTAAGGTTCCAGAAATACTGAGTACATCAAGTGTCTAGAAAAGCTTCCTTCAAAGGTGCAAACAGGTTCAAAGTAGAATGAACAGTCACTACTTAAAAAACAATGAATAATAAACCTTGAACAATGAACCCTTAACAACTCGAGAAGAGAGTTATTTATACAATAATGAAACTAAGAAAATATCCTAAAACTGATTAAGATTTATTCTAGGAAAGGAAAGGTCTTCATGCAAGAAGATAGGGGCAGCTATTGAACTGCTTCATGATGTCCCTTTTATTCAGGTTGTGCTGGCTTTGTTATTTGATATTTTTCCCTTTAAGCTACTTGATTGTTTGTATCCTTTATGCTGGTTGATTCCTTCATTTGATCTTTCATCTGATTCTCTTTAAACTTTGTGAATATCCTTTGACACTGCTGAGAAACCTTTACTGTGTTCCTTTTTACCTTTACCGTGAATTTAAGGTTTTTTTACTGTGTTTTTCAACAGTAATATCTTCGTATTTGTATTCAAACTATATGCGGGTTTTTATTTTTAAGCCTGGAACAAGAGTTTTTACCTACAAAACACAAAAATTGTTAAGAAAACATAGGTGACAGAGAAGAACATCAGTGGCTTTATTGAGCTCGAAAGGATATTGGAAGGAGTCCAGAGCATATCAGAAGGTAAAACAATGGTTTTATTGGCCGCAAAGGCTTATGGGGGATTCACTGTGTAAATGGGCGAAACAAAGCCAAAATGGTGATTTTTGCATTTAAATGGAAAAACAACGTTCTTTTTGAAATATGACGCAAAGTGAATAGTGGTAATTTTGTCGTTATGCGGGAGGTGGTTTTGGTTTTCATCACACCGCTTATGAGGCGCGGGTGATTTTGGGAGGGGTCACCTGATGAAATCTGAACTTGACACGTAACCAAGGGCAGGTCAGCGGAATACCACTTTTTGGGTGGGTAATGCTCAGATAGAAAGCCAACCAGAAATTGCTGAGGGTTGTTGGTTTTGAATAAACATGATCAAACGGTGGTGGAGTGGAAGAGTAGCGTGGAGGGGCCCAACAATTAATTATGGTGGTATGGCTTTATTATGGGTTAAAAACTAAGCTTAGTGGGGTTTTATGTTTAAACAAAGGTTTAAGTTGTTTCTTCGTTTAAATCATAAAAACAATTTAACAAAGAAATACTTTGCAAAAGAAGGTATGGCGGACTTGAAAAAGTACGAATTTGGGTAGATAGATGACGTTGGGTTCGGGTTCATCACATATCGCAATCAAAATTTAGCAGAGGAAGGCCCATCGCAAAGGAATGCAATAGGGGCCGGATGTGATGTGGAAAATAAAAAATGGATAATACTGCGTATGGTCCAGGCTCCCATCGCAATGGAAGAGGGTATATGCTTTAGCTGGGACTTGCGATGGGGGTGGATGCAAAACGGGTAATGAATTATGATATATATTTGCGTCGGGTCTGGGTCCATCGCGCATCGCATATGGCAATGTGGGGAGAGTGGATGCATGTTGAAAAGCTTGTGACTCACCGATATGCAATGTTTTATGAATACATAGTTTTATAATAAAACTAATGGTTTCGGGTTATTTAATAAAGGTAGTTAATAATATACAGGAAAGGGAACTTTTAGGGGTTTAATACTATAAGTTAGAGTTAATATGAAACATGAGCGGAAAGGGAAAATACACTAAGTATAATGCTTTTAAGAGTTATTTTCTTTCACATATATATAGAAATGCTTAGGCTAAATATCTTTTTGTGGGTTTTTGGGTAAAAGGGGATTTAACATAGGGTTTTCACTTTTCCTAGGCAAAAAGGATTTTGACCTTAGGAAAATGGTTTTTATGGAAAATGGATGAATATGAACTGTAGGAAGGTGGGAAGGGGGAATTAGTAAATGTAGGGATGAATGGGGATGAGGGAAGTTAATTAATTGATCTTGTAGACCTTCATTTTCTTTGTGTAATTGCCTCATGGACATAGAAACATATGGTAAAACATGATAAATGTACATTTTGTCCAATCAATCAACATACTTCTACAACCTTTCTTCTACTTACCCTTTGCTTATCCTATCATTTTTTCTTCACTTAATGGGTGCATTTAAGCTAGCAAACCCTTTTCCTTTCTTTTTATTTTACAAAAGCAAACTATCTAATTCTAACCTTATAACATCCAAGGGCTCAAATTAAACTGATGAGCACCTTATTATTCTCCACCTAACTACTGATCTGCCAAGATTAAACAGTTTGGCCAGATCTTTATTCTCTGATTATAACATCAAATTTAATGCATGAAGTAGTCAAGATTAACCTACTTGATTGTCATGGGTTGTGACATTTATGACAAGCTGTACACAACCATTATTTTGTAGAAAAAATAGTAGTGGCATTTAGACTTGCTCACTTTCAGAGTTTATTTGTTTTCTTTTCTTTCTAACCTAACATTTTCTTGTTGTCTTGATTTTTTTAGGACATCTAACCTAACATTTTCTTTGATATGGACATCATCATCAAGATATTTTCAAAAAAAATTAATTCAATATTGTTATGTCCATATCCTAACTTAACATTTTTTCAAATATTCTATCTTCTCAAAACCAAAAAATGCTACAACATTGGCTCCATATGGGGACTGCTTTCTCATATAGAATGCAGAGAACCTGCAGATCCATGTGCCTTCTCCTTGGGCTATGGAGTTCTTGCTATAAAAAATCATACTAACATCTTGAAAAGTAAAAGAAAACTGAAGTATTTACAATGAAAACTATTTCAACTGAGTAGTACTGAATGTAATATTTGAGAAACTTTCCATTTACAGGATAAGTGGAATATGTTAGAAAAATTATATATATGACAGAGAAATGCAAGACATATAATATGTGAAAAAACACAAAAACATAAAACCAGAGAGACACAGATATACATGGTTCACCTAGTTTGGGCTATGTCCACCTCGAATAGCCAGTCCTTCCTTTCTATTATCCAGCAAAATGAGGAGACACAACCTACAGTAGATCCACTGTAATATCCTATGTTTTCTCTCACAATCTCACCTATCTGTTTCTCGCTCTGAGAATACACATAAGATACACAACCTCAATAAAATACCCTCATACAAAGAGAGGGGTTTCCTTCTAGGGCAAAAAACCCTAAACTAAACATAAATTCTACTGTCAAATCATCTGCCTAATGAACGACCCAGATTGACTAGAAATTACTATAGTTTTACAAGGCGCCGGGGGAGCGCGTGGAGGGGTGTACAATCTACTTGGGGTATACATCCGGCTGAAACAAAGACCTCTAAATAATCATGCTCCACACCCAACAGAATATAGCCCCTCGAGATTCTACAACACAAAATTGTTGTTTCCCTTCACTTCAGCAATTGCTAAAGGTCCATACCATAGATTGTCAAATTTTCCATGCTTTTCTTTCTCTTCTCTCCTGGCATCCCATCTTAGAACTATATCACCTTCCTTAAAGTCCCTTTCCCTGGCTCTTCTGTCAAACAGGGTTTTCATATTATTCTGATATTTCTTCAATTTGTGTTAAACTTCATCTCTGTTTTCATTAAGTTCAATAATCTAATTTATTCTTCTTGAAAAATCATCAAGTTCATTTGTTGAATCCTGCAGGAATTTTAAAATAGGGAAGGCCAAATTGGCAGGGATGTTGGGTTGTGTTATATTCTTTCCACGACTAGCCCACATAGTTAACCGAGTGTTAGAGGGGGGGGTCACATGGGGTTTTAGGTGTACCTGTAACCCCACCTTATGGGGTCTAGGGTAGCGCCGGGGAAAATTTTGGTTTTTGACCCTATGTTAGGTTGGGCGGACCCACCTATGGTTTTGTGCATGATTTTCACACATGTTTCTTGAACGCGATAGTTTTTGGTCCATGGTATTGGACGCGATGGTTTTCGGTCCATGGTATTGGATGCTTCAGCATGTATAAATATGTATTATAACATTGAAAGGAAAATAATGAAAAATCAAGCTGGTAGTCCCAGTTTTGAGATCTAGGGGAAAATACCTATGTATATGTGTTTTATGTGTTATGTTCTCACATTTTTTTATTTTGTGTTTTAGAATTCGTATGCAGGTAATTTATGTACGGGGTTAAAACCCATATTTGGTATCGGAGCTATTTGGATTCAAGGGGATGCCTTTGTTGTTGAGGGGTTTCGCTTGGGCCTATGGTAAACCCTATTCAGTGGGAGATCTGCGAGATTGATTCTAGTGGTGAAAGAAGATGGCAAGTAGTGGAAAGATAGAGATCAAGAAATTTAATGGTTAGAGTTTTGAGTTATGGAAACTCAAGATGGAGGATCTGTTGGTGGATAAAGATCAGTGGATCACGATAGATCTGGGTACTAAACCAACGGGAGTGTTCGATGAAGAATGGAAGAAGTTGGATCAGAAGGCAAAGAGTGCAATACGATTGTGTGTCTCAGATTCAGTATTGTTGAATGTATCAAGGGAAGCTACGGCGATGGATTTGTGGGACAAGTTAGGGATTTTGTACCAATCTAAGTCTTTGGTGAATAAACTGTTCCTGCGGAAAAATCTGTATAACTTGAGGACAAAGAATCTAAACGCATTTAATACTATGGTAAGTTAGTTAGCATCCGTTGATATTAAAATTTCAGATGAAGATAAGTGCATCAGTTTGTTGTGTTCTCTACCAGATTCGTGGGATAGTCTGGTTATTGCAATAGGTAGCAATGCAACTACCTTGCAGTTTGATGAAATAGTCTCAGCCTTGCTGACGGAGGAGATGAGACGAAAAAATATGGAGAGCCAGAATGGTGATGCCTTGTCTGTATGAGGACGGTCTCAGAATAGAAACAAAAATAAGTCATCGAGTGGGAGATCTAATCTAAAGGGAGATCTAAATCTCTAGGAAAACTTGTAAAGGTGGTGTGCTGGAAATGTGGAAAGGAAGGCCACTTAAAAGGGACTGTAAATCTAAAGCTCCTAACAAAGGAAAGGGATCTGATGAGGCTCCTTCTATAGAGGCGAAAACCACCTCAGATGAAGGTGGGGATGTGTACTTGGCTTCTTCAAGTACACATGTAGATCATGAGGCATGGTTGATTGACTCAAGTGCATCCTTTCACTTCACTCCCCATAGAGAATGGTTCTGTGAGTATGAGAAATATGATGGTGGTGATGTCTTCTTGGGGGATGACAGGAAGGCTAAAATCATGGGTCGCGGAAAAGTAACATTGAAGTTACAAGGTGGAAGGGTTAGAACACTTCTTGGTGTTCTGCATATTCCTGCATTGGCCAAAAATTTGATTTCTGTAAGCAAGCTGGATGATGCAGGTGTAAAAACAGTGTTCGAGAAGGATACCTGCAAAATGGTTCGGGGAGCACTGGTATTGATGTGGGGAGTTCGAATTGGAACTCTGTACAAGCTGCAAGGTAGCACTGTTATTGATGGGTGAAAAAGTTATGTGGCTCCTGAAAGTGGAGCAAAAAATCTAGTGGTCTCTAGAGAGAAGACCATGTTAGGGCATCAAAGGCTTGCACATATTGGAGAGAAGGGCCTTCAAATACTTCATGGTAAAGGTATGGTAGAAGGTATGAGTAATAGGTCTCTGGATTTTGATTTCTATGAAAATTGTGTATATGGGAAGTAGAATCGGGTGAGTTTCCCCTATGGAGGTAAGAGGGTGAAATAGATATTAGAGTTTGTGCACAGTGATGTGTTTGGACCTGTGAAGGTTCCATCACTGGGTAAGTCTGTGTACTATGTATCATTTATAGATGGCTTCTCAAGGAATACATGGATATATTTCCTTAATAAGAAATCTGAAGTCTTTGACAGGTTTAAAGAATTCAAGGCTCTGGTGGAAAACCAGACAGAGAAGAAGATAAAGGTTTTGAGGAAAAATGATGGTGGAGAGTTTTGCAGTAAGGAATTTGAAGAATTCTGTCAGAAGTGTGGTATAGCATGGCAGAAGACTACTCCATATACACCTTAGAAAAATGTAGTTGCAGAAACAATCAACAAGACGTTGATGGAAAGGGCAAGAAGCATGCTCAATGGCGTCGATTTAGGACAGGAATTCTGGGCAAAGGCAGTGGATATTGCATGTTACCTGGTCAACGGGTCACCTTCATTAGCGTTGGAGGATAAGACTCCACAAGAGGTATGGACTGATAAGAAACCCTCTCTTTCACATCTAAGGGTATTGGATGTGATGCATATGTACATGTTCAAAAGGAGAAATGAACCAAGTTGGATAGTAAATTTGAAAAGTGCATCTTTATTGGGTATAAGGATGGTTTAAAGGGTTATAAGCTTTGGAACCCAGTAACAAGGAAGGCTGTGTATAGTCGAGATGTGGTGTTTAGAGAGGTGAAAGATGTTATTAAACATGAAATCCAACCAAATGAACCTGAGAAGATAGAGTTTGAGATAAAGGAGGAATAATCAAACTCTACAATAGAGGAGGAATCAGAAGATGAAGAGCCACAAGCTCCGGCTGTGAGAAGATCAGTTCCAGAAAGAAGGCGGCCAGAAAGGTATATTCCATCTGCTTTTTGTTCAAATTTTTCTTTGTCTATTACTGATGATGATCCCAGAAATGTGAAGGAAGCAGTGGATTCAGAGGATGGAAAACTCTTGAAGGAGGCCATGGTTGATGAAATGGCATCTTTGCACAAAAATGAGGCTTGGGATCTGGTGGAGTTGTCGGCTGCAAGGAAACCCATTGGCAGCAAATGGGTGTTCAAGAAGAAGACAAATTCAAAAGGAAAGGTGGAGAAATACACAGCTTGGTTTGTAGCAAAAGGTTATTCCTAGGTGTCAGGAATTGATTTTGGTGATATATTTTTTCCTGTTGCCAAGGTAACTTCTATTAGATTACTTTTATCTATTATTGTTGCTTTTGATTTTGAGGTAGAACAAATGGATGTGAAGACAAAATTTCTTCGCGGGGATCTGGAAGAGAAAATATACATGAAGAAACCTGAAGGCTTTGCGGTGAAGGGTAAGAAAGAACTGGTATGCAAGTTAAAGAAGTCTTTGTATGGGTTAAAATAGTCACCAAGGATGTGGTATCAGAAATTTGACACATTTATATGGGGACTTGGCTTCACCGAAAGCAGAGCAGATCACTGTGTCTATTTTAAATTAATTGGTGACCGTGTTTTTTATTTGGTCTTGTATGTGGATGATATGTTGCTGGTTGGAAATGACAAAGAAATTATCCAGGATTTGAAGACCCAATCGTCCTCCAAATTCGACATGAAAGATCTTGGTGCTGCAAACTGTATTTTGGGCATGGAAATTAAAAGAGATAGGGAAAATAGGAAGCTCTAGTTAAACCAGAGGAAGTATGTCGAGACAATACTGCAGAGGTTTAATATGCAGGATAGTAAACCGGTGAAGGTTCCTATTCCTATAGGTGTGAGGTTATCTGCTGAACAACATCCCGAGACACAAGAAGAGGAAGAGGACATGTCCCATGTTCCATATGCAAGTGTAGTCGGTAGCTTGATGTATGCAATGGTCTGTACTAGACCAGACATTACACATGCAGTGGGATTATTGAACAGGTTTATGTCAAAACCAGGGAAAGAGCATTGGACAATAGTGAAGTGGGTTTTCAGGTATTTGCATGGCACTAGTGATTATGGTTTGTGATACCAAGGAAGATCAGAATTGGATAGAATGTTGGATATTCGTGGCTTTGTTGATGTAGACTGGTTTGGAGATCTGGATCAGAAAAATCTACAAGTGGGTATGTGTTTAACCTATTTGGAGGTGCAGTCAGTTGGATGAGTAAGAAACAATCTGTAGTGGTACTATCAACTACAAAGGAAGAATTCATGGCAGCCATTCATGCAAGCAAGGAAGCAGTTTGGTTGCAGAGATTGTGTTCAAGTATGGGGTTAGTACGGGGAGCTATAAGGATAGACTGTGATAGCCAAAGTGCAATTTTCTTGGCAAAGAACCCCGCATATCATTCAAAGATAAAGCACATTGATGTTCAGTATCACTTTGTGAGGGATATGATAGAAGACAAAAAGGTGTTGCTGGTAAAGGTGGACACTTTGATGAATACTACAGATGCATTGACAAAATCTGTGAGCTCTGAGAAGTTCTCTTGGTGTAGAGAGGCAATGGGCGTTTCAGGGCTAAAAAAATGACTAAGCTCTTGTGGCCCCTTGTGGAAAGAAAACAACAAGTGAGAGAATGTTGGGTTGTGTTATATTCTTTCCATGACTAGCCCATGTAGTTAACCAGGGGTTAGAGGGGGGGGGTCACATGGGGTTTGAGGTGTACTCATAACCCCACTTTATGGGGTGCCCTGGAAAACTTTTGTTTTGGACCCTATGTTAGGTTGGGCAGACCCACCTATGGTTTTGTGCACGATTTTTGCACATGTTTTTTGGACGCGATGGTTTTCAGTCCATGGTATTGGACGCGATGGTTCTTGGTCCATGGTATTGGATGCTTTGGCATGTATAAATATTTATTATAACATTGAAAGGAAAATAATGAAAAATCAAGCTGATAGTCCCGGTTTTGGGATTCAAGGGAAAATCTCTGTGTATATGTGTTTTATGTGTTATGCTCTCGCATTTTTTTGTTTTTTGGGTTTTAGAATTCGTATGTAGGTAATTTCTATATGGGGTTAAAACCTACAAGGGAAGATCACATCATTCTCATAGACTAATTGAAATGGTTATTTTCCAGTTGATCTCTTTGGAGTAATTCTGTTTGCCCATACTGCATAAATCAAATGTCAATCCCAGTTCTTCTTATGATCAACTAGAGTCTTTTTTATTACCTTTACCAGACTTTTGTTTGATGACTCTGCAAGGCCATTACCTTGAGGGTAGTATGGCCTTGCAAAGTCAATCATTTTAACACTAGAAATTTTTTTTGTATTATTAGTGACAATTTGAATTGGGCAACCAAATCTAGATAAGATATTTTCCTCAATAAACTTAATTACTATAGAATCAGTAGCATTTCTGACTGAAATTGCTTCCACCCATTTAGTAAAGTAGTATGTTGCAGTGAGGATCCATCTATGTTGATTACTTGAAGTGGGGTGAATCTCTCCAACAAAATCTAATCCCCATTGAGAAAATGGTGCTGAAACTATTGAGGGAACGAGTGGAAGAGCTACTAATTTTTGTTTACCAGCAAACATTTGACAAGGAACACAACCTATGACCTTTGCCGCTACTTGTAAGAACAATGTGGGCCAATAAAATCCTCCCCTCAGAATCTTGTATGTTGTTGCTTTCCAATCATAATGTCCCCCACAAAATCCTGTATGAAACCGACCAACGATTCCTTCAGTTTCTAATTCTGTTAAACATAATAACACAATATTCAGTGGATCTTTCTAGTATAAATCTGCATTTATAATGCAGTACTTGACTGATTTTAACTTGAGGGTTTTACGCTGGGTTTTGGAGAATGATGTTGGACACTCAAAATGGATCAAAAAATTTACAATATCTCGATACCGGTTGGACAACAATAAATTTTCATCAATGTGTATAGGATTGATCTGCTCAGAAGGTAGAGGTTCTTGTGGATTCTCCCCTTTAGGATGAAGGGCACGTTCTTCTGGATTCTCCCCTTTAGGATGAAGGGAAGGTTCTTCTGGATTCTCCCCTTTAGGATGAAGGGAAGGTTCTTGTGTATTCTTCCCTTGTATTTCTAAAATAGAATTGATTCCAAGTACTTTGCAGTTGGATTCAGCTAGAAGCTTGGTTAATCATTGACCTTTTACTAGCTTGGTAGTCTTGATAGTTAGATCAAACTACAGAATTTGAGTGATCCATCTACCTCTTTTCCCATCGGTGTCTGGTTGGGTTAGGACAATTTTCACAGCACTATTACGGACATAAGCAGTAATAGGTGAATGTAAGACATACATTTTGAATGATTTCAGGGCTTGAATGAGGGCATAGGCTTGCTTCTCAATGATGTCATACTTAAGCTCAACATATCTCATAACATTGCTGAAAAAGGCTATTTGTTGGTCATGGGAATCTTCATTTTTCTGTAATAGAATGGCAACAAGGGTTGTTTAGAGGCAAAAGGGAAAATACTAAATGGCTTAGTATAATCAGGGTTGGCTATGGTGGGAGCTTCAGAGATAGCCCTTTTTATTTGTTCAAATGCATGCCTAGAAGAGGAAGTCCATTTGACTTCATGGTATTTTCGGAGCAAGTTAGTTATATCTTTTACAATCTCTGCATAACTTGGAATAAACCTCCTTAGAAAATTGATCTTGCCTAGAAAAGCTTGAATCTCCTTCTTGTTTCTAGGTAAGGTCAATGTTTCAATGGAAAATATTCGTTTGGGGTCAATTACTACTCCGTCCTTTGAAATTATATGGCCCAACAATTTTCCTTATTTGACAACAAGCAAGGAATTCTTAGGGTTCAATGATATTCCAAATTTTCTACACCTGTCAAAAACCTTCATCAAGTGTTTTAGATGTTTCTGATCAGATTTAGAAAAAACAGTTATGTCATCAAGATAAATAACCAAAAATTTATTTACTTGACCCATAAAAGCTATTTCCATAGCTCTTTGAAATGTTGCTCCAGCATTGGTTAAGCCAAATGGCATCCTAGCATACATAAATGTAACCCAGGGTGTAGTAAAGGTTGTCTTCTCTCTGTTTGTTGTATCAACATTCACTTAATTGTAACCTAAAAAACCACCAAGCATAGAAAGTCTTTGTGCTCCTGAAACCATTTGAAGTAACTGATCCATTTTGGGCAAAGGATAATTATCCTTTAATGATGCATTGTTCAAATTTCTAAAATCTACATAGAGTCTTATTTCTCCATTTTTATTTCTAACAGGAACTAGATTTGCAACCCAATTTGAATATCTAAGAGGGAGGATGATCTGAGCATCTAGCAATTTCTTAATCTCCCTTTCTACAATTGGTAGAAGGGTTGGATTTATCCTTCTAAGTTTCTGTTAATAAGGCTTTTCTTTTGGCTTCAAAGGAATCTTAAGATGTATTAATGAAGTATCATAGGTCTTTAGATCAGCATAAGTCCAAGCAAAAACATCCTTATAATCTTTCAGTAACTTAAGATATTGAGCTTTGATCTCAGGGTCTATAGATGCACATATTTTGATGTTTTTGATATCTTCATCAGTTCCAATGTTAATCTCTTCTATGTCATCTTCTGAAGAAATGGACTGAGGGTTTCAGAAAACATCATTTTGATCAAACAATTTTTCTAAAGGAATAAGTCCTTTTGGAATAAAATTATTAGATAATTGAATAATGTCATGATTAGAAATTTGGGTTTTTAAATCTGAAGTATAATTCCATTTGCATTTTCATTTATTTCAGTTCTATTTTCATCAATTTGGAGAAATGAAAAATCATCTATTACCTGCAGAAATGATTTCAAATGTTCATCATCTTCAAATATTTTCCAATGTTTCAGATTATTTGGGATAGATGGCCTATATTTGACTTGTATCTGATAGAGTACATCAGTATGATCAGGAATTTAAAAAGAGATAGCAGAGATAGCTAAGGCATCTGCATATATATTCTGATCTCTGAGAATATGAGTCAAATTAAAAGCATCAAAGAAGTTTTCAACTGAATCCCATACTTCATTTTGGTAGGATCTAAGTCTAGGGTGCTTAGTCTGGCAAACATTTCTCACTTGCTTAACAATAAGTTCTGAATCAGTAAAAACAGTTAAGTTTTGAACTTTTAAGCTTTTGGCTAATTGTAATCCTAGAAGGAAAGCTTCATATTCAGCCACATTATTTGTAACTTCAAAGTCTAATTTAAATGATTGGGTTATATTTTCTTTTTTTCAGGTGAAATTAAAACTACTCCAGCTCCTGCCCCATCTTTTGTGCAAGAGCCATCAAAGAAAAGTTTCCAAATATCAATTTGGTTTGGTTCAGGACTTTCAACAACCTCTTCAATTTTGACTTGAGCTTTATTTTGTTTTGAAGTGAGTTGAAAACAACCAAAGTCTTGATCTATTTCATAAATTGGATGGTTCCTTAGCTGGTCAGTCTTACAAACCGTATGTATAAATCTTACCTCTCTATATAATCTTAATTTCTCTCCTCCACAAACAGGAATAGTAGCATAAGACATATCCATTTGTAGAGTTCCCCCTAATTTGGCACAACAAGAGCTAGAAAGGAGCATTCCAAACTTGGGAGGGATATTTGTGACAACAATATCAAGTACTACACTTTTCAATGGAATTTGGGCAAGGGTAACCACTAGATCCTTGATCAATCCCAAACAGGGCACCCTTTTAGAGTCAAAGGTGTACAACTCATGGTAGGATTTAGTTATGTCGAGTTTCAAATGGTCAATGATAGATTTTGGCATAAGGTTGTGTGATTTTCCTGAATCAAGAATACAATTATACAACATGGAATCATTTTTTTTAAGAGTTACATAGAAAGGAGGCACTATCTCATCTATCATGTTTGAACTAGGGCCAAAAACTACTACTGGTTTTTCATCTTACAAACTTATGACATCACCTTCAGCATCAACCGAGGTATTTTGTCTCTATTTTGTGACTTGACTTTTGTAACCATGGTTTTTAGAAGGTTCTGACAGTGGAATTGGGATCTTAACCCTCTCTAATTTTTTTTCAACATTAAATGTAGTCAAAATGTTTTTACCAGTTTGGGTAGCATCAATTCACTGATCTAAGGGCTAAATAAGAGTTGTTTGAGCTTCAGCAATTTTGGTACGTGGTTCAATTATTGGAGTTTCCTTTGGAGGTCTCCTAGGACCAGGGCTAGGCCTAATATCATACCTCTTGTTTAACTCTCCAATTAAGAATTCAGAGAAAGCATGATATTTAGAGACCTGTGAAGCTTCCTGATCTCCTTGAACCTGATTTTATTGTGACAGAAGAATGATGGCTATTTGATTGGAAGAAGAATCCATACTATTAATATCTTTAGTAGTTTTCATAGTATTATCATCAGATTGTCGGTCATCTATCAATAGAGGAGTAGGATCCTGTTGATCATTGCTAGGTCTCTGAAGAATTTGTAGTGGTGGATTTCTTTTATACTGACCTTGATTTTGGTTTTGAGGTCTAGTAACTATTTGTTGTATTGTCCTAGGTTGGTCCTCAATCTTTGAAATCCTATTTGATAGGTTTCTAAGAAGAGATGTTATTTCATCTATTTTTGAGTCTTCTAATTTCATATTAGAGGAACTAGAGGCTTCTTGAACAGATTTGATTTTTCTTTGGGCCTTTTCTTCCTTAAGCTTTAAAGAAGTTGAGGCTACCCTATTTGCTTCTACTTCTATAACGTTTGTTTGCATATCTTCAAGAGTTCTTGAAGTTCTTTTTCGTAGCATAATAAAAAAGTCATCATCAAAAGCTTTCGAAAATCTAGACTTAGCTGCTGCTACAAGGGGCTTACAATCAACAAGCATTTTGTGATAGAGTTTATTGAATCTTTTGATAAAATCTGATACTGGTTCATCAAAGTTCCTTTTAAGCTCTTCAAATTCTATTCTTCAATCATTGAACCAGGGACGACTTTTTATTCACCATATCCCTTCTCTGACTTCTTCAGTCATTCTCATCCTGATGATGAACCACAGAGGCGGGTTCGAAACGTCGATGCACTAAAACAACAGATGCGATGAATCCGGAAGACACAACCACAGAGAATTCCAATCGCAGAAGTCTCAAAACCATAATCGTCTTACTCTTGTTGAAAGCTGGATGGAAATATATCTTCTTGTTTATCAATTGGTTGGAAACAATCCAATTTTGTAATAGAAATCATGTTGTAGTTATCTCTATTGTAACTGCTCTCTGATCTCTCTCTATTTAAATGAAAACAGAGATCAGAGATGGAAGGGATTCGAATGATGGAATTGAGGATGAATTAGAGATTCAGAATTGAGGATGGCAGAGAGAATGGATAATGGCTGAGAGATTGAGAGATTTCTTGTTGTAATCCACTGTAACTCTGCTTTGATATTTTAATATAAATCTAGTTGCCATTCCATCTTTGATCCTGAAGTAACCCAGCAGCATCCGCTGGCGGCTAAGGGCCCAGCCTCTGGTGGAGTACGCTGCTGCTGTATTATATCTTTATGCTTCATGTGTGGTTTGATCTCTTTCTTTTACTCTGTTCAGTAATCTGACGCACTTTACTGTTTTACATATCAGCGCTATTAGATATACTTGATTGGATACTATCGTTATCTGCAACAAGAATGCTATGTTATCATTTTAACTTTGTATCGCATTGTTGTTCCTTTTGATAATTGATATGACATTGTTGTTCCTTACAGAATTTCATGCGATTACAGATTAACCGCGCTGTATGTTCCTAAATCGGTACAACTGTATGATGTATTCTTAAATTGTGACTGTTGTTTATTCGGGAATGTTGTTCCGTTGCACTTGCTTTTACTTTATAGTTGTGATTCATGCATATTGTATCGAAGCTCGGATTACTGTCCCTTTTAATGATAAGTGTGTTACGTGCTTGATTTGGATTGTTGTACATTCATATTTAATTTGCTGTTCCATTTCCTATTATTCGCATTATCTTTATTTTGGTGTGAGAGACGATCTGTGGCTGTAGTGAGCCTTGGCATTTATTGCCTAGCTCCCAGACCCATGGTCCATGCTCTAATTTCCTTTCCATCAGTTTCCAAAGTGATGGGCTATTGCTGTCGAACCCTTGACTGATACATTGCTTATTTTTCCGAATGAATGATTTAGGCTTCAAGGTATTTTGTTGTTGATTTCCATTAATTAGAGTTTGCTATTCAGATTCCTTTAATTACAGTTTGCTTTTAAAGAGTTTTCCTAGTTTACCTTCAATGGCAGCTTTAGTTCAATTTCGATTTCCTTTTGATTGCTTTAAAGCAGGACTATCAACTATAGAGAACATTGGTTATTGCTTCCTCGTTCCCAGATTGATTGTCTTGTTCCGGTTTGATTTCAATTGCATCAATATCCAGAGGAATGAGTTATTGCTACTGTATCCTTGATTGATGGTTGTTTGAGTGAATGATTTAGTTTAGAACATTTCAGTTTCTTGCTGTTCCAATTAGATTTTGTTTCCAGCTTTCATTTTGCATTTTAAGCACTATACTACAAAACATTACTCTTGAGTAAATAGCAGCCTCAGACTGAGTACACTCTGGAAATAAAAAGTCGTCCCTGGGTTGATAATTAATGTGAAGGTAATTAGGAGTTAAAAAGACACCTTTTTATCGTTCCACATTTTAGCGCTGTTGCCGGGGAGAGTGTAGCCATTTCTAAATAGTAGTGTGAATCTGATGAGTGCCTGCTAGGAGAGAATTGGGTATTAAAAACAGAAGGTAAGAACCTGCATACGGAGCATGTAACAACCCTGCTCCCCCACCCGCTTTCCGACAGATTTGTTAATTTTTGTTGGGTAGAAATAGATGTTTGAATTTTTGTGTGAATGACTAGGAAAAAAATAGAAATTTTGAAAAATCAATCACATGATTGGTGATGTAAGCACCACCCATTTCACTAACTAATTGACAGGAACATTGGAAGAAGGAGCTTCGAAGGAACACATAAAGAACATCTTCTGTTATGGTAAGAAACTGCCCAACATTTCTACTTTTGAATTTCTTGCTCAACTAATTCCACACCCTCACCACAATAAACCAGTACAACATGCTTACAGTGTTGGACTTCCAAATTTACCCACCCTTCCCACCCATTCTATCTCACATGTGCCATTAGAGAAAACATACAATGAGATTCAGAATGTTTCAAATTCAAAAATTGTAGAAGCTATGGAAGAAAATGAGGTTTCTTTTAGGTTGCACCAACAAACAATTTTAAAAGCTCAAGAACTTCATGGTATGATGGGAAATCAAGAAAGTAACAGATATATTGAAGATTGGTTTCACTCCATCACATGTTTGCATCATCACTCCATACTTCAACAATTTTTGATACCATCTTTTCAAGGGAAGTTGGCTTCTCATACCCTAACTTTTATCGACATGCATTTTTCAAATTTGGGTATGTGCATACGTAAAGCCTTAATTCTAAAATGGTTCCACTGGAAATACTCTTATACATAAACATATTCAATTCTCAAAGAAGAGTAGGATAGTGGAGAAAATAAAACAAATAAAACAAACACATTTTTTTTATTTTTATTTTTTGTAAAGCTAGTTGTTTTTTGTTGCAACATGCTATGGAAATCAACATCGGTGATAATTTTTTTAATTCATTTGTGTATGTAGATGACTTATAAGTGAAATAATATTTCTACAAATACTTATATTCATTTTTATCATCAATATGAAAAAATGGTTGAATATCATTTTTTTGGCTTTCGGGCTTGATGAGATTTCTGGAAAAACAGTCGGGACAGTCATGTTTTGAGGGACCAAAAGTGAATATTTTTAAAAACCGTTTCTACCCTAGGTGGCCCTTGATGTCTACTTTCTAACCCAATTTGAACCACTCAATTTGGATTTGAAACAAAAAAGTTAGAAACAAAACATTGACAGGGTGTCTAGTGGGCAGCTCAGGAACAGAGTTGGGACAGTCAGTTTTTGGAGGCATAACTATTTGAATTTTTAAAACCTATTACTATGGTAGATTACCCTATGAATATATTTTAAAATTCAATTAGAATCACTCATTTTTTATATCATATGGGGAAGTTATGAACAAAATACTGACTGTCTATCGTAAATCAGCACCCTTAAAACTATGTCTTTCTGGTTCTTCCTTACAGTATTTGACCTATCAATTCTTCTTTTCTTCAAAAATTGTTTCTATTGGAGATAAATAAATGAATCTAATTTCATTTCCAATTTGAATCATTTGAATCTGACATCAAACGAAGAATCTATGCTTGAAATATCAATCGTTGGTCTAGATTGGGTAATCGAAAATGACTCTATTATGCAGGTTGTTCTAAAAACATTTGACATATCATAGCATTGAATTTTTAAAAGTTGTTGCTACTGGAGATAAACCTTTGAATTAGCCCTCATTTTGCTTTGGAATCACTCAATTTTGACAAAAAACAAAGAAGTTGTGATTAAAACACGGCAGGTTAGCATGATTGGCCACTGCTCTCCCGCAATTGACAGATAAATTTTACTTTGTTACTTTCTCAATGGATTTGTTATACAAGGTAACTACTTGTTGTTTTTGCATAATTATTGGATTAGGAGAGGCTGATCACCTCTCTTTCTCCATGATTTAATGTTTTATTGCAGGTAGACACTCGTTTTTTGCAGGTCCTAGGAAAATAAAGAAGGTCAATTTATGGACGAGTGATTTTTGAAAAAAAAATTATGAAACAAAGGAATTTCATCCAACTCATTACCCAACGGATTCATAATAAAAGAAATCAAGAATTTATTTCCATTTGAAGATTCATGTCATGTATTTGCTGCCAAAACATTTTTCAAAGAGATCATTTTTTTTGACATAACATCATAGCTGTTGTAACTTAATTTAGTTATTTAAATATTGCTTTTAAATAAAACATTGTTTCTTTTCTGATATTTCTTATATTTTGTGTTTCAGGTGTTGCTTCATTCAAACTGTGACCCATCCTCAGCATCAATACAGTGAACAACTAATTCATTCTTTGCGTGCTTGCATTTCATGCTTGTGCATTTTGTTGTTCCTTTTCTGAAGGGACAGCGTTTGTGTGCACTTTTGTCATTTCTGCTGTTCCTTTTTCAAAGGCACAACAATTTCATTTTATTGTTCCTTTTCCAAAGGAACAACACCTTTTTGGTCAGCAATTCATTTTGTTGTTGCTTTTTCACGGTTCATTTTGCCGTTCCTTTTCCACGACTCATTTTGCTGTTCCTTTTTCACTTTTTGTTGTTCATTTCCGAATGGAACAACACTTCTGCACTTTCACGTTTTGTTGTTCCTTTCCGAATGGAACAACACTTCTGCACTTTCACTTTTTTCTGTTCCTTTCCGAATGGAACAACACTTCTACACTTTCATTTTTTGCTGTTCCTTTCTGAATGGAACATCACTTCTACACTTTCACGTTTTGTTGTTCCTTTTCGAATGAACAACACTTCTGCACTTTCACTTTTTGTTGTTCCTTTCCGAATGGAACAACACTTCTGCACTTTTACTTTTTGCTGTTCCTTTCCGAATGGAACAACACTTCTGCACTTTTCATTTTTGCTGTTCCTTTTCCAAAGGAACGACATTTGCATTTTCGCTGTTCTTTTTCCAAAGGAACGACACTTGCATTTTTGCTGTTCCTTTTCCAAAGGAACGACCATTTTCATTTTTGATGTTCCTTTTCCAAAGGAACGACACTTGCGTTTTTGCTGTTTCTTTTTCAAAGGAATGACACTTGCATTTTTGATGTTCCTTTTCTAAAGGAACGACACTTTTCATTTTTGTTGTTCCTTTTCCAAAGGAACAGCACTTGCGTTTTCGCTGTTCTTTTTCCAAAGTAACGACACTTTTCATTTTTGTTGTTCCTTTTCCAAAGGAACGACACTTGTGTTTTTGTTGTTCCTTTTCTAAAGGAATGACACTTTTAGTTTTTGCTGTTCATTTTTCCAAAGGAACGACATTTGCATTTTCACACGTTTTTTTGTGTATTTTTTCTTTTTGGTGTGCATTTCCTTTGTTGTTCCCTACAAGGAACACCACTTGTTGAGTTTTTTTGCTGTTCATTTCAGAAAGCGACACTTTGGGATTATTTTCGAGAGCAACCCTTCCTTCCTCTTGTGGGATATTCATAATTCATCTCAACCACATTTTAACTGATTCCATTTTATGGCATGAAGTACACTAATTTTATGAGGACAAGAATTATGGATTCTTTTGAAGCGAGTTAATATCATTCACGTTATGATCTTTAACAGGACAACTCTTTGATGATAGATTCTTTTCAAAAGGGACACAATTATTTATATATTACTTTACTGCATTGTTTTCTGTTGTACCTGATACTGATTGATCATCTTAATACCATGCTGGTTCCATCCTCCCTGGTTATAATTTTCTCTGTCTGTAATAAATGAGATTATGGATATATTTTTTTTTTCTATTGACATGTTCAACTTCTTCCACCATCCCTGCTCTTAAGTGTTGTTGGGAAAAGTATCCAATACGGAATGACCCTATCCCACTCTAAGGGTGATAGTACCTCAGCAACAATCAAAGCAAAGCTATTTGAGATTACTTCTTTATGAGATGTAAGAGAGAGGAGGAAGAGATCCACTAACCGATGTCTTCTGCTAATGATTGATCCAATCTTCTCTCTTTGCTACTTGCTCCCAGCTCCTTGCTCTTTCACTGGCCCAGCTACACCAAGATCCTACAAAATCACAAGAAAGGGAAACTACAAGAAGCATACATTCATAATTGATTCAAGGATTAGAATAAATCAAATATACAAGCATAACAATACACCATTGAGACACATGCATATAGAAGAACCTCAAATGCTTTATTAATGGAAGAAGTAAAGTTCAGGAAGTGATACAACCATAAGAGGCCCAATCCAGCATCACCTCCCAGCAGAAAGAAATCTCCTCTTCACCTCCTTCAAAGAAAATCACCCAATAGTTCTATACTCAAACCAACAGCACTTCCTTACATTCACAAGATTCCAGCCTCCTTAGACCTCATGAGAGAGCTCTATATATAGGAGTTTTGGAGAAAGGATGAGTCAGCTTGAGGCTGGAATGAAGCTGACTAGTGTCCTCTCTCACTTCAGTTATTCTTCAGTTCTTGAGTCCACTTGGAGGTTCTTGCTTCCACTTGGAGATCTAGACCCTCTTACTCATCACCAGTCGAATTCTCTGATCCAAGTGTCATTTTGGAAGCTTCCTGGGCATTGACACCTTGAGGAATCACTGTGCCACTTGGCCAAACTCGCCCAGCACAGGTAGCCTTCTTTGTAGTTGACATTCAGCGCAGGTACACAGTGGAGCAGTTGACATTCAGCGCAGATGCTCAGTGGGGCAGTTGACATGATCCAGAATTAGCTTGTTTTTGAGTGTTTTCAGGTGGAGAACTGATATTCAGTGCTATGGTTTGCTGACCTTGTTCCTCTAGGGGTAGGAACAACATGTTTAGGGACTTTGGATCCCTTAGATTATTGACATTTCATGCTTCATGCTGTAAGGCACAAAAATGTCTATAACAGTTGCCCCCTAAAGTATGAGGTCGTTTATCGGGTGAAATGCTTTATCAGGAGGATCCGAAGTTCATTCAATCGTTGAGAGGTGACCTGTAATAAAATACAATACAATACATTATTTTTCATTCTTCTTTCATGATCTAGCTGAGGCGGGCATTCCCATGCTCAGCTTTATAAATTCATTTTGGTACATAGAACAGACGATCGTCTGATGGTAGACTGATAATTCTCTGCTGAAATTATCATCCTTTGAGTAGGATGATCATCTGCTGCAATGATGTACATGTCAAATGTCTTTATATTTCCTGAATATATATCGCAGCCCGGATGGATGAAACTAGATCCGGGGTCTTCAAACTCGTTCGATCTTCACTCTAAGTACAAGTCGATCCATGTGAGAATTGCGCTGAAGTCGAACATGGAAAGACATCGCTTGATTACCGGTCAATGACGTAAACCGTTAACAAGCGCGAGAGGAATCACCGATAATGATAATGACCCTCAAGGTACTACAGTACAATTCACGTGGTGTGAATATAGGACTTGGCGTCGAACACCACGCAAAATCTTCTGGTCGAAGGTCATTGATGTATACTTGTCGCCGGAAGTGAGAAACTTGCCATTGAGGCATGCAAGCTTCAAAGTACTGAGGGGGTTGTTCCTAGATCAACCTCTTGGATAATGAGTTGAAGTCGACAAGAAGCGATCCGTCAAAGGAGGGCCTTAATGAATCCCACATCAGTGACACGGAACAGAGCTAATGATTTTAGTGGAGGTGAAAACAATCTGTGACATATGATTCAGGGTGGCGATCATGGATGGATGAAGGATAATGTATGGCAGTGGATGGGACACGGTTGACTCTTTCTGAACAACATCTCTTGAACATATAACGGCACTGATGCGATGGATCGGTAGCATTACCCCAAATGTGGATGGTTTGGCGAGACCATGGTGATGAGACCGGTGAATGAAACAACCCAACCCGATGTGATACGGAGGAAAAGTGTCATGTTCAAGAGCGACTTGCTACCATTAAAGCTTTGAGGTTCTCCCAATTTTTCCCCAGTCATTTCTGACCAGTACCTCTTTATTTTTGTCAAGCTTGAGGAGGATAACATATGCTTATTCTATAACCTGCCCTTCAGGCAAGCCCATCGCTATGTTTTAACGAGCCTAGCGATAGGGAAACTCGTTCTCGTCTAAAGACAAGTTTGTCGCTATTTAATCATTTTAACGAGTCTAACGACAAGGAAAACTCGGTCCTTTTCATTTTTAGAGAGTCTGAAAAGGTACATAAAGTTAACTCCAAAATTCCTTTTTCGTCATCTAATCCCTTAAGTCCGAAAAAGTATAAAACAATACAAAAGGGATGAATTTTCGATAACTTTAACGAGCCGAATAAAACAAGCGCTCGACCTTTTTGTGCAATAATCCCTCAGGTCCAAAAAGATTAAAATCTAGAGGAGGGATAGCTTTTCCGGTCCTTTTAACGAGTTGGAAGGCCAAAACTTGACAAACTTTTCATATTTTACGAGTCAAGAGAAAAGAGCTCAAAGAAGACTCGTCTTTTGAGGAACGAGTGATAAACAGGGATAGCAGCAGATTCCAAGTACAGGTTGGAATTTTCCAATCATGGCAGTGTCACAAGGATGGCTAGGTGAAATCACTCTTCGCAGCTGTTCCTCAAAATGGGTAAACAATCATATGGAGGTGAACGATCGGCCAAATGAAAGTGGAGGTGGCAGGTGCAAACACGACCAAGGCTTTTATGGCTGATAAATTTACGATCACAGTGGTTATTTACCGGGATAGGTTCATTTTTTATTTAAAAATGAGCTTAAACTCTGGAGGAAACATTGCTCACTGCTTTTATTTATTTTTTAACGAGCATGAAGACCACGTTAAAACTGCTCGGATCTTGCGTTTATTTTTTAACGAGCATGAACTTTATGCTAAAACTGCTCGATTGTGCGTTTATTTTTTAACGAGCATGAACTTTGCTAAAACTGCTCGTAATAAGTTTGCATGCCCCCAGCATAATAACGCAAATCGAGGTGCATGCCCCCCAAGCTTCATTGCATTCAACTCGGTGGTTGGAATGAAGGTTTACCTTTGAGATTTGGAAAGGGGGTTTGTTTCATTTTTTTAATGAGGTTGACACAGTAAAAGAACTATCCTCATGACTCCTTGTTTCATTTTTTAACGAGGTTGACACGAGATAAGAACCGTCCTCGGAGTCTAGATCCATTAGATATAGAAGGTTTCATATTCCACTGTGGCCACTTCCGCCAGATTACTTGGAGGCGGTAGGGAAAAAGTACCCATTAAAGCAGGGTCTTTTAGGAGACCTACTCCAATATTTTGGAGCGAATGATTGCTTCCGTGGATCATTGGAATGCTTCCCGTAACTTGTGAACTGTTGGGGAGAAAAGTTTGTTGGTTGACAATTGTATTTCCTCCTTGGAAGGGAAATGCAATCTTCTTGAAGTAGGTCGACACAACTGTGGCCATGGCATATATCCAGGGCCTTCCCAGTAGGATGTTGTAATCAAGGTTTTCGTCGATTACTTCAACATCAATTTCTATTGTTTTGCCCCCCAGTTCAATTTTCAAGTTATTTAGAATACCATATGGGGTATATGTCCGTCCATCAAATGCTTTTAATGTCGTCGAAGATTGCGACAAGGTTGGAGATCCTAAAGTTTTCCAGCAACTCATCGACATGATACATGTAGATGCCCCCTCATCAATAATTATTCGGTGAACAGTTTTGTTGAGGGCTATCACTTGAATAAGGAAAGCTAGTTGAGCTGGTAACTGAGGGTCATATCCTTTATGATCAAAGGCCACGAGATTGGAATCCATTGGGTCAATCCCACCTATTACTGATAATAAAGCTTGCTCTTGGGAGAAGCAATTTTGCGGTACCTCAAGTGTCGACATAACGGAAGGCGATTGGGCCAGGTCCTCTATCTGTGCTATTTTCGCACAAGGATTAAATGTCAATTTGTGTACTGCTCCCTTTTGCAACTTTATCATTGGCTCAAGGACGATGGGTGGCACAACTTCGGTCAAAGTTGTTGTCGAACTACTAGGTTGTTCATTAGCCTTGTTGTTCGACAACTTTGGATTCCTGTAATCCTTATTCCTCGTCAAAGCATCATTTTGCTGCTTTGATACAGACAACATAAGCACTTGGGATCGGGAAGCATTTTGATTAGCAACCAGTTCGGTTCTCGGGCTTGGAAACGGATCAGTTAACACAGCTGAGGTTTTCAAACTCTTAAAGAATCTTTTAAGCTCAGCTTTGTATGGACAATCTGCTGTCCAATGATCCTCATCGCATATATGACACCCCGTAGGGGGTTTCCTTTTTCTCCCTTTCTTTTTCTTCTTGCCCCCTGGTTGCTTCAGTCGTTTGCCCTTGTCGTCCGACACGACACTTACTTCCGAGGCAAGAAGTTCCTCATTTGCATTTTGACCGGAAATCATACGGGCCTTTTTAGATATAGCCTTTGTCGATTTCATGTCTGTTGCGCCAATCACGCCATTGCCGGCATGAGAGTCATTATTTGATTTAGGAGGAGGAGGAATTGAAAATTCTGGTCTATGGGCGTCAGGTATTTTATCATAGAGCGTGTCGGACTGAGTATATACTAAGTCTAGATATTGTGCACGAGCAATAACTTGCTCCTCCGTTAAGACTCCCCCCTTGGCCACATCTTCCGTTATGGCAGGAAGTAACGACTTTATAAACCATTCAGCTAACAGCTGATCTGGAACGTAAGTCTTTACCATCATGCGACGACGACGCCACTCATGTATATGATCGGATATATGTGTGGCCGTCGTCTGCTTGAAGTTGGTTAAGATTTCCGTCCCGATTTCATACCTTATTGGTAATTGAACATGGGTTAAGAAAGTCGTGGCTAGGGAACTGAAATTGTCGAAAGAGACTCTAGGTAATTCAATATACCATTTAGCCGCTGGACCCGTCAATGTCCTCTGAAAAAGGCGAAGCCTTATCGAATCATCGTTCAGGGTGTTTGACGAACACCACAGATGAAAAGTCATGACGTGATTCGATGGGTCTTCACCTGGATTTCCATTGAATTTAGGAATGTTCGATGGAAGTTTATGCGGAATCGCTGGCCACCAAGGGGCATAAGCAATTGGATCATTCGTCAGCCGGTTTAGATCTGGTAATTCTAGAGTTGCTACAAAGGGCAACTGTTGATTCAGGTTAGGCGGAGCATACCCAGGATAAGATGGAATCGCCTGAGCAATGGGTCTTTGCATACCAGCATAATGTATTTGATGCTGGCAACTTTGACAAGTTCGATGGGCATAACCATTATTATACGGTTGCCCATTACTTACAAAGACTTGTTGCTCGGGTCCTTGATATGATTGCTGGAATTGCGGTTGTTGAGTTTGAACCAGCTCTGGTTGTTGGACCATTTGCTGTTGTCCAATACTGGATGATTGACCAAGATGAGGAGTCATAGTACTTGTTTGAGCCTGAGTCACTCCAGATAAGGAGGCACTAACCAGAGGTTGCGATTGAGTTGTCGAGACAAGAGGCTGTTGTATGGCAACCTGAGAAACTTGGGGTTGACATACAACAGGTAGCCCTTGTACTTGCGACGCAATCAACATACCAGGTATAGTGGCAACATTCGACACAGGGTGGATTGGTTGCATTGAATATGCAACCCTTGGTTGCTGAGGTAGTATTGGTACCCATCCGCTGGATGTAATTCCAGTTTGACCTGAAATTTGTTGTAAACTCCCATATGGTTGTTCTCCGGGGGGGAACAATGAAAAGGCATACTGCCCTCCATATGGTGGCAATCCAGTGCTTAAAGGGTAGATTGGCCTTTGAAGACACATTGGATCAAGTTGTTGAGTTTCAACATAAGAAATACCAGATGATAATCCGGATGAAGAAATAGGAACTAACCATGTCGTCGAAACAGTCTCTGATTGGACTCCAGATTGTTGTTGACAATTTGTCGGGACAGATGGTATACCAGCGAACATCGTTGGAGTAGCAGCAGGAGGCTCTGCCGCTGCTGTGTCGGATGACACAGTCCTGGATGTCGACGGTTGTTTAGACATATTTAGTCTATCCAAAAGATTTCCTAGTGATTCTACAAGAACTTTGTGATGAAGGTAGACTAACTTTGAAGATCAACGCAGGAATAAAGGGTGATTGTTCCGTTTAAAATAAATTGTTAACGACGCTTTACACACAACTTGCTTTTTTAGTTTTAAAGAGTCGAGAAAAAGCTAAAGATGACTCTAGTCTCCTTCGATGTTTTAACGAGCCCGAAGTGACAAATGCTCGGATGGAATTTTTCAGTTATAGAGTTTGAAAAAGGCCAAAAGAAACTGCTCTGGAGATCTAGGCAGAGGGTGTGCCAAACCTTTTGCAAAACCACAGAATACGTTTTACGGTACGGGTGGTCGATCTTCGTGAATGCTGTGTTTACTACATTGCGATCAGTAGGGCGACCGACACGGCTTCCTAAGGATAAAAGATATATGCCTATAGGGGTCTCCCAATATATACGCGACGGTACGTGGGAGCACAAGTCCGTATTAGTGCCACCGACTCTCAGGAGGAATCACCCACCTTCTTCGAGATCGACAGTCACTACATTTAACGACGCCGGAACACGTCTCTAGCTTAGACCTCTATGTGTTTGCGTTATGTTTCAAAGCGTTGTTAGGTTCATTCAATATATTTTAAGTTGATCTTTTTAAAGTTTTCCTTTCAAGGTTCACCACGAGATGTTTGATACAAATTCCTAAATGCAGTCTAAGATGAGAAACAAGCTTTTCAAATCTTTTCGACTTATGAAAACCTTAGCTACTGAGGGAAAAGAAAGACATCATCTTTTCACACAGATCAAAGAGCACACACTAATGCACTTTTTCCCTAAATCAACATACAAACTTATCAAATGAAAAATGTACAATGCAGGTATTACTTTTCTCTTTCTTAATGTTGATGTACTACAAAAAGAAAGCTGTTGTATAACTTCGAATTCAATTTCAAGTGAAAGCAAACAAGCTTGTCCAAAATCAATTGACACCTTAAGATTTACTTGTTTCGACACTAGAAATATATAAATTCAAACCATATGACGAAAGCAAAAGCTCAATCAGCTATGAACAACAAACAAACTAACTCTTAAGATCAAAACGACACTTATCACAGGTCTAGATCTAAGAGGCCACAGCAAGACTAGTTCACTTTCGTTATGGGAAACTGCAAATGATATAAGAAATACACAAAGAACAAATACAGTTTCTTTATACAACCGAGGCGGAATAGTGGTAAGGAAAGGTGGTTTCAGATAGGCACATTGACTGACAGCAGGCTGCAAAAACAAGGATGAAAACAGGGCAATAAACAGCAGGGAACCCCAGTAGCACTAGGCAAAACTGGTTCAGCGCAGGTAGTACACTGTCAGTTTGACATTCAGTGCAGGTAGCCCCTTCGGGATCTGCGCTGAAATGCAGACTGCCTTCACAGTGCCTGCACTGAAGAGATAAACTTTCGTTTTTCTCAGTTTCCGGGTCACAGATTGCTCAAAAATTCACAGTTTTTGGCCAAATCAGAAGCTATCAATCAAGTACACACTAAGGGATGAAAAGGAGGATGAAAAGCTATCACTAAGAGCTATTTAGAGTCCTTGTGGATCAGCTCTTCAAATCATAAACATGCCCAGAAACTGAGCTAGAGTAGCTGCCCTCTACTTTGCATTTGAAAGATCCAAATGCAGTTCGATTTGGTACTCCCTGTGTTTATGAAATGAATAGAAAAAACACAAACAACCAACAAAATACGATCCCCAGCGGAGTCGCCAATTTGTTGTTGGGAAAAGTATCCAATACGGAATGACCCTATCCCACTCTAAGGGTGATAGTACCTCAGCAACAATCAAAGCAAAGCTATTTGAGATTACTTCTTTATGAGATGTAAGAGAGAGGAGGAAGAGATCCACTAACCGATGTCTTCCGCTAATGATTGATCCAATCTTCTCTCTTTACTACTTGCTCCCAGCTCCTTGCTCTTTCACTGGCCCAGCTACACCAAGATCCTGCAAAATCACAAGAAAGGGAAACTACAAGAAGCATACATTCATAATTGATTCAAGGATTAGAATAAATCAAATATACAAGCATAACAATACACCATTGAGACACATGCATATAGAAGAACCTCAAATGCTTTATTAATGGAAGAAGTAAAGTTCAGGAAGTGATACAACCATAAGAGGCCCAATCCAGCATCACCTCCCAGCAGAAAGAAATCTCCTCTTCACCTCCTTCAAAGCAAATCACCCAATAGTTCTATACTCAAACCAACAGCACTTCCTTACATTCACAAGATTCCAGCCTCCTTAGACCTCATGAGAGAGCTCTATATATAGGAGTTTTGGAGAAAGGATGAGTCAGCTTGAGGCTGGCATGAAGCTGACTAGTGTCCTCTCTCACTTCAGTTATTCTTCAGTTCTTGAGTCCACTTGGAGGTTCTTGCTTCCACTTGGAGATCTAGACCCTCTTACTCATCACCAGTCGAATTCTCTGATCCAAGTGTCATTTTGGAAGCTTCCTGGGCATTGACACCTTGAGGAATCACTGTGCCACTTGGCCAAACTCGCCCAGCGCAGGTAGCCTTCTTTGCAGTTGACATTCAACGCAGGTACACAGTGGAGCAGTTGACATTCAGCGCAGATGCTCAGTGGAGCAGTTGACATGATCCAGAATTAGCTTGTTTTTGAGTGTTTTCAGGTGGAGAACTGATATTCAGTGCTGTGGTTTGCTGACCTTGTTCCTCTAGGGGTAGGAACAACATGTTTAGGGACTTTGGATCCCTTAGATTATTGGCATTTCATGCTTCATGCTATAAGGCACAAAAATGTCTATAACATTAAGGAGTACTGAGCCTCCCTCTTTTTATCATAAAAATGTGTAATAACAACAAAATTTTGTTCGCGGATGAAGGATAGGGGGTCTCATTACGAGCCAGCCTACTATGTTCATAAGGTTGTAAGAAAGTGACATTCCCGTTATGGCCACCACCATGGTTATGATCCAT
This sequence comes from Pinus tabuliformis, assembly GCA_031772625.1. NCBI lineage: Eukaryota > Viridiplantae > Streptophyta > Pinopsida > Pinales > Pinaceae > Pinus > Pinus tabuliformis. Next base: position 1,125,342,767 of record CM062813.1, on the reverse strand, counting down.
TGGATAGTGTAGGTTTTAACCCTGTATAGAAATTACCTGCATACGAATTCTTAAACAAAGAAAATAAACAATGCGAGAGCATAACCCATAAAACACATATGCACAGAGATTTTTCCCTGGATCCCAAAACCGGGACTACCAGCTTGATTTTTCATTATGTTCCTTTCAATGTTACAATACATATTTATACATGCCGAAGCATCCAATACCATGGACCGAAAAGCATCGCGTCCAATACCATGGAACGAAAACCATCGCGTCCAAAAAACATGTGCGAAAATCATGCACAAAACCATAGGTGGGTCCGCCCAATCTAACATATGGTCCAAAACCAAAATTTTCCAGGGCGCTGCCCCGGACCCCATAAAGTGGGGTTACGGGTGCCCTTCAAACCCCCTATTAACTACGTGGAAAGAATATAACACAACCCAACAATCTCCCACTTGTTGTTTTCTTTCCACAGGGGGCCACAGGAGAGCTTAGTCATTTTTCAGCCCTGAGATTCCCATTGCTTCTCTACACCAAGAGAACATCTTAGAGCTCATAGATTTTGTCAATGCATCTGCAGTATTCTTCAAAGTGTCCACCTTTACCAGCAACACCTTTCTGTCTTCTATCATATCCCTCACAAAGTGATATTGAACATCAATGTGCTTTGTCTTTGAATGATAAGCAGGTTTCTTTGCCAAGAAAATTGCACTTTGGCTGTCACAGTCTATTCTTATAGCTCCCTGTACTAACCCCATACTTGAACACAATCTCTGCAACCAAACTGCTTCTTTGCTTGCATGAATGGCTTCCATGTATTCTGCCTCTGTAGTTGATAGTGCCACTACATATTGTTTCTTACTCATCCAACTGACTGCACCTCCAAATAGGTTAAACACATACCCACTTGTAGATCTTCTCTGATCCAGATCTCCAGCCCAGTCTGCATCAACAAAGCCATGAATATCCAACACTCTGTCTAATCCTGGTCTTCCTTAGTAGCACAAACCATAATCACTAGTGCCACGCAAATACCTGAAAACTCGCTTCACTGCTGTCCTGTGCTCCTTCCCAGGTTTTGACATAAACCTGCTCAATACTCCCATTGCATGTGCAATGTCTGGTCTAGTACAGACCATTGCATACATCAGGCTACCCACTGCACTTGCATATGGAACACGGGATGTGTCCTCTTCCTCTTCTTGTGTCTTGGGACTCTATTCAGCAGATAACCTCACACCTACAGGAATAGGAACCTTCACCGGTTTACTATCCTGCATATTAAACCTCTGCAGTATTGTCTCGACATACTTCCTCTGGTTTAACCAGAGCTTCCTCTTTGACCGATCTCTTTTAATTTCCATGCCCAAAATATAGTTTGTAGCACCAAGATCTTTCATGTCGAATTTGGAGGACAATTGGGTCTTCAAATCCTAGAAAATTTCTTTGTCATTTCCAACCAGCAACATATCATCCACATACAAGACCAGATAAATAATACGGTCACCAATTAATTTAAAATACACACAATGATCTGCTTTGCTTCTGGTGAAGCCAAGTCCCCGTATAAATGTATCAAATTTCTGATACCACATCCTTGGTGACTATTTTAACCCATATAGAGACTTCTTTAACTTGCATACCAGTTCTTTCTTACCCTTCACCGCAAAGCCTTCAGGTTGCTTCATGTAGATTTCCTCTTCCAAATCCCCGTGAAGAAATGATGTCTTCACATCCATCTGTTCTACCTCAAAATCAAAAGCAGCAGCAACATATAAAAGTAATCTAATAGAAGTTACCTTGGCAACAGGAGAAAAAATATCACCAAAATCAATTCCCGGCACCTGGGAATAACCTTTTGCTACCAACCGAGCTTTGTATTTCTCCACCTTTCCTTCTGCATTTGTCTTCTTCTTGAACACCCATTTGCTGCCAATGGGTTTCCTTCCAGCCGGCAACTCCACCAGATCCCAAGCCTCATTTTTGTGCAAAGATGCCATTTCATTGACCATGGCCTCTTTCCAGAGTTTTCCATCCTCTGAATCCACTGCTTCCTTCACAGTTCTGGGATCATTATCAGTAACAGACAAAGCAAAATTTGAACTGAAAGAAGATGGACTATACCTTTATGGCTGCCTTCTTTCTCGAACTGATCTTCTCACAGCCGGAGTTTGTGGCTCTTCATCTTCTAATTCCTCCTCTGCTGCAGAGTCTGATTCTTCCTCCTTTGGCTCAAACTCTATCTTCTCAGGTTCCTTTCGTTGGACTTCATGTTGAATAACATCTTTTACCTCTCTGAACAACACATCTCGGCTGTACACAACCTTCCGTGTGACTAGGTTCCAAAGCTTATAACCCTTTAAACCATCCTTATACCCAATAAAGATGCACTTTTCAGATTTACTATCCAACTTGGTTCGTTTCTCCTTTGGAACATGTACATATGCATCACATCCAAATACCCTTAGATGTGAAAGAGAGGGTTTCTTACCAGTACATACTTCTTGTGGAGTCTTATCCTCCAACGCTGATGAAGGTGATCTATTGATCAGGTAACATGTATTATCCACCGCCTCTGCCCAGAATTCCTGTCCTAACCCGGCACCACTGAGCATGCTTCTTGCCCTTTCCATCAACGTCTTGTTCATTCTTTCTGCGACTCCATTTTGCTGAGGTGTATATGGAGTAGTCTTCTACCGTGCTATACCACACTTCTTACAAAATTCTTCAAATTCCTTGCTGCAAAATTCTCCACCATTATCTGTCCTCAGCAGCTTTATCTTCTTCTCTGTCTGATTTTCCACCAGAGCCTTAAATTCTTTAAACCTGTCAAAGACTTCAGATTTCTTCTTAAGAAAATATATCCATGTATTCCTTGAGAAGTCATCTATGAATGATACATAGTACACAGACTTACCCAGTGATGGAACCTTCATAGGTCCAAACACATCACTGTGCACAAGCTCTAATATATGTTTCGTCCTCTTACCACTAGAGGGGAAACTCACCCGATTCTGCTTCCCATATACACAATTTTCACAGAAATCAAAATCCAGAGAGCTATTATTCATACCTTCTACCATACCTTTACCATGAAGTATTTGAAAGCCCTTCTCTCCAATATGTCCAAGCCTTTGATGCCACAACATGGTCTTCTCTCCAGAGACCACTAGATTCTCTACTCTATTTTCAGGAACCATAGAACTATTGCACCCATCAACAACAGTGCTACCTTGCAGCTTGTACAGAGTTCCAATCTGAACTCCCTCATTAATATCAGTGCTCCTCAAACCATCTTGCAGGTATCTTTCTCGAACACCGTCTTTACACCTGCATCATCCAACTTGCTTACAAAATATCAGATTTCTGGCCAATGCAGGAATATGTAGAACACCCGGAAGTGTTCTAACCCTTCCACCTTGCAACTTCAACTTTACTTTTCCCCGACCAATGATTCTAGCCTTCCTATCATCTCCTAAGAAGACATCACCACCATCGTATTTCTCATACTCGCAGAACCACTCTCTATGGGGAGTGAAGTGAAAGGATGCACCTGAGTCAATCAACCATGCCTCATGATCTACATGTGTACTTGAAGAAGCCAAGTACACATCCCCACCTTCATCTGAGGTGGTTTTCGCCTCTATAGAAGGAGCCTCATCAGATCCCTTCCCTTTATCAGGAGCTTTAGATTTACAATCCCTTCTGAAGTGCCCTTCCTTTCCACATTTCCAGCACACCACCTTTGTAGGTTTTCCTGGAGATTTAGATCTCCCTCTAGATTTAGATCTCCCACTCAATGACTTATTTTTGTTTCTGTTCTGGGACCGTCCTCGTACAGACAAGGCATCACCATTATGGTTGTCCATATTTTTCCGTCTCATCTCCTCCGTCAGCAAGGCTGAGACTATTTCATCAAACTGCAAAGCAGTTACATTGATACCTATTGCAATAACCAGACTATCCCACGAATTTGGTAGAGAACACAACAGACTGATGCACTTATCTTCATCTGAAATTTTAATATCAACAGATAATAACTGACTTACCACAGTATTAAACGCATTCAAATGCTCTGTCACCAAGTCTCCATCTTTCATCCTCAGGTTATACAGCTTTTTCCGCAGGAACAGTTTATTCACCAGAGACTTAGATTGGTACAAAGTCCCTAGCTTGACCCACAAAGCCTTTGTCGTAGCTTCCCCTGATACATTCAGCAATACTGAATCCGAGACACACAATCGTATTGTGCTCTTTGCCTTCCGATCCAAATTCTTCCATTCTTCATCAATCACTCCTGATGGTTTAGTACCCGGATCTACCGCGATCCACTGATCTTTATCCACCAACAGATCCTCCATCTTGAGTTTCCACAACTCAAAATTCTGACCATTGAACTTCTCAATCTCTATCTTTCCACTGCTCGCCATCTTCTTTCACCACCAGAATCGATCTCGCAGATCTCCCACTGAACAGGGTCTACCACAGGCCCAAGCGAAACCCCTCAGCAACAAAGGCGTCCCCTTGAAGCCAAAACAGCTCTGATACCAAATGTAGGTTTTAACCCTGTACAACATTTACATGCATACGAATTCTTAAACAAAGAAAATAAACAATGCGAGAGCATAACCCATAAAACACATATGCACAGAGATTTTTCCCTGGATCCCAAAACCGGGACTACCAGCTTGATTTTTCATTATGTTCCTTTCAATGTTACAATACATATTTATACATGCCGAAGCATCCAATACCATGGACCGAAAAGCATCGCGTCCAAAAAACATGTGCGAAAATCATGTACAAAACCATAGGTGGGTCCGCCCAACCTAACATATGGTCCAAAACCTAAAGTGGGGTTACGGGTGCCCTTCAAACCCCCTATTAACTATGTGGAAAGAATATAATACAACCCAACAAATAGCCAAATTATCCTTGGAACAGGAGGTCTCATCACGAGCCGGCCTGATCACTTTTGCTACATACCAGTGAATGGCAGTGTGATTATCTGGTTACCATGCCAGCACATTGATCTCTTCTGTAGAACAACACTGTAACTCTCCATTTATAAATTGAGGATCCTGGCTCATATGGGTTAAAAAGCAACCCTGCCGAGGCTATGGACGCCTGCTGGCAGCAGCGGCTCTGCTGATGGTATTGAAGTTATATCTTATAGTCAATTATTATTATAATACCCTTTTCTTATTGTTTTGTTTTTATCAGAGAAGTTATTTCCTTAACTTTTTCCCTGTTTTGAACCTTTATGCATGAGAAATTGTTTTATGATCAATCACATCATTTTCAGCTAGCATCCTATCCGTAAAGCATCTTTTTGGCATATTGTTGTTCTTTATCTCTTTTTCATCACTTATCATCAATTCAAAGCGTCCTATCTCTTATTCATAACTATCTTTACACACTCTGCTCTCATTATAACCATAACTCTCGTCGTCCTATCATTGATATGTGTATGCTACTGCTGTATTGTTCATTCACTTGCCTTTCCATCAGCATAACACCTTTCATATGCTTTATGGTCATGGGATCCCTTTTCCAATTGGAGGGGGGAATGTATGCATTATGGGATTGCATGCGATATGCTTACTACACTCTGCCATTACTTCTTGATTTGACAACATATTAGTATTGCATGTATACAAAAGTTTTTCTGATTGAAATTTTTGCATGCATCTTATCTATTGCTATTCAAAACTAACACTATGGATTCAAGAACATTGTATGCCAAATAGTGCTTTGTTTGCATGAAAACAACAAGTATGGGCAGAATTTTATTCATAGCATGACCACACTATTGCAATTAACAGAAGAGGCTCGTGAACGTGAACAATTCTTTAGACATGATGTGCTTACCTGGATTCCACCTTTTGTATCACTTTCAGCACCAACTCTGCCTACATCAGCTTCAACAAATGCCAATCCATATATGTCATTCCACATTTTTGGAGGTAAAACTTGAGGTAAAATCGCATAATTTTATGATTTATTACGAATTTAGGAGAATTTCATAAAAATCCATTTTGAGCATTATTTATCATCCTTCACTCCACATCTGTACCACTTCCCATTTTTCAACGACATATGATCTTTCAGTTTGGGGGAGTGTTGCTTTCATTCATTTCTTTCTTATAACCATGTTATTCATATTCTTTATCATCCATTTCTATTCTTATTCCTTCTCAACACCTCCCTTCTTCCATGTTGTTTTACACCAAGCATAGAATTCAACAGCTGGTAGCAACCATCTCTATTTTTTTTCTAGCATCGCATGAGGGCATGCTAGTTTTTCAGAGAGGGGGAGGAATTGCTACGCATGATGGATGTTTTCTATTTTCTTTCTCATTTAAGGCATACAATTTCAGTGTAGAAATTGATTTCCATAATATTTTTAAAACTATGAACTCAATTCTTGTGATCTCTAGGAAACACAAACATACTATTAAAATACATATACCCAGACAATTTCAAGATAAATTGGTTCATAAAATTCGGAAATCATATCTCATGATCTGTGCATCAAAACAGTTTGATTTTTGGATCATAAAGGCATTCATATATTATAAATTTACTTGCCAAATTTCAACAAAAGCTGGTTTGTAGTTTTTGAGAAAATGGTTAATGAGGTTTGTTGTTACTTATATCATATTTTGTTGCAACTTCATATATACATATAGTTGAATGTCAATGTAAAAATTGTTATGCCTTCATCAAGATTACTAAAAATGAATATTCATTAATTAAGGAAGAATTCATGTGTTCTATCCATTTCATGAGCTGAGATCAACATATTTTTTATTGCTTGGTTAACACATGGGTTTTTGTCTTTGGGTTGCATGAGGACATGCAATATATTCAGTTTTCGTTGCATGAGGACATGCAACATATTGAGTGTGGGGGTATGTCGGGCTGTTAATATGCCATTATTATTATCACTTTTGAACACTTATTCCACCCATTTCTACTATTCTTCATCATGTCATTTATTATAATTTATTATATAAATCCATTTTATGATGATTTATGCTTCTATGAATGAATATTATTTATTCTCCTTTATTTCTAATAAATTGATGATTATGCATGATTTTATCAATGATATTTTTAATAAATTAGTTGTAACATTATTCACCATTTTTAGCTTCCAAGATAATTTCCAGGTTGAAGATTTGATCATTGAAAGTGCCAACTCAGAAATTCGCTGGAATAAGAAGTGACGGTTTTGCGGTTGAGATTCTGAGAAAATGAAGCAGAATCTTGAAAATCTGGAACATGGGTTTTGTCCAGAACGGACCCAATTAACTTCGACATAGAATGGATTGCCCGAATTTGGCTTGTACTGAGAGAAACACAGGGTTCTTTGAGCATGATTTTCTCAAATTTGTTGTTGCGGCCGTCCTCCAAATCTCAGCTGCAAAGCCAAATTCGTCTTGCTCTTGTTGAAAGCTGGATGGAAATATATCTTCTTGTTTATCAATTGGTTGGAAACAATCCAATTTTGTAATAGAAATCATGTTGTAGTTATCTCTATTGTAACTGCTCTCTGATCTCTCTCTATTTAAATGAAAATAGAGATCAGAGATGGAAGGGATTCGAATGATGGAATTGAGGATGAATTAGAGATTCGGAATTGAGGATGGCAGAGAGAATGGATAATGGCTGAGAGATTGAGAGATTTCTTGTTGTAATCCACTGTAACTCTGCTTTGATATTTTAATATAAATCTAGTTGTCATTCCATCTTTGATCCTGAAGTAACCCAGCAGCATCCGCTAGCGGCTAAGGGCCCAGCCTCTGGTGGAGTACGCTACTGTTGTATTATATATTTATGATTCATGTGTGGTTTGATCTCTTTCTTTTACTCTGTTCAGTGATCTGACGCACTTTACTATTTTACATATCAGCGTTATTAGATATACTTGATTGGATATTATCGTTATCTGCAACAGGAATGGTATGTTATCATTTTAACTTTGTATCGCATTGCTGTTCCTTTTGATAATTGATATGACATTGTTGTTCCTTACAGATTGTCATTCGATTACAGATTAACCGCGCTGTATGTTCCTAAATTGGTACAACTGTATGATGTATTCTTAAATTGTGATTGCTGTTAATTCGGGATTGTTGTTCTGTTACACTTTCTTTTACTTTATAGTTGTGATTCATGCATATTGTATCGAAGCTCGGATTACTGTCCCTTTTAATGATAAGTGTGTTGCGTGCTTGATTTGGATTGTTGTACATTCATATTTAATCTACTGTTCCATTTCCTGTTATTCGCATTATCTTTATTTTGGTGTGAGAGATGATCTGTGGCTGTAGTGAGCCTTGGCATTTACTACCTAGCTCCCAGACCCATGGTCCATGCTCTAATTTCCTTTCCATCAGTTTCCAAAGGGAAGGGCTATTTCTGTCAAACCCTTGACTGATACATTGCTTATTTTTCTGAATGAATGATTTAGGCTTCAAGGTATTTTGTTGTTGATTTCCATTAAGTAGAGTTTGATGTTCAGATACCTTTAATTACAGTTTGCTTTTAAAGAGTTTTCCTAGTTTACTTTCAATGGCAAATTTAGTTCAATTTTGATTTCCTTTTAATTGCTTTAAAGCAGGACTGTCAACTATAGAGAACATTGGTTATTGCTTCCTCATTCCCAAATTGATTGTCTTGTTACGGTTTGATTTCAATTGCATCAATATCCAGAGGAATGAGTTATTGCTACTGTATCCTCGATTAATGGTTGTTTGAGTGAATGATTTAGTTTAGAACATTTCAGTTTCTTGCTGTTCCAATTAGATTTTGTTTCCAGCTTTCATTTACTTTTGCATTTTAAGCACTATACTACAAAACATTACTCTTGAGTAAATAGCCGCCTCAGACTGAGTACACTCTTGAAATAAAAAGTCGTCCATGGGTTGATAATTAATGTGAAGGTAATTAGGAGTTAAAAAGACACCTTTTTATCGCTCCACAATCAGCTACCAATGCCAGAGCATCTAAAATATTTTTTTTGTGGTTTTTGGTTTTAGTTTTGGAAGACCAATGAATGAAGACAGATTTAGAATTGAAATACTTAGTCCTTTGGATAATATTAATATCTGAGCAAAGGGCTGCTATAAAGCTTTACACAGTGATATAGATCAAATAGTGGTGAGAAGAAGACTGAAAATAATATGATTATCATGGTTTCCAGACTGTAAACATAACAATCATAAGTATGAAAACCTTCTAAACTACGTTCCAAAGATTGAAGGCAATATACCTAAGCTTACAAAAGATGCTGATGATTTATTGATTAGAGGGGATTAGCTAAACAGACAGTTCATTAATCCATTCTCTTAATAGATCATCACTTCAGGAGCTTATAGGAATAGATTGAGACACAATTATTCCTACCTAGATATCTTTATAAGTCATAAGCATATGAAGAAAAACATAATGATTGATAATTGGAAAAACTTACAGGATAACACAAACTATGTAAAACCAAATTTAGAATCCTCTGCTTTGTATTAAGGTTCTAGAAAGATTGAGTACATCAAGTATCTAGAAAAGCTTCCTTCAAAGGTGCAACCATGTTCAACGTAAAATGAACAGTCACTACTTAACAAGCAATGAATGATAAACCTTTAACAATGAACCCTTAACAACTCGAGAAGAGAGTTATTTATACAATAATGAAACTAAGAAAATATCCTAAAACTGATTAAGATTTATTCTAGGAAAGGAAAGATCTTCATGCAAGAAGATAGGGGCAACTATTGAACTGCTTCTTGTTGTCCCTTTTATTCAGGTTGTGTTGGCTTTGTTATTTGATATTTTTCCCTTTAAGCTACTTGATTGTTTGTATCCTTTATGCTGGTTGATTCCTTCATTTGATCTTTCATCTGATACTCTTTAAACTCTGTGAATATCCTTTGGCCTTGTTGAGTAACCTTTACTATGTTCCTTTTTACCTTTACTGTGCATTTCAGATTTTTTTACTATGTTTTTCAACAGTAAGATCTTAGTATTTGTCTTCAAACTATATGCAGGCTTTTTCTTGGTAATCCTGGTGTTGGAGAGGCAAATCCCCTCTACGGATAGAGGCGATCCCTACTAGCCCAGAGTGGGTCTAGCAACAATCAGTCAATGCTACTATGCAAGTTCCTAATTGCAATTAAAAGGTAGGCAAGAACACCTACTTGGATTCCAGCGCTGTTGTTTGATGAAGAGATGCCACCTTCGCTCCTCCGCTCTGGCTGGTCACGATCTTCCGCGAATAGATACCTGCACACACGAAGAGGAAACAAACACAAGCGTGAAATCTAATAAAAGCAACTATACATCAGTCAGAAAGGATGTAATTCACATTAACCATTGCATAGACAAATGAGAATGGAACAATAATAGTAGTCATCTATTATTAATCAAGCAGAGAAGAGTACAACCAAATGTTCTGACGTCGGTATCCTTCTCAGGAGGGGCCAGTCAGCGAGTGTCTCAAGCATTCACCTTTGGAAATGATTCTCCCAAGACAAGAAACTCTCTCTCTCACACAAGAAACACAAAACAACCTTCCCTAAGCTATCAAGCACTTCCACACTTATCACACCAACTACCTATAGTAGCAGCAATCTGAGCACTATAAGCTCCACACAATCCAAGCTATTCTAAACTAGCTGCTCATGGTAATGGTAGAGGTTTATATAGGAGAAGGAGTCTCCTTGAATGGTGGAAGGATGAGCTTATCTTCAAGGGAAGTAGTTGCAAAGGGTTGAACAGACATGCCATAGAAGGGAGGCGATACTCACAAGGCCAACAACCAAGTCTGGAGTTATCTGGAAGGCTGGCTGTTGGAACAAATTCGCCCAAACTGGATCAGTGCGGGTGCATAACTGGTCTGGCGTGCTGACGTCACAAAGACATAATGGAAAGGGCCATGTCAGCGCGGGTAAATACAAACAGAGGCTGCGCTGGTCATGAAATTCGATCAGCACGGAAAAGTCGTGTGCTTCCGTGCTGGCAGTGCACGCGGTCTGTTATGAAGCGCCGGTCATCGCGGATATTTTAGAAATAGACGCGCTGATGAGGAAAACTTTGGAAAAGTGGGTTTTTGGCCAGTTCAGAAGGCATGAACTTGATTATTGTGAACTCTTGACACAGTAGGGTGAATGACATGGAGACAGTGACAAATTACTGTGTAACAGATGCCCCCTAAAGCATGAAGACCGAGAGAGTGGGAGGGGTGAAATGCTTTACAAAACTCGCCGAACTGGAACACCACCAGGAAGGACCGAATATCTCTGATAATCAAGTACATGCAGTCTAGGCATGGGCGCAGCCATCAGAAAGACATGCGAAAAGGTCTGTGGAATGGATGCAGCCACCCAGCTAAAGAGACCACAATAATGATAGGGTATGGTCGCAGCCATCCATGAAGACTCAGGTATGGGCGCAGCCATCCATCAATGATTCATGTAATGATCATCCACAAAATCGCAACCTAGACCATAACAAACAGAGATCCAGGGTCTTGCGCTCCGTCCCGACCCGAACAAAGTACAAGTCCAAGCATGTGAATACATGAGCTGAAGTCGAACATGCATGAACATCGTCTGATTACCAGTCAGTGATGAAAACTGTTAACAGACGCGAGAGGTACCACCAATAATGACAATGGTCCTCAAGGTACTATAGGCACAATCTGCAGCGTGTGAATCAATGAGCTAGTGTCGAACACCCGCAGAATCATTCGATCGGAGGCCAATGATAAAAACCTCGCGTCGAACACGAAGAACCTGCCATTGAGGCATGCAGGCCCTAAGGCACCTGAAGGGAGTCTCTAAGTCACCTTCCCGGATAATGAGCTGAAGTCGACAGGAAGTGACCTTGATCGAAGGTGGGCCATAATGTTTCCCACATCATCGACACGAGACAGAGGTAAAATGATTTGTGTGAGATAGCAGATGAGGTTGTATTATTGCAGAGGTCAACTTCTCTTGAACATATCGGTGGCACGATAGTGGATTTGGCAGTATTTGACATCAAATGAGCAGAGGGTATGATGACGACGACAATGAGAAAATGAGAGGTCAAATAGGATAACCCGTACCCACGGAGGTCAGTTGTGAAACAAAATGAGAAATTCCCACCCGACACAAATGTAGACCAGTGCCATGTTCAAGAGCGACATACTGCCGACGTGACAATTGCAGTTTCATTTTCCCCACCATTTCTGGCAGGTACCCCGGTTATTTTTGGATGACAAGCTTGACGGGGATAACATATGCTTGAAGAGTGTCATTTCGACGATGCTCGATGTCATCAAGTGTTTAACGAGCCTGACAAAGGAAAAACTCGGCGTCTTTTCTTGTTTAGAGAGTCTAAAAAGACAGCGGAAAAGGAAACTCCAAGGGGGGTCCTTTTTCGTAAAGTTGTGTCTCTCGAGCCCGAAAAAGTATAAAACAATGCTCGAAAGAACCGCCCGACCATTACGATCGAGGAGTACTTTTCGTAAGTAGTGACTTCGACCCGAAAAAGTAGAAAAGCGGTCAGAAGTACGTCGTTTTGGAGCCAATAACGAGTTCGAAACGACAAAAACCCGACAATCTTTTTGAGTTTAAATGGTCGAAAAAAGAGCTTTAAAGGCAGACCTCCATTTTTATTCTCTTTAACGAGTCAAAAAGGGAAAATACTCGGCAATATTTTCATTTTTTACGAGTCAGAAAAGAGCTTAAAGGAGACTCGTCCTAGAGGAACGAGTGGTATAAAAGGTAGCAACTGGTTCCAGCAATGGTGGAACTACTCAAAAAATGTAATGGTCAAGAGGCTAGCTGATAAAACCACTCATCGTTGCGGTTCCTCAGGAAAGGATAAACAACCAAGTGAGAGCATATGATCGGCCAAAGAGATGGTGGCGATGGAATGAAAACAACCAAGGCTCATCTAGCAGAATTCAGCGGATAAAAATGGCAATCACGAGATGTAAATAGGGTATGGGTTCTTTTTTACACAAGCTTGAACCATGGAGAACTTTTCTTGGATTCAGTTTCATGTTTACACAAGCTTGAAACGAAAAACTATGCTTGGTATGAGTTCGCATGCCCCCAGCATAATAACGCAAATCGAGGTACATGCCCCCCAAGCTTCATTGCATTCAACAAAGTGGATGGAATGAAGGTTCACTCTCGAGATCGATGAAAGACTCGACTTGTATTTTACGAGATCGATGAAAGACTCGACTTGTATTTTACGAGATCTTAATCAAAGACTCAATTGGGAAAAGGGGTTGTTTCATTTTTTAATGAGGTTGACACAGTAAAAGAACTATCCTCATAACCCTTGTTTCATTTTTTAAGAAGCTTGACACAAGATCAGGAACTATGCTCCAGACACTTTGTTTCATTTTTTAACGAGCTTGACACAAGACAAGGAACTGTGCTCCAACACCGTGTTTCGTTTTTTAACGAGGTCGACACAAGATCAAAACTATCGTCGGACATATCTAGTTTCATTTTTTGAGGAGCTTGACACCAGAAAGGAACTATGCTCCATCTAGACTTCGTCATAATGAACGGGAAGTGGAGGCCCCCAAGAACGTGGCTCCGGAGGGGAGGCCAACATCTTGGAAATCAGGACCTAATGCCCCCGGGACACTATGCACGATGGTGTCATCACTGGGCACGGACACGGGGTAGGTGGCCATGTAGTTGATTTGCGGCGAGGCAGATGCAACTTGTGGATGAAAGCCAGGAGGGAAGGACGAGTGCGCCGGAGGGGCTTGTGGACGAACGAACGATAATTGATCGAACGTCACGATTATTCCATCGTGTGGAAAACAAACCACACGGAAAAGTGAAGAAACAAGGGCTCCCATGGAATACACATAATCACGACCAAGGAGAAGACTGAAGTCTAAAGAACCTTGGGTAACTGAGATGTCTATATAGACAGTCTTGCCCCCCAAAGTAATAGGAAACTTTGGAAGGATCCCTAACGGCTGACTCGTTCCTCCGTCAAACGCGGTGAGATGCGGTGCGACAGGTACAAGCGATGGGGAACCCAAAGCTCGCCAAGTAGTAACGGGCATAAGACTAACCGATGCTCCTTCGTCTAACACAGTGCCAGGCAGCGCCTTATGGGAGGCATAGGCAGTGACCCAAAAAGGCACATGGGATGGAAGGGGAGGGGTGGTCAAACGACTCCAATCGAAGGAAACGACCGAACTACTTGGTGGGGGAACCATATGGTTGCCCCCCTGCTCGGAAGGAACCGAATTAGAATTCTCCGGAGAGGTTGGGATGGGAAAACCATGATCAAGCTCAGGAGAATTTGATGAGACGAGAAGAACATGAGAATTTTTCTCTTCCGGAATAGAGTGAGTGAGTGGCGAACTCGAGTCAACACTCTTTCCGACCAATGGCGGGTCTGGAACAGGCTGGGAACAACCAGGTTCGGGAAGAGGGGCCTGGACAAAAGGGGAATCTGAAGCAATCTCTTTGTCAACAGGGGCGCGATCTACAGCTGTAGAAAGATGTTGATAACCAGCGGGAAATGGATTCGGAGGAGCAGCAAGACTTTCCAACACAGCGGAGGCTTTATCCATGAGCGGACAAAGGTGAAGGGAATGTTTGCCTTCACAAAGTCGACAGGGGATTCGAAGCTTCCCTTTCTCCTTACCATTCCCAACTGATGCGGTAGCATCGCCATGATCATTAGTGGACGATGAAGGGCGGGCTGGATCATGAGACCAAACTTCTAATACCCTGGGAATGCCAGGACAATCACGAAGCAGATGGTCCTCCTTGCATAATCGACAAGGAAACTTGACCTTCCGCGGAGGAGCAGAAGGTGACCCGACTTCAGGTATACTGGAGGGGATAGCTGGACTTGAGGGGGGGACTGTGTGTGTAAGCTCTCCCTTATGAGACTTCTTCTTCTTGGTCTTCTTCTTCTTCTTAGCCACCTGGTTATGCGAATCGAGACTTTCACCAGGCGAAGTATAAGAGGACGACGTAGAAGTAGGCGTCGAAGGGGAGAGATCCACCTTAGGATCAACATGACGTTGTTCAGGTGGAGGGACTGATGGACTAACAGCCGATACGGTAGGGACCAAAGAGGTTGAAAACAACCACATAGGCAACCCGACAGTTAACCCTGGTAGGGACAACGTCGCCATATACGGAGCACCAACATTCCCAAGAGGAGGGAATTGTCCTGGATTCCCATCAGAGGGGGAACCTGGGTTAGTGAATCCCGGAAAAGTTTCCATAGCAAACGAAAACGAAACCTACTCAAGCTAACGCACACAAGATCTAACCAGGTGATGTTATCGTGGCCGAATAAATTTTTAAGACATAGGAACCAAACTTGACCTTTTCATGTTTCAAGAGTCGAGAAAAGGACGAAAAGATGACTCCAGTCTCCTTCGAATGTTTAATGCGCACGAAGTGACAAGACGCTCACAGGCACCTTTTCATTTAGGGAGTCCGAAAAGGATCAAAAGTGACTGCTCTGGAGACTCTAGGTATAGGGTTTACCAGGCGACCCGTAAAACTGCTTATACACCTTAGCAATCGTATGAGAGCCAAGGACTTTCCATACTGCAGTCAATCTTCCCGAATGCTGTGTTCGGTGCGTTACGGTTCACAAGGCGGCAGACTCGGCTTCCTATGGATAAAGGATAAAAGCCTAGTGGGGTCTCCCTATATACGCGACAGTACGTGGGAGCACAGTCCGTGTTAGACCACTATCGAGTCACAGAAGGAGGAATCACCCAACCATAATGTGAAACAACAGTGACTATGTTTAAAGACGCCAGAACGCGTCTCTAACCTAGACCTCTAGATATTTGCATTTAGTTCCAATGCGTTTTTAGGTTAATTCAGTTCATTTTATGGTTGATCTTGAATTAAGTTTCAATTTCAGGTCCTATCGTGTGTTCTCTCACAATTACCTAGATGCAAACTACATGCCAAAGAATACCATTTTGTTCGATGAATTCTAGCTATGAGAAGGTAAAGAATTTTTTATCAAACAAAACGAACACGAGAAATCAAACAACCTAATGCAGCTAAAAGCAAGGAAAGGAAACTTTTCTTTTGAAAATGCGAATCAATGAAATGTTCTTTTCCTTTTCAATTCTCGAAAGCAAAGCTACTAGTTTGATTTTCTTTCAATGGCACAAAGCATCCAAATGAATTTTGAGGAACAGGAACACCAAGCAAATCACTTAATGAAAGCACACAAAGTTCCCAAAACATCCAAAAAAGATCTCCAAATCAAAAGGAAAAACCAAGTTCCGCACGAGCTATGTGATCTAAGCTCGGCAAGACAAACAGGAATTCAAACAAGGAAGAAGCAAAAACCGCTTGGAAACACAACCAAAAACACTTCAACAATCACTGAACAAGTGTAAAAAACAAATCTGAAGTTGGCTGGTCAAACAAGAGAACAAGATCCCTACGGAAGGCTTGACACACACACGGCCACTAGATGCCCTAGGGCTAGAGTGCGAAATCAATGGAGAAGAGCAAACACCCGGAGGATGAGAGTTACAACCAGTCAATTAGAGATTCAACACAATCCAGCAACTGTAAAAGTGATGGCCGAAATACAAACCAAGCAGCGAAAGCAAAGAGGAAGGTATTTGCAAAACCGAAAAATGAGCAAAAACGAAACCCTGTGGAACAAGACTTCGCAAACAAGTACCTCAGAGTTCAGGCAATGAAAAACAAGTCATAGACCAAGTGGAGAGAAGAGGGGAAAGTCAAAGCAACAGGTTCAGGAGGCTAATTTGGACAAAAATGAACTCTACAGGATCAGCGCGGGTGGCCTTCAGCAACTCGGCGCTGACAAGAGAAGGCCTGTAGCAACTTTGCGCCGTCAGCGCGGAAGCACATGGATTAAGCGCGCTGTCTCAAAAACGAGGTCAGCGCGACTGTTAGTCGTACAGGCGCGATGACAGGGAAAAAAAAGCAGCAGGTATGCGACGTCAGCTCGTCTATTTTGAATTAAACCGCGCTAAGGGTAAAAACGAGTAGAATCAAAGCAAAAACTCCCAAACCAAAGCCAGAACTCTTTAAACAATTCATACACCTCCCAGATTGACCCAGGAAGCCTAAAAACAGAGAACTAATCCCCAAACTCGAAAAGAGAGAACGATCAAATTCAAACACAAGAATGGACACAAGAGACAAAAGGTTGAACTCCCCAGCGGAGTCGCCAAATTTTTGGAGAGGCAAATCCCCTCTACGGATAGAGGCGATCCCTACTAGCCCAGAGTGGGTCTAGCAACAATCAGTCAATGCTACTATGCAAGTTCCTAATTGCAATTAAAAGGTAGGCAAGAACACCTACTTGGATTCCAGCACTGTTGTTTGATGAAGAGATGCCACCTTCGCTCCTCCGCTCTGGCTGGTCACGATCTTCCGCGATCTCCGCGAATAGATACCTGCACACACGAAGAGGAAACAAACACAAGCGTGAAATCTAATAAAAGCAACTATACATCAGTCAGAAAGGATGTAATTCACATTAACCATTGCATAGACAAATGAGAATGGAACAATAATAGTAGTCATCTATTATTAATCAAGCAGAGAAGAGTACAACCAAATGTTCTGACGTCGGTATCCTTCTCAGGAGGGGCCAGTTAGCGAGTGTCTCAAGAATTCACCTTTGGAAATGATTCTCCCAAGACAAGAAACTCTCTCTCTCACACAAGCAACACAAAACAACCTTCCCTAAGCTATCAAGCACTTCCACACTTATCACACCAACTACCTATAGTAGCAGCAATCTGAGCACTATAAGCTCCACACAATCCAAGCTATTCCAAACTAGCTGCTCATGGTAATGGTAGAGGTTTATATAGGAGAAGGAGTCTCCTTGAATGGTGGAAGGATGAGCTTATCTTCAAGGGAAGTAGTTGCAAAGGGTCGAACAGACATGCCATAGAAGGGAGGCGATACTCACAAGGCCAACAACCAAGTCTGGAGTTATCTGGAAGGCTGGCTGTTGGAACAAATTCGCCCAAACTGGATCAGCGCGGGTGCATAACTGGTCTGGCGCGCTGACGTCGCAAAGACATAATGGAAAGGGCCATGTCAGCGCGGGTAAATACAAACAGAGGCTGCGCTGGTCATGAAATTCGATCAGCGCGGAAAAGTCGTGTGCTTCCGCGCTGGCAGCGCACGCGGTCTGTTATGAAGCACCGGTCATCGCGGATATTTTAGAAACAGACGCGCTGATGAGGAAAACTTTGGAAAAGTGGGTTTTTGGCCAGTTCAGAAGGCATGAACTTGATTATTGTGAACTCCTGACACAGTAGGGTGACTGACATGGAGACAGTGACAAATTACTGTGTAACACCTGGAATAGGAGTTTTTCCCTGCAAAACATAGAAATTGTTCAGAAAACATAGGTGACAGAGAAGGACATCAATGACTTTATTGAGCTCCAAAGGATATTGGAAGGAGTCCAAGCGTATCGAAAGGTAAAACAATTGTTTTATTGGTCGTAGAGGTTTATGGAGGCTTCACTGTGTAAAAGGGAGAAACAAAGCCAAAATGGTGATTTTTGCATGTAAACGGAAAAACAGCTTTCTTTTTGAAATATGGTGCAAAGTGAACAGGGGTCATTTGTTTTTATGTGGGAGGTGGTTTTGGTTTTCATCGCACCACTTATGAGGTGGGGGAGGTTTTAGGAGGGGTCACCCGATGCAAATTGAACCTGGCACATAGCAAGGGGAGGTCAGTGGAATACCTCTTTTCGAGTGGGTAATGCTCGGACAGAGAGCCAACCAAAAATTTCTAAGGGTCGTTGGTTTTGAATACACATGATCAGATGGTGGTGGAGCAAAAGAGTAGCGTGTAGGGGCCTAACAACTAATTATGGAGGTATGGCTTTATTATGGGATAAAAATTGAGATTAGCAGGGTTTTATGTTTAAACAAAGGTTTAGGTTGTTTCTTCGTTTAAATCATAAAAACAGTTTAACAAAGAAATCCTTTGTAAAACAAGGTATGGCGCACTTGAAAAAGTATGAATTTGGGTGGATAGATGACATCAGGTCTGGGTTCATCGCATATAGCAATCGCAGTTTAGCGGAGGAAGGCCTGTTGCAAAGGAATGCGATAGGGGCCGGATGCGATGTGGAAAATAAAACATGGATAATACTTCATCGGGTCTGGGTTTCCATTGTATCGTATATCGGAGATCACAATGGTGGAGGGTATATGCTTTAGCCAGGACTTGCGATGGGGGAGGATGCGAAATGGGTAATGAATTATGATATATATTTTCATTGGGTCCGAGTCTATCGCGCATCACATATCGCAATGTGGGGAGAGTGGATGCATGTTGAAAAGATTGTGACCTGCCGATATGCGATGTCTTATTGGATACATAGTTTTATAATTAAACTAATGGTTTTGGGTTATTTAATAAAGGTATTTAATAATATACAGGAAAGGGAACTTTTAGGGGTTTAATACTATAAGTTAGCATTAATATGAAACATGAGCGGAAAGGGAAAATACACTAAGTATAATGCTTTTATGAGTTATTTGCTTTCACACACACACACACACACACACACATATATACTTAGGCTAAACATCTTTTTGTGGGTTTTTTGGGTAAAAGGGGATTTAACATGGGGTTTTCACTTTTCCTAGGCAAAAAGGATTTTGACCTTAGGAAAAGGGGTTTTTATGGAAAATGGATTAATATGAACTGTATCAAGGTGGGAAGGGGAAATTAGTAAATGTAGGGATGAATGGGGATGAGGGAAGTTAATTAATTGATCTTGTAGACCTTCGTTTGCTTTGTGTAATTGCCTCATGGACATAGAAACATATGGTAAAATATGATAAATGTACATTTTGCCCAATCAATCAACATACTACTGTAACCTTTCTTCCACTTACCCTTTGCTTATCCTATCATTTTTTCTTCTCTTAATGGGTGCAATTAAGCTACCAAACCCTTTTCCTTTCTTTTTATTTTACAAAATAAAACTATCTAATTCTAACCTTATAACATCCAAGGGTTCAGAGTAAATTGATGAGTACCTTATTATTCTATACCTAACTACTGATCTGTCAAGATTAAACAGTTTGACAACATCTTTATTCTCTAATTATAACATCAAATTTAAAGCATGAAGCAGTCAAGATTAAACTATTTGACTGTCATGGGTTGTGACATTTATGACAAGTTGCACACAACCATTATTTTGCAGAAAAAATAGTAGTGGCATTTAGACTTGCTCACTTTCAGAGTTTATTTGTTTTCTTTTCTTTCTAACCTAACTTTTTATTTTTGTCTTGATCTTTTTAGGACATCTAACTTAACATTTTCTTTGATATGGACATCATCATCAAGATATTTTCAAAAACATTTTGTTCAATATTGTTATACCCATATCCTTTCTTAACATTTTTTCAAATATTTTATCTTATCAAAACCAAAAAATGTTGCAATAGACTGGACAACGTGAACCTCTAAAGTTTTACCAGGGTGAGAGGAATCACTGGGAGCAGTGTTGGAGAGATAATTCTATTTGGAAGAAGACTTTGCAGGGGTCTGAGTCACTGAACCAATTACTCCGTCAACAAAAGGTGTAGCTGGAGACTTAGATGTCATTAGATTAGATGATGGTCTAGGAGCATCTATTAAAACATCATATGGTGTGTTGAATTGTTAATAGATGAGGTCTATATACTGGGCACACACAATGGCTTGTTCCTCAGTGATGCATCTACCCGTAGCAATGTCCTCAACAATTTTGTTGATGAATTATTTGGTGAACCACTCGGTCAACAACTGATCAACAATCTCAAACTTAATCAGTCGTTGGCTACGTCTCCATTCATGAATGTGATCAGAGATGTGGGTCGCAGTGTCTTGCTTGAGCGACGTTAGCAAATGGGTGACAATTTCATAGTGAACCAGCAACTAGAAATGTGTGAGAAAGGCCATGGCGAGAGTGTTAAAGTCATGATAGGTATTTCGATGTAGCTCGATATACCATTTAGCCGCAACACCTGTAAGAGTTCATTGGAAAAGTCGAAGACGAATGGAATCATCAACGTAGGAATTCGAGGAGCACCAGAGGTCATATTTCTTCACGTGGGCTTGTGGATCCTCTTTCGATTTTCCTTCAAACTTCAAACAATCACTTGGAATATTGGATGGAACTAGA
The DNA here is from genome assembly GCA_031772625.1 of Pinus tabuliformis. Classification (NCBI taxonomy): domain Eukaryota; kingdom Viridiplantae; phylum Streptophyta; class Pinopsida; order Pinales; family Pinaceae; genus Pinus; species Pinus tabuliformis. The sequence goes on along the minus strand of CM062813.1, from coordinate 1,125,321,572 downwards.
GGCTAATATGGCGAATGAAGAATTGGGTCATTCATGAGTTTAGACACATCTGGAAATTCCAGTGTAGACAAGAACTACAATTTGGTATTGAAAGGCATTTGAGGTCGATAAGGGGTTCAAATGGTAGGGCCCATTCCCATTGGTAAGGATTTTTTCCCCATGATGGAGGATTTTGTCCATATGGAATTTGATTTTACCCCCATTGTAGGTTACCTTGCCCGTAGATAGGATTTTGACCTTGAAAGCCTTGAAACTGTTTGGCCAGAGGCTGTTGATAAGAAATATACTGGTTAAAAGGTTGTTGAGCCTGTTGGCCTTAGACATATGGATTTTTCACCTGATGTCCCTGAGCATATAACCGTCGGGTCCGGTTAATCGCGCCTCTGTGAAACTCCGATAGGGAAACCTCGATGTAATGTGGGTCATCGATCTGCACGCTTGATGGATGGTCCACATTTAATCATCGATCGCTATCGCAAGTTCCGCCTGGTCTACGCCGATACCCGCTGGTTTCCTCCGCCGATTGCGACCCGCCGATCCAATCGTCAGAGATCGCTGATCGGGGGTGTCTTCTGCCATTACTTAAGTCCTCCTCTGTGTAGATTCGATTGCGATTTTCCACTTAGATCTAGGCCATTGATTGGCCAGATCTAACAGTTGCTGTGCATTGCACTGTCTAGGTCTCTGATACATGGTTTTTCACTGTTTTCTTCGGTTTTTTCCTCCCAATAGTGTTTTTCGTCCCTTTTAAGGGCTCTTGGCATGCGCTAGTTTTGATATTTGAATGATCCTTGCTGGCTTTTGAAGACTTAAAGAGCATAATTGGATTCATTTATGGGCCATTTGCCAACAAGGTTAACAGACCCCCCCACTACAATTAGTATAGTTTGTTGATTCAATCGAAGGTGGGAAGCCATTGCACACGCACTCCCGCCCACAATTCACAGACGTTGCCGATCTTGGTCACAAATTTTTCCGTGGAATTCAAATTGAGAACTTAGCCTACAGGATTTGGTTAATCGCGAAAGTGGACATCGAAGGAAATGCCATAGGGAGTGGTTTAGTATGGGATCATGTATTGAGCTCTAGAAGGAGGATTTAATTCTATAAAAAAGGGCCTCGAAAGAAGTTATAAATGAAAAGGACAAGAATATTCCAATTTCAAATTGAGAACACTAGACAAGCTACATCATATTTAAATAAAATATAAAAATTAAATAAATAAAAAAGACACACGTAAATTTATTGTTATTTATTATTCTTTCATATATATATATATATATATATATATATTACTTATACCATATAATATTTATAAACAATTATAATAGAAATATAATATTTCAATAAAATATAAAAATATAAAAAACAAATATATATATATATATATATATATAGATATATAAACATTTATATTGTCATAAAGTTAAATCATTTTTAACCCTACATTATAAAAATGTTACTATATATATATATATATATATATATATATATATATATATATATATATATATAATGAAATGATATTTTAAGGTCCACGAGACTAAAAATAGTCTATGAGACCATTAGTTCCCTGTTTTTCGCCTTTTGCAATTCAATAATTTTCTTATTCAAATTGATGATGAGCTAACCCAACCTTCCAACAATCCCCTCACTGAAAAGACAATTCCAAGAAAATGATGCTAACATATTCTCATAACTTTCTCTGATGTTTTTGAATGCATCACATTCCAAAATGAAATGTTTTTTCTGATTCCATTGCCCCAAACATGCAAAATGTACACACATGTTCTTCCCAAGCTTCTTTAGGCCTTTTCCACCGTAAAATTTCACACTAAAGTTGATGCGAGTTGGTCCTTAATTGAACAATAATAACCTTTGCCCTCCACGAAATGCGGGTTCCAATGAACTCTTTTTATTGTAGATCACACGTAGGGTTGAATTCCTCGATCTAGTACTTCTTCTTTCTACCCAACACTTTTCCCCATACCCTTTTATGAAACATTTCCATAACAAAATCCTTTAGCTCCTTTCTATTTGTGGGAGAGACATTGAGGTATATATTCTATTTTTGCATCCAAGTGTAGTTTTGTTTCGTCCATGTTTTCTTTCTTTCACTCATGCCTTCATTGAAGATAACATTAGGTCATCTACCTACTCCCATTTCCACAATTCTTTTTGGATATCTTATGAGCCGCACCATAGAAATTGCTTCGATTGGAGTTGCTCCTGTTTCACTCAACATTATCTCTTAAGGTGTTGAACTTTTAATTTTGAACTTGCTCATGATGAAGCGTTTTTGGATTTTCTCAATTTGTTTCCATTTTGAGATGGGGGTGCTGCTAGCCCACAATTCACACCCATATAGCATCACTGGGCAAACTAGGAGTCCAAAAAGCACTTTAATCGTTTTCCAATCCCACAACTCTCCCTCTCTACATCTGTTTTGAAGAGCATATAATGCTTTCCACCCTCCTAAAATTCTCTTCTTTCTAGAGTCCTCCCAATTAAGTTTTTTGTTGAAATCAATCCCGGGGTACTTGTACTCATTTACTTCTTCAAGAATGTTTCCTTCAAAGAATAAAGTATGTTGGTTTTACTTCTTTTTATTAGAGAAAATCATTATTTTGGTCTTATAGTATTGACTTGCATCCCCATTGCTCTAAATGATCAAGGGCATATAGGTGCATTTGCAATCCATGAGTTGATTTAGGAATCAATACAATATCATCAACATATAAAAGAAGCTTTATCACAAACTACCCCAACCGAACACCTTCTCCACCTTGCAGATTTAGCCACTCTTCCAGTTTATCAATATATAAACCAAAAAGTGTAGGGGATAACGCGCAACCTTTCTTGACTCCAATGTCGCTTCTAAAGCTTGCTGAAATACCTTCTGAGGTTATAATTTTGACTTTCACCTCTTCATAAAGTCTATGGACAACAACTTTATAATGCAAAGTAATTTCAAGTTTTTCCATTCTACGCCACAACTTATCTCTTGTTAGGATATTCCGACACATAGGAAATAGTTAAGTTCAACTTGGTCTAGTATAGAGTTAGGTATAGAGTTAGGTAAAGTGTGTTTCTTTACCGTTGTACATTTTGTAACTTACAATCCGACGGTCACGATATGTAGTGATCCGACGGTTCACTCTCACCTCGGTATTACCGACACTTGATCCGTGGCTTGACACCCGATTGGTCCATGAGTTCTATTTAAAGCGCATGGAGGGTCATTGTTCGGGTAATCCGTGCATGAGAGAAGCTTATGTAAATTTTCATTCTTTGATTAATAAATTGCCTGTAGTACCCACGTTGGGACAGGCCGTGGACTGTTTCCCTCTTTGAGGGTTTTAACCACGTCAAAAACACTGGCGTATTGATCTGTGATCTGGTTGTGAGCGATGTCCTTTTGGTGTTCTTTCTGAGGAACTTACCCTGTAAATTCCTACATGGTATCAGAGCTATTTGAGGGCCGCGTCCGTTGGTGATCCAAATCTGAAGCCGGTAGAACTGCATGCGGCTGTCGTTTCCTAGATCTGTTGTTTCTGACTGCTTTCGGGCCGAGAGGACTACTCTGTTGCGTTCGGAGCATCTGTTCCAGTGAGGAACCCCTTTCGTTTCACACGAAAAGGTTTCCGGTAGCCCTAGCTGCGTCATTTTTCAGATCGAGAGGTATACAGTGTTTTTTGCAGTTTATTGTTATTCTCTCTCTCCTTATTTCGGTTTCGGTTTATTTAGCCTTTTTTTTTAAACCGGATCTATACTTTTCATTTCTGCATATGCTCTTTGCCCTGCGACTCTATGCGATCTGGGCAAATCAAAAACAGAAAGGAAGGATTTTTCTCATGCGTATGCTCTTTTCCCTGCACCTTAGTGTGATCTCGGAAAATCAGAAACATTGAGAAAAATATTTAGTTTTTCGGCTAAAGCTAACTTTGAGATTTTTTTTTTAAATTTCTAGTTTTTTGGCAAAGCTAACTTTGAGCCGCAAGGTTCGTTTTTCTTTGCATATTCGTGTTGGGTTTTGTGTTTTGTAGGGAAAAAGAGCTTTCTCAAGGCAAGCACGCAAACCAAGGCCCCCCCCCCCTCTCTCTCTCTCTCTCTCTCTCTCTCTCTCAAATTTTTTTTATAGATCAATTGGTTCAAAGCTATTTTAAGAGAGTAGAGGTCTTGGGTTCAAGTCTCCATTTTGTGGGGGCGGATTTTTTCATTCCCGCACATTCGCGCACTTTGCCGGCAACGTCAACAATTTTTTTTTCAAAAAGCCATAACTTCTTCATCCGGAAGCCTTTTTCAGAGCCATTTTTTTTAAAACCGCCTATTTTTTCGAGATCTATCCATTGGAACACTTACTTTCAGCATCTTCAGCTTCAGTTTTTTTAAAAAATGGAAAGTCCATGCCAAGTCATTCTTGACAGCACTAACTACTTCCAATGGGTAGCCTACATGGAAGATTTACTTAGAAGTAAAGGTCTCTTCAGAATAGCCACAGACCAAGAGAAGAAACCAAAAGATGAAGACAAGGCTGCAAAATGGGAAAATAGACAAGATCAAGCACGTGGTTTGATAGGGATGTCTATTTCTCCTGATCTTAGATTCCACATTGCAGAACTTGAGACTCCTCATGAAGCATTAGAAAAACTCGCTAAAGTTTTTGGGATTAAAAATGAAATTAGAGCCCATCAACTTGAAAATGAGTTGCTTACTTTGGATCCTAATAATTTTTCTTGCATTGAAGATTTCTTGTCCAAATTCAAGACCCTTAGATATCTCTTGGAAGGTGTTAAAGTTAAGAAAGAAGATGGTAACCTTATTTATTCCATCCTTACTAAGTTGGGACCAGCCTACTCTGTATTTGTTTCCACTTTCCATTCTACAAGGGAAGCTTTCATTTGTCAAGGAAAAGACTACAAGGCCCCTTCCTTTGACTCCTTTTGTGATTCCTTAATAAGAGAACAAGAAAAACTCTTACACCTTGGTCTTCTTAATCTTGGAAACTCTTCCACAAAAGCGTTAGCCGCCCAGCAGCAACCAAATTCAAAGAATCCTAAGAAGTCATATCCTCAAAAGAATGGTCCTAAACCAACTCAGCCTCAAAATGAAAGATCATTTCAGCAAAATGATAAGACCAATAAAAACAAATGGAAGAAGACTGATAGACATTGTAACTTTTGTAATCGAGATGGCCACTTAGAATCTAAATGCTTTAAGAAGATGGAAGCCTTGGAAGCCGCAATGAAGAAACATAACATCCATGTGGAGCCTACTTCAACTTCAACTTCCGGAATGGCACTTTCTGCATGTTGTTGTCAATCATCTCAGTCTGGTTATGCATTAAATGTATCTTCTTCTTCTTCTCATTCTCATGAGTGGCTCATTGATTCTGGAGCCTCTTATCACATGGCCAAAAACCAAGCCATGTTTTCTTCTTTAAATGATTGTAACACCAAAAATATATATGTTGGTGATGATAGATCTCTTAATGTTGTAGGGACTGGAACTGTTCATCTAGACAATGGTCAGTTTAATGATGTATTATGTGTTCCAACCTTATCCTGCAACCTTCTATCTGTCTATCAGATAACTCATTCAGGTGAAGGTAAAATTGTTGAATTTTCACCTCATGATGTTGTAATCAAGGATCTAAAAGATCCTAAACAGATTCTAGCTACTGGTCTTGCTGATGATTCCACAAGGTTGTATAAGTTTCACAACTTTGGGTCATCAAATCTTCCCTCAGTATTTGTTGCTCATAATGATGAAGTGAGCAAACTTTGGCATGAGCGATTTGGTCACTTAAACTATCGCTCCCTTCAGCATCTATGTAAAGAAAATATGGTGACAGGTCTTCCTATGGTATCTTGCAGAGATGGTGTTTGTTCCGGATGTGTACTCGGAAAACATCATCGGGACAGTTTTGACAAACGTGCCTCTTGGCACGCCTCAGCCCCTTTACAGCTTGTGCACAGTGATTTATGTGGTCCTCTTCCTGTTGCTTCATTCTCTGGCTGCAAGTACTTCTTAACTTTCATTGATGATTTCTCCAGACGCACTTGGGTATACTTCTTAAAACTCAAGAGCGAAGTATTTAACACATTTTTGGCCTTCAAAGCCTTTGTTGAAAAACAATCTGGACATCAAATTCTTAAGCTAAGAACTGATAATGGTGGAGAATATGTTAAAAACACATTCATCAACTTTTGCACCGAAAATGGAATTCAAATGCAACATACTGTTCCATACACTCCACAACAAAATGGTGTAGCTGAAAGGAAAAATCGCACCTTAAAGGAAATGGCTAATTGTATGCTGCAATCTAAAGGACTCAGTCTTAGTTTTTGGGCCGAAGCAATTAATTGTGCAAATTATATAATCAATCGCACTCCTACTAAGGTTCTAGAGAATATCACTCCAGAAGAAGCTTGGAGTTCCATTAAACCAGATGTAAGTCACTTTCGTGTGTTTGGAAGTGAAGCATGGGCCCATATTCCAGATGAAAAGCATAAAGCTTTAGAACCTAAGAGTGAGAAATGTACTTTTGTTGGATATTCTGAAGATGTAAAAGGTTATAGACTTATTCCATTTAAGTCCAAAAATGTTATCATTAGAAGAGATGTAAAATTTGATGAAAATAAATCGGCCTGCGAGCCTAGTCCGGCGGATGTGCCACCTCTTCCTATCTCTTCTACTTTTGAAAACATTTCTTCTTCAGATGATGAAAGCGAGGATGATAATCCTCTCCCACCTTCTCAGGATCCTCAACTTCCAAGATGGGTCCGTGCTACTCGGGATGCAGCAGGTGATCTTGCCGGTGATCCTACAGATCAGCGACGTACACGTTCTCAGTTTGAAAGAGCCTCTTCTTTACTGGCTCAAGCTCCAGTAAATCATGATCCTGACACTTTTGCAGAAGCTTCAGGCCATCCACATTGGGAAGCAGCTATGAATGAAGAATATCATTCATTGATGACAAATGATACATGGGATCTTGTTCCTCTACCAAAGGGACGCAAACTTGTTAGATGTAAATGGGTTTACAGAACCAAGTATGGACCAGATGGGAAAGTTGATAAACATAAAGCTCGTCTCGTTGCTAAGGGCTTTTCACAGGTTGAAGGCATTGACTACACTGAAACCTTCTCCCCTGTTGCCAAAATGAACTCTATCCGCCTTGTTCTTTCCCTTGCTGCCTCTTTAAAATGGGAAGTCCATCAGATGGATGTTAAATCTGCCTTCTTGCATGGGGACTTGCAGGAAGAAATCTATATGGAACAACCCATTGGCTTCATACAAACAGACTCCAGCCTTGTTTGTCGACTTAAGAAATCCCTTTATGGCCTCAAGCAAGCTCCTCGGGCTTGGTATGCCAAAATGGATAGCTTTCTTTTAGAATCTGGCTTTTCTAGGTGTCATTCTGACAATACTGTCTACACCAAGAAAGTGGGCAACTCTCTTATCATCCTTGTTCTTTATGTTGATGATCTTATTCTTACTGGTAGTGATCCCAACCTTATAAACCATGTGAAGTCCAGCCTTAAAAAGAAATTTGAAATGACAGACTTAGGACACTTACACTATTTTCTCGGTCTTCAAGTCTTGCAATCCAAGGAGGGTATTTTCCTTTCCCAGTCCAAGTATGCTTGTGATATTCTTCGTCATTTTCACATGGAAGACTGTAAGCCAGCCCCTTCTCCCTTTCAGTCTGGAGTCAAACTTTCAGTCTCTTGTACTTCTCCTGAAGTTGATGCTACCTTATACCGTCAACTTGTAGGAAAACTCTTGTATTTAACCCATACTCGTCCTGATCTTTCCTTTGTTGTTGGCCTTGTTGCTCGTTTTATGCAAAACCCTCGTGAAAGTCATTGGAAAGCAGCTAAAAGAATACTTCGTTATGTTCGAGGTACAGTACAGTTTGGGATTCATTACAGTGCCAAAGCAGCTCCTCTGTTAGTTGGTTTCACTGATTCTGATTGGGCTGGTGACCCTGATGATCGGAAGTCTACTGCCGGTTATGTCTTCACTCTTGGTTCAGGACCTATTACATGGGCTTGTAAGAAACAGGCTGCCATTTCTCTTTCGTCAGCAGAAGCAGAGTATCGTGGTGCCGTGGAAGCTAGTAAGGAAGCCTTGTGGCTTCGTCAGATCCTATCAGAGTTTGGCTTTGAGCCGCAGCATCCAACCACACTTTGGTGTGATAATCAAAGTGCCATTCAGCTATGCAAAGATCCAGTCCAGCATCAGCGCAGCAAACACATTGAACTACACATGCACTTCATCAGAAAGCTCATTCATGACCATGTTCTTGAAGTGCAATATTGTTCAACAGATGATCAGGTTGCAGACATCTTCACAAAGGCTCTCACAGAGGCGAAGTTCACTAAACTTCGATATATGCTTGGAGTTCAGGAAGTTGTCACTAAGGGGGGATAGGCTCTAGTGCCTCCTTCCTTCTCCTATTGTGTCATATTTGTAAATCCTTCAATCCTATCCCAAGTTGTTCTTAAGGGGGGATGTTAGGATATTCCGACACATAGGAAATAGTTAAGTTCAACTTGGTCTAGTATAGAGTTAGGTATAGAGTTAGGTAAAGTGTGTTTCTTTACCGTTGTACATTTTGTAACTTACAATCCGACGGTCACGATATGTAGTGATCCGACGGTTCACTCTCACCTCGGTATTACCGACACTTGATCCGTGGCTTGACACCCGATTGGTCCATGAGTTCTATTTAAAGCGCATGGAGGGTCATTGTTCGGGTAATCCGTGCATGAGAGAAGCTTATGTAAATTTTCATTCTTTGATTAATAAATTTCCTGTAGTACCCACGTTGGGACAGGCCGTGGACTGTTTCCCTCTTTGAGGGTTTTAACCACGTCAAAAATACTGGCGTATTGATCTGTGATCTGGTTGTGAGCGGTGTCCTTTTGGTGTTCTTTCTGAGGAACTTACCCTGTAAATTCCTACATCTCTAAGGGTTGTGTCAAATGCCTTTTTGAAGTCAACAAAGAAGAAAAATATTTCTTATTTTTCAAAATGTGTCTCAACATGATACAATGATCCACTGTAGAATGCTTCGGTCTAAAACCCGTTTTTCCTCTTGCCCTCTTTTCTTTTACTTTTGTCCACTTACTGATTCTATTTTCTACTATGCTATCGAAAAGCTTTGCAAAAAAAGGATTGATCATAATGGTTATATAGTTGGAAGGATTATTAATGTCTCCACTTTTAAAAAGGGGTATTGCTAGGCTAGTTGTCCAATCTCTTGGGAATCCTTGTTGAATGATGTTGTTGAATATTTCCATGATATGCGGTGCAAGAGCATTCATTCCCCATTTCAGATACTCTACTTTAAGTTCAACCAAGTCCTTTGTCTTTCCTGTTTTCAGATTTTTAATTCCATTATCCACCTCTCGTAACGTGAAGAAATTTGAAGTTGTGGTGATCCTAGGGGGAGGCTCCGCCTCAGATCCTTTCTCATAGAGTTGCCTTGCATATTCAAACCATTGATTGGTTGTAATATTATTTTCAATTTGGTTCTTCCTTGGTTGAAGTTCCTGCCAGAAAAGCTTTGGATTATTCTTACTTGGATATATTAACTCTTCTCGCCTTGTTTGCATGAACTCATCTTTTGTCCTTTTTAGTATCTGCTTATGTAACTTTACATTCATCTTCTCCTTGCTTGCTTTTTTCAAGGTTCTTCTTGCCATTTTTCATTCATCATCAAACCAAGCATTTACAAGAAAACAATTTGATTCTAATTTCCTATTTTTTGTTCTTTTTCACTTCTCAAGTGCACTTTGAATTATATTTGTTAACTCATGACTGTTGAAGCTTTTGAAACTAGTTTTCTCCTTCTGAATTAATCTCTCTAACATTGTCTTGAAGATAATACAATTATCTTGTGTTAGAAGAATTTTTCCCCTTGATAGTGATTGCTGAGAGCATTGGGTTTTCCTCCTATGTTGTCTTTCTTCTAACCATGATAACCTTATATAAATTGGGTTATGGTCTGATTTTAAGTCTCAAATATGCTCTCCAATCTTAACTTCATTTATCTTTTCTATCAAGCTTTTTGAACACATAACATAGTCAATGCCACTTGCCCCATTGTATGTGTTGCAAGTTATAAAATTATGATCCTCTTTGCAACAAAAATTACTACCTTGATTATTTGTTGTTCTAGAATTGAAATATCCCACTACAATAACTTCTCCCTACTGAAAATACAAGGCAATATCTTGTTTTAAAACTACATACAAAGGCTCGCATTTTTTAAGTATATGAAACATCTAAGTACATACTCTGTTAATCCTACAAGTACATTTGACAGTCTCCGAGTCTATCCTCTCTCAACGAGATCGAAGGAAAGAATAGTCGATTCCTATATTCATTCCCCTTCCTCGATTCAATGAATTTACCCTTCAACGATTCAATGAATCTTACCATTAGGTTTATAGGATACTCTCCTAATTTAAGGAGGCAAACAATCGGGAAACAATCGAAATATCCATGTCGCATATAATTCTGGCAGAGTACGCGCCATGCCACCCTGTGTCAAGTAATCAGATTTCCACGCAGTAATGAGAGTAAAACCGATCATTTGCATTTGATACGGCATATTTATATCTTGCAATTCCCGATCTCCGTTCATATATATATATCCAAACCAAAACTTTGCATGGACATAATATACATAGCCAAGGCTTTTGTATAAAAGGCTTTGAAATAATTGTGCGCCACTGAGCAGCGGCAGCCATGGTCAGGAAAGCAAATTCATTTGTGTTTCCTATCTTATTACTATCAGCGTTCGTAGATTCAATTGTGGGAGCTACAAAGGCAAGAAGAAATGACTTGAACTCTACTTTTAAGTTTATAGGTTCACCTGTCTTCACATTATATTAATATTTTTAAAATACAATAATTTCACATTTTTTTTTATACAATATTTAATGGAATCACAGTTCTTTTTAATACAATATTTCATGGAAAGCTGTTTTTTTCTAAGGCTGAAACCATAGTTGGAATGCCTGATCGTTATGTTTTTTTCCTGCTGCAGTCATATGTGGTGTACTTAGGAGGACATCATCATGATAATGTGAACTACCAACAGGTAGTTGATTCACATCATGAGCTTCTGGGATCAATATTAAAAAGGTAATTCACTGATACAATTAATGGATGAATGAATCAATTTTTTATAAGAATATATTGCTCACATTAATAAGAAAAGTCTTTTGTTCCATTTCCATCAATGTGTTTATAATAGTACACTGATAAGAATGGTCTTTTGTTACATTTCCATCCATGTGTTAATGGTAGTACATATTATGTGGCTCATTCTTAGATTAATTATAATTCTGAGTGATTTTTAAATGATAAATTGACATTGCTTTGCTGATGCACAATCATAATGCTGTTTATCAACCTTCTATTATTTAATGGTAGAGTTTGAAAAGAGAATGTATTTCTTTTAAAAAGTAATAGTTCAAATAAAACATATATACCTGGATAAATTTCAATACTCAAATTACTGATTTTAAAGTTAAAGTATTTAAATTATTGTTAATACTTTAGAAACTAGAAATGTTCTACCACACCTGTATTTTTAATCTTCTTGTGTATTTTTAATTTCTTTAGGAGGTAATATTGAAAGTGGAAAGGATCATTCTTATAATTATGAAGATCCTTCTGACTCCTATCCAAGTTAGGCCGAGGTAATGTTGAAGAAAGTGGAAACACTAATTTTTAGAATTATAAAGATCATTTTGATGATTTTAGAAAAGGAAATTGGAGTTTTTTGGAAAGAGAGTTAAGTTAAAATAAATTTAGGAGTCTATTAGATGTATAATGAAATCAATTTTATGTTTTTTTTATTGTTGAAAGTTTAAGAATATTAAAAAAATTAATTGTAATATAGGAGTTAAGTAAGGTTGTTAGTAATTTTTTTATCTTGCTTGGCATATATATTGATAAATTAGAAAATTGTTTGAAACTAAGATTGTGTCAGCCCAATTTTAGTTGGTATAGTCATCATCTTTTCTTTTTAAGTTAATGATATTGTTCTTATGGCCAGAGTCTATACAATCTCAATAGAACAACTCAGAATTCTCAAAGATTTATTATATAGTATTATATAAGTGTTAACACTAATAGGCTAGATCACTTACACTAATTTTTCCTATGAAAACAACATCATGGAGGAATCAATCTTCATCTAAAAATTAATTGCAACTATAGCATTGAGATAATGATAAATAGAGTGTGGAAAACATATTATAGACATGAAAATAATTGTAAATGAGTGGAGCTTTAGCTATGAGATAACAAGAAAATCCTCTTGGAGACTTTTGTTCCTCTTCCTATCTTATATGATTGTGAACTTTAGGTTATATCATCTCTAGAGGATCATGAAAAATGATAAAACAAAACAAAAATTGTGTTATAACATATGTGATCTCAAAATTAAAGACAATATATCATATACTAGCTTTCTTTTAACATTGAGCTGTCATCTTTATAACACTGAGATGGTTGAAGTTGAAAATCACTTTCTCTTTAGATATCTTGTGTACAACCACATTAAATGACATTCAAAATATTTGTTACTATGCTAACATTTTAACTCATCAAAAATATTTTAATCTAGGAAACTAAGTTGATCAAGAAAATTTGTATTTATTAAAATTTAATAAATCAAATATCACATTAATAAATATTAACCACCATCATCATTCTTAAAAATATTAATAAATCAATTTAAATTATTAGTAAGAGAGGCACTCTCCGGCCCAATATGGTAGAGATGTTGTAATGTAATGTTTAACATTTTGGCTAAGTCAAATTAAATAAAAATAAAAGTAACAAAATAAAAATAACTCTATAAAAATTGTTAAGCGCATACATTAAGGAGGCAATATGAAAGATAAACATTAAATTGTTTTTCTTATTCACAATGATACATATTTATAATACATAGTAATGACCCTTGGTTTCATATTCCAAGTGATCCCTTGGAATCCCTTTGGTTGTTGAGATTCCACACCAAACCTTAGTGGGATAGGTGTCCAACATTCCCCCCTTAATTCGAAGGGTTATGTATAAGTCCAAGAAGAGATTTATTATATAAAATGTGCAAAAACATGCATGGCGGCACTAGGTTGAATGTGCTCTCTAAAATGTTGGTATAAGGGGGATGGTTTAAGGATCACCACCAACATTGAAACACTTAGTGCAGTTCACATAACTCTTCCAAGTTTGGCATGAAGCTGAGGTCCTCTTTTAGAAGAAGTGCTCCTGATGTTTAGAAGAGGGAAACTTTCAACCATGAAAGGGAGGTTTCACCCCGCATAAAAGGGAGAACCTCAACCTGAAAAGGGAGGTCTCAACTTGAGATGGTTTAAGGATTACCACCAACTCTGAAATGCTTAATGTAATTCCTGAAACTCTTCCAAAATTGGCAAGACGCTGAAGTCTTCCACTAGAGGAAGTGTTCCCAATTCCTTGAAGAGGCATCACTAATTGAAGGCATGCTCAGAGGCATATTTGTCTCTGGCTACAACTCTGAATCTGGTATGGTAGGTTGTGGCTTAGGCTTGCTTGATGTGGCTTTGAAGCTTGTAGATGACCATCACTTCCCCCCCTGTCAGATAAAAAGTGAGATGATGGAGAAAGCTCAATTGCAACACTGTTTAATACTCTAGAACAAGTTCAGACATATGACTGAAATATATTCTTAGTTGTTGATACCCATTGCCAAGAAGCAATCCATCCAAGATGAATCTTTGTTCTTGCGGGAGGCTTGTTTTTTAAACATCTGTTTGAAGAATGACTGGTTTTATGATAGTGCTTATATGGATGAAGATCAAAACAAATTTTCATATGGCCAACTCAGTGACAATGTTGGCATTTCACAATCTGTTGTTGTTGTTGTGGAAGAGGAGTAGAATCTGGAATAGCTGAAGGTAAACTGTCATGAAGGAATCCAACACTCTAAAATTGAATAGGCTTTGAGTTATCCGGAATATGAAAGGAAACCTCTTTATCATATCCAAGAACTGTTCTCTGCCTCTTATCGACAAGCTCTTCCCAAGGTCTAATGACCGACTTGGGAAGTGCAGGCTGAATTTCTACATTTGCATGTACAACTGCTGCTTCATTTTGCACTAGATCTGAATCAATTTGTGTCTTATGAGAGTCCATTTCAATGTTCTTAACATAAACATGTTCAGAATGTTGACTCCACTGCTGTAATTCTTCTTGCTGAAGCTGAGATTCAAGTTCCAAAAATTCTGTCTTTTTCCTGTCTATGCTGTAGACAAGTTTGAATGTCAACAAGAGTAATTTTATTGATTTCGATTGTGTTGTCATTGGTTGACACGATTGGAGTTCCTAATAACTCCAATAGTCTATGAATTTTTGTCATTATTCAAACAATTCAAGTCAATAAATCACCGCAAATGTAATTGTAAAAGAAGATAGCTAGCGATGCAATATTTTCCAAAATTAAACGTGCCTAATTATAGTAGGGAAATCCTTGAAGCTATACTTCTTTCTGGTTGTTGGTAACATTCAACAAATTTTAAAATTACATCCAACCTCTCATGTGAATAAACTACACCACCCACAATATTCCACCTCCCAGATACCGTCTGATACACATCCATTGCAGAATTATGGTTTGGTCTTAAACATACACTAAAGGTTGACGAGTTGAAGCTTGATCATATAAGCCATCCAAAAGTAAGGGGTCAAAACCTCTAGACATCATGTTGCTAATGCTGTGGGGAGTGTTGTGGAATGGAGACCTCCTTTCTCCAGCAATTATGAGTGATTTTGAGTGATTGACGTGGAAGAGCAAGCTAGCTTTCCTTCGAAAAACCTGTGTCTTTTCCCTTTTCTTTCCGGCCAACCATATTCACCATGATTAACCTGTGTCTTTTCCCTTTTCTTTCCGGCCAACCATATTCACCATGATTTACACAGCAATCGACACATTCTATGTGATAGACGAGCAGATTGCCAATTCCCCCTCATGGAAAGATGGAATCGACGAACAGACGAAGATGACTGTCCGTTTATTCGGCTGTGAATTGACTCAATAAAGCGGCATTCTGCTTGGATTGCCACAAGCAGTTATGGCAACAGGCCAGGTTCCTTTTCATCGATTCTATTTCAAAAAATAATTTTCACACTTTAACTTCAAGGTTGCGGGAAGTTGTGTTTGGCTTGCAGCGAAGCTCGAAGAAAGCCAAACACAACTTTTGAATGTGTTTAATGTGGATAGGGAGATGTGAAGTGGTGTGCGGTATGTAAAGCGAATATGTGAACCAAAGGTATGGTAGGAGCGTTAAACCGGTCACTCCAATGGATAACAGAGATAATTAAATATACAGTTGATTTAAAACTTCAACGCACGCGATTTTTAGTAATTTTAACACAAAGATTTCATACGATTCGTGCCACAATCACAATACTCCCTGCAGATGTGATGCACCAACTCACCGCTCGGTCTTCACTATACCAGCCACACCATGCCAGAATCTTCTCCTTATGATAATGCGCCTAGATAACTCGAAGTCCATCCAAACATGCGTAAAGACTGGAGAAGAAAGACTCGAGAAGAAAGATTAGTTTGCCAATGTGTTACAAAATATCAAGGTATTAAACGCAAACAACAGAGTTTTGTAAGTAGTTTTGGTGAGCTTAGGAAACGCTTCCTACAAGAGTATAAATCTCAGAACTAACATGCAAAAAGGCCACTAAACAAAACAAGTGGCTGAAATATGAGCAGGGCAGGAGAACACCTGCTCTCATACTATGTTAAGAACATATATGGTGGAGGTAATATGAAAGATAAACATTAGATTTCTTTTCTTATTCACAATGATAAATATTTATAATACATAGTGACGACCTTTGGTTTCATATTCCAAGTGGCCCATTGGACTCCCTTTGGTTGTTGAGCTTCCACACCAACCTTAGAGAATTAAGTGTCCAACAAAAAAAAAATAAAAATAAAAATGGTCCATGGTATTGATGCATAGTATATAACTTATTTTAAGGGGAAACTAAACCACGCTAGATTCATCTTAGCTCCACATCTACCAAGCGTGGAGAGTGATCAAATATCTTGATATGAAAACCTCTTTTAGAGTGAAAAGAGATTATATTGCTCTCGACGCCTAGTGGTTTCGCGCACATGGTATTATGGCACTTGTATTTAGTTGTAATGAAACTTATAAATAGGTTTTTTTGTATCCATTGTAATGTGTGAACTACAAAGGGTTGAGGAGGCCCTAGTGTGAAGAGGCAAAGGTTGAGAAAGCCTCCCAGAAAGTGTAAGGGGCCAAGGGTTAAGCAGGGCTCTTCCATACAGTAAGTCAGGGTTTTAGCCAAGCACTACTGAAATTCCATTAAGCTGATTTTTACCTTGAGTTGGGGTTTTCCGAGGGTATTTCTTGGTGTTCCTTATGTGTATGATTGTGATTGCTTTTATGTGTGCTCATGATTATGTTTTATTTACATTGTCTTGTGTACCTAACAATGGTATCACAAGGGTGTAATGTTTTTGTTGTGTGATCTATACATGTGAAGAAGATGGATCAACTATGTGAAGTTTAATTGTGGACAACTTTGTGTGTGAAGATGTTGAATCAACACAAATATTGTCAGAGCAAGTATGGATCTATAGTTACGAGCCAAGAGGTAGATTAAGAGGGACACCTTTGTTGCCAAGAGTGTATTTGGCATTGGAACTAGTGTTCAAGGTTGCATAAATGAGTTGTGGAGTAGATGGCGATGTGAGAAAGAGGTCACACAGTATGATCTATAGTTGAGAGCTGGAGTTGGTACCAGCGGTGATTAATTTCAATATGTTTTATGCCTTTTTGAAGGACTAGAAACCTCTATTTTATATTTTTCAAGGCCATCGATTCTCTATGAAACCATTCACCCAATATAATATTGAGAACATGCATGGTCATGAGAGGCATTACTGACCAAACAAGGGAATGAATATTCTTCAAGAGGAAATTACAACATGTGATCATCTATTGTTGTCAACCCTAACAGCTAATTGTTGTGTTCAAAGCAATTGGACCTCCTGTATGACAAGAAGCACCTCTCAGATATTGTATTGGAAGTAATGCTTCCATGTCATATATAGTTGTCATTATGAGTTACGAGGAGTCAATATGAGTTGAGTCAATATGTCATGTATAGTTGTTGATTCCTATGATATGAGTTGGAGTCATGATCTAGATGTGTTGAAATTAGTCTTTATGTCCTATATATTTGTAATTGGTGTGATCAATAAGATATTGAAGTGTGATTTTTTTGTATATGCAATCTCTCTTGCTTTATTCTAGTTTTCTAACATGGTATGAGAGCCTATTTTGGCCTCCCTCCTTCACAGGAGGGCCAGGAAGATGTGAGAAAGCGTTGAGTTTATTGATCTTGTGTAAATAGATTAGGGTAGAAAATTGTGTTGAGTGGAGTGTTGTTACAAGTAAATTTTATTTTTGTGTGTATTGATTTGAGTCGTTAAAGGGTAGCATTTCGGTGTGCATATATTTTTTTTTCTCGAGCAGTTGTGTAGATATGAATGATTTGTTCTAGATATGAGAATACGAGATCAGATCTAAGAATCACAAGGTAAGGAGCCGCGACGATAAAAGAATATAAGGGCACAACATTAGTGGCCATGGTGGAATTCAAAGTGTTGACCAGCATTGATCTACAGCTGGAGGGGATCAATATACATTACAAAGATGCCAACGATCACTGCTACATGCATCATGTTGTTGTAAAATGCATGATCAACTGAGACTCCTTCGTTCCTTTGTTATTGCAACGATGCACCCCGTACTAAAAAATGCCCCCACCATGACATGAATTATTCTTGTTATGGTCCTCGAAGGAATCCATTATAATATTAGGTTGCCTCATTGTAGAAGTTTCTCTTACAATGGGACTCTTCTTAGTGTATTGTCTGAAGAACATAATGACAGTTTTCCTAGACATTTCAGTTAGGTCGAAATGAGCACGGTTGAAAAGGGGAACAAATCTCATATTCTTGATATATTCCATGGAAGGACAGAGAGCATATGGGTAGCATACTTCATGTAATTCAAGCCTAAGAGATGGTTGAAAGAAGGCATGTTTTTCTCTGGAAGGGTGCTATAAATACCCAATGTTCAATGCAAGTCCCAAAGTTTGCCTAGGCAAGGATTTTTCTCTTTTTCTAATGAAATAGGTGGCGGAATCTCTATTTTATAGATATCGCCTGAAAATGGTGAAGGATGTGATGGTTGAGCCAAAGTTGGGAATAACAATATGTCTCAAAAACGACTTGGTAGTGACCCTGCATTCACGATCTGGAATCTCGTCGGAGTCTTGAAAAGCGGCCATCTGCAGTCTATGAGGACTGAGATTTCTCTATGGTATGTTATTATTATATCATTATGTGGTGGAATGTATCATTATGTACATTCCATCGGAATAAAAGTGACAAGTTGCATGCCGCATTGGATCATAGAAAATCATAATGATTTTGTATACTTAAAGGGGGGCTATTTGTAGTTGTAGTGTGCTACTATCCATGTTTGTTGTGTGAATTGATGTGTGTTATTGTCTCATTGTAATGTGAAAAATCAAATGATGCAAAACCACAAAAAATATGCCAATTATTTAGTAGACTAATGTGTCCCATCGTGCTTCGATAGCATTAGTCATAGGCAGTTCTTAATAAGGTCAAGATGGTGTGACCTGTCATGCTCCAGGAGTGTCAGTACAATTTGTTTATAAAAGGTCAAGTTCTAGAATTGTTTGTTGAAGATATTCTGTACCCAAAATGTTATCATAGATATTTGGTGAAGGTTGCGGACGGTCATGGATTCAACAAATGATGGCAGTTCCATAAGATGGTTCAGTATCGAGACTGGTCCGTTGCACTCTAGGAGGTTGAGAAGTGTCAATTTTGCAAAGCACATCAACGATGGTATAAAATGGTTATGCATTAAAGGGATCAAGTGGTAATCTCAAAATTGTGTTGAAGAAAAGAGCAGAAACTATGAGATTTCAGAGTGGATATGAGTTCTAGTGATGACCATATCAGACAAATTTTAGAGATATTCATTCATTTTTGTAGTGTCTACTTTATGGTTTTGTCATGTAAGCATTAAGGGAGGGCATTGGATGTCATTCTTCCATGTCATGTATAGTTGTCATTATGAGTTACAAGGAGTCAATGTAGAAGTTGTTGATTCCTATTATATGAGTTGGAGCCATGATCTGGATATGTCGAAGTCAATTTTTTATGTCCTATATATTTTTAATTGATGTCGAAGTGAAAAATTGACACAAATTAATCGATGTGATGAAAAGAGTGCTTGATAATAGTCTAGAACGAGCAGAAAATGATAACCAGGCAACAACCGAATGTTGAGTAGTCATTGGGGAGTTTATAGTCAATGGTTAAGGAGACATGAGACATGCACCTATGTGAATAGATTGATGAACCATGTACCTGAAAAGAAATCTTAGAGTACTGGCAGTTACCATTGTGGGTAACCCATGTAATTGGTATATGGGATCCTTTCATATGGACTTCTATGTTTATGTGTAGCGTATGGAGAAAGATAAGGCAAGAGTGTAAGAAGCAACGAATAAAAAAATATAATAATTATGCAGATGGTATAATTGGGTATACTACCTGATAGGCATGGGTAACCCAAAGTATAGTGTAATAAGAGGCATGTGGGATTCTCTTGAGTTCCCACATCTTTAGGGGGGCTAGATCCATAACAATTCTCTAGTCAAGTTTAAAGAGGGGATTGTTAGGGTTAACTTTGACTCGAGAATGATACTCTATAGCTAGTAGTTTACAGCGCATCGTTACATGGCCCATGGTATTATGTCAGTTGTATTTGGTTGTGAGGGGAGCCAAGGATTCATCACAAATCCCCAACAAGTTCAGACAAGGTTTTGGCCAAAGACAAATGGAATTCTATTAGGCTTAGTTTTTCCCCGTAATTCTTGATATATTCCATGGAAGGACAAAGAGCATATGGGGAGAATACTTCAGGAATTCAAGCCTAAGAGATGGCTGAAAGAAGGCGTGTTTGTTTTGGAAGGGAGTTGTAAATACACAGTGTTTAATGCGGGTCCTAGACTTTGCCTAGGCAAGGTTTTTTATCTTTTTTCTCATTCAATAGGTGGCAGAATCTCTGATTTACGGATACCCTCTGAAAATAGTGAAGGATGTGATGGTTGAGCCAAAGTTGGGAATAGCTTTATGTCTAAAAAACGATTGGATAGTGACCCTGCATTCGCGATCTGGAATCTCGTCGAAATCTTGAAAAGCGGCCATCTGCGGTCTGTGAGGAATGAGGTTTCCCTATGGTATGTTATTAATATATCATTATGTGGTGGAATGTATCATGATGTATTTTGCATCAGAAGAAAAGTGATAGGTTGCATGTTGCACTCAATCAAAGAAAATAATATTGATTTTATATACTAAATAAAACGGGGGGTTGTTGGTAGTTGTAGTGTTCTAATGTACATGTTTGTGGTG
Source organism: Pinus tabuliformis (assembly GCA_031772625.1). Lineage (NCBI taxonomy): Eukaryota > Viridiplantae > Streptophyta > Pinopsida > Pinales > Pinaceae > Pinus > Pinus tabuliformis. The sequence goes on along the minus strand of CM062813.1, from coordinate 1,125,300,988 downwards.
TGAGTTGGTGTGTTATTGTCCCATTGTAATGTGAAAAAATAAATGATGCAAAACCACAAAGAACAAGCCAATTATTCAATAGCATAATATGACCTGTCGTGCTCCGGGAGCATTAGTCATTGGTTTTTCTTAATAAGGTCAAGTTGGTGTGACCCATCATGCTCCAAGGGAATTAGTACAAGTTGTTTATAGAAGGTCAAGTTGTAGAATTGTCCGTTGAAGACATTCTATACCAAGAATGTTATCCTAGATAATTGGTGAAGGTTGCAGAGGGTCATGGATTCAATAGATGTTGGTAGTTCCATATGATGGTTTAGTATTGAGGCTAATCTGTTGCACTCTGGGAGGTTGAGAAGTGTCAATGTTGCAAAGCACATCAACGATGGTATAAAATGGTTATGTCTAAAATGGATCAAGTGGGAAGCTCAAAAGTGTGGTGAAGAAAAGAGCAGAAACCGTGAGATTTCAGAGTGGATATGAGTGCTAGTGATAACCATATCAAACAAATTTTACAGAGATTCATTCATTATTGTAATGTCTACTTTCTGGTTTTGTCATGTATGCATAAGGGGGGGTATTGGAGGTAATGCTTTCATGTCATGTATAGTTGTCATTATGAGTTACAAGGAGTCAATCTAGAAGCTATTGATTCCTATGATATGAGTTGGAGTTATGATCTAGTTGTGTCGAAGTCAATGTGTTATGTCTTATATATTTTTAATTGATGTCAAAGTGCACAATTGACACAAATTAATCGATGTGGTGAAAAGAGTGCATGATGATAGTCTTGAATGTTAGGATATTCCGACACATAGGAAATAGTTAAGTACAACTTGGTCTAGTATAGAGTTAGGTATAGAGTTAGGTAAAGTGTGTTTCTTTACTATGTACATTTTGTAACTTACAATCCGATGGTCACGATATGTAGTGATCCGACGGTTCATTCTCTTCTCGGTATTACCGACACTTGATCCGTGGCTTAGCACCCAATTGGTCCATGATCTCTATTTAAAGAGCATGGAAGGTCATTTGTAGGTTAACCGTTCATGAGAGAAGCTTATGTAAATTTTCATTCTTTTATTAATAAATTGTCTGAAGTGGCCGCGTTGGCTCAAGCCGTGGACTGTTTCCCTCTTTGAGGGTTTTAACCATGTCAAAAGTACTGGTGTATTGATCTGCGATCTATTTGTGAGTTGTGTCCTTTGGTGTTCTGTCTGAGGAACTTACCCTATAAATTCCTACATGGTATCGGAGCTATTTGAGGGCCGCGTCCGTTGGTGATCCAAATTTGAAGCCGGTAGAACTGCATCCGACTACCGTTTCCTGGATCTATTGTTTCTGACTGCTTTTGGGCCGAGAGGATTGCTCTGTTGTGTTGGGAGCATCTGTTCCAGTGAGGAACCCCTTTCGTTTCATGCAAAAAGGTTTCCGGTAGCCCTAGCTGCGTCATTTTTAATATCTGGAGGTATACAGTGTTTTTTTGCAGTTTACAGTTATTTTCTCTCTGTTTATTTTGGTTTTCGGTTTATTTAGCCTTTTTTATTACCGGATCTATACCTTTCATTTTTGCGTATGCTCTTTGCCCTGCGACTCTGTGCGACCTGGACAAATCAAAAACAGAAGGAAGGATTTTTCTCATGCGTATGCTCTTTTCCACTGCGCCTTAGTGTGATCTTGGAAAATCAGAAACATTGAGGAAATATTTAGTTTCCGGCTAAAGCTAACTTCGAGCCGTAAGGTTTTCCATGTTGGGTTTTTTGTTTTTTGTTTTGTAGGGAAAAAGAGCTTTCTCAAAGCAAGCACGCAACCCAAAGCTTCACCTCTCTCTCTCTCTCTCTCTCTCTCGCTCTCTCTCTCTCTCTCTCTCTCTCTCTCTCTCTCTCTCTCTCTCAAACTTTTTGTATAGCTCACTTGTTTCAAAGCTAATTTATGAGAGTAGAGGTCTTGGGTTCAAGTCTCCATTTTGTGGGGGCGGATTTTTCATTTCCGCACATTCCCGCACTTCGTCGACGACTTCATCAAATTTTCTTCAAAAAGCCATAATTTCTTCATCCGGAAGCCGTTTTCAGAACTATTTTTTTGAAACAGCCTATTTTTTCGAAATCTTTCCATTGAAACACTTAGTTTTAGCATCTATATCTTCAGTTTTTTTAAAATGGAAAGTCTATGCCAAGTTATTCTTGACAGCACCAACTACTTCCAATGGTGGTCCTACATTGTGGATTTACTTAGAAGTAAAGGTCTTTACAGAATAGCCACAGGCCAAGAGACCAAACTGAAAGATGAAGACAAGGTAGCTAAATGGGAAAATAGGCAAGACCAAGCACGTGGGTTGATAGGGATGTCTATTTCTCCAAATCTTAGATTCCATATTGCAGAACTTGATACTCCTGATGAGGCAATGAAACAGATTACTAAAGTCTTTGGAATTAAAAATGAACTTAAAGCCCATCAACTTGAAAATGAATTGCTTACATTGGACCCCAATAATTTTTCTTGCATTGAAGATTTTTTGTCCAAGTTCAAGACCCTGAGACTTCTCTTGGAAGGTGTTAAGGTTAAGAAAGAAGATAGCAGCCTTATCTACTCCATTCTTACTAAGTTGGGACCAGCCTATTCTGTGTTTGTTTCCACCTTCCATTCTACAAGAGAAGCCTTCATTTCTCAAGGACAAGCCTACAAGTCCCCTTCCTTTGATTCCTTTTGTGATTCTTTAATAAGAGAACAAGAAAAACTCTTACACCTTGATCTTCTTCATCTTGGAAACTCTTCTAAGAAAGCGTTAGCCGCCCAGCAGCAACCAAATTCAAAGAATCCTAAGAAGTCATATCCTAAAAGGAATGGTCCTAAACCAAACAAGGGTCCTAAGCAATTTCTGCCTCAAAATGAAAAATCATTTCAACAAAATGATAAGACAAATAAAAACAAATGGAAGAAGACTGATAGACATTGCAACTTTTGTAGTCGAGATGGCCATTTAGAATCCAAATGCTTTAAGAAGATGGAAGCCTTGGAAGCAGCAATGAAGAAGCATAACATCCATTTGGAGCAATCTTCAACTTCAACTTCATCTTCAGGAATGGCACTTTCTGCATGTGGTTGTCAAGCATCTCGATCTGGCTATGCACTAAATGTATCTTCTTCTTCTCATTCTCATGAGTGGCTCATTGACTCTGAAGCTTCTTATCACATGACCAAAAACAAAGCCATGTTTTCTTCTTTAAATGATTGTAACACCAAAAATATATATGTTGGTGATGATAGATCTCTTAGTGTTGTAGGGACTGGAACTGTTCATCTAGACAATGGTCAGTTTAATGATGTATTATGTGTTCCAACCTTATCCTGCAACCTTCTATCTGTATATCAGATAACCCATTCAGGTGAAGGTAAATCATTGAATTTTCACCTCACGATGTTGTAATTAAGGACCTAAGAGATCCTAGACATATTTTAGCTACTGGCATTGCTGATGATTCTACAAGGTTGTATAAGTTTCACAACTTTGGGTCATCAAATCTTCCCTCAGTATTTGTTGCTCATAATGATGAAGTGAGCAAACTTTGGCATGAGCGATTTGGTCACTTAAACTATCGCTCTCTTCAGAATCTATGTAAAGAAAATATGGTGACAGGTCTTCCAATGGTATCTTGTAGAGATGGTGTTTGTTCCGGATGTGTACTTGGAAAACATCATCGGGATAGTTTTGAAAAGCGTGCCTCTTAGCACGCCTCAGCCCCTTTACAGCTCGTGCATAGTGATTTATGTGGTCCACTTCCAGTTGCTTCAATCTCTGGCTACAAGTATTTCTTAACTTTCATTGATGATTTCTCCAGACGCACTTGGGTATACTTCTTAAAACTCAAGAGTGAAGTATTTAACATGTTCTTGGCCTTTAAGGCCTTTGTTGAAAAACAATCTAGACATCAAATTCTTAAGCTAAGATCTGATAATGGCGGAGAATATGTTAAAAACACATTCATCAACTTTTGCACTGAGAATGGAATTCAAATGCAGCATACTGTTCCATATACTCCACAACAAAATGGTGTAGCTGAAAGGAAGAATCACACCTTAAAGGAAATGGCTAATTGTATGCTTCAAGCTAAAGGACTTAGTCTTAATTATTGGGCAGAAGCAATTAACTGTGCAAATTACATAATAAATCGTACTCCTACTAAGGTTTTAAAGAATATCACTCCAAAAGAAGCATGGAGCTCAATAAAACCAGATGTAAGTCACTTTCGTGTTTTTGGAAGTGAAGCATGGGCCCATATTCCAGATGAGAAACATAAAGCTTTAGAACCTAAGAGTGAAAAATGTATTTTTGTTGGATATTCTGAAGATGTCAAAGGATATAGACTTATTCCACTTAAGTCCAAAAATGTTATCATTAGAAGAGATGTAAAGTTTGCTGAAAATATATCAGCCTGCGAGCCTAGTTCAGCGGATGTGCCACCTCTCCCTATCTATTCTACTTTTGAAAATATTTCTTCTTCAGATGATGAAAGCGAGGATGAAAAACCTCCCCCACCTTCTCAGGATCCTCCTTCAACTCCTCAGCTTCCAAAATGGGTTTGTGCTACTCAGGATGCAGCAGGTGATCTTGTCGGTGATCCTACAAATCAGTGACGTACACGTTCTCAGTTCGAGAGAGCCTCTTCTTTACTGGCTCAAGCTTCAGTGAATTATGATCCTAACACCTTTGCAGAAGCTTCAGGACATCCAGATTGGGAAGCAGCTATGAATGAATATAATCATTCATTATTGGCAAATGATACATGGGATCTTGTTCCTCTACCAAAGGGACGAAAACTTGTTAGATGCAAATGGGTTTACAGAACCAAGTATGGACCAAATGGGAAAGTTGATAAACATAAAGCTTGTCTTGTTGCTAAGGGTTTTTCACAAGTTGAAAGCATTGACTATACTGAAACCTTCTCCCCTGTTGCCAAAATGAACTCTATCTGCCTTGTTCTTTCCCTTGCTACCTCTTTCAAATGGGAAGTCCATCAGATGGATGTTAAATCCGCCCTCTTGCATGGGGACTTGCATGAAGAAATCTATATGGAACAACCTATTGGCTTTATACAAACAGACTCTAGCCTTGTATGTCAGCTTAAGAAATCCCTTTATGGTCTCAAGCAAGCTCCTCGAGCTTGGTATGCCAAAATGGATAACTTTCTTTTAGAAAATGGCTTTTCTAGGTGTCATTCTGACAATACTGTCTACACCAAGAAAGTGGGCAAGTCTCTTATCATTCTTGTTCTTTATGTTGATGATCTTATCCTGACTGGTAGTGATCCCAACCTTATAAACCATGTGAAGTCTAGCCTTAAAAGGAAGTTTGAAATGACAGACTTAGGACACTTACATTATTTTCTTGGTCTTGAAGTCTTGCAATCCAAGGAAGGTATTTCCCTTTCCCAATCCAAGTATGCCTTTGATATTCTACGCCATTTTCACATGGAAGAGTGTAAGCCAGCCCCTTCTCCCTTTCAGTCTGGAGTCAAACTTTCAGTCACTTGTACTTCTCCTGAAGTTGATGCTACCTTATACTGTCAACTTGTAGGAAAACTTTTGTATCTAACCCATACTCGTCCTGACCTTTCCTTTGTTGTTGGCCTTGTTGCTCGGTTTATGCAAAACCCACGTGAAAGTCATTGGAAAGCAGCTAAAAGAATACTTCGTTATGTTCGAGGTACAATTCAGTTTGGGATTCATTACAGTGCCAAAGCATCTCCTCTATTGGTTGGTTTCACTGATTCCGATTGGGCTGGTGACCCTAATGATCGGAAGTCTACTGCAGGTTATGTGTTCACTCTTGGTTCAGGACCTATTACATGGGATTGCAAGAAACAAGGTGCCATTTCTCTTTCTTCAGCAAAAGCAGAGTATCGTGGTGCCGTAGAAGCTAGTAAGGAAGCCTTGTGGTTCGTCAGATCCTGTCAGAGTTTGGCTTTCAGTAGCAGCATCCGACTACACTTTGGTGTGATAATCAAAGTGCCATTCAACTATGCAAAGGTCCAGTCCAACATCAGTGCAGAAAACACATTGAACTGCGCATGCACTTCATCAGAAAGCTCATTCATGACCATGTTCTTGAAGTGCAATATTGTTCAACAGATGATCAAGTTGCAGACATCTTTACAAAGGCTCTCACAGAGGCGAAGTTCACTAAACTTCGATTTATGGTTGGAGTTCAGGAAGTTGTCACTAAGGGGGGATAGGCTCAGTGCCTCCTTCCTTCTCCTATTGTGTCATATTTGTAAATCCTTCAATCCTATCCCAAGTTGTTCTTAAGGGGGTATGTTAGGATATTCCAAAACATAGGAAATAGTTAAGTACAACTTGGTCTAGTATAGAGTTAGGTAAAGTGTGTTTCTTTACTATGTACATTTTGTAACTTACAATCTGACGGTCACGATATGTAGTGATCCGACGGTTCATTCTCTCCTCGGTATTACCGACACTTGATCCATGGCTTAACACCCGATTGGTCATGGTCTCTATTTAAAGAGCATGGAGGGTCATTTGTAGGTTAACCATTCATGAGAGAAGCTTATGTAAATTTTCATTCTTTTATTAATAAATTGCCTAAAGTGGCCGCGTTGGCTCAGGCCGTGGACTGTTTCCCTCTTTGAGGGTTTTAACCACGTCAAAAGTACTGGTGTATTGATCTGCGATCTGTTTGTGAGCAGTGTCCTTTGGTGTTCTGTCTGAGGAACTTACCCTGTAAATTCCTACATTGAACGAGTAGAAAATGATAACGGGGCAATGTCAGAATGCTGAGCAGTCATTGGCGAGTTTATAATAACTAGTTAAGGAGACATGAGACATACACCTATGTGAATATATTGATGAACCATATACCTGAAAAGAACTCTTAGAGTACTGGCAGTTACCATTGTTGGTAACCCATGTAATTGGTAGATGGGATCCTTTCATATGGACTTCTATTTTTATGTGTAGCATATGGAGAAAGATAAGGCAAGAGTGTAATAAGCAATGAATAAAAAAATATAATAATTATAATACAGATGATATAATTGGGAATACTACCTGATAGGCATGGGTAACCCAAAGTCAAGTGTGATAAGAGGCGTGTGGGATTCTCTTGAGTTCCCACATCTTTAGGGGGGTTAGACCCATAACAATTCTCTAGTCAAGTTGAAAGAGGGGATTGTTAGGATTAACTTTGACTCGGGAATGATAGTCTACAACTAGTGGTTTCCAGCACATGGTTACATGACCCATGGCATTATGTCAGTTGTATTTGGTTGTTAGGGGGCCAAGGATTCATCACAACTCCCCAACAAGTTTGGACAAGGTTTTGGCCAAAGACAAATAGAATTTTATTAAACTTAGTTTTTCCCCATAATTAAGGTTTTCCCGCAATATTTTTTGGTGTTCCTTGAGAGTGTTTTTAATTCTATTTATGTTCATTATTATAATACATAAAAATGATTATATTTTATCATAATAATGATATCTAATCTAAAATTATAATATCTCCTTATTTTTATTTAATAGATTAAGTTTCCTCTCGATATTATTATTAATACTAGATTATATGATTTTCACTATCCAATAATAGTAATGTATGTCTTATTGCAGGTTTTGTTGTTAGTCATAGTTGCTTTAGCATTGGTTTTTCATTGAGATATATGATTTTATTGATTCATTTTATAATTGTAGAAATTATTATATATTAATTTTTTTAATAAAAATGTATTGTTAAAAGAGAGTGAATGTTTTATAATTCTAGTGTATTATAAGAGATTTGTTTTAATTTGTTAAGTAATTTTTTTGAATTTCATATTGAATCTAATCCTTTGGTTGGTTTAGAGACAAGTGATTGTCTTTCTATAAACATCTTATATCTAATTCCTTTTTGTGTTTAAGTTAATTATAAACATTATATATATCTATATCTATATATATATATATATATATATATATATATATATATATTCTTGTTTCAATTGTATAATTAGGATTTAGATTTAATTGTGGATACAATATTGTTTCGTTTAAGTAATTATGTCAATAGAAATATTTATTTGGAAAATAGATGGAGAGGTGGAAGATCATACTTGATCTAATAACAACTTCCCATTTTAATCTAGTCCTTATAATTTCATACAATATTAGCTTGTATTCTTCTACTTCATTACCACTACCTCTCCAGTACCACCTCTTCATCACCTCCTACCATCATCCCTATAGCCACCTACCTACTGCCACCACTCCACCTTCTACCACTTTTGTAATAGTGATTTCACATTCCCAACCCACTACTATCACTAATCAATACCAACAATTATGACTTAAGAAGACGTGTTAATCATTAAGTTGATCTCATGTTGATAAAATATCATTTTCTCAACTCTTAACATAATTCCTCTATTACCCATTTTTTGTATTGTGACTCCAATGGCTCATGCTTCATCTTGTAAGTAGGCTTCTTCAATTCTCTCTTTTTCAATCCATATCTTCTTGTCAAGGTAATGAACCTTATTTGTTTGCTTGCATTACTCATATGTTTGTAAACATATTTTTTAGTCACCATAGTTTAAAGGGTTTTTATTTATCTTTCAACTTGTTCCAAGATTCTTTAGAGAGATGTGAACCCTAAGCATGGAAACTACACAAAATCACCATTTGCTAGAACAACCACAGAAAATTATTATTTGTACCAATATTTAAAGAGAAACTTCTTAATTTTGAATTAGATGGTTGAATTTTTTCCTTAAAAAAAGAGAGGGCTCATGCCCCCCTATTACACATCTATCCACAGTAGTGATCCAACTAATAGTACTCAGTAGAAAAGAAATATCTCTAATTTGTCACTATTGAATTTAATGGTGATGTCATATTAAAAAGCACCTATTACCATTACCTTTCTTTGTTTATTTTGGTTAAGTGTAAAATTTATTCAAGGCATCAAGATTTCTTTGGAGTGTAATTTTGTGTTTTGCCATTAACAACACATTATTTAAGTAAGTATTTCTCTTCTCTCATCCTTGATGATTTCATCTTCTAAATCATGTATACATAAAATTTATTCAAGACATCTAGATTTATTTGGAAAGTATTTTTTGTTTTGCGATTAACACAACATTATTTAAATATGTATTTCTCTTCTCTTATCCTTGGTGATTTAATCTTCTAAATCATCTATACATAACTATGATAATGTTAGATAAAGGGACATCCTAGCTTCACCATGATGATATACCAATGGTATTGGTTGAATGCTTATACCAGAAACAAGTGGATGAAGGATCTATAAAATTATTTTCTTTAGTCTATTTAGTTATTTCGTTTACTAAAATTTTGACAAATGATTTAACAAAGAGGTTATTTACCATAATGTTCTATAATTTTACATAAATTATTTAAATCAATACATTTATGAATATGTATCATATAATTTAAAGTATTATCTTTCTTAATTTCCTATAATCATGGGAAGTGCATGCAAATGCAAAAATAGACAACCTCCTTATTTAACAATTTCAACTATAAAATACAAACCTTTATCAATACATTTTTGGATATGTATCATATAATTTAAAGTGTTATCTTTCTTGATTTCCTATAATCATGAGAAGTGCATGCAAATGCAAAGATAGACATCCTCCTCATTTAACAATTTCAACTATAAAATACAAACCTTTATTCTTTTGATCATTTGGATAATATGGGATTTGTCTTACCAATAGTTAAACTCATGAGCACATTTTATAATGTATATAAGGAACTATTTATACATGGATCTCTTAGTATCTTTATTTTGTTGTTTGATATTGATTTTTAATTTTATAATATTTTTCAAATACCCTCCACTTTATGAGATGGCATGCAATTGTAATCCACGTGCATTATATATGTTTAAGAAGTCTATGGAACTCTTTGTTGTTGCTATTAGGTTTATGGTTGAAGATGTTATAATTTTATTATTTAATAGTTTTTTTTTTTGAAAAATCTCATTTATTAAATTTATTTTTTTAAACTTATAATTTATATTTATGTTGTGGGGTTTTACTCAATGAACTTTGACATATGATATGTGTTAGTTCCATATTAAATAATATTTTTAATTTGACCATATATTGGAAAATACCTACAAAAGCCACATATTTTAACCCCCTATCAATACAAACCCAATACACCTTCCCAATTTAAAAAACCTACTTTTATTAGATATTGTAGGTATCTATTTTTTCATTAATATTTTTTATACATCTTTATGTTTTTTCATTAACTTTGACCTCCATTTTTTATACTTTCCAATATAAAAAAACCTTTACCCCTTAGGTATCCCCCAATATTATATGTCATTTTTTCCTCAATATAAATCCTCCAATATGAATACACATGGTATGGTATTACTTTCCCAGTAAACACAGTGATTTATGTTTGAAGAGAAAAAAAATACATAATAATAATATTATTGACAATTTGATTTTTCACTCAATGATGTGTAAGGTTAAACTTATATATAGATATATATATACTTATACTTATCCTTACTTACCATTTTGTTGTTATTAATTTTAAATTATTTAACTTACCACTTTATCCTAAATAAATAGTAATATATATAGGTAACTTCTTTAAGTTCCCTGTACACAAACAAAAATATGTGACTAGGCTATAACTTAAAACCTTAAATTACATGATTATTGTCGTTGGTGATCTGCCCAAAAGAATTGTGTAATGATTTATTCAGTCCAACGTTTCGGATAGAATTGTGTAGTGATTTATTCAGTCCAACGTTTCGGATCCATCATCAAGAACCAAATCCAATTATTCTTATTCTATTAAACATACTGATTCGGCTTTCATTAAGCTTTCCCGTATATTTTTTCATTAAAAAATTGCAGCAAGGAAGCAGCAGAGGAGGCCATCTACTACTCATACACCAGAAGCATCAATGGTTTTGCTGCTACTCTTGAAGAAGAACATGCTCTTTCTCTCGCAAGTGAATTACTCACCTTTAATGCTCATTTTCACTCTTTCACATTGAATGAATATGAAGCTCGTAGATACTTAGAACTTTCGAAAGTTTTTCTTACTGAATTTGGTGTCGCTACTGTTGGGTGCTGTTATTCAGAACACCCTCAGGTATTATCTGTATTTCCTAACCGAGCAAGAAGGCTACACACAACTCGTTCATGGGGATTCCTTGGCTTAGAAGTAGGAGCTGGAAAATCTGAGAATGTACAAGTTTCTCCGAGATCGCTATGGAGAAAGGGGCAATTCGGAAAGGATGTTATTATTGCTCACCTGGATACAGGTAGCAAACCACCTCAGTAGCCTTTAGGTGAGTTCATTTTATATGTTATTTGATTCTGATACTATTTTTCTTCTGCATTCAGGGGTATGGCCAGAATCTGCAAGTTTTGATGACACAGATATAGGGCCTATTCCTTCTCGATGGAAGGGGTTCTGCCAAAAGGGAACAAAATTCGGTCCAGAACACTGCAACAGGTGCGTTGATGAGGGGTCAGAGTAGCCTTCAGTTTGTTAAACTATATTTGCATATCTGATAACATTCAATTAAGGTATTTAGCTCATAGTTTTTCTTGCTGGTGATAAAGGATTCTATCTATATCCATCTAGAGACTGAGATATGAAATTTGTTTTTATGTGATTAAAATTTAAATGGCAGATTCTCCAATAATATGATAGACATTAATGATGTCAAACAGTTTCTCATGTACATCAAATTTCAGGAATATTTTGGCATTTACAATTTAAATAAGGATGACCTTTCTGGGTTAAACACAAGGCCAGAGAAGATGAAGAATTTCAAATTCTTTATAGAAGATTACAGTTTCCCAGAAGTATGTTTGAGTATTGTATTCTTTTGGAATAGTATGGTTTGTAAGTGTTTATTGATGGCCAGTTTTAAGCACTTAGGCCAGAAATCCTAGAACGGTAAGAATTTCAAATTCTTTATAAAAGATTACAATTTCCCAGAAGTATGTTTGAGTTTTGCAATTCAAACTCTTTATAAAACATTACAGTGTCCCAGATGTATGTTTGAGTTTTGTATTCTTTTGGAGCAGTATGGTTTGTAAGTGTTTATTGATGGCCAGTTTTAAGCACTTAGGCCAGAAATCCTGGAACAGTAAGGGGTAGATCTTTGTAAATATGCTATATTTTAAAGTAATCTGGCACTTTGATGTTTAAGCATGTTTTTGACGTAAGTAAGGTTGGAGTAATTCTCACACTCACCTTATTGGGAATAGATCATATGATCCTGAGATTAATTGCCCACTTAAGATAATGGTAAGGGTTTAGAAGTTTAACATTGTCTGGAGATTTTAGTGTAACCCAAAACCTCAACATGGAATAAGAGCTTTGGCCAGGTGTTGGAGTGATTCTGAAAATCGATCACGTGGGTTAACCCCATCCTGGTATCCACTTTGGTAAATTGAGATTAATTTCCCACTTAAGATAATGATAACAATTTGGAAGTTTACTAATGCAAACACAATTTTGAGTAATAATTGTCAGGGATACTCAATATTTACCTTGCTGGGTTGCAACTAAATAATACAGGTTTTTGCTTGTAAAACACAATTTTGAGTAATAATTGTCAGGGATACTCGATATTTACCTTGCTGGGTTGCAACTGAATAATAGCTGGGTTGCAACTGAATAATACATGTTTTTGCTTGTAAAATGCCCCCGCATTCTTATTTGATATTGTTGTAATGCTTGCAGTCTATTGCACTTATTATTTCTTGCATTACATTGCTGGGAAGAAAAACACTTTGAACTTGCTTGTTGGAGAATGCTCAATCTCTGTATTTGTTTCTTTGTTTGTTTGTGAAAATAGAAGCCAACCGCATTGTAAGATATCCCTGCCCGAAAAGTGGAATAGTTAGTATTCAATTCTTGGAATCATGGTTCACTCTCGAGTGTTTTGCAATAACAAGTTGATTGGAAAGCAAGCCCTTCACAATGGAAGCAAAGTTTCACCCTCCAAATTGCTGTTTGCAACAGGAAATTGATTGGAGGAAGGTATTTCATCAAGGGGCGTGATGCTGAACTTAAGCCTTTGAATCTCTCTGAAACAGGGGAATTTCTCTCTGCGCGAGACAAAGTTGGACATGGCACTCATACTCTGTCTACAGCAGGGGGAAATTTCGTGAAAAAAGCAAGTATATATGGACATGCGGAAGGGGTTGCAAAAGGAGGAGCCCCTCATGCTAGAGTTGCAAGTTATAAAATTTGCTGGCCTATAGATTTAGTGTACCATGGTTGCTATGATGCAGATATTCTTGCAGCATTCGATGCAGGGATACATGACGGAGTTGATGTGTTCTCAGTTTCTCTTGGAGGTGAGCCTCCTCTTCTGGATTATTTTCAAGATGCAATTTCAATTGGATCGTTCCATGCAGTTCAAAGAGGGAGGGTTGTCGTCTGTTCCGCCTCAAATTCTGGTCCACTTCCGGCAACGGTTGCAAATGTGGCACCTTGGGTCATAACGGTGGGAGCAAGCAGCATCGACAGAGTATACTCTTCGAGTGTTCATCTCGGAAACAACATAACATATATAGTAAGTACGGCTTATTGGCATCTTCTAACAATTACTTATTTAATTTTTTTAATATGGTTAAATTATTTTTTTGGGTTCAGATTATATATTTTTGTTTTTTATCAAAATTGATTTAGTGTTGGAATAACTGTATTATATTTAGGAATTGATGTGGTGGATTAACTGCCACTTCCGGAACATGAGATTAACTGCCCACTCAAAGTAAATGTCTGGAAATTTACTATGACCTGCAATTTTTGGTTTAATGACAAACTCCAACATGATATTATAGCCTTGGCTGAAAGTGAGATTCCATCGTGTCATGTCAGAGTGGGACTGTCCCAGGACCATGGGACTAACTGTCTTGAAAACATTCCGGGCTCGCCTTTGAAAAACCCTATAACACTCATATTTTCCAAAGTTCACAGCATAAATCTGTGATCCCAACACATCAATAACAACCACCTTGAAACATGGGATTAACCATTCACTCAAAGTAATGATAAGGGTTTAGAAATTTACTAAAGCCCCCTGATAAACCCCAATATTCAATGTTCTGGAACATGAAACTAATCACTCATTCAAGATAATGATAAGGGTTTTAAAATTTACTAAAACCTGCAGGTAAACCCAACATTCAGTGTCCTGGAAAAAACCTGACACTTAATTTTTTCAAAAAAAAATTCACAACTCAATCATGTCACTTGAACAAATCTCATCAGTTTTCCAATAAATTTGACCCAAAAAATATACCAAAAAATACCTCAAAACGTAGAACAGTTACACTACTACCGGCTTATTGGCGCTCTCTAACCTCTTCTCTAGTTAAGTATTGAAGAGCGCTGAATTCATATTATGAAATTCGATTTACCAGTATTACCGTAAGGCTTAATGGTGGACATTAATCCCTGGAACATGGAACCGCTAAATAGGCCGAGAGGCTTATACATAGTTCATTGCATGTTTTTTTGGAAAGCATTGTAAGATTTAACGGTTTCTTGATTATCAGGGTAATTGTGAGTGCTGTAGAGGTATCTTTTCATACAAAATTTCAAGAGGGCAATAAAGCATATTGACATTTTCTCTTTGTTTCGGTCTATAAAATCGAAAATTTAATATTTAATTGTTTTCCCAATGAAATCAATAAATCAGATCCTTGAAGTTTGCTAGAAAAGTTGATTTTGTTACTCTGTGTCTTTTTGTTTGAGGGCAGGGACGAAGCCTAGCCCAGTTCCAATTACCAAAGGGAAAGTTGTATCCACTGGTATCATCAGCCAGAGTGAAAGCCCCACATGTGAATACGACAGCTGGGTATGATGCTACATACTACTACCCAATTACCAAAGAAAAAACTTGGACAGGAATAGTATTTCAATCCATCAAAGTCACACTTCTATGTCATATTGTGTTTTAACAGTTTCAATCGCTAATATTTTCAGACAACTCTGTTTCCCGGGATCATTAGATCCCTTTAAAGTTAAAGGAAAAATCGTTGCCTGCCTTCGTGGTATCAATGAAAGAATTGAGAAAGGTTTAACCGTTCGATTAGCAGGTGGAGTAGGCATGATTCTCGCCAATGCACCCGGAGGCGACACTGACGTTGATGAAGACTTTCATTTTCTTCCTGCTGCACATTTGAATGCAACTGATGGAGCGGCAGTTTTTCAATACATCAAATCAACAGCGTAGGATTTCGATGCAACTTTTCAACTTGTAGTAAAACCTGGTTATTGCATGAAAAACCCTAATGCCCAATTAAATTATGCTCATCCTGGTCCCCTGTCGCTTCCATTTATTCAAGAACACAATTAGATATAAAGATTTTCAAATTGTAGTAAAACCTGGTTATTGCATGACAAACCCTAATGCCCAGTCAAATTATGCTCATTCAGGTCCCCTGTCGCTTCCATTTATTCAAGAACTCAATTAGATGTAAAGCCAGCTCCGACTATGGCAAACTTTTCCTCTCGGGGTCCGAATTCTCTTACTCCAGACATACTGAAGGTTTATAATTCAATCCCCACAACTCCATTGGTATGATATCTTCCTTAATATTTTGAAAAGAAAGTTGTTAACTGTTTCTCCAGTGCAGCCTGATATTACAGCTCCAGGGGTGAACATCCTTGCGGCATTTTCAGAAGCAGCATCATTAACTGATTTGAACTTTGATAATAGAGCTGTACCTTTCGCTCTAGATTCTGGCACGTCTATGGCGTGCCCGCATATTGCTGGTGTTGCAGCTTTATTGAAGAGTGCACATCCTCATTGGAGCTCAGCAGCCATTCGGTCTGCCATTATGACTACAGGTATCTGTATCTATTTATGCGTATACATACAAAGTTTTGAAAGATTTTTCATTTTGAGCGGGCATATATTCCAATCTGCCGTGGTAGAGGTGCTATTTTTTCATGTTTTCTATAAATATTTTTTTGCCAATTTGCATTCTATTTTTAACAAATGATTTATAGTGTAAAATTATTATGTTATATTGCCCAAATTTATAAAATTATTATATCTTTAAAATTTTTATAAATATCAAAAAAATTATAAATTTGAATTTTTTTTAATTTTTTTTTTTAGAAATTTGATTTTCTTTTATAAAAGTATTTTCAAATATTTTATAAAGAATTATGAGGGAAATTTTAAAGGGTTAATTTTACACCAGTTTCCATTTTTTCTAAAAACGATCCCTAAATTTTATAGTATAAAATTATTTTATCTTAAAAATTGTCAAAATTTTACATCTATTAATATAAAATCATTGGAAATCTAAATATTTCTACAAAAATATCACCTAACATTTCACACTTTGTATATTAAGGACTAATAAGATTCACCAAAATTTTTAAACTTTAAGATAAACTTCTATCCTTAAAATTTTCCCTACATATTATTACTTAAAATTTTCAAAATTTTACAAATATTATACAAAATTATTAAAATTAAATTTAGCGTTTTACAAAAATATTATCAAACATTTTATAATTTACATAATAAAAACTCATAAAAATACCCAAAATTTCTATACTTCAAACTACATTTCTCTTTAAAATTTTGGAGAATAATATCAATGATAGGCGTATGCACTTAAATTGTTTTGAAATTAAGTTGACCACTTTTTGAATTAAATTGTGAATAGTGCTTTCAAAACCTCTAATCTTTCAAATAAATATCCAAAATCAAGAATAACTAAAATTATAATTTTAATTGTTTTTGTTTTTATTTTTATTTTTAATGGCCATTTTATTCCTCTATTAAAAATAACTAAAACTTGTACTTAATGAGAATTTAAAAATTGGATGTTTAAAAAACCTTGTACACAATATAATTTTGAAAATGTTAAAACTTGGATACTCAAATACCAATAATATTTAATCTAAATACTATAACATGATGAGTTTTATAAAATTTTCCAATAAATAAAAGATGTTTTATTTTGCTATATTCTATATATTTGCTAACCTTCTTTCCATTTTAATATGTTTTAAGAAAACCTTATACACACTATAATTTTAAAAATGTTAAAATTTGGATACTTAAATAGAAATAATACTTAATCTAAATACTATAAATTTTAGCATGATAAGTTTTATAAAATTTTCCATTAAATAAAAGATATTTTATTTTGCTATATTCTATATATTTGCTAACTTTTTTTCCATTTTAATATGTTTTAATATTTTTAAATGACAGCTCAAAAATTGGACAACACCAAAATGACAATTAAAGACGACTCACTGCAAACAGCAGGTCCTTTCGAGTATGGTGCAGGTCATGTGTATCCAAATAAGGCTGGAGATCCTGGCCTAGTCTATGATCTATCAATCAGAGATTACAACATTTTTTTTTGCAGCTTGCATTATAATTCAACCCAGCTCAAGGCCATAACAGGAAGGGCATTCACTTGTCCAGCACGACCCCCTAATATCTATAACCTCAACTATCCCTCCATCACTGTCTCGGCCCTGAAAGGGTCAGCCACTGTGAGAAGAACTGTGACAAATGTAGCAGAGGGACCAGTGACTTATAAAGCAAAAGTGAAGTCTCCTATTGGAGTTTCAGTGTTAGTTGAGCCTGCAGAGCTTCACTTTTCTACCAGTGGGGAAAGGAAAACATTTAATGTGTCACTGAAAGCCGTGAAGAGTTCTAGGGGTCAGTACGTATTTGGGTACCTTACATGGAGAAATGCCAAGTATTGGGTTACAAGTCCCATTGTTGTGAAGGTAAGCAGTGTGAATTAAGATAGTGAATATCTCACTGACAAGTTATTGCTTTTCATTTATTGACGGAAATTTTGTAAAAGGGTCATTGAATGTTTCTCTTTTGTAGAATTGGTAAGCCCTGCAACCTAATAAAATTTCAAGCATGATTTATATTAATTAAATTTGTTTTTTGTTTTTGAAGTATACAATGTCATATGACTGTCATTAAAATATGTAAATGCTACAAATCTTTCTTGATTCCATTTTTTTTTTTTTTTATGAAAGGTTATTACATTAGTTTTTGATAATTACATTTTTTAATTACTCTTGCATGGAATAAAACCTAAAAGTATAGAATCTCTAAGATTGGTAAAATAGATTGCACATCAAAATTTATAGTACATTAGATTAATCACACTATAAATACACCAATCATTGGTTGAAAATAGAAATTCTATCTTAACCATACAATCAATAAGTTGAGAAAATATCTCAACCAAACACTAAATTTCTCAAGTCTAACTAATTAACACTTACACAACTCACACAACAATAAAATTTAAGGACGAGGAATATCACTCAAGATGCACAAGACAAGTAAGAGTTAATATCCAAGTCTCTCCCTTAACAAGTACTTCTCTTGATCTCAATCAAGTAACGTCTTCATCAACTTGCCTTAATAATTTCGAAATATTCTAGATTACTAACTCCATCAAGTTGTCTCTTAGGCCTCATAAAGGTGTAGTTGGCAAGTTTGCTTCCCAAGTTCCACTCTTGAACTCCCAAATCTGGGATCTCCCAAATTCAAATACTGAACAGTTAGCAAGTTGGCTTCCTGAGTTCCACGCTTGAACTCCCAAATCTGGGATCTCCCAAATTCAAATACTAAACAGTTAGCAAGTTGGCTTCCCGAGTTCCACTCTTGAACTCCCAAATCTCGAATCTCCCAAATTTAATTACTGAACACACCCCAAGTTGTTGCATAACTTCACTAGAAGACAACTCTCGGGTCTTCAACAAATGAGGGATCCTTCCCTAGATCCACATCTTCCAAAATAAATCGACAACCATCCATGTTGAGCTTTTAACCTAGAAAAATATTATGTATGACAGAGAAATGCAAGACACATAATATGCGGAAAAACACAAGCACATAAAACCAGAGAGACACAAATATACGTGGTTCACCTAGTTTGGGCTATGTCTACCCCGAACAACCAGTCCTTCCTTTTTATTATCCAGCAAAATGAAGAGACACAACCTACAACAAATCTGCTGTAATATCCTCTGTTTTCTCTCACAGTCTCACCTCTCTGTTTCTCGCTCTGAGAATACACATATATTCCACAGCCTCAATACAATACCCTCATACAAAGAGAGGGGTTGCCTTCTAGGGAGAAAAACCCTAAACTAAACATGAATTCTACCATCAGATCATCTGCCTAATGAACGACCCAGATTGACTAGAAATTACTATACTTTTACAAGGAAATTTTACAGTTGTTTTTAGCTTCAGGGGCGTTGCCCCCAAAACCCCCGCCGGGGGACTGCTGGCCCCCAGATCCCCCAGTCGGGGGTGATTCCCCCCCCCCAACCCTCGCGGGGGGGGGGGACAAGTCCCCCCGCACCCCCCCACATGGAGGGGTGTACAATCTTCTTGGGTTATACATCTGGGTGAAACAATGACCTCTAAATTAGGATTATAGTCATGCTCCACACCCAACATAACTACACTTGATACATAGAAATAACAGAGAAAGGTTGTTTTGATTGTTTTCTAAGTTTAGATTTAGATCCTATTTTTTAGGAGATTGTTGTGATCTCCCAAACAGAATGTAACCATTATATTTGTGTATATTTTATTGCTCCAATTAATGAACGCAACATTGTGGTAGCCTCAGGTGTTCCTCACCTGAGTGTGGTGGGTTTCATTTTCAATTTCGATTTGTCTTCCTATTATTTTTAGTTGGTATCAGAGCATCAGGGGATAAAGTTGTGTTTTGACTACTTGTTGTGAGTGCGAAGAGTAAGTCAGCCTACTTGTAGAGGAGTCTGTGTATTTGTGTTAACGCTCATCGAAATAGATCGTTGAGATAGATGTTCGATCCAAATTCGATCCTTGATTATTCATTCACAACATAGGCTGTGAGAGTTTCTGATTGTGAGTACTAGCGTGGGGGCAACATATAAATTATGAAAATGCAAGAGGTAGTTGCTGAAGGCTATTGTTTCAGTAAGGTTTCTATTGCATGAGGTTGCTGTCAGTATTGTATTGAGTTGCTACAAGACCTGTAAAGCCTCCAATTCAATATTCTGAAAGAGTGTAGTGAAGTGTCCCCTTGTGAAGCCCATGGAGGCGTCAGGAGATTATGTGTGTAAGCGTTGAAGGTTGTTCTTACTGATGAAGAGCCCAGCCATCAAATTATTTGTGCCACGATTTATTTGTGCCATGGCCTTAAGCTTAGAGGTCGTGGAGCACTAGAGGTCGAGTTTCAGAGAGGTCGATGTAGGAAATCTTGTAGATTCACAAGCTCATGCAATGTACTAAAGCACAAGACAAGAATCTACTTCTACTTTCAACCAGCGGAAGCCAATAGATCGATGAAAACAATATGAACAAGAAGGAGATAAATCAATGGCACATAAAACAATATTTATCCGAGGAAAGACACTGCTCAAACCCCCTACTATCTGTATTGCATTAATTAGAAATATGAGTGAAAATAAAAAGCTTATTTTCACTAGAACAATTCCTGCACAAGTATGATCAACTTTCTTCTCACAAGCTATTTCAAGCCAAACCTTAGCCTATTATGCTACTCTGCAAGCCCCTCTTTCCTTGCGTAATTCCTATGGCTGAATAGCCCATATTAATGGGAATTCAGTGCTTCAAAAAATGCACAATCCAATCTAGGTTGACTTCCTGATTGCATGCATGATCTATACAACTCAGTAAATTATACAACTGATAGTACATTGTCCCTCCACTCTAGTCTCAACTGGGCCTTTCTCATAATCGAAATGCACGAGTTTCTGATAAGGGAATCTTCAGTTAACTAGAGTTCCACTTGTGCATGCACTAGTGCACCAATTGGTTGTTAACTCTCTATTAGTTCCACAAATAGTTTGGAACTAATTTAACTGAACATAACTTAGTAAACTGAGTTATCTAATTACAACTCAGAAATAAACCCATCCTAGACCCCTAAAATTTAGGGAGAACACTTACATGACCTCCAAAATACTTCCAACTCGAAATTCCTAAGTTAACTAAGTCAACTTAACTTAATTAACTATACAAGTGGCTATGAGAAAAGAATTACAATTTTAATTCACAATTTAATTCAAGGACAAATTGAATTGGAATTTCTGGATTCTATTTTTAACATTTCTTGTTGCTATTTTCAACACTTCCTCTCAACAATAAAGGAATTCAACTCTATCCCAATCCTGAACCTTCAGAATTTTCTACATGCAACACTTCTCTCTAGTGTTGTTTCTACAGCAACTCCTGAAACTAAAAAAAGCATCCAACCTGAACCATTATGATGCATCTGTCATCAAATTTTCTAACTGCTACTGCCTCTGTCAATTGAAAACTCTATGCTTCTGCTGACTCTACCTCTCTGAATTGTTGTCAAGCCTTCTATGCGTTCTTCAGTATATGACTGCTCTAGCCTCTACCACTTTGATCTCTGACTGCATCAATCGCCACTAGTTCCTCCTGTTACTATGTACTTTGGGCGCACGTAGCAAGGTATGATCCATGAGATAAAACCTCTTAATGGACCCTGCCCAATTTCATCCCTCTTGGGACTATCACTTCACATCACCCAACCTCACACCTCGAGGTATGGTTTCATGTCCTCCCTCTACAAGGGAGAGGTCGATGTAGAAAATTTTGTAGATTCACAAGCTTATGCAATGTACTAAAGCATACGAAAAGAATCTAATTCTACTTTCAACTAGGGGAAGCCAATACATCAATGAAAACAATATGAACAAGAAGAAGATAAATCAATGGCACCTAACACAATGTTTATCCGAGAAAGCCACTGCTCAAAACCCCTACTATCTATATTGCATTAATCAAAAATATAAGTGAAAATACAAATCTTGTTCTTACTAGAACAATTCCTGCACAAGTATGATCAACTCTCTGCTCAAAATCTATTTCAAGCCAAACCTTAGCCTATTTTGCTGCTCTCCAAGCCCCTATTTCCTTGCGCAATTCCTATGGATGAATAACCCATATTAATGGGAATACAGTGCTTCCAAAAATGCGCAATCCAATCTAGGTTGACTTCCTGATTCCATGCATGATATACAACTTAGTAAATCATACAATTGATAGTACATTGTCCCTATACTCTTGTCTCAACTTCGTATTTTTTCAGAATCAACATGCATGCGTTTCTGATGAGGGAATATTTAGTTAACTAGAGTGACACTTGTGGATGCACTAGTGCATCAACTGACTGTTAACTCTCTATTAGTTCCACAAACATTTTTGAACTAATTTAACTGAACCTAACTCGGTAAACTGAGTTATCTAATTACAACTCACAATTAAACTCATCCTAGACCCCTAAAATTTAGGGAGAACACTTACATGACTTCCAAATCGAAATTCCTAAGCTAACTAAGTAAACTTAACACAGTTAACTATTACAAGTTTCTATGAGAAAGGAATTAAAATTTTAATTCACAATTTAATTCAAGGACAAATTAAATTGGAATTTCTAGATTCTATTTTTAACATTTCTTGTTGCTATTTCTGTTAACACCCAGGTTGTTCCCTATGACTCCCAAGGGAATACGGCCGGGGTAACCACTAACCAATCTTTGGATCACTGTTTCTAGCCAAACTGTGATCAGAGAGGGCTCTCTCTTTATGATTTGTCTATGTTATGATGGTGTTTTTAGGCTAGCTATTATGCTCAGGTTTTGTTTTATGTTTTTGGTTGAAGGATTTCTTTCAAGTCTTATGACATAGTGTTTAGACAGTGAAATACCATTGGGTAATGGAGTCTGGAGTTGTGAAATGTTCTCATATGCTGGACTGGTGGTGTTCAAACTGCAGGGCCTATTGTGTACTCTAGACAAACAAACTTAGCTTAAATGGTGATGTATGTCAACCAACAGAAAGCAATTAAGAATTTTCTGTTAAGTTGGTGAGGGGAAAGTGAGCACACTGCACAGGAGCAAAACTTGAATTCCTGTAACAAAGGCCACGGTGAAAGATGTATTCTGAAAGTGCAGCAATTAAGAATTACACTTATCTAGATTACAACGGAAGAAAACATTAATAAACAACACAGATTGAACTCAGGGTACTCAGTGAATAAATCCTGAAAGTTATTCTTTTTCCTTGCTGCTTAGTATTGAAAATCAGATAACATATATGAATTTTAACAAAACAACTAATTGACAGAGAGAAGTTACAGAGACTTATTGTATGGTGAAATACACAGGAATCCAGCAGTCACTAACAGAGATCAGAACGCATTCAACACCTCAGAAATCCGAGAAATTCCATCACTTTCTTTATTGCACTTCTGAAAGGATTACAGCATAAGAATTTCTTTAGGAGAAATCAACAACAACCCTTTGCAATCTTATGCGAAGGGGACTTTATAGGAATACGTATACAAAATATCTCAGGCATTGAGTCATCTGAGAGAGAAAATATCTTCATAAATTTATTCAGAAAGTAGAGAAGAAGTTATTGTAGCTTTAAATGCAACATAAATGCTCTTTATGTCTGTCAGAGGGTAATTTTGACCTTTGGAGGTCATTGAGTCGGTTGCAATGCTTAGCTTTAATGCTGATAACTGCGCCTTTATTTCCTGCTGTGCTGTATTTTCTCGGCCCTGCCACCTGTAGTCTTCTATTTCTGCTTTGTTGGCTGATCCCTCTGCTGAATTGGCTCAACTTTGATCCGCTGTGCATGCTGCTTTTATTAAACTTTGGTTTGCATGATAACTGATACTTTTAAGAAACAAAATTTATTAAGTGACTCCCTGTTTACAAAATCTTCTGTATTGCGCTTGTCCACCATTCTTGCGTAGGGAGCTGATGCCTGAGAATAGCCTCCATTGTTTCCTCTGCCTCTGTGTACTTGAAGAAATTGGGAGCCACCTCAAACAAGTGATTGATCTCATTCATTATAAAAAACAGATTCTCGACTCTGTTGTAAAGAGACTGTCCTGTAGCTGGCCCTGTTTCCTCTGAGGTGCTGGGCTTATCACTGATCTGGTTAGTGGCAAATGTATTGACCCTTTTAGCATATTGCTCATGTGTGAACAATCTCCCTGCGCTTTTCAGTAAGCCAGGGAGTCCTCTGCTTTCTAATACTTGGAATTTTTCTAAAAATCTGTTCACCTCAGTCTGCATGTCTTGGGTTCTTCTTTCCAATGTCTGTACCAGAGTTCTAAGAGTAAGAACCCTCTTGATCAGTTGGAAAGAATCAGTCCGGTTTGTAATTCCTATGATGGCTAACTGAGAACTTGTTTTATGATTGAGTACATTGATCATTCTAGTGGCTACTTCAGGCATATTGCCCAATTGAGTTCTTGCTCTGTGAATCTCTCTCTGTGCCTTAGGGATGAGCTCCAACTGCTCATGGATTGTCTCAATATATGGCCACTGCTCATTGATAGATCGACCAATGTTAGCCCATAGTACTATTTTCAGTTCTGCCACCACTTTGTCTAACTTGAGCTCATTCTCTAGCTCTTTTATTTTGTTTTTCAGGGCTTTCACCTCCCTTTCCTTCTCTGCCACAGTTTGTTTGGAATTATCATACCTATCATTGATTTTAGCCAAAGATTCTTTGGCTGAGTTGAGCTCCAACATTTGAGCTTCCAGGACTTGGATTTCGTTCTTCAGCTTTTGCATATCTAGGCTTTGGGCCTGCTCTGTAGTTGTTGGTGCTGCTGAAGTAGATGTTGCTGTTTGTTCAGTCTGTTGAGGAGGAGGGGCATTGATAGGAGCAGTTTCCTCAAGATTGATGACCTGAGGAGGAGGTTGAGAGGTCTGACCCTCTTCTCTTTGTTTTAATGCTGCTTGCAATGCTGCTTTTGCAGCCTCTGTTTCTCCTAGCTTGTCTTGTGCTTGAATAAGCTGTTTATAAATGGAGATCAACAAATCTGTGGTGTCCTTCTCCTGCCTTTGTTGGGCTACCTCGTCTGTCTGAGGGTGCATGGTGGCAGGGAGTTTGATCTTCTTCCTCATGGCAGCCATGTCAGCATCCCTTAATTTCAAAATTTCCTGTATCCCTGAAATATCTTTGGGATCATGCCCAATTTCAATGATTATATCTTCTAGGGACTTTATTCTGTTGTCCTTTGCCTGGGATGATGCCTTTTCCAATTCCAGTTGAGAGGCTGTGGCATTGAGGCAGCTCTTTAGCTTATAATTTTCCAATGTTTCATCTGCTAAAGAGGCATACACCATCTCACCAGTTTGTTTATGTAGTTCAATTTTGTCCATTGGGTGTATGTCTTTGGCCCTGACCTCCAGGTTGGTCCTGAGGTAATCTGAGGCAGATTGGGGATGCAGAGCTGTGGGCATAAAATGACTCATGATCATTTTGCCTTCACCTACATCAAAGGCAGACATAATTCTTTGCTGATTGGTAGGAGCCATGTTTAGTAGGTGATTGTACAGCTGTATCTTAATAGGATCATTCCTCCTTTTAATGTCTATAAATTGCTGTTTGATGCTTCCCTCTTTTTGTTGGCTGGAGGAGCTGACCTCCCCTCCCATGGTCCTGTCCTATTCCTGCTGGAAGGAACTTGCTGAAGCTTCTCTGCTGGGTGGGCCCATGCCCAATGCCTGTCTTATTGCTATGTCCTCCTCTGGAAAATCATTTAGTCTCTGCCTTTTCTCTCCCTGGTTTATAGAAGATGTCAGGGGAGTTTCTCTGTCCCTTTTTCTAAAAACAAATGTATCCTCCTTTTGAGGGGTTTGGAGGACCGAGGCATCAAAGATAGTCTCTTGCCTTGTAGGCACCGTTCTTTCAGTGGTCTGAGGAGTTTCCACTATTTCTGTTTGCTGGGCAGACTGCTCCCGCCTTTGTTCTTCTTGGTGTTGTTGCTCTCGCTGTTCTGACTCTTCTTGCTGCCCTCGCTGCTGTAACTCTGCCTGCTGCTGCTCTTGTTTATCTGTTTGCTCTGTCTCCATCTCCTTCTCTTTGCCACTGCTGGATATATTCTCAGTTACCTTGGTGTTTTGCTGCTTGGCAGTTGAGGAGGATTCAGCTGCTCCCGTTTGTGTACTTGGAAGTGTGAATACCTGTGGACAAAGCTCAAGGTCAGCCAACTTCTTCTGATTGCTTAGTGCCCTTTTGTTCAGCTCTACTTGTGACAAGGGTTCTTCTAAGGTCCCTCTCCTCCATTTATCTTGGTTTGCATATTTTTCAATGTGGGGAATGCTATGGTGATCGTAGGCAGATAACTTGTATTTGAGCCTCCTTATGGTTATGAAATGATTAGGGTCATAGGGTACCCATATGAAACTGGTTTGCAGGCCGAGGGCTTCAAGCATTCGCTCTGCTTCCCTCCATCCTTGCTCCCTCTCATTATAAATAAAATGGCCAAGTTGGCTTTTGACTTTCAATTGTGCCTTTTTGCCTTTTCCTGAAAAATGAAGCACATCAACTCTGCCAAATTGCCTAAAGTACTCTAGGGCAAATAACCTCATAGGCACATACTTGGGCAATTTGAAAGGAGGCAAATCACACCCATATATCCTGATGACAGTGTGGTTTTGGTAGAACTACCAATCCCCAATGCTATAAGATTTGGACAGCTGAAGAATTCTCTGCATGTCATCAGTGAGTCTCGGAGGAGGTGAGCTCATGAGCATTGCCATAGTTGGATGGATGAACAGGTCCATGAATTCACAGTAAGTATATGGAGACTCAGGTCTAATGTGGAATACAGATGACCAGTAGACCACTGATCTGGGATTGCCTTGGGCATCCATTCTCTTGATTGAAAAGTGAAATTTCTGATGTTGATGATACAAGATCAGATGGTAAATGTAAGAGGTGTATCTGAACACCCTATCTCTCCTTAAATTCATCAACTGCTCATGAATCTTGTCTGATATGTAGGTGGCATAGTCATAGCAGATTGGTGACTTGCCAGGAGCAAACATAAGCATTAATACCAGCACAGTTGTATCAATATGCTCGACTGAACTGTATCCCAAGATGGGAGAAATCATATCTACAAGGTCTCTGCCCAGCTCATTGAGGTATACATGAAGAATTGGAGGGCCCATTACAATATTAGTTTTGATGTATAGTTGATTGAATTTAATAATTTGAGCCTCTGTGAGTTTATCCCCTTGTTTTATCAGATTTACCAGTGATAAAGGAACCAACTTCTTCTGAGGGTTGAAGCAGAGCATGTCTCTGATAGCCTGAGGGGTAACATAGAAAAGTACTGCACCAGATGGGTCAAGAACAGCTCGCTGAGAAACATCATATTGTTCAGCACAGAGGTGGATTAGTTCAGGGAACTGGTTGACCTGAGGGAGCTTAAAGATAGGGAGAAAAGAGTCCCATAAGCCCAGAATATCTGTCCCATTTTCATGCTTGGCTTTTAATTCATTTAGCAGATGAAGGTGGAATTTGCTGCTCATAAGCTTCTCTTCTTCAATTTGGTAATCCATATCTGCTAAGGCTTGCCACTTCAAATTCTTTTGAGGGGCATTCAGAGGTTGGACATTTAGCACTATGGGAGCCATAGGGGGATCCATGGTCTTTTTAGGATTCTGTTCTTTGGGGGCTGGTGTTACTATGCAGAGTAACACAAAAGGAGATTTTTCTGAAGAAAATGGGAATCTCCGAGGAGAAAGAGTGAATGGGAAAGGTTGCAGCAATTGAAATACTATTTTTTGAACCAATAGATGAGTAGCAGAATCGAACAAAGTATGTTTTTGAGGCAAATTAGCTTCTTGCAGGTGACTGGTTCACGATTGCGCGAACCAGTGATAAGTTTACGTTCAACTTGCCCAATGTGGCCCTATAAACGTGTAGTGGCAGCTCTGGTTTGGTCTGAATGCTAGTTCAGTGGTCTTTTAATGGTGAATTTCGAGTTTGGAGGTCTGTTACTAGTTATACCCGAAATTCAGTGAAAATGGAGCTTTAGAGTGCAAATGAGAAGTACCTGTAGAATCTGGTCGGTTAGAACTTGCTAGCACTTTGAGGGATGGACGTTCTAGCGGTCCGGAAGTCTTTTCCACGACTGGTGTAGGTTTGGACGTGAATTTACATGCAGAACAAACAACAAAGCTTGCGCCCAAAAATAGCAAAAAACACAATTTTTGGCATAAATATACTTTTTGGTGATTTTGGCGCGTTTTCGTGCTGACGTCAGCATGACGTCACAGGTGGGATCAGGGTCGGATGACATCAGCAGGACGTCATCCGGCCAGGTGGCGGCCTCTGGTTGGTCCACGGGGACAGTGGGATGGCAGGACAGGTGGACCAGTGGTTGAGCGGAGAAATGATGCGACGGCGTACCTGGGGGTGACGTGGGGTGACAGAGCAGTGACGTGGCGGTGAGGTAATACAAGCGGGAATGATAAAACCGGAAACCGAGGCGGTTTCATATCGCACCGCCTACAGTACGGTGGCGGTATGCGTCAGTGGTACCTCCGATGGGCTGTGGAGTGGACGCGTGGCTGCCGCATGACATAGCCAGAATACGGCCGTCGGGAGATATCATTCGGGCAGCGGATCGGCTCCGATGCTGTAGTGGCCGTCGGATCTGGAGGAGCAAGATCTAACGGTTGTCGGGAGCTTGACGTGACAGGAGGATAGTACAGTTAATGATCGGGCGTCGGAAGGGGTCCGATGTGATCAGGGCCGTCGGATCTGGAGTTGCTCGATCGGACGGTCATCGGGAAGGTGAAGCGATAACCAAGTACGGGGAAGGGCGGAGGCTTATTTTAATATTGTCCTGGGGATCTGTGCACTGGCGGAAGCTTTGGAACAGTGGGTTTTCACGATTTTTGTTGAAAATAGACCCGCCCTTTAGACTTAGGATAAGAGAAAAATGTTGGTTTTTTGATGTTTTTAGCCATTTTGAAGCAGGTGAGGGTAGAAACTAGGCTCTTAGGGGGTTTCATGTGCAAATGGGGGTCAAAAAGTGAGGAAATGAATTTGCAAAGGAGAAGGGAGATTTAGCTTAGGTTTATCAAGATGACCAGGTGTCATCTGATCCCTGACATGTAACTTATTGGCTATAATACCAAGTGGAGGGTATTTATATAAGAGTTGGGGTTTATACACCATGGTGTTAGTAATATTAGGGAAAAAGGTGATATAAGGGATTTATATAATAGGGTTAGTGTTAGCATGGATAATGGAAGTGAATGAAGGGGAAACCATTAAGTTCATTTGAAACAAACTTGGTTTTAAGAGTAGATCAAAATGAAAAGAATTTTAGACAAGAAATGTGGCTTCCAAAAGATTTGATTTCAATCATAAAACCACAAATAGTTCCTTGGAATGCCCACTCAAAGGGGATATTAGTAAATGACATGGAAGAGGGATAAAAGGGAAATTAGACATGCTCCATAGCTTTCCTTTCTTTTTTGGATTATCATGATTGGAATTTGAATTGAAGGCCATTTCTACCACTGCTTCTACCTACCCAGCTACTTAGCCTAGCATTTTTTGTTTCTTCTTGGAGGGTGCATTTAAGCTTGCAAACCCTTATTTGCCTTTTCTTTTCTTTGGCTTTTTCTTTTGTTGTCCTATCTACTTCTACCCTTATAGCTTCCAAGGTCCCAGATTAAACAGTTGGGAACCTTACTTTCTCTACCTAGGCTAATTGTCTGCCAAGATTAAGCAGTTTGGACAGACTTCTTTCTCTATTCTACAACTGAAAAATTTAAAGCATGGCATGACCCAGATTAGACTGTTGGATCATCCATCAAAATTGAAACAAGGCCATCAAAATTGAACCAAGGAGAAGCTCTTTACACACCTTGTCTCTTATAGAAAATATGGGATCTTTGTGAAGTCAAAGCAGAGCATATTTGGGCTTTTCCCTTGCCAATCATGAAATATGAAACCTATTGGTATAGGTATCCAACAGTGGCTCCACATGGGGATGGTTTTTCATTTGAAAGACCAAGAACAGCAGGTCAGATTGCCTTGGCTCCTTGAACGCTGCCTGGTCTTGAACTTTGACTTATGCTGCTTTGAAAAATCAAAATTGCTTTTCCTTCTTGACATAGCTCTGAGTCTGTACTTTTGCTGATATTCAAATAAACTTGAGAATTGCATTTTTATAACCTACAGAAAATTATATATACAATCTGCATATGTACAAGGGACCTTCAGTGTACTCTCATGGGTGGTATTCAAAATAGTGTTTGAGCATCCTGCCATTCACAGGACCTTCATCCAAATCGGTTTCACTTAGGCTTTTCAGGAAATAAGTGTTGTTTCCTTGTACTGCTTGGACAGCAAAGGGTCCTCTCCATAAGGAGTCAAACTTTCCATGTTTTCCTTTGTCTTCTCTTCTTGCATCCCACTTGAGGACTTTGTCTCCCACATTGAAATCTTCTGCTTTGGTTCTTTTGTCAAAGGCCTTCTTTAGTTTTTCTTGTAATATCTGAACTCTGCTGAAAACTTGATCTCTGGTTTGCTGCAGACATATGATCTGATTGATCCTTCTTTGCATACCATTAGGTTCCGCTTGGCTTTCTTGAAGAAGCTTCATAACAGGCACTGCTAATGATGAAGGGAATTTGGCTTCTAGTCCATAAACCAACTCATATGGGCTGGTCCCAATTGATCTTTTGGTTGTTAGTCTATCTGCCCATAAGGCATTGACTAGTTTCTTATGCCAATTCTTTTTATTTTCTTCTAGTACCTTCTTTATGATGTTCACTAGGCTCTTGTTTGATGATTCAGCTAGGCCATTTCCTTGGGGATAGTATGCAGTGGAATGACCCAAAGTGATGTGAAATTTGTGGCAGAAATTCACCATCTTCTTGGATCTGAAAGCAGCAGCATTGTCTGTTATTATCTTATCAGGACAGCCAAATCTGGCCAATATGTTGTTCTCCAAGAACTGAATGATTGTGGAATCATTTGCTTGTCTACATGGGGCAGCTTCAATCCACTTAGTGAAGTAGTCTGTGGCTGTTAAGATCCATCTATGTTGGCCTGAAGATGAGGGATGAATTTCCCCAATGAAGTCCAAGCCCCATTGTTGAATAGGCCTTAGAGGAAGTGGCAGCAACTGTCTTTTGCCCTCAAACACTTGGCATTTGTGACATGAGGTTGTAAATTTCTTGATATCAGAGAACATGCTGGGCCAGTAATAACCAACCCTCAGTATTTTGTCCACAGTGGATTTCCAGTACAAATGTCCACCACAGTCTCCTGCATGAAACTCTTGCATGATATTGTTAGTTTCATTTTCCATTAAACAGTGCAGCAATATTCCTTCATGGTTTTTCCATAGTAGATTTCCATCCATGACACAAAATCTTGATGTTTTCATTTTTAAGAACCTACACTTAGTTTTGGACAGCCCTGGGGGAGCACACAGGTTTTTTAACACATAACATATATCAGAATACCAGGGGGATTGTTCAAAGGCTTCATTGATCTTTGGAGTTGCCAGCTCTGTTTCACTGTCCAGCTGATTGATGTCTAGGACTTGGAAGTTTGTTTCTGTCATTAATTTGGCCAAGCCTTGCCCTTTTATTAGCTTTGTAGATTTTATTTCAATGTCGAATTCTAGTATACTGGCAATCCATTTTCCTCTCCTACCTTCTAAATTTTCTTGAGTGAGAATGTCTTTGACAATAGGACTTGGCACATATGCTATAACATGGGAATAAAGGATATAAATCCTGAAGTCTTTAAATGCTTTGACTAAAGCATAAGCTTGTTTTTCCATAATTTGATACTTCAAAGGTGCATCTCTGAGGGCTTTGCTAAAAAAAGCAATTGGCTTCTCATTTCCTTGGTCATCCTTTTGTAACAAAACCGCAGCAATAGTATGTTGGGAAGCAAAAGAGAAAATGATAAATTCTCTGTCAAACTGAGGACTGGTCAAGACTGGGGTCTGGGTAAGGGCCAATTTTATACCTTCAAATGCTTGATTGGCTTCAACAGTCCACTTCACCTTTGAATCTTTTTTCAGCATGTTGTTTAATAATCTGCTTAGCTCTGCTAAGTTTGGGATAAACCTTCTCAAGAAGTTGATTTTTCCCAAGAATCCTTGTAATTCTTTGACATTTCTTGGGTGAGGCATTTGTAAGATGGCTTGGATTCTATCCGGGTCAATTCTAATGCCATCCTTTGAGATGATGTGTCCTAAGAGTTTACCTTCTTCCAAACCAAACAGAGATTTCTTAGGATTTAAGGAAATTCCATATTTTCTGCATGTTAGGAAAATTTGTCTTAAGTGTTTTAGATGCTCTTGGTCAGATTTTGAAAAAGGTGTTAGGTCATCCAAATAAATGACTAAGAAGTCATGAATTTCCTTCGCAAAAGCAATATCCATTGCTCTTTGAAATGTTGCCCCTGCATTTTTCAATCCAAAAGGCATTTTTACATATTTGAATGTTCCCCATGGGGTTGTAAATGCAGTTTTGTCTTGGTCATCAGGGTGTACCAAGATTTGATTAAAGCCTGAGAATCCATCAAGCAATGAGATCCTTGAGGCACCTACCACTCTTTGGAGAATGTGATCCATTTTGGGTAAGGGGTAATTGTCTTTGAGAGACACTTGATTTAGATTCCTTAGGTCCACACACAGCCTAATTTCTCCAGTCTTCTTTCTTGTAGGGACTAAATTGGAGATCCATTCAGAGAATCGGATTGGTGCTATGATGCCTGCCTTAAACATTTTTTGTACCTCTTGTTCCATTGCTGGGAGAAGCATAGGATTGATTCTCCTCAGTTTTTGTTTAAAGGGTTTTTGATCAGGCTTAAGAGGGATAGTATGCTGGATAACAGAGGTGTCATAGGACTTTAGGTCCTCATAACTCCATGCAAAGACATCCTGGAACTCTTTAAAAAGATCAATGTATTTAGGCTTTTGATCAGGAGGCAAAGAGGCAGACAATTTGATTATTTTGGGTTTGTGAATTGTACCTATGTTACATTCTTCAATGGCTGCATCTAGGGGCTGCATTTTTGGTTTTCTGGGAATATCATTTGAATCAAAAATATCTTCTAGTGGGGTTAGGCCTGTTGGTAGAAAGTTGTCTTTCAGCTCAATGATTTCAGTTTCAGCATTGGATACTCCCTCTTCCCAGTCAACTCGTTGAATTTGCTGGATGTTTTCTATATTGAAAATAGTTGGATTCATCATTTGCTTTGCAGTCCTAGGTGATATTGGCTGAGCAGTCTGTTGAAACTGTATTTGTGATGGACTTGCCCCATTAAGTATTTGTGATTGACTTGCTGTCTCAATGTCAATATTTAATCCTGCAAATTCTTGCTGTAGAGTTAAAAATCGGTGTATTTGCTTGTCATTCTCAAATACTTGCCAATCATTGATGTTGTTTGGTATGGAGGGTCTGTGTTTTACTTCAGCCGTGAAACAATTGTGGGGCTCAAAGGGCAGCTTGCAGGTACTTGCAAAGGTAGCCAGACTATGAGCATGTAGATTTTGGGTTCTGGGAATTTTAGTAATTTGGAATTCAGAGAAAAAGTTTAGTACCTTAGCAATAGTAGCTCTATAAGTTCTTAGTCTTTTGTCATTAGTGACAAAGTTTCCTTTCACTTGTTGGATAACTAAATCTGAATCACCCATGATTGAAACCCTGGCAGCTTGTAAGAACTTTACTAACTTGAGGCCTAGTAAAAGAGCTTCATATTCTGCCATGTTGTTAGTACATCTGAAATTCAATCTATAAGCTCTGCCCTCTGCATGACCATTTTCTTCATTGTGTATCCAAATTCCAGCTCCTGCCCCTAACTTGTTGACTGAGCCATCAAACTCAAGGAACCATAGAATGTTTTGTCGGGAAGGAGATTTGGTGACCTTTTCATGGGATGGCAATGTAAGCAGAAGTTGTGGTTTCTTTTCTGGCTTGTTTTCTAGAACAATTTCATCATTTAGTCGGGTTTTCTTGACAATTAAGGCAGCAGCACTGTCAAATGTTTGATTGACTGTTGTTTCATGAGTGATACTACTCTCACTTACATCTTCCTCCTGTATGAATATCTTGGTTTCAACTGCACCTTTTGAGGGAGTGGTTGTATCATTGAAGAGAATGTATGAGTCTATGTCTGAATGGACAGCATATATAGGAAAATTTTGAGGTTTTTCTTCACTGCTGACCATGTATTTCATGAGTGTTTCTCTGTATAGTCTTTTTGGTTGCCCAAACACAAAGATGGTGGCATATGACATGTCTAATTGTAGGGAACCTTGGAGTTTGGCGCCCCATGATCTTGACAACAACATTCCATACTTAGGTGGGATATCAGCAACTACCACATCCATTAGGATTGTCTTGTTTGGAAATTGAACTAGAGACACACATAAGTCTTTTATGAGACCTAGGCACTTGACTTGACTAGAGTCAAAGGAAAAGAGATCTTTGTATGGTCTTGTTATGTCTAAATTTAATCTCTCCATGACTGCTTTTGGCATAAGATTGTGAGAGGCACCTGAATCAAACATTGCATTATGTAGTATTTTGTCATGAATATGTAAACTGACATAAAAAGGAAACACCTACGACTACTATTTTTCCATCCACTTCTGGACCGAACAGGAGTTCTGGGGTGTCATCCAGCACATTGACATCATCTTTGTTGCTGGTGAGTTGAAGAGACCTTTTGATTTGCAATTTGTAGCTGTCATGCTTGGCTAATTCCAAAAGAGGAATAGCTATTTTTATTTTGCCAATTTCTGTTTCAAGATCAAAAGATTTTTCAGATTGGGCCTTGGAGTTATAGGTGACAGTTCTTTCCTTGCTCATTACATCTTCTTCTTGATTTTTGTTTTGACTTTGAGATTTATCCTTTTTATTCATCTCTTGAGGAGTAAGATTGGGATGAGAAGGTAAAGTGTCTAAAGACTGCTGTCTTAAGGACAGTGGCTCAGTGATTTCTTCAACAATCACTTCTTCCGTAGGTGAATTCAGTTTGTCACTAGGTTGTGTGACTTTAACTTTTTCAGGCTGCTGATTATCCTTTTTCTTCTCAGGCTGGTTAACATTCACAGTTCTGCTCCTTAGCTTGTATTGTTTATGGACTTCATAAACAGCAGTATCATAGCCTTGCTTAAAGTCAAAGGATTCACCTGATTTAGTTTGGAATAGTTTGATTTCATCATCCTCATGATCCTCTTGTGTTAAGAACACTTGACTCTCACCATCTAGACCCATCAAGTTAATCTCAGGGTCCTCATTGGGTTCTGCTGATGTAGAAGTTTCTGCATAATTTTCTTGGAAAGGAGGTCTTATGTCCTGCTCAGCACTGGTTCTACCCATGCCTGGGTTTTGAGTTTTCCTAAAATTTGGATTCCTAGGAGGGTTGTTTTGAGGTGGTTCCCATGATGATTTTCTTTCAACCGATTCCACTCTTTCACCTAATCTCTTCATGCTATTTAGTATTGCATCCAACTTTTGATCAAAGCCCGAGGGTTCTTCTTTATATATGCTTCTCTTTTCTAACCTTGCCCTGTTTCTTTTGGCAATCAGGTTTGCTTCCACTGTGACAGCAGCCTTTTGAGCATCTTCAAGGGTTTCAGGTTCTCTTTCCTTCAACTGATATGCCATGTCAGGATCAAATCCATCAGGGAATTTGTACAAGGCCAAATCAGGAGGAGGTCTTAGATTTTGTGGTATCGCATTGTACACATTGTTGAATCTAGCACAATACTCCAGAACGGTCTCTTGAGGACCTCTCTTGATTGTTTCATATTCAGCAAGTATGTGCAGGGGATCTTTCTTCTTCTCCCATCTGGTAGTAAAGGCTTGATAAAGCTCATCAGGGGTTGCAATAGAATTTGCATTCAGGGATCTAAACCAGGTCCTAACATCCCCAGTTAGGCTTTGAACAAACATCCTCATTCTGACACTGTCATCATCTATTTCATAGGTTTCAAAGTGGTCCTGCATTTTCTTAGCATGTTGAACAGCTGTCAGGGGGCCATTGGAGTCAAAATATGAGATTTTGGTTTGGTAGTCTTGGGGTAAAGCTGCAGCATTAGCTGGTATCTGTAAGGGTGCATATCTGTTAGCCATATTCACAAGGTTTAGGGGATTGACAGGGGCTAATTGAACAGCAGGGATGACAGGTATAACAGGGTTGATGGAAGGGGTAGAAACTAGGATGTTGGTTAAAGGGGTATGTGCAGTGGATAAAGGTGTGAAAGGAGGGCTTTGAGATGTGGAGGGGGAACTAGGGGAGTCAAGGGTAGATCGAAATAAAACCTTGATTGGAGTAGGAACAGGGTTTGGATGAGCTGTCTCAGGACTGAAATCAGCAGGCTGCTCCTGCCTTTGCTGCCTCCTAATTTTTCTTGGGATGGTATTTGGATTATCAACAATGATAGGTGGATTAGGGTCAGGATTCGCCCTAGTATGCCGTGGATTTTTCTTAGGAGCCAGCTTCCAACTGTTTTTTAGGATTTTGTGAGAGATTTTCTTTCTTTATATCTGAAAGGACTGGATGAATACTTTGAAATGGCTATATATTCTCAGGGCTAAGATGAAGATTCCCAAAACAGCTCTTCCCTAGAACTGTCAATGTTATACAGAAACAGATTTAAGGCCTCTTGACTTATTTCAGGCTTGATAGTAGCTCATGGAAGATATACAGTAATTAAAAATCTTAAGCAGTCCCCAGTGGAGTCGCCAATTATGTTAACACCCAGGTTGTTCCCTATGACTCCCAAGGGAATACGGCCGGGGTAACCACTAACCAATCTTTGGATCACTGTTTCTAGCCAAACTGTGATCAGAGAGGGCTCTCTCTTTATGATTTGTCTCTGTTATGATGGTGTTTTTAGGCTAGCTATTATGCTCAGGTTTTGTTTTATGTTTTTGGTTGAAGGATTTCTTTCAAGTCTTATGATATAGTGTTTAGACAGTGAAATACCATTGGGCAATGGAGTCTGGAGTTGTGAAATGTTCTCATATGCTGGACTGGTGGTGTTCAAATTGCAGGGCCTATTGTGTACTCTAGACAAACAAACTTAGCTTAAATGGTGATGTATGTCAACCAACAGAAAGCAATTAAGAATTTTCTGTTAAGTTGGTGAGGGGAAAGTGAGCACACTGCACAGGAGCAAAACTTGAATTCCTGTAACAAAGGCCACGGTGAAAGATGTATTCTGAAAGTGCAGCAATTAAGAATTACACTTATCTAGATTACAGCGGAAGAAAACATTAATAAACAACACAGATTGAACTCGGGGTACTCAGTGAATAAATCCTGAAAGTTATTCTTTTTCCTTGCTGCTTAGTATTGAAAATCAGATAACATATATGAATTTTAACAAAACAACTAATTGACAGAGAGAAGTTACAGAGACTTATTGTATGGTGAAATACACAGGAATCCAGCAGTCATTAACAGAGATCAGAACGCATTCAACACCTCAGAAATCCGAGAAATTCCATCACTTTCTTTATTGCACTTCTGAAAGGATTACAGCATAAGAATTTCTTTAGGAGAAATCAACAACAACCCTTGCAATCTTATGCGAAGGGGACTTTATAGGAATGCGTATACAAAATATCTCAGGCATTGAGTCATCTGAGAGAGAAAATATCTTCATAAATTTATTCAGAAAGTAGAGAAGAAGTTATTGTAGCTTTAAATGCAGCATAAATGCTCTTTATGTCTGTCAGAGGGTAATTTTGACCTTTGGAGGTCATTGAGTCGGTTGCAATGCTTAGCTTTAATGCTGATAACTGCGCCTTTATTTCCTGCTGCGCTGTATTTTCTCGGCCCTGCCACCTGTAGTCTTCTATTTCTGCTTTGTTGGCTGATCCCTCTGCTGAGTTGGCTCAGCTTTGATCCGCTGTGCATGCTGCTTTTATTAAACTTTGCTTTGCATGATAACTGATACTTTTAAGAAACAAAATTTATTAAGTGACTCCCTGTTTACAAAATCTTCTGTATTGCGCTTGTCCACCATTCTTGCGTAGGGAGCTGATGCCTGAGAATAGCATCCATTGTTTCCTCTGCCTCTGTGTACTTGAAGAAATTGGGAGCCACCTCAAACAAGTGATTGATCTCATTCATTATAAAAAACAGATTCTCGACTCTGTTGTAAAGAGACTGTCCTGTAGCTGGCCCTGTTTCCTCTGAGGTGCTGGGCTTATCACTGATCTGGTTAGTGGCAAATGTATTGACCCTTTTAGCATATTGCTCATGTGTGAACAATCTCCCTGCGCTGTTCAGTAAGCCAGGGAGTCCTCTGCTTTCTAATACTTGGATTTTTTCTAAAAATCTGTTCACCTCAGTCTGCATGTCTTGGGTTCTTCTTTCCAATGTCTGTACCAGAGTTCTAAGAGTAAGAACCCTCTTGATCAGTTGGAAAGAATCAGTCCGGTTTGTAATTCCTATGATGGCTAACTGAGAACTTGTTTTATGATTGAGTACATTGATCATTCTAGTGGCTACTTTAGGCATATTGCCCAATTGAGTTCTTGCTCTGTGAATCTCTCTCTGTGCCTTAGGGATGAGCTCCAGCTGCTCATGGATTGTCTCAATATATGGCCACTGCTCATTGATAGATCGACCAATGTTAGCCCATAGTACTATTTTCAGTTTTGCCACCACTTTGTCTAACTTGAGCTCATTCTCTAGCTCTTTTATTTTGTTTTTCAGGGCTTTCACCTCCCTTTCCTTCTCTGCCACAGTTTGTTTGGACTTATCATACCTATCATTGATTTTAGCCAAAGATTCTTTGGCTGAGTTGAGCTCCAACATTTGAGCTTCCAGGACTTGGATTTCGTTCTTCAGCTTTTGCATATCTAGGCTTTGGGCCTGCTCTGTAGTTGTTGGTGCTGCTGAAGTAGATGTTGTTGTTTGTTCAGTCTGTTGAGGAGGAGGGGCATTGATAGGAGCAGTTTCCTCAAGATTGATGACCTGAGGAGGAGGTTGAGAGGTCTGACCCTCTTCTCTTTGTTTTAATGCGGCTTGCAATGCTGCTTTTGCAGCCTCTGTTTCTCCTAGCTTGTCTTGTGCTTGAATAAGCTGTTTATAAATGGAGATCAACAAATCTGTGGTGTCCTTCTCCTACCTTTGTTGGGCTACCTCGTCTGTCTGAGGGTGCATGGTGGCACGGAGTTTGATCTTCTTCCTCATGGCAGCCATGTCAGCATCCCTTAATTTCAAAATTTCCTGTATCCCTGAAATATCTTTGGGATCATGCCCAATTTCAATGATTATATCTTCTAGGGACTTTATTCTGTTGTCCTTTGCCTGGGATGATGCCTTTTCCAATTCCAGTTGAGAGGCTGTGGCATTGAGGCTGCTCTTTAGCTTATAATTTTCCAATGTTTCATCTGCTAAAGAGGCATACACCATCTCACCAGTTTGTTTATGTAGTTCAATTTTGTCCATTGGGTGTATGCCTTTGGCCATGACCTCCAGGTTGGTCCTGAGGTAATCTGAGGCAGATTGGGGATGCAGAGCTGTGGGCATAAAATGACTCATGATCATTTTTCCTTCACCTACATCAAAGGCAGACATAAGTCTTTGCTGATTGGTAGGAGCCATGTTTAGTAGGTGATTGTACAGCTGTATCTTAATAGGATCATTCCTCCTTTTAATGTCTATAAATTGCTGTTTGATGCTTCCCTCTTTTTGTTGGCTGGAGGAGCTGACCTCCCCTCCCATGGTCCTGTCCTGTTCCTGCTGGAAGGAACTTGCTGAAGCTTCTCTACTGGGTGGGCCCATGCCCAATGCCTGTCTTATTGCTATGTCCTCCTCTGGAAAATCATTTAGTCTCTGCCTTTTCTCTCCCTGGTTTATAGAAGATGTCAGGGGAGTTTCTCTGTCCCTTTTTCTAAAAACAAATGTATCCTCCTTTTGAGGGGTTTGGAGGACCGAGGCATCAAAGATAGTCTCTTGCCTTGTAGGCACCATTCTTTCAGTGGTCTGAGGAGTTTCCACTGTTTCTGTTTGCTGGGCAGACTGCTCCCGCCTTTGTTCTTCTTGGTGTTGTTGCTCTCGCTGTTCTGACTCTTCTTGCTGCCCTCGCTGCTGTAACTCTGCCTGCTGCTGCTCTTGTTTATTTGTTTGCTCTGTCTCCATCTCCTTCTCTTTGCCACTGCTGGATATATTCTCAGTTACCTTGGTGTTTTGCTGCTTGGCAGTTGAGGAGGATTCAGTTGCTCCCGTTTGTGTACTTGGAAGTGTGAATACCTGTGGCCAAAGCTCAAGGTCAGCCAATTTCTTCTGATTCCTTAGTGCCCTTTTGTTCAGCTCTTCTTGTGACAAGGGTTCTTCTAAGGTCCCTCTCCTCCATTTATCTTGGTTTGCATATTTTTCAATGTGGGGAATGCTATGGTGATCGTAGGCAGATAACTTGTATTTGAGCCTCCTTATGGTTATGAAATGATTAGGGTCATAGGGTACCCATATGAAACTGGTTTGCAGGCCGAGGGCTTCAAGCATTCGCTCTGCTTCCCTCCATCCTTGCTCCCTCTCATTATAAATAAAATGGCCAAGTTGGCTTTTGACTTTCAATTGTGCCTTTTTGCCTTTTCCTGAAAAATGAAGCACATCAACTCTGCCAAATTGCCTAAAGTAATCTAGGGAAAATAACCGCATAGGCACATACTTGGGCAATTTGAAAGGAGGCAAATCACACCCATATATCCTGATGACAGTGTGGTTTTGGTAGAAGTACCAATCCCCAATGCTATAAGATTTGGACAGCTGAAGAATTCTCTGCATGTCATCAGTGAGTCTTGGAGGAGGTGAGCTCATGAGCATTACCATAGTTGGATGGATGAACAGGTCCATGAATTCACAGTAAGTATATGGAGACTCAGGTCTAATGTGGAATACAGATGACCAGTAGACCACTGATCTGGGATTGCCTTGGGCATCCATTCTCTTGATTGAAAAGTGAAATTTCTGATGTTGATGATACAAGATCAGATGGTAAATGTAAGAGGTGTATCTGAACACCCTATCTCTCCTTAAATTCATCAACTGCTCATGAATCTTGTCTGATATGTAGGTGGCATAGTCATAGCAGATTGGTGACTTGCCAGGAGCAAACATAAGCATTAATACCAGCACAGTTGTATCAATATGCTCGACTAAACTGTATCCCAAGATGGGAGAAATCATATCTGCAAGGTCTCTGCCCAGCTCATTGAGGTATACATGAAGAATTGGAGGGCCCATTACAATATTAGTTTTGATGTATAGTTGATTGAATTTAATAATTTGAGCCTCTGTGAGTTTATCCCCTTGTTTTATCAGATTTACCAGTGATAAAGGAACCAACTTCTTCTGAGGGTTGAAGCAGAGCATGTCTCTGATAGCCTGAGGGGTAACATAGAAAAGTACTGCACCAGATGGGTCAAGAACAGCTCGCTGAGAAACATCATATTGTTCAGCACAGAGGTGGATTAGTTCAGGGAACTGGTTGACCTGAGGGAGCTTAAAGATAGGGAGAAAAGAGTCCCATAAGCCCAGAATATCTGTCCCATTTTCATGCTTGGCTTTTAATTCATTTAGCAGATGAAGGTGGAATTTGCTGCTCATAAGCTTCTCTTCTTCAATTTGGTAATCCATATCTGCTACGGCTTGCCACTTCAAATTCTTTTGAGGGGCATTCAGAGGTTGGAAATTTAGCACTATGGGAGCCATAGGGGGATCCATGGTCTTTTTAGGATTCTGTTCTTTGGGGGCTGGTGTTACTATGCAGAGTAACACAAAAGGAGATTTTTCTGAAGAAAATGGGAATCTCCGAGGAGAAAGAGTGAATGGGAAAGGTTGCAGCAATTGAAATACTGTTTTTTGAACCAATAGATGAGTAGCAGAATCGAACAAAGTATGTTTTTGAGGCAAATTAGCTTCTTGCAGGTGACTGGTTCACGATTGCGCGAACCAGTGATAAGTTTACGTTCAACTTGCCTAATGTGGCCCTATAAACGTGTAGTGGCAGCTCTGGTTTGGTCTGAATGCTAGTTCAGTGGTCTTTTAATGGTGAATTTCGAGTTTGGAGGTCTGTTACTAGTTATACCCGAAATTCAGTGAAAATGGAGCTTTAGAGTGCAAATGAGAAGTACCTGTAGAATCTGGTCGGTTAGAACTTGCTAGCACTTTGAGGGATGGACGTTCTAGCGGTCTGGAAGTCTTTTCCACGGCTGGTGCAGGTTTGGACGTGAATTTACATGCAGAACAAACAACAAAGCTTGCGCCCAAAAATAGCAAAAAACACAATTTTTGGCATAAATATACTTTTTGGTGAT
This sequence comes from Pinus tabuliformis, assembly GCA_031772625.1. Classification (NCBI taxonomy): domain Eukaryota; kingdom Viridiplantae; phylum Streptophyta; class Pinopsida; order Pinales; family Pinaceae; genus Pinus; species Pinus tabuliformis. The sequence continues at coordinate 1,125,258,772 of CM062813.1, read as the reverse complement.
TTTGGCGCGTTTTCGTGCTGACATCAGCATGACGTCACAGGTGGGGTCAGGGTCGGATGACGTCAGCAGGACGTCATCCGGCCAGGTGGCGGCCTCTGGTTGGTCCACGGGGACAGTGGGATGGCAGGACAGGTGGACCAGTGGTTGAGCGGAGAAATGATGCGACGGCGTACCTGGGGGTGACGTGGGGTGACGGAGCAGTGACGTGGCAGTGAGGTAATACAAGCGGGAATGATAAAATCGGAAACCGAGGCGGTTTCATATCGCACCACCTACGGTACGGTGGCGGTATGCGTCAGTGGTACCTCCGATGGGCTGTGGAGTGGACGCGTGGCTGCCGCATGACGTAGCCAGAATACGGCCGTCGGGAGATATCGTTCGGGCAGCGGATCGGCTCCGATGCTGTAGTGGCCGTCGGATCTGGAGGAGCAAGATCTAACGGTTGTCGGGAGCTTGACGTGACAGGAGGATAGTACAGTTAATGATCGGGCGTCGGAAGGGGTCCGATGTGATCAGGGCCGTCGGATCTGGAGTTGCTCGATCGGACGGTCATCGGGAAGGTGAAGTGATAACCAAGTACGGGGAAGGGCGGAGGCTTATTTTAATATTGTCCTGGGGATCTGTGCACTGGCGGAAGCTTTGGAACAGTGGGTTTTCACGATTTTTGTTGAAAATAGACCCGCCCTTTAGACTTAGGATAAGAGAAAAATGTTGGTTTTTTGATGTTTTTAGCCATTTTGAAGCAAGTGAGGGTAGAAACTAGGCTCTTAGGGGGTTTCATGTGCAAATGGGGGTCAAAAAGTGAGGAAATGAATTTGCAAAGGAGAAGGGAGATTTAGCTTAGGTTTATCAAGATGACCAGGTGTCATCTGATCCCTGACATGTAACTTATTAGCTATAATACCAAGTGGAGGGTATTTATATAAGAGTTGGGGTTTATACACCATGGTGTTAGTAATATTAGGGAAAAAGGTGATATAAGGGATTTATATAATAGGGTTAGTGTTAGCATGGATAATGGAAGTGAATGAAGGGGAAACCATTAAGTTCATTTGAAAGAAACTTGGTTTTAAGAGTAGATCAAAATGAAAAGAATTTTAGACAAGAAATGTGGCTTCCAAAAGATTTGATTTCAATCACAAAACCACAAATAGTTCCTTGGAATGCCCACTCAAAGGGGATATTAGTAAATGACATGGAAGAGGGATAAAAGGGAAATTAGACATGCTCCATAGCTTTCCTTTCTTTTTTGGATTATCATGATTGGAATTTGAATTGAAGGCCATTTCTGCCACTGCTTCTACCTACCCAGCTACTTAGCCTAGCATTTTTTGTTTCTTCTTGGAGGGTGCATTTAAGCTTGCAAACCCTTATTTGCCTTTTCTTTTCTTTGGCTTTTTCTTTTGTTGTCCTATCTACTTCTACCCTTATAGCTTCCAAGGTCCCAGATTAAACAGTTGGGAACCTTACTTTCTCTACCTAGGCTAATTGTCTGCCAAGATTAAGCAGTTTGGACAGACTTCTTTCTCTATTCTACAACTGAAAAATTGAAAGCATGGCATGACCCAGATTAGACTGTTGGATCATCCATCAAAATTGAAACAAGGCCATCAAAATTGAACCAAGGAGAAGCTCTTTACACACCTTGTCTCTTATAGAAAATATGGGATCTTTGTGAAGTCAAAGCAGAGCATATTTGGGCTTTTCCCTTGCCAATCATGAAATATGAAACCTATTGGTATAGGTATCCAACAGTGGCTCCACATGGGGATGGTTTTTCATTTGAAAGACCAAGAACAGCAGGTCAGATTGCCTTGGCTCCTTGAACGCTGCCTAGTCTTGAACTTTGACTTATGCTGCTTTGAAAAATCAAAATTGCTTTTCCTTCTTGACATAGCTCTGAGTCTGTACTTTTGCTGATATTCAAATAAACTTGAGAATTGCATTTTTACAACCTACAGAAAATAATATATACAATCTGCATATGTACAAGGGACCTTCAGTGTACTCTCATGGGTGGTATTCAAAATAGTGTTTGAGCATCCTGCCATTCACAGGACCTTCATCCAAATCGGTTTCACTTAGGCTTTTCAGGAAATAAGTGTTGTTTCCTTGTACTGCTTGGACAGCAACGGGTCCTCTCCATAAGGAGTCAAACTTTCCATGTTTTCCTTTGTCTTCTCTTCTTGCATCCCACTTGAGGACTTTGTCTCCCACATTGAAATCTTCTGCTTTCGTTCTTTTGTCAAAGGCCTTCTTTAGTTTTTCTTGTAACATCTGAACTCTGCTGAAAACTTGATCTCTGGTTTGCTGCAGACATATGATCTGATTGATCCTTCTTTGCATATCATTAGGTTCCGCTTGGCTTTCTTGAAGAAGCTTCATAACAGGCACTGCTAATGATGAAGGGAATTTGGCTTCTAGTCCATAAACCAACTCATATGGGCTGGTCCCAATTGATCTTTTGGTTGTTAGTCTATCTGCCCATAAAGCATTGACTAGTTTCTTATGCCAATTCTTTTTATTTTCTTCTAGTACCTTCTTTATGATGTTCACTAGGCTCTTGTTTGATGATTCAGCTAGGCCATTTCCTTGGGGATAGTATGCAGTGGAATGACCCAAAGTGATGTGAAATTTGTGGCAGAAATTCACCATCTTCTTGGATCTGAAAGCAGCAGCATTGTCTGTTATTATCTTATCAGGACAGCCAAATCTGGCCAATATGTTGTTCTCCAAGAACTGAATGATTGTGGAATCATTTGCTTGTCTACATGGGGCAGCTTCAATCCACTTAGTGAAGTAGTTTGTGGCTGTTAAGATCCATCTATGTTGGCCTGAAGATGAGGGATGAATTTCCCCAATGAAGTCCAAGCCCCATTGCTGAAAAGGTCTTTCTATTGCAATAGGCCTTAGAGGAAGTGGCAGCAACTGTCTTTTGCCCTCAAACACTTGGCATTTGTGACATGAGGTTGTAAATTTCTTGATATCAGAGAACATGGTGGGCCAGTAATAACCAGCCCTCAGTATTTTGTCCACAGTGGATTTCCAGTACAAATGTCCACCACAGTCTCCTGCATGAAACTCTTGCATGATATTGTTAGTTTCATTTTCCATTAAACAGTGCAGCAATATTCCTTCATGGTTTTTCCATAGTAGATTTCCATCCATGACACAAAATCTTGATGTTTTCATTTTTAAGAACCTACACTTAGTTTTGGACAGCCCTGGGGGAGCACACAGGTTTTGTAACACATAACAGATATCAGAATACTAGGGGGATTGTTCAAAGGCTTCATTGATCTTTGGAGTCGCCAGCTCTGTTTCACTGTCCAGCTGATTGATGTCTAGGACTTGGAAGTTTGTTTCTGTCATTAATTTGGCCAAGCCTTGCCCTTTTATTAGCTTTGTAGGTTTTATTTCAATGTCGAATTCTAGTATACTGGCAATCCATTTTCCTCTCCTACCTTCTAAATTTTCTTGAGTGAGAATGTCTTTGACAATAGGACTTGGCACATATGCTATAACATGGGAATAAAGGATATAAATCCTGAAGTCTTTAATTGCTTTGACTAAAGCATAAGCTTGTTTTTCCATAATTTGATACTTCAAAGGTGCATCTCTGAGGGCTTTGCTAAAGAAAGCAATTGGCTTCTCATTTCCTTGGTCATCCTTTTGTAATAAAACCGCAGCAATAGTATGTTGGGAAGCAAAAGAGAAAATGATAAATTCTCTGTCAAACTGAGGACTGGTCAAGACTGGGGTCTGGGTAAGGGCCAATTTTATACCTTCAAATGCTTGATTGGCTTCAACAGTCCACTTCACCTTTGAATCTTTTTTCAGCATGTTGTTTAATAATCTGCTTAGCTCTGCTAAGTTTGGGATAAACCTTCTCAAGAAGTTGATTTTTCCCAAGAATCCTTGTAATTCTTTGACATTTCTTGGGTGAGGCATTTGTAAGATGGCTTGGATTCTATCCGGGTCAATTCTTATGCCATCCTTTGAGATGATGTGTCCTAAGAGCTTGCCTTCTTCCAAACCAAACAGAGATTTCTTAGGATTTAAGGAAATTCCATATTTTCTGCATGTTAGGAAAATTTGTCTTAAGTGTTTTAGATGCTCTTGGTTAGATTTTGAAAAAGGTGTTAGGTCATCTAAATAAATGACTAAGAAGTCATGAATTTCCTTCGCAAAAGCAATATCCATTGCTCTTTGAAATGTTGCCCCTGCATTTTTCAATCCAAAAGGCATTTTTACATATTTGAATGTTCCCCATGGGGTTGTAAATGCAGTTTTGTCTTGGTCATCAGGGTGTACCAAGATTTGATTAAAGCCTGAGAATCCATCAAGCAATGAGATCCTTGAGGCACCTACCACTCTTTGGAGAATGTGATCCATTTTGGGTAAGGGGTAATTGTCTTTGAGAGACACTTGATTTAGATTCCTTAGGTCCACACACAGCCTAATTTCTCCAGTCTTCTTTCTTGTAGGGACTAAATTGGAGATCCATTCAGAGAATCGGATTGGTGCTATGATGCCTGCCTTAAACATTTTTTGTACCTCTTGTTCCATTGCTGGGAGAAGCATAGGATTGATTCTTCTCAGTTTTTGTTTAAAGGGTTTTTGATTAGGCTTAAGAGGGATAGTATGCTGGATAACAGAGGTGTCATAGGACTTTAGGTCCTCATAACTCCATGCAAAGACATCCTGAAACTCTTTAAAAAGATCAATGTATTTAGGCTTTTGATCAGGAGGCAAAGAGGCCGATAATTTGATTATTTTGGGTTTGTGAGTTGTACCTATGTTACATTCTTCAATGGCTGCATCTAGGGGCTGCATTTTTGGTTTTCTGGGAATATCATTTGAATCAAAAATATCTTCTAGTGGGGTTAGGCCTGTTGGTAGAAAGTTGTCTTTCAGCTCAATGATTTCAGTTTCAGCATTGGATACTCCCTCTTCCCAGTCAACTCGTTGAATTTGCTGGATGTCTTCTATATTGAAAATAGTTGGATTCATCATTTGCTTTGCAGTCCTAGGTGATATTGGCTGAGCAGTCTGTTGAAACTGTATTTGTGATGGACTTGCCCCATTAAGTATTTGTGATTGACTTGCTGCCTCAATGTCAATATTTAATCCTGCAAATTCTTGCTGTAGAGTTAAAAATCGGTTTATTTGCTTGTCATTCTCAAATACTTGCCAATCATTGATGTTGTTTGGTATGGAGGGTCTATGTTTTACTTCAGCCGTGAAACAATTGTGGGGCTCAAAGGGCAGCTTGCAGGTACTTGCAAAGGTAGCCAGACTATGAGCATGTAGATTTTGGGTTCTGGGAATTTTAGTAATTTGGAATTCAGAGAAAAAGTTTAGTACCTTAGCAACAACAGCTCTATAAGTTCTTAGTCTTTTGTCATTAGTGACAAAGTTTCCTTTCACTTGTTGGATAACTAAATCTGAATCACCCATGATTGAAACCCTGGCAGCTTGTAAGAACTTTACTAACTTGAGGCCTAGTAAAAGAGCTTCATATTCTGCCATGTTGTTAGTACATCTGAAATTCAATCTATAAGCTCTGCCCTCTGCATGACCATTTTCTTCATTGTGTATCCAAATTCCAGCTCCTGCCCCTAACTTGTTGACTGAGCCATCAAACTCAAGGAACCATAGAATGTTTTGTCGGGAAGGAGATTTGGTGACCTTTTCATGGGATGGCAATGTAAGCAGAAGTTGTGGTTTCTTTTCTGGCTTGTTTTCTAGAACAATTTCATCATTTAGTCGGGTTTTCTTGACAATTAAGGCAGCAGCACTGCCAAATGTTTGATTGACTGGTGCAGGTTTGGACGTGAATTTACATGCAGAACAAACAACAAAGCTTGCGCCCAAAAATAGCAAAAAACACAATTTTTGGCATAAATATACTTTTTGGTGATTTTGGCGCGTTTTCGTGCTGACGTCAGCATGACGTCACAGGTGGGGTCAGGGTCGGATGACGTCAGCAGGACGTCATCCGGCCAGGTGGCGGCCTCTGGTTGGTCCACAGGGACAGTGAGATGGCAGGACAGGTGGACCAGTGGTTGAGCGGAGAAATGATGCGACGGCGTACCTGGGGGTGACGTGGGGTGACGGAGCAGTGACGTGGCGGTGAGGTAATACAAGCGGGAATGATAAAACCAGAAACCGAGGCGGTTTCATATCGCACCGCCTACGGTACGGTGGCGGTATGCGTCAGTGGTACCTCCGATGGGCTGTGGAGTGGACGCGTGGCTGCCGCATGACGTAGCCAGAATACGGCCGTCGGGAGATATCGTTCGGGCAGCGGATCGGCTCCGATGCTGTAGTGGCCGTCGGATCTGGAGGAGCAAGATCTAACGGTTGTCGGTAGCTTGACGTGACAGGAGGATAGTACAGTTAATGATCAGGCGTCGGAAGGGGTCCGATGTGATCAGGGCCGTCGGATCTGGAGTTGCTCGATCGGACGGTCATCGGGAAGGTGAAGTGATAACCAAGTACGGGGAAGGGCGGAGGCTTATTTTAATATTGTCCTGGGGATCTGTGCACTGGCGGAAGCTTTGGAACAATGGGTTTTCACGATTTTTGTTGAAAATAGACCCGCCCTTTAGACTTAGGATAAGAGAAAAATGTTGGTTTTTTGATGTTTTTAGCCATTTTGAAGCGGGTAAGGGTAGAAACTAGGCTTTTAGGGGTTTTTTCATGTGCAAATGGGGGTCAAAGAGTGAGGAAATGGATTTGCAAAGGGGAAGGGCGATTTAGCTTAGGTTTATCAAGATGACCAGGTGTCATCTGATCCCTGACATGTAACTTATTGGCTATAATACCAAGTGGAGGGTATTTATATAAGAGTTGGGGTTTATACACCATGGTGTTAGTAATATTAGGGAAAAAGGTGATATAAGGGATTTATATAATAGGGTTAGTGTTAGCATGGATAATGGAAGTGAATGAAGGGGAAACCATTAAGTTCATTTGAAAGAAACTTGGTTTTAAGAGTAGATCAAAATGAAAAGAATTTTAGACAAGAAATGTGGCTTCCAAAAGATTTTATTTCAATCATAAAACCACAAATAGTTCCTTGGAATGCCCACTCAAAGGGGATATTAGTAAATGACATGGAAGAGGGATAAAAGGGAAATTAGACATGCTCCATAGCTTTCCTTTCTTTTTTGGATTATCATGATTGGAATTTGAATTGAAGGCCATTTCTGCCACTGCTTCTACCTACCCAGCTACTTAGCCTAGCATTTTTTGTTTCTTTTTGGAGGGTGCATTTAAGCTTGCAAACCCTTATTTGCCTTTTCTTTTCTTTGGCTTTTTCTTTTGTTGTCCTATCTACTTCTACCCTTATAGCTTCCAAGATCCCAGATTAAACAGTTGGGAACCTTACTTTCTCTACCTAGGCTAATTGTCTGCCAAGATTAAGCAGTTTGGACAGACTTCTTTCTCTATTCTACAACTGAAAAATTTAAAGCATGGCATGACCCAGATTAGACTGTTGGATCATCCATCAAAATTGAAACAAGGCCATCAAAATTGAACCAAGGAGAAGCTCTTTACACACCTTGTCTCTTATAGAAAATATGGGATCTTTGTGAAGTCAAAGCAGAGCATATTTGGTCTTTTCCCTTGCCAATCATGAAATATGAAACCTATTGGTATAGGTATCCAACAATTTCCAACACTCCCTCTCAACAAGAAAGGAATTCAAATCTATCCCAATCCTGAACCTTTGGAATGTTCGTCATGCAACACTTCTCTCTAGTTCTGTTTCTACAACAACTCCTGAAACTAAAAAAAAGCATCCAACCTAAACTAGTATGATGCATCTATCATCAAATTCTCTTACTACTACTGCATCTGTCGACTAAAAACTCTGCGCTTCTATTGACTCTGCCTTTCTGCATTGTTGTCATCCCTTCTTTGTGCTCTTCATTATTTGATTACTCTATCCTCTTCCACTCCGATCTTCGACTGCATCAATCACCATTAATTCATCTCACTACTATGTACTTTGGGCTCCCGTAGCAAGGTACGATCCATGAGATAAAACCTCTCAATGGACCCTTCCCAATTTCAACCCTCTTAGGACTATCATTTCACATCACCCCACCTCACACCTGGAGGTATGATTGCATGTGCTCCCTCTGGAAGGGGAGGCCGATGTAGAAAATCTTGTAGATTTACAAGCTCATGCAATGTAATAAACCAGAGGACAAGAATCTACTTCTACTTTCAACCAGCAGAAGCCAATAGATTGATGAAATAAATATGAACAAGAAGAATATAAATAAATGGCACATAACACAATATTTATCTGGGGAAACCCACTGCTCAAAACCACTACTATCTATATTGCATTAATCATAAATCTGAGTGAAAATACAAAGTGTGTTCTTATTAGAACAATTCCTCCACAAGTATGATCAACTCTCTGCTCACAAGCTAGTTCAAGCCAAACCTTAGCCTATTCTTCTGCCCTCCAAGCCCTTATTTCCTTACACAATTACTATGGATGAATAGCCCATATTAATGGGAATCCAGTGCTTCCAAAAATGCACAATCCAATCTAGGTTGACTTCTTGATTGCATGCATGATCTATACAACTCAGTAAATCATACAACTGATACTACAATGTCCCTGCACACTAGTCTCAACTGGGTCTTTCTTAGAATCGACATGCATGAGTTTCTGATGAGGGAATATTCAGTTAACTAGAGTGACACTTGTGGATGCACTAGTGCACCAGCTGGCTGTTAACTCTCTATTAGTTCCAAAAATAGTTTGGAACTAATTTAACTAAACATAACTTAGTAAACTAAGTTATCCAATTACAACTCACAATTAAACCCATCCTGGACCCCTAAAATATAGGGAGAACACTTACATGACTTCCAAAAGACTTCCAACTCGAAATTCCTAGGTTAACTAATTCAACTTACCCTAGTAAACTATTACACGTTGCTATGAGAAAAGAATTACAATTTTAATTCACAATTTAATTCAAGCACAAATTAAATTGGAATTTTTGGATTCTATTTTTAACATTTCTTTTTCCTATTTATAGCACTCCCTCTCAAAACAAAAGGAATTCAACTCTATCCTAATCCTAAACCTTTGGAATGTTCTACACACAACACTTCTCTCTAGTGTTGTTTCTACAACAACTCCTGCAACTAAAAAAAATCCAACCTGAACCAATATGATGCATCTGTCATCAAATTCTCTAACCGCTACTATCTCTATCGACTGAAAACTCCGTGCTTCTGTTGAATCTTCCTTTATGAATTATTGTCAACCCTTCTCTACGCTCTTTAGTATCTAACTGCTCTAGCCTCTGCCACTCTGATCTCTCACTGCATCAATCACCACTAATTCCTCCCATTACTATGTACTTTGGGCTCCCGTAGCAAGGTATGATCCATGAGATAAAACTACTCAATGGACCCTGCCCAATTTCATCCCTCTTGGGACTACCACTTCACATCGCCCCACCTCCCACCTGGAAGTATGGTTGCATGTGCTCCCTCTGCCCACTTGGCTCAAAATTTCCCCCTACTGGAGGTCTTTGCATGAGTGGATGCCTCCACTCGGTCTCCTCTCTGCTTCTCCAATTGTGGCTAATCAACAATTGTATGAGACTGCTTTTGAGGCTACTTCTAGGGTTGAATTTTGAGAGGTAATTCACTCTCCCTCTCAACTACCAAGTCTTTAACTTTTTCCTTTCTCCTCAAGGATTTTCATGCATCTTGTACCTCAAGAGCATACAGGTTCTTCACCCGTGCATCGATCTATTTCACCTGTCCCATGGCGATGTGTCTAAGGAAAACATTTCCCTTACTAAAAATCACATCATAGCCATGGTCTTCCAATACCGTGACTGAAACTAGATTCTTCTTAAGTCCTGGAACATACATCACATCTGTGATCCTAAGAAGGGAGCTAGACTCCCTCTGAAAGGTAACTGTATCAATCCCGATAACTCTATACCTCCTGCCATCTCCAAACTATATGCTGTACTTGAGGTCTTTCTCCTCAAAATCACTAAAGAGATCTTTTTTCCCTTTCATATGGAATGAGGCATCACTGTCAAGATACCACACACCTCCCATGATAATGTTGGCCATGCATGAAATGAGAGTGAAATCAAGTTCGAATTGTGAAGCTAGAGCGTCACTTGTTGCAACTACTATAGGCTTCTTCTTGGTTGCTTTATTCTATGGGAAATTCATGGCATAGTGTCGATGCTCGTGACAGTGAAAACACTTGAATTTTGACAAGTCCATCTTCTTGCTTCCCACCTTGCCTTGGGACTTATTTCCCTTGGCCTTCTTTTCCTTACTCGCTAAGGCAAAATAATCTTCCACTTCCTTAGAAGAGGTCCCATCTTTGATGTTCCATCGAAACTCCTCTTGTACCAAATCTGACCACAGTCGTTCCAAATCTACCAGCTTCCCCCTCCCATTGACAGAGTCCTGATAACTATTCCAACTCTTGGGAAGTCAAAGAAGATCTAGGCTCACCATATCATCCTCGACAAAACTAATTCCAACACTTCCAATCTCATCTTGACAAGGAGTGAACTTGGTCAAGTAATTTGGAATTGAGTCGCCCACCTCCATCTTGATTTTTTGATGTTTATATTTTAGTTCCAACTTCCTATGGTCACTGTTGTTATGCAAAATGTCTATCAATGCTTCCCACATAGCACACAGTGTCTCCTTCCCCTGAAGACTCGAGAAAATGTGGTCTCGAACCCTCAAGGATTATCTGCCTCACCCTTGCCACACACTTCTTACATTCGTCCAAATATTTTTCATCTGATGCTGGTGGCTTAGGAATGTCTTGATCAATGAATTTCTTCAAGCCATTATCCCCCAACACGACCTCCATCTTGTCCTTCCAGTCTATGTAATTTGAGTTTCCATCCAAGGCATACTCGAGCCGCAAATCATAAAATGCTATCTACTGATCCTGAGGTATGTATTGCAAATTTAAAATTTCACCTGTAACCCAAGACCCAAAACTTCGAAGTCTCCTCTAGTATATTGTCTTTATCTTTGATACCATTTAGAAAATCTTGTAGATTCATAAGCTCATACGAAGTATTAAAGCAGAGGACAAGAATCTACCTTCAACCAGTGCAAGCCAATAGATCGATGAAAACCATATGAACAAGAAGAAGATAAATCAATGGCACATAACACAATATTTATCCTGGGAAAGCCACTGCTCAAAACCCCTACTATCTATATTGCATTAATAAAAAAATATGAGTGAAAATACAAAGCTTGTTCTCACTAGAACAATTCATACAAAAGTATGATCAACTTTCTGCTCACAAGCTAGCTTAAGCCAAACCTTAGCCTATTCTGCTACTCTCCAAGCCCTTATTTCCTTGTGCAATTCCTATGGCTGAATAGCCCATATTAATGAGAATCCAGTGCTTCCAAAACTGTGCAATCCAATATAGGTTGACTTCTTGATTGCATGCATTATCTATACAACTTGGTAAATCATACAATTGATAGTACACTATCCTTGCACTCTAGTCTCAGCTGGGTCTTTCTCATAATCGACATGCATGAGTTTCTAATGAGGGAATCTTCAGTTAACTAGAGTGACACTTGTGGATGCCCTAGTGCACCAACTGACTGTTAACTCTCTATTAGTCCCACAAACATTTTAGAACTAATTTAACTAAACATAACTCAGTAAACCGAGTTATCTAATTATAACTCACAATTAAAGTCATCCTAGAAACCTAAAATTTAGGGAGAACACTTACATGACTTCCAAAAGACTTCAAATTCAAAATTCCTAAGTTAACTAAGTCAACTTAACTTAGTTAAATATTACAAATTTCTATGAGAAAAGAATTACAATTTTAATCCACAATTTAATTCAAGGACAAATTAAATTGGAATTCCTGGATTCTATTTTTAACATTTCTTGTTGCTATTTCCAACAATCGATTTGTGGTTGGTGAGGTTGATTAAGAGGCTAGTTTGTTGAGTCTTTGAAGAATTTGGACAACATATTTGGATGTTGCAGTGAGCCTGGAGTTAGTGTTGATAATTGTTGGATTGTTGTTGAAGTTCATATCTTACAAGAAGTGCCAACGACCTTTGGAAACAGGAGCATACACCTATGTGTTTTTCTCAATTGTTTGAAGAGTGCTCGTTGCAGAGAGTGTTACTCTTAATTGTTTTGTAGTTCCATCTGTCTCTGGGAAGTGTTGAGACGCTTGATTCCATAGTAGAATTAGGCGGGCGCATCGGTGAAAGGAAGAGAGTAGCGCAGTGAATGTAGTGATGGGTCAACAATGCCAGCTAATGCCCATGGAGATCTGTCGAATGCATCGGCCAGAGAAATGTGGTCTGATTTGTATTTTTTTATCAACACATTAAACAACAGGAGGTCATGTGTTGATAAGGGTAAACTTATGAATCTTATATATTTTGGGTTGCATCTCTGCCCTCCTCCTTTTAAAATTGTGTTGGAGTTAGTCAACAACACCAGTAAAAAAGGACACAAGTTGTTTTTTCTTTAAAAATAGTCTTTCACATTTAAAAAAAAAAAGGCACGTGGAGTGGCAACCACCATGAGGCTCTCCATTGCAAAGTGGCACCAATTTTTTTTTTGTAAGTTGTTTGAGGTCCTCCTAAAAGACATTGTGAGAAGATGTTGAATCCACTTGCATAGACATACTTAAATTAAGAAAATAATTTGGATGGCCCGAATTACATCAACTGGAAATTTAAGATACAAATTTATGGCTCTTGGACTATCACGAAGGGAGAAGAAGCAAAACCTACTATAGGATCGACAGCTACATCAATCAAGGACAGGGAGAAGAGGGAGAACAAAACAAAGTTATTATTATGGATGTATGTTAAATACAATGTAATTCCTTATCTTCTTGATTGTCAAACCTCTAATGTGACCAAGAATGCATTGAAGATGTTGTATGAAACTAAGAATACAAACTGAGTCTTTTTTATTAAGAGTAAGCTCATGTATGTTAAGATGGAAGAGAATTATTTCTTTAGTGACTTTATTTCCAGAATCAAAGATTTGAAAGATAAGTTGGAAATATAGGAGAATCAATACCTTCTACTAATTGTGTGACAATCACTTTAAATGGAATGTTAGATGATTATCAGTTGTTTATTACAAGTCTTGCGACAAGGGAGAAAGCACCAAAATTTGAGCAATTGACAGGTATATTGTTGTAGGAAGAAAAGAGGCGCAAGAATTTGAAGCCCCAAAATCTAGATTTGGCACTTGTGGCAAAGAATAGATTACTCAAAGGGAAACAAAGAGGAGCAAAAAAAGGTGGAAGCTCATCTTAGAACAATCCATTTCCAAAATCAAGTCAAGTTAAGTCATCTGTCAGAAATGATTTAAGAATAATTTGTTTTACTATGGTAGAAATGGGAATATTTCCAGACGCTGCTATAAGAACAAAAGTGATGAATCTAGGCATAAACATAGAAGACACTCAGGACATTTTACAGGAGAAGTTGTAGTAGATCTGACCTGCAAATACATGAAAATAGAAATATGCCTAGAAATAGCAAGATTTGAATATAGAAATTCTTCTCTTTATTAATCAAAACCCTTAAGGTAGGGTAACACCATACAATCACTCCTTAATGAAGGAGAACACTCCACAAGCCATATGATTTCCAATACAATAATCCTTGACCCCTCTCAATGGGGAGCCTCTAGCCTCCATATAGGCTTCATACATACAACACCCTGGGTCATTACCATGGGTCTCTCGATACCATATATCTAATACAATGGGTTTACATTATTCCTATCTATAGTGGTGCCTTACATGATGCATGTTAACCACTTTATTTATTAACTATGGCCCATCACCTCATTACCTTATTCCCTTGGGTACCTCCCTTTGTACCCATACCCCATAATATCCCCCCTAGGTATACTACATTCCACCCCCTTAAACATGTTTTGTCCCCGAAACATAAGAAGAACACAAATAATAAGATCTACTTAAAAGAATAGTCCACTGGTATCATGCACGTGATTACTCGATCTAGCCAGTGCCTCGCTCACTTGAGATGGGAGTTGATCCTAGCAGTTCCTTTGTGTTGATGTGTTGTAGTTGGATCTTCACACCTCTCTATCTGTCGTGCGGGGGTTGTTGTCCTTGTTGCTAACTCGTTTCCATCTTGTTGGTTGTTTTCTTTCTGGGTGTTGTGGGCGGTGACATGCTGAAGCTTTAACCAATGGTGTATCTTTCTTTAATTCACCACCTAATGGAGCCTGATTGGTATCTAGTACATGTTGTGGCTCCTGCATTTGTTGCTTATCTTCTAGTATTACTTCAAAAACAAACTCCTCATCTGATGTATCAATACTTGCAACATTTTCTGCTTTAGCCTAATTGGACTCTACTTGTTTATTGATGGAAATATCTTGTAATGTAATTTTCTTCTTTTTATACCAGAGCTTCAGGAATTTCTTTTGCACATTAATATTGATAGTACCAACGGATTCCATCCAAGGGTATCCCAAAACAACAACCATAATAGCTATACCTGAAGCATAAAAATCAGAATGCAATACACACTTATCCATAGAAATCATCAAATATTTATAAACTTGCACTTGCTCATTATTAACCTGTGTGTGCTCCATTTGTTTGGTCAGGACTTCCAATATTTTAGCCAAATGAACATTAATAAAATTATGCTTGCTATTAGGATTGATAGACACAATTATCTTCTATTTTTGAATACATCCATAAACTTGTAATAAGGAGATATCATCAGAAAATAACCCTTTCCGTGTTTCATTCTCTTGTTGTGTAGCATGAGATCATTTGTCCAAAAGGAGTTTTTCAAATTCATCATATGAAAGTTTCGACAACTTTGTGCTATCAAGTGAGCTCCACCATATGGCAGTCTCATATTTCACAAAAGACCATACTAAACCTTTCCAATGTTTCAGAGAGGTTTTATTAAAACATTTTATGAATTCTTCAATAGTAGGACCATTATCTTTCCCTGTAAAAAAATTTTCTTGTTAGAAGCCATAAAGAGGGTTTTGAAAAAAATCACTTACTTTGGCAAAAATTTTAAATGGACACAACTCGATCAATATGGCTCAGAATCCTTATTATAACATTTTTTTGGAAATGGAACAACCATTCTGCATCTTCTCATGTGATAGAATCTCTATCAAGGCACTATGGAAATTCAAATTCACTCTGCAATTGTTTAGATTTCCAAATTTTTTTAAAAAAGAGTTGATTTTAGATCAGCGACATCTCCCTCATCCGGACTCCAATTCAATCGATTTTTTTTTTCAAAAATGGGTAATTTTTCAAGAGGACATTATATCTATAATTAGTGTCTCAAAATTCCCCACAAAATCTGCAAAAGTTGATTGGAGATCCGTTGTCCACGAATTGTCATCAGAAACATTTCTACAACACAATTGATTTTTAAATTAGCAATATCTCCCTCATCCGAACTCTGATTCAGCCGATTTTTTTTTTGAATTTGGGTATGTTTTCATAAAGAATCTAGATATTCATTTTGTTTCTGCAAATTTTGCACCCAAAGTTTCAGAAATGATATGCAAACTCGCCGCCCCAAAATTTCCTACAAAAAAAAAAATCTCTCATCTTTGCCCAAAAAGTGCTCTCGTACCACTTGTAGTAGATCTGACCTGCAAATATATGAAAATATAAATATGCCCAGAAATAACAATATCTACATACAGAAATGCTTCTCTTTATTAATCAAAACCCTTAAAGCAGGGTAACGCCATACAAACACTCCTTAAGGAAGGAGTGTTGGTTTGGGGTAGCATCAGATGTGCTCTAGCCATGAAAATTGGTGGAGAGGCTAAGAGCATGAGGTCTCTAAGACCCAAAAATGGTTTGGGAAGATTTTATCATGTTAATGAGATATTAAAATAATTAATATTTTTAATGGAGTTCGTAAGTCTAATCTTAGGAAAAAAATGGGTATTAATATAAAACTAGGTTAGAAGGTTCTAAAGGACATGGATCCAACCAAATATAATCTTAGCCGTTGATTAGAGATGTAATCTTGGTCGTTGAAGACTCATCAGAAAAATTATAAGAGGAGGCTTGAGGGTTAGTTGGAGAATACACCAGAGTGATCAAACATTCAATTTTTTAGAGCGGGGTTTGCTAAGAGAAATCGAATCAGTGATCAGAGTTACAGTGAGGGGTAATGAGTACGAGGCAGAGAGGAAGAGATAGTGACAAAAGACCAACGCAGAGGCAGAGAGGCAGATGCAGAGCTAGAGGGAGCCATATGGAGGCTAGCGACGACTGTGTAGAGGCCAAAAGGGCCTGTGTCATCCACACAAAGGCTACAAGAGTGACACAGAGGGTCAGAGAGGCTGCACGGAGCCTCGAAAGGCTGATGTAGAGGGTTTCAAGTTGACACAGAGGCCAGGAGGGTTGACACTGAGCTTCAGATTGTGCTGGAGAGGGTTTCGTGGGGAAGACTTTCTAAATATCGGCTTCTGAATATAGAGGTATTACTACCAAATTATTTTCTTTGTCGGGTGATCTAGGTTGGCACCCAGTTGTACTCAGAAAGACTACATAATAATATAACCCTCAAAATTGCTGCTTCAGTTTTCTCAAGTTGGGTTTTTCCGAGGATGATTGTCCAAAAATAATGGTGTCACTTGTGTGTTTGTTTATTTCTTTCAGCTGTAGATATGTAGATGGTTGAAACTATATTGCATTTATTTTAGTGTTTATATGATTAAACAACTTGTTAGTAATTAAACAAGTAGGTGAAATAAACCAGAGAAAACAGATAAAATTTCTAACGGGTAATACATAGTAATTTCAACATGGTATCAGAGGGTTGCAGATCATTGGAGAGCTGAAAGCACTAGTTGCATCAGAGAATTTGTGATAGAAACATTTGTCCCAATTGACAGAAGTTGTTCCTAGGCAGAAAGCAGTAGAGAAGGGTTGACGCAGAAGGACTGCATCATCCGTTCAAGCTAGAGAGAGGCTAGTGCAGAGGATGAAGAGGGCATGAGAGGCTCACAAAGAGCCACACAAAGACCAGGAGGGTTGATGCAATTGGCTAGTGGAGCAATTAAGCCAATGTTGGGATTACGTAGATCCTAGAGGCTCAGTTCTTCAGCTGTTTGGGCATATGAATCTGTGGGTAGATCGGAGAGAGTAAAGCTAGTAGGGTGTTGTGCTACCGAGACAAAACAGTACCTAATAGGACAAAACAAGGTAGAGGGAGTCGCTACCTAGGTGGATTCCTAGCCAACGAATCTAGATCAGTGTTGCAGGTGCATAGGATATCGGAGAGGTGCAACTTGACGTTTGGTAGGCAGATTTCTGGGATGGAAATCAAGGCTCAGAGGGAGTCTAGTAGAGAACTTCCAGAAGGGAAGTAGGGACTTAGAAGAAGTTGAAGAGAGAACTTCCAGGAGGGAAGTAGAGACTCAAAGGAGTCGAAAGAAGAGTAGAGAGATGGCCATGAATGGACTGAGCGATCAGGACAAGTGTTATAGACATATTTTGGCACTTCAATCCCAATCTTATATGTCAATAAACTAGGGCTATTTAACTCCTCAAATTGTTGTTTCATACCCTAAAAGATCATGGTCAACTCATTACATCATTCCCCAAAAGTTCCACCTGAAAAACCATCCAGAACTGGCCTAAACTGGACCATACTGAAAGCTCCACTGTTAGGGTGCGATGCATACTGACTTCTACACTAGCCAAGTGCGATGCATACTGAAGAGGCCTTCTGTGGGGTGCGATGAGCGAGAATGGACAAATGTCTGAGATGGTTTGCTAAGTGGATGCTCATGGAATCTTCTAGAAACTTTTTACCTCTCCGAATTCACCCAAGGATGAGTAGGAGATCCAAGAAATCTCCAAGTGGAACCAAAAACAACAAGTGGAATGACACTAATCGAAAACCCAGAGATGACTCACACCCTTGCATACATATATAAATGGATCCCTTGTCTGAGAGATCACGAGGATGGAATTTTGTAATTTGTAAGGAAGTGTTGATAGTTTATATATGAGAAAGAGCATTGTATTGTTGGGTGATCTTGCTTTTCATGAGGTGAAGAGGGCTTTGATGCTGGGAGGATGATGTTGGATAAAACAGCTGGGCTGTAATTCTCCCTTCTATTTTAATAAAGTTCTTTGAGTTTTCCTCTATACAATTGTGTATTTTTGAATGTTGTTATTTGTGAATGCTATTGTATGTTCATTGTATTTCTGATTCTACAATGCTTATGATATAATAGATCAAGATTATTTGATGGTGTTTTGTTACTTTGTTTCTACAGGTATTCTCTAAGCGGGATAAGTAGGAAGAGAGGCGCAAGCTCTGTCAAGGGGGAGAGAGATCAAGCGAGGAGTTAAGAAAAAGATCCAGGTTGGTTCCTTTGCCTCTCTCTTATCTATCATAGAGGAAATCGTAAATTGCTTTAAACTGTTTGTTTCTAGGGTAGTTGCCAATCCTAGAGGGCTAGTTGATAAAAAAGACACTATTTTTCCCAGAAACAAAATGGTGACTCCGTTGGGGATCGAATAGATGTTGGTTTTTTATTGTTGATTGTTTTATAAATTATAGACAGAGCTTGAAGTTAGCCAGATAGCCTTCGAACTGCTCTTGCTCTGCAATTGCATAGTAGATGAATGTTGCTTCAGTCAATCTCTGGTTTGGTTTATGAATTGAACATTTTACTTACAAGGATTCTAGATGCCATTTTGGTAGCTCAGTAACCTCTCAAGATCATACCTCTGTACTTTTCTCTTTACTGTCTATCATAGCTTAGCTTAACTCACTGAATTCAACTACAAATTTGAGCCAACACCCATCTCAGTTGCGCTCCCTGGCCCATTGCACTGTCTATCACTGTCTACCAGTATGCGTCGCACCTCCCGAGTCTAAAAAGTGCGATGCATCCTTGTTTCTGTGAAGCCCAGGTGTGATGACTAACTGATCCTATTTCCCTTCTTGAAATTTGGGTTTTTTTGTCCTTGTTTTCAACTCTGTTTAGTTGTTTTGCTGCTTATAAATAGTACCTCATTACTGAAGCCTCCTTGCATCAGATAGATCAGCCTCCATTGATTAGGATTAGTAAATGTTTTTATGTATTTGTCCATCATTTACAATCCTTTGTCGAAAAGTTTCTTAAATCGATCTGTCGTTTTGGTACAAAAAGTGTCGTAACTGTCGTTTTGTGTCAAAAAGAGAAGTGTCGTTGAGTCTTCCTTCCCTGGATAGTTGATTGAACTTTTTGTCATGTATTTGATTTGATTTGTTGATATTTGAAGTGTCAAAAGCATTTTCTATTCGAAATCGAAAAGTGTCATTTAGTCTTCCTTTCTATTTTGAAAAAGAAATTGTCGAAATGTCACTTTGAGTAAAAATATTTCAGATCTTTACTACATTTAGTTTTCTTTTTTGGAATTTTCACATTAAAGAGAACGAAAAAAAATACATGCATTTGCATTTAGACTATGTGTGAAAAATGATTTAGGAAAAGTGCATTTAGTGTGTGTTGTTTGCTCTTTGTTTGAAAGAATCGTAATCTTCTTTCCTTAGTAGCTAGGATTTTTATTGCTCAAAATAAACAATGATTGTTTATCATTGTAGACTACATATTTAGGAATTTTATATCTACATCACGTGATGAACCATTGAAAGGAAAAATTTTAAACAAGATCAACTCTAAAATAAATTTCAATGAACTTAACAATGCTTTGGAACTTAATGGAACACATCTAGAGGTCTAGGCTAGAGACGTGTTCTGGCATTGTAAAATTTAGTAACTATCGTTTTCATTGAAGGTTGGGTGATTCCTCCTCCTTGATACAACAAGTGCTAGCACGAACTTGTGATCCCCGTATCGTTGCGTATATATTGGGAGACCACAATAGGCTTATATCCTTTATCCATAGGAATCCGTGTCTACCGCCCTATCGATTGCAATGCATTGAACACATCATTCAGGAAGATTGACTGCCGTACATAAGTCCTTGGTAATTTCTCTTTAATTTATCACCAAGGTGTATTTTGTAGTTTTGTGATTGGTTTAGTAATCCCTCTCTCTAGATTTCCAGAGTAGTCACTTTTGTTCATTTTCGACTCCTTAAAAGAAAAGGTCCATCTGAGCACTTGTCACTTCAGTCTCATTAAAAATCGAAAGGGACTAGAGTCATTTTTAGCTTTTTCTAGACTCTTAAAATTGAAAAAGAAAAGTTGTGTCAAAGCATCATTAAAATTTATTAAATTCAAAGGTTGTGTGGTTTTGAGCCCTAGCTAGTTCATAGCCTTTAGAGAAATAACATTTGTTGAAGCCATTTGTAGTTCACACAAGGGTTTCAACTCATGGCTTGCCGATCCAGATTCTTAGCTCACTGCTTTCTCCCGCCAATGGAGAAACTCCCCAGGCTTACCCGCAGCAAGTCTCACAAGTTGCTCTTCGGAAAATCACTGCCAAATCGCTTGCAGAGGCTCAGCAATGGCAGATACAAGAGGAAGGCGGATTTTCTCACCCTTAGTGAAAGAAAGAAGAGAACCCACTGAAATGGCACTGAACCCTTCACGAACAGGTGCCCTTCTTCTCCCGCAGAAAGCACGAAGAAGCTATCAGATGAGAATGCCCATCTGGAGAACGGAACGCCTAATTCGCCATCACTATTCTCGGATCTGGAGATTGTGGTGGCATTGCCTCTGACTCTGCCTTCATGTTCGTCGCCTGATACTTCTAAAACTGTTTCAGAAATTTCACATTCTGAAACCCTTGATAGTGCGAACCTGAAAATGAGATCTCTGTCAGAGTCTTCGGCTCAAGAGAATTCCTTTGCAGTGGATCTAGGCTGGAGCGAAAGCTACCATCGGCAGAAGCCTTTTCCTCCCCCTTTGCCTCCAGTGCATCAATATATAGGAGACCCAAAAGCCTCTGGCCCTGTGTTGCTTCAGAAAGTTTCTGAAAATTTCTCTGCCCCATTTCAGGTTCAAATCACACAGATCTCAGGCAAGACCACTCTGCAAAGGGTACACCCTTCAAATCTGGTGCAGAATCTCAAAGTAAATTAGGAACGCCGATTCGGGATCCCCTCTGCCCTACAGAGACTTATATTTCAAGGTAAACAACTCGATGATCCTCTTCCCCTCTCTTCTTACAGCATAAAAAATAATAGCTCTTTAGTGTTTTCCCTTCGTTTGAGAGGTGGCGCTGCAGGTCAATCTTCTTCTGCTCCTCCCTACTCCTACAAAGCTGTAGTTCGCTATGAGATACCCATCTCCCCTGAACCTCCCAAACCTAAGCCTTTTCTGGTTGACAAGTTAGAGGAGGTCCCCTCTGTTGAGATCTCCCACCCTGACCTTGCAGATGACATTCAAAGATTTGCTGAAAGGGCCATAATTTCACATTCAATGGGCTTTGGCCTCGCTCTAAGGACCTTTATGACTGGATCAATGACAACTGGACTCACCATTTCAAGGTTTGCTTCTGCTCAAAATGATATTTTATAGTTCTGTTCGATAGTCCTACGCACTATGAAAAGACCTTAGAAGAAGGTCCTTGGTTCATGGGCACAGCAGGACTCTTGATAACTCCATGGTTCTCAGATTTTGACCCAGCTTCTGCAGTCATTACCAAAGCCCCTGTATGGATCAGACTTCGAAACTTTCCAGTTCACCTATGGCATACAGCAGTCTATAGGAGCATAGGCAACACCTTGGGCAGCTTTTTAATGGGAGATTACAAGCGGAAAGAACAAGGTCTCTACACATATGCTAGAATATGTGTGGAGCTAGATCTAAGAAAGGGACGACCAGAGCAAATCAATCTCAAGATCAATGACTCTGTCTGGACCCAGATCCTGGATTATGAAAACACTTCCTTCCGCTGCCGCCACTGTCACCTAACAGGGCACCTGCAAAATTCCTGCCCATCGCTGCCTGCAAAATTGAAAAAGGGCAACTCTGCAAAGACCAAACCCAAGTGTTGGACCCCTTGTTCTTCGCCGCCAGCAGTGAGCTCAGATTCCTCAAGCTCAAAAGATGAGGAGAGCGATTCAGAACCAGACCAGGCGCCTCAGATGATGGATTTGTCCACAGATACTCCTGCGCACACCACTGTCATAGGAATCTCCCAGAAACGCGTCCATGAGACCTCCTCTTCTGAATCAGATAAGGAGATCCCCCTGATGCAGCATTCCAGTATTCAAGTTGTTTTAGCTCATACTCCCCAGGATGGCTGGATAAAAGTCAATAAAAAGAAAAAGGAAAAAACACCGTGTGGAGGTTACTGCCCCTGTGGGGTAATAGTCAGTTTTTTCTCTCAAATTATTTGTTGTAACTCCATGATTGGTTCACTCCTTCTCCGGGACCGAGGTTGATATTTTCATCATTTTCGGTCTGTCGGTTTCTTGTCTCCCATGATTGTACTATATTTTACTCAATAGAAATAGTTTAATTTTACTGAGAAATTTTTTTTTATTAAATTCGGAATAACATCCATGTTTCCTCTGTTGATCTTAGGTTGAGATAATGGAGTCCAACAATAATGGAATCCCTGTTGAGGGGAATCCTAGTCCTTTTGCATCTTGGGGAAATATAGGTGCTCCTCATATGGCCACATTGTCCCTTCTAGGACTTACTATTGGCTTGCTAGTATGGCTATTCTCAACCTCAGTGGTTCAAAATAACGTGATTCCTCAGCAATCGAATCAGCATCCAGTTGATACTAAAGTTGACCTTTCGCCTTCTTCTTCGTTTGTTTCTCCCTCCCCTTCTTCCTCTTCGCTTGGTGAAAATAGTGATGCTAATAAACAGGTGGCTAAGAAGAAGAAGAAAGGTAAGGAGAAGAAGAAGAATCCAATTCAGCGAGGGTGCAACCAAACAACCATAGATTTGGATGCATTAGCTGGTGAAAATCCTCACATTAAAGCTCCTAAACCCAGATTTCCATGCATAATCTATAGAGGAGACCATTTTCATTGAGATTGTTCGTGCATTCCTCAGATCTTGAGAGAATGGTCCCCCCATTCGCACCAACCAGTGTCATCAACCTCTGTTGATCATGTTGATAATACACCATCAACTAGTGATAGTGAAGTCCACAGACAGAAAGGAAAAGTCAAAGTTCCATGTGAGTTATGTGAAGGGAACCATACACTTCCCGTTGTCCCTTTTTGGGTGAGGCCAAAAGAGTCTTGCATAACCGTCCTGCTTCACCGCAACGACTTCCACTTGGATACAGAAAACTCTCCCTTAGCCCTTTACTAGTGGAAAATCCGACTGACTTAACTGAACCGCCGGTCGAAACATCTATCATTGAAAGTGAATCTTCTGAGTCCATACCAAACCAAATTCAATAGGTCGAAATGGCAGTCGACCCAGTTTTACCTTCAGAAGATCATATCCATCCTCAAGAGAGTGAGAACGATACTGTTCAAATTCTCTTTGTTACTTTAGAGTCTGATGAACTTGGGGGCAATCCGTCCATTCCTTCACAACAGGAAGAGAATCCCCTAGTTCCCACTACTCAAGGGGTTATTTCACCCGTTTATTTGATACCCCCTCCTAGCAGTCTAATCGCTTCCTTTGATTGGGATCAACTAGCAAGATCTCACCTTCCTTCTTATGTACCTTTCCAGATCATAGTACAAGTTTACAAAATGATCGTGTCAGGCACTATCATAGATGAGGGTGCGTCAGTGAGTATCCTTTCCTCAACTTCTTGGAAAGCACTTGGTTTGCCATCGCTTATGCCTGTTACACAGAATTTGTCAGGCTTTAACAAAGGAACCAGTCAACCATTAGGGATCCTTCCTAAGTTACCGATAACTTTGGGATGAAAAACCGTTCACCTGAACGTGATGGCAGTCCCAGGACCGTTAGATTACGATCTACTCCTTGGACGTGACTATGTTTATAACATGGAAGCTATTGTTTCAACACTTTTCTGAAAGATGTGTTTCCCACTTGAAGGCAAAATTGTCACCATTGGCTAGCTTTCATTTCCCAGTTCAAGCATAGCTCCAAGTCAACCATCATCCCTAAATGGTCCTTTTATATCCACGATGTCTCTTTAACCTTCATTCCGTCCACCTAATTACCATGAGTAGTCTAGTGAATGAAATGAAGCTTAGGGGGCATGCACCCTTGTCTATTTGGCGGATGAATCCAGCTGAAAAGATAAGTTTTCTTGTAGAGATAAGTTTCCCTGTAGGTTATGTTATTGGTCCGAGATACCTTTCACCTTTGTCTATTCTGCAGACGAAGTGCAAGAAGTGTTTTTTCTGTTCCGCGGATGAAATCATCCTGCATAACCATAGTAAGTTTCCATATGGTTATTGGAGACTCTCCTTTTCATCATGATGGGGGCATGCAACCCTTTTTATACAAAGCTATAAACGACCATTTTCATTTTTTTTAGCTTTTTAGCTTTTCTATAAGGTTTTTAACTTCTTAGGTTAGGTGATTGGTCTGACCACCATTCACCTTCATCCACTCGATAGTTGGACGAGGCAAAGGAAGTGTTTTGTCTAACTGTTGATGAAACCATCCTACCTAACCTCAGTAGTTCCTTAGTTTTTAATTTTTTTTTAGCTTTTTAGTTTTATCGTTTCTAGTTTGCGTAAAAAGAAAAACTAAAATCCAAGCATATGTTATCGCATGGTTCAAGCTCGTTAAAAAATAAACCTACCATTGAGCATAGTTTCCGCAAGGTTCAAGCTCATTAAAAAATGAACCGGCACCCACACTGAGCATATGTTCCCCCAGAGTTCAAGCTCGTTAAAAAATGAACCTACCTTCCATAAATAACCTTTGTGATTGCCTTTACATTAGCCTGTTGAGCCATGGTTGTGTTCCTGCCATCACCTCCATTCTTTTGGCCGATCATATGCTTCCACTTGATTGTTTACCTTTTTGAGGAACAACTACGATGAGTGGTCCTATTAGCCACCCTCTTCACATCACCATGTTTTGAGAAGTTCCAAGCTTACTTGGAACTAGTGGCTACACTAAACACCACTCATTCCTCAAAAACGAGTCCTCTTTAAACCCTTTTCAGACTTGTTAAATATGAAAATATTGTCGAGCTATTGGCCTTTCTAGCTCGCTAAAGTGATTGAAAGTGCCATCCTCATGTAGATTTTAATATTTTTCGTACTTGAGGGATTATCTCACAAAAAAGTTCGAGAATTTGTCTTTTTCAGCTTGCTAAAGTGATCGAAAAGTCATCCCTTTTGTATTATTTTAATATTTTTCGGACCTAAGGGATTATGCTACGAAAAATAACTTCTAGAGTTTCCTTTTCGTCCCTTTTCAAACTCTCTAAACATGAAAGGGACCAAGTTATCTTTGTTGTTAAACTCGTTAAAAAAATAACGACAAACTTGTCCACGCAGACAAGAGTGAGTTTCACTGTCGTTAGACTTGCTAAATCATAGCGACAGGTTTGCCTGAAGGGAAAATTATAGAACAAGCATGTGTTATCCTCCTCAAGCTTGACAAACATAAAGAGGTACCGGTCATCAATGAATGGGGAAAAAGAGAAGAAAACTTGAAGAATTTTATGGTAGCAGGTCGCTCTTGAACATCACACTTTCACTCCATCACCATGATTGAGTCGAGTTGGGTTATTCCGTTCACTGGTAATTTCACCATTGGTACTTCACACCATCCATTTTTGGGGTTAAGGCTACCAATCCACCTCAGAGTCTCCGATATGTTCAAGAGAAGTCATTCAGTAGAGAATTCACCATCCAGTTAATGTCTCATCCACTGCAATACCTTCACCCTCCATTTTTCATGACCGCCATTCCTGAGCCTTGTGTCGTTGATCGTTTTCACCTCCAGAAAATCATTTTCTCCATTTCGTGTCGTAGATGTGGGATACATTAAGGCCCTCCTACGACGGTTGACTTCTTGTTGACATCAGCTCATTATCCAAGAAGTCAACTTAGAAATAACCCTTTCAGTACTTTGAAGCTTGCATGCCTTAATGGCAATTTTCTCACTTCTAGCGATAGGTTAATATCAATGGCCTTCGACCGAAAGATTTTGGTGGTGTTCGACATCGAATCATATATTCACACCATGTGAATTGTACTGTAGTACCTTGAGGGTCATTATCATTATCGGTGATTCCTCTCGCGTCTATTAACATCCCACATTATTGGCTGGTAATCAGGTGATGTCTTTCCATGTTCAACCTTAGAACATCCTTTTGCATGGATCAACTTGCACATCAGGCGAAGATTGAACGAGTTTGAAGACCCCAGATCTAGTTTGATCCATCTGGGTTGCGATATATTCAGGAATATAAAGACATCAAATGTACATAGAAGCTGCACAGATAGTCATCTAAGCCAGGGAGGATGACTCTACATATGAAGAATCACCAGTCTGTAACTGCAGACGATTATCTGTTCTATGTACATGAAATGAATTTATAAAGATGAGCATGGTAATGCCCGCCTCATCTAGATCATGAATTATATGATTATGATGTATTGTACTGTATCTTATACAAGTCACCTTCCAGTGTCGAAACCTCGGATCCTCATGTTAAAGCATTTCACCCGACACCAAAGATTTACGACTTCATGCTTTAGGGGGCAACTGTTATAGACATATTTGGGAAATTCAAACCCAATCTTATATGTTGATAAAATAGGGCTATTTAACCCCTAAAAGTGTTGTTTCATACCCTAAAATATCATGGTCAACTGATTACATCATTCCCCAAAAGTTCCACCAGAAAAACCATCCAAAACTGGCCTAAACTGGACCATATTGAAAGCTCCACTGTCAGGGTGCAATGCATATTGAAGAGGCCTTCTGTGGGGTGCGATGAGAGAGAATGGACAAATTTCCAAGACAATTTCTAAGTGTATGCTCATGGAATCTTTTAGAAACTTCTTGGCTCTCTGAATTCACCCAGGGATGAGTAAGAGATCCAAGAAATCTCCAAGTGGAACCAAAAACAACAAGGGGAATGACACTAATCAAAAACTCAGAGATGACTCACACCCTTACATACATCTATAAATGGTTCCCTCATCTGAGAAATCAGGAGGATGGAATTTTGTAATTTGTAAGCAAGTGTTGATAGTTTATATCTGAGAACGAGCATTGAATTGTTGGGTGATCTTTCTTTTCGTGAGGTGAAGGGGGCTTTGGTGCTGGGAGGATGATGCTGGATCAGACAGCTGGTTTGTAATTCTCCCTTCTATTTTAATAAATTTCTTTGAGTTTTCCTCCATATAATTGTGTATTTGTGAATGTTGTTATTTGTGAATGCTATTGTATGTTCATTGTATTTCTAATTCTGCAATGCTTATGATATAATAGATCAAGATGCTTTGATGGTGTTTTGTTACTTTGTTTCTACAGGTATTCTCTAAGTGGGATAAGTAGGAGGAGAGGTGCAAGCTCTGTCAAGGGGGAGAGAGATCAAGCAAGGATTTAAGCGGAAGATCCAGGTTGGTTCCTTTGCCTCTCTCTTATCTATCATACATAGAGGAAATCGCAGATTGCTTTAAACTGTATGTTTCTATGTAGCTGCCAATCCTAGAGGGCTACTCGATCGAAAAGACAATAGTTTTCCCAGAAACAACAGCTGGATAGGGCATCCAACTTTGTCATCTGGAAGGCTAGGATCCCGTCCGTTCTAGATAGACATTGCATCAAGGCCTTTGCCTTGAGAACCGTGGCTATCCCAGTTGACCCAACTGAAAATGAAAGGTATGAGCTTGCAATGGGCAAGGCGAAATACATAATCCTTGATGGGGTCAAGGATAATGTGGTCCAACATATTTCCAAGAAGGAGATGAAAAAATAAATGTGGTACACCTTGAAGACATTGTATCAGCACACTTCCATGCAGAGGAAGATGCTACTAGAGAATCAACTATGGTCATACCAAATCCAAAAGGGGGAGCAGATAGATCACTTCCTCGGCACATTGAAGGAAATCCGGGACTAATTGAATTCCATAGGGGCCATGTCGACTTAGGAGTTGATGGTGAGGACCACCCTAAATGCAGTCTCCAAGGAGTGGGAGACATTTGTCCAGAGCGTTTCGGGTAGGAAAAATCTTCCAAATTGGGAAGAATTGTGGGCAGCCAAGAGATCAGACAGCTGACATCGAGCTATAGTCAGGAAGACTATAGGCGATGAGGGGCAAGATCCTTGAGGTACCCAAACTCTTGGATCATACTTGGCTATAGGAGCCCCAAAGTGAGAATAGCAGGATGGTGGATGTTCGTAGCAACGAATGCGGATTAAGTGGCAGAGAGTGATAGAGTGCAGTATTACCTGGCAGCGCAGAGAGGCTTTCAACAATGCAAGAGGTATAGAGGAGGTTGCAGTAGTGTAGGATGGCACATAGAGGTTTGCAGCAATACGAGAGGCTTGGACTTGTTGCAGTAGTGCAGAGGTAGTAGAGGAAGAACAAGATAACGACAGAGAGAGCTTCAGCATCAGGAGTGTTTCTAGCTTGACAAGGATGTCAGTAGTTGGTTAGATCAGTTACTTACTTCTCAGGAACTGAGTTGCAGTGTAGTAGCAGTTAAGGATCATGATTTAGCATGATGAGAAGGGGCTGCAGTGTAGATGGAGTGCTAGAAGAAACGATCAAGAATAGCATGAATGCAGAGGGAGCTGTCATACAGATGTAGCAGTAGTAGTGGCAAGGCCATGGGCAGCAGTATAGGATGCAGAAGTGCAGAGGATGTTGGGTTGTTGCACAAAAAATTGTCACCTTGACATTCTGCTATCTGTGTGAGTTCATTACCACTCATACTTTCCTCCTCTGCAAGTCTAAAACATCAGTTCCTCATATCAAGTTTTGAAAATAAGAGAAAAGCTCTCAAAAGTGTTTAAAACTCTAGTTCCACACTTTCTCTTTGTCTTACCTGTGGTCCCACACCTAATGGTCATGTCTCCTTCGCACCTGACTGCACTGTCTCTGTGTTAAAGGTGCAAACCCCTGTAAAAGTTAAAAAGGCGCGAGTATATTCTATAAAAACTCACTTTCAGTTATTTCTAGAAGCTTTTGGAAGGAATATTGAGGTGGCAAGTTCGCTCTTTTAAGGTTCATGTATCCCATACCCTAAGGAGTTAATCCCTTGATGTGAGGAGCTTATCCCTTTGAAGGAGGATTCTATCCCTTCATAGGTGGACCAGTAACCTCCTCCTCTGCACTATAAAAAGAAGCAATTGGCTGGTTACTTGGGAGGTAGAAGCTTATTATTTTTTGAGGTGAAATGCTGCTGGAACTTAGTCTTCTTTAGTTGAGTTTTTATGAGGATAGATTACATACCTCTAAGACCTCATTTGGAAGAGTGCAAGACTTTTCAAAGTAAAGGAAATTCTTGTTTCGGACCCCAGGAAGAGCTTGTTCAAAATCAAGGCTAAAAAGGTTGTAAGGTTCTTCTACTATTCAAAGTTAATACAAATATATTTGTTTTTCTCAATAAGCTATTAATTCATGGTTTATTTTATGGATTCCTTGATCACCATAATAGACATGATTTATAATATTTTCTATGCAGGTGCTATTTAACGTTTGCTTTTTTGTGATTTCAAGTCTTCAAAGGTAACTCTTTCGAACGATTGGAGGGTAACTCTTTCGAATGATTGGAGGATGACTACTACGAACAAGCATTGGATCTAAGGTAGGATCTTAACACCTTTGTAGTATTTACTTATAAATCGCATATGTCTAGAGAAAGATAGGTTTGTTTGTTTTTTTGTTGCTAGACTATCTTCTGATACTAGGGAGATCAGTCTTGTCCGCAAGATCGATTTATCCGACGAACAAATTGGCGACTCCGATGGGGATTGGTATTTGATTTTTGGTTTTCCTTTGTTTTGACTTGAGAAATTTTTTTTCTTCTCTGGTTTTTTATTGATGTATAATGGCTTGGGTAGCTTTCAAAATATAGAATTATTTTATTTTTTTTTCGAATTCTTCTGGGGACCACACTTTATCTTTACAGATAGTGCGAGCATCTCTGCATTTTCATTTAGTAAATAGTGCGGAACCACACCTGTTACTTCTGGACCCTGTTAAAGTTTTTTGAAAAACCTAAAATATCTTCTTCCAGTTAAGTTTAGGTTTGATTTAGGATTTTGAGTGTCTATCCAGATCTGTATTTTTCCCATCAAAAATCTCTTGTGAGTGAGTTCCGATAGTATTTTTGTTTTGAATGATTTTCTAGAAGTTTTGCATGCTTGGAGTGGTTTTCACTTTGTCTCTGTAGTGACTCAAAGACCAGAAACTTGAGAAACCTTAGATCACCCTGGTGTCTTTTCGTCTTCTTGATGAGTCTGACTTGGTTGTGAAATCTATCCTTTATCAGAAATAGATTTAGTTTTCTCATTGCAAATCTTTGAACAAACTTTGTTATAAGTTCTGAATTTCATTTTTACAAAAGAAAACATATCTGGATGTTTTTGATTGGTTTTTTATTCTGAGCAAATGAATCCTTAGTTTACTAAACAACTAAGTAAAACATCCTCAAAAAAGAATTGAATCTTTTATTCAATTATATTTTTAAAGTTTTTAGATCTCAAAATTAGTTTTTGTAGTTTTGAGTGTTTTTCTAGAACTTGTAGATCTCTTTTGAAGCAAATTGTTTTTTTTGTAGTTTCAAGTTTTGAAAAGGGAAAGGGATTTATTGTGAGAATTAATTATTTGTCTTGTTTGAGTTCTTATTAAAACAAAAAGATTTTATCTCCATTTCCATGTTGAAAGAAAGAATTGTTTCTTAAAGAATTGCATTCTCGAAATCTTTCTTTTAGCTAGAATTTCATTAAAAGAAAAATGAATTGCTTATCATTTTAGGTGCATTTTTTAGTGTGTTTGGAGTCGAGTCTTCACACTATCAAAGTTCCATTTCGATACCTATCGACTTAAAGAACAACCCATAAAAGAAATGCTTAATTAAAATTGATCTAGTAATCTTTTCTATTTCTAGGGATCTTATCACCAATATAGCTTAGGCTAGTATCTTGGAGAAGGGAGTAATTAACTCTACAAGATAGTTAAAACAAACAAGTAGATATATCTTGCGGTAGGAAATAAATCCAATTGTAATTCATACATTCTGGGAAGCTTCTCTTAAAGGAGTCAATCACGAGATCATGTCCGAACCTTTGACACAATCAATTCTGTTTCATTGGGAAAGATAGAAGATCTACGCATATTATAAACGGTAAACCTCAGATTAACTATTGTCGAGGAGCCTGGGGTCACTTGTCGGTAAACCTCGGATTGACCATGTCGAGGAGCCTTCAAGGGGATTGAGCATTGTTACTCTGCCCTTACGAGTAGATTGGATCATAAACTGTTCTCCCAGTTGTATTTTATGTTGTTGGTAACCTTAGTGTCCATAAACTTAAGATTATTTCCTAAGGTGACGGTGAAGGAAAGCTCTCACTGTACGTGGAGCAGACATCAACTAGACTCACTTCGACTCTCTGGGGGGTTCTTTTCACTCGAGATGGTTTTGTGAACAAACTTGTGCTAGTCTGTTTCATTAAACGGGTTGTCGGGGTAATTGTTCCAGCTGCCCTTTCTCTATTAAACTTCTACTAAGTTGGATTTCATCACCAACTAGTGTTTTTAGTACGGGAAGTTACTGTTTGTGGATGGTTTGAACTCTTAGATTTTTTAGGTGTGTGATTCAACTGTTTGTTTCATTAGAGACTTTAGGTGTTTTTATTGAAATTTTCTTTGTTTGCGTGTGATTAATTAATATTTAATCGTGGCCAAATTACCGAGACAATCTCGTAGACTTCAAGGAAAACCTCCTAAGTATACACCAAGCCAACTTGAAGGGCTGCGAGCTCTCGTATCACCTAGTGAGAGTAGAGTTGGATCACCAGAAGCTAGAGAGTCATCTTTAATTTTTCATCTTGATTATCAAATACAAACAACAGAATATATTCAAGAGCTAATTTCATTTTCTGAAGTTACTGGTAGTATTTCTCCTTCTAGTGAATTAGTTGAAGAACCTAAAATTTCTGAGCCTAACACTGAACCTACTATTTTGGAACCATCTTCAGATTTGTTACTCCAACTTCTAGTGATCCTGGTTCACCTAGGGTAAGAAATATCATTGCTCAAAATCTTCCTTCTGGCCTCATTTCTATTGAAGAACTTGTCAGTCTAGATGAAGACGTAACTCTTCCTGAAAGCAAACAAACTTTAAATCTTAGGGAGCATGAATCAATATCCTACAGTCCTTTTAGGAGTGACGCTTGGTATTTATCATTGACAAAATTTTTAGAAAACCTAGGTCTTAGTTTTTCACCACCTCGAATTCCTTTTCATCCTACATCTAGAGGTTATTATCCTTCATCGATCATGTCAAGATAGTCATCTATGTTTTCCCAATCACCGAAAACATTTTTATCCAGCGGTCCTTTTGTTCCTTCGGGGTATCAGTCACTCTTCGGTACTTTTTTAAGAGCAACTCCTCGACCGACTGAACAAGAGTTATCATCTGGTAGTAATCGAACTCAAACGTTGAACGCAAAGCAAATCCTTATGATGTCTGGTAGTATTCAAAATCCTCAACCTCAAGGTAGTTAGTTACTGCCTAGGGGCAGCGCCAAGGTAGTTAGTTACCACCTGGGGGGCAACCCAAGGTAGTCAGTTACCGCCTGGGGGGCAACCTCAAGGTAGTCAGTTACCACCTAGAGGGCTACCTCAAGGTTTTCAACCTTCAGGATAGTACATACTCCAAGTTCAACCCCAGAGTCAGTACATACCCCAAGGTCAACCCTAGATTCAGTACGTGCCTCAGGGTTATCAACCTCAAGGTTAGTACCCAACTCAAGGTTTCCAACCGCCTTCTGGTCAATCACTTTTACAAGGAGCTGGAAATGTACCGCTTAATTATCAGCCTGACGTTCAACCAGGTTATGGTCCTCCATATGCACAACCTTTTATGGGTCTATACTCTGGAATGAACATGGTGTGGAATCCGTCTCAAGCTCAACAAACTATGCAACCTAATGTGCAGTTACCTAATCAACCTAGACAACCTTTGGGTTCTGGTCCAACCCAGCAACTTGTTCAACCTACTATTCAAATCCCTGCACCTGTTTTAGTTCACCAGCCTGGGCCTAGCACACCTCATACTCCGCCTCAAACTGCTGCAACTACTACAACTTCTGTTCAACCTAAAACACTTGTTTCTAGAGTATCTGTCGCTCTATTTTCTACTATCCCTGCAGCAGTGCAAATTCATCAAGTCTCTGTGCCACAGTTAGGACCTACAGTTTAGACTTCGGTCCAGATGCCTGCACAACAAGCTGGTACAAGTACGATTGACACAAGTCAACCACAAGTCATCTATCAACTGTACCAAGGACGGTATCAATTCGTTCCTACTGTACAAAACCCAGTTTATCAGTATCAACCGTATCCTAGCTATACTTATCAATAGCCTCAACAACCCCAGTTTGGTCCTGTTAATCTGGTTTTCCAGGAGGTTATTCCTAATGCAAATCCGATTCCAGGTTATCCTGGATATCCTCCTCCTGAAACTAGTCTCATTACTCAAGGTTTTCGTGACCCTAACCATCAGTTACCATTTATTACAACTTTGGATTTACCTGATTTTTCACGCCTTATGAACGATCCAATTTACTATCTTCCATATTGGTCGCCAATGCCTAGTAAGTTGCCTAGTGATATCCCGAAATTCAAGGGTAAGTTAGGAGAGGATCCATCAAATCACGTTATGACTTATCACCTCTCGTGTGCATCTAATTCAATCATTGATGATTCAATTCGATTGCATCTTTTTCAACAAACTCTTATTGGTCTTGCCGCCAAATGGTACATTGAGTTACCACGAGGCTCTTTTAATAATTTCAATCAGTTATCCACTGCTTTCTTAACTCATTTTTAGTTTCCTGTCAGATACGATAATGGCACAAAACTGTTAACTTCACTGAAACAATCCACGTCCAGATATATTTCTGATCATATCCATAATTGCGACGTAGAAGGCGTTTAGTGAAAGTTTTCATTTCGGATCAAATTTTAGTGGAATGGTTCATTAAATCATTGTTACCAAAAATCACTAAAGATGTAGCTAAGGGAGGAGTTGTTACTGAAGAGCAAGTCATTGCTCAGGCTTAGTACCTTGACCTCATCTATACGCAGTCAGGTACTTTACATGAAAAAATCCCTGATCTTCCAAAACACGGTCAAATAATTGCAGCTCCTTCAAGGTTTCATGCCACTGATGGTATGATTGGTTTAGTTAGTACTAAAAGTAAGAAGAAATCTTCAAAGAATTCTTCTCCTGTAATAACTTTACCTGATTCCTCGACGGGAGATTCTTCCGCTGAAATTTCTACCGACATCCATGTCTTAGAATCATCTATGACCAAATCAAAATCCGGTAGTAAAAATAAGGGGAAGAAGAAAAACAAACAAAATTCAAAAGATAAAAATGAATCTACTGACGAAAAATGGAAACCTCACTATCCTTGTTTCATTTGCGACGAGGATCATTTTACCAAAGAATGCCCACATCAATTAGAGGTTTCGAAATTCGTTAAAGGTTCTCAAATGCATGTTGTCTTGAAGGATCATTTTCCTACTCAAGATAGTAAGATTATTGGTTCTTCCTCGAAAGCCTTAGAAGAACCCATTATGATGATGTCCCATGTTAGGATTGCGACGCGATCGCAAGATTATGGCAGTAAAAATCCTATTGGTGGTAAAGAAGCAGAATATTCTAATTCAAACACATCAACTACACCTCCTCCTGGTTCTGATCCACTACAAATCGAGAAACCCAACCCTAACTTAGTAATCAAACCACCTGCTAAAGGTTTACTTTGGAAATCAGCTTTCAATCCACATGCAAGAGCTACTCAGAATTACAACATTGTTGAAGACTTAGCTATTTCCCCTTCAGCAATGTCGGCTTTGGAAGTGCTGCAATCATGCCCAGCACAGCGTAAATTACTATTGTATGGTATAGGAGCTGTCGATATTCAGGATTCGAACCTAATAATCTTCGATTTAGAGAATAGTACATCTTGCCTACCCCATCAGATGGCTTTCCAGATTCCACTTTTAGTCAAAAACAGACCTTGCTTTCAGACTGTGATTGATGAAGGGGCTTCTACGTGTGTTATGTCGATCCAGTGTTGGAAATCGCTTGGTTCCCCCACACTCAATCAGTCTCCGACAATTGTAAAGGCTTTTGATGGCCGAGGGTTCCATCCTTTTGGTATTTTGTAGGATTTACCTATAGGGGTTGAAGGCAAAACCGTAAATCTAGATGTGGAAGTGGTTGATGCCCCTCTAGATTACGACCTTCTCCTAGGTCGCAGTTGGTCTTATGCTATGACTGCTATTGTCTCATCAGTTTTTCAGCTTATCAAGTTTCCTCATAATGGAAAGATCGTTACAATAGACCAGCTGACTTATTTCTCAACCGACCCAGCCTCTACAAATAGTATTCAGCACATTGGTAAAATGACTATCCCTTACAAGGATGTTGGCATAGGTTTGATTAAAGATTCTGGTTTACTGGGAACTTTTTCCTTCCCTCCTCCTAACGTATCGCCTTCTATTGCAAATATTCATATGATTTCATCGAATACTGTTACTTTTGATGATCCTTGGATCATACCTTCTGATTTTGAAGTGGATTCATTTGATGGCGCGATGCTTTTGAGTCCCTTTGAAATTTCATATCAGGTTGTACAGTCGTTTTCTAATTCATATTCAACCGAAACTGATCTTCACCCTATAAGTACTGTTGATCCTTTCACAAAGTGGAGTACTGACTTTATTACATGCAACGCTCACTCGGCCGGGGGGCATGCATATATTATCCTAGTGGTAGATTATTTTACTAAGTGGGCTGAGGCAATGCCTACATTTTCGGTAGATGACAAGATTGCTGCAACTTTCGTATTCAATCATATAATTGCTAGATTCGGTGTTCCTCAAGCTATTATTACTAATCATGGAAGTCACTTTCGAAATATCATGATGACTGAACTGACAGATCAACTTGGCCTATGCCACAATAGTTCTACTCTGTATTACCCGCAGGCTAATGGTCTGGTTGAAGTTATCAATAAAGTTTTAGTCACTATGATCAAACGAATCATTGGTATTCATAAGTCAAATTGGCATACCATGCTATTTTCAGCACTTTGGGCATATCGGACCTCAGTGAAAACATCGACTGGTTTCACTCCTTTTCAACTGGTCTATGGTTTGGAAGCAGTGTTACCTATTGAATGTGAAATTCTGTCATTACAATTAGCCATAGAATTACTCCCAACTACTTCTAAAGAAGAAAAACGTTTTTTGTACTTAGCTCAGCTAGATGAGAATCGACGCACTGCTGCAATAGCAAACGAGACTCATGCGAAACGAATGAAAGCTCAGTATGACAGAAGTGTTACACCTCATAATTTTTCAGAAGGAGACCTAGTTTTAGTATATGATCAAGCGAATGATAAGCTAGGGGCTGGAAAATTTGTACCTATGTGGCATGGTCCTTACATTGTTAAGCGAAAGCTGGCAAAAGGGGCTTATGAATTGATAGATTTTGACGGTGTCTCTTTGGGTAAACCCAGAAATGGACTTTATCTGAAGAGATATTATGCTTAAATTCTGTGTGGAGATTTTTTGTTAGATTAGTTTCTTTGCAGCTGGTCTGTTTTAGATTAGAAAAGTGTGCCTAGTTTAGAGAGTGCTCTTATCATTATTCTTGCTTATCTTGATTTTACTCTTGATATTGCAGATGTTGACGTCTCTTCAAACATACATTGGTTTTGCTAATGGTGCTTGTCGTAGTACACAAAACATTTCTTCCGTAGCTTGGGTTATCTATTCACCCTCTGATGAGTTAGTGTCTATGCATGGGGTAAGCCTCAGTCAAACAACGAATAACATTACAGAGTATAGTGCAGTGATTGAGTTATTATTTGAATCCATCTCATTTGGGATTCAGAGTTTGATTGTTAGGTTGGATTCTGATCTCGTTGTATTATAGCTTAACAGGGTTTATGCCATTAGAAATCCAGTGTTGTTAAGGTTATTTTTGAGATTTCGTCTCTTGGAACGTGAAATTGATTACATTGAATATCAGCATATTCCAGTATGATAAATATACATTTGCAATAATCAAAACAGTAAATTTAATAACATTCAATAACATGTTATACGAGATAGTCGGTAATAATGATATATCATAGCATAGAAGTGTGTTTCAAAATATACATCGTCTTCGATCATAAGTTGAAAAACACCTTATGATCGGTAAAAATGATAATACAAAAAGAAAAAAATGTCGTGAGTCTACAAAATCGATCATCCTATCGCTGGCAATGATCACGATAAGAAACTACTGCTCAGGCCACCCTACATAGGAACCTCCTAAAAGGTCCTGGGACCCTAATCACATATCTTTGTAACCTAAGTGGAATATCATCTATATCAGTCTCTGGAATATCTACTGTCAAACGCTCTAGATGATGCTCCAAGTCGGTTAGGATCTCTACTGATTGGTCCTGTGGGGTTGGTGCTGCTGTAGCTGGTTGTCTTCACTCATAAGGCTGGAGAGCAGTTGGTCATCATCGACCCACATCTGCATTTAAACTTTTGATTGTCAGTTTTGGACGATTTAAAATATATAAAAAATTAAAACTTAGAAAGTTTTGAAAATGGTTTTTACCTGAATCATCCCATTTCTCTCTTGGTGGAAGAATCATGTCTGGGTCACCGTGGTAATCCATCCCAGCACATGAAAAATCTTGAATCACAAAAAGTTGGTTGTTCATCCAACGAAAATATGCAGGTGGAAATCGAACAACCTCTATGCCCTTAGAGTGACAGGCCATCAAAGCAACCCATCGAACCATTCTAGGCTCTCGAGGAAGACCAGCATCAACACGAATATGCTGCGAGGCTAACATGGGGATCCTCTCTAGAGCAAATCTGACTATGATAAATCCATATCCAAAGTTTTTAAGCTATCCATTCTTTTCTCTGGTTAGTTGGATTTTCACATTTGCCAACACAGCCTGGCACCAGTTGTATATGGTGCCTCGAAAATAGTTTACAGCCATCTACATCTGGGAACTAGTAGCCACATGCAATGCTGCACTCTCGCATACTCTAGTAATAGTGAATGCAATAAATTTAAGCTCAGGATGGCTGATAGTTTTAATATCAATCCGTTTATCCTTGGGGTCTGCTTGATCATCGCAAAACTTCATTTGGAGACTAGCGACAGACTGGCCACTTGGCCTAGTCCCGAAAAGAGATACTTGTTTGCCCCTCTTGGAAAAACCAGTCAAAAAGTATATGTCCTCTAGCTCGATTTCAAGCCAGTGGCCACCAATCACGAAGCACTGGTCCTGTGTGTTCCATCTGTCTACCAGCCATGTCAAGAGGTCTACTTGGGCCCTCATGCCCTGTATGGCCCAGAACTTATACAATCTGCATGCTCTCAATGCCTTCAATGTGTGCATATCATTCATTGTAACATAATCTACATCCTCATGCTCGTGTTCTTGCCAAATAAGAATTTTGAATGTCCTACAATACATAAAAAGACATATTAGAACAAGCTTGTTCGAAAAATTTTGGGCAAAAATGGAGAAATTTAAATTTTAAAATTCGTTATGCGGGGTCCGCACCCACTACTTACAAATAGTGCATAGGTCCGCATGGGTTGTGAGCAATAGGGGTGGACCCACGACTTTTTTCTTTATAGAAAAAAGTCGAGGTCCACAGGGCCCTCGTGTTGCACCTGTAGACCCCCGCGAGTGACTTTTTAAACCTATTTTTCCTTTAAAAATCAAATTTAAAGCCTAAAAACGAAATGTAAATAGATGAAATGCACGTTAAGGAGGACGTGGATTACCTGGAGCTGACAGTTTTCAATTCTGACGGACGGATTTCCTAGAATCTTCACAATAACATTTTTACCCAAAAGCTCTCACTTCTCACTCTGAACTCAAATGGTAAAAATAAAGTTAGAAAAGCCCTTTTTATAAGTTTTTTCGAATAAATGAATTTTTAATTTATTTATTTTTCACTTTAAAAAGGTAAATTTTGAAAACATTTTTATTTATCTTAAATAGGTATGTGTAATGTTTTGCGTTTTTGTGCAGAATGTTGGATTTTTCGGGAAAATTGATCATTTTTCAACAAAGAGCATACTTTTATCGCTTTTTTAGACTCTCTCAAAAATTTACGAAAAAGCGAAACATTGGAGTCCTCTTTAAGCTCTTTTCAGACTCTCGAAAATTGAAAAGATTACCGAGCACTTGATTGTTCAAACTCGTTAAAATAAATGAATAATCATCCCTTCAGTATAAGTTTACCCCTTTTACAGACTGAAATGGACTATTTACGAAAAAGGTATATGTTGACTAATTACAGTCAATAGAGTCCTCTTTAAACCCTTTTCAGACTCGTTAAAGGGAGAAAGAAAGGGGGCGTCCTGACCTTCGTTTTGTTCCACATTTCCTTTGTTAACTCTTTTCAGCCTCCCCCACCGATGTCACACTACATCGCATAATCACACCCCCACAAGGTTTTTAGAGTGGTAGCCCTTTGATCCATTGATATGCTGATAATGTGGGATTACAGGATGCGGGATTGTGGGATTGCCCCTCACTGATCACCGATAAGCTTATATTGCGGGACTACGGGGCTGACAATATACGGGATTGTGATGTGTGGAGCTTACTGTGCCCGGGGACCACAATACGTGATATTTTCCCTCATACTTAGTCATTTTCTCGGTTTTCAAGGCTTTCTAAGTGTGATCTTCAACATGCTCCAACTTCCGATCTAGAAGTCCATTCTTGGAAAACTATATACCGTTGGAAAGCTATTTCCTAGCACTAGGAAATAGAGAGGGTCTAATTAAGCTCTGAGATCTTCTATGGCCCTGGAAAGTGGATCCTAACTTCACTACTCTTGGCCAACCTTGACCAATTGAAACCCACAATGCAGTGAGTGAAAAAAACCACACATTTGGACACTTAGTGATACAACATAGATCATCTAGAACATATGAAAACACACTTCACTTAATGCAACAACCTTTGTGGCATCTTACGACAAGTGTGGCTCCAACAATAGACTTTGTGAGGATAATGACAAAACTTGTGTAATAGTGCGTGCAACTTTGGAAATGAGTGTGAAACATGTATATATGAAAGAAAACAAAGAACCAAGAAACAAAACCAGAAGACAAGAGGAAAATGACTAAAGAAAACATTATGTAGAACCAGAATAAGAAAACTAGGAAAAATATAGGAAACGAGTACGAGATGAGTGCAAGGAAGGGAAAAATAAGATGCAACTAATCCTACTCCTATCCTAAAAACTATAAGGTTAGGGTCACGTAAAATGGAATTTCCATTGAAGCCACCATAATTGCTCCCGACTTGCATCCACAAAGATATGAAAAATATAAAAAGATAAAAAGTGATGTGCGACATAAGATAAAAAAACTTGAAAAACTTGCACAAGAAAAGGAAGGTCTTGCCTGTGGGAAGAAAGGTGTGACACAACCACTACATTCATCCAATCCACATGCTTACCTTTTCAATGAATACCATTTTTCAAAAAACCTCAGAATCCTCTTGCAGATGTGTCTTCATCTACACCGATCTCCTTAGCAAGCACGAGGAAAGATTGGAACTTGTTATTTGCAATAGAGCTTGCCAAGTAATATTGTTCCAGCCACTCAGCGATTGGATCATAAAATTCATGATGGCCCTCTTTAAAACCCCGAAATCTTAAATAAGTTGAAATTTTGATTAGAGAAATAGCAACACAATGGGAATCTTGTGAGGGAAAACAAATCTGATTATACATAGCGGTCATTCCAAGACAATGAGGACCTGTCATAACCATCAACGAAGGCTGAAGTGCCTCGCCTACTTGACAAAAATTTGAAGAGAGAGATGTTGAACAATGAATATCAAGGGGTGTGAAACAACATCCATTAGATGTGTTGATGGGAAAATGACAAGCTGAATAAGAGTCACCAAAGACAGATAAAGGATTATACGAGCTAATTGAAGCATCATATTATCAATTTGCAATAAATGAAGGAAAATAAATTTGAACAATCTCACCAATGATCTAAACAATTGAACCAAGTTCCTTCCGAGCCAAATATGACAGACCACCTTCCTACAACTGGGGAAAAATTTCACAAACATTGTAGTCATCAGAAGAGTTTAAAAAGGATGCTAGCACCACAAATGCATGAGACCAATTGGGACATGGTGAACGAAGAAGAACTTGATTTGTGTGACAACTTGTGAATTCATTATCACTCAAGAATATTTCTAGTGTGACGAGAGGACAAATTTGAAATATAAAATTCATAAGAAGAACGACGAGCTTACCACTAAGGGATAAATTTGATAAGTTTGATTCCTTCGGGCAAAGATAGTTCTTGAGATAATCAACTTCACAATTCCATGAATTTATGAGAGATGCACATTCCAAACCTGAGTTTGATGTGAGCGATTTGCATGAAGATGAATTGACTGCAACAGATTCTGGAATTTGGTCATAATTAAAATCTTGAAAATTTGAAATGTCACACCCTTAAAACCAAACATTTTTCATACGAGAATTCACATTGAGTGAAACAATGCAGATAAACAAATTGTGTGAGAGAAACCAAATCTGATTTAGTTCGGAGGGCTTACTCGAGTCGCAAGGTCTTGACATAAATGGAAGTTGAAGTGCCTCGATCCCGTGGCAGGTACTGGAACTTCCCAGGATTGCGGGATCAAATTTTGAAGCTTGAACCAGATCATGCATAGCTTGAGGATAGTTGTTGTTGCTTATTTAAAAAATGCTCAGCAGATGGCAGCCATCTTTGTCCTAGGTTTTACTGGATGTTTAGCTTCAACAATCATATTACTCAATTGAAGAGGCTCTTATCATATAATATTAAAATATAATTGAATCGGTGAGATCTCATGAGAAAGATCATTTGAAGAGTTGTCCTCATGCAGAAGAAGAGATGACAGGGAATGGGAAGGGTACTCTATGATTTTATTGTTTTCAATTTTAGCATGGACAAACTCACTGCTTTGTTTCCATCTAGGGGATAACTCTTCGGATGAATAGAATATTAAGTATCTCCATCGTAAGCAGATGGCTTGCAAATGGTTGGACACAAGGGATAGTCAGGTGAAGAAGAAGTTTCAATATGAACATATTCTTTGACCAAACCAGATTCTAGATCTAAATTAAAATCTTCATGAGAAATTGAAAGATCATATGATGTGCTTGGGCATTCATCATGACATACAGAAATAGAGTCATCATCATTAGAATGATTCCTGACCAAGGCTGGGGGTTGATTGAAATAATTGATTGAATTAGATTCTCTACTGAGATTAGGATATTGAGAATCATTCAAGAATGGAAACTCATTATTTTGACATGGAAGATTTTGTAACATAGAAGAAAGATTAGAAGCGTCTTCACCTTCCCACTCGTCTACCCATGTAATGTGGCTTCCTTGTATCTAATCGCAATTTGAGCCGACAACTTGAGAATTAAGATAATGTG
The DNA here is from genome assembly GCA_031772625.1 of Pinus tabuliformis. Taxonomy (NCBI): domain Eukaryota; kingdom Viridiplantae; phylum Streptophyta; class Pinopsida; order Pinales; family Pinaceae; genus Pinus; species Pinus tabuliformis. The sequence continues at coordinate 1,125,216,102 of CM062813.1, read as the reverse complement.
AAGAATTAACTGGTGGAGCAGATTAATAAAGCGGGTCAAAATACAAAGAGTCAAGATATGTAGATGATAAAGGATAACATAAATATGAATTAGCTTTGAGACTAGAGTTGTGAATGGTGACAACATCTTACGGAATGGAGGAGTGAGTCTTCACTATAGGCTTCATGACCCATTCTAGAATTTCCTCCATTGAAGCAGAAGAAGAATGATAAAATGGATTGGAGATTTGATTCACATATTTCCCAATTTTACAATCACCGCAAGGAGGCGCCTTCATTGGGACCAGAAAAGGAGGAGGACAAGGAACAAAAAGGGTAGTGAGCTCCACCTATGAAATTTAAGGTGCCTCATGATTCAAAAGAGTTGGGGAAGAAGAAAAATCGGGAGGTTCAGGCTCACAATATGAAGATATATGAACCAAGCACTCAAACTCTTGTTTCAAGAAATCCCATTCCAAATGTTTTTAAGGTATTTCACAATACATGTGAAGGAACCGATCATAAAAATGCTCAACTGGTTCATCAGGCTCCATTTTTAAACAATTGATTCTTCCAAAACAATATCAATAGTTATAGTTATTGAAGGCTTTATGAATATTCTTGCTAACCTACTTGAATGAATGGATAGAAGAAATGGGTAATGTATGACACCATTGACTAACACGACCTTAGAATGTCTAGATGTGGTTTGGAGATTTCGTGCATTGACTTGTAGCTTCACGCTTCTCTGTATTCGCACAGATATAGGATAACTCTTGCCTTCAATTAGCGCACTGCTTACAGATCTACTCTATTCGATGAAGGTTTGTAAATCAAATCTACTTAGCAGGGTCTTTAAGCAAACATTTAACAGATTTAACCAGTTTGCGTACTTAGATTAAACCCAGATGCACATGTATTCAAAATATAAACATATGCACATAGAATAAATAGTTATATCGATCATAGATTCACGATAACTCATATTTAACACAAAATCACAGAAGTAACTTATCTTATTCCCTTTCTTCACTAAGACATCCAAATATGCTCTATGCACTCAGCTGCAGGGGTCCGCGCACACAGCTGCAGACTCTACTAGGCCTCTGTGCACATAGCTGCAGAGCCTCTATCCACTACCCAAACCCTTGACTTGGACTTACAGATGCCTTTCAGACTATTCTTCTCAAAACCCCATTACATTTCAAATCCAAAATCATATCCAAAACTTAACTACCTCTACCTATCGAGCCTCTCTTTACTTATGCATTTCTCTAGCCTGCGATCCAAGGGCAAGCCGATTCTACTTGCATTTCTTTACATTATTTTGGGGCGGACTACCCTTTGACTTAACCTATTACACCTCGCACTCTACGCATTCCGCGGAGTCTTTACCGTATCTTTTCCCCAAAATTTCTGGCTTTGTGCCCCATGATTGTTACGCAGGGCTTCCGCTACCCAACAGTCCCCCAACACAATCATTGTGAATCATCCTGAGCCACTCAGCTGTTGCAGCAATCTTCTCACGGAGGTTGGTTAGTAGCCTCTATGCTTCACTCATATCTGCAGCAAATTCCTCCGTCATCCGCTGCATTACTTCCACACATGTGGCCATCACCTCAGTCTCTGTCGGCGTTGTTTCAAGGGTGGCATATTCTTTCTGAATGTGAGTTACCTTGCGCTCGATGGTGGGCGAAACTGCAAATGCCTCATCCAACCATAGTTGGAGACGAGCTTTAATCACTGCTGCCTTCTGTCGGGCCATGTCAGCTTGAATCTCTAGGTCTTGGGCCTCCCTTAACTTAGCCAGGTGCTGCGTAATAGCAACAGTTAGGATGGTTCCTTTGATCTTATCGTAGGCTTCCTGAAGCTCCCTGGCTTTGGCTTCCAGTCACTAAAGGGTTGGATCTTCTTGGAGGGAGGTGAGTGTGAAAATGTTAGGCCCCTATACTACTAGTGTAACCCCTTATTGTTATTAGTATAACCCACTTATTATATTGATGTACCCATGTAGTGCCCATATTGTTACTATTATGCCACATAGAAGCCCACCATTGTTACTATTGTGCCCTACAATATTATTGTTATGTAGGCTTTGATTGTATTGGGACCACTTAGACTCCTATATATAGAAAGGAGGTATTTTCATTTGTATCATCCAAGAATTGTTCATTTATGTAATGTAAAGGAGGTTGCCCCCTCGAAGAGGCTGAATTCTAAGGCGTGGATCTCTCTTTTCTATCTTTTTGTGAGCTGGTTTCATAACATTTGGTATCAGAGCTTTGGATTCTAGGGTTTCGCTGCTCCAAACAGGTCATCGTGGCATTTTCGCTATAACTTTTTTTCTGTGACATTTCAGAAGTCGCAAAAAAAACCCATTTGAGAATAATTGGCTCTAAACCTTGGGTCCAAATTTCAGAGATTTTCGCACAATATTTTCGGAGATATGATCTAAGAAAGTTGGCCTTTTTGCAGACTCCTGAATTACATTTAAAACAGGTGACCTGGGGAAAATCGTCATAACTTTCTTTCTGAGCATCGGATTGAAATTTCGTAAGAAGGTACAGAAAGAGGACAGACTGTAGTTTTTGTTTATATATTTTTCAAAGTCAAAGGTTGAAATAGTGACACGTGGCACTTCATACAAGTTCGATCTACTGAACTAGTCTATAATCAGGTCACTGCGGGAGATTGTGCATAACGTTTTCTTGGAGAATCCAATTTGGATCATACTTGTGGCATTGGAAAGAGGACACAGAGGGCTACTACAAATCACAATTTCAGAACTTAAAGATCCAAAAGTACAGAGTTACAGTCGTTTCAAGGTAGAGCTCCTAAAATCAAGAAAAAGCAAGATGAGGAAGTTTGATGGCAAGGATCCGGTAAATTGGATACTTCAGATGGAGCAATATTTTGATATACATGGTGTACAACTGTTACAAAAGGTATGTATTGCATCTTCATATTTAGAACCAGATCAATTTTTATGGTACAAAGGGCTTTGTTCTCGTAAAAAACTTGTTACGTGGTCAATTTTCACGGAGGAAATGATAGCACATTATGAGGATATAAAGAGCAACACCTTCTTTAGAGCAACACCACAACAACTAGAAAGAGTAAAAGGGCTTTGTGACATAATGGAAAGCAAAATTATGGAAACCAGGAAGCATACCCCTCACAACTATAAAGATGGAAGTGTTGTTTCTCCCAGCCTTCCACAACCTACAAGGGTTACACCACAACAATTGGAAGAAAAAAGAGAAAAAGGGCTTTGTTACAATTGTGATAGCAAATGCACTAAAGGTCATAGGTGTGCTGAGAAGAAATTATTTTACATAGAATATGAAGAGGAGGAAGAAAAGGATCAAGAAACATCAAAAGAAGAGGATATACGTCAGGACACCACCCCAGAGAAAGAAGAAATGAATCAGACCATATGTTGTAAAGCATTGGCAAGAATTACCACTCCTCAAACTCTCAAGATAGAAGGACATATCAAGAAGAAAAAGGTGCAAGAAGTGAAAGATCACATCGAGAAAGAAGAAATGAATCCAACCATATCTTGTAATTCAATGGATGAAATTACCACTCCTCAAACTATCAAGATAGAAGGACACATCAAGAAGAAAAATGTTCAAGAAGTGAAAGATCACATCGAGCATCAAGAAATGAATCCAACCATATCTTGTAAAGGACTGGAAGAAATTACCGCTCCTCAAAAGATAGAAGGACATATCAAGAAGAAAAAGGTTCAAGTAGAGAAAGATCATATCGAGCATCAACAGCAAGTTCTCCAACTTTTAAAGGATAATGCCACTTCGGTGCAAAATCAAATGAAACAACAGGTAGATCAACATCGTAGTGAAAAATGTTTTGATGTGAGTGATTGGGTATTTTTACTGCTACATCTCAAGCAAGCTATTTATGAGAAGGAAATGTTGGCAATACTACAGGCACTTAAAAAATGGCGACCTTACCGAATGGGAAGATGCTTCAAGGATGAGGATGTGGAAGCATTGTTTTGTGCTATTTATATTATCCAACCAAATTGGATAAACGAAGCAACGGATGAATGGAAGAAGAACGAAGAAGTATGGCCACTTATTCAAAAGTTGCAAAAGATCCCAATTCAAGCAATATTGCCAGAAATTGAAGAGGAAGGAAAAATCATATTGGAACCTGGAGCAGTCACAGAAACAAGAACCCGACAGCTACAAAATCGATCAATTTCAGAGTATCTCATCAAGTGGAAGAACTTACCCGCTGAATATTCCACATGGGAGGACAAGAATTTTATATAGAAGCATCAAGAACTACTCAAGCGTTGAGGACAACGCTTTTTGAAGGAGAGGGGCATGTTAGGCCCCTATACTACTAGTGTAACCCTTATTGTTATTAGTATAACCCACTTATTATATTGATGTACCCATGTAGTGCCCATATTGTTACTATTATGCCACATAGAAGCCCACCATTGTTACTATTGTGCCCTACAATATTATTGTTATGTAGGCTTTGATTGTATTGGGACCACTTAGACTCCTATATATAGAAAGGAGGTATTTTCATTTGTATCATCCAAGAATTGTTCATTTATGTAATGTAAAGGAGGTTGCCCCCTCGAAGAGGCTGAATTATAAGGCGTGGATATCTCTTTTCTATCTTTTTGTGAGCTGGTTTCATAACAGAAAATCGACTGGGTTAACAAATTGGTACCTTCCTTCATTGACTTCGTGAGCATCACGCGCCTGATGGTAAGGATGTTTTTGCACTGCTCGATGATATCAGGTGGTGTTGACAGTTGAGTCTGCAATTTTAAGTCTGCGATCTACAAACTAAGCTCTAGCTAGATCCGCGCGGCCTCCTCCTTTTCATGTCAGAACCTAGTGGCCAATTTATGGATTTGTGTCTCCACAGGCAGTTCTGCCCCAATCTCTAGCTCCTGAGCACTCGAGCAGGCTTCCACTACTAGCTTCTCCACCTGTTGTTTTTGTGTGACTGCTTCGTCCCGTTGGAGGCACAGTTGTTCGAGATTAACTTTCTATTCCTGGAGTACTTGTTCGGCATGGCCACCCTGGGCGCGGAGCTCCATTGTAGCGTTGTCCTAAAGTTGCTGTAGACTTTCCCACGGTAGAGAAGCCATGTTTAATCCCAGCCCTGTAAGTTGTCCTATCACAGCGCGGTCATCCGTATTTTTGGTGATCAATGCTCCTGCTGGAGTCGCGATGGAATCAGCCATTTGGGCCTTCAACAACGGCTCAACGATTGTCATACCAATAATCCCCTACGTAGCACTGGGACCGATTCGCGCGATCCTTGTTCCAAGTTCCTGTAGCTACGTACGGAGTTCCCCCAACACAATCTGCTACTTTGTCATGGCCTCGTCGATTGCATCCTGAGCGGTGTCCCGAACAGTGTTTTCTATGTCATTTAGGTCACCTTCAGTTAAGATCGTCACTCCGCTATCTGTTTTAGACGCCTTCGCCTTTTGTGGTTTCAACCGTTCTAGTTGTGTTGGCTACTTCAAGGGCGAATTCGTAGCAGTTGATGGTGGTTCTTTCGTGGCCATCTTAGTGGGTGCCTTCTAACTGCTTTTGTCCATTGTTGATGCAACCCCTCCTGGTGGTATCTTTCATGTCATCGTCTGTGCCGCCTCCCGAGCTGCCTGAACCTCTGTGGCAAACTGTTCATTTCGCTTTTGGTGCATGGCGTGCTTAGCTTCCTCCTTTTGTTTCCGAATAGCGACGTCATTGCGCTCTACTGCCTCTGGTCCGCACCATGCCACTGGCTAGGTATCTATCACTGCGTCGATAGCGTCATCACAGGAAATAAAATGGAGTGATGTCCATGCACGAGTTAGGTCCTTGCACACTCTGATGTAGATACGATGCATGTCTGCTTTGAATTCGGAAATATACTTCATAATTTCATAGATCTCATTGGACAGACAGGGTAGCTCATTAATCCATTAGCACACATTCATCCATCAATATCCAAAAGATTTTAATGTTCCGAATTCATCCCGCATCCCTCGTTGCCCAAAGGGAAGCATATTTGGCAGCTTCCAGCCAATCCGAGTCCAAGTCCAGAAACTGGATATCCTCGGGTAAGTCAATGGCAACCAACATAATGGATAGGAGAAACCATGCATAATGAAAATTCTTGCCTTCCTCTTGAACCTCGCGGCAGTTGGCCAAAAATTCTTCACACAGGAACTTTGACCAATTGAACTGTGCTCCAGCTGCACACTCATCAGCGAGTGCAATGACTACTGCGGGAACCTTAGTGCCACGACATTTCCGCATCACTTTCCCTGCCAGTAGCTGGGTGGCGACGTGGACTGTGTTATCTGAAATGTTTTCAATGATGTATCCTCGTTGCCCCTTCGTGAGGTTATACTTCTTTTTCAGATTCTCTATCATCGTGACATCGCCACTTCTATCAGCAATTTCGCAGGGGTCTCTTCCTTCGCAGGGAAGGTGCGAAACCTAATGAAAAAGTTCCGCTATGATGCGGACGAGCTTTCCAAACCATAATATTTCCTCATGGACCAAACAAAGCAACTACCTTATGACCAACATTGTGATAGAGGGCCAGTGAAAGTGAGGAATAGACAAAAGACAGAGCAACCCAGCTTTTTCCACGTTTCGCAGCCACTCCTTTGGCTATAGCATGGTCACTATCCCTTCTACGCTCTGCTCCATCAGTTCATCAGTCGCCAAGTGGGGAAACTTGATTGTATCTGCTAGGTCCCAGTCTTCGAATTTCAGTGTCGCAATACGGCCAACCACCGAGCTTTCCACTGGGACTGCTTTTGGGAGGGAGGGAGTGATGAGGGTAGTGTTGACTTCATCTAGATTTGCAAGTACCTTTGCCTTCCCCTTGCTTGGAACCACATATTCGGGCCATCATACTCGCTGGATGGGATCCTCTTTGGGGAGGACTTCTTTGATGTATGTGGGAGAACCCTTTTCTTCTTCTTCACTTTCAATTATGACAGTTTTAGCCTTTTCCTCCATCGTGAACTTGCTAAATTGTAGGTGTCCTGGAGATCTTCTTACTGGGTCTGGCTTCTGGGGATATTTTTTGGTCCGCGGCATTCGGGGAGATTTAGGAAGTTCGGCTATCTACGGCGGGGCTTTCTGTGAACTGTCCGCGGTATGATTTTTCGCATTAAGGATTGCTTCTTGGTAATGGTTTGGTAATGCCTGAAACCACAGAATTTCTTCCAGCTACTCGTCACTCATCCTGTGCTTGCTTCGAACCCATGACATCTGTCTTGTGGAACGGTAAAGCATGGTGGTGTAACTCTTGCTATGATTATAAATGATTTTGAATTTATAATCGGTTGCTCGCCCTTGTTGTAGCTCATAAATGTGACTTTGGTGGTCACTCCTCTGACTTAACTGCCTATCGCTTGCTCCAGTGTGCCTTAAATGGGCCATCATATCATGAACAATACCAGCAATGGTCGCTTTCCATCTTTCCTTCGTGGCAGCGAATCCCCAGAGACGCAGGTGTGGTTTTTGTATGTATTCTATGGCCATGTCGCGCAACTTCTCAGCAACTTGTTTGATAGTCTCGCACCCTCTTCCAACTGCATGGGGCACTGGGACTGGGCCTCCTATGGATAGTTAGGTGGACGAACCCCTCATGCGGGCCTTCCATTTCCCGGCTAGCCTGAGCCGCGAGCACCCTTTGCATTCCATTGATTCCACTAACGACGGGCAGTGTACGCATCCCTGTCCTCCTAGGTGTAGTCGCAGCCATGCTAGCAGGGTTTATGCTTATAGCAAGGGAGGAGAGCTAGCCATGTCCATTCCCTTTGGTAGTTTCTTTGCGTATTCTGTGTAGATGACTTCTAACTGCAACTTCTCAATTGCTTCATCTAGCGTCGTACTTTGTGCTCGGAGTTTGGCCCCTGCTTCTTCTAATTTAGCAAGTTGGATTTACCATGCCAAATAGCTGCCTAGAGCTGCTGAATCCTTTCACAGATGTTGTCACAAGTAAGGTGAGTTGTATCTGTGGTGGTTCGTTCAGTTGTAGAGAGGTGTCCCTTCCTGGTCATGCGAGCTTGCGTTTCACACAGATCCGGCTGGTTTGTTGTTTGCTCGATCTGCACCCTTCATTGTTGATGAACGACTGTTTTATGCCACCTTGGCTGTCGCGCACGTCCTCTAAGCTATACCTGGAACTGCCACCTACATTTCAGCTTCTTCAACTCCCTTTCTGGTGCGCACAACATGTCTTTTGACACATTATGTTGCTCCTGTGATACGCATAACGTGCCCAGCTGGATGAGCTGCCCGTCAGCTGTCACGTCAGTCTCTATTTGCCGTTGTCTTTTTCTGTGGTTACGCATCGTAATGTCTGAATCATCATATTATAGTTAAGTGTCGTAATTTCCTGCAATCGGTTCTGCCAATGCTTTGTCTCCTCATTGGAATCCACTGTGCAGGTGCTATCGCGTTCCCACGAGATTCTTCTACCGTCTGCAGGATGCACCTGATCTTGGTCTTGCACTGTTATCTGATAGATATAATCCATTTCGTTGTCACTTTCTTCATCGCGCACGGGTTCGGTGTAGCGGTCTCCTTCTACTGGGTCCAACAGAGCTACTACCCGTAGTGACTTCTTTTCGAACGTCATTTTCTGCTTCTTTAAATTAATGATCCCTTTCATGTCCGTTGCCCAACCAATTTTGAGTAAAGCAGGGTAAGGATTACTATCATCAACAATCTCTATGACTTCAAAATCGATCTGTGTACTTACCCCGTCGATGTCCATGGTAACTCCTTGTAGTCGACCCATTGGTAAAATATTTTGTTGATTGGTCATTCGTAGCTAAATCGAGGACCATTGCAGTGCAGGCTTGCCCATGCGCTCCCATGTTTGTTTAGAAAATACGTTTTCATATAAGCCTAAGTCCAGGATGACCTGATTCATTTCATAGTCACAGATTTGCGCTGTCAGTCTCATTTCCCGACCGGTGCACAGATCATGTCTTCCTATTTTCTGGACAACATGCGGCTCGCCTGATCCATTGCACCTAGTAATTAGCTCCTTCAATCCTTTAATAGCTTTGCTATCATGCAACAACTTCATGCAGGTTTCTAGAAAGGTAGTTATCATGTAGGGATCCATGCCTTGCTCCATCTGGTCCCTCCAACCTAGAGAAGAACCATTCGCGAAGCTCCTCTAAGCTTCCTTAGGCGCCCCCTCCCCTTCTTCTTGCTCAGCTTCAGGTTCTTTTAGAGTGACATCGCGCTCCTTCTTGTCTTCTGCAAGCTCTTTCTGTGTATCACTCCCGATGGCTATGCCACTTCATAATACCATGTTTATGCTAGGGTCCTCGTCGTGGGGTTCCGATCGCATCATCTAGAAATTTTGAGTCGGTGTAGGCAGTAGTACTCCCTTCTCACGCATCTGTATGATCAACTTTGGACAATGTACCATTTAATGATCAAACTAATCACAATATGGGCAAGAGACCCTAGTCAGGTTAGTACAGCACACACGTAGTGTCTTGGCCCTCCGCAATTATAATGGATCAGCTGTCCGCGGCCCCGCCTGAGCCCCATGCCTCTTCCTCGGCCACTTCCTTGAAATACTCCGTATGCCCCTATGGCTAGATCAAACCCTCACGCTTCAGTCTGTACTTGGTATGTCAGGGTTATTTCCATCATTAAATCATAACTCCAACATGTTTGCTCATCGTGACCTACTGATCGAAAAAAATTACAATACAGCTGCTGCGAGGTCTTGGTATACTTTTGTAATAGGTGGCAGTTATCTGTTGCGTGTTTTCCACCCACTTGACAAATCGCGCACCAGAGCGCGGGTGCGACACTTGCTCCTGCTTGTACCTCCAATTTTAATGGCATTGGGCCTCTCCCCGCCAGGTAGTTTGCGAAGACAGGGAAATGGTCCTTATCGTGCCCTTGGCTCTTGCATTTAATACAACCTGCTTCCATACGTTCCTCTGGTTGGGACACCCTTTCTTGCTTCAAGCTTTGCATTTCTAAACTCAGGTTTTGAAGTTGCGCATGGATCTTCTGAACTCCCAACCCTGGATCCCTTATTGGGGTTTCGTGCAACCTCATTGCTATTTCCAGCGCTTCAACTTGGGTTGAGATATTTTGTTGGGACAAAGTCATCCTTAGGTGTGTTGTCAATGACACCACAAACTAGGCGCAATGCTGCACATCCGTCAATTTCATATTCGCCTCGCGGATGGTGATTTTCAACCTTTGATCTAGATCCCATGGATTTTCACTCGGAAACATTGCAATTTCCTTGAACCCAATAACCGATTGAGCTTTTGATTTGGGTCGGCCAAATTCTTTGTTTAGCACCTCCTGGATTGCTACTATCCCCTCATTCAGGTGATCGGTTGAGTATTTTATGTACCACGTCAATAGGCGGTCTTGCAGTGCACTAACTAGGGTAGCCTTTTTGATATTTTCATCTGTTATACCTTGTGCATCCCATACAGACTTTAACAAAAACCAAAATCTGCCTAGCTCCTCATTCCCTACCCCCTTGAATATTGGTAACTTGATCGCGGTCACCATCCCAACTTTCGGTGGTGGGGGGGTGGGGGTGGTGTTGGTGTGGATGGATTAGAGGTAGGGGAAGCAGGTGGCGGTGTGGGCGGAGGTGGTAATAGGGGGAAGCGCTCCTTAATCAACCGAACTACACTCCCTGGTGAGAACTTCGCAAGCTCCTCCTCACTTTCTCGTGGAAGAGAAATCAAAGGATTGTTCTCTACCCCTCCTATTCCTCGATAACCTCTTCCACTTCGCGTTACTCCAGACATTAATATATGCACATAATCTATTTTTCACACAACAACATCTTAATCCAAGTATTCAATGATTTGATATACTTACCCCGCGATCCTTGGAGGAATTTCCTTTCCACTTCACTATAACTCACGGTTGTATCTATCACAAACTCAGTGATAAATCCTCCTATTACCCGATCCAACTAATGATCTACTGCGCATGCGAGTTTTTCTTCGGTGGCTTCTAGCCTGCGCACCAGTTCTGGGGTCCAAACAATAGGTTGTTCTAATCTGCACCTTCCCACGCTATCAACAAACCTCACGATCCACTCATACAATTCTACAAGAAATGTCGCAAATAAGACCTTGTGGATATCTATGAATATATAGTGGTCCAACCAATATTCCTCCGATATTCGTGGATTTCTGTTTTCCTGAATTGCGAACTCGTGAATTTTCAGATCCCACCACTCTTCAAGCTCTTTCTTTGTAGGATTCCAATGTTCCCACATTAGACACCCCTTAGGTAGATCCCAGTCCCAGCAATGGAACCATTTGTTGGATTATATGGGCCTAACCCAGGTTCGGAAGAATTATTTAGCCAAACTAATCCCGCAGCTATCGGCCCTTTCGGCAACAGCCCGCGGAGCGCGAACTGAGGTCTGACCCGAGGTAGCAGGGGAGGGTACTGGAACCAGGTTTCCACACCCGTGGGATGTCTAGATGTGGTTTGGAGATTTCGTGCACTGACTTGTAGCTTCATGCTTCTCTGTATTCGAACAGATCCATGATAACTCTTGCCTTCAATTAGCGCACTGCTTACAGATCTACTCTATTGGATGAAGGTTTGTAAATCAAATCTACGTAGTAGGGTCTTTAAGAAAACATTTAATAGATTTAACCAATTTTCGTACTTAGGTTAAACCCAGATTCACATGTATTCAAAATATAAACATAAGCGCATAGAATAAATAGTTATATCGATCATAGATTCACAATAATTCAGATTTAACACAGAATCACAGAAGTAACTTATCTTATTCCCTTTCTTCACCAATACATCCAGATCTGCCCTGCGCACTCAGCTACAGGGGTCCACACACACAACTGCAGACTCTACTAGGCCTCTGCGCACATAGTTGCAAAGCCTCTATCCACTACCCAAACCCTCGACTCAAACTTACAGATGCATTTCAGACTATTCTTCTCAAAACCCCATTACATTTCAGATGCAAAATCATACCCAAAACTTAGCTACCTCTACCCATCGAGCCTCGCTCTACTTATACATTTCTTTGGCCCGCAATCCAAGGCTGAGCCGACTCTACTTGAATTTCTTTACATTATTTTGGGGCGGACTACCCTTTGACTTAACCTATTACACCTTGTGCTCCGCGCATTTCACGACGTCTTTACCCTATCTTTTCCCAAAATTTCTGGCTTTGTGCCCCATGATCATTATGCGGGGCTTCCTTTACCCAACAATTCTTCTGTGTTTCATGTGTTATTGATTTCTTCTTCATCTATTATATGTGTTCTATTTGATCTTGCTCAAAATTGATTAAGCTTCCGCACGTTTGATTGTAGAAGTAGATTAAGTATATTGCTTTAGAACATTATATTATCAGTCTAATATACAGGAGAATTTCTACATGGTATTCGAGCAAAGGTGATCAAACCAGAGAATAGTATACTGTGAAGGGAGAAATTCAAAGTTTTGAAGTTCTTGATTGTAGGTACAAAATAAATTTCTTATCACATCTCAAAATTCACCAATGGAATTCAATGGCTTGAGACTCGAGTATGCCCTGGATGGAAGCTCGAATTACATAGCCTGGAAGGATCACATGGAAGTGGTATTAGAGGACAATGGTTTGAAGGACTTCATTGATAAAGAAGTCCCCAACCTAGCAGCAGCTAATGCTACAGAATTGGAAGAATGGAAGAAATGTGTGGCGAGAGTGAGGAGGATTCTTCTGGAGGGAGTTCAAAACCATATTGTCTCGAGTCTCCATGGGAAGGAGACTCTGTTTTCAATGTGGAAGACATTGAAGGATCTATATCAGAACAACATCGACCAGAGGAAGCTGGCACTGAAGGACAAGCTTCGGAAAATCAAGTGTGAAAAGGGTGAAATGATCTCTACATATCTGAACAAGCTCACCACCTGTAGAGATGAGCTTGAAAGTGTAGGAATCACGACAGCTAATGATGATATGGTGAGTCTTGCTCTCCTCAGTATTCCTAAGAGCTAGCATAGCTACCAAGACTCAGTGAATGGAAGAGCGAAACTGCCAGATTAGGAACGACTGTGGTCGAATCTGATGCACAAGGAGATTAGGAGAAGCACTAGAGATGGTTCTTCATCTAAGCATGATGATGAAGAAAATCTAGCCTTAACTAGTAAAGTGAGGAAAGGGAAAGGGAAGGCTTCCCATTCCAAATCAAGTTCTTCTCATGGAGGGAAGAATATTGACAAATCTAAAGTGAGATGCTTTAATTGTCATGAGGTGGGCCATTATGCAACTAATTATCCATTTAAGAAATCCAAGAAGGGATCCTCGAAGGGATCAGATGGCGAAGCATTGGCGTCATAGTTCGAATTGGATTTTACCATCATCGCATGCATGATTTCATCGATGGTGGGTTGTGTTTGGTACCTGGACAGTGGAGCTTCATTCCACATGACCGGTGATAAGATTTTATTCAATACCTTGGAGGAGAAGGACCTCTAGATGTGCATAGAGATGGGCGATGATGGAAAGTATCATGTTTCAAGTGAAGGCACAGTTGTGTTTCAGAGGGAGCATGGAGCTCCTCTCACCCTAACTGATGTAAAGTATGTGCCTGGACTGAGCAAGAACTTGGTATCTGTCTCAATGTTCGAAGACAAAGGCTATGATGTAGTCTTTAGTAAAGGAAAGGCGTTCCTGAGACACATCACCACGGATCAGACCAAGAGGATTGGGATTCAAGTGAAGAATCTCTACAAGCTAGAGGTAGATGAATGTGTTGCATTGAGTTCCAAAGTAGAGATGGTGCAAAGCCAAGATATTGGCAAGTTATGGCATGGAATATTGGACCACTTGCATCATGGGGCCTTGAAGATCATGCGGTAGATCTCTACCGGACTTCCCAAAGGTAAACTTGAGAAAGTAGATACATGAAAAGGTTGTACCTTGGGTAAGTATGCAAAATATTCCTTTCATGATCGAGACAGTTGAACTGAGGTGATCTTGCAGCAAGTTCATACAGATGTGTGTGGACCATTCTCGACAGCATCCACGCGAAACAAAGGTACTGTGTTATTTTCATTGATGATTTTTCTTGCTGGATTTATTTCATGCAGAAGAAGGATCAGACCTTCTCCAAGTTTTGTGAGGTCAAAGCTTTGGTTGAGAAGGAATCAGGGAAGAAAATAATGGCCTTGAGAAGTGACAACGGTGGAGAGTATGTCTCTCAAGAGTTTAAGGACTTCTGTGCAGCAGAAGGAATTAAACGGGAGTTGACGGCACCCCATAACCCACAGCAGAATGGGGCGGCTAAGAGGAAGAACATAACGATTATGGGAATAGCTCGGGTGATGCTACACGAACAAGGCCTACTACTTCATTTTTGGGTTGAGGCATGCAATACAACGGTCTATTTGCAGAATAGAAGCCTGCATCACATACTTGGGATGAAGACACTAGAGGAAGCTTTCTCCTGGAAGGGACCAGGTGTGAGTCATTTCAGGATCTTTGGCTCATCGGTATTTTTCCATGTGACCAAATATGCACAGAAGAAACTTGAGCCAACAACTGAGTTGGTGATACTCTTGGGGTACACTGATACACCCCACAACTATTGGGTGTTCTTGCCTACCAGTTAGAGGGCAATGGTACGTAGAGATCTAATGTTTGACGAGCAGAAGGCCATGCAAGTTTCCCTTGAGAGGGAGCTCAAGTTGCATGTAGATGAGGAACTTTCGGTTCCTAAGGAGGAGAAGCCTCAAACTGATGCGAAGCAGCCACATGCAGAGGTTCCAGGAGTGGAGACATCCACTCATGCAGAGTCTTCCAGAGAGGGGCGAAAACACACAAGGGAAGATGACAGATTGTTGATGGATTCGAGAGAGAATGTCGGAGAGCCATCTTCTTAGCGCAGATAGAGGAGGTCATCTGAGTTTTACACTGGTTACATGTCCCTTGTTGGGGAATGTGTAGAGACCGAACCATCTTCCTTTGAGGAAGTAGTGTAGCAACCAGTTTGGGTTGATGCTATGGTGGAGGAGTATGACTCCATAGTTCAGAACAGTGTTTGGGATGTGGTTCCAAGACTGAAGAACAAGTCAGTTGTGAGTTCTCGTTGGCTTTACAAGGTAAAGCAAGTTGCTGATGGTAGTGTGGAGAAACATAAGGAAAGATTTGTTGCCAGTGGTTTCTCACAAGTCAAGGGGATTAACTATGATGAGACTTTTTCTCCTGTAGAAAGATACTCATCTATCAAATCGATGTTGGAACTATCAGCACAGATGGGTTGGAAGATCCATCATATGGATGTGAACACTGCATTCCTCAATGGCAAGATTGAGGAAGAGGTGTACATAGAGTAGCCAGAAGGATTTGAGACCTTTGATCATGAGTCGCATGTGTGTCGACTCAAGAAAGCTTTGTACGGGCTAAAGCAAGCACCTCGTGCTTGGTACACCAGGATCAACATCTATTTCATCGGGTTGGGCTTGTTGACATGGCTAATGCGCTATGCCAACAAGGGGAACTAACCTGATTCCAAGCCTCAATTAGACCTACTTCATTTTGAATGGCTAGCTCCGACGGGTTTTAAGGGACCCCGTAAACTGTTAGAACATGTTGAAAGATTGCTTGCGGGAGGAAGACGTGAGTTAAATCAAAAAAATAAAATAGCTAACCACTATGTATTAAATCCTATCTATACTACTTCTACTACTCTAATCTAGTCCTAGCTTTCCTACTCTATCCTGCAAGAGCATAATACAAAGGTTTAAACATCATATATATGTCCATCAAGAGCATGATAAAGAAGGTTAAACATCATGCACAGATTCAAGTCCAAATGAATTAATCACCAAATTCATTGCTGGACAAGACTATATTAAAGCTAAATTGCAATCCCATCACTCATATAGGAATCCACATTTTTCTATGGAATTAAAACTGCAACTGATGATTAATTTAGTTTCAAATTAGAGACCATTCACAAGTTAACCATGAAACTGAATCACATCCAATTTAACAAGACTAATAGTGAACTGTAGTTCATCAATATGCATAAATATAAATCACATTTACATTCATGATAGTAACAAAACTCTAATCCAAAACAATACAATGAGTCTGAAACTAAAGGCTCCTTCTTCCCTCAAAAACAGTCCTCCTCATTCACAATAAAGCAACACTATTCTTCTCGAAAATAGAAAGCCCTTTCTCCTCTTCGGAGGTAATACTTATGCAAAAGCCCCATGACTTTAGGTCTACCCTGCCTCTTCATCTTCCCACTGTTTTAGACATGAAAATTGAGTACATAGAGGTAGGATTGTCAGCGTGACTGCTTGCATTTAGAAATTATAACGACTGGATCGATTCCTTTCCTAAGGAAAAGAAGAGATGTTGGTGAAAAGGGTGATTGTCTGTCGCCTTCCCATAATGAAGACTGGGACAATTCTGCTTGTAGAATGTACAGGCAACGCGTGGGGTTCCGACCCGAAACGCTTGTAGCCAGACCCTTAAACGTAGTGCTTCTGCATACAAGGCCCTTCGAATCCCCTCCTGTGTCCTTTGCTTCTCACCTGTAAGGATAGCTATCATTAGCTTGATGATTGTGCACAATAGAACAAAAATGTTCAATCAAACGTGAACGCTGCCTTCATTCATTTTATAAAACTACTAAACCAGTGTGAAAAGGATTTATGCCTAATACACAGTCAACATACAGTTTCCCGCTCAACCCATAGGCTTGGCATAGTTTTCCAGGGCTTCCTTTCATAGTAATCGGGTATCAACCCCCTTTCAGGTCACAAGACCCATCCCTTCCACCGCCCCGATGTGCAATTTCAATATCGAGACTCCACAGGCCCTTCGTTTACACTGAAAACCCGATCCTTTGTAATTTCGGAAAATTTGGCAAAACATGGGAAAAAACTAAAAATTACACCCTGATCACTTAGGCCAGACCTCAAAATTTATGTGATGGAGTCTATAAATATCGTCGGTTCCACCCTATCGCATATCGCAATAGGCACAAGCATGGGGCTCCACCAATCGCGATGTGTGATAGGGCTTCAGACCTGAAAATATATATGTCGTATTTGATAGGTCGACGGGTCCGCTATATCGCTGCACGTAATATGTATAAGGCTCGGGGCTTCACCAATATGCGATATGTGATTGGGCGCCGAACCCGACAATGTATACAATGTGTTTCATAGTGTCAGAGGGTCTGGAGACCACGGATGCACTGTTTATACACATGCCTTTGGGGATGGACTGATAGCGATCTGCGATGGGGCTTTGGACCTGAAATGCATACAATTGAGTTAATAAAACCCGTCAAGTCCAGAAGCCATGAATGCCTTGTGTTATTGCGATAGGCCCCGAAAAGGGTTTATGCATGCTTTGTGAAGGATTTCCGCTATCAAGCATTATGGTGGGAATAATAATGAGATGAGGGTTTCGAGGGGTTAAACAAATCCCGATAAACATAGGAATGAAGGGCTTAAGCGAGGGATTTGTTAAAGGGCTTTACCCATTTGTGAATGGAATATTGGTCCCTCCATAGAGTTAAAATTACTAGGATGAAAAGGATCATTCAGAGAGATTATAGATCAGACTTATAGGGGGCCCATTTAAAATTTGCTATCAAAGCATGTTTTAATAGGGTGGTAGTTGTGGCCACGACAAATGGTGAACTGCTGGGAGAACCAGTTATCTTTGTTTCCAAATAACCTTCAGATCAATAGAACATCAGGATGTTAACATAAACTTGAAATGCAAACTATATAGATGGACAAGCATGGGTTCCACTTAAACATTACTACTTCAGAAGGGATAGAGACAAATAACTTCTACTTGTTGATATGATTTTGATAGGCATTCTTGAATGGAAGTATTATGGGGTTTATTGACCTTCCTTCACATGTTTACCACTTTCAAAAATCCCTTTGGGGCCATCACTATTCTTTCCATACCTATTTAGGTGTGTACCTCAGCTCTTTATTGCTCATCAAGCTTGATGTAAACATGTTTTTATTACACTTTATATGAGAATTTCAGTGCTATATATATTGATTGAATGGGGTGCATTCATGGATCATGCCATATTTCTGAACCACTTAAGCAAGTTTGGGCTTGCTATGTCAAGCAGTACTTTGAGCCCAACAATAGTCCTTACTCTAACCAACTTCCCGAACAACCTGTGCTTCCAAATTGGCACAAGGACTTGAAATTTCATTTCTTTTTAGATAAGTCCTTCCAGTTTCAGGCACAAGGACTAAAGCACAATTAGATTTGCCACAGGGTATGAGATAGTGAGCTTAGCCCATGAAAGGAGGTTTACTTGTTAGTAACAAGTATTAGTCCATTTAGTGTGGTGGATGGGACCAATGGAGAATGACTGTAAACCTTACAAGCAAGTATAGGCTAGGTCTGAGTGGGATTTATTTAAATGTAGTGTTCCTCCATGCTAGTCCAGCTATAGTTACACAATTTTTGTTTTATAAAGATGCCCCTACATGCTCCAGATGTCCAAGTTATCAACAGATCTCACACAGTTCCCAACAGATGCCAATGAGGGGTTTCAGTTTGCATTCCATTGCTAATTATCAAGTGCTCATGGGCTGATAGAAGGTTTGTTTGATTTGCGGGGAAATGATGGATTCAGGAACAGCGGAATCATCAGCAAGCTAATGAGGAAGGGAAAGGCCGAGAGTAGTGAATGAGGGAAAATCTGAAAGATAGAATGAGACCAGATGACTACAATCAGCTGGATGAAAAGGAATGTAATTCAAAACAGTAGGAGAATAGACTTGGCAGAATACAACTAAACTAACAGCAAAAATGAAATGAACTCTAACCTACTCAGGAGGCAACCACCAAGTCGGTGGCTACTAGAAGTATCTTTTCAAATGTTGGCCATTAACATGGAGCTTTTCAGTCTCCCCCTATAATGTTTTCAACCTGTAAGTCCCTTGACCAATATTTTCAACAACTTGGAATGGGCCCAGCCATAGGTGTTGGAATTTTGTGTGTTTACCTTTTGGCTCACTCTGCTTGTCCCATTTCAGGACTAGCTCCCCCACTTGGAAATCTTTATCTCCCACCAGATGATGCTCAAACCATTTTTTTTACAATCATTTGGTGATTTTTGAATTTGATTTTGGATCTATCCCATAATTCCTCCAGCTTCATCAGTTGGTCGATCATTTCTTGAAGTGGGGCTGAAGGGGTTCCTGTTAAAGCTTGGGAGAGTTGTAAGGATGGAAGGGCAACGTTTGGGGGCAAGATGGCTTCCTGTCCATAGACTAGGAAGTATGGAGAGTTTCCCAAGGCCACTTTAGGGGTGACCCTATCGGCCCAAAGGGCATCTTTCAAGGCGTTGTGCCAGTTCCTCTGGTTATTAGTGACTAACTTGTGGATTATACGGATAAGGTTCTTATTGGAAGACTCTGCAACTTCGTTTCCCTGGGGGTAATAGTTTGCTGCATATTTTATGTGGATTGACTTATCAATGGCAGACTCAGTCAGTCTCAGAGATGAAAAGTAAGAATGTTATAAAAAATGAGAGCGTTAGGGATGCCATACCTGTTGATAATGAATTTCTCAATGAATGATATTACCTCATCTTTGTTCACCTTTCGAAGTGGGATGGCTTCAGTCCATCTGGTGAAGTAATCAGTCGTTGTGAGTATATACTTGTGCTACTGTGAGGAGTTTGGAGTGATCTCACCTATGACGTTTAAGCCCCATTGCTAGAACGATCGGTAAATCATGACAGGCCTAAGGGGAACAATGGGCTTTCTTTCTTGCCCTGCAGCGGTTTAGAACACCTTGTATTTGCAAGAATAGGCATGCGAGTCTCTAAACATTGTGGGCCAATAATATCTGACTCTCAATATTTTGTGAGCAGTGGTCTCTTCGCCATAGTGACCACCTGCTGGGTCATTGTGCATTTCTTTCAATACATGGTTGGCATCATCTTTCTCCAAACACCTTAGCCAGATTCCATCATGATTTGTTTTGTATAAGATGTTGTCAGCCAAATGATACGGATTGGATTTCAATCTGAGTGCTCTCCTATGTGATGCATCCATGTGTTCAGGACACGGACCCTGCACTAGATAGAAGCGTATGTCTTAGTACCACAACTCAGGGTCCAGAAAGGTTTTCGATGCTTCTTGCTCATACATCAGCGCTTCCTTACTCCATAAGAGCTCCTCCCTAAGTTCCCTTTGTGCGTATTGCATGCTCAACTTTCCTGATTCTTCGGATGCCTCGTTTTGGTCCGTAAAGGCTTTTGTCGCCAGCCTACAAAGTCCCTGACCTCGAACTGTCTATGATGGCTTTATCTCCTGGTCGAACTCTTTAAGTGTGGTTATCCAGTTCCCTCTTCGTTCACCCATTTCTTTTTGCACGAAGAGGGCTCCTACAGAAGGATGGGGCACGATGACTTTGGTCTTGGCCTTTAGTAAGTAAGGGAAGAAATGTTTGATGGCCTTAAAAACTACATAGCCCTATTTCTCCATGTCTAGGTAATTCAGTTCCACTCCTTGGAGATTTGAACTCATGTAGGAAATAGGGACTTCATTGCCATCATCATTTTTTTGAGTGAAAATTGTGGCATATGAAAGGTCGGAAGAAAAGGTGTATATGAAGAATCCTTTATCGAAATTAGGGCTGACCAGTGCAAGAGCTTCAGCAATGGCTTCCTTGATTTGCCGAAATGCTTCCTTGGCTTCATCACTCCATTTATACACAACATCTTTCTTCATCATCAGCTGCAAGGGGTGTACTATTTCGACGAAGCTTGAGACGAATTTTCTAACTGAATTAATCCTCCCGAAGAAAGATTTCATGGCTTTTTTATTGGTAGGGGACTGTATTCTCATGATGGTTTGTATTCTTTCAGGATTAATCAGAATTCCATCTTTAGAAAGGATATCATCTAGTAGTTTCCTCTTTGTGGCTGCAAAGATGCTCTTCTTGGGATTCAAAGAAATTCCATACCTTCGACATCTTTCGAAAATCTACCTCAGGTGATAAATGTGATCCCTCCTACGATATGAATAAACAGTGATGTCATCCATGTACACCACTACCGATCTGTTCATCAACCCTCGGAAGGCTATCTCCAAATCTCTCTGGAATGTGGCACCCGTGTTAATGAGCCCAAAAGGCATTTTATGGTACGTGTAGGTGCCCCATTTGGTGTTGAAGGTTGTCTTAAGCTAATTCCAATGAGATATTAGTACCTGATTATATCCTGAAAACCCATCTAATAGGGACAATATTTCAGACCCAGAAATGCACTGAAGGATGTGTTCCATAGAAGGGACAGGATAATTATCCCTTTGAGATGCTCTGTTTAGGTTTCTGCAATCAATACACAACCTGATGTCTCCATTTTTCTTTCTCACTGACACGAAATTGGCTACCCAGTGGGTGTGTCTGATCGGGAGTATGATTTTAGCATCCAACATCTTGTTCAGTTCTTTCTTCACCAATGGTTCTAGGCTTGGATGCATCTTACACAACTTTTATTGGTAGGGCTTAGCCTCCTTTTCCAAAGGGATCACATGCTGCATAATACTGGTATGAAAGGTCTTTAGGTCTTCATATTTCTATGCAAAGACATCCTTGTATTCTTTAAATATTTTGACAAATGCAACCTTTTCTTGCAGAGAGAACCCCAGGCCCAAATTGACATTTTTTGGGTCTTTTTCGGTCCCAAGGTTGATTGTTTCATACTTCATGGATCAGCTGTGTGTTTTGCATTCAGTAGGTTTCTTGAATTTATCATGCAAGTCATATAAGTGCTCCATCCTAACCACTGATTTTGGAATCACATTGGGCTGATCCTTTTCCTCATTATTCCCTTTCACTCATAAGCATGTCATGCTCCTTTTCTTCAATGACTGCACTCTTGAATGTCTTCTCGCAGTGTAGGAACTCAAGGATTTTCTCATCGTCTTAGAAAACCTGCCAATTCGAGATGTTATCAGGCACGAATGGTCAAAAAATCAATTCAACATAACATTTATTTTTCTTCAATCTAAAATCAGGCAAAAGTTTAGCAGCCATATTAGCCATCAGATCAGCATCATGGTTTTTGCCTTGAGGTATGTATGTAATATTAAAGGAATCAAAACGGTCAATTAAATCCCATACCTCATGCTGGTACCTCACCAGGTGTGGAGAATTGCAATGTATCCTTTTCCTTACCTGATCTACGATTATCTGTGAGTCACAAAAAACTTTAAGATTTTTCACATTCATACCAATGGCTTCCTTTAGGCCTTGCAGCAGGCCTTCATATTCCGCTTTTTTATTGGTGCATGCAAACTCCAACTGGCTAGCCATTAGATGTTGGTTCCCTTGTGGGTCAATGAGAATACTTCTAGCAACTGCACCTTCAAGGCAGTTAGAACCATCAAAATAGAGTGTCCAAAATATTACATCTAATGTTACATCAATTGAACTAATATTTAAGAAATTGGTCCTTTCATCTACTATAATACAGGATAGCTCATCATTTGGATTATGGGAGGGAATTTCCAACTGTGTGTGTCAAAGTTTCTTCAATGGTTTCTGCATGAAACTCTCCAAAACAGGTTTCTGTAGTATAAACATTGAAACTATAGTTCCCAAGGATGGAGTTGGTAAACATTAAAGGTTCATTGGGACCATTTAGTCCCATTACCACATACTTCATGTATCTTTCCCTATCGACTCTCAGCATATCACCCTTTCCCTTTTGAGGCAACAAGAGATGGGACCAATCAGTTGAGAAGTATCTGTTCAATTTTGTTGACTAGTCCCTACTAAGCAGCATTCCATAGGTCTCAGGTATATCAACTACCACTATATCAATGACTTCTGTGTACTGTGGTTTAGCAGCCATCCAAATCAACACATCCTTCAATTCTCCAATTACTATCACATTTGTCCTATCTAATTGCATGATTCAAGTTGCAGTTTTTTCAGGAATGGCTTGAAGTCTTTTAGCAACAGCATAAGGCATGACAGTGGATGAGGCACCAGAATCTACCAAGCAATTATGGATGTTCATGTTGAAAATTTCAAATGTAATGAGGAACAATGGAGTCATAGATTTCGATTTCCTCCCTATCATGGCGGCACTGACATCTTGGGGTTTTCGATTCATTTTAGATAATGTGGCCTCCATAGCTGATGGTATTTGGGCTGCACTAGTGGTACTAACAGGTTTGGACATTGGCTTCTTGGTTTGGGTGCTTGAGGTGGTGGGGTTTTTGCAGTTCTGCTCATTCATAGCTTTCAGCAGCAAATCTCTTTGCTGTGTTAATTTTAACAAGTCAAAATATGTGGTATTGGCCCTAGACTTCTTGAGATCATCCACAATATTTTAATCAATGTTATAAATAGGATAGGGCAGAGTAAACATACCTGTTTTTCCATTTTTAAGTGGGATTTTACCATGTTGAGTAGCCTTCGTTGTAGTGGGAGATGCATTTTCTTTCTCTGGGTGACATGCAACAGGGGTATTCTTGGATTGACCGCCAGGCCTACTCTTCTCAACATGAACTCTGGGAGAAGATGTTTTCACAGGCTGAACATCTTTCTTTGTTCAGTCTAAGGGATTTGTCGCACCTAGAAGCAGCCCTTTACTGCGCGTGTGGATTTCATTAGCGTTGATTTTTGTAGTGTTATCTCCCTTGTCGTCATTCTCATCACTATGGAAATCCCACAGCACATTAATTTGGGTTTCCTCATCTGAGCGTTCTTCTACTTGGTATTCCTCCTCGTTTCCTTGTTCTAGTTCGAGCTCTAGTATAGGTTCTTCTTTGTTTAGGAGCGATCCAATCAGAGCCAATTCTTCTGTGTTTAAAGCCCCTTCATTAGGTGGAACAGGCAATGCAAGCTGACCATGAACACCTTCTATTTTCTTTCGGTAGAAAGGTTTGAAGGGTTTTATGTTATTATAATCTCCTCCCTTACCACTAGTACTCTCTCCATGATTCCTTCTCATATCAATGACTATGTTCATAATTTTATTAATGATCCGATGCAACCCTTCCACATCCGTGGTGTCCTTGTCTTTAGTTTCAGCCCCTTTTTTATCATTTCCACTATTCTTCTTGGATGTCTGAGAGGCTTTCTTTTCTCCAGTTGTAGGGTGGCATGCTATGAGGCTGATCATTTCATTTTCAACTTTCGCTGCTTCATCGATAGCACCTTGTAAGGTTTGCAAATTACTCATTTTAACCCACATCGTTGTAGGGACAAGGAGAGCAGAGATATAGAATTCCATTAGCACCTCTTCAGTAGGTCTAGCAGTGACTGGGATTATGTTGAACAAGGTGTTGAATCGGATGTTAAAATCCTTAACCTTCTTCTTGGTTTCCATTTTAAGACGGGATAGTTCTAAAACTAAGGCCGCAGGTGTTTTGTCATCACCAAAATTATCTAAAAAGACCTACTAAAAAGCATCCGAAGAGGTGATTGACCCTATTCTCAAGCTGAAATACCACGTGGAGGCTGCACCAGTCAAAGTAAAAGAGAATAGATGGCACACCACATATTCATCGGTGACCCCCAACCTATGCAAGGCTAGGAAGAAAGAGTGAATATGGTTATCAGCGGTATCTCCCCGCTCAGGGTCGAAATTGGGTAACACTCTTTCTGTATTTTTGGGTAAGGGATGCTACTACTGAGGTACCACTACAGCATCCTATGCAAGCCAAGGAGGGAGTGCTCCTAGAGGAGGTGGAGGTTGATTCCAACCCGGAGGAGGAGGTGGAGGCTAATTCCCATCTAGAGGAGGAGGTGGAGGCTGATTCCCACCTGGAGGAGGAACGTTGGCCATATTATGGACAGGGAAGTTTTGGTTGGAGACTTCTCCATTAGGATTCTAAAAATCAAGCGAGGAGTTACCTTTAGAAGGGGAATCCTTAGGAATTTCTTCCCAAGGGGTGTCAATACTTTGCAATAATTCTAGCACAAATATCTTCGAGAGAAGTGGCTACAAATGTATTTTCACTCAGGGTAAATATCCTTGGGTTTCTCTTTGTTGTCGGAGGTAAAGAGTGAAAGATGGGAAGCTGAGAGAGGGAATGAGTGTAGGCCCGAGTAAGTGCTCTGACTAGTTGTCCCTGAGTGACAAGATACTCCCACAATCTCTCTTCCTTGGGTGACCCGGAAATAGGACTTAGAGGGGTCTCTGTTTCTTCAAAATGAGGCTCTTTCAAATGTGTGGCAGGATCTCTCCAACCTTTACGATCCATACATTAATCCTTTTAAATCCATACGTGGCACTTATAGATGAAATCTTGAAAAGCTGGGGACAGCGGTTCAGGCCCTCCTTCTAGCGCCAATTTATTAACATGGCTAATGGGTTATGCCAACAAGGGGAACTAACCTGATCGCAAGCCCCAATTATACCTGCTTTTGTTTGGAATGGCTAGATCCGACTGGTTTTAAGGGACCCCGTAAACTGTTAGAACATGTCGAAAGATTGCTTCTGGGAGGAAGACCTCAGTTAAATCAACAAAATAAAACAGCTAACCACTATGTATTAAATCCTATCTATACTACTTCTACTACTCTAATATGGTCCTAGCTATCCTACTCTATCCTGCAAGAGCATAATACAGAGGTTTAAACATCATATATATTTCTAGCAGGAGCGTGATAAAGAAGGTTAAACATCACGCATAGATTCAAGTCCAAATGAATCAATCACTGAATTCATAGCTGGAAAAGACTATATTAAAGCTAAATTGCAATCCAATCACACATATAGGAATCTGCATTCTTATATGGAATTAAAACTGCAATTGATGTTTAATTTAGTTTCAAATTAGGGACCATTCACAAGTTAACCATGAAACTGAATCACATTCAATTTAACAAGACTAATAGTGAACTGTAAGTCATCAATATGCATAAATATAAATCACATTTACATTCATGCCAGTAACAACACTCTGATCTAAAACAATACAATGAGTCTAAAATTAAAGGCTCCTTCTTTCCTAAAAAAACAGTCCTCATTCACAATAAAGCAACATTGTTCTTCTCGAAAATCAAAAGCCCTTTCTCCTGTTCGGAGGTAATACTTATGCAAAAGCCCCATGACTCTAAGTCTACCTTGCCTCTTCATCTTCCCACTTTTTCAGATATGCAAATTGAGTACACAGAGATAGGATTGTCAGCGTGACCACTCGCATGTAGAAAGTATAACGGCCAGATTGATTCCTTTCCTGAGGAAAAGAACAAATGTTGGTGAAAAGGGTGATTGTATGTTGCCTTCCCATAATGAAGACCGGGACAGCTTTGCTTGCAGAATGTACAGGCAATGCGTGGGGTTCCAACCCGGAACGCTTGCTGCTAGACCCCTAAATGCAGTGCTTCTGCATACAAGGCCCTTCGAATCTCCTCTTGCGTCCTTTGCTTCTCACCTGCAAGGATAGCTATCATTAGCTTGATGATTGTGAACAATAGAACAAAAATGTTCAATCAAATGTGAAAGTTTCCTTCATTCATTTTATAAAACTATTGAACCAGTGTGAAAAGGATTTATGCCTGATACACAGTCAACATATAGTTTCCCACTCAACCCATAGGCTTGGCACAAGTTTCGAGGGCTTCCTTTCATTTTAATTGGGTATCGGCCCCCTTTCAGGCCACATGACCCATGCCTTCCACCGCCCCGATGCGCAATTGCACTATCGAGACTCCACGGGCCCTTCTTTTACACTGAAAACCCAATCCTTTGTAATTTCGGAAAATTTGGCAAAACATGGGAAAACACTGAAAATTCCATCCTGATCGCTTAGGCCAGACCTCAAAAGTTATGTGATGGAGTATATAAATATCGTCGGGTCTGCCCTATCACATATTGCAATAGGCACAAGCCTGGGGCTCTGCTGATCGCGATGTGTGATAGGACTTCGGACTCGACAATATATATATCGTATTTGATAGGTCAGCAGGTCTGCTATATCGTTGTGCGTAATATGTATAAGGCCGAGGGCTCCACCGATATGTGATATGTGATTCAGGGCCGGACCCGACAATGTATACAATTCCGTTCATAGTGTCGGCGGGTCCGGAGACCAGGGGTGCACTGTTTGTACACCTAGCTTTGGGGCAGGCCGATAACGATCTACGCTAGGGCTCCAGAATTGAAATGCATACATTTGAGTTAATAAAACCCATTGGATCCGGAAGCCATGAATGCCTTTTGCTATTGTGATAGGCCCCGAAAAGGGTTTATGCATGCTTTGTGAAGGGTTTCTGCTATAAGGCATTGTGGTGGGAATAATAATGCGATGAGGGTTTTGAGGGGTTAAAAAAATCCCGATAAACATAGGAATGAAGGGCTTAAGCAGGAAATTTGTTAAAGGGATTTACCCATTTGTGAATGGAAGATTGGGCCCTCCATAGAGTTAAAATTACTGGGATGAAAAGGATCATTTAGAGAGATGATAGATTAGACTTATAGGGGGGCCATTTAAAATTTTCTATCAGAGCATGTTTTAATAGGGTGGTAGTTGTGGCCACAACAGGGCTTCACAAAGAGTGAAGCGCATGTGAACCTATACCACATCATGGTAGAAGGTAAGCCATTGATCATTGTTATTTATGTTGATGATCTAATATTAACAGGTGATGATCAGTTGATCAAGTCTTGCAAGGAGGATCTTGCAAGAGAGTTTGAGATGAAAGACATGGGTCTCATGCACTACTTTATAGGCATGGAAGTGTGGCAGAAGGATGGGGAAGTGTTTGTGTCTTAAGGAAAGTATTCCAATGAGATACTCAGGATATTCCACATGGAGAAGTGCAATCTCATGCAGGCTCCTCTAGTAGGTAACTAGAGGAAGGAGGATGCTACTTCAAGTGAGGTAGTAGTTGCTACTTTGTATCGACAGCTTGTGGGTTCATTAATGTATTTAGTGAACACATGACTAGATTTGTGCCTTGCGGTGAACCGGCTGAGTCAAGCTATGGTTCAGCCTACCCAGCTATTTTGGAAGGCAGCTAAGCATGTGCCAAGATACCTCAGAGGCACATCTCAGTATGGATTATGATACAAACAAACAGAGGGAGTGAAGCTTCAGGGCTTCACAGATGGAGATTGGACAGGGAGTCCATCAGATTGGAAGAGAACTTCAAGAGGAGTTTTCAACCTTGGTTCAGCTGCAGTTTCTTAGTACAACGGGAAACAAAGGTCTGTTGCACTTAGCTCAGCAGAGGCTGAATACATGGCTGCAAGCCAGGCAGCATGTGAGGCCATTTGGATGTAGAAAATTCTAGTTGGGTTGTTTGATCAGAGGATGGATCCAACTGTGATCTATTGCGATAATAAGATTTGTAACTAACTCTTTGGGAATCCAGTATTTCATGATAGGCCCAAGCACATCGATATCCGGTATCATCATCTGCGAGACTATGTGGTGAAGAGGATGATGTTGTTGCAGTATGTTTCGACCGAGGAGCAGGATGCAGACATTTTGACTAAGGCATTTCCAAAATGCAAATTCAAATTCCAGAGAGATAAGATTGGGGTGACAGATAATCCATTTCTTGTTGAGAGGGAGTCTTGAAAATAGAAACAAGAAATGATAAAAATAGAAATGCTAAAAATAGCATTGCTATAGATAGCATTACGGGATACATTCCAATTTTAATTAGTCCCTAAATTAAAATTGAGAATTGAAATTCGAATTTGATCACAGCAGCTGTTTGTAAAATAATTAATTAATTCATCTTGAGTTAATTAGTTGGAGAAAATAAAACATCAAGTCTTTGTGAAGACATGCAACAGTTATCCTTTTGATTGGGGAAGTTATCCCTTAATTAAAGAGATCAGAATGAGTTGTACTTTGAGTTGTAATTAGGTTGCTCAGTTAACTAAGTTAAGTCTAGTTAGATTAGTTCCAATAGTTTTTGGAACTGATTGTGAGTTCAATTAGTTAATGCATGCATGCATGCAACTAGTGTACTACATATAATTGAATATTCTCTCATAAATAACTCATGCATGCCAGTTCAGACAGAGACCCAGTTGAGATCAAATTTTGGGAAGTGTACTATCAGTTGCAGGAATATTCCCTTGAGGATATCTCTTGCATGCAGAAGGAATTCATTCCTTGAGGATTGTGCAGTTTAGACAAAGGTCAGAGCAGTGTGTGAGAGGATTATTCACACAGGTGAAAGCTAGAAGGCCCAAGAGAAACTGCGCAAGGAAATAGGAGGCTTGGAGGATTGAAGGAAGGCATATGTGTTGTCTATTCTATCTATGAGCAGCAGTGAGGGATTGTACTAACAAATGGATAGCTTGTGAGCTAAAGCTTTGTGTAATCCTGAGATATTTCCACTTGTATGATAATACAAATATCGAGGTTTTTAGCTGAGGCTTTCCCCAGAGTATTCTTCTACGTTTCATGTGTGATTGATTTCTTCTTCATTTGTTATATGTGTTCTATTTGATCTTGCTCAAAATCAATTAAGCTTCTGCAAGTTTGATTGTAGAAGTAGATAAAGTATGTTGCTTTAGAACATTGCATTATCAGTTTAATCTACAGGAGAATTTCTACAATATAGCCATGAAATATTTGGAAAATATTCTCTGACAAAGACAAAGACAAACAACTTGAAACAGATGTTTATGAAGAGTTGATCCACCCTCACCATCAAACTTAAATTCGGACAGGTCATAAATAACTTTCGCATGGATGGTACAATTAAGTTCTTTAGAAAAACATGCAGGGATTATGATTTTGGTAAGAGCCATTTTAAATAAGAGATTCAAACTAGACTCAATGGGCACAACCTATCATATGGCCCTCCCTCTAGTGCCATTTTGTTGACGGTGCTGGAAATCCATCAACAAAGGGGATCTCCCTGATATGAAGTCCCAATAATATCTCACACCATTTGAAGTAGGAGTCCCATCTGGTATAAAGGCCCGGTTGCCAAATCCTCAAATATCTAACTTGGCCCTAGGTGTTAGCATAGGAGAGTTATGCAATGGTGTCTTTGACCAATAAGGTCAGTGTGCCTGGTGAGTGTGCAATGCAACTGTGTCCAGCTTCTCTTACTACAAAAAAGGTGGAGAAAAGTGAGCCTCTAAGTGAGAGGTAGTACCACCTAGGAAGAGACACACACGAATGAGAAAGACATGTCTAACATCTAGTGGAATAGTAAAAAATGGATGTGACAGTCATTGCAACCAATGAACAAGGGAATATATGTCTAACATCTAGTGGAATAGTCCATAACGGATGTGATAGATGTTATAACCGATAAGTGAGGAAAGGTCGGTCTAGTATCCCGTGGAATAGTCCACAAGGATGAGAGATCAATAACAACCATTACAACACGTTCTTAACAAGATAAGCACTAAAGTAAACCGAAATATTTCAACTATATTTATACATGTGAAAGAAAACATGAAATACAAACGTCTACAAAATAGTATTACAAATAGTCATAAATCATGCATAAAGAACATGTTTACCTTAAAAGGCTTATGTTATTAAGAAAAATTTCTGAGACAAATATTTATATTGTACATCACTAGCCCTAGTAGTGGGACATTGGAGCCACTCCTTACTCCTCAAAGAACTAGCTAGTCTCAATAATTGCTTGCGAGAGGAGCCAAGGTGAAAATTCCTTTTCTCATACAATGAGGGGGTATATATAACCAAGGGTAATGGCTTCCCCTTGCGACTCTTTCACTACTCTCATAATTGTTCAACTTACTACAACTTTTTAGCTTACATGACTCTTCATACTCTTGTGTGTCCATTGGACTCTCACTTTAGAATACATTTGATTTAAAATATACTTGGCCCACAATAGTGATGTGGCATATGACAACTCATGACATAACTTGACATGACACTAATGACATGGAATGACTTGATGGTGTGGAAATGTCAATTCATTATTGTTGCCGAGTGATAGATGTGTTCTTGGATTTGCTTTCTCTTCTCCTCCACATAGTTTGATGATGCAGAGCCTTTAATGATTTTCGTTCTTGGGAGGTGGTTGCAAACTTGTGTCCCTTTGCTTTCCCTTGATAGGTTCACTCATCCGTCTAGCTACAAGTGAGTCTCTAGGCATGCCTCCCTCCTTCTTCTCCTTCTTCATCATCTCGCCATGGCTTGATATTGTACATGTTCCTACAATTCACTCATGACGGGATGACATCAATCCAAAAAATCCGTACCCTAAGATGATGCATTACTATCTGTGAACTGAGCCCGAAACAAGTGACATGGTATGAGAGAAGGCCTAGTAAATGCACCTTTCACAATACCATGTGATAGGGAGAGGGCTTAATCATTGATGTTGCACAGAGCACAACTCATGCTTGACTGAGGAAATTTTTAGCACAGTCCCCACTGGAGAGGAAAATTGTGCAGTGGCCGCAAGGATTCAATATTGGGCACTTCAGGCAGATAGTGGCTCATGCGGGATGAGACCCTGGGAGACAAATCTGAGTAGTTTCTAGAGGTAAGGAGGATTGGTTAGTAGAGAAGCATAGAGGACCAATCTGTGCAGAGTTTTAGGACAATGAGCTCTGGTTGAGGGAGGGTCACTAGAGGACACATTTGTGTAGTTCTGGATGCCAAGGGAGGTTGAGATCTCTACACACTACAGTGTTCCAGCAGGCAAGGGGAAAATCTCGAGGACTGAAAGTGTGAAGCGTGTAGTTCAAGTTAGGCTAGGAGGAACTCTCAAACAATTTTGGGAGTGAAGGAATGATGTTGGGATCTGGACTAGCATAGTACAAATTCCCTAGAGGACAGTGACTGCACAGTTCCAGGAAGCAAGGTAACATCACTAAGGTCTGAGACTATGCAGCGCACAACTCAATCAGGGCCTGGTGAAGTTGAGTTTCCCAGTCGGGAATAATTTCCAAAAATGGCTAAGTACGAGAGGGAGATTGAATCGTGATGTGATCACAAACTTATCATTCTTCAATGAAAAGAAAACATGGCATTAGGGCAATTTTGAGGTCTAAAATGGGCCTCCTAAGGAAATTATAAAATAATATTTGATTACATCATCAAATTTTAGAGGGAAAAAAGAAACAACTATAACTTCAACTCGTATTTTCAACTTATCTCCCTATGGGTTCACTCAAATTTCGAGCATAAACACTCATTGCATGCAAAATTTTATTCCCCGTCCAAGGAGTACCCATGTTGCATACTTTTGATGGACCCTACTACATGAAAAATGAGAAATATATGAAAAATGTTATTGCAATCACCTTTTTTCATGTATTTCTCATTTTTCGTGTAGCATGGTCCATCAAAAGTAGGCAACATGGGTACTCCTTGGATGAGGAATTAAATTTTGCATCCAACAAGTACTCCCGCTCGAAATTTGAGCAAAACCTTAGGGAGATATCTTAAAAATACGAGTTGAAAAAGTAGTTTTATTATTTTATTGTTTTATAATCTTTTTACTTTTTTACTCCAAAAATGGTGAATCATCCCCCATGGTTGACATAATCATATTGAATCCTATTTGTTGTTATAAAAAAAAAATTGGTTGTACATTTTTCTTAGGAGGCCCATTTTAGACCTCAAAAATCCCCTAATGACCACCAGGACAACAAACAAAGAATTTTCCATTATGTGACTCTCTCAGGCCAAGAAGTGACAAGTGCAACACTTAAGATAATCTTTAGGGTGACTTTGATGACACTTGTGTGAAAATTCTCAAGACTTTGTGCATGAGTGTTACAAGTATTTACATGGTTAAGAAAACTCATGTACACAGAGGTCAACCTTCGAAACCACCAAAGAAGGCTCACAAACATGTCATAACATCCAGACATTCCAAGAGACGATAGTTGATCCAACAAGTGAAAGGGAGAAAAACACTTAGAGAAGACACATGGGATGACTTTCAGTGTTTCTGGCCATACATGTGCTTGAAGACATAATGATATGACAATGATAAGCTATCATTCATACTATGCTAAGAGGTTTATTTCAACTTCATGAAAGATATGCTTTGTTTTTCATACCTACCCTCCAAAGGGTCGTGAATCAGATGGAGTCGTCATGCGGTCCTGATCTTCTATCATACCTTGGGTTCCTTGGTCTTCTTATTTGATAATCATCTTTTATCCTCAGCTCCTTAGGCATCATCTAGTGTGTCCTCCTTCTTAATCTCCTTCCTAATCATCTTTCCATATCCTGGTAGAATTCATGTATCTATAATCAACTCATGACAATACGACATTAGTCTGATAAACCCCTAGTCTAAGATTTTGCACGATAATAAACTGATTGAGTCAGAACTGGTATAAGGTCAAGGGGGAGAAGTCTTAGTGACTAGGTTGGACTAAGGGATAAGACTGCAAAGTTCCAACTTAGGTAAAAATTGTGTAGTTCCCCACTAAGGAATAGAATTGTGCCTTTCAAGTAGGTAGTGGCTACTGCAGGATAAGGCCTTGGAGGATAAATCTACACAGTTTTCAGAGGCAAGCGGGATTGGGTAATGTTGATGGTGCTGTACCCGCCAACATTCAGGGGATCACCCCAGTATGAAGTCCCAACTAGACCTCACACCATTTGGTGTGGGAGTCCCATCTAGTATGATGGCACAGTTGCCATTGTCTTAAGGATTTCCCTCAACTCTTGCTTGTCATCATAGGAGAGTGGTCTGATTTGTCTTTGGGAAGTAAGTTTCACGTGCCTGGTGAGTGTAAGTGTACTTGTGTCAATGGTTCTTTCACTATGAGGGGAAGAGAGTGAAGGTGAGTTCCAGGTTGAAAGAGATCATTCCCAACTCGGCTAGGAACACACAACATAATATGACATACACAGCTTCTGGCGGAGCAGTCCACACTGATGTGCAGTCTACTATTGTTGATCTCAGGTCTATATTTCAGTATAGGAGACGATATTTTCTCTTCCCAAACTTTCCATTTTTCTCCAGTCATGCGATTGAAGGCCCACTTCCCCACTTGGGCCTTTTGTTTCAGTATTTCGACTTCATCCCCATAACCTTCGATGCCCAACACTATCTTATGTATGTTCGTTGCTAGACTAAGGCTTATGGAGGGTGTTGATTGTTGGAAATACTGAGAGGGGGTGAATCAGTATTTCTTTTCAATTGTTATTTTACCAGTTAGACCACTTATATTTAGAACACAAAATGAACAATAAGAATAAATGCTTTTATTAGTTTCTTCAATTGTTAAAATTGGAAACCAGGGCAAAACTTCATGTGGGTCATCTTATTCATGGCTAATAATATTTTTATTAGATTTCTCTCGTCGAGAGCTATAGGATTGATATAAATATCATCCAATTCCGATAAGTATTCATGGAGATATGAATTTATTTTGATTATGGAATTATTATCAAGCCGACCTACAACTCATGTAGGCTCAGAAGCCCAACAGTCACATCTATTCACCCACCAACGTTGTGTATAAATATAAGAGAACTTTTCCTCATTTGGACTCACTCATCTCATCACATCTCTCTCTCTCTACTACACAGATATGAGTCTCTTCTCTACTGCGCTGAAATGGGTCTCTCTCTCTCACACATGTGAAGCCGGAAGCTGTTGAAGCTGCAACTACAGAAGTAAAGATTGACTTGCGTGGCCTAGAAGATCTCCTCTTTGGAACTGCGCTGTAGGTTCATCTGAACCTCCTTTGAAAGCCGCAACTTTTGGTGGTGGAATGAAGTCAATCCGACGAACGGTTTGCAAGATATCGACTGCCCTAATTTGAAGCCGGAAACTGCTAAAACTGAAGCTGCAACTGCAGAAGTAAAGGTTGACTTGCGTGGCCTAGAAGATCTCCTCTTTGGAATTACGCTGTAGGTTCATCTGAACCTCCTTTGAAAGCCGCAACTTTTGTTGGTGGAATGAAGTCAATCCGACGAACTGTTTGCAAGATATCGACTACCCTAGTTTGAAGCCGGAAACTGCTAAAACTGAAGCTGCAACTGCAGAAGTAAAGATTGACTTGCGTGGCCTAGAAGATCTCTTCATCTGAACTACGTTGTAGGTTCATCTGAACCTCCTCTGGAAGCCGAAACTTTTGGTGATGCAATGAAGTCAATCCGACTGTCGGTTTGTGAGATATGGTCTGCCCTAGTTTGATAATGAAGCCGCTAATGCTGATGCTACTGATCTAGGGTTTGCTACTGCTGATATGAATAAGATTTATTGTATTATTTCTCTCTGTTGAATTATTGAAGATAAAAGAAGATTTGATCAAAGGGTTTCCCCACACATTGTGGGGTTTGTCCCTGGCTAGCCGCCACATCTTGTGTCTCTTGTCTTGGCTTGTTTTCTGTCGATCGTTTAATGTTCTATCTGCACTTTACTTTATGTACATGTGATTGCTAATCGGTAGAATATAATAAGAAAAAGAAGTAAACTATTATAAGCATAGAACATACCATAACTTAACATGGTATCAGAGCTGAGGTGAAGACAAAGCCCGAGCAAGAGCAAGAGCAGTCATCGAAGAGAATATTGGCATGGCTATCCTAAAAGAACTATGGGGTCCTCAACACTCTTTCCTGCTGAAGACAAGCTCCATGAGAAAGCTGACTATCACAGATGGAAGATGTCTATCGATCTAACCCTTGAGAATCAAGGAGTGTTGGATCATGTGAGAGGCAATATTGTTGAGCCTCCATCAAATGCATCCGCTGCTGCCTGGAACAAATGAAAAATGGAGAAGTCAAAACAATAGAAGATCATCCGGGACTCTATCGACAAGCACTTGGTGGCCTACATCTCTGAACTGGACACCTTCAAGGAAATCTACAATAGACTGGTGAGTTTATTTAAAGTTAATGATGCAAATCAAGTTTTGTTTCTTAGAAATAAGCTGAGGTAAATCAAGAAGAGTAAGGATGAAAGTATGCAAGCATACTTCTTAGGAATCACCGAGATCAAGAAAGATCTCTTATTTATTGGGGAAACTATTACTGATAGAGAAATGGCATTCACAACTCTTGGAGGATTACCATCCGAAAGGTACGTGTTCAAAACTACTCTTTTGAACTATAATGTAATTCCCGGTTTCGAGGAATTAATGGCTAGATGCATTCAAGAAGAAACAAGGGAAGAAGTGCAAGAAATGCTCATGCCTAAAGGTCCTCCTGCTGCCTTTTCTTCTCATGCAAAGAGAAGAAAGGACTCACACCGGGACGATGATCAAAATCCCTCTGATGGCAAATCAAAGGAATGACAAATTCAACAGCAAAGGTAAGAGGAGAGCTAGAGTTCGAGGAAGAGGACAACCATTCAAGAAGGCTAGAAAGTCCAGGATTATTAAATGCACCTGACCTCAAAACGAACCTAGTGTCCATCTTGGCAATGGAAGACAGAGGCTACAAGGTAACCTTCAGCGATGGCAAGGTATGTATATAATGTTAAAGATGCCTTTACTCTTGGGTTTAGTGTTGATTCATTATATCAAGTCGATGGAAGTCCGCTAGGTGTCATGTCTTATGACACAACTCTTTAGTTCGAACTTTTGCATCGGAGGTTTGCCCACCTTCATTACAAAGCTCTACCCGATGTAAGACAGATGGTAACAGGGATGCCTAAATTCCAAGTAGAGAAAGAAGGTGTATGTCCGGGATGTGCCGAAGGAAAGCTCAAAAGGGGACCATTCCCTTCAAGTCAAAGCAAGACCTCCGATATATTACAACTAGTTCATATCAGGTATGATGCCTGTGAACTCCTTGGGAGGATACTCATATTATCTCACTTTTACAGATGACCATTCTCGAAAGACCTGGATATACTTCTTGAAAAAGAAGGATGAAGTGTTCCCTTGGTTCCGACACTTCGAAGCCCTAATCGAGAATCAAACTGAAAAGAAGATCAAGATCTTAAGAACTGACAATGGGACTGAATATGAATCTAATGAGTTCCATGATTTTTGTAAAGAGGCTAGCATCAAGAGGGAGACTACTACACCATATACTCCTGAACAAAACGGTGTGGCAGAAAGGAAGAACCGCAAAATTATGGAAGCTGTCTGGGCCATGCTACATGATCAAAGTCTTCCTAAGTTTCTATGGGCTGAAGCTGCAAACACTGTCGTATATGTATAAAATCGATGCCCTCATCAAGCATTGGGCTCCAAGACTCCTGAAGAAAAATTCACCGGTAAGAAACCTGATGTTTCTCATTTTAAAATTTTTGGAAGCCCGGTATACTTTCATGTGCCGAAAGAGAAAGAAATAAATTGGGAGCATCTGGAAAGAAGGGAATTTTCGTGGGCTATGGTGAAAATACTAAAGGCTATAGAATCTATGTAGCCGGTCAAAGGGAAGTCATAATTAGTCATGATGTCACCTTTGATGAAGATATGGCTCTCAGCAAGGTGAACAATCTTCTAACTTTGAGGAGCTCTCAAGAAGCCGACAGCAAGGAACCGAAAGAAAAGGATGATGAATCAATGCCTAATGTAGAAGAACCCATGGATCCGATTGATCCTCCTCCATATGAACCTTCCTCTTCTAGGAAGAGGCCTTCATGGCTTAAGGGGTTACTTGATGATGCTGAAGGACATGCTACACCCCAAGGAACCTTTCGTGAAAGTAAGAAACCTAATAGGTATCAAGGATACTTGACCTTCATGAGCACGATCATACAAAATGAGCCTTCGTCATTCTCAGATGCCATCAAGCATCAAGTATGGAAGGATGCTATGACCGAAGAATATGAGTCTATCATAAAGAATGATGTTTGGGAAGTAGTTCCCATACCCCAGGACAAGACTGTTGTTACTTCCAAATGGCTTTACAAGATAAAGCATGCAGCAGATGGAAGCACGGAAAAGTATAAGGCTCGTTTTGTTGCTCGAGGTTTCTCCCAAAAGGAAGGTATAGACTATGATGAGATATTTGCACCTGTTTCTAGATATATGACCATCCGCTCGATCATATCCCTTGCCGCTTCACAAGGATGGAACCTACATCATATGGATGTCAAGACTGCGTTCTTTCATGGCTCGATCAAAGAAGAGGTCTACGTGGAACAACCCGAAGGATTTGAGATTTATGATCAAAAATCTCATGTATGCAGGTTGAAGAAAGCTCTCTATGGGCTGAAGCAAGCACCCCGAGCATGGTATGAGAGGATCGATAGCTACTTGATGAAGCTAGGATTCACTAGGAGTGAAGCCAATCCTAACCTTTACTTTAAGGTTGAAGATGACAAGCCTCTCATACTGGTGTTGTATGTGGTTGACCTCTTTCTAACAGGTGCAGACCCTCTCATTCACAAATGTAAGAGGGAGCTGGCCTCTGAATTTGAAATGAAGGACCAAGGACTTGAAGTGTGGAAGAAGCCAAGGAAAATTTTCCTATCTCAAGGAAAATATGTGGTAAATATATTGGAAAGATTCGGTATGATGGACTGCAAGCCTGTGACTACCTCGAGGATCTTAACTTTTAGAAGTTATATGGTAGTGATGTCGGACCAGACTTGGGAAATGCCTCTGAGTTTCAAAAACTCATTCGCATTGATGTTCTTGGTGAACCTCCGTCCAAACATATGTTTTGCAGTTAGCATTGTGAGCTCATATTTGGTTGAGCCTCACTGGATTGATGCCAGGAATCTTCTGAGATGTCTTGAGGACACAATCTCTCATGGATTAAGATACACTGCCGGAGATGTGAGACTACTTGGATATACTAATGTTGATTGGGCAGGCAGTGTGGTGGACCATAAGAGCACTTCCGGGTACTATTTCACCTTGGGATCTACTTCGATATCCTGGATGAGGAGGAAGCAG
Organism: Pinus tabuliformis; assembly: GCA_031772625.1. Classification (NCBI taxonomy): domain Eukaryota; kingdom Viridiplantae; phylum Streptophyta; class Pinopsida; order Pinales; family Pinaceae; genus Pinus; species Pinus tabuliformis. Next base: position 1,125,177,312 of record CM062813.1, on the reverse strand, counting down.
AAGTCGGTGGCTTTGAGCACCGCCCAAGCAAGATATATTGTTGCTAGCATAACCTCGTGTGAGGCAGTCTGGTTGCAAAAGCTCTTCAGTGAGCTGTTTGTATTTACATTGGATACCACTGTGATTCTCTGTAACAACCGGAGGAAGGATTTTACTATTGAGGAATCCTGTATTCGTCAATTTATCTAGCAGATAGACATCATCAGGGATATGGTAGTCGATGACCAAGGAAGCTCCATCACATTAAGATGATGTATAGGTTGATACACCTTGTCAAAGCCCCAAGGAAAGATCTAATCTGTGATCTTCCGAAACGACTTGGAGTCGGCAAGAAACCCTTGTACAAGGGCTCTGCATGTTGCATACATTGAGCTCTGGGAGCTCTGAGGGCTTGCGATTCCTACTGGAGCAACATATGGCCACAGGGTGACTCACCCTCCCCTAGTGGTGCACACTGGAACAAGATGATTCACTCTCTTATGGGACACGATGATTCGCTCTCTTGTGGAACAGGATGATTCGCTCTCCTGTGGAACAGGATGATTAGTTCTCCTGTGAGGCCTAGATTGATGTGTTCTCCATGGCAGCCTGGATTGATGTGTTCTCCATGGAAATTGTAGCAGGATTGATGTGTTCTCCTGTGAGGCCTAGATTGATGTGTTCTCCATGGCAATTGTAGTAGGATTGATGTGTTCTCCTGTGAGGCCTGGATTGATGTGTTCTCCATGGCAATTGTAGCAGGATTGATGTGTTCTCTTGTGAGGACAGGATTGATTAGTTCTCCTGTCGAGGCATCCTACCCATGCAGTCTGGGACTCATGGGAAGTACCTCTCATCTGATCAATGAGCAGGGAAATGAAGTTAGGGACCATAGTAGTACTGATGGACGCATCGTTGTAACTACCATACTCCCTGCGATAGGATGACCTCCATTGATCTGGGATCAATGATACTGGTTCGGGACTAGTGGTAGGAGTTGTACCATACTATGACGCTGACTTTGGGTCGGTTGAGACTGGTCTGGGATCAGTGGTACATACTCTAAGACTAACTTTGAGTCAGTGGAGGATGATATTGGTCTGGGACCATTGGAGTTGTACTCACTATGACGCTGACTTTGGGTTGGTTGAGACTGGTCTGGGACCAGTGGTACATACTCTGAGACTGACTTTGAGTCAGTATGATACATCCTTGATCATTTCTTCTTCTTCATAATTCAGACAAAAGCAGAGTAGAACAGGACAATGCAAGAGCAGAGCAGAACAGAACAAAACAGTACAGATCAGTGCAGGGCAGAACAAGACAAAGCAGAACAGGAAAAATAGAGCAGAGCAGGGCAAGGGTCAGGCTATACAAGGCAGTGCATTTGATGGATGAATAGTAATGACTGATAGACAGATTGCAGATGAAGTTCTCCATGGTTGAGAGGGAGTGTTAAAATTGGAAACCAGGGCAAAACTTCATGTGGGTCATCTTATTCATGGCTAATAATATTTTTATTAGATTCCTCTCATCAAGAGGTGTAGGATTGATATAAATATCATCCAATTCCGATAAGTATTCATGGAGATATGAATTTATTTTGATTATGGAATTATTATCAAGCCGACCTATAACTCATGTAGGCTCAGAAGCCCAGCAGTCGCATCTATTCACCCACCAACGTTGTGTATAAATATAAGAGGAATTTTCCTCATTTGGACTCACTCATCTCATCACATCTCTCTCTCTCTCTACTGCGCAGATATGAGTCTCTTCTCTACTGCGCTGAAATGGGTCTCTCTCTCTCACACATGTGAAGCCGAAAGTTGTTGAAGCTGCAGCTGCAGAAGTAAAGATTGACTTGTGTGGCCTAGAATATCTCCTCTTTGGAATTGCGTTGTAGGTTCATCTGAACCTCCTTTGAAAGCCGCAACTTTTGGTGGTGGAATGAAGTCAATCCGACAAATGGTTTGCAAGATATCGACTGCGCTAGTTTGAAGCCGGAAGCTGCTGAAACTGAAGCTGCAACTACAAAAGTAAATATTGAATTGCGTGGCCTAGAAGATATCCTCTTTGGAACTTTGCTGTAGGTTCATCTGAACCTCCTTTGAAAGCTACAACTTTTTGTGGTGGAATGAAGTAAAACCGACGAACGGTTTGCAAGATATCGACTGCCCTAGTTTGAAGCCGGAAACTGCTGAAACTGAAGCTGCAACTGCAGAAGTAAAGATTGACTTGCGTGGCCTAGAAGATCTCTTCATCTGAACTATGCTGTAGGTTCATCTGAACCTCCTCTCAAAGCTAAAACTTTTGGTGGTGGAATGAATTCAATCCGACTGTCGGTTTGTGAGATATGGTCTGCCCTAGTTTGATAATGAAGCTGCTAATGTTGATGCTACTGATCTAGGGTTTGCTACTGCTGATATGAATCAGATTTATTGTACTATTTCTCTCTATTGAATTATTGAAGATAAAAGAAGATTTGATCAAAGGGTTTCCCCACACATTTTGGGGTTTGTCCCTGGCTAGCCGCCACATCTTGTGTCTCTTGTCTTGGCTTGTTTTCTGTCGATCGTTTAATGTTCTCTCTGCACTTTACTTTATGTACATGTGATTCCTAATCGGTGGAATATAATAAGAAAAATAAGTAAACTATTATAAGCATAGAACATACCATAACTTAACATCAATAAATCAAACACAATATATGTAGGGCTCCAACCCTAGGTGAAGACACCCATCTTCAATCTCCCAGGATCCAACCTGTATTTGCCAAGCACTGACTTGGACATCCAAGGCTTCAACCTTGTAAATTTTGAGGCACCAACCTCAAGGGCTCCAACCCTATATCTGTTTCAAGCTCCAACCTTGTAAATTTTGAGGCTCCAAACTCAAGGGCTCCAACCCTATATCTGGTTCAAGGTCCAACCTAGTTTCTTGAGAAATCCGATCCATTAGGGCTCCAACCCTATCTTCCAAGGCACCAACCTTGTCTTTTCGAGGCTCCAAACTCTTGGGCTCCAACCCTCACTTTACTTTGTCAAGATGTATTTGATTATACTTCACAACTCCCAATGTCTTTTTCAACAAGCCCTATCAATCTTCGCTTAGTCTTCACTTTGGTCTCCACATTACATTGTCAATGGAAACCTTGATCTCTTAGAAGGTTTCACCATTACTCTTCATATTACCCAAACTCTTTCTCCAAGGTAACCTTGTGATGACTAATGCATCATGGTATTCAATAACGCTTCTCAACAAGATGTCTTCAAAATATTGTCCCAAGAATTCTCCAACCAAGAGTGTCTTATAAGTCCTTCAATCAATTGCACAAGGTCTTCAGAATAGCTTCAAGTACAAGGACTACTGCAAACTCTTCTTCAAGGCTTCAAATCTATTGAACAAATATGCTCTAGCAAGGTTTAAGTCCCCAAAAAATATTTTCCAAGGGTTGTGCCAATAATGTCTTCCAAGACACTTCAACCAAGATGCCTCAAGGTGTCTTCACAACGGTTCCTCCAAATGCTCCAAGATCTGGTACAATATCTCTTTGAAAAGTCTTTAATATGTTCCTTAAATTCTATTCTAACGCTGCTCAATGCCCTTGTTTAATATCCCCTTCAAGTTTTGCAACCAAGTGTTTCCAAGGATTCTCCACACTTCAGCTCCAAGGATGACTTCAAGATATCTTCCAAATGAGCCCAAAAATACCTTCAATATGTTCCAGGATTGTCTTCAATCTAGCTTCGATAATTTTTTAACAAGCTTTCCTCCACTCATAGCTTTCCACCATTCTCTTGTTTCAAACTTCAATAGATGATTGGCCTCTGGTCATCATTCTGTCTAGGTGCGAGTTCTATGATAGCAAAATTATAGATCTCAAAAATCACCATAGCAACTGTTTTGAGCCCTCCACACAAGACTGTCATCCACAAGCAGAGTTACCAATGCACTTGTCACAAAAACCAAGCCTCACAAAACTGGTCTACTGTAGTGTGGTCTACTGTAATTTATTCCTCCTCATCTTCCTTAAAATATTGCCCAAACAATAAACTTTAATGTCCTCCTTGGCCGCTTATTTTCTTCTGAGTTCTCCACCGAATTGTCTATTTTCTTGATTGAAACTTCTATGTTAAAAATGAGGGTCTGCGGTCTCTATTTATACACATTTTGTTTCTTGATTAGAGGGACACATCTTTGGAGGTAGGCCAACTTGTGTCTTTGAGAATAGGTTAGTTTAACATTAATTATATTTTTCATATCTTAAAAATTCAATATCTCACAAACTACTGGAAGTTTTGGGACAAATAAAGGCTCATTAGAAAGAGGAAACAATCCTCTTTAAGATGGTCTAGGATCCATTTTTAAAGGATGCTTCCAAGGTGTCCAAAATAATTTTTCTTTGTGACTATCCTTAAATTTTTTATGTGCAGAAGGTGATTAGGACATCAAGGTCATTAGGGCTTATTTATTGTTATGACTCCAAGACCTTCATCATAGTGTGTCATCATGTATGTCATCTTGATAGTGTAGCATCATGTATCCAATAATAGTGCAGTGATATGTCATCCATATGTCATAGTGCAACATCCATCAATTTTCCATCAAGTGATTTCCAAGTCCTTCATGTCATGTCTCCAATCATTGTCCATGTCATCAAATGTAATGTGTTTTCATTGTTCTTCAATAGAGATAGTTAGGACAGGGGCTTGTATATAAGGAATAGGGCTCCATACGTTGTCATTAGGATTAGGCATCTTTATCAATCAAGAAGATCTTTTCATCATGATCAAGGATATCATAATATGCATGAGGTTATGGCATATTCATGGTTAGTTCAAGGACATCTAGGGCACTATGATCAAAGAAGCTCTAGGGCAACATCATATCTCACAAGAATTTTCCATCACGAACAATGGCATATTGACATCAATAAAAAATTTGATTAACAATCTCCCCCTTTTTAATTGATGGCAATATTCTTGCCCTTCCAACATTCTCTCCTCCTTTGTCATCAATGGAAAACGGGATGCCAAAGTACTCCCCTTGTCAGGATACTTCTTTTCTTCATCAATAGTGGTTCTTCATAGGTATGTTACTCCCCTATCATGGTGCTCTTCCTTCTGGAAATTTGATCCATGACAGATGTGTTTACATTTATTCATGTGATGAAACAACTCCCCTTGCATGCGTAAACTCCTCTAGCTTCTTTAAACAAGATATATTTCTACCTTGTGATCAAGTTGAAGAAATATTCAACAATAGTCCATCGGATAAGTCAGGAATCATGTTCTTCAATGGAGTAGTTCGCAAGAGATGATCTATCAAAAGATGATTATCCATGTGTGACTCATCGAGAATTTCATAGATCCCATTCACAGATAACTTCTGCAAGAATTATTAAGAACCATAAGATCCCCCTAACAGTATGCATGGTCTCCTTTAGTAAATTTTGATTATCAAACCCCTGTAATATCACATTTGTCAAGGATGTCTTCACCAAATCAACAACATGTGTTGTTGTTAGGTCCCTATACTACTAGTGTAACCCCTTATTGTTATTAGTACAACCCCCTTATTATATTTTTGTGCCCATGTAGTCCCCATATTGTTATTATTGTGCCCCATAGAATCCCACTATTGTTATTATGGTTCCCCATAGAATCCCACTATTGTTATTATTGTGCCCTTACATTATTATTGTTAGGTCGGCTCTGATTATATTATGACCCCTTAGACTCCTATATATAGAAAGGGGGTTTTGTCATTTGTATCATCCAAGAATTATTCATTTGTGTAATGTAAAGGAGGTTTCCCCCTCGAAGAGTCTGAATTCTAAGGCGTTTATCTCTCTTTTCTATCTTTTTGTGAGCTGGTTTCATAACATTTGGTATGAGAGCTTTGGATTCTAGGGTTTCACTGCTCCAAACAGATCATCATGGCCTTTTCACTATAACTTATTTTCTGTGATGTTTCACAAACTAAAAGAAAAATCCCATTTGATATAAGATCGTTCTGAATGTTGGGTCCAAATTTTAGAGTTGTTTCTTGCTATACTTTTGGAGATATGATCTGAGGAAGTTAAGGTTTTTGCCGACTCCCGAATTACATTCCAAACAGGTGACCTTGGGAAAATCATCATAATGTTTGTTCTGAGAATTAGATTGAAATTTCATAAGAAGTTTCAGAAGGAGGACGACCTGTAGTTTTTTTATATCAGTTTCAGGTACTAAGGATGAAACAATGACATGTGGCACTTTCGTACAAGTTCGCTCTACTGAACTAGTCTATAATCAAGTCACCATGGGAGATTTGGCATAACTCTTCCTTGGAGAATCCAATATTGATCAGACTTACGGGGTTACATAGAGGACTTAGAGGACTATAACAGACCAATATTTCAGAACTTAAATATTTGAAATTATAGAGTTAAAGTCATTTCAATATCGAGCTCCTTAAATCAAGAAAAAGTAATATGAGGAAGTTTGATGGCAAATATTTGGTAAATTGGATACTACAGATGGAGCAATATTTTGATCTACATGAGGTGAAACTGTTACAAAAGGTACATATGGCATCTTTATATTTAGAAATGAATCAATTTTTATGGTATAAAGGGCTTTGTTCTCGTAAACCACTTGTCACGTGGTCAATTTTCATGGAGGAAATAGTAGCACATTATGAGGATACAAAGAGAAACACCTTCTTTATCCAATTGATAAATCTCAAACAAAAGGGTTCAATGGAAGAGCACATTGAGGACTTTAAAAAATTGAATATAAGGGTAAATGATATTCCAGAGAAGCAAAGGATTGATGTCTTCATAGGGACTTTAAAGGATAACATTCAACATGAGGTTCATCTTTGGAAACTTGATTCATTGAAGAAGGCATTCAGGTTGGCAAGAAAAATTGAAAGCGAAATTATGGAAACAAGGAATCCCACAAATCATGACTATAATTATGGAAGTGTTTTTTCTCCTAGCCTTCCACAACCTACAAGTTTTACACCACAACAATTGGAAGAAAAATAGAAAAAGAGCTTTGTTACAATTGTGACAACAAATACACTAAAGGTCATAAGTGTGTTGAGAAGAAATTATTTGACATAGATTATGAAGAGGAGGAAGAAAAGGATCAATAAACATCAAGAGAAGAGGATATACACCAAGAACCAACCCCAGAGAAAGAATGAATGAATCTGACCATATCTTGTAAAGCATTGGTAAGAATTACCACTCCTCAAACTCTCAAGATAGAAGGACATATAAGGAAGAAAAAGGTTCAAGAAGTGAAAGATCACATCGAGAAAGCAGAAATGAATCTGACCATATCTTGTAATGCATTGGCCGGAATTACCACTCCTCAAACTATCAATATAGAAGGAAATATCAAGAAGAAAAATGTTCAAGAAGTGAAAGATCACATCAAGCATCAAGAAATGAATCCGACCATATCTTGTAATGCATTGGAAGAAATTGCCACTCCTCAAACTCTCAAGATAGAAGGACATATCAAGAAGAAAAATATTCAATCAATGAAAGCTACAAAATGGATCAATTTCAAAGTATCTCATCAAGCAAAAGATCTTACCCACTGAAGATTCCACATGGGAGGACAAGAATTTTATACAGAAGCATCAAGAACTACTCAAGCGTTAAGGACAACACTCTTTTAAGGAGAGGGGCGTGTTAGGTCCCTATACTACTAGTGTAACCCCTTGTTGTTATTAGTACAACCCCCTTATTATATTGTTGTGCCCATGTAGTCCCCATATTGCTATTATTGTGCCCATAGAATCCCATTATTGTTATTATTGTACCCTTACATTATTATTGTTAGGTCGGCTCTCATTATATTATGACCCCTTAGACTCCTATATATGGAAATGAGGTCTTGTCATTTGTATCATCCAAGAATTATTCATTTGTGTAACGTAAAGGAGGTTGCCCCCTCGAAGAGGCTGAATTCTAAGGCATTTATCTCTCTTTTTTATCTTTTTGTGAGCTGGTTTCATAACAGTTGTTGGCTAGAGTGTTCAAGAGACTTTCAGATCCAATTTGCTTCTTTCTCCATGTATGCGTAACTTTCATTTTTGGCTTGGTTATCATGGTTCTAGCTTGTGTCGGGACCCAAGTCAAGTTACAATCACGTGCCATATGTCCAATGTTATGGCAATTGAAGCACTCCATCTTGTTTATGAATGAGTAATCATGACTTCCTTTTGCAAAATTGCTTCTAGGAGATTGAAGAGGACCATTATATTTGTCTTTGTGATATGCCCTACAATATTTTGCCATGTGCCAAAAGTTTGTACAAGAATAGAAATAACCAAGAAATATACTTTGGTACCTGGGAGATGAATATTTCCTTGATGTACTTCTGAAGTCTCTTTGCCTTGGGATTCTTGACACCATCTACAAGTCTTCTTGGAGTAGGATTTCTTCTAATGTTTTCTTGATTCTTCTCCTTGCCTTTAATGGAACTGGAAGCATGAACATTTCTTCCAAGCTTCCTCACATCCTTGATGTTTGAAAGCATTATCATTCTTGCTTGAGGATCACCTGCATATCCAAGACCTAATTTATTGAGATACCTTTGATGACTTAGGATGTCATCTAAGGTTTGAGAACTTTTCAAGTTCTTATTCAGCAAGTCAACTTCCTTTTTAAGAAAGACAATTTCTTCCTTCATTTCCTTGCATTCTTCATCCTTCTTTGATAGAATTATCTCCATTTCTTCCTTCATCTTGGTTTCTTCACATGATTCGGCCTTAAGAGAAGCGATTTATGATCTTAACTTGGTGATGTCATCATTCTTTTCTTCTAGTTGGCACATCATAGTGTTGCTCTCCTTTTCTTCTTCAACAACTTGTCCTTCTATGAATGCCAAAGCTTTCAGCACCTTCTCATCACCTTGTTCTTGTTTCCTAACTTCTTCTAGTTGAGATCGAAGGGAGGAGACCTCTTCCTTGTATTGACCAATATCTGCTTCAAGTTTTTTCAAGTTATTGAGTCTTCATTCAAGGTGGCTTGACAAAGTTTCTTCCATTTTCTTTGCCTTATCCAGTTGATTTGTCATGGATATGACTTCTTCATGATGCTTTCTTTTGTTTTGATGAAATTCCTCCTTTACTTTGGTGAGCTCCTCATCTTTTTCTTAATGTTTGAAAAGGTCAACTTCCTTACTTGTCTTGTCCTGGTCACCATCTTGCGCTTTCTTCTTAAGTTCCTCATTTTCCTTTTTCAAACTATTTATCTCTTCCATGACAACTATAAGTTTAGTCAGGAGATCTTTTTCAAAGTCTTCTTTGCTTTCTTCTTCTTCTAGGTCTTATTTACCCTTTATGTCATCATTCTTATTTTCAGCTTCCTTGATGGGTTCTAGATTTCCTTCTTGCCTTCCATCATCTTCTTGACTAGTGTTCATTGTGAATGTTCCTTGGTGAATGTAGCTACAATAAGCTTCATTGTAGGTATCAACTTGCATGTGTATTTTCCTTGCTATATTTGGCATGCATGGGACTACATGTGTTTCTTTTCTACCGTTGCATGGGTTTTTCTAGGTGTGACAGTATTTTCAACCTAGCATTCCCATTTCTTGATAACTTTGGTGATATGGGTTCTCTCATTCGGTGTATGAGGGATGGTTGGATTGGATTTGAAGTTGAGTGCGGTGGATTTCCGAATGGAAAAACACATGGTGTAGTGCTCCTTGAACCAGATTGATGATCGCAAAGCCATTGGCCTAGTAACCCCTGAACCATACTATGGGTTACGATAAAGCCATATTGTGTGCCATGGTGGGCCTAGAATTCCTTACCAGTGAATGGAGGGATATAGGGTAAAGCCAAAAGGTGGATTTTCTCTTCATTGGGCCTAATGGTTATGGGATGGAATGCATGGTAAATCCTAGAGGGTATGTCTCGGTGCAGGGCCTAGTGATCCCTAGATCAAACTGTGGATGCACAACAAATCCTGAGAGACTAGGAGGCACTCAAATTCCTCAAGATGTAGGTAGAAAAATCTGGTGGCATCCACATCGATTGGTATTTTTGATGTGTTCTATGGGTCCCACATTCATGCATGGAATATGACACGGGGGTGATTGGCTAAAGAGAGACTTGGCTCAGCTAATCTATGGTCGGGTGGAATGTGGTAGTCCCATCACCAGTTGGTTCATTGCATTCATTAATGAGAAATTCATTCCCTTCATTTTCATGTGTAAATGTACTGGTGTAATATGGATTTTGATGGCTGATATGTTTATTGGATTTTTTTTCCTATTATCCTGGTTATATGTACATTTTATGACAACAACTATGTATGGCTCTCAGCATGTTTTTACTTGTATGTGAATATATAATGTGTTTATGACCTAATAGATGGATATGTGACAAATACCATGAGGAAACAAAGGTTCATAGTGATTCTCAGATAATTATGAGATCCCTACACTTAATTCTGTTGTCTACACCTGTAGGTTACATATTGATGACATGTTTGAAGAAATTCCTTTCATGGCTAGTAAGAGTCTAGTTAAGGTCTTGATAAAATTATTGCTTTTGCATCATTGTTTCCTTGTATGTTTCCTGATTCTAAGCTATCATTCCATTTGAGCAGTGGCCTGGGCTCTAGCCTTGAAAAAGTGGCTTAAATCCCGGGGTCGCTACCACATAACTGACAACTTGGGTCTTTGCTCACTGGCAGGCTGGCCTGTGAGAGCGACTTTAGGTTGTTGGTCGCTCCCTTTCCCATAGCATGACAGTGGTTATGGCCTAACTTCTAAGAGGTCCATAACAACAGTGGTACCCAGGGTCAGGTTGTCTAAGTGGTTGACTTGTCCCCTGAGGGTTTTGTTGATGATGTTGGATGTATGTGTGTGATGTTCCATCAATTCCACTTCCTTAAGGTCACATAGGATGTCAATTCTGCTCATAGTAGCCTCTCGTCTCATATTTACCTTGGTTTTACTAGTTAATTGGGTGGATGTGGGAGGAGGGTGTTACAGGGTGGTGTCAGAGCATGGTTCACCCCTCGGACTAGATGGGAAGTGTGTGTTGGTCATGCATGCATGTTAGTTGCATGTGTTTCTCTTACACTTGCATTGCATGTGCTTGTTTCATTGCATAATGTTGATCATGATTGTAGTAAGGTTGTCATGAGGAACTTGATGTTTATTTTGTGGAATGCATCGTCAAGAGTATATGACTGGTTGCATGTGGTTATATGTTGGGTCCCTATAATACTAGTGATTACCCCATTACTATTGTAGTTATACCCCTTATTTATATTTTTGTACCCCTATTACCCCAATATTGTTATTTCTGTTCCCCATAGAATCCCTCTATTGTTATTTTTGTGACTTTATATTATTATTGTTAGGTCGGCTGGATTATATTGTGACTCCTTAGACTCCTATATATAGAAAGGAGGTTTTGTCATTTGTATCATCGAAGAATTGTTCATTTATGTAATGTAAAGGAGGTTTCCCTCTCGAAGAGGCTGAATTCTAAGGTGTTGATCTATCTTTTCTATCTTTTCTTGAGCTGGTTTCATAACATTTGGTATCAGAGCTTTAGATTCTAGGGTTTCGCTGCTCCAAACAGGTCATCGTGGCATTTTCGCTATAACTTTTTTTCTGTGACGTTTCAGAGGTCGCAAAAAAAACCCATTTGAGAAGAAATCACGCTGAATATTGGGTCCAAATGTCAGAACTTTGCGCGTGATATTGGCGGAGATATGATCTGAGGAAGTTGGTCTTTTTGCAAACTCCTGAATTACATTAAAAACAGGTGACCTGGGGAAAATCGTCATAACTTTCTCTCCTGGGATCGGATTGAAATTTCGTAAGAAGGTATAGAAAGAGGATGGACTATAGTTTCTTGTGTGTGTGTTTTAGATTCAAAGGTTGAAACAGTGACTCGTGGAACTTCGTACAAGTTCGCTCTACTGAACTAGTCTAAAAGAAAGTCACTGTGGGAGATTTCACATAACTCTTCCTTGGAGAATCCAATTTGGCTCAGACTTGTGGCATTGGAAAGAGGACGCAGAAGGCTACTACATGTAGCAATTTCAGAACTGGATGATCCGAAATTACAGAGATACATCAGATTCAATATCAGGCTTCTATAAAGTGAAAAAAGGTGTGTAGTTTTTTTTTAAATTTTTGTGTAAGCTTGGTTTAACGGAATTCAAAGGGCATAGTAAAGCATTATTATCGGTAACTGATGCCCCGAGGAAAGAAAATGAAAACACCTAGTAAGGAACCTGAAAGCTCTAGCATGACTCATGAAGAAGAGGAAGAAATGCTACATGATATATCAAAATTACAAGAACAAGTGCAACAAATGTCACACTCACAAAAGCTAACAGAAGCTAAGATAAGTGCCGTGGAATCTAAGGTAAATGGCGTGGAATCTAAGATAAAGGGCATGGAAGCTAAGATGGATGATTTGAAGATAGATTTGAAGACAGACATGGAAGAATTGAAGAAGTTGCTACAAGAAAGGGTAACTAATGGTGAAAAGGTAGTAAAGGAAACTCATGATGAGAACAAAAGAAATGTTAATCATGATTCCATAGACGCTAATGTTGGATCGAAGAATCACCATATTCCAAAAATCGATATGAGGAAGTTTGATGGCAAGGATCCCGCCACATGGATATTACAGATGGAGCAATTCTTCGATCTCAATAATGTGCAAAACGCACAAAAGGTACGTATGGCAATTGTATATTTGGAACCAAATCAGTTTGTATGGTATCAATGGCTTTGCTCTCGTAAACAATTTATCACTTGGGCAATTTTTACGGAAGAATTGATAGCACATTATGAAGATACAAAAAGCAACACTTTTTTTAGCCAATTGATAAGTCTCAAACAAAAGGGTTCAGTAATGGAGCACATTGAGGAGTTCCAAAAATTGAACATAAGGGTAAAAGATATTCCAGAGGAGCATAGGATTGATGTGTTCATAGGGTCTTTAAAGGATAATATCCAACATGATGTTCGCCTTTGGGAACCTGATTCATTAGAGAAGGCATTCAGGTTAGCAAGAAAAATGGAAAGCAAAATTATGGCAACCAGGAAGCATACCACTCACAACTATAAAGACGGAAGTGTTGTTGCCCCTAGTCTTCCACAACCTATAAGGTTGACACCACAACAATTGGAAGAAAAAAGAGCAAAAGGGCTTTGTTACAATTGTGATAGCAAATACACTAAAGGTCATAAGTGTGCTGAGAAGAAATTATTCTACATAGATTGTGAAGAGGAAGAAGAAAAGGAGCAAGAAAGGTCAAAAGAAGAAGATATACTCCAGGAACAAAGCCTAGATGAAGAAAAAATAAATCCGACCATATCTTGTAATGCATTGGCGGAAATTACCACTCCTCAAACCATCAAGATAGAAGGACAAATCAAGAAGAAAAAGGTAATAGTGTTGATTGATTCAGGAAGCACCCACAATTTTATTCATTGTAGGGTAGCAAAAGAATTGAATTGCTTCCTATATCCAGCACCAGAGTGTCAAGTGATGATTGCAAATGGAGGAACAATAAATTGCTCTGGAAAGTGCCATAATATGTATTGACTAGCCCAATGCTTTCCATTCCAATGGGAGGTGTTGATGTTGTACTAGGAGTCCAATGGCTACAATCCTTGGGTACAATAGCTTTTAATTTTCAAGAACTTTTCATCAAATTTTCTACGGAAGGAAAGGAAGTTGAATTAAGGGGTATTGCAGGGAAACCAGGAAAGATAATCAGCTCTAATGGCATGACAAAGCTTCTAAAAAAGGAGCAAAGAGGTGTAATTGCACAATTATGTTCGCTAGATGTTTCCACATTGGAATCATCTATTTCTCCAGATCTCCAAAAAGTCCTGGACAATCATTCCAAGGTATTTGAGACTCCAAAAGGTCTCCCACCTATGCGTGATCATGATCATGCTATTCATCTGATTCCAGGAAGTGTTCCTCCAAACATCAGGCCGTACAGATATCCCTATGTCCAAAAGAGTGAAATTGAACGTATGGTTGCAGAAATGCTAGAGGCTGGTATAATTCAACCGAGTCAAAGTTCTTTCTCAGCTCCAGTAGTATTGGTGCACAAGAAGGATGGATCATGGCGCATGTGTCCGGATTATAGGGAGCTCAACAAGCTCACTATTAAAGATAAGTTCCCCATTCCTGTTATTGATGAATTACTGGATGAATTGCATGGATCAATTTACTTCACCAAGTTGGATCTTCGTTCGGGATATCATCAAATCAGAATGAAGATTGAAGACATTCCGAAAACGACATTTAGAACTCATGAGGGTCATTATGAATTTTTGGTCATGCCTTTTGGCCTTACCAATGCACCTTCAACATTTCAAGGTTTGATGAATTCAATTTTCAAACCATTCCTTAGAAAATTTGTGTTAGTATTTTTTGATGATATACTAATCTACAACAAGTCTTGGAAGGATCATGTTGAACATGTTGACAGGGTGCTACAACTATTGGAGGAGAAACAATTATATGCAAAAAGATCCAAATGTTTCTTTGGAGTCCAGGAGGTGGAATATTTGGGTCATATTGTATCTCATGAAGGAGTTAAGGTAGACCCTAGCAAAATTAAAGCCATTAAGGAATGGAAAATCCCCACATCCATAAAGCATCTGCGAGGATTTCTTGGGTTGACAGGGTATTATCGCAAGTTTGTTAAGAATTATGGGAGAATAGCAGCACCTCTAACAACATTATTGAAGAAAGATTCATTTTCATGGACTCCAGAAGCAACAAAGGCCTTTGAACATCTTAAAGAGGCAATGTGCCAAGCACCGGTCTTAGCTACACCGGACTTCACAAAAACCTTTATTGTGGAATGTGATGCTTCAGGAAATGGAATTGGTGTTGTTCTAATGCAAGATGAAAGACCCATTGCTTTTGAAAGTCGTCCAATCAAGGGAAAGTTTTTAAGCAAAGCTATTTATGAGAAGGAAATGTTGGCAATACTCCATGCACTTAAGAAATGGCGACCCTACCTAATGGGAAGACACTTCAAGGTAAAAACGGATCATGATAGCCTTAAATACTTTTTAGAACAAAGATTATCCTCTGAAGAGCAACAAAAGTGGGTCACAAAGATGTTGGGTTATGACTTTGAAATCATCTACAAAAAAGGGAAGCAAAATGTGGTGGCAGATGCACTCTCAAGAAAGGATGAGGATGTGGAAGCATTGTTGTGTGCCATTTCTATTATCCAACCAGATTGGATAAACGAAGCAAGGGAGGAATGGAAGAATGACGAAGAAGTGTGGGCACTTATTCGAAAGCTACAACAAGATTCCAGTACTTCTGATACATTTAGCTGAAAAATGATTCGTTATGGTACAAAGATCGCTTATACCTCTGTAAGAATTCCCAGCTAAAACAAAAGATTCTTATGGAATTGCACACTTCTCCCTTAGGAGGGCACTCAGGATTTTTAAAAACTTACCACAGGGTTAAGAAGGAATTTTTTTGGATGGCCTTAAATCAGATATTCAAAAGTTTGTGGCGGAATGTTTGGTTTGCCAGCAAAATAAAGTTGAAACAATTAAGACACCAGGTCTATTACAACCTTTATCCATTCCAAGCCAACGTTGGGAGGAGGTTTCAATGGATTTTATCACAGGTTTACCCAAGTCTGAGGGAAAGAGTGTCATCATGGTGGTAGTTGACAGACTTACCAAGTATGCACACTTTTGTGCATTATCACATCCATTTAAAGCCAGTACAGTTTCTACTGCATTTATGGAAACAGTTCAAAAGCTACATGGAAACCCAAAGATTATTGTAAGTGACAGAGATCCCATTTTCACTGGAAATTTTTGGACAGAATTATTTTCTTGTCTTGGTACTCAGTTAGCTCATAGCTCATCTTATCATCCTCAATCTGATGGGCAAACTGAGATAGTAAACAAATGTTTGGAAGGATATCTTCGTTGCTTTGTATCTGATAAACAGACACAATGGGTCAAATGGTTGCCTCTGGCTGAATGGTGGTATAACACTTCCTTCCATACAGCAACAAAAATGACCCCATTTATGGCACTTTATGGGTATCAACCACCATCCATCACATCATATTTAAGAGAAAATTCTAAGGTTCAGGCAGTGGAACATCACATCGAACATCAACAACAAGTCCTCCAACTCTTAAAGGATAACCTCGTGTTGGCACAAAATAGAATGAAACAACAGGCAGATCAACATCGCAGTGAAAGAAGTTTTGATGTAGGTGATTGGGTATTCCTACGGCTACAACCATATAAGCAAATGTCCCTAAAGCAAGCTAAGAAGGATAATAAATTATCACCAAAGTATTATGGTCCGTACAAGGTGTTGCAAAAGATTGGTACTATGGCATACAAATTGGAGCTTCCTGCAGCTTCTCGATTGCACCCAGTTTTCCATGTTTCATGTTTAAAGAAGGTTATAGGTGACAAGCTCCCAATTCAAACAATATTGCCAGAACTTGACGAGGAAGGAAAAATTATATTGGAACCGGAAGCAGTCACAGAAACAAGAACTCGACAGCTACGAAATCGATCAATTTCAGAGTATCTTATCAAGTGGAAGAACTTATCCGCTGAAGATTCCACATGGGAGGATGAGAATTTTATGCAGAAGTATCCAGAACTACTCAAGCCTTGAGGACAACACTTTTTTGAAGGAGAGGGGCATGTTGGGTCCCTATAATACTAGTGATTACCCCATTACTATTGTAGTTATACCCCTTATTTATATTGTTGTGCCCCTATTACCCCCATATTGTTATTTCTGTGCCCCATAGAATCCCTCTATTGTTATTTTTGTGGCTTTATATTATTATTGTTAGGTCGGTTGGATTATATTGTGACTCCTTAGACTCCTATTTATAGAAAGAAGGTTTTGTCATTTGTATCATCGAAGAATTGTTCATTTATGTAATGTAAAGGAGGTTGCCCCCTCGAAGAGGCTAAATTCTAAGGCATTGATCTATCTTTTCTATCTTTTCTTGAGCTGGTTTCATAACATTATACGTCACTTACATGTTGATTATATATTGCCTACTTACATTCTTGTATGTTAGGCCACATTCTTGTATGTTTGATTACATGTATCAATATTGTAGGTTGGTTACAAGAATTTATTGCTTATGCTCGACTACATGAGTCTATGAGTATGTGTAGTTGATTAGGCATTGCTTATGCATGTTGATGGTTGCATGTGACAATTTTGTACAATGGAGTAATGGTTGTTGTCATGCATGAGGTGATGGTTTGTGTAGTTGATATGGTCATGCATGGATGACTAGACTCTATCTAGAAGAATGTGTATATGGTTTGGTACTCATATGTTATATGTCTATATGCAGTTGTTATGCATGAATGGTCTTGGTTATAGTTATGCATGAATAATAGGTCAAACATGCCTTTTGAAGTCATTGTATGTAATTTGAGTCATCATGGTGCTATTGGTTTTCATGATGTTAATGTGTTGGTTGAGATAGAGCAAGAGATGCATATCACCATAATGAGGTTTCATCATTAGACTTTGGGGTAAGATCATATTCCCATACATGTATTGTATGTTTGGCATACAGGTATGTAAGTTAAGGATTGTTATATGCATTAGGTTTATATACATGTCTTTTGATGTTATGGTTACGTGCATGATAGATGATAGTTCATTATAATAGTCATATTCACATGAGTCAGATGGTCAAGAATGATGGTAATTTATGGTTGCATGCATTGTTATTGTTGTTTTATGTTAGATAACTTGATCATTAGGTTATATGTTGTTGATGAGTAGGATATATAGCTTATTTTTATTATATGATATTAACTTGATGATTAGGGTTATTTCATTGAGATATTGATTTTTTAATTTGGATTGGTCATATGCGTGATGGTTATGTTCATTTCATTGAAGATCATGATGTTATATGTATTGTGTTAACCTAGTTTGACTTATGCATAGGATTATGGCTACGATATTTAGGTATGAGGCAACATATTTATGATATGGTGTCGTACTAATCTAGCCTGATCGTACATATATGATTATTATGCATGAATGAAAAATTCTTATGAGCTTATGATGTTAACATGTTAGTTAGTTACTGTTATGGATATCATGATTTATGTTTGAGTTGATATGTTGTGAAGTTGTATCTTACTAACCTAGAATGATTGTGTAGACAAGATAGCCTCCCCTAAATACATTAAGGTATGAACGTTCTTATGTCATCTACTATGTGCTTGAATGTTTGAATATGTCATCGATCTGTTGATTGAATTCTTGATTGATCACATGATATGAGTATGAGTCGATAGGATTGCATAAAGAAATGATATTGTTTTAAGATGATTGTACTAACACATATGTGTTGAGACAGTTGATATATACTTGAGTATAGTAGGTGATAGTTGTATAATTATGTCTAATGATGATGAGTTGACTATGGATTATGACATGATTGTTAGTATTGCTAAATGTTGATTTCAAATTGATAGATATGATTGCCTTGATATTTGGAACATGTGGTTGACATGTGTGAGTAGTTGCAGGAAGCATGTTGGTATTAGACTGACAAGGTAATAGTTGATATGTTTATATCACTAACATCTGGGTGATGTGACAACGCATAGTAAGCCTCGATTGCAGCAAAATAGGAAGGTAAAAGGAAGGAGTTGGACAACAATTCATCTGGCTATGTTTGAAAACCCTAATTCCAAATGAATTAGTGCTTTTCCTACAAGAAGTCTTCTTAACCTTTATCTTGTCTAGCATTATGTGGATACATGCTATACTCATAAACATGTACCTGACATGTATATTATCTAGTCTTTAGTTACATGTGGATCTGTCAAAGGATTGAAGTCCCTTGAGAGATGGCGTGGACGTGTTCAGTTGCAAGCAATGTGCTTGGCACAACAAAATGAGGTAACCAGTGTATTGTTATGTTTATTTATGCACTAACAATTATGTGTTTATGGAAGTATGATGTAAGGAGTTGCATGGCAAGAGAGGTTGCCATGAAATATTGAAGAAGGCTCAAGTCGAGATTTGCTTGGGAACCATGGGGATTGAGTCATGGTTTATGTTTCTAGTATTTTTCTTTCGATGTTTTGCAATTGTTGCACTTGATTTGCGATTTTGCATGTGTCAGGTTCATAGCTATGCCACTTTGTTTGTGGTGTCGTGTTGTTATTGGTTTTCATGGTTTTCTTCTTGTTTGTTTATTTTATTTCCTTTTATGTTTTGAGTATTGGGAATTGTTTGGGAAAGAGGAAAGTTAATGGAGCTTGAGGAGAAATGTGTGGTACACGACAAGTGATGTAAGACATGGATGAAGATCCGTGCATGAGTAAGCACAGCGGAAGGTGAGACTATGACAATGATCCGAATTGGATCCTCAAACAATTCCATGATTGTTAAGAATGGATGAAATACTTCAAGAAATCTTCTAGGTATAAGAAATAACTTCTGAATAATGGTAATTTGCAGCCAGCACAGAGCAACGAGGACCTTTGGTCAAAGCACGCTGATTGTTGGCCCATGGGGACTGTGCATGGCACAAAAATGGCAGTTGAGAAGCTCAAACCAAAAAATGGAGGTTGTTTCTGATATGCGATTAGCACATATCGCTGGGAAAAACCCCTCAAGAAGGAAAATCCCCAAGTGCTCGGTCACAAGGGAAACCAGAAAACCATGGGAAAAGCGCTAAAACTAACAGGTGGTTCCTGCGTTCAAAACAAGCGGAATATCGGAGGCATTTCGGGCGGTAAGTGGGTTTGGCCGAAGACTGAGGGATTCCATACACTGAATGATGCGTGTCCATGGATGATAGAGAAAACTGCTCTCATTGCAGGGTAACGGTCGAGCAACTCACCCGTCCGATAAAAGCGATGACCATAGGATCTGGAGGCCCTAGATCAACAACGGATATTACACTCGATTGGAGACCGAATTTGACGGAAGAATACGTTGAGGCATATGACATTTGGGGTCTGACATGACCGATGAGCCAGCGGATGAATCATTTCACAGAGTAACCGAAATAACAACCGTTCGAGGAAAAGCTGGCCCCCAGTTCATAGGGAGACAAGTGGCCACCTCTCTGTGAAACGTTACACAGTGGCGATGACGCAGAAGCAAGGAATTCCAGCGGACAAAGGCAGGCGATCTGAAGAGCTAGAAGAGGAAGCGAACAGTCAAGGGACGAATTCGCTTTAAGCCACGAAGAGACAGAGAACAGAGGGGAGACAGAGGAGAGATTGAAGCAAGAAGTAGAGAACAGAGAAGTTGAACTGACCTGTAGAGCTAAGGAAACATCGAGTAGACAGAACTAAGAAGGCTTGAGAGGTTCAAGAAATCCATGTGAGGATATCTATCGGGAACTGAGTACCAAATTGGACTCATCCCATTAAGACCAGTTGAGGTCGAGACTTGGTAAGGGGGAATCTATGTACTCTAGTGGCTTGGGGAATCCAAGTACCACCCTACTAAGAATTTTCTGTTATAGGAGACTCAAATTGAGCTCCTCATTGTAAAAAATATGCTTAAAGACACAATAAAAAAGGCCACCACCGAAAACTGGACCAAGAGAAGTATCCCAGGAGGATTGGGTGAACTCCTTATTAAATTGTTGTGTTTTGCATTTGCTTGCTGTATTTCTCTTACTATTTTCCAATTGCCTGTGTATTTCGCAATCTTATCGATCCGTTGCTTAAAATAACATAGGCATATCCCAGCGCATGAGTCTGTAATACCTACATTAAGTAACTGAGATCACTCATAAGTTATTTTCAGATCAAGTGGTATTAGAGCATAGGTTGTTAAGATTAGACAAACTTGTGCTGGATTTAGTTGTTGAATGCTAACTAGATCAAAGCTCAAATTAGGAGAAGGAGAGTTGGTCAAAACTAATCCTAAAATTGGAAGAGTCTATCCTCAAAAGACAATGTCGGAGGAAGGTTCTGTGGGGCCAGACCCTCAATTTATAGATAGTTTCCTGGCCATAAGGTCCATGGTAGAGGAAATTTATAAGGATTTTAGAAAACATAAAGATGAAGATTCATTAGGCTCCAAACAAGATAAAGGAGAAGAAGAGTCTCTCCTCCGTGATGACTCAAAAGACAAAGGGAAAGAAGAAAGCTTTCTCACACCTCCTAATAGCCCTGAACATAAAAGGAAGACATCTTTGATTAAACTAGATGTTAAATTTGATTTACCAATATATGATGGAGACTTGAATCCAGAAAAGCTGGACAATTGGATTAGACAAATTGATGTTTATTGCAGAGTGCAGAGTATCGATTCAGACAAGAGAGAGATTCAGCTGGCCAGCCTACGCCTTGGAGGCACTTCCTTGGTTTGGTGGGAAGGCAGGACCCAAGTTGACATGAAGAGACATGGTAAGACTCTTTCTGTCTGGAGTGAATTTGTTTCTGCAATCAAAAAGCAGTTTTATCCACTAGCCTACATGCAGCAAGCCATGATGAGCTGGCAAACTCTTCGAAAATTGAAAAGGAAAAGTGTACAAGGTTACACCCAATAATTTAGGAAGAGAGCTTTGATTCTAGGAATATCATTAGGCTCACCTGAGACTCTGTTGAAGTACATCGGTGGTCTACACAGCTACATGAGGCACACTATCCTCATGTTTAATCCCACTAGTATAGATGAGGTATATATTCAAGCTACGCATCTAGAAGCTAGAGGAAAGAATGGAAACCCAGAAGTTGGGGGATCATCCCAACCCACTGCAAGCAAGAATACGGAGAAAAGAAAACAGAAATGCAAAGCAAGGAAGGCCAACACTGTGCAGAAAATCAAGTCTTCACGCACTCACTATAAGAAGGAAGGGTATGATGATGAGCACTGTTGGGTTCTGCGTCCGGACCTGAGACCTAAGAAGTTCGAGGGCAAGAAGAAGAATACTGTTGCAGCTATTCATAAAGATTTGGGGTTGGACTCAGGAGATGAAACAACCATTGCAGCCACAGGAATAAAAGGTAAGAATTCTGAAGCATCTACTAGTAATTCTGCACAATCTACTATTAATGAAGAAAATGAGAGCAAAAGACATGAGTTTTTCCATATTTGAGTTATTTCCAAACATCAAAAGATTGATACTTTGTTTGATCGTGACTCACAAGTAAATTTAATTTCTGAAGAAACTGTAAAGAAGTTGGGATTACTGACTACACCTCACAAGAAACCATACCCATTAGGATGGTTAAGTGATAAAGCACAACTACGAGTGACTAGACAATGCAAACTCAAGTTTTCTTTTGGGTTAGCATTTGTAGATGAGGTTGAGTTAGACATAATTCCTTTAGATATATGTGGAATTGTTTTAGGAAGTCCTTACTTGTATGACAGAAAAGCTATTTTCTATGGAGCTAAGAACAAGTATCTACTCGTTAAAGATGGAATCGAATACTTTGTAAGAGCTCATAATCTCAAGAATAATTACACTCTCATAAACTCAGGGCAGATGAAACAAATTATAAATTCATGCAAAAAAAATTTACTGATGGTTGTAAAGGAAAAGAAACCTGATAAAACCAATGTATTTGAGGGTTTTGATGCTAAACAACAAGCTGATTTAGAAAAATTTGTTTCAAAGTATGATATCTTGTTTCAAG
This sequence comes from Pinus tabuliformis, assembly GCA_031772625.1. Taxonomy (NCBI): domain Eukaryota; kingdom Viridiplantae; phylum Streptophyta; class Pinopsida; order Pinales; family Pinaceae; genus Pinus; species Pinus tabuliformis. Next base: position 1,125,154,657 of record CM062813.1, on the reverse strand, counting down.
AACCTAAAGGTCTGCCACCCAGAAAGGAAATAGTGCATGATATTAATTTGCAGCAAGATGCTCCATTGCCTAACATTGGAATGTACAGGTTGTCTGCTTTAGAGAATGCAAAAATCAAGACGTAGGTGCAGGAGTTGCTCGAGAAAGGCTTCATCAGACCTAGCACATCACCGTGTGGGTCACCAATCATTTTGGTGAGAAAGAAAGGTGGCTCATGCAGAATGTGCATTGATTATCGAGCATTGAATAAGATAACAATAAAAAATCGTTATCCCCTTCCTCGCATAGATGATCTATTAGATCAATTGAAAGAAGCTATTTATTTTTCCAAGTTAGACTTGCATAGTGGATATCACCAGATCAGGGTTGCAAAACAAGATGCATGGAATTCAAAACAAAGCAGGGATTGTATGAGTGGCCGGATATGCCTTTTTGTTTAACTAATGCTCCTGCTACTTTCATGAGAATAATGAATGATGTACTCATACCTTTTCTTGATGATTTTCTTATTGTATATCTAGATGACATTCTAATATTTAGCAAAACGTGGGAAGAACATTTAAAGCATGTTAAGCAGACACTAAATGTTTTAAAAAGAGAAAAACTTTATGTTAAACTCTCAAAATGTGAATTTGGCAAAACATATTTGAATTATTTGGGACATATAGTCGGGGGTGGTGAGTTGAAGATAGATCCCTCTAAGGTGGCAGTGATTGTAAACTAGCCTAATCCCAAATCTGCTACAGAAGTTAGGAGCTTCTTAGGAGCAGCACAATATTGGAGTTAGTTCATTTCTAACTTTTCCTTAATTGCAACTCCCTTACATGCTTTAACAAGATTAAACAAGGTGTTTTAGTGGGGAGGAAAACAACAGAAAGCCTTTGACACCTTGAAAGAAAAGATTAGTACAACACCAGTACTAGCACTGCCTGATCTTCAAAGACCGTTTGAGATCCAAACGAATGCCAGTGATTATGCCATGGGAGCAATGTTGATAGAGCACGGTAAACCCATATGTTACCATTCTGAGACATTTAATTCTGCAGTAGTTAACTATCCCACATATGATAAAGAATTGTATGCATTAGTACAGAGTGTGAAAAAGAATAAACATTACTTAATGGGCAAAGAAATAGTTATACATACTGATCATCAACCACTTCAATATCTACACTCCCAAACTAAGTTGCAGCAATCAAGACACTACAAATGGATGGGTTTTCTACAACAGTTTCATTTAGTCATCAGATATAAAAAGGGCATACACGATAAAGTTGTAGATATGTTATCTAGACCCATTATAAATGCATCTATTATACTTAAGTATAATTTTGTGTTACATGAGAGTTACATTGAATAATATGCTGAAGATATAGACTTTAAAGATGTATATGCAACTTTAAGTCAAGGAAAACGAGTAGAAGAATTGGATTATCATATTAAGGACCAACTCTTGTACCATTGTGGGAAGCTATGCATTCCACAAACTGAAAGAGTAAAGATAATTTGAGAAGCACACACTTCTCTAATATATGGTAACTTTGGAGTAAGTAAAACAATTGCACAGCTGCAAAGATTTTGTTATTGTCCAAAAATGAACAAGACAATTTCTAGATATGTAAGAGGGTGTACTATGTGTCCTAAAAGCAAGCCCAACAATAGAAAACTAGGCTTGTACACTCCATTACCAGTTCCTCCTCATCCTTGGGAAAGTGTTTCCATGGACTTTGTTGGACGACTACCTAAATCTAGGAAAGGTCATGATTATCTGTATGTTTTTGTGGAAAGGTTCAGCAAAATGTGTATTTTGATAGCTTGTAATAAATAGATTACAGCTGAACAAACTGCAAAACTGTTCTTTCAACATGTATGGGTTCATTTTGGATTACCCACTTCCATTATATTTGATCGAGACACCCGATTTGTGGGAAAGTTTTGGTCAAGTATGTGGGAACTGATGGAAACCAACCTGAAGAAAAGCATAGCTTTCCATCCACAAACCGATGGCCAGACAAAAGTAGTCAACAGGACAGTGATCCAGTTGCTCAGGGGATATTACAACAAGCATCCTAAGCTTTGGGATGAACATTTGTGTTATGTACAACATGCTTACAACCGAGCCAAACATTCTTCCACACAGAGATCTCCTTTTGAGACCTGTTTTGGTTTCACACCAAGGTCTCCCTTGGATTTTGTCTTTGGTAAGGACACAACAGTTGAGGGACACAACGATGTGGACAAGGCAACTATGTTCATTGAACAAATCCAAGAGATGCATCAGGTAGTACAAGAACAACTGGAAAAGAGCCAGGCCAAATACAAGGCAAGGCATGACAAGCATAGGATGGAGCAAAGTTTCCAAGTTAGTGATCAAGTCTGGCTGTATATCAATAAGGACAGGATGCAAGGTGAAGGTAAGAAGCTGAAACCAATAAGGTGTGGACCAGGATCCTTGAGAAAATTGGTGAGAATGATTTTCACCTTGATTTGCCAACTTATATGCACATCTACTCAGTCGTCAATGCAGACAGCTTGAGACTATTTGAACCTTCGTTAATTGAAGATCCTGAAGAAGAGAGTCAATTGCCTTCTATTGATGACCTGCTACCTGAATATCTTAATGAATTGCAGGAAGACACAGTTCTGGACAGGAAGGTGAGAACGACGCATAGGGGAGATGTTGAGTACCTTAGAATTGGGCTCAAGGGTTCAAAGCCAAGCAGTGCAAAATGGATAAAGATTGGACAAGTGAGAAAGTTGTATCCTCACTTAGTCGATGCTTGAAAACCAACTTTTGGTGGTCCAAAATCTTTTTCAGTGGGAAGGTCGTGATCCGAATTGGATCCTCAAACAATTCCATGATTGTTAAGAATGGATGATAGACTTCAAGAAATCTTATAGCTATCAGAAATAACCTCTGAATAATGGTAATTTGCAATCAGCACGGAGCAACGAGGACCTTCGGTCAAAGCGCGCTAACTGTTGGCCCATGGGGACTGTGCATGGTGCAAAAATGGCAATTGGAAAGCTCAAACCCAGAAATGGAGGTTGTTTCTAATCACGTATCGCTGGGCAGAACCCCTCGATAAGGAAAAGCCCGAGCGCCCAGTCACAAAGGAAACCAGAAAACCATGGGAAAAGCGTTAAGACTGACAGGTGGGTCCCGTGCTCAAAACCAGCGGAATATCGGAGGCATTTTCAGGCGATAAGTGGGTTTGGTCAAAAACTCAGTGATTCCATACACCGAATGACCCGTGTTCGGTGGATGAGAGAGAAAACTGCTCTCATCGCAGGGTAACGGTCGAGCAACTCACCCATGCGATAAAAGCGATGACCGTAGGATCCAGAGGCCCCAGATCAACAGTGGAGATTGCACCCGATGGGAGACCAGATTTAACAAAAGAATACGCTGAGGCATATGACAAATGGGGTCTGACATGACCGATGAGCTGGTGAATGAATCATTTCATGGAATAACCGAAATAAAAACTATTCGTGGAAAAGTTGGCACCCAGTTCGTAGGGAGACAAGTGGCCACCTCTCTATGAAGCGTTACACAGTGGCGATGACACAGAAGCAGGGAATTCCAGTGGACATAGGCAGGCAATCTGAAGAGTCGGAAGAGGAAGTGAACAGTCAGGGGATGGATTGGCTTTAAGCCACGAGGAGACAAAGGACAGAGAGGAGACAGAGGAGAGAGTGAAACAAGAAGCAGAGAACAAAGAAGTCGAACTGACCTGTAGAGCTAAGGCAACATCGAGCAAACAAAACTGAGAAGGCTTGAGAGGTTCAAGCAATCCCTGTGAGGATATCTGTCAGGAACTGAGTACCAAATTGGACTCATCCCATTAAGACTAGTTGAGGTCAAGACTTGGTAAGGGGGAGTCTATGTACTCTAGTGGCTTGGGGAATCCAAGTACCACCCTACTAAGCATTTTCTGTTACAGGAGACTCAAATTGAGCTCCTCATTGTAAAAAATCTGCTTAAAGACACAAGAAAAAAAGGACACCACTGAAAGCTGGACCAAGAGACATAGCCCAGGAGGATTGGGTGAACTCCTTATTAAATTGTTGTGTCTTGCATTTGCTTGCTGTGTTTCTCTTACTGTTTTCCAATTGCCTGTGTATTTCACAATCTTATCGATCTGTTGCTTAAAATAACATAGGCATATCCCAACGCATGAGTCTGTAATACCTACATTAATTAACTGAGATCACTCATAAGTGATTTTTAGATCAGGCGGTCGATTGGACTAGTTGGTCCATTGTGGTAAATGAATGGTGGAAGTACATACATGAGAAAGGTAACTAGAAAAGGTTAATTCAATGGACCTGAGATGTCAAATCATTTGACTAAGTTGGGAACATTGGTTCTCAATGTTGTGCATAAATAATCAAGTTCTATTAACCTAGACCTTATGTTATATGGTAATTATTTTATGATCATGATTATGTTGATGTTTACATATGTATACATGTATGTATGTCATTGTCTCACAGGATCATGATTTTTTTATGCTAACGTTTATATATGTATGTATGTATCCATGTATCTATGTCACTATTTGACAGGTTTGTCAGGGATTATTCTTGTGGAGGGATGATTTCTTATACATGTGAACGACATGACAAGGTTCCTGGTCTTATGGGAATCAAGTGGGAAAAGTAGCCCTGACAAATATATGAGGTAAGTATCATGTGGATATGAGTTGATATTGTATATTTTTATTATGCCTATATTTATGTTATGAAAGATAATGTGGAAGGATACATGAGTGAAATGAAAGTAGTGCGGTTTGTGACATGTTGGGACAAGCATAGAGAAGACACTGGGAGCAAGGTTTCTTGGTAGAGATAATGTGCTTTTGGATGTGAGGTACTGTTGTTGTGCATATGTTGTATATGTTGTAAATTTTGCATCTATGATGTGATATATACATAACATGTGTACATTTTGTTTGTGAAATGTTATGTACAGGATGGTACAAATAGTGTTGTGTGAATATTTCATATCTAGTGCTAGGTATGGATGGTGCTATGTATGTGATGGATATGCGGTGCTGTGTGCCTATGGTGTTGTGCACATTTTGGATATGTAGTGTTGTGTACAAATTATTCTATGTACATATTGTATTATGTGCATGATGTATATGTGGTGTTATGTACATATGGTGCTCTGTGCATGTTGGATATGCAGTGTTGTGTACAGATGATGCTATGTACATGTTGGATATGTACTGCTATGTACAGGTGATGTTGCATGCATATTGTACATGTGGCGCTATGTATATATGGTGTTGTTTGCATGATTTTACAAGTGGTGTTGTCTTCATTTTGTTGAAATTTGGTACCAGAGGACAGGTGGTTCCCTTAGGCTTTGATCTTTGGCCTAGGGAAAAGTGTCCAAAAGAATTTAATTTTTCTCCTAAAGTGACTTTATAATTTTATAAAGTTAAATCTAATTTAAAAGTGACTTTAAGTGATAAAGTTACTAAGTCTAATTTTAAAGTGACTTTTATAAAGTCAATGAAAAATTAGAAAGGAAAAGTGACTTTGGAAATAAATGACTAAGCGGGTCTTTATTAAAGTGGGGTGAATTAAAAAATAAAAAGTGAGATTTAAATGAGCATTTAATCTCAGCCATTGATCTAAATCTATTTCAGCCATTGGATTTAGAGATCACCCAAAAGTCACTTGGAGTTATATTAAGGGAGGAAAAGGAGGAAAAGATCACATTCGATTCAATTCTTTCATGAGCAGATTGAGAGAAGGAGAGCAAGGGAGCAAGGGAGATTTCTGGGCGGTGTAACAGCTGTAGAGTATCAGCAGCGGTGTATAAGCAGCAGTGTAACAGCAACGGAGTATCAGAAACGGTGTATCAGCAGCGGTGTAACAGCAACGAAGTATCAGCAGCGGTGTATCAGCAACGGTGTAACAGTAGCGGAGTATTAGCAGCGGTGTAACAGCAGCGGTGTAACAACAGCGGAGTATCAGCAGCGGTGTAACAACAGTGGAGTAACAGCAGCGGTGTAACAGCTGCGGAGTAACAGCAGCAGAGTATCAGCAAGACTGAGTTTTAGCAAGGCTGAGATAAGTTGTAAAAGTCTGTTTGCTGATTTTTTGCTAAACATTTCTCTTACTGTAAAAAGGCATTTTCCAGAAATAAAGAAGAGCTCTCAAACTGGTTTTCCCCAAGAGTTGTAGGGGGTTTTTCCAGGGTCACATTGACCAAAAATCTCAGTGTTTAAGTGTGTTTTAATGGTTTTTTATTACTGCTGATTTTTTTATTTCTGCAATTTCCAGCATTCTGTAAAATTTTCAGAATTTGTGTTTTCAGCAAATTTATTTTTTTCAGCTTGTTAAATGTATGGTTATGGGAAAGGGCATTTAACTATATGGGAGAAATAAGGAGAAACTGAAAACCGGGGTGGGAAATGAGAAATTTCTTCATGGTCTCAGAGCTTGAGTGCTGAAGGGCAGTTTGGGACAGCAAAAGGAAAAATTACAGTTGTTGATTTTTCACTCAGAAAATTCCAACAAACTGATTTTTTTCATAAACAACAGTTTTATCTTTACTACAGCAGTGCTATTTTTCAGTTTTAGGACAGCAGGATGTCATTGGAATTGAGGGTGGAGGATAGGCTGGATGGGCATATAAATTACAGCGTTTGGAAGGAGAGAATGCAGAGTATCTTTGAGGAGGCAGAAGTCTGGGATATCATGGTGCATACCTCACATAACCCTATTGTTGTGCCTACTGATGCTACTTAGTTGACAGCTTATATTAAAAAGAACAACAAGGGTAAGAGGTTGATTCTAGACGGAATCAAAGACCATTGCATTCCTCATGTGAGAGGAAAGAGCAATGCCCATGAGATGTGGACAGCATTGTGCAATCTCTACCAGAGTACCAATGAGAACCGGAAGATGGTCCTGAAGGAGACGCTGAAGAACATTAAGATGGGTAATGATAGTGCAGCTGGATATCTCACAAAGATTACTAATGTGAGAGATGAGTTGGCAGCGATTAGAGAGGCCATTCCACCCACTGAGTTGGTGCGGATTGCAGTGAATGGTCTCCCCCGTTCAAGGTTGAACTTTGCTGATGGGGTTTGTGCACGTGAGACCCTTCCCACATGGGAGAGGTTTTGGGATGATTGCATACAAACAGAGATCATGAAAGGTCAGCTTGGGGCAGCCAAGCTAGTTGAGCAGGATGAGGATGTAACACTGGTGGCAGGAGGCAAGAAAGGCAAAGGGAAGAAGAAGGCTTCCACAAGCAGTGGTGGGGGCAAAGGAAAAGGTAAAAGTAAACAGGGGAACACACAGAAGGACTATTCCAAGGTGAAGTGTTGGAATTTTCAAAAGATGAGACACTATGCAGTTGTGTGTCCAGAGAAGAAGAAGAAGAAGGGGAAGAACTAGGACGTGGCAGCTTCAGCAGAGATTGAGGACTTTGCTGGTCATTTTGACCGAGAGTTTGCGTTCACTACGTGTGAGTCCTCTAGTGCAGGATCACCTGCCACACAGGTTCAGAGGGAGCATGCTTTTCCCTCATTTAGCGAAGCATCTTCAAGTATCTGCTATGTGGACAGTGGGGCTTCACGTCACATGACAGTAGTCCATGAGTACTTCTTAGAGCTTTCAGAGAGTGGCACTGATATTGAGGTAGTACTCGGTGATGATAGAGTTGTTAGAGCAGTCGGGGTAGGGACAATGACATTTCAGAGGGAGTCCAAACCTCCCTTGAAGGTGTCAGAGGTTCTTTATGTGCCAGGGATGAGGAAGAACCTCATATCCGTCTCAGCTTTGGAGGATAGAGGATATGAGGTACTGTTCAGGGGAGGACAGGTGTTGATGTATCCCAGGGGCACTCCAGCTGATTCAGCTAGAGTGATAGGTGTACACCATGCAAAGCTGTACAAATTTGCATTCCAGCCCCTTTTGGCATTGAGCAGTAGTACCGACAACAGAGCTAGCAGTTCTGAGCTATGTGAGATTTGGCACCGTAGGATGGGACATATGTATCATGGAGCCTTGAGGACATTGCGGGAGATCACTACAGGTGTGCCAGATTTCAGTACTGATCACTTTGATACTTGCATAGGTTGTGCGATGGGCAAGTTTGCCAAATCCCCTTTTCCCAGCAGTGACAACAGAGCGACGAGGATACTTGATTTGATTCATTCCGATGTGAGCGGTCGGATGTCTCATGTTTCCTTGAGTGGATATGAGTACTATGTTTTATTCATCGATGATCACTCCAGGAGGACCTGGATTTATTTTTTGAAGACCAAGAGTGAGGTCTTCAAGTGGTTTCAGGAGTTCAGAGCTCTTGTGGAGACTCGGACAAGTCGAAAGATCAAGTCCCTGAGGTCAAACAATGGAGGAGAGTACACCCTTGGAGAGTTTGTTGACTATTGTGCGGAGGCAGGCATTAGGAGGGAGTTCACTGTTCCTTACAACCCCCAGCAGAACGGGGTTGGGGAGAGGAAGAACAGATCCATCATAGGCGCTGCCAAAGCCATGTTACATGATCAGGGGTTGCCATTGTTCTTGTGGGCAGAGGCATGCAACGCAGCTGTTTACTTGCAGAACAGGAGTCTGCATCGTACCTTGGGGCACATGACTCCAGAGGAGGCTTTCTCTGGGAAGAAGCCTGATATTGGTCATCTTCATATCTTTGGATGCATTACATACTCCTATATACCCAAGGAGAAGAGGACCAAACTAGAGCCCACCGCAGAGAAGGGTATCTTTGTGGGCTATAGTGAGACCTCAAAGGCCTTTTGGATTTACATTCCTGCACAGAGGAGAGTTGTTGTTAGACAGGATGTGAAGTTCGAGGAGGACAGGGCCTTTAGGAGGTCACGGGAGTTAGAGTATCTGGATCAACCAAACCCTCAGCAGCAGTTGAGTCAGTCGCAGGGATCCACTGGGCAGGGATCAGGAGGATCCGGAGGTACATCTATGAGGATGTCAGGTCCTTCAGTGAGCAGTGGCTCGCCGAGCCAGAGGGGCGGTGCTCCGGGCAACATGCAGAGCAGTTCACAGAGCAGTTCACTAGGGAGTCCATTGATGGACAGTTCACACGGTGCCTCAACCTCTACAGGTTCAGGTGCAGACAGGAGGACAGCAGACGGACAGTCAGGAGTTCAGGCTATTGATGGTGATGAGGAGGAGGAGTTTCATTCTCCTATGGGAGAAGCATGCTCAGGGAAGAGAAAGCCCAAGTGGCTTCAGGACACCTTGAGAGATGCCACATCTGTTGTTGAGCCGAAGAGGCCGGTCAGAGAGAGTAAACCACCTGAGAGGTTTTGTAGCTATATGGCGATGGTTACCAACATCCTTGACTCTAAGCCTTCTAGCTATGAGGAGGCAGCTAGCCAACAGGTTTGGAGAGAAGCCATGCAGGAGGAGTATTCTTCTATCATCAAGAATGATATTTGGGAGGTGGTGCCGAGGCCTGAGGGCAAATCCGTGGTTACTTCCAGATGGCTTTACAAGGTAAAGCATGCTGCAGATGGCAGCATTGAGAAATTCAAAGCGAGGTTTGTGGCTAGAGGGTTCTCCCAGGTAGAGGGAGTTGATTATGAGGAGACCTTCGCTCCCGTGGCTCGATATACTTTGATCCGCTCCATTATATCGATAGTAGCAGAGATGGGTTGGAAGATCCACCAGATGGATGTGAAGACCACATTTCTCAATGGCTTCATACAGGAGGAGGTGTACATTAAGCAGCCATAGGGCTTTGAGGTGCATGGGAAGGAGTCCCATGTGTGCAGACTGAAGAAGACCCTTTATGGCATGAAGCAAGCTCCCAGAGCTTGGTACTCCAGGATAGATACATATTTGCAGGGGATGGGTTTCACAAAGAGTGAGGCAGATCCGAACCTTTACTTTATTGTGATTGGTGAGGAGCCTCTCATTCTGGTGTTGTATGTAGATGACTTGGTCATTATAGGTGCAGAGAGACTCATAGAGCACTGCAAGAGAGATCTTGCGACAGAGTTTGAGATGAAGGACATCGACTTGATGCATTACTTTTTGGGTTTGGAGGTGTGGCAGGAGGAGGGGCATTTCTTCCTGGGGCAGGGGAAGTATATTGTGGACATCCTTAGCAGATTCCACATGGAGGATTGTAGACCCATGTCGACACCGATGATCACCAACTAGAAGAAGCTTCATGCTTCGGATTCCAAGTTGGTGGATCCCACATTGTACAGGCAGCTGATTGGTTCCTTGATGTATTTGGTCAACACTAGACCAGATATCTGTTTTGCAGTCAACACGATGAGTCAGTTTATGTGTGAGCCTAGGAAGGTTCACTGGGTGGTTGCAAAACACATTTTGCGGTACTTGCAGGGGACAGTGGATTATGGTCTGGCCTACAGGCAGGGAAGTGGAGTGAGATTGGCAGGATACACTGATTCTGATTGGGCAGGTTGTGCTTCTGATAGGAAGAGCACTTCAGGGTGTTGTTTTGGGTTGGGTTCAGCAGTAGTGCCATGGTTCAGCCGGAAGCAGCAGTCAGTAGCACTGAGTTCAGTGAAAGCAGAGTATATGGCAGCCAGTCTAGCTAGTTGTGAGGCTATCTGGCTTCGCAAGATGTTGTTTGGCTTATTTGGTCAGCCGTTGAGACCTTCAGTGATTTACTGTGATAATCAGAGTTGCATTAAACTCATGGAGAATCCAGTATTTCATGACAGGTCAAAGCATATCGGGATCAGATATCATTTCATCAGAGACTGTGTTCAAAAGGGAGCTGTGAAGCTTGAGTATATTTCCACTGATGAGCAGGTTGCAGATATTCTTACCAAAGCCTTACCACGGGGCAAGCATGTCTACTTCAGAGACAAGATGGGTGTGGTGAGGAACACCTTCCTCGGTAAGAGGGAGTGTTGAAATTTGGTACCAGAGGATAGGTGGTTCCCTTAGGCTTTGATCTTTGGCCTAGGGAAAAGTGTCCAAAAGAATTTAATTTTTCTAAAGTGACTTTATAATTTTATAAAGTTAAATCTAATTTAAAAGTGACTTTAAGTGATAAAGTTACTAAGTCTAATTTTAAAGTGACTTTTATAAAGTCAATGAAAAATTAGAAAGGAAAAGTGACTTTGGAAATAAATGACTAAGTGGGTCTTTATTAAAGTGGGGTGAATTAAAAAATAAAAAGTGAGATTTAAATGAGTATTTAATCTCGGTCATTGAACTAAATCTATTTCAACCATTGGATTTAGAGATCACCCAAAAGTCACTTGGATCACGCAAAAGTCACTTGGAGTTATATTAAGGGAGGAAAAGGAGGAAAAGATCACATTCGATTCAATTCTTTCATGAGCAGATTGAGAGAAGGAGAGCAAGAGAGCAAGGGAGATTTCTGGGCGGCGTAACAGCTGCGGAGTATTAGCAGCGGTGTATCAGCAGCGGTGTAACAACAGTGGAGTATCAGCAGCGGTGTAACAACAACGGAGTATCAGCAGCGGTGTAACAGCAGCAAAGTATCAGCAGCGGTGTAACAGCAGTGGTGTAACAGCAGCGGAGTAACATCAGCGGAGTAACAGCAGTGGTGTAACAACTGCGGAGTAACAGCAGTGGAGTAACAGCAGCGGAGTATCAGCAAGGCTGAGATAAGTTGTAAAAGTCTGTTTGCTGATTTTTTGCTAAACATTTCTCTTACTGTAAAAATGCATTTTCCAGAAATAAAGAAAAGCTCTCAAACTGGTTTTCCCCAAGAGTTGTAGGGGGTTTTTCCAGGGTCACATTGACAAAAAATATCAGTGTTTAAATGTGTTTTAATGGTTGTTTATTATTGCTGATTTTTTATTTCTGCAATTTCCAGCATTCTGTAGATTTCCAGAATTTGTGTTTTCAGCAAATTTATTTTTTTCAACTTGTTAAATGTATGGTTATGGGAAAGGGCATTTAACTATATGGGAGAAATAAGGAGAAACTGAAAACCGGGGTGGGAAATGAGAAATTTCTACACATTTGGTGATGTGTACATGTTGTACAAGTGGCATTGTGTGCAGATGGTCTTGTGTACATGTCATGCATGTGGTGCTGTGTACATATGGTGTCGCGTACATGTTGTGTGTGTGGTACTGCATACATGTGGTGTTGTGTACATGTTGTACAGTGGTGCAGTGTACAAGTGGCGTTGTGTACATGTTGTGTGTGAGGTACTGTGTACATGTGGTATTGTGTACATGTTGTATAATGGTGTAGTGTACATGTGACGTTGTGTACATGTTGTGCAGGTGGTGACGTGTACATGTGATGTTATGCACATGTTGTGCAGGTGGTGTCGTGTACATGTGAAGTTGTGCACACATTGTGCAGGTGGTTGCAGTGTATAGATGGTATTGTGTATAGGTGGTACATATGGTACTGGTGTAGATGCATGTATTACATAGTGTTTATGACATGTGTGGTTGTATGTGTGTGATGCACACTATGTGTATGTGCACATGGTTGAGGAGAAGGAACTAGGTGTTTGTCTAGTGTGGCAACCTATCCGAAGTGCATAAAAAATAAAGACAAAGGTAGAAGCTAAGGTTTGATTGAAAGATAAACATTAATATTTTGTTTTAGTTTTAGTATGAATGTGATTTTTGATTTTGGTCTATGATGATTACATGTGATCTATGATTTTGGTTTATGATGGTTACATTTGATTTATGATTTTGATGGTTATGTTTTGATCTAACCTAATGTGATAATTTTATACACGTTGATTTGTTCAAATATGATAGTTTGACTTGTTGTGACAGGAAGTGAACAAGATTGCAAGTGTACCTTATTGACGAGTTACTGATGAGGTATGATATGGATTTATTTCAATTTGTTTTTAAATATAATGGAAGCTATGTGCTTGGTACAGGAAGCATGAAAATTTTGATTGGGTGATTGAAATTGACTATAATAATCGGCGGCAACAGTGAAAGAAATTGAAAGAGGCAACAATATGTTAGTAAAGCACTTCAGAAGCAAGGCCATTATGGGACACTGATACCCAATAGTGTCCATTAATTTCCATGAACATGCTATGACCGGTATGATGGTTTTCAAGTAGGTATATGCCTTGGTTTTTGTATCTTCTGATGTAAGGAAACCTTGCCAGGGGATGGATTGCCCGAGATGGGGTGCCACCAGAACTTGGAAGGTGAGTGACTGTGCATAAGGGATTGACCGAATTCCCCAAGGGATTGTGTAACAGAGAAGGAAAGGTAATGGATGGATTTGTTTTGGTCATTGGCATTGCCATATCGAATCAGATGCACATTGGGAGTGTGCCCTGGAACAATGAGTCGGTAACTATTCACTAAGAGGACAAGTGGCACACAATTTAGCATTGGACATTGGATGTATCTTTGACTTTGCAGTGGATTATGGAATTCTTGGGAAGGAGGTGAATCCTGGTATTACTTTGAGGGTAGAGTGTAAGCCTCTGGATTCCCTTGTTGCAGATGCAGGTATCGTATCCTTTTATTTGTTGGTTGAGAAAATGTGCATATGTGTATATGTGTGTATTTTTGTAAATATTGTACCAAGTTGTGTTATAAATATCCATGAGAAATATGTCTTATTTCAACAGGTTTTTGAGGTATATGTGTGATTGAACAACGAGGAGGGTTCCCCCAAGGGGGAGAGTTCTGTAATAGCCCTAGTGAAAATTCCATGTAATAAAAGTTAAAAACAATAACCACTGTTGATGGGATGATTATTCGAAGTTGAATGTTGGGAAAGAAATCCTAGTGTGTCATCAATTGGTTGTTTATGGCTAAGGAAATTGCCAAAGGAAATGGATAAGGCTTTGGAAAGGAAAAATGGCATTTTTTGCACAATTATTTATGAAAATAATGGAAATTAGGAGAAAGAGAAGGTGAGAGCTCATAGGTTACATGTGAGGTGGAAAATGAAGGAAAATAATGGAACATGATGAGAATAGAGGCGTCATCCATAAAAAGGCTTCTGAGGATCAATTGGTAACCTTTTTTCAATTAAGTGTTGGAGCTCTCTCATTATTCTCTCTCTCTCTCTCTCTCGTACTCTTGGATACTTAGAGTTTTCCTGGAGCACTTTTTCATTGGAGCAAGAAAGGCAAGAAGGTAAGAGGAAGAAAAGATCAAGTAGGGAAAGGTAGGATCAGGCAGCTACAACAGGCTTCATTGCAGGTATCAACTTGCATGCGTATTTTCCTTGCTACATTTGGAATGCATGGGATTTCATGTGTTTCCTTTCTACCATGGCATGGGTTTTTCTAGGCGTGACAACATTTTCACACTATTCTTTCCATTTCCTAGTAGCTTTGATGAGATGGGTTCTCTTATTATGTTTATGTGGGATGGCAGGATTAGATTCCAAGTTGAGTGGGGTGGATCTATGAATTGACAAACACATGGTGTAGTGGTCCCTGAACTGGACTGAGGATCATGAAGCCACTGGCCTACTAACACTTGAACTAGATTGTGGGTTATGGTAAAGCTAGATTGTGTGCCTCGGTGGGCTTAGGAATCCTTGACGGTGAATGGCAGCGTATACAATAAAGCCAAGACGTGGATTTTATCTTCGTTCAGCCTAGTGGTTTTGGGATGGAATGCATGGTAAATCTTGGAGGGTATGTTTTGGTGTAAGGCCTAGTGATCCTTAGATCGGACTGCGGATGCATGATAAATCCTAAGAAACTAGGAGGTACTCAAATTCCTTACAGTGTAGGCGGAGAACTTCGGTGGAATTTACATTGGTTGGTGTTTTTTATGTTTTCTATGAGTCTTACATTCATGCTTGGCATATGGCACAAGGGTGATTGGATGAAGAGAGACTTGGCTCAACCAATCTATGGTCGGATGGAACGTGGTAGTCCCATCATCAATTGGTTCATTACATTCATTAATGAGAAATTCATTCCCTTGATTTTCAAATGTAAATGTACTAGTGTATATATGGATTTTGATGGTTGATATGTTTATTATATTTATGTTCCTATTATGTTGGTTATATGTACATTTTATGACAACAACTATGCATGGCTCTCAGCATGTTTTTACTTGTATGTGAATGGTTAACGTGTCTACAACCTAATAGATGAATATGCAACAAATAACATGAGGAAACAATGGTTCATAGCTTTTTTGAGATAAGTATGAGATCCCTACACTTAATTATGTTGTTTACACCTATAGGTTACATATTGATGATATGTTTGACGAAATGTCTGTCATGGATAGTAGGGGTCTAGTTAAGGTCTTGATCGACTTATTGCTTTTGCATCATTGTTTCCCTATATTTTTCCTGATTCTAAGCTATGATTACATTCTGGGCAGTGGCTTGGGTTTTGGGCCTGAAAAAGTGGCTTAAATCCCGGGGTCGCTGGCATAGAACTGGAAATTTGGGTCTCTGGTCGCTGGTAGACAAGCATATGAGAGCGACTTTAGGTTGTTGGTCCCTCCCTTGCCCATAACATGAGAAAGACTATGGCCTAAGAGGTCCAAAACAACAGTGGGACCTAGGGAAATGCTTTTTGAGTGGTTGACTTATCTCCTAAGGGTTCTCTTGATGATGTTCAATGATTGTGTGTGATGTTCCATCAATTCCACTTTTTTAGGGTCACATAGGAGGTCTAATATGATCATATTAGCCCCTCATCTCATGTTTACCCTGGTTGGCCTAGTTACTTCAGTGGATGTGGGAGGAGGGTGTTACACAAGCAAAATTACCCTAGAAAGTCTATATGAATACATTGAATCTTTAGAACAACGAAGAGAAGAAAGGGAAAATAAACACAAGCAATAATTGTCTACAATTCTTACAAAAAATAAAGCTGAATTATCTAGAATGCTTATAAATAGTTAAAAAAGCATTAGAAGATAAAAATTACTACATTCGAGACTGAAATCCAAAGAATGAAAGGTAGGAGGCAAGATTTATAAGGCAAAAAAAATTTGATGGAAGAAGAAAATTGTACCTTGAGAGATGAAATAATAATTAAAAGAAAACCTAGATAATAATTCAAACCTATGTAGCACAACACATCAACTAGATACCAAACCCATAAAAGAGGAAATCAACAAATTAATTGAACTGGATCATGAACGACACAAAAGATCCCTGAACCTTATAATTATTGGTATAAACGAGAAAAAATACAGGGACACATTGGAAATATTAAAATAATGATCTAGGTAGATATTGGTGGCCACCCGCCTATTCCACCTAGACCTCCAGTGGGTTTCATCTATTTCCTTGATTATAGCATCATTTACTATTTTTAGCAGTTTTTTAGGTCCTGAACTTTTGGATCTATTTTGACCCCCTAAACGACGTTTTTTTGAGGTTTTCCATAGCCATAGGAAAGGGAAAAAAATCCTTTATTACTTGAATATATCTTTCCAACGAGGTATCGTACACATCAAACAAAGATCATATGACCAAGTTACAACCTTGGGAAGTTGGTTACCCAACTAACCCCAATGGGGCCCAAAAGCTCTTGGTGTTTCGACTCCTGGGGTTATGGTTTTGGTTGTTAAGGATTTAGGCTCAATAATTAAAAGAACTGTTGTGGAGGTAAATCCCCTCTGCGGACAGAGGCGATCCCTACTAGCCCAGATGGGGTCTAGCAACAATCAAACAACACTATCACGCAAGTTCCTAATTGCAAATTAAAGACCAATGATGAGGGCCTACCTAGATTCCAACACTAATATTTGTAGAAGAGTCGTCACTCCCGTTCCTTTGCTCCGGCCGGTCACAATCCCCACGATCCACGTGAACGGACACCTGCACATGCAAAGAACGACACAAACACAAGCATAAAATCCAATAGATGCAACTATATATCAGTCAGAAAGGATATAGCTCAATCATCATTACAAAAGACAATAAGAGTGGAACCATAATGATAGTCGTCTATTATTGATAAACAAAGAAGGATACAACCATAGTTCTGACGTCAAATCCTCCTTTGGCTGGGTGATCAGTAGCACATGCCTTGCAAAGCTTGTTGGGAATGGGGAACAAGCCTCTCTCTCCTTGGTCACTTGGATAAGAATCTCCTCACTTAAGATTTAGCCTCATGGGAATGAATAAGGCTCCTTGTAGCATGAACTTGGCAATTCTCAGACTTTGGGACTTAGAATTTGGAACTTGGAGACTCTAACACTAGCTTCTCAAAGGCAAAAGGACAAGCTTTTATAGATAGAGGAGAAGGAGTTAGGGTCATCCACAAGATTCATGGGATTGGCTTTATCACTAAGAAGCTTCCATGAGAGGTGGAGAACTACTTCCCTTCTATGGAGATTCGAAGCCAAACTGACCCAACTCAATATAGATTCAGTTCATGAGTGGGTTAGGAAGAACCTTCGCAAGTTGGTTTGTTAAAAACTTTACCCAACTGGGCTGGCGCAAGTGCGACTCTGAGACAGAGCGCCAGCTAGCGCACCCTCTTTGGAGGATTTCCCCCATTGGCGCGAGTGATACACAGTGGAATGACGCCAATGGAAAAAGGGCTATTTTTATGGGTATTTTGCAGAAGGTGTCTTCAGGACATATGAAGTACATACTCAAGGGGATACAATGCAAGTGTTTTCAGGTTATGTCACTTCTCACAGGTCCTGGAACAAGTCCTCCAATGTACGGGAGAAGGGGTAACAGGGACGGTGACAAATTACTGTGTAACAAGAACCTTGATCCTCATTGTAACACAGTTCAGAAGGATGTAGCCACCACATCTCTTCTCAGAGTTAAGCTACCATTGCTCAAGCTAGTTTATTTCCATTCTTTATGTAAGCATATTTCTATTGCATCTTTTTGTTTATGTTTATATTTGTATTTTGTTGCATTCCTGCATAAGTCTGAATTAGTGGTATCAGAGCAGTATGTTCTTTCTCTATTTTTCTTTGCATGTCCCCAACAAGGGTAGGTTATAAGGAGTTAGGGCTCAAAATGGTTGAACCTTTGCAAGAAAAACCTCGCAAACCTCAACAACTTCCCATGGCGGAAGAAAATAAAGATGAGGGAGTAGGAGATCCTTTAAAATATTTCTCAAGGAAGCCCTCGAATGATAGAGGAATGCAATGACGGATAACGTTTCCCAGATCCTTCGATGGGTACCCACCGATGACACATCTTCATCTAGAAGCCACTCTGAAGGCACCACTCCTTTTAAGTTATAAGTTAATTTTTACATTCCGATATTTGTAGGCTAGATAGATGCAGACAATGTAGATAGATTGTTAAATATGTTGGAAGAATATTTTGTGATTCATGATGTGTCCAGTCATGAAAATATTACTTTTTCACTCCTCAAATCCACTCCCCATGTCAAGGACTCGTGGGCAACCTATTGTGGACAAAGAGATGAGAGGGAATCCTCACTATTTTCAGCTGCACCCACTTGGGATTCTTTATGAGATGCCATCAAGGAACAATATTACGTTGTTGAGAACTATGAAATAAATACATAAAGTGGACCACACTATGACAAGGAAGGGACGAAGATGTGTCAAAGTTCACAAATATTTTTCATACCCTTTACGTGAAGTTGGGTATCAAGGATTCTAAGCGACATTTGGTGCCCAAGTACGATACTTGTATACACAAGTACATCTAGGAAAACATGGGGTTCCGGCATATCTCCTCATTTGGCACCGCTTATCGATATGTTATCAAGATAGAGTAGAAATTTAAATAGAATAAGCGAGACTTTGGATC
Source organism: Pinus tabuliformis (assembly GCA_031772625.1). NCBI lineage: Eukaryota > Viridiplantae > Streptophyta > Pinopsida > Pinales > Pinaceae > Pinus > Pinus tabuliformis. The sequence goes on along the minus strand of CM062813.1, from coordinate 1,125,135,949 downwards.
TGTGAATCCAAAGCAAGGGAAAGGTGCCCCCAAACTACAGAACAATTGACAAATCCAAGGCAGGGTGACCCAAGACAACCCGTTGAAGCTGCAATCAAAGAAAATTACCATGAAGATAATGAAGGACATAGGGAAATGGTGTGAGTTCCATAAGAAACCCACTCACAACATAAGTGAGTCTCGAGCCAAGAAGTCACAGGTGGCTAAGCTGAAGGCTTCTGAATCAGATGCATGCTCCAACTCCGAGTCAGAAACCAACAAGGGGAATGACAAAGGGAAGCAGATTATTGATGCAGAGCCTAGTGCCACAATTTCCACCACCAAAATCCAGAAGATTAAGCCTGGATATCCATAGGAGGGGGAGCGTCTCTTCTACTTACGGATATGGGTGAAGGGTTCTCCATTGCAACTCATTGTCGACAATGAAACCCAAAAGAACCTCATTTTAGCAAAGTTCATGAATTTGTTGGTCCTACAAACCACACCACACTCGCAGTTGTACACCATCGGGTGGCTTCACCAAGGGCGAGGTCTCTGCATCATCCAACAATGTCACCCTCCCTACAACACCAAATCCTTCACAAATGAGGTATTGTGTGATGTTTCTCCTCTTGAATTTTGTGATGTATTATTAGGCTAAACATACTTGTGGAAGTGTCATTCTATGTATGAGTCTAGGCCTCACACTTTCACTATTTCTTTGGGAAATAAGTTATACAAGGTACCATAGGTAGCACTGCCTATCGCCATATCTTTTAAATTTGTAAAGAAATGCTTTAAGATCATTTCCCAGACCCGAAAATTTATCTTCCTTATGATTCGTCCTCAAGGAAAGAACAAGACATTGGCCACATCCCCAACCTCCAAATAGGGCTCCTCTGCATGGCAGCATCATATTGGAAAGGTCATGGAAGAGTACAGGGACATCTTCACCTCACCCACAAGGGTACCCCTACACTGTTAGGTCAAGTACACCATCGATCTGACACTAGGCACATCGCTGCTCAACGGGATGATCTACCAATGCTATGTTCTGGAGAATGGTGAAATTAAGACGCAGATTTAGGAGTTGTTGCAGAAAGAGCACATTAGGCCAAGTTCATCACCCTGTGGGAGACTGATTGTGCTGGTACAGAAGAAAGACGACACCTAGAGACTCTGTATTGACTATAGAGTGTTGAATAAGATCACTCTTTGGAATATGTATCGAATCCCACAGATTGATGACCATTTGGACTGTCTTAAGGGTGCCAAATATTTCAGTAAGATTGACTTGAACTATGGTACACCAGGTACCAATTGAACCCTCTGATGTGTGGAAGATATCCTTCAAATCCAAGGAGGGCCTTTTCGAATGGTTGGCCATGCATTTCAAGTTGACGAATTCCCCCACAAACTTCAAGCGACTGATGTACGAAATCTTGTGGTCCTTTACCAAATCATTTGTGGTAGTGTACCTAGATGAGATCTTGATCTTCAGCTCAATTTTGGAAGAGCACATACACCATATCATGCAGGTCCTCCAAACCACGTGACAACACAAATTATGTTCCAACTTGGAGAAATTCACTTTTGGCATGATCCAAGTTGAATATTTTGGGTACATCATTAATGAACAGGGTGTGCATGTGGACCCAGCCAAGGTACAAGTGACTCAAGATTGGCTAGCCCCAACGACTCGAACATAGATTTGCAGGTTTATGGGTCTTTCCAATTTCTTTTGTAGGTTCATCTTGGGATTCTCTCATATCACTTGGCCTTTGAGTCAAGTCATCAAAGGTGGAACGAAAGAAAAGTTCTTTTGGTATGAATCCCAACAGAAGGCCTTTGTTAAGTTGAAGCATCGCCTCTGCTCTGCACTGGTGCTCACATTACCAGACCTGCAAAAACCATTTGAAATTGAGGCAGATGCCTCTGACTATGCTATTGGTGCAATTCTTACCCAGCAGAGGCATCCAGTGGCATATCACAGTGAGCCACTTTGAGATATAGTTATGAAAAATACATGTATTATATTTTGCAAGCATGCTGAAAATGGAAGAATTACATTCTAGGGAAGGAAATGGTCATCCACATAGACCACCAACCCCTGTAGTTCATATAGACACAAGGGAAGTTGCAGAACCACCGCCATCAGAAATGGTCCACATATATGCAAAATTCCATTTGAACATGAAGTACAAGAAGGGAAACACCAATATTGTTGCAGACTATCTTAGTCGACACCACCAGTTATGGCACTGACCACTGTGCTTGACCCTTGTGGAGATGAGACTTTTGTGTGGCCGCATATTTTCAAGAATGATCTAGAATTTTGCAACACATACCAGAAGCTCCTATAAGGCAAGAAAATTCCATATTTTCACCTCCAGGGCGCACTATTATGCTGCCCGGGACACCTTTGTATTCCTACAAGCGAGCGTGCCAAGATCATTTGGGAGGCGAACTATATTATGATATCTAGACATTTCAGTGTAGAGAAAACAATGGTAGTGCTGTAAAATTATTTTTATTGGCCGAATATTTGACATGGTAGTGCTGTAAGTTTGGGAAGTACATGAGATCTTGCACTACCTACACTATTTCCAAACCAACAATCAAGAAGCAAGGCCTATACAGTCCTCTTACCTCTTCCTACTCCTAGTCGGCCTTAGGAATCCATCTCCATGGATTACATGTCGAGCCTTCCTTCTACTAAGAATGGCAACGATTGCATGTTCATGGTCGTCAATAGATTCTCTAAGTTTTCCATTCTAGCAGCCTGCAAGAAGAGAATCATAGCAGAAGCCACTTCTAATCTCTTCTTTGAATGCTTGTGGGTAAATTTCGGGATCCCACAGTCAATTATCTAAAATCAGGGGTGCAGGTTCCCGAGTACATTTTGGTGAAGCCTCTAGTCGATGTTGGATACCAAGATCACTAAGTACATGAAATTCAACCCACTAAATGATGCCCAAACAAATATCATCAACATGATGATCATGCACATTTTGTGCATGTACAACTTGAAGCATCCACACACATGGGATGAAAGCCTCACCTATGTCTAGCATAGCTACAATAGAGATCTCCATAGCTCAACTGCTACCACCCCTTTTAGGTGGGGTAAGGATTCCATCCACTATTTCCATTGATGTGGTCATACCATTTACAGCTACACAAGCAGATTCGGCTCATGTCCCATCTAAAGTTGACTGAGCCAACAACTTCATTGAGCACATTCAACACATTTGCCAACAATTCCATGACATATTGGATAGAGCCAATGCCAAATACAAGAAATGTCATGATGAAAATCGTGTGACACATAAGTTCTAGGTGGGTGAAAAAATTTGGTTACATTTGCAGGAGCGCCTTGTTGGGCACCACCGCAAGTTTCTCCTGCTCCGATATGGGTCATACACTATAACCAAGGCTGTACGGGACAATGCCTTTGAGCTCATCACTCCACAATTCCTTAGTCGGCACCCAGTATTCAATGTGGACCAATTGCGACCATACTTTCCTCCATTGTTGGACACATCCAATGTTGCTGAGTGGATGACAACAAAAAATATCAAACCAATCTACATCAAGCAGGCCACAACTGATAGGATCATGGACACATCGATCAAGAACACTCGCCATTAGAGGATCTAGCTATTTGAGTTGTCAAAGCAGGCCAACAGGGCAAGTGATTCACTAGGGACAAGATTCAATAGAATTTTCCTCAGCTCATGGAGGCTCTGCACATAATGGGGACTATTGATTTCTAAGGGGGCGCGGGGGAACTGATCCAGGTTGATATTGGTGGCCACCTTCCTATTCCACCTGGAATTCTAGTCGATTTTATCTATTTCCTTGGTTATAGCAACATTTACTATTTTTAGCAGCTTTTTTGGGTCCTGAACTTCCGGAGTTGTTTTGACCCCCTAAACAGAAGCTTTTTGAGGGTCGTAGGAGGCCCATATCGATAGGTAGGGCTCTATGGAAAATCATGTAGTACTCGAAGAGATCTTTCCAACGATTTATTATATGCGCCAAACGAAGATCATATGACCAAGTTACGACCCCAAGAAGTTGGTTGCCCAACTAACCCCAACAGGGCCTACAAACTCTTGGTGTTTCATCTCTTGGGGTTAGGGTTTTGGTTGTTTAGGGTTTTCCTCTTTTTTTCAATAATAGAAAATCCCTTGAGCCTCATTGTAACACAGTTCATAGGCATGTAACCACCACATGTATTCTCAGATATAATGTTGTAGGGAAAAGTATCCGACTCGGATGACCCTAACCCACTCTAAGGGTGACAGTTCCTTAGCAACAACTGTAAAACAAACTAGTGAAAGTTTACTTCTTTATGAAAGCAAAAGAGAATGGAGGAAGCACTAACCGTTGCCTTGCGCTTAATGTCGAATCCAAACTCTCCTCTTTGGCCACTTGCTCCTAGCTCTTTGTCCTTCTGCTCGCCCAGCTACAATGAGATCCTGCACAATGACAAAGAAGGAAACTACAAGAGGCATGCAATCATAACTGGTTCATGGATTAGTGTAAACCAAACATGCAATCATCACAATACATAATTGAAACAAGAGCACATAGGAGAACCTCAATAGCTTTTATTAATGAAGAAATAAAGGTTCTGAGAGGATTACAACCATTGCAGGCTCCAACCCAGTAACACCTCCCAGCAGAAAGAATTGCTCTTCTTCACCTCTCTCAAACAATCACCCAATAACTCAAGAATGAAACCAACAGCATATCATTACTTTGCACAAAATTCCAGCCTCCTGAGCTCATAGGAGAGAGCTCAATATATAGATGAATTGAGAAAGGATGAGTCAGCTTGCAACTGATGTGTAGCTGCCTTGTGTCCTCTCTCTCTTCAGTTAATCTTTAGTTGATCTTCAGTTCTTGAGTCCACTTGGTGAACCTTGCTTCCACTTGGAGAAACAAAGCCTCTGACTCATCACAAGGCGAAATACCTGATCCAAGTGTCAATTTTGGAAGATTCCAAAGCTATGACTCACTCTGCCACATGTCCAAACTCGTCCAACGCAGGTGGGCTTTGTTCTGCCTGCTTTGCAACGCAGGTACACCATGGAGCAGTTGTGTTTCAGCGCAGAAACCCAGTGGAGCACCTGCTTTGATTTCAGGATTGCTTGTTTTTGAGTGTTTTCAGGTGGAGAACTGATCTGAGAGCTGTTGGTTTGCTGACCTTGTTCCTCTAGGGGTAGGAACATCATGTTTAGGGAACTTTGGATCCCTTGGATTATTGACAATTCATGCTTGTTGCTGCAAGGCACAAAATTGTCTATAACAGATGCCCCCTAAAGTATGAGGTCGTTTATCGGGTGAAATGCTTTATTGAGAGGATCCGAAGTTCATTCAATCTGCTGAGAAGTGTCCTGTAATAAGATACAATACAATACATTATTTTTCATACATTTTTCATGATCTAGCTGAGGCGGGCATTCCCATGCTCAGCTTTATAAATACATTTTGGTACATAGAACAGACGATCATCTGATGCTAGACTGATAATTCTCTGCCGAATTTATCATCCTTCACTGATAATTCTCTGCCGAATTTATCATCTTTTGAGAAGGATAATCATCTGTTGCAATGATGTACATATCAAATGTCTTTATGTCCTGAATATATATCGCAGCCCGGATGGATGAAACTAGATCCGGGGTCTTCAATCTCTTCCGATCTTCACTCGATGTACAAGTCGATCCATGTGAGAATTTCTTGAAGTCGAACATGGAAAGACATCGCTTGATTACCGGTCAATAATGTAAACCGTTAACAAGCGCGAGAGGAATCACCGATAAGGATGATGACCCTCAAGGTACGGCAGTACAATCTACATGGTGGGAATAAAGGACTTGCCATCGACCACCATGCAAAATCTTCTGGTCGAAGGTCATTGATGTATACTTGTCGCCGGAAGTGAGAAACTTGCCATTGAGGCATGCAAGCTTCAAAGTACTGAGGGGGGTGTTCCTAGATCAACTCCTTGGATAATGAGCTGATGTCGACAAGGAGCGATCTGTCAAAGGAGGGCCTTAATGAATCCCACATCAGTGACAGGAACGGAGCTAGTGATAATGATGAGGTGAAAACAAACTGTGATGTATGATTCAGGGTGGCGGTCATGAAGTGGATGAAGGATAATGTATGGCAGTGGGTGGAACAGGGTTGACTCTTTACAGAACCACATCTCTTGAACATATAATGACACTGATGTGATGGATTGGTAGCATTACCCCAATTGTGGATGGTGTGGCGAGGACCATGATTCTGTGATCGGTGAATGAAACAACCCAACCCGAAGTAGACGGAGGACAAAGTGTCATGTTCAAGAGCGACTTGCTACCATTAATACTGTGAGGTTCTCCCAATTTTTCCCCAGTCATTGCTGACCAGTACCTCTTTATTTTTGTCAAGCTTGAGGAGGATAACATATGCTTGTTCTATAACCTGCCCTTCGGGCAAGCCCATCGCTATGTTTTAACGAGCCTAGCGATAGGGAAACTCGTTCTCGTCTAAAGACAAGTTTGTCGCTATTTAATCCTTTTAACGAGTCTAACGACAAGGAAAACTCGGTCCTTTTCATTTTTAGAGAGTCTGAAAAGGCACGAAAAGTTAACTCCAAAATTCCTTTTTCGTCATCTAATCCCTTAAGTCCGAAAAAGTATAAAACAATACAGAAGGGATGAATTTTCGGTTGCTTTAACGAGCCGAACAAAACAAGCGCTCGATCTTTTTGTGCAATAATCCCTCAGGTCCAAAAAGATTAAAATCTAGAGGAGGGATAGCTTTCCGGTCGCTTTAACGAGCTGGAAGGCCAAAACTCGGCAAACTTTTCAGATTTTACGAGTCAGTGAAAAGAGCTCAAAGAAGACTCGTCTTTTGAGGAACGAGTGATGAACAGGGATAGCAGCAGATTCCAGGTACAGGTTGGAATTCTCCATTCACGGCAGTGTCACAAGGATGGCTAAGTGAAATCACTCTTCGCAGCTGTTCCTCAAAATGGGTAAACAAACATATGGAGGTGAACGATTGGCCAAATGAATAGATGGAGGTGATGGCATATAAACACGACCAAGGGCTTTTAATATGGCTTTCAAAGGTTACATTTCTCGAGGTTGTTTACCGGTTCATTTTTTCTGGGTGAGCTTGAACTGCTAGGGAAAGATTGCTCACAATCTATGTTTATTTTTTAACGAGCATGAACTTCTGCACAAAAACTGCTCGATTCTTGCGTTTATTTTTTAACGAGCATGAACATTGCTAAAACTGCTCGATATATGGTTTACTTTTGATTTTTACCACAATTAGCTTCTCTTTTTCATTGATAGCACTGCATTTTCCATTTGCTGCAACAAACTAGTTAGAAATGGGTAATATTTACTTGAAAATGAGATTAACTTACAATATCTACCTTGAATTACGTAAGAAAGCAAATAAAAAGGGTTTTACCTCTCATTTTACCATTTCATTTGCATTTTGCTTGTTGGAGCTTTGGAGGAGCCTCTTTCCCCTCGATTTTCACCAGCTGATTCCGGAGGATTCTGCGGACGATTTTCGGCGCCGTTCGGACCAGGTAGGAGCTAAACCTTAGCTCTTCATTTTCATGGTTTCATTTTCCTGTTTTATGCCTATTTTGCTGCTTTGTTGAGCCTCTGGGGTTTTGCCAGGGCGCCCCCTGATCAACGCAGGTACCCTATTCGAAACCTGCGTTGGGATTCAAGCTGCTTGAAGGCAGCTTGTCCCCCAACGCAGGTAGTACACTGGGCACCTGCTTTGGGGCATAAAAGCAACAATTTTTCACAGTTTTTGATGAAATTTTCGCCAGTTTTTCATCAATTTCAGGAGCTGACTCATCCTCTTGTTTGTTTTGCAGGGATTCTTGAGCAAGATGGCCCTAACATGGCGAGAATGAGAACACGAAGAAGAAGATATGATTTCCTTTCATGATCCTGTTACGGTGGGCGCATTGCGAGACTGTGGTTTACTGAAGTTTTTCCGTATCTCTAGCATGAGAGCACAGATTTCACTACTGCAGTATTTACTTGATGCTTGGGATCCTGTTAACCAAGTATTCCAGATCAGGAACAAACCCATTCCATTGACTGTGACAGATATTTACTTCTTGACTGGCCTGTCAAGGCGGGGTGCTCCCATTTCTTTATGAGGTACAGTTCGGGGGAATGATTCCGTGAGAGATTATGTTCGCCAGTATTGCAGGGAGGGGTCCCAGCCGAGCAGAGACGGCAAGGTGGTTATCCGTGATGTTACTAGCAGGCCTCTCAGGTCCATTCTGTATACTCTTGGTAGGATGGCCGGTAGCGCATCTTTACATGTTGCCAACAGGTCTCACATGCAGCACGCCTTGGAATGCCTCCAACCGAAAATCTTCAACTGGAGTGATGCAGTGCTTAGTCAGATGAAAAATCAATTGAACAAGGTGAAGGACGGGAAGCTGAAGAACTTTGGTTTTGGTTCAATTCTGACTGCCTTTGCCTTGGAGAAGATCCCTCTGATGCAACCTCAGTACATTGATCTCGGAGTGCCTTCTCCTACCGAGCCACGTATGCAGCGATGGGTTGATCACATGTCCAGGCATGCCGGTCAATCCCAGATTTCTTTCAATGCTGCTTTCTTTAGGTGGTTCGACCGCCAGGAGATGGCTTTTTCCGAGTTCCCATATGTTGGTATGGATTTCCGGGGCGATCCGGATATGGTACTGCCAGACGGTGCTCAGTGGGATGCTACTGGTAAGAACTTCAACCATACTACTGTTCATCGTTTTCATTCATAATGTTCTTGTGCTTCATTCTTTCAAGACTTTAATTAAACTCATGTGCACTTGCAGATGTCGGTCCTGTTCGTCCGACATTTCGTCCGAGGCCACCTGTTACTGTTCCGGCAGAGGAACCTGCTCGGAGAGTTATTATCCGTGATCTTAGCGACACAGAGACCCTTACAGCTGTGCAGGGGCAGGTTGAGAACCTTACCCGTGGTCTTCCGGATGTACAGGTTGACGAGTTACCTTTACCGATGCAGCAGCATACTATCGGCGTACCTAGACGATGGACCCGTCTTCTGCGCATGATCGCACATACCGTGGCTTACTATCAGGAGCATCACTAGGCTAGGGTGCCCCCTAGCATTTTGAGTTTTTAGGTCATATGACCAATTTTGTCTTGGTTGCAGAACATCATGTGTGAACTTTATGAACAGTTTATATATATTTTGATTTTCGAGTCTTATTCTGGTTGTTTTGGATGATTCATATGTACACTTTTTATGATGTGTCCTTTATAAATGTTGCAAATGTCTGTCTAACACATAGTTCGCTAATTAGTCTGTTAATGTGTTTAGATTTCTAGAAATATGTTGATATTGAATTGAATCAAATCGTCTTTCCAAGATCTTTACTCTTAGGAACATGCGATAAATAGCTGGATTACGAACAGAATATATACCATTGAGTTGTAGTACTACGAGCTGTGAGTCTAGCCTGACAATTAGTCGGCGTATGCCTCGTGCGATGGCATCAGAGAGTAGTTCAATCAACGCGCTATATTCAGCGATGTTATTCGTTGATTGCCCAATACATATGCCTCTGAAACTTACTAACTCGCCATTTGGATTAAAAATGGCCCACGCTGCGGAGGATAGGTTTCGCGAACTACGACTTGCTCCGTCGGCATATCCAACACATGTCTCCATGAGGTTTGACATCTGCAACGAATGCAAAAAGGGAATCACTCAACCAGAGTAAGAACTTTGGCGAAAACAAAATATAACAAAAGCACGCAGGTTACTATTTAAGCATAGTAACGCTTGAGGTACAGCCCGTTCTGGGGCTGTGCCAGTGGAATCCTGTCGTAATCTATTAACTCATAGGCTCCTTTTGCTAATACTCTTTTAACAATATAGGGGCCCATCCATAAGGAATTGAATTTACCTGCTCCTAATTTATCGGATTCTTGGTCATAAAGCAAGACCAAATCACCTTCTGAGAAGACACGGGGTTTGACATTTTTGTCGAACTGAGCCTTGACTCGTTTCTTATGGGCTTCGTTAGCCAAAGTGGCATCACGACGGGTTTCATCCAATTGGATTAATTCCATGAAACGAGCCTCTTCTTCCGAAGTTCCGGGGAGGAGATCAATTGCGAGTTTAAGTGACGAAATTTCACACTGGATCGGTAACACTGCTTCTAGACCGTACACCAATTGAAAAGGTGTGAAACCAGTCGCGTTTCTTACCGAGGTTCGGTAGGCCCATAAGGCTGCATACAGGATTAGGTGCCATCTTCTTTTATGAACTCCGATCATCCTCTGCAACATACGCTTCAGGACCTTGTTGATTGCTTCAACTTGTCCGTTGGCTTGTGGATAATACGGAGTAGAGCTGTCGTGTGATAGCCCTAGTTTGGCAGCTAATTCGACCATCATGTGATTGTGGAAGTGCGATCCATGATCTGTAACTATAGCCTGGGGTACACCGAACCTGGCGACTACATGATTGAAAAAGAATAGGGCAGCTGTTTCACCGGTATTGTCCAATGTAGGCATCGCCTCGGCCCATTTGGTAAAATAGTCAACTGCGACTATAATATACCCATGCCCCCCGGTCGAGGTGGGGTTACATTGCATGAAATCGATGCCCCATTTGGCGAAAGGCCCAACCGCAACTATTGGTTGCAGCGGTGCGGGTGGTCTTCTGGTTTTGCTATCAAAGATTTGGCAGGAATGACAACTTCAGACTGCGATTATGCAATCTTTGAACATTGTTGGCCAAAAATATCCTGCTCTTAATATCTTTTGGGCTGTAGCGAAACCTGATTGATGCCCCCCACACGCGCCTGAATGACACTCATTCAGGGCTTTTTCGGCTTCTTCATGGGTGAGACACCTCCTCAGAACGGTATCGATACCACGACGGTAAAGAGTATCACCGACGATCATGTAGTCTTTTGCTTGGTAACGTATACGTTTCTGTTCGGAGTGAGAGGTGTCAGGCCGAAACTTTTGGGTTTGGAGATAGATAATTATATCTCCATACCATTCATCACTTGCAGATATCAGAAATAAAGTCTCGTCCACTATAGACTCTTTGGAAGTCTCGTCGTTGGACGATGATGGGAGATCGCATAATAATTCCGCGAATACTAGAGCTTTCTTTGACTTAGATTTCACAAATTCCAGATCAAACTCTTGAAGGATTGCTATCCATTTGGAATATTTGCCCCCAAGCAACTGTCGCGACAGTATATAAGTCATGGGGTTGCAATCTGACAGAATGGTAGTTTTCCTAAAGAGGATATAATGCCGAAATCTCTGTACCGCTTGAACAGCAGCGAGCGCTAGCTTTTCAACGTAAGAATATTTACTTTCTGTATCATTTAAGTTTTTACTTAAATAATATACAGGATGTTCAACTCCATCGACTTCTTGTACTAAAACCATCGCAATGGTTGTATCTGCTGCAGCTAGATACAGGTTAAAATCCCTAAGATAATCTGGGGCGTACATTAATGATGCTTTTACTAGGGACTCTTTCAAAGCGTCAAAGGAAGCTTGCGCAACCTGGTCCCAATCGAAGGGTACATCTTTTTTCAAAAGACGTGTATAACCTTTAGCAAGTTCTGCGTAATTTGGAATGAACCTCCTCAGAAAGTTTGCTTTCCCTTGGAGTTTCTGAATCTGAAGCAAATTCGAAGGTGGAGGCAAATTAATGATTGCCTGAAACTTACAGGGGTCGAGACGAATCCCATCTTTAGAGACTACAAATCCAAGTAAACGTCCAGAACCGACGCAAAACACACATTTGTGAGGATTGAGTCTTATCTTGTAGTGTCAGCAACGTAAAAATATCGCTCTTAAATGCTGCGGATGATCAGTCCGCTTTCATGAATGAGCTGGAAGATCGTCGAGATATGGTTGAACAATGCTCTTGATGTCATGGAAGGCGTAATTCATAGCCCTCTGAAAAGTTGCCCCTGCATTCTTTAAGCCAAAGGGTAATTTTCGATAAGCGAACGTGCCCCACGGACATATAAATGCAGTCTTTGACTGGTCCTGTGGGCGGATATTTATTTGATTATACCCGGAAAATCCATCCATAAAGGAAAAGATTTCACATCCGGCGCATTCATCAATTATCTGGTCGATGAAGGGTGTAGGGTAGTTGTCCTTCGGACAAGCTTGGTTTACATCCCTATAATCGATGCACACTCTTATCGTCCCTTGTTTCTTCATAACAGGGACAATATTCGATACCCAATCGGTTAGAGGAACCGGGTAGATGAATCCAGCATGGAGAAGTTTCTCAACTTCTGCTTTAATGGCAGCGGCTTTCTTAGGGTGCACCTGTCGAAGCCGTTGTCTTACTGGTTTGACATCAGGATACATTTTGATTTCATGTTCAATGATACTCGAGTCGATGCCTGGCATTTCATCGTATGACCAAGCAAAGACATCTCTAAATTCACGAAAAAGAGCGTTATATATTTTCAGTTCTGAAGGGGAACAACCTTTGCCAACATGAATATTCTCTACAACATCAGGTTTTGTTGAGATATTTATGGCTATAGTCTCTTCGATATTTGATAAGTTTCGCTCGGAATCCACCGTGTTTACAGTATTTGTTAGGAATTCAAAGACTGAAGGGTGGTAAAGATCCTTCTGAGTATCTTCTTCGTATTCTGGAAGAAGGTAACGATGGTGGTGATCATTCCATGGTGCCTCCTCAATCATCATTGATTGTAAGATTCCTTCGTCAGTCCCATGTACTTTCGACCAAGGATCTAATGGGGTACCATATTCCCTAGATCTATCTACCCGAACGCTCGACGAGCGTTGATTTGGGTTTGCCTCCCATGCATGAAACATTGATTGCTACAATATTTCAATGGGGCTTGGTGGCAAAACCATTGCATGATCCATAGCGACTCTGCCATCTGTGACTTTCAAGGTGGATACCATATTGCATGTTGCTACAAATGGTACATTTCCTATGCATATAGGAGGTGGTAGCGCGAAAGTTCCCATCATAGTGGGGTCTTTCAACAGACCTACTCCAATGTCTTGAATCGACCGGTCGCTGCCATGGATCATGGGAACGCTTCCTGTAACTTGTGAACCATTAGGGAGGAAGTTTTTTTGATCGACGACCGTAATCCCTCCTTCAAAGGGGAATGCGATCTTCCTAAAATAAGTCGACACAACAGCTTGCATGGCATAAATCCATGGTCTTCCCAGTAGGATGTTATAGTCAAGATTGCCATCGATGACTTCAACATCTATTTCTACTGTTTTTCCCCCTAGTTCAACCTTCAGGTTACTAAGGATACCGTAAGGGGTATATATCCTCCCGTCGAATGCTTTTAATGTTGTCGATGATCGCGACAAGGTTGGAGATCCTAAAGTTTTCCAGCAACTCATCGACATAATACATGTCGATGCTCCCTCATCAATAATCGTTCTATGAACTGTTTTGTTGAGGGCTTTCACTTTGACGAGGAAAGCTAATTGAGCCGGCAACTGAGGATCATACCCTTTGTGATCAAAGGATACCAGATTGGAATCTTTAGGATCCACCCCACCAATTGCTGATAACAATGCCTGCCTTTGGGATGGGCAATGCTGTAATACCTCAAGAGTCGACATAGCAGATGGTGATTGCGCTAAATCTTCTACTATGTTGTAATGCTGTGCCGCTCTGGCACGAGGATTGAATGTCGACTTGTGTACTACTCCCTTTGGCGGTTTTATTGTTAATTCATGTGTGATGGGGGGTACAACTTCTGCCGAAGTTGTCATCGAACTGCTAGGTTGATCTGTCCCTTTATCGTTCGACACCTGTGGATTCCCATAATCTTTGTTCCTTGTCGAAATCAAAGCATCATTTTGCTGTTTCGAAATCGACAACATAAGCACTTGGGACGGGGAAGCGTTTCCACTATCAACCAGATTTTGACCTGGGTTAGGAAATTGATCACTTGACACAGTTGAGGTATGAGGACTTTTAAAGAACCTCTTTAGCTCAGCTTTTAATGGGCAATCCTTAGTGTAGTGATCTTTTTCATCGCATATTTGACACGGAAACTGTTTCCTATTCCCAGGGGGGTTTGAAGAATTTTTCTTAGGGGATGACCCACTTTGTTTATTCTTCCTCCCTTTGTTTTGATTCTTCTTGCTTCCTGGTTGATAGGTTTCTTTGCCCTTATCTGTCGATACGGCATTTACTTCCGAAGCAAGAACTTCTTCATGCGCATTTTGATTCGAATCCTTACAGGCCTTCTTTTGATTGGTCCTTTTCGGATTCGTGTTTGCCGTGCCAATCACGCCATCGCCGGCATGAGAGTCACTGTTTGATTTAGGAGGAGGAGGGATTGAAAACTCTGGTCTAGGGGCGTCTGGTATTTTGTCATAGAGCGTGCCAGACTAAGTATATACTAAATCCAAGTATTGTGCACGAGCGATAACCTGCTCTTCTGTTACGACTCCTCCCTTTGCTACATCTTCTGTTATCGCCGGAAGTAATGACTTTATAAACCACTCAGCTAAAAGCTGATCAGGAACATACGTTTTAACCATTCTTCATCGACGTCGCCACTCATGTATATGATCTGATATATGAGTCGCGGTTGTCTGTTTGAAGTTAGTCAATATCTCTGTTCCCGTTTCGTACCTTATTGGTAATTGAAAGTGGGTCAAGAATGTCGTGGCAAGGGAGCCAAAATTGTCGAACGAAGCTCTAGGCAATTCTATATACCATTTCCCGCTGGACCTGTCAATGTCCTCTGAAAGAGGCGAAGCCTTATCGAATCGTCATTCAAAGTGTTCGATGAACACCATAGATGAAATGTCATCACATGATTCGACGGGTCTTCACCTGGATTTCCATTGAATTTAGGAATGTCGGATGGGAGTTTGTGTGGAATCACTGGCCACCAAGGGGCGTAAGCAATTGGATCGTTTGTTAACCGATGTAAATCAGGCAACTCTAAAGTCGCCACGAATGGTAATTGCTGATTCAAGTTAGGTGAAGCGTAACCAGGATACGATGGAATCGCCTGAACAGTCGGTCTTTGCATACTAGCATAATGGAGTTGATGTTGGTATGATGAATACGGTTGATGGACTTGACCACTATAAAGTGGTTGATTTTGACCATTTTGAATATATGGTTGTCCGGTATTCGCAAATATTTGCTGTTCAGAACCTTGGTACACTTGTTGGAATTGCGGCTGTTGGTATTGCATTATCCACGGTTGCGACACCATGGGTTGTTGCGCTACACTAACCATTGGACCAAGATGTGGGGTAGCTGTACCCAACTGTACTTGTGTTGTCCCACCAGTAGGTGATTGTGGTTGGGTCGCAGGGTCAAGTGGCTGTTGCATGAGAACCTGAGCAATCTGAGGTTGACACACAACAGGCATTGTTTGAACTTGCGACACGGTCACAATAGCCGGTGTAGTTGGGATGTTTGTCACAGGTACACACTGTTGCATAGAATATACAACTCTCGGTGGCTGGGATAGCACAGGTACCCAACTACTCGTTGCAATTCCGCCATAACTTGAATAAGGTTGAGAGCTCCCGTATGGGTACTGCCCCCCATACGGTAGCAACCCAGAACTCAAGGCAACTGCCTGCCTTGGAGGACTGGATGGCATAATTAGATTCCCAAAAGGGTCAATTTGATGAGCCTCACCATGAGAGTTACCAGAAATTACTCCGGAACAAACAGGAACAGACCATACTGTCGAGATAGTCTCTTGCTGGACTCCTTCTAGCGACTGCGAGCTAGTTGGGACAGATGGTATGCCGGCGAACATTGTTGGATTTGTAGCAGGTAATTCTGCCGTCGCTGTGTCATTTGACACAGTCCTAGATGTTGACGGTTGTTCAGTCATTTTAAGTCTATCCAATTGATCACCTAGTGATTCTACAGGAACTTCCACTGGTGATGGACAAACTTCTGTTGTGGCAGGAAATAGAGCGACCCCTACTCCAAACTGCCTTGGAGTGGATACTTGCGGTTCTTCTATAATTTCCTCTATCGCAATCAGGCCAGGTGGAAGAGGAAGACCGTCAGGTCCGTAAAAGATTTCCGGTGCCGAAGAAGGGGTCGTATCGACCGCGACGGATGTTTGAGGAACAAAACTCTCTGGACCGGTTACAGATGGAACTGGTTCAGTCATACAAGTATTTGCCCCCAGACTAGGATCAGTATTACTGTCCCTCTGTGGCGATTGAACTTCTTCTATGGAGGCAGGGTTTCCGGAAATGTTTGGAGTGACCAGAATCTCAGATGTTGTTGGAACGCTTGTCCTAACTTTTAAAGGAGATTTTGAACTAGTTCGACGAGCTCGCTTTGTCCGGATTGTTTTCGATTCCGGAGACAAAGACGGTTGACTCGCAAGCCTCCGAGAACGACGGATATTCAATTGACTTTCTTCCACGATTGCGGATTACTCGATCAACTAAAATATAAAGGGGAAAATTCGTGTTTCCGATTTGAATGAATTTTATTAGACGCTTTTAAACATAACTTCGCTTTTTCATGTTTTAAGAGTCGAGAAAAAGCTAAAGATGACTCTAGTCGCCTTCGATGTATTAACGAGCCCGAAGTGACAAATGCTCGATTGGACCTTTTCAGTTATAGAGTTTGAAAAGGGCCAAAAGAAACTGCTCTGGAGATCTAGGCAGAGGGTGTGCCAAACCTTTCGCGAAACCACAGAATACGTCTTACGGTACGAGTGGTCGATCTTCGTGAATGCTGTGTTCACTGCATCGCGATCAGTAGGGCGGTCGACACAGCTTCCTATGGATAAAGGATAATTGCCTATAGGGGTCTCCCAATATATACGCGACGGTACGTGGGAGCACAAGTCCGTATTAGTGCCACCGACTCTCAGGAGGAATCACCCACCTTCATAGAGATCGACAGTCACTATGTTTAACGACGCCGGAACACGTCTCTACCTAGACCTCTAGATGTTTGCGTTATGTTTCAAATGCGTTGTTAGGTTCATTCAGTATATTTTAAGTTGATCTTTTTAAAGTTTGCCTTTCAAGGTTCACCACGAGATGTATATGACAAATTCCTAAATGCAGCCTAAGATGAGAAGCAAGCTTTTTCAAATCTTTTTGACTGATGAAAATCTTAACTACTGGGGGAGAAGAAAAGCAAATTCTTTTCACACAGTTCATACAGCACAAACTAATGCACTTTCTCCTAAATCATCATGCAAACTTTTTCAAATGCAAAATGCACAATGCATGTAATTTCTTTTCCCTTTCTTAATGTGGATGGATACAAAAAGAAAGTGGTTATATAACTTTGATTTCGATTTAAAGCGAAAGTAAACAAGTTTGTCCAAAATCAAAAGACACCTTAAGATTCACTTGCTTAATCACTGGAAATACATGAAATCAAACCAAACTAACGAAAGTAAAATGACTAATCAGCTATGGACAGCAAACAAGCTAACTCTTTAGACCAGCAAAACGCCTAACACAGGTTCAGATCTAAGAGGCCAAAATCATGACTAGTTTACTTTTTGTTATGGGAAATTGTAAATGAGTAAGAAATACAAAGAACAAGTACAATTTCGTTATATAACAGAGGTAGAATGATGGCAAGTAATATTGGTTTCAAAACAGGCACAAGACTGACACCTAGCAGCAAAACTAAGTGAAAACAGGCAAGAGAAAGGAGGAAACCCCAAATGCACTAAGCAAATTTGGGTCAACGTAGGCTCTGCACAGTCAAACTGGCTCTCAGCGCAGGTAGCTAGTTCGGGACCTGCGTTGCAAAGCAGGTAGCCTGTGTACTACCTGCTTTGGAAAACGAGAGTTGCGTTTTCACAGTTTCCGGGTCATAATTTTCTCAAAAATGCACGGTTTTTGCTCAAATCAGAAGCATTCAGTCAAGCATACTCAAAGGGATGATTTAGAAGGTGCAAAGCTATCACTAAGAGCTTACAAGGATCTTTGTAGATTAGCTCTTCAAATCATGAATCTGCTCAGACAATGAGCAAGAGTAGCAGCCCCTCTACTTCGCTTTTGATATAGTCAAAAGCTTTTCGATTTGGTACTCTTTTGTTTAGGAAATGAATAGAAAAATACTACAAACACAATCAAACGGATACGATCCCCAGCGGAGTCGCCAGTTTGTTGTAGGGAAAAGTATCCGACTCGGATGACCCTAACCCACTCTAAGGGTGACAGTTCCTTAGCAACAACTGTAAAACAAACTAGTGAAAGTTTACTTCTTTATGAAAGCAAAAGAGAATGGAGGAAGCACTAACCGTTGCCTTGCGCTTAATGTCGAATCCAAACTCTCCTTTTTGGCCACTTGCTCCTAGCTCTTTGTCCTTCTGCTCGCCCAGCTACAATGAGATCCTGCACAATGACAAAGAAGGAAACTTCAAGAGGCATGCAATCATAACTGGTTCATGGATTAGTGTAAACCAAACATGCAATCATCACAATACATAATTGAAACAAGAGCACATAGAAGAACCTCAATAGCTTTTATTAATGAAGAAATAAAGGTTCTGAGAGGATTACAACCATTGCAGGCTCCAACCCAGCAACACCTCCCAGCAGAAAGAATTGCTCTTCTTCACCTCTCTCAAACAATCACCCAATAACTCAAGAATGAAACCAACAGCATATCATTACTTTGCACAAAATTCCAGCCTCCTGAGCTCATAGGAGAGAGCTCAATATATAGATGAATTGAGAAAGGATGAGTCAGCTTGCAACTGATGTGTAGCTGCCTTGTGTCCTCTCTCTCTTCAGTTAATCTTTAGTTGATCTTCAGTTCTTGAGTCCACTTGGTGAACCTTGCTTCCACTTGGAGAAACAAAGCCTCTGACTCATCACAAGGTGAAATACCTGATCCAAGTGTCAATTTTGGAAGATTCCAAAGCTATGACTCACTCTGCCACATGTCCAAACTCGTCCAACGCAGGTGGGCTTTGTTCTGCCTGCTTTGCAACGCAGGTACACCATGGAGCAGTTGTGTTTCAGTGCAGAAACCCAGTGGAGCACCTGCTTTGATTTCAGGATTGCTTGTTTTTGAGTGTTTTCAGGTGGAGAACTGATCTGAGAGCTGTTGGTTTGCTGACCTTGTTCCTCTAGGGGTAGGAACATCATGTTTAGGGAACTATGGATCCCTTGGATTATTGACAATTCATGCTTGTTGCTGCAAGGCACAAAATTGTCTATAACATATAAGATAACATCAACCAAGCTAGTTTATTTCCATTTTGTATGTAAGAATATCTCAATTCTTTATATTAATGAAATGAAGTTTTATTTATACTACATCTCCGTGTTTATGTTTATATCTGTATTTTGTTGTGTTCCTGCATAAGTCCAAATCAAATAACAATTGAACACTCAGTCACAAATTCAAACAACTTATCTAACATAAGTGCAAAGGGCGGGAAAGGTTCTTGAACATAGGAATATACTAATCCATGTTAAGGTAAGTTGCAGTGAACACAAATTAGATATACTTAGTAAATATCTAATTCTAAAAGGGTCAGGAATACTTATAAATTATAATCTTATCCTAGAAGACCAAGTTGAACTAAGGAAAGAGGTCCAAAAGATAAAAGAGTCAAGAAAGGAAGGTACATTGGCCATGATTAGAAATAAGAAAGCTATTATTAGAGACAGAGTCCAAATTAAAATTGATAAATAGGAATTAGGAACACTCTGGATTCTCTTCTGGAACTGTCGTGGTTTTCCATGGCATAAAGGTCCTACATTAAGTTGGATTCTGAATTATTTTGATCTTATTCTCTTAGTTGAAACCTAGGAACATAACAAATCTAGGGTCCCATACATTGATGGATTCATTCTTTGGTCTACTTGGAACAAGAATTCCCCTCATAGAGGCATTAGTTGTATAGCCAATTATATAAAAAATAACATTGCTTCCCACATTCAACTTCATAAGATTGACCCCCTCAGTCAGTATGTTCGGATCAAAATCTCTTACTCTAATACAAATAGGATTTTTCTTGCAATTTTTAATTTTTCTCCTATCAAATCTACCTCATATAAGAAGAAGAACTTGGATAAAAAAATATCCCTTCGCTACATTAGAACAGGATATCCACAGTCTAAGGAATGGAGGAAACATCCTACTACTTGGAGACTTCAATGCTCGAACTGCTACTAACCAAGCCACCCTATTAAGTAATAACTCTAACCCTAACCCCTTATGGCTTGATGAGGATTGTGACTTAGCTAATGAATTCAAAAGAAATTTTAAAGACACTACCAAGAACCTTTTTGGTACTGATCTAATCAAGCTTTGTTGTTCCCAAGAATTTATTATTTGTAATGGAATTAACAAATGACCTACCTCTGGAAAAATTACTTGTATTCATAGGTGTGTCAATAGTGTTGTGGACTATGTGATATCTGATACCCATATCGTATTTTTAATTTTGATCTCCTAAATAACCATGAGCCTGACTCTGACCACATACCTCTATCCTTAACCCTTAACCTTGATATGTACACCAACCACATGCAAAATAATAGTGAGTGCTAAAGACACATTTCCCTTGACAATAGAAAAAAGATCTCTTCTTAAAATATTTAACAAGGGATTTAGGTTTCCTAACGTATAATGATAACATTAGTCACATCTACCAAAATTTTACTACTATCCTTTCCACTACCATTAGAAAATTATCTACCATGGTATAGTATAAAAATAGCAATAGAACTTCCAACTTGTGGTATGATAATGATTGTAAGTCTTCCTGAAAAGAAATTAGATATCCTCCTAACGAAACAATTAAGTGTGAAAAAATCAATGTGTACAAATCCCTTATCAAAAATAATAGAAGGTATTATATAAATAGAAGGCAAGACCATCTTCTCAACCTCTCTAAAGTTGAGCCTAGAGAGTTTTGGAGGAATATTCTTGTCCGTAGATCAAAAGATAATAATTTGATCTCTTTAAAGGAATGTGATATATATCTTAACAAACTTTATGACTCCCCAGAGACCATATGAAACACTAGAAACACGCATTTCTAAGAAGATACATTTGTTGTACATTGGATAAATTGATGCTCCCCATGTGTTTCGCGACATGTGCTTAGCAACCTCTTATGGATCCATTAACTCTGGAAATGTGTTAGTTTACTAATACATGCGGGTTTTGGTGTAATTCCAATCATGATTCCAATGAGTGGTATCAGAGCTAAAGGTCTCGAGTTCGAATCACACTTGGCTCGTGTTGGGGGGAGATTGTTCGACATTGGATAAACCAACGTTCCATGTGTGTTTTGTGACATGTGCTTGACCACCTCTCGTGGATCCGTTAACTCTAGTGATGCATCCATTTACTAATACCTGCGGGTTTTGGTGTAATGACAATCATGATTCCAACAACATTTTCTTTGGAAGACATGGAGTTCAGGGTTAAGAAACTTGCTAATGGGAAAATTAGGAATATTGAAGGTTACCAAGTTGAGATTCTCAAAATGGGAAGGTCCATCCTTATCCCGCATCTACACAAACTCCTCAACTTGGCAGTAAAGCAAAATTTCCCTAAGCTATGGAAACAAAGCCTTATTGTACATATATTTAAACGTGGGGATAAAAATGTTCTCTCTAACTATAGGATTATCATGATTAGCCACATTTTAGTCAAGTTGTATGGGCTCATTTTGGAAAAGAAGATTATCACCTGGTTTTTAAATCCATGGTAAAAGAGCCAAAGGGAAAGTTGGTTTTAGAAGGAACCACTCAACTATTTCCCACCTTGTCACTCTTAAGACCATTGTTGAGGAATGTCACAACATGAAAACTAATCTCTTTTGTTGTTTTATTGACTTTAGAAAAGATTTCGACACAATTCATCGGGAAAAGTTATGGAAAAGACTCGATGACATAATGGTTCCTCTCGAGCTAAAGGTTGTTGTCACTAGGTTATACAAGAACGTTATTTCCAAGGTTAAGATCACCGAAGGTTGGTCTCAAGAGATTAAATGCAACATTAGTGTTAAGCAAGGATGACCCCTATCCCCTAGCCTTTTTGGAAATTACATCGACAAGGTTGAAGATTGTGTAGAAGGTGTTGGACGTGATGGACCCAAGCTTGCTGGTATAGTTATTACCTTTCTGCTTTATGCTGACGATATCATTCTTCTTGCTAGAAGCCCTGATGATATTAACAAGAAACTTAAAACCCTCCATGATTATTGCTCCAAGGCATGTATGATTATTAATATTCATAAGACTAAAGTCATGATAATTAAATTCCAAATGGTTAACTAAGATAATTTCATTTATGATAACAATTACTTAGAGAAGGTTTCTTCATACAAATATTTAGGTATTGACATTCACCTTCAGCTCAATTGGAACTACAACATTGAGAAAAAGGATCGTAGGAGGTTGGAAAGCTTCTTATGAGCTCGAAAATAATTGTAAGTCAACTGATAATTGGATTTGAAGTAAAACACAGTTCCTCTTTGAGACTCTCATCACCATTGTTATTTTAAATGGATGTGAGGCGCGGGGCTACAATATCTAGAGATTTTTTGATATCAGACTATTGTGATCCATAATGATTGTTTGAGACCATGTTTTAGATTAATCATAGAGAAAAAAATTTTGGTCGACATTTCAAACCTATTGATGAGGTTCTTCTTTAGGACCAAGGCAAAAAAAACAGATCAATCAATGGGATTATATAGCGATGTGATGCATCAAGTTCCATAATTAGTTGTTAGGAATATAATATTATTTAATAAAAAATGACCATAACGGCTAGATTTCAGCTAAGAAATTGTAACTAATAAAGTCAATGGTAAGAATTTATTAGAAAATATATCATACTTATTATTTATTAATTATTAAATTATTATTATTAATTATAGAGAACTTGTCTTCTCTATGATACTAAGAGAGTCAAAGATGAAAAACACTTTCGTTTGGATTGTCCAACCTTTACTCACATCCATTTTCAAAACATTTGCCACACTACCAACCTTCTTGACTTGTTTAGTGAGCAAAACTACACTGACCTAGAATGCTTCTCTCCCTTCTTTTTGATCACAAAAATAAAATATTAACTAATCTCAATTAATCACTCATTTCTTAAGATCTGATAAACCATATTAGTATCAGTAGACATTAATCATTATCATCATCATCATTTATATTATAAAGAATTTATTCATATTTTTTTATTAATATTTTCAATTTTTTTTAATTATAACCTTTAAACTTATATAACATTTTTTATAAAAGAATGTGATAGAAAAAAAAATGGTCTCTACCAAATGTTTTCTTAAAATCATTAATAGGCATATCATTTATCATTTACCAAAAATGTGTAATATAAAAACTCTATTATAGAATATATTATAAATTCTTATTATAATCTTTCCTACGACATTATAAATTCTTACTAAATCCTCCCCATAACAAAAATATTTAACATCAATTGAAACATCTCCCGTTCGAGTTTCATAGAGAATCCCTTTTTGTTAATGGCTAACGAAAATTTAAAATTTTATAAAATGTAAAAAGGAAATATGAAATTCACTTTGTTATTTTTTTAATAATTAATAGAGTTATTGGATATTTTTAATTTATTTGATCAAACTGGTATTTCACATGTGACACTAAAAGGGAATATTTACTTTAATATTTTAAGTAATATTGACTTTTAATTGATTTTATGAGTGTGCGGTCTTTTTGCACACTCATTCTCTGGCTGGGGAGTGAAAGTGCGGTATTCCTTCCTTATGTTACGGTATTTACCATCATTATTTAAAACGTGAGAGTATTTACCTGAATTTATGGCTTTAATTTTATGTGAGTGCGGTCTTCTCTTTACAAAATTAACTGAACAAGCCGACAAAATGGCTTTTTGCGCACTAATTCTTACCCCACTGAAAAGAGCAGTCATTATTTTATTTTTATTCTCGCTAATTCTCACCCACTGAAGAGTGCAATCAATATTTTTTTTATTTTTATTTTTTCAAAATTACCTATTATTTTCATTACTTTCGGGATAATTTCATTTATTCAAACTTTAAACACACGGACCGATTTGATCAATATGAGTGCCGTCTTCCTTTATGAAATTTTCCCAAAGGGAAGATGTCGAAAATATTTATGAGAATACTTTTTTAAATAATTCAAACTTCAAATACATAGAAAGATTCAAGTAATCTGAGTGCGGTCTTCCTTTTAGACATTTAGCCCAAATATTTCTGACAATAATATTTTATTAAAAGATTTCGGAGAATATTTCTTGATCAATCTAATGCCAAGGCTGCCTTTCGGTGACTAATTTTACCTCAATGCTTTGTGATTAATTTTATGGAGATGTGATACATTTTCTTACTTTTGCCGAAAAGTGGAAATTTACTGTATTTTTTATATTGCAGAAAAATTAACCGAAGATATCTGAAAGATAAGATTTTTCCAGCAATGCTCTTGCTATATAGGTAGATTACGAAACTCTATTTTCTGCTATATTATCATATTCTAGAAATGAAGATTGTTATGTGTTATGTTCTTTGTTTTCTTGTGTGTTTAAAAAAAAATATTATATTGTATAAATAAACAATTTTTGGATAATTCAAATGACAAAATGTTCTTTGTAAGAGTTTAAGATGTCATAATATAATCAAAGCTTATATAACAATAATAGTGTAAGAGCACAACAATAACAATAATGGGTTTCTATGGATGAACAACACTAACAATAGGGGGCTATATTAATAAGGGTTATAATATAATCAAAGCTATATAACAATAATAATGTAAGAGCACAACAATAACAATAATGGGTTTCTATGGGTGAACAACACTAACAATAGGGGGCTATATTAATAATAACAATACAAGGAATACTTTAATAATAGTAATAAAGGGGCTACACTAGTATTATAGGAACCTAAGAAAAATTGTCAATTAATTGATTAATATGTGGTGTGAATACTGAATATTGTGGAAAAAATAGTATTAGACAACCATGAATACCAACATTCGTTGTTTTGCCACAACTCTTTTGCATCCCGATATAAAATAAAACATACATGTAGACCAATTTTTTCATGCCCCAACCTTTAATAAATCAAAACCACTAATTAATTTATTAATATATAGTCTTGTTCGGTAAGGAGATATGCAAAAGAAGTGTGTGGAGGGGGAATGTATGTGGAGTTACAAAACATTCAAGGAGAAAGTTTCCATTCCTTGCTTCGTATACTTGTTCTCTGCACAACATTTATTCCTTGCACAAAAACTTTAATAAGACAAAACCAACAATTAATTGATAAATATGTAGTGAGAATACAAAACATTATGAAAGAAATTAATATTCAAGAATGATGAATACCAAGGTTCGTCGTTTTTCCATAACTCTTTTGCATCTAGATATCAAATAAAATGTACATGTAAACCAAAATTTTCATGCCCCAAATGTTAATAAGCCAAGATCGCTAATTAATTGATTAATATGTAGAGTTGTGCGGATGGAGATGTGCAAAAGAAATGTGCGGAGAGGCAGTGTATGCGAAGTCATGGAACACACTGAGAGAAAGTTTATGTTACTTGCTCCACACACCAATTTCCCTGCACAACACTTCTTCCTTGCATGCATTAAAATGGCACTTGATTTAATGCTGGATAATAAGTATTTAATTCACAATTGTGAGATCATAAATGCACATAATATTGGAGACCGTGAACACCAAGATTCATTGTTTCTACTTTGATACAATTTTTAAACAATCAAACCCTTCAAACATAGTTTTGAAAACCACACATCGGATCATCGACAAAGCAATGTTGCTATAACTTCGTTGCATGTCGATATCAAATAAAAAGAGTGCACATTGACATAACCCGATATACATGGAAACCAAACTTTTCATGCCCCAAAGGGGAAATGTATGAAAAAATGCAGAGCATTGTGAATCAAAGTTTATGTTCCTATATTTGCACAATCATTCTCATGCACGACACTTCTTTCTCACACACATTAGAATGACACTTAATTTAATATTATATTCTATGTTTCTTCTTAAAGTTAAAATAATTTCATGTCTATGGAAAAAAGTTCACTTTACACTCTCGTTCTTGTGCACATATCCTCTCTTCTGCACACTCTTCATTCCACAGACACTAACGATTCCATGTCAATGTCAATGTCCATGTTTCTCCTTCCACATCTTTGCACACATTCCCCACATTGCATTGCAAAAACATAATAAACCAGAGTTTTGATTACCCAAACTTTAATAAGCCAAAACCAATAATTAATTGGTTATCATGTACTTTGGTGTGGAAAGAAGTGTGCAAAGGGGGAAGGTATGCAGTGTAATAGAACAATCCATAAGAAATTTTATATTCCTTACTCTGCACACATGTTTCCCTGCACAACACTTCATTCTCACACACATTAAAAGACACTTCATTTAATATTGGATAACAAATATTTAATTTAGAAATGTGAGATCATTAATGCATTAGTATTCAGGAACTATGAATACAAAGATTTAGTGTTTCTACTTTGATATAGTTTTTAAACAATTAAAGCCTTTGATATGGGTTTACATGTATATCGGGTTATGTCAATGCGGTGTTGTTTTATTTGATATTGGGATGCAAAGTTCCCTCTGCATCCTTATTTTCCTGCACATAACCTCTCTTCGACACACTCTTTATTCAACACACGAACGACTCCTTACACATGTTCTCCCACACATACCCTCTTTTCTACACACCCTTGTTCTCTCACACGTCTCAATTTGTAAATGAAAAAAAAAAAAAAAATGAGGCAAATGCACTAGGACTCCCTTCAATATCAATGTCCATAAATTTTCTCCTTCCACATGCATTCCCCTCCACACAAATATTGTAATCAAATATATTAAATTTGTAACTTTACCATCGCTTGCACTTCCGCACTCTACACAATGAAAGAGGTAGGTGTGTTGTAGATGTGTGTAGGAGGGAGAAAGTTTATGTTCCTTGTTCCAAACATTCGTTCCCCCATACCACACTTCTTCCTCATTCGCATTGCAAAGGCACCTCATTTAATATTGGATAATAACAATTTAATTGACAAATGTCAAATCAGAAATGCACTTAATGCAGCCTCTTTCGTATACTTAATCAACCCCTCACCCGACCCTCTTACTTACGTAAGAAACCTGCAACCCCATCAGTCTTGGCATGACCAGACAAGGCACTGGTAGTGTTAGTGTCACAACACTTACCGACGAAATGGCCACTTATAAAATTTACATTTTTTTAGTTTAAAATGATTTGTCTGACAATTACCGAAAATAAAAAGTCCTCCACTAACGGAATTATGTCACATCAAGGATTGATGAAATAACAGAAAATTAGAAATAATATTTCCATAATTTAAAAAATTATATTTGAATTTACTGAAAAATAAAAATATTTAACATTTTCATAAAACTTTGATTGAAATTTCTCATCAAAATAAACGAGAGTCAAGAAACTTTGACTACAAGACAAGTGCTATATTCCATAGCAAAACAAAAACTAATAAAAATAAAATATAATTATATTCATTATATATTCTTAATCTTAATAAAATATATACATTTGTTATAAAACAATATTATCATTTCTATAGATAAAATTTTATAGGCAATTTTGGCTAACATTTTAAAGCTTATTTAAATATAACATTTAAAATTATATAGCACTTCCACACTACTATATATAGATATATATAGAACAAAAAAGACATTACATTTACCCAATATCTTTTTAAAAATACTAATGCATTTTCCATTCCATTTACCAAATTATGTAATGTGTTTTATATTATTAAGTTTTTCAATATTATAAACGTTTGTTAGATCCTAACAATATAAGTATTTGGCATCGTTTGTTTCATAGACAATTATATTCTACTAGTCTCATATTATATGTTGCCCATTTCATTTTTGGTAAGTGAATATGAAAGCGAAAAAGAAAATGCTAAAACTCACAAGATTATTATTGATTTAGTTTTACACAATAATTTACCTTGGAAGACATACAACTATTATAACTAATATCAAAGACATTAATTTACCTTTAATATACCAACGAGATCTTTTGTTACTAAGATGTGATTATTATATAGATCTTTCGCTATTTTGTTACTAAGATGTGATTAAAGATTTTTTTAATTAATTTTGTATTATTTTTTATATTAATTTTTTTGTTACATCCACAAGCTTTTCAATCAAGCAGTCAAACAAGGGTTCCCTAAACCTTGTACTGAGAGCCTCATTATCCCTATTTTTAAAAGTAGGGATACAAATAACGCTTCTAATTATCGGACAATTATGATCAGCCCTCTCTTAGCCAAGTTATATGGTAGTATTTTGGAAAAGAAGTTAAGCATATGGCTTGAAAGTGAAGGTAAGTGGGCTAAAGGCCAAGCAGGTTTCAGAAGGCATCACTCCACAACAAACCACCTCGTTACACTTAGGATCATTGTGGAATGTCGTAATGATAAATCCAATTTATTTTTTTTCTTTGTGGACTTTAGAAAGGCTTTCGATACGGTTCCTAGATACAACCTTTGGAATAGATTAGAAGAGCTAAAGGTTCCTTTCGAGTTGAGAGCTATCACTATAAGGTTATACGAGAATGTAAATGCCAAGCTAAAGAGCAATGAGGGGTGGTCGAAAGATATTAAGTGTCACATCAGAGTTAAACAAGGTTGCCCCCTCTCCCCTACCCTATTTGGAATTTACATCGACAAGCTCGAAGGCTATTTAGAGGAAGCAAGATGTGATGGCACGATCTTAGCTGGGATAGTCGTCATCCTTCTTCTCTATGTTGATGATATTGTTCTTTTCGCAAGGTGCCAATCTGATCTTGATAAGCAACTCAGGCTTCTTAAGGATTTCTGCTCTACCATGGGTATGACTGTTAACACTAACAAAACAAAAGTTATGATTATCAAATCCAAGAAGGACACTTACACTAATTTTATGTATGTCAATAATAACTTGGAGGAAGTGTAGTCTTACAAGTACCTAGGAATTGATATTCATCACAAGCTCAACTAGAACCACAACATTGAGAAAAGGATTAATTGGGGGTGGAAAGCTTATTTTTGTCTTGAAAATAATTGTAAAACAACAAACCTCATAATGTGGGATAAAAAGAAGTTCCTCTTTGAAACTTTAGTCACTCCTGTTATCTTATATGGCCGTGAGGTTTGGGGTTGTAGCATCTCTAGAGAATCCTGGAGAAAGATTGAGCAAATCCAGAAGCGTTTTATAACGTATAACCTGAAAATTAAAAGTAATACACCCTATCCTATTCTCCTTATAGAAGTAGGTATTTCTACTATCGAGAGCCTAACTATGATTAGGTTTCTGCTGTACAAGCACAAACTCAATAACATAGGCGATCATAGACTTCCTAAGCAGCTTTAAATTCCATCCAAAACCACCTAAGGCTCAAACAGGGGTGGCATAAAGACACAAGGGCCTGGTTAAACTATTGGGAGATCAACGAGAAACATTAATAACATTAAAGATATTGTTACTTCTAAGTTCAAAGAAGAAATGTGGTGTGAGAAAGATTTAGTGGCTAAAAGAAAATTAAGTGATTATAAGAAGGTCATCAACCCCACCCTAGAGGATCAAAAGCATCTCTCTATTTTAACTAGCTCAAAGAAGAAAATTAATATAGCAAAGATTAGAACGAATTCTCATGAGCTCCATAATGAAACAGGTTGTTGGGAAATTCCTAAAACACCATGGATAGAAAGGATCTACCATCTATGTGAGAATAGGAACATCGAGGATGAAAGCCACTTCCTCTTAGAGTTCCCCGCGTACAACCACATTAAATATCAGTTTCATAATCTTTGTCACAATACTAACCTTCCTAGCATTTTACAATGTCAAAATTATAGTGAGCTCGAGAGGCTTCTCTCCAAGATTTTTGAGCATAGGAATAAAATCTTAAATCAAAATAAATAATTTGTTTATTTAGGTCCGATAGACCAATGTTTGGTCTCAGCGGACGTTAACCAGCATCATCATCATAAATTTTTTGAATTCAAGTTTTTGTGATCTATATTATGAATGTTGAGAAATATTTGGGTAAAAATTATATAAGAAATATTTAGTCGATAGTTTTGAACTTGTCTTGAAGATGAACCACACTAGATGGTTCGAAATGGGTCGAATAAAAATTTCTTATGTGGTTTTTACTGAAAGATCTCTCAACATGTACATTTCACTCACAGGCCTCTTGATTGATCTTCTGAGAGTGAGATTTTTTGCTCTCATTTTTGCC
Organism: Pinus tabuliformis; assembly: GCA_031772625.1. Classification (NCBI taxonomy): domain Eukaryota; kingdom Viridiplantae; phylum Streptophyta; class Pinopsida; order Pinales; family Pinaceae; genus Pinus; species Pinus tabuliformis. The sequence goes on along the minus strand of CM062813.1, from coordinate 1,125,105,587 downwards.
CACTAAGGCATGGAACCAATATTTATTGATTAATTTTATCAAAAAACCATATTGTTTTCTTTATTTTACAAGGAAAGTAGGTGTTTACTTTATTTTACGAGAAAAGAAGGTGTTTAGCATTATTCTTGAAGACTCTTTTATTCAAACCCCGAAGACAAAAATATTTAATTAATTTGACTGCAGTCTTCCTTTATGAAATTTAGCCTCTAAGAATACTTCTTGACTAATTTTGTGCGAGAGTGGTATTTTCGTGACTAAATTTACCCTAATGGCCTATGCAACCAATGGCTTGTCACTAATTTTATGGAAATTATAGACTATTTAAAGTACGAGATTTGATATAGTGATTTCTAACTCATTGGAATTGTTGTGTGTTATTTACCATTGCTGGTTAGTTAGTTGTATGGTACGAAAGCTATGTGTTATTTACTATTGTTGGTTAGTTGGTTGTATGGTGTGCAAGCCAGTTGGTTGTGTTGTGTGCAAGCAAGATTGTAAATAGAGAAGAATAAAGAATGATTGATAATTTTGTAAAGGGTAGAGGACGTACATGGACCTTCTAGTCTTTTAAAATATAAATCTCTTTATATAATAATGAAAAAAAAGTGCAAGAAGAGACTTTTATAGAGAACCCATGTTGGTAAAGAGAGTAGGTCATAAATTGTTCATTTACAAGTCAACAAGCTATAACAATCATGCTAGGATATGACACCAAATGATATATGGAGAATATACAACTAACCTAATATCAAAGATCCAATGAGAATATGTACTTCATTAAGCAATCTTCAACTGTGACATTAGATATGGGTGTTATATTGGGCCCATGTTGAAAACCTCCTACAATGGGCATGAAGGCTCGACTCACACCAAAGATTCTTTGTATCATTTTCCCTCTCTTCTTAGCTTCTAAACAATGATTTTAGATATATAACACCAAACTATAGACATGTTAACATTTTGTTAAACATTAAAGGATTTTTTCATATTTACAACATGCAAGGAAGCAACATGTACTCTTTGTTACATCATCATTTGCAAGAATAACAATTGGACATTGTACTTTTTGTCTCATATTATGTAGATTATCCTACACATTCTGATAATTCCTCCAATATTGAGTGATGTATTCTTAGCATTAGGACTTGATTATAATTTATGGATAATACACCTATATCAAATAATTATGATCAATCCATAATCATCACTCAATGTTGGAAAACAAGTTTTTGGATGTTAAGGATTGGATTATTTTCCATTTCAACTATAAACTAAATTTACCTACTAGCATAAATAATACAAGAAATAATTTCATTAAAATGTTGTCCTCTGAAATTGTTTTTTATCCAAATTATGTTTCCCTTTATCTTAGTATTTTAATAAAATGAGAAGAAATATAAATATTTATATCTATTTTTTTTCATAAAATATAAAAATTTCTTATAAAAATATACACCTTTATTATAAAGCTATATTATTATTATTTATGAAATGAAAATTTTATACACAACTTTTGCAATTGTTTTTAAACACATTTAAATATAACATTTAAACTTATACCTCTTTGCATAATTACCATTTCCTTAAAAAATACGATAATAGAGATATTGTATTTAACAAATGTGATTTTGAAAAAATATTAATATATTTTCTATGGCTTTGTTAATAAAAAGACAAATTATAAATTCTTACTAGATGTTATATCTCCAAATCTCACTCCTATGGTTTGTGATGCTGTACTCATGGCCTAGGGAAACCCCTCCTTCCAGACCTGGTCCTAAAATTTAAAAAATAGTGTTTTATCCCTTATATGCGACATTGCCCTGAGTTAAACGCGTGTATACACGGGTATGTGTATAGCCAACCCACGTGTATGTATTAAAACACTTAAAAAAATATAACACTCCTTATTTTCAGGCAGAGATCGCAGGTTTTACCTGCTGATCACTTGTTAGTGCCCGTGGCCCAACTGTTCCCAACCAACTCCTAACTAAGAAGCTACTTTGGAGATGGTATAAAAAGACCTCAAAGGGAAGGCCTAAGGGAGGAGAGAAGAGAGAGAAAGGTTATTATGCTGATATTTTTCCTTTGACCAGGTCTGAAGTCCCTTATGCCTTCTGCACTTCCCCCATTTTGTACAGGAAACCTTTGTTTCCTTGTGTGTTGATGTTCATCCACTATTTATGACATCATGGAGAGAGTCATGGAAGGAGTTTTGTTAGAGGCTTGAGGCTGGAACGGATCCGAAAGGAAGCTTTGCTTGGAGCCTGCTGAAGGTGACTCAGGTGAAAATATTCCTTTTTATGTACTTTATTTGTCTATAATAAAAGAAACACATGTCTTGGTTCCCGAAATGAATCTTCTTTATATTAATGATATTCATGTTTAGAATTCATATATAAAAGGTTGTTTGGATTCCATAACTAACTACCTTTCTTTATAACGTGAAGATGGTTTCTTTATAAGTTTTTGTCCATGTACTATTGTGTTCTTTGAATTGGTTGTTTTATAGGACAAAAGAGAGGAAGGGAACTCCAAGAAGGGTTTGGACCCTAAAGGCCTTCTCAAACGTAGGACCAAAGGTATGTACCCTTATCATATAATTTGCTTACAATAGCATAATGGCTGTATGAATGCATGTTTCTTTGAGTAGATAACTTTCAGTCTACTAGGGTCAACCCAAAAAGCCCTAGGGGAAAATTTCCCTCCATCACTGGATCTTTCGCGCAATATTACAAATTCTTGTTAAATTCTACAAACAAAAGAAATATTGCTTAAAAGATACAATAATAGATATATTGTATTTAACCAATGTTTTTTGAAGAAATATTAATACATTTTCTATGTCTTTGTTAATCAAAAGACAAATTTTAAATTCTTACTGGATCTTTCGAGATATATTACAGATTCTTGTTAAATTCTACAAAAATAGAAATATTACATGTATAAATATAGTCGGAGATGGATAGAAAATTATATTCTACTACTACCATATTATGTTGCCCCTCTTGATTAATGATATGTGAAAATTCAAGAATTTATAAAATGTGAAAATAAATATGAATATTAATTTTACTACTTTTTAATATGATTTTTTTTTAATATTATTATTATTATTAAATATTGGATTGTTATTTAATTTATTATTTTTTCAAGACATAAAAAATTGAATATGTTTTTATTAATAAGAAAGCCATGTTTACATGTAACATATTGTTAAAATTTAGCATCATATATATAGCCACATGAACACCTAATCAACAGTCAACAACAACCAATACTAGCCAAAACTCTAATATTTGAAATCATTTGCCTCCAATACCTACCAAAAAATAATCATATACTAATTCATCATATAATGCCAACAACAATTAGGATGAAATTATAAACTCCCAAAAAAATATGTGGCAGTAAACGAGGAATTGTGGCCCAAAAATAAAAACAAAAGAGATAGATTTGCACATGAGCTCGAAGGGAAAAAAATTGGTACTAATGTAACGTCCTTGCAAGTAAACCAAAAATTTGATGCAACCCAAATTCATTGAAAGTACTTTCTTTGAAAACTTCTTAGTAACAACGTTGAATTCCCTATGTAGATGTGAAAAGGTGACTTGTTGGAAAAGTCCTCTGATCTTGTTTATTTGATGCATCCAATGGATGAAATGTGGAGGGGAAAAAGTAGTCCCATTGTAATCCAATGTATGGTTATCTAAGAATCACCTAAGATATGAAAAAAATCGAGCTTCAATCGCTTCACACAATACAATAAACCCTATAATGCAATAACTTCCACTCTGTTAGTGCCATGTTCTCCATTCCAATGAAAATGATACATGAGATCTGCGCTAGTAGCAATACAAACTCAAAAACCACAACATTGATTCTGGGATGCCCCATTGAAATGGATGATAGGAAAAGATGTCTGTGAGGGTCAAAACTTTATAATATTGTTCATCATGTAACCAATGGTCCGTCGATATTCACGGTACAAAGCATATATTTGGGAACAAATACACTGAATGTTGTATATACGATCATCAAATATGGGTGTATTACCCACTTTCCAGTTTCCCCAACAAATAAGGAAAGGTAGTATGTTTCCAACCTATGTCGAGACTATCCAGTGTTTGAAGCCCTCCTCAATTGTAGGAAAGTCCCAATTAATATTAATCTTGATATTCTGGGAAACATAAATCCATGTCCCCATAGCATAAGGACACTTGAGGAATAAATGTAGAGAATTCTCATCAGAGCATTGACATAAACAACATATTCTAGGGCCATATAAACCACATTTTCCCAAGTTATTATTTTATTCCTAAAAACAAGCCAGCCAAAGAGAAAGATTTTTTTTGGCATATGCCATGTCCAAACCATGTCAAACCAACAAATTCCTTATCGACCTCTGAGAGTGTCTGAGATAGAATTGTCTATATTGTTTACTAAGTTATTCCCATGCCTTGTGCCCACCTGCCAGCAAAGGCTATCTTTACCTTGATTTAATGAAATTCCAAACATGTGAAATTGTTGTATATATATATTCCATTAGACTGAGTTTTTAGATCCCATTCCCATATCCTCTGTAGTCATCCAAATGGGATATAAGTGTAAGGGATCTAATCCCTTTAGGATATGAGTAATGTAAAAGATGCCATTCGCATGTAATAATTCAGTGGTCTGTATAAGTAGCTAATCTGAGTCCATCATACAATAAGTCAGGTCTATGTCTATCATGATATCTGAACCCGATTTAATGTACCCCATTATATTCTCAATAGTCCACCACATGCTCGACATAATACTTTTCCAAATGCATGATCCATTCTTTATGGAAATAGAACCCTATCTCAGTCAATTCATAGTCCTCGTATTATTTAAATATTTACCAATAATAACCTTGTTCGAGATACCAGACCTAGAAAATACCTTCCAGAAATTGTTCGACAACGAAGCCCATCTAAAAAATTCAGTTCACTTAATACCACACCCACCCACGAATGTCCTTATGTAAATATTATCCAAACTAATCAAGAAAATATTCCTACTTCCCGATGGACCAGACCATATAGAATTAGTTATAATTGAAACAATAAGTTTTATAATCGCATGAAGAAGTTTGTGCATGTTCATCTAGTACACCGAGATAATTTGTAAAGCAAATTGGACAAGGACCAATCTTCCACCGATAGACAAACATATGTAAGTCCCCATATGTAATCTAGCTTTGAATCTGTCTATGATCCATTTCTAGTCCGACAAGAGGTATCTGTTAGGTTTCATCCTGAAACCAAAATAATTGAAACATATTTCCAAAGGGAGTGTCTTGACTCCAAAAATCTCAGAAATCATCATAACCTGTTCCAGCTCATCAGAAGCATATATAAGCTCTGATTTGGAAGAGTTCATTTTTAAACCATAGGCATCCCCAAAAGACATGATAATATGTTGTAGATGTGTCTATTATTCAATAGAAACCTATCCAAAACATAAAACATAATCCATAAACATTAAATGTGTAATAGATACGTGTCTCGTGATTTTAATTCCTTGAAATCTAGACCACATTATTTTTCCACTAGAATCTACCTGCTAAAGCCGTCAATGACTAGTAAGAACAACAATGGAGATAATGATCACCCCTTCCTAAGGCATCTGTATACACCAAACAAAACAGATGGGATACCATTTATAATAACGACATATGACACAGATTGAATGCAGACCATAATCCATTCAACTACCTTCACAAAGAGTCCAATATTATGTAAGATCAACCTCAAGAAGGTCCAATTCACACTATCATATGCTCTATGGAGATCTAGATTTAAAAGTATGGCATTCTTGCAGGGAGTTTTGATAGTGTGTAAAGTTTCCTAAGTAATAGAAACCGCTTCTTGTATGTGTCTGTTGTTGTGAAATCCAAGTTGTTTAAGGGATATATGATTTGAGAGATACCCCTTCAACTTGTTAACAATAATTTTTGAGATCAGCTTATACATAATGCTACAAGGTGAAATGGGTTTGAAATCCCTGAATGTCTTAAGGGTCGAAGCCTTGGGAATTAACGTGATAAAATTCACGTTAACATCACTAGAAGCTCTCTTTTATATCTTGGATTCCTCCACCATCCGCAATAGGCCAAGACCCATAATCTCTTTAAATTGAATGAAAATCTCGATTGTCGAACCATTTGGGCTACGACGCTTGTCTTTTGAGAAAGATTTAAGACCTTAAAAATTTCCTCTATAGTGAGAGCACGGGGGCTTCACTCAATGAACCTCTGACCTATCACGTATGTTCATGGCATATTAAACATTACCCTTAATTTGACTATATATTGGAAAATACCCCTAAAAATCACATTAATTAACCCCCTACCTATACGAAGCTGATACAACTTTCCAATTTAAAAAACCCCTACTTCCACTAGATATTGTAGGTATCCAATTTTTCATTAACAATTTTTATACCTCTTTATATTTTTTCTTTAACTTTGAGTTCCATTTTTTATACCTTCCAATATAAAGAACCTTTGTCCCTTATATATATCATCCAATATATTATTTCATTGTTTCCTCAATTATCCCCCAATATGAGCCAACGTGGTATGGTATTGCTCCCCTAGTGAAGGCCCTGTGAGTGATAGGGGGCCCCAACCAACCTTTCTTCCCACTCGTAGAAAATTTGTGGAGAATGTTCTATGAATGATAATTGATTCTCTATCTCATAAAAATCATTGGCTTTATAAAAATTCTCAAAAAATTGCACCACCAATTTATGAATCTCTTCACTCTTCGATGCTTTACCACTCATCCCATCCTCAACCTCCCATGTTCTATTGTGTTGTCTCATGTTTGTAGCAAACTTCTGGAAAAATGTAGTATTCTCATCTCCACATGCTATCTAAATCGCACGAATTTTCAACCTCCATTGTTTTTCTTGCACAGGTAATATGTGCCTTTTGTGAGTTTCAAGCTCCACAAGTCTATGGGTCATATATGTAGATAAAAAGTCCTTTGAATATGGATCTCCAATGAGGTCCATCTCAAAATCAATCTCATTAAGTTCCTTCTTCTGTTGAGCCTTCTTTTGAGTTATCCATTTACAGACTCCCCTTTAAAACCTTCAATTTGGAAACCACCATGTCCATACAAAATTTTCCCAATGAGTCCAAACATTCAGTCCATGTCTTAGCAGACATTTAATTTATTTTATCCTATTGCAATATTTCACATTTAATTTTAAAAGGAAAAATTTCCAAGGGAACGAGAAATATTATTTTATTAATTTTATAAAGTTTTTTAGTTTATTTTAAGAATGTTAGAAGACTATTTGTTTTAAGAAAGTTAGAATTTTACAATTTAAAATTTATTTTATAAATGTCGTATTTTAAATTTCACATTCTTTTGGTAATTCCTCTAATATTGAGTGGTGTATTCATAGCCTTGGGGCTTGATTGTAATTTATGGATAATACACCTACATCAAATCAAATGCCTATAATCAATCAACAATCATTACTCACTCTATGAAAACAAATATTTCAATTTGTGAGTGAAAAGCTTTGTCAGTGTGTTTGGGTTTTAGTTTTAGGGTAGACAGTCTCATTTAGATGTTAAGGATTGGAATATTGTTGGCGTTATGATGCATGTGTTGTCCTTGATGGCAACTCACTTGTATATGGTAACTAGATGAATCTATAGGACAAGTATCAAAGATGACAAAATGATGGAACATAGAGATATCATAGGTGACAAAATGATGGAACAAAGAGATGTCAGAGGTGACATAATGATGGAACATAATAATGGTTAAAGGTTTGATATAGGAAGATTGTGTTAGTGTTTTCCTTGATGACAACCTACTTGATGAATGGAATACTTAATGAAGGTATAAACAAGATGTGACAGAATACACGGTATTTGTGTTTACAGTTGCCAAAAAATGCAGGACAATTTAGAGGAATCAGTTCAGAAGTGATGTATGATGAAAACTCACATTGTTCAGAGGTAACAGAGTAATGGCACAGAAGAACAAGATTTTGGAACAAAGAGTTAGAGATCAGAATCAAGAAATTGAAGAAAAATAATGTTTTAAGTTGTATTAAATTGTATACGCAGGTTCACCTAGTCCAAGTAGCATATACAAGTGGGTTCACAGAACAAAATGAGCGTATACGTATTCATGCACTTTCACAAGAGGAAAAACACGTATGGGATGGAAAGTTAAGGTTAATGAATACCAAGGGTCCATAGCATGGTATTAGCCCACAATATTGAGCAGAATAACGGTTACTTGATCCCGTCTAAGAATACGACAAGTTCTAAGTGTTGTTTCAGTCTGAGGTATTGAAAAAGGCTCTAAGTATATAAGGAGGTGAAGGTCACAGTACGAAGGAGTGCAAGTAATTCATATCTTATGAAGAGCTAGATCAAAAGAAAATATGCATGTTATGGGTTTTGATTCTTTGATTGATCTGAACTAAGTATGCACCTGAGTGTTTGATGATGGATGGGATCATAATACCTTAAATGACTTATCATTATGTGATATGATAATGGATAGGCTAGATATGAGTGCTAACAAATGTTTTGTCCTTTAAATGCTATGACATGGGTATATCTAAAGTCTCGAATAGTTGCGGAGTTATAAGTTATTATTTGCAGATCTATATGTTGGTTCACCTTAGTGAAGGCATGTATACACGTTGGTTCGACACTTCCACATAGCGTATGCAAAAGAAAAGATTGTTGTTTCAGAGATGACTGATCCATCTAATCATTATTGTTGTTCTACTGTTGTTTGTCAATGATGTCTTCTTTGGATCTGAAAGTAAAACTGATTGTATAAGGATATTGAGTCTGGTTGATTTATTTATTGAGTTAGAAGGGTGATCTTTGTTGTTATCTGTTTAGAACTTTGGAATATGAAAATAGATCTTCAGAATGTCTTTGGGCAGTATAGTTTATGGTTCATAATTTTATGATTCAGTATCTTTAGAGGTATATGCAGGTTGGGTTACAAAAAGTAGTGTATACATGCAGGTTGGCTTCATTGAAGTAGCATATACATTCTGACATATGATTTTTGAGGTTGAAGTTGGTTCTGGTTGTTATGTAGTGTTCTGGATTTAGATCTGTGTACTAGGTACAGTGATCTGTATGTTCCAATTGATTGAGTTTTCAGTTATTGATTGATTCAGTTGTGGTTGATTCAAAAATTGATGATTGGGTGATTTAGTTATGTCAGAGGTTTTAGTGATTTATTGATTCAATTATGGTTGATTCAAAGATTGATGATTAGGTTTCAGTTATATCAGAGATTGATGATCAGGTTTCAATGATTGGTTGATGCAGATGTATTTGATGGTCGTATTGCAGTGGTGATTGATTTTGAGCTTCAATGTTACTGATGGGCCTAATATGAAAATTTGATGAAACGTGGCCTACATATTGTATTGTTGTGTACCAAGATATCCAGTCTAAAAATTTATGAAACGTGGTCCTTGAAGGACACTGAGGGTTGGAGCCTTTAGTGAGGAAGTCGAAACTTCCTACCAGTAATGGTTGGTGATTAGATCAGGGGGTTATAGCCCCCTTCTAGTAGAAGCTGGAGAACGAGAGAAGGTTGTAGCCTTCTGCAAGGGGGGTGCCTGCATACTGGTATGAATTTGCACCATACAAGATTGTAAACAACTTAAGACAAAGACAACATCAGCAGGTCGTTTTCTCCTGCATTGGGTTTCCACCTTAAATCTTCGTGTTCATGTGTGTTGCTTATGTGTGATGGTTTATTTATTACTGCACATGGTTAATGTTTATCTAATGGTTAATAAAGTACTAATGCACTAGCTAAAGATAAACATATGATGGATTAACTGAATTATAAGTTCACTAGATATACGTTAATTGGCTTAAGAACAGTAGCGTGCACACACATATTTGATTGAATAAAGTAACATATAGAAATTTGAATATGAAATATAAAAATTATTGGTTTGTAAACACTGATTCACCCCTCTCAGTATTTGTCCCAACATATTTTCTATTCTAACTATAAACTAAGTTTACCTATTAGCATAAATATTACAAAAAATAATTATCATTAAGATACTGTCCTCTAAAATTTTCTCTTTGATTTAAATGATATTTCTTTTACCTTACTATTTTAATAAAAGAAATATAACTATATCTATATATACTTTCTTCATAAAATGTAAACATTTCTTTTAAAAATATATATATTTCTTATAAATCTATATTATTATTATTATTTAAATAGTAAAAATGTATACACATATTTCATTAATATTTTTAAACTCATTTAAATATAACACCTTTTTCTCAAAAAATATAATAAAAGAGACCTTGCATTTTATAAATGTCGTATTTTACATTTAAGTATCATTGACTTTAATGTTTAATTGAAAGACTTGTTTATTCAAAAGACTTTTGATTGATTTTATGAAAGTGCTCACTAATTTTACCCCGTTGAAGAGTGCATTCAATCCTTTTGATTAAATTTTTCAAAATGGCGTATTATTTTTTAGGCTCAACGTCATTTGTTCAAAAAAAAAAATTGATAAGTAATATACGAACCTTCTGTTGATCTGAATAAATTACATAATTTACATAGAGCCCCAGATAGTAGGGGCGACACCGCCAATAAAAACGGCTAACAGATGCCAGACAAGTCAAGACCATAAACTGACCCTCCTGCAACAAAAGTAAATCCTAAACAAAACTGGGACACAACCATTAGATAACCGATCAGAACCACATAGTGTCGATAAGTACAAGCCCCGACCTATTCGTCTATAAGCAATAAGACCGATGAATCGAGCCATTGAAATCAGAGCCCTGATCCGACGGCCATCCTGGATATTGCGCGAACAAGAAGCAAGGGGGTTAACCACGCGATGAGAGCAGTTTTCCACCACCTCTCCTTGCCACATGTTGCCTTCTGTACGGAATCACGTGCAACTGATCCAAAACCTAATACCACCCATGTCCCGCGCAATAAACCACTTGTGGTTTTTGGGTTTTGTGGAACCCACCTTGGTGCCGCTCAAAAACCCATTAGGCATATACGACCTGTGAACATGGTCTTGTGGGGTGCCGAGCCCCTAGATGGTCCCACCAAGGGCCATGTGGCTCCTGGTGGACCTGCCCATAATCTTATCAAGATGGGGTCCACCTGAATAAGCTAGGTCCTGAATCTTTAAGTGAATAGCACGATTGATCTCCACTGTAGAAAGAAATGCCCCTATCCAACACCCCATAGAGATATCGCGTGGTTGAGATGCACGGAGGTTAACCGTGCGATGAGAGCAGTTTTCTCTCTCATCTCTACGCCACACGTCGTCTCTTGAATGGAATCGCGCGGTTCTTCCATTATGTCAGAAACCAGCCGAGACCCACGCGATATACCACTTGTGGTTTTACATCCCTGGTATCACTGGGTGGAGACCGTCCATTCGAGCCTGCCAATTTTTCTACCTCCTTCTTTTCTGAGCTAGCCCTCGGGATCTTCCAACAAAAACCCGCTGAGCCAAGAGAGTCTCCACCATCAAATCTGTATTATCACTCACCTTGAAACCTTCCTCTGTCATTCTAATGCCCAGGGAAAAGAGATGAGAGTTTATGAACAGAGACCGATGACAAATTGGGCACTGTCTTGCCCATCTCTGTTTCTAGTATCAGCACTGCTCAACCATGAATCCCAGTCTGCATTAGCTAGAGTGGAACAGTCCTCCCGTAGCTGTCCAACAGGAAGAAACTCCCATGGATACTGAGAATCCATGTCCTTGTTGACCACCCCTTCATTGGCCAGCTTGTCTGCAAGCATGTTTGCCTTTCTTCTAATGTGCACAAATCTTATTGTTTTAAGGATTTGTAAGTGTAATTGGATATGGTGGAACACCTGCAGCAGCCTCTAGTGCTTTGACACTTTGTTTGGTGAGGTTCCATTTTGAATCTTCTTGGCAGCTTTGACGACCAATTTCGAGTCAGCTTCGATTATGCCATTCTGTAAGTTTGCCTCCGCTAGGATCTCCATACATTGATCTAATGCTAGAAGTTCCTCCATGTTGTTGGTGCCCTTTTCCAGGTGTCCATGAAATATGTAATTTATATGTCCCTCAATATCCCTGATGGCTCCACCAAAGCCAACTTACCTGGGATTTCCCTTGGAGGCTCCATCAATATTGACATTGAGAAAGAACTGAGGAGGGGGCTGCCAACCCCTCTCCCCTGTGTTTAAGGTTCTTAGATCCTTCTTAACACCCTAAGGGTTGATGGCTTGAAGATCCAAATTAATAAGAATTTGTATCTCTTGAGGCAGAGGAAGATTTGTCGGTTTCATTGTCAGAATGCTTCTGAATGTTTCCTTGAGATGTTTCAAAATCTGATTGAGGATAAGCTGGGGTTCTTTGGCTTTGTTTTTGAAAATTCTTCTGTTTCTTTATTTCCAGATGTTCCAGATGACAAAGCCTGGAATTACCATCTAGGCTTTGTTGATGATTTCATTTTCTAAGAAGTTTTTCCACCATTTTGATAATGTATTGGACATGTTGAGCCTGTCCCTGTCGGTCTGTCTGAAGCTTGAGGACACCCAATCCCAAATTTTGGAAGAGAATTAGCACATATTAAGCATGTGTTCAATCGTTTCCTCCTGCAAGCTGCAAATCTGACATTTATAGGGCCAATGAAATGTTTCTTCATAAGGTTTTCCCAAGTTAGGATTTTCTTTTGATGAACAAGCCAAATAAATAATTTTATTTTCATCCATTGAGAGGTCTGCCATAGCTCCTGCCAGACTTTCTCAGCTTTTACCAAGTTAAATCCAGTGATTGCCTATTTAGCCTCTTTGAGATTGTAGTTACCTTCATTGTTCTTGCCCCATCTTAATTGGTTAGGAGAAGAGGAGACCAGAATCCTTCTATGCTCTACGTCCCTAGCAAGAGCCTCTTCCATGCCCTTCAAAGGGCTTTCTTTGTTGTAACTTAGATTCTTCCATTTCCTCCATTTATCCTTGTTCCTCCCTTGATCTCAGAAGTCTTTTACCAATAAGAGACCTTTGCTTTCTGTATCCCTTTTGAGGTCTACTAGTTCATTCCTGTTCAGGATGGGTTCCTGTTGCCAGCTGTCCTCCCAAAAGTGAGCCCGGTCCCCAGCTCTAATTTCCCAAAAACAGTGCTTTTGGACAATGCTTTTGTTCTCCCATGCAAGGTTCCAGATGTATGAGCCCCTAATTTTTCCTGTCATTCTAATGTGATCCTATTCCTACCAGCGCTTGGCGTACTTTTGAGTCCAAAGCTTGGCCCATGGTGCTCTTGACTCCTTGATCCATCGCCACCATAGCTTGGCTCCCGAAGCCTGACTCAGAGTCTCCGGATCATCCAGACCCAAACCACCATGGCTTTTGGGTTTGCAGAGCTTGTCCCAGGCAACTAGAGCCCACTTATTTTTCTTTTCCCCTCTACCCCACAGAAAATTCCTTTGAATGTTTCTTATTTGTTGCTTTATGCCCTGAGGAGCCGGTATCGCTCCAAACATAAAAATGGGAATGGCCTGCAAAACCGCCTTAGTGAGCACCAGATGCCCTACCAAGTTTAAAGCTCTGTATGTCCAATTGGGTTCGCATATATGCTTACACAGGGGTTTGTCAGTAAGAGGAACGCCTGAATATTTGGAAGGTAACTGTTCCCTTTGAAAACCCAGAATCCTGGTGATATTTCTCTGTATTGCAATATTAGTGTTAAAGAAAAAAACCTTGGACTTTCTTTGGCTAACCTCTATGCCTGCTGCCATGATGAAGTCGTTTAAGATATCTTTGATTTCTTTTGCCTCCCTAACTATGGGTACACCCTGCAACATCGTGTCATCCACAAATTGTTGATGAGTGTTGGCCTCTCCATCTGGGGTGAGCTTAATTCCCTTAATTCTTCCTTCAGCATTTTTCATTTTGATTTCTCTACCAAGCCCTTCTATCATGAGAACAAAGAGGAAGGGAGAGAGTGGATCACCTTTTCTGAGTCCCCTAGAGGGTGTAAAAGTATTGGAGGGAGCTCCATTAAGCATAATGGAGAAATTGGTCGAGGTGAATAAAGCCATAACCCATCTTATCCAGTCTTGGTTAAAGCCATAGGCTTTAAGAATGGCTATGATTGAAGACCAGCTGAGTTTGTCATAGGCCTTCGCAAGGTCTAATTGGATGATCATACCTGCTTGATTGAACTTTAAACACACAGAAATATTTAATTAATATGAGCGTCGTCTTCCTTTTTTAAATTTTCCCAACTGGAAGAAGCCGAAAACATTTACCAACTAGAATACTTTTCATTTATTCAAACTTCAAATAGATGGAAAGATTTAATTAATATGAGGGCGGTCTTGCATTTAGAAATGTAGCCAAAATATTTCTAAGAATAATTTTTATTAAAAGATTTCTGAGAATATTTTTGGTTAATTTTATGCGAGGGCTACCTTTCGATGACTAATTTTACCCAGTGGCATGTGCAATCAATGCTTTGTGATTAATATTATGGAAATATGATACATTTTCTCACTTTTATGCTTCAAAAAGGAAACCGCTCCTCTTTTTGGAAAATTAACGAACAAACCCGATGATATGGGAAAGATTTGATTCTTCTGGCAATTTTGCTGCTATATAGCTACACTACCAAACTCCATTTTCTGTTGTATCGACGATTCCAGAAATGCATATTTATTACATTCCTTCTCTTTTCTTGTTTATTATCAGAATGCTTCTCCTTGCCACCCTTTATTTCATTCTCTTTCTCAATCCTCCTTTTGTGTTTTCCACACCCATTTCCCATTTTCCTCGTCTCACCAATGCTTCTAATCAACATTCTCTACTTCCTTTCAAGTCTGCCATCATATATGATCCCTGGTGGGCTCTAGTATTGCAACAATAATGCTGCAACTCCTGGAACTCCCTTCTTTAATTTTATCAACCCGGTAGTTCGTAACAAACTTGAAAGCGATGGTGCTATATGCACAAGTACTAGCTCTTGCCGTAGTTGTCACTTGGTCAGCTGGCACAAGTCCACTAGGGGCTTAAGACAACTTCTATGAGCTCTTAGAAGAATATTTTTAACTGATGGGTGAAAGCTAACTCAAAGGAAGCTAATCTACTTGCAGAAAGAAACTGAAAGCCAAAAAGAAACGCAAACCCTAGTAAACCCTAATTCTACCAGCTAGTCCTACTGATGCAAGGAAGAGGATGAAAGCTACTGAAAGGAATGCCATTGACTTCTAGGAAGGTAAAATGCATGTTTCTAAGTTATCACTATCTGAATAAAACATCTTTTTTGTATTTTTGAATAAGTTATTAGAATTATCATGCATGTGCTTTTTAATTGGCTTTTGATTGTGCAGAGGTGGATCGGTGGGAGAAAATTCTTGCAGGAGGTTTGGAAGGTTAGAAGAGGTCCTAAGGGGTCCCTAACACCCTTCCAGAGAGTTTCACAAAGTTTGGCTATCAAGAAACCTCATTTGTGAGCTTCTACAGGAAGTCTGCAGGGGTTCTACAGGATGTTCAGGAATTTCTACAGGATGTTCAGAAATTTCTACAGGATGTTTGAAACGTGGATTTTAGAGGATGGGTGAGTGAGGGAAGATGCATGAATGGATAGGGAGGTAGGATAAGGGCCTGGAGTGACCCAGGGACTGGTGGATAGAGTGGTGAGAGGGTGTAGAAGGCTAACTTGGCTTAAAGAAGGCTAAGACAATGATGGAGCAAAAAGGTAGGGTTATGTGGGCAAAAGGACAGGTGTAAGATGAGGAACCTAGCTAGGAGATGGAACATCTGGCTCTGATGAAGCTTTGATGGATGAGAGAGTGGTAGAGATGCCCTGCACAGTGTACATTTAACCAAATCAACAACGTCTTACAAATAATCAAAGTCCTAGCTAATCTAATCTAACTGTCAATAAAACGGATGAACAACTACTTTATTTGGAAGAGAACCATGTATATCAACTATGCAATGAAACATTTCAGAGATTTGAACACATAACCAACTTCTGGAAATGAAGACAGTACACTAAGGATTGCATGGTAAAGCAAACTAGTGTTTCTGTTTGGGACAGCACGGTTACTTCAATTCCAGCCCCTGATCCAATAAGGAAGAGGTGAAACCAAAAGTGTTTGTTGACCCTTTTTTGGAGCCTTTTTCCTGTTATTATCCTACCAACTAAATCTGAACATGAAAAGCTACTTTAACCATCAAAAGCAATCTAAATAACAAAGCAAGATTTAAATCTAAAATAGCAGATTTTATTATAAGAATGCAGCAAAGAGACATGAAAGTAGACAAAGGAGGTACTGGGCACTTGACATGGGCCCAACCCCAAGAGCTACAGCCTCCTAAGAGAGATTTAGAGCTGGTGCAAAGCTGGATTCATCTTTATTGAGCAAGAAAAGAAGAGTTACATCAAAAATTGTCCACAAGGGAAAGCTTGAAAATGTGCTGAAATGCAAAGCTAATCTACTAAGTAAAATCGAACTACAAACTAGCTAACTTCTCCCTACAAAGTGAATAACTACTGGATAACCAAAATGAGGCCCTAAGCCTTCTTATTTATACAAATTGAGGACCCCAACAACCCTCCTAAACTTTAGGAACTCGACTGCCAAAACTTGTAGTTAACAGCGCTTTTACAAGCACTTGCTCGGCTGCCCTTGTGATAATTGATTTGGTGGCCCTTTAACTCTGAGCTGATGGTGGAGAATTCGAGGTAAGGGCCCATAAATTAAGGGGACACCTTCCTACAAATCCTCTCCCTTGTTCTCCCACGAATTTTGCTGCCAAGTGCTCATTAAAACCTTTGATTTTGTCTCCAAATTGACCAAAAAGACTACACAAAGCACACATTAGACTTGTTGGCATAATGACTAACCCAATTCATTCTATTAGCATAAATATAATAAAAAACATGCAATAAACTAATGATAATGGTGGATTAAGTCGAATTAGGAGGTTGAATAAGCCCATATAATTATCCATTTTTGGGGCTCATCAATCCCTACCAATCATTAGCTGCTACCTGGAAACCAAATGTTTCATTCTGCCAGTGGACAGGTATCATATGCAGCAGGTGCAAGCACAGAGTCGTTTCCCTTAATGATTCAAGCATGGGATTACAAGGTATAATCTCTCCCCTTCTCGCCAATATCTCCTTTCTTACAGTACTCAGCCTTCACAATAACAGTTTCCACAGTCAAATTCTCTATCAATTGGGAACCCTCTCTCGCTTAAAGATGCTTCACCTGTCTCGCAATCAACTCCAAGGTTCCATTCCACAAGAAACATTCCCCCACCTTGCGGACCTTGATTCTCTCCTTTAACCATCTCACAGGAAACATTCCCCCACAACTATGTGTTCTCCCCAACCTAATAACCATGGCCTTGGGAGATAACAATTTAATGGGAACAAGCCTAGACTACTTGGGAAACATATCCTCTTTACATTACTTAAATTTGGGTGAGAACCACCTTCATGGAGGTGTTCCTTCCGAATTGGGTATGCTAAGCTAGCTCAGTGTTCTCTCTTTGGGGTTCAACCATCTCACGGGACACATTCTGTTGGAGTTGGGTATGCTAAGCCAGCTTAGCTATCTTTATATGGATGCTAATCAGCTGAGTTGCAGCATTCCTTCTTCCCTTTTCAATTGTACAAAGTTTCAAGTGATTAGCTTAGCAGAAACACAACCCGGCGGAATAGTGCCCATGGAGTTGGGTAAATTGACACATCTGCGGACTCTTTTCCTCGACGACAATCACCTGATTAGTGGCAGCACCATGAGATGCCCCATTCTTATTGTTCTTAGTAACTGTTCCAATCTACAAGATGTAGACTTATCTGTGAATAATCTTAGAGGGAAATTGTTATTTACGATAGGCCACCTCTCTACAAAGCTCCACTTCTTAGGCTTGAGTTTCAATGAATTAGTAGGATACCTCCACAAATTGGAAACCTAATTAGTTTAACATTCCTTAGTTTAGAAAGTAATTCTTTTGCTGGGTCAATCCCTTCTTCAGTTAATATGCTTCAGAAGTTGGAGAGGTTATATATGGATTCCAATAATTTACAAGGAAACATCCCTATGGAAATTGGGCAGATAAAAACCTTAGGGCTCTTAGATCTCTCTACAAATAATCTCTCTAGAAGAATCCTTGATTTTGTCGCCAACCTCCAGCAGCTAAGATATTTATATCTTAACCATAACCAGTTATCAGGAAATATACCTACAAATTTAGGGGAATGTGTGAACTTACTACTGCTAGATCTATCATACAACAAACTTACTGGGCACATACCTCCACAAGTTGCTAGATCTATCATACAACAAACTTACTAGGCACATGCCTCCACAAGTTGCAAGCCTTGCAAATTTAGCCTTCTATTTCAACTTTTCAAACAATTTATTACATGGCCATGTACCTTTAGAATTAGGAAAGTTCAATAAGCTTCAAGCTATAGATATTTCTGCAAATCAATTAACTGGTTACATTCCAAGTGCACTTGGAAGTTGCCAAGAAGTAGAATATCTGAATCTTTCTTGCAACGCACTTGAAGGTCCAATTCCACTATCCCTCAGTGAAACTCTAAGCCTTCAAAACCTAGATCTCTCTTCCAACAATTTGTCAGGTGGAATACCCATATCACTAGAAAATCTCACAATGCTCCATCACTTGAATTTTTCTTTTAACAACTTGTCAGGAGAAGTCCCTAAAGAGGGGGTTCTCAAAAAGATTGGCGCCATGACATTTATGGGAAATATTGGTCTATGTGGACCTTGGGTAAATCTACCGCCATGCTATGCTCATAAACATGAAAGTGTTCTAAATCTAAAAAGAGTTATCGCACTTGTTTTTGTTGTAGCATTTGTGCATTATGTTTGTTTCTTGCAATCTTGTGGAGACGAAAATGCAAGAGAAATATTCAAAAAGAAAGTGGTCCAACATTAAATGTGGGGCATTGAAGAATCTCCTATGCAGAGCTCGTCATCGCAACAAATGAATTTAGCGATGCCAACTTGTTAGGAGTTGGTAGTTTTGGCAAAGTGTACAAAGGGCTTTTGAATGATGGCACAATGGTTGCTGTCAAGATTCCCAATCTACAAAATGGAGGGGCTCAAAAGAGTTTTGATAGAGGGTGCAAAGTTTTTGGTAAAGTTAGACACCAGAATTTGATTCGGGTCATAACCTGTTATTCAGATCTCCAAATCAAAGCTTTGATATTTCCATTAATGCCAAATGGAAGCCTAGAAAAGTGGTTATATCCCAATGACGGAGAACAAAGTGGTTTGAATTTGATTCAAAGGTGGAATATAGCAATAGACATCGCCCAAGGCATGACATATCTCTGTCACCATTGTTTTGTGCAAGTGATCCATTGTGAATTGGAACCCAACAATGTGTTGTTGGGTGAAGATATGACTGCATATTTAATAGACTTTGGCATTGCTACTATATGTTTTGCAAGTAATGAAGATGGAGCTCTCACTTCCACAAATGCACTCAAAGGATCTATAGGGTACATTCCTCCAGGTATTATTTAAACTATATGCCATCTTAAGCAATGTTATGATTTTCTTATGTTTGCTTAACATTTTGAATTAAAAAATTTAAGATGAGGATCTATGAATGTAGAATATGGAGTGGGAGGACAAGTTACAATAAAAGGCGATGTATATAGCTATGGAATAGTGTTATTGGAAATGCTCACTAGAAAGAATCCCACACATGACATGTTTGTGGAAGGAATGAACTTACAAAAATGGGTGGGCAGTAGTTTTCCAAACCGAGTACAAGAAGTAGTTGACACGGGTCTATTGAGGAGGAATAATAGATGTTGTGAAGGAGATAAGGATCTAAATTGTCTCAGTTCACTAATAAATGTGGGATTACTTTGCACAAATGAATCTCCTCAAGGACAACCTACTATGATGGGCATTCTATGCATGTTGCAAAACATCAAAGACACTTTTTTGAGCACTACTGCCATTCCTAAATTCCAGTCAAATCTAACACATTTACTGGGTAGTACAAGTACTACTATGAACAACATTTGTGAAGGACAAAGTTCTTCCACATCTTAGTCTATTGTAACAAAGTGGTAGTTATGTAACTAAACTATGATGTAGTTTGAGTCTTATATCCCTTTCCTTGTTTGTACATAAATATATGGTTGATTGCATGCAAATGTTAACAATAAAGTTAGATCCATTGTCATTGGTGTTTTGGAAATGTGGAAATTTCTTTATTATTCTAAAGTTTCTTTGTTCTATATCAAAAGAAATTTATATTCAATATCCTTTTCATGTATAACTGAATGCATCACACTCAATTGTATTAAACACATTAAAGATTAAGTATAGATGCATCACACTCACTTTGTATTAAATACATTAAAGTTTTTTATTTCTTTTAAATGATTAAAATATAGAAATATTTTTTAGTTCTAGAAATTATTGTAGAAAATATCATAATTTCTAGTTGAAGAATATATTTATTGTTGATTTTTTTTTTTCAATAAATATAGCTAGTGTTCTTTACATCCATACCCATGAAACTAGAATGATTAGAACAAAATCATAAGCACATACATACATTCATACCCGATTGAAGAGGTTGTGTATCTTGCAACATATATTAGTAATAAAGTAAAAAGTTAATGTTATTATTAGACTATGAAACATGTGATACTTCTTTGCCCTGAAATGTGTGGAGTTATGCCGCAAAAAACTTAATTATAAAAATTAAACATTCCTTCATTTTCCAACAACCTATTTTGATTCTAGAGATACTGTGATTCAGAGCCATGTTAGTTCTTATTAGACAAAGTCCTAAATTCTCAGAACCATGATTGGAAAGTCCTAAATTATTAGAGCCACGATCCATTCTTGAAAATTTTATTTGATATTGGATGTTAAATTAGTGGAAGTTCTATTTTTAAATTTATCATTGCTATTGGATGTTAACGTAATGGAAGTTCTCAAGAGATCGCAGAGATTTTCGACATTGATTATCCCACTCAAAATCCCACCAAGAAAATATCGCTAGAACTTGCCAAGCGCATTGCTTGAGCATTATTATTCCCTTCTTACTATGTTCATCCATCTTCCAGAGAGCCTGTGCAGGTGTATAAATTTAATTTTAAGATTTCTTGAAACACAAGGTCGACGTTCATTGAAGAAATACAGAACATGTTTGTGATTCCTTGGTGAAGCTCGTTGGTTTGCTATAGAGATGCCAATGATTTTAATTATTTGTTTTTTTGGTATTTTGTATTTGACTAAATCAACTCTTATTCGAAGCCCCACTGATGATGCTAATACTAAAAATCTGATCTCTATGATGCTAATACTACAAATCTGATTTGACGTCAATATATATCATAGTGTTATGTTACACATTGACTTGGACTTGTCGTTGTTATACAAGTAATCCAAGCACACTAGAAATGGAAACACTACAACAAAGCCAACCATAGATAAATAAAAAATCCAATTATAATTATAGAGTCAATCATAGTTAAATGTTATTGTGTTTAGGATTTTTTTTTAAGTATTTGAAGAATATAAAAAAAATCATCCCTATTATAGTGAATATAGTGAAATTTAGATTTATTCAATGTTTTCAGATATTCCAAAGTTTATAATCCATCTTGCCTCCTTCCTAATTCAATAATATGAAGTTGGGAATCAAGATGAGCTGATTTTGAGGTAGACCAAGCCGAGATTGTATTATCACTTGTTTATCATAGTCATAGTGATCAAAATTAAGCCTCTTGCAATGAATCAAGTATGGCTTAACTCTTAGTTTTCCTAATACGGTTTTGCTTGGTATCCCTTCCCCTAGTTTGTAGATGAATCCTTGGTGTTAGTAGTGTTGTGTAGGTGGTGATTCAAGAAGACTATTCATCTTATATATCTATATAAAGCTATAGAGGGGGAGCAAGTTTCTTGAGAAGGGAGATCGAGCGATGGGTTTAGGCAGTGGAGATAGGCAGCGGTGTGGTGGTGGAAGGTGTAGCTAGTGGAAAGGCAAAAATAAGTTACAACAACTGATTTGGAGTCAATGCAATATACACACTTCCAGGACTTAGGCTAATGTAAACTTTTTAAAGAAGAATATACATTGGGAATAGTGAAGGCCATAATAAGACATTTATTTTCCTTCCCAATCAAGAAATATTTATAAAAATTATAACATTCTAAATACTATTAAAAAAAGCTTTGGTTCCGCGAATCTTGGTAATCACATGCAAAACAAGGAGGGGTATTTGTCACATGCCACCGCTTCATGAAGTCTTAATGGGAATAGTTAGGTGCCAACCATTCCTCGCACTCACCACAAACCACATTCATTGCATTCAATTGAAGGAGGTCTAGATGAAGAAAAGGCCATAAAGGTTAGAGCATGACATGCATTCCACCATTACAGTGGATTCTGAAATTCACTCCAACATTTATTCTTTCATCCTCTCTACTCTACACATGGATGGTCAATGGGGGTCGGGAGTAGCAATCAAACTTAGGTTGTTTCAGGTCTGTGGAAGAGATTTATAGGTCTATTCATCTTGGCGAGGGAATGTGGTTGAGCTAGATGTGGGGGCAAAGGTCATTGCTGCCAACCTCTCTCTCCCCTACATGGTTAAGGAAAATAACAGTTTGATGAGGATATGCCTATTCATATCCACCACCTCATTGTTGCCATGGATGTTGAGGAGAGACGCAATATAGGGAATTGCCACTGGTTCATACGTAATTTTCTTTGTAGACAACTCTTTGAGTAGAAACAAGCCTGGGGGAGATCTGAAGGAAGACTTGTTGAACTCAATGCCTTTCTGGTTCACACACAAATGGGCTTAACAAACATGTCTAGAGAAATGGAATTTTCCCTTTCCCCTCCTCCCTGTCCTCTAGTGTTGTCTAATTCGAATACAAGGATTGAAGCAGTGGAATCCCCCCATTAAGGGAAAAGACTTTCCAGTCTGGCTCACACTGAACCTCAAGCCAATTAAAAAATGGTGGTCGATAGTCACATCTCACCTGAACTAGTCAGGAAAGTGATGAACTTATCCAGCGAGTTCGGCGTTGAGGGAAAAACCAAAGGGGAGCCCTCACAAAGAAAAGTAAAATCATACACTGGGGGGGGAATTCATCGAATGGGAGTGTTCACCTTGGATTCCTAAAGGATAAGATAACCCCTTCCTCTACCTGGAGCAACAAGAATTAGCTAGGAAGGAAAAAATTTACAAGGTAAGGTTCCCAGGAAGCAAGTGCATCTCACCCAAACCAAGACTTATGAGGACAAGGCACTGCCCAAACAGGCATGCTAAATTCCCTAGATAATCTTTCTCAGAGTATTAATTTTGCATGTTATTTATGTTTCAATTATGTTTACTTTGTTTTGGTGTCATTTTATAACCATTATTGCTTTGAACTCTTAGGGAGAGCACTTGGTTTCCTTTTCATGGGAATTTGGTCTCCCCGATTTTTCTCTTGTCCTCTTTGTTTTAGTCATGTTCAATTTTCTTTTCTGTCTCTATGTTACCACTTTTTGTTCAAAACTCTTTGAGTGACCATGTGGGTTCCCTCTCATGGGAAAGTGGTCTCCCCAATTCTCTCTCAACACATTCATGTTGTTATGTCCACAAATAACTATTTCAAACCTCCATGACTGTATTCTACGTATATTTTTTAAAATAATAAAAAATTAGCTTGCTTGCAAAAAAACTTTTGTTGAACGAGTGATATAAAGATAAGTCCAAATAGTTAATAGGTTGTCAGTGTGATATCTATCAAGTCATCATGGTGATATTAATCGCCATATACCTATCCCTGGTAGTTATAAGAAGTAATTACATCATTGATAGCTTCAAAACAATGAATGAAAATAATATTTCACTATTATGTTAGAGAAGATATGTGGATCTATTATGAACCAAATGTTTTTTTTTTATTTTTTGGTATTACAAGAATGCTTCTATTCTTTATTTTATTCTATTTTTCATTCCTTTTGGGTTTACCCCACTTCAATTACCTAATTTTTGGCATTCTCATCTTGACAATGCTTTTTTTTAAGAGTCTTGTTGACTAACAATTATTGATAAGTTGTACGTGTCTTCTCTCACTGTATATTATTGCCAACTCTCTGCTTTTTTATGATACTTAATAAATTTCACAATTGTGTGGTGTTAAACACTTTTCTATGTTATCCCTCTTGCATTAATCACAACCCAGAAAATCCACCACACTTAGTTATTTTTGTGTATGTAGGATACATACCCTGTTTTTCTTCAAGTCATCTTGCACCAACATCTCACATTTTGAAATTTGTACCCTCATTTCCACAACATATAAATCATACCTTTTCCTATACTTACCCATTTTATCATTGATGCAAGTTACAACATGCCTTTTATTCACTTCTCCTCCCACATGAGCTCCTCTTGCATGAATTCCTCCTACATTACCTTGTAGTCTTTCTGACATGATTCCTTACCTAGGCATTCCTACACTTTCTCTCTTGTTGCATGTAGATAGTAGAGGAATTCCTTGGTAACATCTGATATTCAATTCTCATATTCATTATTCTCCTCTTGACTTTTTTTCAAGATGCATTAGATCATTAAGGCCATCACATGCTTCATGTGACTTAAGATATATGGTATTAAATTAGGCACATTTCTCATTGACTTAAATAACCATTATAGCCAGGATCAAATGAGTGAATGGCTTCAATAAACTTGTTGATTACCTGAAAGAGAAAATAGAAAAGTGATTAATTCATTTCATTAGCAAGAAAGAACAATTTGACATAGTACATCAAGTTGGTTATGATTTAAAAGGCATTCAAGATGAGTTAATTCAAGTTCGAGTAAAACAAGAAGTCCTCATTGCACCTTTACAAAATTCCATTGGGTAACTGCTCGAAGATGATTTAAAGAATGTACTAACTTCAAGATAACTCATCGACAATATCAATTGTTAGGTTGTAGGCACATGTCAAGTATTTTAAATGGAAGAAGTCTTCAACACAAACTAGAGGTTTTTCCAACACTATTTTTTCTTTATTATATGGTTCGTGGGAGCCCCATCCCTATACTTAAATGGATGAATGCATTTTTAATTTCTAGAATATTATATATCTTATTTAAACTCTTGAATATATTTTAGAGGTTCCTTAAAGAACTACCAAGAGTCCATCTCTACCGTAATCTTTCAAATTTGACTTTTAAGCTTGAAGATTGCAAGAGTGTAACTCTTTTCATCCCAATGAGTCTGAATGAAAATGTCTTTTAAAATTATTTGTAAATGCATTCCACGATTAATTTCTTATGTCAAAATGTTTTATTCTTTACTCAAAATTATGCTGGAAATTATTGGTTTCAAAACTTTATTTAATTCCTATATCAATATGTATTATCTCATTGTGAATATTTAATGTTTGGTCCTATCTCAAGCCTCTACCGTTTTCTATATTTTCTTTAATTTGAAAGTTATTTGTTAAAGGGGAGTGACCTCTCTATAAAAACAAGGGGGGAATATTGTTACCTCACATGTTATCATTGAAATTTGTAGGCATAATGTCTAGATGGGAGCATCTAAGATAACTATCTTCTCAGCCATACTCCTCATCAAGGTTGATACAAGATCAATCAATTGATAGAGGAATTTTACAATATTAAGAAATTGTGAGAAGTAGTTTTGAAGACCAAGGAGTTGGACAAGAATCTTTTTGAGGACAACCTCCAAACATAAGAAATGTTGTATACAAAGTGTCAAGAACACAACAAGAGGAAAACATTGTGTAGATTAATTACACACTGCAACAAATGCAAAATGAGATTACTTGCATCAAGAAGAGCGATAATATTATTTCACAAAAATTGTCCCATGAAGGAAGAATGATGATTACCAAACCCTAGAGAATGAATTGATAGAAGTAAAAGACTTGAAGTACATAGACCAAAAGAACCTTGCATGCGAAATCCAAATGTAGTTAGTTGTATTAAGAGAAGATGATGTGTTTGAAGAGACTTAAGAATATTTATATCGATTAATGTTGAAATAATTTAAGTGTCTCATATCTTAGAATCAATGCAATGTGAATGAAATATGCATATTCTTACTCATGATGAATTTGTTGAACTAGAAAATTCTAAAGAATAGCAAGAAAATTTGGTTTAGACAAAAGCTCAAACAAGCAAACTCAAACTAGATAATTAAGTAAACTAAGGAAAAATATTATAATTCACCTCAATCAACATCACAACAAGGAACTCCATATTTGATAAAGGAACAAGATAACACCACAACAAAATTTCCTTACAATATTGGATAAATTTAGGAAGTTTCAAATCACTCTGTCTCTTCTTGACTACCACAAAAAAGGGATAACTTACTAAAATCTTGGAGAAAAAGGGTCCATAAAATTTAAGAATAGAAGTAGCTTTGGTTGGTAGTCATGAAAGACCCAATTAATTTCAACAAAGAGTAAGAGGAAAGGTTTGCCCTTTTTATATTCTTATTGAAAATCAAAACTCTATTGTGCATAATTGCATGGTAGGCAACATAGCCACAAATAATATCATGCCTTTCAACAATAGGGTCCTTGGGGTTAGAATGCACTAAATATTGTGAAGTTAGAGAAAATATTTATGCTATCAATTCGATAAAAATCCTTTCCTATGGTGAAATTAAAGACTTTTCTGCATGGATAAGATTGGCAACACATATAACCACAATATTCACTATAGTTGTTGTCAATCTCCTAGCTACTTATGGAGTTGTTCTTGGTCATGATTGTGATTCTAGGATTAGAGGATATATCCAAATGCAGTTTTATTAGGAGAAGATGATGTGTTTGAAGAAACTTAATAATATTTATATCCATTAATGGTTGAAATAATTTAAGAACCTCGTATCTTATAATCAATGCAATATGAAGAAAATATGCAGATTCTTGCTCCAGGGGACTTTGTTGAACTAGAAAATTCTAAAGAATACCAAGAAAAATTGATTTAGGAAAAATCTCAAATAAGCAAATTCAAACTAGATAATTAAGTCAAAAAAGGAAAAAATGTTAATAATTCTCCTCAATCAACATCACAACAAGGCACTCCATATTTTATAAAGGAACAAGATAACACGAAAACAAAAATGCCTTACAATATTGGATGAATTTAGGAAGTTGCAAATCACTTGTCTCTTCTTGGCTGCCTCAAAAAAGGGAGAACCTATTTAAATATTGTAGAACATGGGTCCATCAAATCTAAGAATAGAAGTAGCTTTGCTTGGTAGTCAAGAAATACCCAATTAATTTCAACAAAGAGTAAGAGGAAAGGTTTCTCCTTTTTATATTCCTATTGAAAATTGGGACTCTATTGTTCATAATTGCGTGGTAGGCAACAAAGCCACAAATAAGATTGGAAACACATAATTCACTATAGTTGTTTTCGATCTCCTAGCTTCCTATGGAGTTGTTCTTGGTCATAATTGGTGTTCTAGGATTAGAGGATATATCATGAATGATGGAAACTATATGAGATTGTCAAACAAAAAACCTTTACTAGAATCCCAAGAGAGCAAAGGAAACCTATTTTCTTTAAGAAAAAAAATCAAATGTTGTTCAGAATTGTCTAGATTTAGGGATAGAAAATTACGTTGTCCTCAATATAGCACTAAACAAATATTGTGAAAGTGATATTTTTCTAGGATTTTGGAAAATGTAATTCAATGGCTCTTGCTTAAGTTATGTAATTATAGTCAGGGGAGTATTTCATGGTCCAAGCTCTCATATTTATCCTTATGCTTTTAGACTAGAGTTTCCTTGCACAAATAGTAGGCAGAATATGAGGCACTAACCGAAGGGTTAATACCAACCATTAAAATGCATATTAAATATTTAGTTGTGAGAGGATATTTTGAATTGATCATAAATCAAATCAAGAAAAAGTATAATATAAACAAACAACGATTGGAATGTTATGATACAAGGGTTTGTGATATTCTTAAAAAAATTTCAATCCTTTTGACATAATATTTGTTCCACTAGAACAAAATCAAATGGATGACTCCTTGGTAGTGGAATTATCCCTTTTTAATCTAGATGATCACATATCTAAAATTTCTTTTCATGTAGAGAATATCTACTACCCATCAATACCTGGTAATTGGGATTAGTGGAAAATGATTGAAAATGATGAGCATGCCAAACAATTAATGTATCATGCAAAATAAATGTTATCAAAATATCTAGATTCTAATTATCCCCAAGATGACGTGGACCATAAAAACACAATCCTCATCAAAGATGTAAAAATTCCCTCTCTCCTAAGAAATATCAATTTTGAGTCTTTATTTACGAGAAATTATTAATAACATAATGAGAATCTTAAAAAGTAATATTCTTTAATAAAATTTCAAGAAACTCAAAAGATTAATATTGGTACATAAAAAAACCTAAAATATCTAAACTTGTAAACCAACTATGCCCAAAAATAAATTCAATAATAACTTGATTTATTCAATGAGTTGCAAGATGTCTTTGCATGGACTTATTATGACTTGAAAGAATATGATATGTCCATTTTCCAGCATATGATACCACTAAAAGAAGGTGGAAAACCTTTCAGGAAGAAGACTAGATCCATAGATCCAAATTTGAAGCCACTAGTCAAAATCAAAGTTGAGAAGATGAAAAAGGCAAGAATTATATTTCCAACAAAGATTTTAAGTTGATTTCCAATGCTATAGTAGTAAAAAAGAAGAATGGTGTATTTAGATTTGTGTTTAGTTTTTAGATATTAATAAAGCATTTTTGAAAGATAATTATCCACTACTAAATACATAAATTCTCCTCAAACAAGTTGTTGGTTTTGCTTTAATTTCAATACTTGATGGGTCCGCCAAATAGAATCAGGTGTTAGTTGCCAAATATGATTAATACAAGAGTAATTTTGTAACACCATAAGGGACATTTTCATATCATAGGATTCCCTTTGGATTAAAAAATGTTAGAGCTACACTAGAAGGACATATGGGTTATGCATTTAAATAGATGATCGATAAGTTCATTGAATATTACCATGATGATCTTACTATCCATTAAAAATTAAGAGAACGACATATCATGCATTTGAGACAAGTTTTCCAACATTGTATATTGTATGGCATATCTCTTAATCCAAGGAACCATTTGTTTGCAATATCAAAAGGAAATATTTTGGGCCATATTGTGAGCAAAGAAGGAATAATATTTGATATAGATAGAGTTAAAACCATAAATAATTTGCAACCTCTAACTTCCCAAGTGGGAGTTTAATCTTTCTTCAAGAAGGTAAATTTTGTTCGAAGATTGATACCGGATTTTGCTTCAATATTGAATTGAATTAATGAGTTGTTAAAAGAGGATCAAGCTTTTGAATGGAATCCATAAACACAAATGGCTTTCGCAAATATTAAACAAGAAATTAAAATAGCCCTACTACTAACAAGTCCATATTTTGAATGAGACTCCATACTCTACTCCCTTGTTTTGAATGAACTGTTGCCTCTTTACTTACTGAAAAGAATACAAAAGGAAAGGAACTTCCTATTTTATGCATGAGAAAAACATTACATGATTATGAATTTAAATATTTAGATCTCAGAAAGTATGTTTTTTCTTTAATTAAAGTGGCTTCTTATTATGTTAGGAATTAAGAATTCCCCGGGCAGTGAATCAATAATTATAAATTTTTTTCATTTAATTAACCAGTCAATTAATCAGCTAAAATAGATAGACATCAATTATACATTCATACATATACACACTGATTTAAAATGGGAACCCTTTTGGGAGAAAAACCACCAAAGCTTCTATTTATTATGATGTAAATTGAAAGCACTAACTATGATTACATCAATTCTTTTGTGAGCACCCACTCATAGAAGGCCCCAGTCCCTTCATATTTGCAAGCACCAACTTTCTAGAGGTGTCAGCTTCAAATTTGTGCAGGCAACAAACTACTGTTGCCAGTTGGATCTATTATTTTCATAGGATTTTCAAACTCATACCTCTAGCAATATTCTTTTATTCTATTTCTAAATAATTCCATTGCCTTCCTGAACCCACCTCCCCGCTGTAGCTCCTCGACATCACCAAGTTTCTATTTCTTCTACAAGCACACACTACCACCATCTACAACAATAAACTTCAACAATTCACATGCATATATAAACACATATGAATGCTAGCTACAGGCAGTAAAAGAAGCTTGCAAATCTAATTTATCAATGCAGAGATAAGATGACAGTATTCTGGCATTAGATACAAAAGAAAACATGAACAACCTGTTCAAGTGAAAACTTAGAACAGAAGAGGAAATCAACATTGAACATATAACAGCAAAAGAAGCTTGTATCTTCTAGAATGATGATGAGAAGCTTGAGTAGCAAAGTCTCAATAGTATCCAGAAGTTGAACACTTCATACATTTAACTTTCAGCCTTTTATAGGCCTTTTACAATGCTCCTCTCGAGCCTTCTAAGGCTCGAGAGGTCTTAATCTATCCCTTTGTCTCTTTAACTATTTGATGCCCTGACTAGGAAAGCATGGCTCAGAGGTTTCTTCTTTTGACAGAAGAGTTACAACATTCTGGTAGTTCGTTGTGCTGTCTGGGATCCCTCTCGTACCAAAGATGCCCCATGATCATTCTGTTTGTTTGGCTATGTTGCATTGTCTATGCTCCATGATCCTTTGTCAGTTTTGGATGAGCTGCGCTGCTCCCTTTCCCCTTCCTACCTTCTGTCTCATGGTTTCAGTCTCCGAGCCTGTGTTTTCCTTTTAAATGTTTACAATGACTGTTTTTTGTTTAATATAGAAAAACATTGCAACTGTAAAATCCCTCCAAGCTCTCAAAATTTCAGACTCAAAAATTCCTTAATCATGGCCTATCCTTCTATTGGGTCCACCCTTAGGGTCGCTATCGCATGTCACAGACGCCCTGTCCCTGTGTATTTTCTTTGTATTCTATAATACGTGAAAAACCCTGAAAATACATGGAAAAGGCTTGTGGCAGACCTTAAAATATTATAAATTTTCATTCCTGAACCCTTTCAGGTCCGGGACCTATCGCATCGTCGCTGCCCCTTGCCTCCCTTTGTATTTCGTTGAATAACGAAATACACTAAAATGCATTGAAAATAGCTTTCCCACGAACCTCAAATATTATATATTTCCCTTCTCGGACCCTTTCGAGTCTGAGTCTTATTGCATATCACAAATCCAAGCTTCCCTTTGTATCTTATAAATACGTAAAAAACTGCTAAAATGCATTGAAATTGGACTTTCTGTGGACCTCAAATATTATCAAATAATATTTATAATACCATCGGGTCTGCATCATCGCATCGCACATATGCCTGTGCATAGGCCCCGCCCCTTGGTGTTGTTCCACTACAATACAGCCATGCGATCTGATCTCAATCTCATATCACTAATGCCCAAGGCCCATGTGCTAGTGCTCTCCTTGTATTTCTCCGATAGCGATCCGCCGATCCGATCATCGGAGATCGCTGATCGGGGGTGTCTTGCGCCCAATATTAAGTCCTCCTCTATGTAGCACCGATTGCGATTTTCCACTTAGATTTGGGTCGTTGATCGGCCAGATCTAACGGCTACAATGCATTGCATTGTCTGTGCCTGTGATAATGGTTTTTCACTGTTTTTCAGTGTTTTAGCCTCCCGATAGTGTTTTTTTTCTCCCTTTTAAGGGCTATCCTCCACTTGCTTCGATCTTTGGATGATCTTAAGCAAATTTTGAATACTTCAAGAGCATATTTGGATCCATTTTTGGGCCATTTTCCAACAAGGCTAATAGGTCCCACAATTTGGGATTTAGTATAATTTTAGAAATTCTAAAACAAAGGAAATCGTCCAAAAATTTGATCCAATAACTCAAATCCCAACACTATGACACATCATTTTCTAACAACACTTCTCATGTCATGGTGATGTCATCATGCCACACTACGACATCTGAATAATGCCACGTGTCAAATGGATTTTGCCCACTTTTCCATCCAAAGACTCCATATTTTCCTTCCATGTGTCATTTCTCCAACATTCTGTGCCATCACCTTGGTCTATTTGGTGGCACCTATACATACTTTAATAACCACATTATCATCCCACGTCATCAAAACTTTATAGAGAGGAAGGACTGGGTTTGAGTTCTTTTCTTATGTTCCCTTTAAACCAACCCTTCGGAGATGAATTCCCATTCTACTTTGGAACTTCACCAACAAATGAACTCTGACCATGAGTTTTGGTTTAGGACTCTTCTACACCTGCATCGTTGAACAACTTACCTCGCAAGAACATCAAAATGAGTATGAACTATTCAGAGTTCGACACTTTATCTGTGGACAAAGCACATGATATTTGAAAATGAGTTTGAGTTTGGGAATATTTTGAACCTACATCCTTGAACAACTTACCTGGCCCGAACATCCATATCGATCCCAATTGTTTTAAGTTCGACACTTTAGCCATAGACAACCTATTTTCTGCATAAGGGGCCCAAACCTCCGAACTTCAACATTAAAGCTAACCACCTAACTTCAAAACACACTATATCTACAACTCTTAGGATCTTTCTTAAGTGTAATATACCATTGGAAAGGTATCTTTGAGGATTATCCATCCATGCGCTTTGTGGGGGCACCTAACTTGGGTTTCTACACACAAAATTTTCTTTAACAAAGTGACCTCCAAACATACCTTCGTCAACCATAGGCATAATTTTTAGGAATTCTTCACTTTATCCTATTACTATTATGATTCTCAACTAAGTACCTCAACTACCATCCAACTCTCACTGACATAAATGAATTCACACTTTTCATTAGTGAGATAGTTGACATCAATGAGAACATTATGTCCATCAATCTTTCCAACAATCTCTAAGGACAACATTATGTCCAAGATTCTCCAAGGCCTACATTTTTTCCAACAATATCCCCCTTTGGCATTGATGTAAATTGTACCAAATGTTGCTAAGGCATTTGATGGCTACTAACTTGAAGAAATCCCCTTGACACTAATCAGGCTCATTCTTCTCCCCCAACAAGATTACACATATTTTCCCTAAGTGTGATACTGGCCAAGCCTAATTACACATTGTACCTCTTCATGTTGTTCTATCTATACCACATGTCAATACATCTTCTTCCTTTGACTCATGCATCTTCTCATACTTTTTTTGTGTGCCAAGAACATCTGTACTCATACCACCCAACTTCTCCAGGATGAAGCCATGCATTTGTCTGTGCGGGCCATTGATTTTTGCCACTGTGTGGAGGAGGTGGACAATATGCTTGTTAGTGAGATAAATTGAGGAAACCAGTTTGTAATAATTGGTTGATCTTGTCAGAATTTTCATCCAAATGTATTGAAAACTTGAGCCTTTTGTTTCCTCTTTTCAATGGATTTGGTCCTCCACCTCTATTATTTCTACATTTTCCATGGCCACCTCTGCTAAAAATAATCATTTGTAGCGCACAAAAATTTGTGTACAAATGATGTTCTTCTATCGTTAGTATACCTATCAATAAAGCATAACAAGTCTTAAAATCTTGAATTATGTAAATGTTTGGTGAAAAATAAAACATTCACAGGGGAGTGTACGAAACAAGGGAAAGGTACTAGCTCTTATATGACCTTTTTTAAGAAAAAAGGAAAGGTTATTCATGAACACATAATATAACAATACAGGAAAATTACATAAGAAATAAGAATCATTAATTTGAAGTATTAGTTGTAATACTTCAAATCATGAAACCACATTTGAAGCCATTTTTGTCTTTTTACACAGGCCAAGATATACCTTTATCACCACATGCATTAGTTTTACATAGGTGAAGCTCAACATGGGAGAAACAATGAAGGCTTTATGTAATGGTTAAATAATAGAAAATAAGAGAAAAAATACATGCTAGTGATAGGGACTAAAATGCGTGTGTGCCTTTTCTAAGGCACAAAATTGACTTTGAGAAATAACTAGAGCTTGATTTTGGTTCTCAAACTTCCTATTTTTCTCAAGATGGATAAAGCTCAAACTTGGGTTCTATAACTAGACACTAGGTGATATATGACGTAGAGTTTATTATTTATTTTATTTATATTTTCAATCTTTGAAAATGATGTCACCTTTGTCCTTTTACAAAGAAAAGAGAAAGCCAATAACATTGAGCTATGTTGCTACATTGTCAAAATGAGAATATAGATATAGATATAGATATAGATATAGATATATATATATATATATATATCTATATATATATATATATATATATATATATATATATATATATATATATATATATATAGATATATATACATATACTTATATAGATATAGATAGATAGATAGATATATATATATATATATATATATATATATATATATATAGATAGATAGATAGATAGATAGATATCCCTAACTGTAAATAGAAAATGACTGAGCTTAGTGCCTAGTCCAAGGGGCATACACTATTGGGAACTGCTTTTTCATTTTTTGAAATCAATTCTAAGCCTAACAATATCAAACCCACTGGGATGAGTGTTGAAAATAGCAACAAGAAATGCTAAAAATAGCATTGCTATAAATAGCATTTATGGAAAGATTCCAATTTTAGTTAGTCCCTGAACTAAAATTGAGAATTAAAAGTCGAATTTGATCTTAGCAGCTATTTGAAAAATAATTAATTCATTCATCTTGGGTTAATTAATTGGAGAAAATCAAACATGAAGTCTATGTGAAGACATGCAACAATTGTCCCATTGATTGAGGAAGTCCCTTAATTAAGGAGATCAGGATGAGTTGTACTTTGAGTTGTAATTAGTTAGCTCAGTTAACTGAGTTAAGTCCAGTTAGATTAGTTCCAACAGTTTTTGGAACTAATTGTGAGTTCAGTTAGTTAATGCATGCATGCATGTAACTACTGTACTTCAGATAATTGAATATTCTCTCATAAATAACTCATGCATGTCAGTTCAATTAGAGACCGAGTTGAGATCAGAGGAAGGGACAGTGTACTATCAGTTGGAGGATTTTTCGTATATAGGAAACTCATCCATGCAGAAGGAATTATCTCCTTCAGGATTGCGTAGTTATTTCAAAGGTTAGTGTTGTGTGCGAGAGGAGAATTCACACAGGTGGAAGCCAGAGGACCCAGGAGAAACCACACAAGGAAACAGGAGGCTTGGAGGACTGAAGGAAGGCATATGTGTTGTCTATTCTGTCTATGAGCAGCAGTGAGGGATTGTACTAAGAGCTGGATAGCTTGTGAGCTAAAGCTTTGTGTAATTCTAAGATATTTCCACTTGTATGATAATAGAGATAGCAGGGTTTTTAGCTGAGGCTTTCCCCAGAGTATTCTTCTGTGTTCATGTGTGATCATTTTCTCATTCTCTGTTATATGTGTTCTATTTGGTCTTGCTCAAAATCGATTAAGATTTCGCAAGTTTGTTTGTAGAAGTAGATCAAGTATTTTCCTTTAGTATATTGCATTATCTGGTGATCTACAATGGGAAATTCTACAATGAGTATATACTTCAACGAGAGAACTTTGTCAACCCTAGTAAGAATATCCTCAAATGATGGTGAATCAGTGGTTTTATGATTTGGAAGTGGCCTCTCCCCTTTTCTCAATTATAAGAAATCTCTATACAAGTCTGAGACAGATGGATATACAAAATTTTATCAGAGATAAATTTTAGTCATATAGAGAGACAATGTGATTCTTGTGATACTAGTTCTACCCAATAATATTCACTTTACTATATAAATATGATCAAAGAAAGGCTGAAATTTCCCTTGAAACATTCATATGATGTATATTTTTGGGAGGAATTGAAAGAATAAAATTTATTTACCATATGCAGCAAGGAAATTCGACCATGGAAAGGAAGGTTGTGACTGACAACGTAAAATGGGAAAAAAATATGTAAGCTAGAAATGAATTTTATTATACATATTAAAAGGAAAGACGACTTGAAAACATACTACTATTTAAGAGAATAAGATCCTTGATTAAAAAAAAATGGGAATAAGGACAATCATGGGGAAGTTCAACCCTTACACATATATGCAAACAAATCTAATATTGATCCTACATTCCATACACATAGTTAAAAATGGACCATACCTAGATTTGGTGTGATGAAATATTGGTTGAAGTGCAATTTCTAGTAGTTGTTTGAGTTGAACGACCTTTCTTTTTGAATTCCAACAAGAATTTTCCAACATTTGGAGCTTTGTCACATGGCTTTTTATCAACGTAATACAAAACTGCCAATGACACATTCTTAGGTAATGGTCTGGTCTGAAGGCATGGATTAGTTCTTAGATCGAATCTCCTCACATTAACACTGATAGTTTCCCATTCATCCAAATACCTAACCCTAGGAAATGAAGCACCAAAGCTTTGTTGGCCTCACTAGCATTAGTTGGAATACCAATTTCTCGAGGTCGTACTTTTGGCATGTGATCTTTGTTTTCCATTCACGATACCTCTTTAGAAAGATCTATTTGAGGATTTTTTTAATCGAGAAAGCCATGCCCTATAGGCTCATAGCTTGGCACATTTTTTAAAAAAATGTCGTTTAGGACCTCAAAACGGCTCCAGAAGTTCAAGACCTAAAAAACTTCAAAAAATAGAATTTTTTTCTAGAATTATGGAATTTGAAAAGAATCAGTGTTGGGGTTCCAAGTGGAATAGGTAGGTCGCCACCAATATCTACCTAGATCATTCCTCCCCACTTAGGAAGCAATGGTCCTGTTGGGAGCCCCAAAATCGGGTCGACAACAAGGGGGATACCCACCCGGTCCGGAACCTGGTTGGCGGCTCCTTGCCCGTTTGGAGTAGCGGGTCCGACTAGGGATAACGGGACCAGTTTCCCGATGTGAGGGGTGTGCGTGTGTATGAGTTTTAATCTATGCTGTCTCTAGAAAGCTTTTGGAGAACTAATTTTAAAATAACTCATTCTTTAACTACAAGCTGTTAGAATCAGAATAAAAATAACGTATATAACCTACGCTAACCCGGGATATATCCTTTCCATCATGTGATCTAAAAAGATTTCATATAATAACTGGTAATGAAGATTATTCAGCTACTATAAGAATATAAACCATTTGAGATAAACTATTCTGCATAAGAAGTTACACAGGACGGTTGTGGACTGCATATCACATGATAAATCATTTATATGTCAGACATAAACGGATGATTCCACCGTACAAAAGTGCCAAATGGTAACCATAAATCTAGATCATAACATGCAAATAATATCAGCTGTATATCACTTTAAGCAAACCAGCAGAAATTCGTCAAGAGATAAAAGTACCATTTATGATTCATTTCTACTCATAGCTTCAAGCAATAATGATCTACTTCTATTTACTTAAAACGCCTACTAAGAGTACAGAAATGCAACATCAGTAGCAGACATTAAAAATGCAAATATATATAAATCCGATCCTTCCTCATCAAACCCTCCTCTGAGGTGCAGAAGTACATGTTCTGAGGAAAAGTTCTTGACAAATTTCTGGACCCTTCTCCAATGCAATGAGAAGGGTTGAAATACTACTACCTAATCTTAATAATAGTATGTTTACAAAATTGAGGATACGGTTCTCAAATGACTGCCCTTTTTCTAATTTAGTCAAAAAAGGAAAAAACAACATTCTAAATGGAATTACTTCTGAATCTGGTCTCTGAAATTGCAGCTGTCAAGCATAGGCTTGAGAAGAGCAGGTTGGCTGATTTCTGTGCTTAACTGGGCCGCGAAAACAACATCCATAAGAGCCGGTGCTACCTTCTCGGCCGCGTTCATGATGCATCTAACCGTCATGCATTGGCTGTGTGGCTTAACTAAGAAAGTCCAGTAACTTTCCCAATTTAGTTTAGCCAATGCTTGGATTGTTTTGCCGTTTGCCTGCTTTCTCTGTCTCCATTCTGCCTCCAGTTGCGATGTACTCGGTAGGTACCCCGGGGTGCTCTCTGAAATCAAATTAGCCTTATGTAAATTTTCATTTACACTGTCAATAAGGATACTCGCTTGTGTCGCTGCCGCCTCCGCCGCTTGCTCCACCTGTGTAATTTGTTCGTCCCATTTGTTAAAGAGCAGCTCCTTATGATTTTCATTAATCTTGGGTGCTCCTGCTCTTTTCCCTTCCTCGTCATTTTGCCAAGTTAGGTATTCTGTTACTCTTTTGTTGGCCTGGTCATAGTCGTTCCACAATTCCACCACCTGGTTGGTGATTTTGTCACTCAATTCACAAAAATGCCTCCACTGCGATATTCTACGTACCATTTCTTCCTGTTGCTGTGACAGTTGGTCGTTCAAGCTGATGGACTCTGAAATGAACTCTGACAGCTTTAGTTCATCTTTATGCATTTCTTGAACCGTTTGCAGCTGCTTTTCTTTTTCTTCGAGATTTCTTTGATAGCTCACCTACATCTGGCGAAAGTCTTCTTGTAGTTTTTCAAGTTGCCTGGAGGTTTTAGTGTTCGCATTAGCTTGCTGCAACTGTTGTTGTAGCAGTTGTATTTGGTTTTCATGCTCTTTTCGTAGTTGCTAGACTTCAGAGGCCTTGTCAATGGTCGCAGAAGCATACGCTCCTGCAATCTGGGACAATTTCGTAAGATTCTCAGTTGGATTACTGTTCGGGTCTTTCCACAAGACATCTAGATGTTCAG
Source organism: Pinus tabuliformis (assembly GCA_031772625.1). Classification (NCBI taxonomy): domain Eukaryota; kingdom Viridiplantae; phylum Streptophyta; class Pinopsida; order Pinales; family Pinaceae; genus Pinus; species Pinus tabuliformis. Next base: position 1,125,066,801 of record CM062813.1, on the reverse strand, counting down.
CATCTTGAGATAGTACATTCTCAAGTTTTCTCTTCTTTCTTTGCCTCCTTACAACTGCTTTGTGCTGGGGGCTGTAGAATACGTCCAGTGGAGGAATTTCTTCTACGCTGAGTAGAAGTTCTGAGGATGGAGCGATAGGAAGATGCTCCGTTTCTGCGGCATTACTGACTATAGCTGAGACGACCTCTTGCACCACCTGGGCATCGTTCACAGGTGTCTTTGGGCTTTGACCTTCAAGGTTAATCAACTCATTGAAGGTGTCCCATTCTTTATCCAACTCTATTGTGACAGGAGGCGTTATGACGACAGGAGGGGGGACCTCTCTTGGTGGCGAAGTGATAACTTGCGGCTGGGCCATTGCGCTAGATTGAGCTGTGTCTTTAATTGTCTCTTCGTTTTGTTCTTTGTTGTGCACAGATCCTTCAGGATGTTCAGATATTTCTTTAGCAGCGTTGAACTTAGATCTGGAAGCGCTGGAGTTCCCGCTGATACTAATGCTCGGAGCTGTTTCGCTAGTAGCTACCCGTAGTCCTTCCAGTGGAATACTAGCCAATCTCCTTTCTCTGAACAACGTGAATTTCTAAAAGTATTCTGGAGACAATCTTGACTGAGCTTCTTGCAATACTTCTTTAAGCGAGCCTTTGTTCAGGAAGAGATCATCAAACAGATCTTTCTTCCCAAAGAATACCCTTGTCTTGAGATTGGTTGTAAATTCCTGGGCCACTTTATGCGGGTCGAATGGTCTCGATGGGAACTTAAATAGTTGAAGACACGTCACATTCTCCACCTCATCAAAAGCGTGTCCCACATCGAACAAAGAGAAGGCCCCTCAAGTGACGGGGAATGAAGGCCAAATGGCCTACTTTTTGTCCTTTAGTTCCTTGGTTAGGCCGCCTTCAGAACAGGTTTGATAAGCTATTTCCCGGGCTAACAATTTATCAGGAACATACAAAGGTAAGACATGTGGAGATTCATTGCTTCCAAAGACTCGAATATAGGTAAACCATTCTTCCCCAAACCATCTTGTGACGGGGAGGATATCAACCTGGGCCTCGGGAGAGCACCTTGGGGGGTCCTTGTTATATATTATTCTATGGATGGGCAATATGAGCCCATGGCAGATCTGGTAAAAATGAGGGGCAAACTGGGAATCCCATAAGATTTTATGATAGACATGAATGGGCAATGGGTCTTGGGAAGTCCATTTCCAACCCAAGGCAGGGAATTTTGACATAAGACAGACAAAGTCCATTATATAGGCAGACATATAAAAGGGAGGATAGGTTCTTTGGGAGAAGGATCTCTTAGAACAGTAGTGGAGGATCGCTGTGTATAGAGTGTCAGAAAGGATTTTGGCCCAATCCACTATTTCAGAACTAGTCGCAGAATCAATTAACGGTAGCCATTCAGTTGAAAACTTATTGATATCAGGCTTACCGAATAGCCTACAGAGCATGGCGGCAGCAAAACAATATGGAGAGGTAAGGGAGCCAGTGCTATACATACCATTTTTATCCTTTTTCAACGGCTCATCTCTTTTTGACCATTCCTTAGTGGTGTCTGATAGGTCCGGATTCTCTACTACGAACTTCCTGACAAACTCCGAATTATAGGTCGCTTGTGGTTCGGGAAGATGATACATGAGCTTCAAGTCTGAGGCAGCAAACGATCCCACGAGCCCATATCCCCGGACTTTGAATTGTCTATTATGTAACTCTGCATCGTCTAGAATCCATTTGATCATGTCTGTATACGGTAGAATCTTTGGCCTTGCCGCTATTCTATGGAGGAACGAACACGCCAGGTCTTCCAGGGATGCCTCTGAAGGATTTGATGCACCCGCGACAACAACATTTGCCTTGACTATTCTAGGGTTCTCTTCTTCTAACAGCCTATACATGCCTTCCCATGTTGAGATACCTGCATCTTTATTGCATGCAGTATCTGTGTACAGGGGCGCCATCTCTTTGGTCTTCTCCCTTGCTTCTGAGCTTTGAGCTTTGTTCTTCTTCCCCATTTCGCTTAGCATTTCTATCTGATTTTTCCTTCACACTTTGCTCCTGCAGGTTATGAGTAAAATGGAAAGATTGATCAGAAAGGTGATGGGAGAGTTTTAAATGCAAGGGATAAATCAGATACGCCACCTTACGTGAAACAAATCCGCATTAAGGCACGCGTCTTGATTCCACTTAATAACTGACAACTGATTTATTTCTATCATTAAAAGCGCATAATTCCAAGTCAGGTGATAGTAAGTGGCTTCTCTTTGGGTGGTGTGCCCGAGGGATTCGTACTAGGGTGCTTTAATGACCTGCCAACATACCCTTGCATGTCGCGCGATCGCAAACGGTATTGATCGCAATATCGCAGATCGCAATAACTCATTGCTTGTTGATTTCGCCTACCTCACTTACGCGATATGCGATCGTGCGATCACAATATCGCAAATCGGTAAGTTTGTGAGCTTTTCTTTATGGGCAAAACATGTTGCGATGCGATGTTGCAATTAATACTGGGGCAGTGCGCACATTGGTTCCTAGAAGGGAAATGAAGGCGATCTTCATTCATTTTTGTGATGTCACCTTAAAGATTTGTTTTCATGAACATAGTTTTAGGCTTAAGTCATTCAAGAAACCTTTTTCTAAGTGTATGTTCATTCTTTAGAATGAAATCTTTGTTTTTTTTCACAAATCTTAACTAAGGGTCCCCATTTATTCCTAGTATCATGAATGATACTAGAAAAAGAAAAAAGGGGGGGGTTGTTGCTGGCCACAACAATCGGCGATTCACTTGGGAGAACCAGTTATCTCTGTCCTTTTTCTATTGACTTCTTCTGACTTCCTAAAAAAAATTTCTTAGAAATTTTGAACCTTATTATCAAAAGATAAAACAAATGATACTTCAAAGCATCAATGACGTTTTGTTTCAGCCCCATTGTATTTTAATTATTTGTATTCTCAGATTGTTCCCAAATTCAGGTCAGTCATTACTTGATCTTGTCAAAGTATAAAAATAAAGTGATCTCTGTGTATCAACCCTTTTTTAAGAATGCTCCTTTGTTTCAGGTAGAGCCACTGCTGCCAGCAGGCGTCCATAGCCTCGACAGGGTTACCTATTATCCATGAATGATCCTTTATCCTGCTTAAGATTATTTGCAACTATTTCAGAAAAATTTCCCTTCTTGATGCTTTTTCCTTTTTTATTCTCTAAAGAAAAATGTCTTGGCTTGGTGACCAAATCATGACATTGTCATTCACTTGATTTACACTTGTGCTGAACAAGCTGGCTCGTGATGAGACCCCTTGTCTCTTGATTATAACAATTTCGAGTCATTCCCCTGTTTTGATAGACAGTTTTGGCAAAGTCAGCAAGTTATAATATCTGTGATCATGATAAGTCGGCTCGTGATGAGACCTCTTACTCTTTTGAGATATAGCAACCTTTTAGGTTGTTCTTCTGAATGTTGCGTATTTCTTCGGCAAGGAGGAAATCAAATTCTCTTTCCTTAAGAAAGTTCTGGACGACAATGATAGGGCTGCTTTTGATAGTGGCTGTTTCCACAGAGAATCTTTATTTTAATATTGATATCTTTCATTGTACTGACCTAAAAAGAATTCTTTACTGAGATAGCTTTTCCAATTTTTTGGAGCTAAAACTATCATCATTTCTGAGTTAAAGTTCTATTGATAATAATGATCAAATTCTCAAAAGATTTGTTGTAAATAGGAGCCGAAGTTTCAAAATCTTTAATAGAGATGAGGCTTCTTTAGTAAATGTCAAATACTGTTTATTCAGAACAAACTTTATTTAAGAGAGGCAAACATTCTCTAGGGTTAGGTAGAGAATATAACTAACTTTGCCCATCGATTATTGAAAGAAAAACTACTAACCTAGCTAAACTACTCCTATTCCTATTCTAATTATATACAGGAAATAACTAGGTAAAATGATATTTCCAATGGAACCAACGATTCATTATTACCCCTAGCCATATGGATTTTCCAAGCATCGGTAAAAAGAATTGAATCCCTCTTGGATTGAATTTGTTGGCTAGGGAATAAGAACTTATAAACTCGATTGGAAATCTGTCTGGTCTTGTTTTCTCGTGAGAAATATTTTCTAACTGATTACCTATTGGATCATAAAAATCGGGATGGATTTCTTTTGTGATTTGGTGATCTTTCAATAGGATGGATAACAAGTCAAATTGTGGAATGGGCTTTTTGGTTTCGATGGCTTGTAACCCATTGCTTGTTGTCATTGAGTTTCTAGCGATTTCGTCTGAAATGAAAGTTCTTATATGTAAATTGCTGAAATCTAATCTATCAAAAAAAAGAAAATTCAAAGAGAGATTGGATTTTATGTAACATGAAAGTGAGTGAGAAAGAAAAGATTGGGTATCTACATAAATTGTGGTATCGCACAACTGGGAATTTTTTGTGATTTTCTGCTTTTCACAAGAACTGGCCAAGTTTTGTGAATCAGGATCTGAGTTATGATTGCGAACAGGTATGAACACTTCCTCTTGATATGAATCATAGATTGGAGTATCGTCTTGGATAGTAAAATTATTCAAATGAGCTTCTGCTTTGCAGTGAGGGTCAGGTGGTATAATTCCTGATCTAAGATGTTCTTTATCATCTGACCCTAGCTGAGTTACTGGTGACAACTCATCATCATCATGATCGGCAAAGAAACTATCACAGAAGACCTTACTGCGTCCCCTGGGTTCCTCTTTTTCATTATATGTTTCCAGACGAGGGAGGTGAGGTAGCTCTTGTTTAATATGGGTCAAAGGCCATGTTAAAGTGGTCTCTTTATTTTGAAGACCCAATGTTTCCGTTGAAATATGCTTAATATTATAAGGAAAATTATTGTCATCACAAAAGACATTGGGGTAAAGAGAAAAATGCAAATCTAGAACAACGCATCTAATAGAATCAACTAGATCTCGTTCATCAGATTCATTATAAGCATCGGGTTTCGGATCATACCTTTTTGTGCCGATATTTTTCGAGGGAGAAACGGTAGGTAGATCTAAACTTGGCATCATCATTAGTTGGTTTGAAATGATATTGTCTGACTCGATATCGAAGTCATCTTCTGGTGCTAAGGTATCCTTGCTTTCGGTACTTTCGCCTTTGTTTTCTGGTGTCAGAGCATGCAATACTCCTAAGCTGAATTCTGTTTGATCAGGTGCAGGGGGTAGGAAATACTCATCATAATCTGAAGATTCTTCATCTGTGAGCTCATTCTCGAGGTCGTATTGTAGACACTTAAGATGGAATCGCATATTGAAATCCCTTACGGGTTCGTCTTGATTCCGCAAATAATCGATTTCATCGTATACCTGGTCGTATTCATAGCAATCAAATTCCAAGATGAAAATCCTAGCGAATTGGTCCCAGCTGTGAACTGATGCAACTGGGAGGGTTCTGCACCATCTTCTAGCTTCCGCTGTGAATGTAAGAGTAAAAATCCTGCACAAAACGCCTTCGTCAATTTTTTGAATATCAGAACTCAAAACTCTTTGAATGAATTGCAGGGCGTGATGAAATGCAGAAGAATTATTCTTACCATTGAATTTTACCTGAGACAATAGCCTTACCACATCTGGTGGAGTGTTGGAAGAGGCAGGAACATGGATGCAACTCCAAATAGGAATTTTGTGAGTAGTCATCCTGTTTCAAGATTTATGATTAAAAAACATTCCAATCAGACAATGTGCTCAGGCCCTCCTTCTAGCGCCAAATATGTTGGGGGCCCCGAAATCGGGTCGACAACAAGGGGGATACCCACCCGGTCCGGAACCTGGTTGGCGGCTCCTTGCCCGTTTGGAGTAGCGGGTCCGACTGGGGATAACGGGACCAGTTTCCCGATGTAAGGGGTGTGCGTGTGTGTGAGTTTTAATTTATGATGTTTCTAGAAAGCTTTTGGAGAACTAATTTTAATCTAACTCATTATTTAACTACAAGCTGCTAAAATCAGAATAAAAATAACATATATAACCTACGCTAACCCGGGATATATCCTTTCCATCATGTGATCTAAAAAGATTTCATATAATAACTGGTAATGAAGATTATTCAGCTACTATAAGAATATAAACCATTTGAGATAAACTATTCTGCATAAGAAGTTACACAGGACGGTTGTGGACTGCATATAACATGATAAATCATTTATATGTCAGACATAAATGGATGATTCCACCGTACAAAAGTGCCAAATGGTAACCATAAATCTAGATCATAACATGCAAATAATATCAGCTGTATATCACTTTAAGCAAACCAGCAGAAATTCGTCAAGAGATAAAAGTACCATTTATGATTCATTTCTACTCATAGCTTCAAGCAATAATGATCTACTTCTATTTACTTAAAACGCCTACTAAGAGTACAGAAATGCAACATCAGTAGCAGACATTAAAATGCAAATATATATAAATCCGATCCTTCCATTCATCAAACCCTCCTCTGAGGTGCAGAAGTGCATGTTCTGAGGAAAAGTTCTTGACAAATTTCTGGACCCTTCTCCAATGCAATGAGAAGGGTTGAAATACTACTACCTAATCTTAATAATAGTATGTTTACAAAATTGAGGATACGGTTCTCAAATGACCGCCCTTTTTCTAATTTAGTCAAAAAAGGAAAAAACAACATTCTAAATGGAATTACTTCTGAAACTGGTCTCTGAAATTGCAGCTGTCAAGCATAGGCTTGAGAAGAGCAGGTTGGCTGATTTCTGTGCTTAACTGGGCTGCGAAAACAGCATCCATAAGATTCGGCGCTACCTTCTCAGCCATGTTCATGATGCATCTAACCGTAATGCATTGGCTGTGTGGCTTAACTAAGAAAGTCCAGTAACTTTCCCAATTTAGTTTAGCCAATGCTTGGATTGTTTTTCCGTTTGCCTGCTTTCTCTGTCTCCATTCCGCCTCCAGTTGCGATGTAATCGGTAGGTACCCCGGGGTGCTCTCTGAAATCAAATTAGCCTTATGTAAATTTTCATTTACACTGTCAATAAGGATACTCGCTTGTGTCGCTGCCGCCTCCGCCGCTTGCTCCGCCTGTGTAATTTGTTCATCCCATTTGTTAAAGAGCAGCTCCTTATGATTTTCATTAATCTTGGGTGCTCCTGCTCTTTTCCCTTCCTCGTCATTTTTCCAAGTTAGGTATTCTGTTACTCTTTTGTTGGCCTGGTCATAGTCGTTCCGCAATTCCACCACCTAGTTGGTGATTTTGTCGCTCAATTCACAAAAATGCCTCCACTGCGATATTCTACGTACCATTTCTTCCTGTTGCTGTGACAATTGGTCGTTCAAGCTGATGGACTCTGAAATGAACTCTGACAGCTTTGGTTCATCTTTATGCATTTCTTGAACCGTCTGCAGCTGCTTTTCTTTTTCTTCGAGATTTCTTTGATAGCTCACCTGCATCTGGCGAAAGTCTTCTTGTAGTTTTTCAAGCTGCCTGGAGGCTTCAGTGTTCGCATTAGCTTGCTGCAACTGTTGTTGTAGCAGTTGTATCTGGTTTTCATGCTCTTTCAGAAGTTGCTGGACTTCAGAGGCCTTGTCGATGGTCGCAGAAGCATACGCTCCTGCAATCTGGGACAATTTCGTAAGATTCTCGGTTGGATTACTGTTCGGGTCTTTCCACAAGACATCTAGATGTTCAACATCTTGAGATAGTACATTCTCAAGTTTTCTCTTCTTTCTTTGCCTCCTTACAACTGCTTTGTGCTGGGGGCTGTAGAATACGTCCAGTGGATGAATTTCTTCTACGCTGAGTAGAAGTTCTGAGGATGGAGCGATAGGAAGATGCTCCGTTTCTGCGGCATTACTGACTATAGCTGAGACGACCTCTTGCACCACCTGGGCATCGTTCACAGGTGTCTTTGGGGTTTGACCTTCAAGGTTAATCAACTCATTGAAGGTGTCCCATTCTTTATCCAACTCTATTGTGACAGGAGGCGTTATGACGACAGGAGGGGGGACCTCTCTTGGTGGCGAAGTGATAACTTGCGGCTGGGCCATTGCGCTAGATTGAGCTGTGTCTTTAATTGTCTCTTCGTTTTGTTCTTTGTTGTGCACAGATCCTTCAGGATGTTCAGATATTTCTTTAGCAGCGTTGAACTTAGATCTGGAAGCGCTGGAGTTCCCGCTGATACTGATGCTCGGAGCTGTTTCGCTAGTAGCTACCCGTAGTCCTTCCAGTGGAATACTAGCCAATCTCCTTTCTCTGCACAACGTGAATTTCTGAAAGTATTCTGGAGACAATCTTGACTGAGCTTCTTGCAGTACTTCTTTAAGCGAGCCTTTGTTCAGGAAGAGATCATCAAACAAATCTTTCTTCCCAAAGAATACCCTTGTCTTGAGATTGGTTGTAAATTCCTGGGCCACTTTATGCGGGTTGAATGGTCTCGATGGGAACTTAAATAGTTGAAGACACGTCACATTCTCCACCTCATCAAAAGCGTGTCCCACATCGAACAAAGAGAAGGCCCCACAAGTGACGGGGAATGAAGGCCAAATGGCCTTCTTTTTGTCCTTTAGTTCCTTGGTTAGGCCGCCTTCAGAACAGGTTTGATAAGCTATTTCCCGGGCTAACAATTTATCAGGAACATACAAAGGTAAGACATGTGGAGGTGCATTGCTTCCAAAGACTCGAATATAGGTAAACCATTCTTCCCCAAACCATCTTGCGATGGGGAGGATATCAACCTGGGCCTCGGGAGAGCACCTTGGGGGGTCCTTATTATATATCATTCTATGGATGGGCAATATGAGCCCATGGCAGATCTGGTAAAAATGAGGGGCAAACTGGGAATCCCATAAGATTTTATGATAGACATGAATGGGCAATGGGTCTTGGGAAGTCCATTTCCAACCCAAGGCAGGGAATTTTGACACAAGACAGACAGAGTCCATTATATAGGCAGACATATAAAAGGGAGGATAGGTTCTTTGGGAGAAGGATCTCTTAGAACGGTAGTGGAGGATCGCTGTGTATAGAGTGTCAGAAAGGATTTTGGCCCAATCCACTATTTCAGAACTAGTCGCAGAATCAATTAACGGTAGCCATTCAGTTGAAAACTTATTGATATCAGGCTTACCGAATAGTCTATAGAGCATGGCAGTAGCAAAACAATATGGAGAGGTAAGGGAGCCAGTGCTATACATACCATTTTTATCCTTTTTCAACAGCTCATCTCTTTTTGACCATTCCTTAGTGGTGTCTGATAGGTCCAGATTCTCTACTACGAACTTCCTGACAAACTCCGAATTAGAGGTCGCTTGTGGTTCAGGAAGATGATACATGAGCTTCAAGTCTGAGGCAGTGAACGATCCCACGAGCCCATATCCCAGGACTTTGAATTGTCTATTATGTAATTCTGCATCGTCTAGAATCCATTTGATCATGTTTGTATACGGTAGAATCTTTGGCCTTGCCGCTATTCTATGGAGGAACGAACACGCCAGGTCTTCCAGGGATGCCTCTGAAGGATTTGATGCACCGACGACAGCAACATTTGCCTTGACTATTCTAGGGTTCTCTTCTTCTAACAGCCTATACAAGCCTTCCCATGTTGAGATACCTGCATCTTTATTGCATGCAGTATCTGTGTACAGGGGCGCCATCTCTTTGGTCTTCTCCCTTGCTTCCGAGCTTTGAGCTTTGTTCTTCTTCCCCATTTCGCTTAGCGTTTCTATCTGATTTTGCCTTCACACTTTGCTCCTGCAGGTTATGAGTAAAATGGAAGGATTGATCAGAAAGGTGATGGGAGAGTTTTAAATGCAAGGGATAAATCAGATACGCCACCTTACGTGAAACAAATCCGCATTAAGGCACGCATCTTGATTCCACTTAATAACTGACAACTGATTTATTTCTATCATTAAAAGCGCATAATTCCAAGTCAGGTGATAGTAAGTGGCTTCTCTTTGGGTGGTGTGCCCGAGGGATTCGTACTAGGGTGCTTTAATGACCTACCAACATACCCTTGCATGTCGCGCGATCGCAAACGGTATTGATCACAATATCGCAGATCGCCATATCGCAGATCGCAATAACTCATTGCTTGTTGATTTCGCCTACCTCACTTACGCGATATGCGATCGTGCGATCGCAATATCGCAAATCGGTAAGTTTGTGAGCTTTTCTTTATGGGCAAAACATGTTGCGATGCGATGTTGCGATTAATACTGGGGCAGTGCGCACATTGGTTCCTAGAAGGGAAATGAAGGCGATCTTCATTCATTTTTGTGATGTCACCTTAAAGATTTGTTTTCATGAACATAGTTTTAGGCTTAAGTCATTCAAGAAACCTTTTTCTAAGTGTATGTTCGTTCTTTAGAATGAAATCTTTGTTTTTTTTTCACAAATCTTAACTAAGGGTCCCCATTTATTCCTAGTATCATGAATGATACTAGAAAAAGAAAAAAGCGGGGGGTTGTTGCTGGCCACAACAGGTCCCCATTGCGTTGAGCTCCTCAATGACATGGGAAAACTTCCGTTGAACTTGGTCCCTAGTGTGCCACTTGCATTGGTGCAGGAGCTGGCTAGATTTGACAACTCGATACAGTTGGATACTCTATTCGCAAGTGTTCTTGATCTATGTTTCCATGATCTGATTAGTTGTGACCTATTCAATGTAGTTTTGGTTGAGCTCTGTTGGTATCAGCTACTCAACAATGTGTGATGTGTCCAAAAATGGTGGAAAGTATGGATAAAGGTGGTCCACATTTAAGACAGGGTCTTGGCATATCGATAATTACACATCAGATCTTGGAGGATATTTGCACATCAAAATATTGCAACATCGAAAGATCAACAATCGAGAATCAGGACTTTTGTAGGTGAAAACCTTTTAAACATTGTGACAGGGTAATGTATCAATAGTGTAAAATCATCGGAGGACTCAAATATAGATTAACAAAGGATTCCATCGCAAAACCAAAGGTGGATGGGCCCTTTTCTCTCTCCTCTAGTGGGACACGTGGCAACATATGGTTGGTTCTGATAAGCCACATGTGGCGTAATATGATTAGCTCCGATAAAGACACATGGAAGCATATGATTAGTTCCAATAAAGTTACAATGACATTTGAAGTCACCATGATGTGGCAGTACGGTAGCCCATGCGGTAGATAGTTTTGTTGTTTAGAGGGGCCTAAGGGGGAAAATGGGTGACACGTGTCACCACTCAGGAAGTGCCTTGTGGAGTGATGATGCAACATCAGAGGTTTCATATTGGAGAATTAAATTGTCACAACCCCAAATTTATTTCCCCGATATGAAACTACCGATGAGAGGGGCTCCAATATTAGGGCTAGCACATGGTCTAGAAGAACTTAAAGGACTAGGGGCATGAAGCACTTTACAAAGGAAAAATGACCCCCGACAGGAACAAAATCCACTAGCGCCTTAAGGCTAAGCACCAGGTCAGAGCCCTCGATCCTATGATGAAGAAATGTAGAAAGGGGCTAAACAAAAGGGGCCAAAGGATATCATAACTCACTATTTTGTAATGTATTTAAGAGTAAAAGTCTCGATGAGGAAAAATATGATATAACAGTATGGCTATATTACAGGGCATATAGAAATCTAATAGTGAAATAGAGGGAGTTCAGTTTTCATTTTGTATTTTATTTTTTAATTTCCTGCATTTTAAAGAAGGAATCAAATCCTTTGTAATCATTTAGACAACAGAGCCTTCAGACGCCAAGACAGCTAGTCGATCAGACAACTAGAGCTCAAGCTGAAATATTATGTAACTATTTTTCAATTTCTCCCTCTCCTTATAAAAAAAGGGAAGAAAGACTTAAAAAAAGTTCCAGAATTCTGCACCGAAGAAGCCAGAATTTGGTGGTTCCAATTTGGTTCAATTTTCTTATTCATGAGGGACTTGAGCTATACAATTGCTAAATGTAATGGACTAGTGTTTTGGACTCCCTCTTGAAGGTTAATGAAATTGTTTTGTTGATTCCTATCATAGGAATGTGCAGTATGTTTTATCCTCTGCATATCACTTCACGTATGTTTTCTTCCTCTAAAATAGTGTAACGAATCTGTTGGTTTCACTCTCATTCATGGTTGTATATTTTCTGCTAAGTAGTAATAGTACATGTGTTAACTACATATTTACTTGTGTTATGTAATAGCCTATAGTTCCTGTAATGTGCATACATTTACTTAATGTTATTTGTTGAAAAATGTATTCATGAGGTGATCTGATAATCACCCTATGAGTGACCTTAGTTAAAGATTTATTAAATGAAGGTATTACAGAATCATGTGCTAGTGTGTCAAGTTATTTAAGCAACAGATTGATCAGATTGCAAATACATAGACACTTAAAAATAGAAAATAGAAAAGAAATACAGTAAGAAAATACAAGAACACAAGAAATTAATAAGGAGTTTACCCTATCCTCCAGGGCTACATCTCCAGTCCAGCTCTCAGTGGTGGCCTTCTTTTTATTGTGTCTTGAAGTAGAGAATTACAATGAAGGAGCTCAATATGAGTCTCCTGAAACAGATTGGCTTGGCAGGGTGGTTCTTGGATTCCCCAAGCCACTGGAGTACACAGACTCTCTTCCTTACCAGCTCTTTGACCTTTCTGGTCTGACAGATCCTCTCAAGGATGGCTTGAATCTCTCAAGCTCTCTGTTGCTCGATGTTGCCTTTGGTCAACTCGACCCTCTATCTTCTTTCTGATTTTTGCTTCACTGGTTCTTCTCTTTTCTGTCTTTTGTCTTCCTCTCTGGGTGTCCTTTCTTTCCGTTCTTGACCCCTTTTCTCTATCTGTTCTATACATGGCTTAAATCCATTCGAGCTCATGGCGGTTCACTTCCTCTTCCCTTCTATTGATTCACCTGTTACAACTGCGCTTGGAGTTCCCTATTCTTGGCGTCATCATCAGACTCACGGGGATGGCCACTTGTCCTCCCGTGAACTGTGCCAGCTTGCCTCGTCGGTTAGCTTCTTTAGTTACGTTATGGAATGAGTCTTCCGCCACCTTGGCGGTCAAAGCGGACCTCATATTCTTCTGAATTGTGGCTTATTCCCTCAGCAATTCCGTCTTCTCCATCGGACGATATCAGCCGTTAGATCTGGAGCCCCCAGATTCGACGCCATTCACTTGTCCCGCGCGATTGACTAGCTCGACCGTTAACACGCGATGAGCGGTGGTTTTCTCTCCCCTCCGCCTGTCACGCGTTGAGCACTGGGTGGAATCGCTTCACTTTCACCAAAACCGCTTACCACCCATAGATGCCTCCTATCAACACCACCGGTTTTGGAGCGAGTCCCACCTTTAGCGCTTAGCCTTTCGTCCCACAATTTTCTCGGCTCCCATGCGATCGAGTGCTCAGGGCTTCTCCATTTTGAGGTTTTCGCCCAGCGATGCGCAATTAGCACTAATCACACATCAAAAACTCCCTCTGTTTCCCGATCTGGGCCTCCCAGGGGCTAATTTCACCTCCTGCGCAGTCTCCATGGGCCTCGGTCAGCGCACTTTGACCGAGGTCCTCGTCGTTCCACGTTGGCTGCCACTGCCACTGGTTTAGAGGTGTTTTTGATCGCTGTTTTAAATTCTTTGAAGTCTGTCCCGACCTGGTACAACCATGGCTTTGTTAATCATTCTTTATGGATCCAATTCGGATCACAGCCTTCCCACTGAAAAGCTTTTGGACCACCAAAAGTTGGTTTTCTTTCAAGCATCGACTAAGTGAGGGTACTGCTGTCTCACTTGCCAAATCTCAATCCACTTTGCACTGCTAGGCTTCAAACCTTTAAGTCTAATTCTGAGGTACTCAACATCTCCTCTGCGCGTTGTCCTCACCTTCCTATCCAAGACTATGTCCTCCTGCAATTCATTCAGATATTCAGGTAGTAGGTCATCAATAGAAGGCAATTGAATTTGCTCTTCAGGATCCTCAATCATTGAAGGTTCAAACAATCTCAAGCAATCTGCATTTACGATTGAGTAGATGTGCATGTAAGCTGGTAGATCAAGGCGAAAAGCATTTTCACCAATCTTCTAAAGTATCCTAAAAGGTCCATACCTGATAGGCTTTAGCTTTTTACCTTCACCTTGCATCCTGTCCTTGCTAATATACAACCAGACCTGGTCTCCAACTTGAAAACTATGCTCCATCTGATGCTTGTCATGCCTAGCCTTGTATTTGGCTTGGCTCTTTTCCAGCTGTTCCTGTACTGCCTGGTGGATCTCCTGGATCCGTTCAATGAAACTAGTTGCCTTGTCCACATCACTGTGTCCATCAACCATGGTATCTTTACTAAAGACAAAATCTAAAGGATACCTTGGTAAGGTCTCAAAAGGAGATCTCTATGTAGAAGAGTGTTTTGCTCTGTTGTAAGCATGTTGCACATAACACAAATGTCCATCCCAAAGCTTATGATGTTTGCTGCAATATCCTCTGAGTAACTGGATCACTGTCTTGTTAACTACTTCTGTCTGGCCATCGGTTTGTGGATGAAAAGTTGTGATTTTCTTCAGTTGGGTGTCCATCATCTCCGACATACTTGACCAAAACTTCCCCACAAATTGGGTGTCTCGATCAGATACAATGGAAGTGGGTAATCCAAAATGAACCCATACATGTTCAAAGAACAGTTTTGCAGTTTGTTCAGCTGTAATCTGTTTATTACAAGGTATCAAAATACAAATTTTGTTGAATGTATCCACAACCACATACAGATAATCATGACCTTTCCTAGATTTAGGCTGTCCTCCAACAAAATCCATGGAAACACTTTCCCAAGGGTGAGAAGGAACTGGTAATGGAGTGTACAAGCCTAGTTTTCTATTGTTGGGCTTACTTTTAGCACACATAGTACACCCTCTTACATATCTAGAAACTGTCTCATTCATTTTCGGCCAATAACAAAATCTTTGCAGCTGTGCAACTGTTTTGCTTACCCCAAAGTGACCTGATATCAGAGAAGTGTGTGCGTCTCTGATTATCTTTACTTTCTCTGTTTGTGGAATGCAGAGTTTCCCACAATGATATAAGAGTCAGTCCTTCACATGATAATCTAATTCTTCTACCCTTTTTCCTTGACTCAAAGTTGCATATACATATTTAAAGTCTATATCTTGAGCATATTGTTCAATGTAACTTTCATGTAGTATAGAATTATGCTTAAGTATGTTAAACTAACAAAGCGCAGCGGAAATAAAAATAATCATAGACAACACTTTAAAAAAACCACACACAAGACCATAACACAGATTTAACGTGGTTCACCCAACCAATCTGGGATACGTCCACCAGAACAAAAGCATCGGCAATCTTATTATTCAAAGGAGATTACAACAATTCTAATTCCTCACACATACTCTCATCTCACCCTATTTTCTCTACACACACATATCCTCAACAGATTTTACATTTCCTTTATAGCTGGAGTATAAAATTGAATCATAAATTCCCTCACAACAAATATAGGATGCATTAACTCCTCCTCAAAAAATACTGGAGCTAATATAGTAACTAATCCTATTGTTGTCACATACATGAGATTTTTGCCCAATTTAATAAAACCGAAAATCTCAACAATCTCCACCTTGACAACAATTAGCCTGATACCCTGTTCATTTATTATTTTATCTTTTCTGCAATCCAAGAGAAGCCAGACACCAACGTAGCTTCTCTAAAAAAACTGGTTTCGTGAACATGTCTGCACAGTTTTCCTTCGTATGCACCTTTTCAAGAGAAACGCCCCTTTCAGTGATAACTTGTCTTACAAAATGGTACTTAATAGGTATATGCTTTGATTTGCTATGATAGGCCAGATTCTTAGCCAAATGAATTGCACTTTGACTATCACAAAATAACTTGATGTTGTCCTGCAACCTACCAAACTCACCAACCAAACCTTTCAACCAAACTGCTTCTTTGCAAGCATGTGAAGCAACTATGTATTCTGCTTTAGTAGTGGATAAAGCAACAATATTCTGTAACTTTGACATCCGGCTAATAGCTCCACCTGCAAGAGTAAAGACATACCCTGAAGTTGACCTTCTCTTATCCAAATCACCTGCAAAATCGGAATCAACATATCCGCAAACAAATTCACTATTTCTGTTATAAGTGACACAATAATCACTTATGCCTCTCAAATATCGAAGCACCCATTTCACTACTGACCAGTTTTCTTTTCCTGGATTTGCCATATACCTACTAACAACCCCAACTGCATGTGAAGTATCTGGTCGAGTACAAACCATCGCATACATCAAACAACCTACTACATTGGCATATGGAATTCGAGACATATATTCCTTTTCTTCATTTGTATTAGGACATAAACTTGAAAAAATCTTAAAATGGGAAGTTAAAGGGACTGAAACAGGGTTCACATTGTTCATACCAAACCTTAAGAGTATCTTCTCAATATACTTCTGTTGTGATAGCCATAGCTTACCATTGCTCCTGTCTCTGAAAATCTCCATGCCCAAAATTTGTCTTGGTGCTCCTAGATCTTTCATATCAAATGTCCTAGCCATCTGAGCCTTTAACCTGTTGATCTTTGTCATGCTTTTTCTTTCTAAAAGCATATCATCAACATACAACACTAAGATAATGAACATGCCATTACTTAATTTCTTAAAGTAAACACAATGATCATATTCACTTATATAATTTTGACTCAACATGAAAGAATCAAACTTCTTGTACCATTGTCGAGGCGATTGCTTCAGACCATACAATGATTTCTTGAGCCTGCAAACAAATTTTTTTGTTGCGATATTGAACAAACCCTTCCGGTTGTTCCATGTAAATTTCCTCATCTAAATCTCCATGTAAAAATACATTTTTAACATCTAGTTGTTGTAATTCTAAATCAAGCAAAGCCACAAATGCTAATACCATTCGAATTGAAACAATTTTTACAACTGGTGAAAATATCTCATGAAAATCAATGCCTACTTTCTGAGAAAAACCTTTCGCAACCAGCCTTGCTTTGTACCTGTCTTTTGAACCATCAACACCTCTTTTCAATTTGTACACCCATTTACATCCCACAGTTTTTCTGTCTTTAGGAAGTTCTACTAGATCCCATGTGTCATTCTTGTGTAATACCATCATCTCATCCTTCATAGCTTCTTTCCACTTTTCACTCTTTGAACCTTCTACAGCTTCCTGATAACACAAAGGTTCATCATCGTTAGCGGTTAAAGCAGCTGAAGTAACATAATCATCATACCTTCTAGGAGGACGTTTAATTCTTGTGGACCTCCTTAAAGATGTTTCTGGTACTTCCACAATTGGCTGATTATTATCTGTAGGAACTTCTTCATGATCAGCATCTGAATCATATTCATGATCTACATCTGTAACCTGTTCATGACCTGCATCTGAAACCTGTTCATGACTTACATCTAAACCATGTTCATCTTGATCATCATCAATATTTGGACTGGTTTCAAACTAAATGTGTTGAAGCTTAGATACATTATCCTGTTTCACTTTATCATCTACATCTGAATTTTCAAGAGAGGATTCATTAAATTTAACATCTCTATTAATGATGATCTTGTGAGTAGTAGGATCCCACAACCTATACCCCTTAGTCCCATCACCATATCCAACAAAGATATATCTTTTTGACTTAGGATCTAATTTAGAACGTTGATGTTTTGGAACTAGAGCATATGCATCACAACCAAAAACTTTCAGTTTAGAATAATCACAAGGATGACCTTTCCATACCTCTTGAGGAATTTTGCATCCTATTGCAGTTGATGGTGATCGATTTATCAAATAGCAAGCTGTAGCAACCGCTTCTTTCCACAACTCCTTCTGCAAATTGGCATTACTCAGCATAGTTCTTGCTCTCTCTAAAAGAGTCTTGTTCATGCATTCAGCAACTCCATTTTGCTGAGGAGTATACACAATGGTTTTATGTCTCTCGATCCCAGCTTCCTTGCAATAATTATCAAATTCCTTTGAAGTAAACTCACCACCATTGTCAGTTCTTAAACATTTAATAGCTCTTCCAGTGATGTTTTCAACTAATGCTCTAAACTGTTTGAAAACTGTAAACACATCAGACTTCTTCTTTAACATGTAGACCCACACTTTTCTAGAGAAATCATCAATAAAAAATACAAAATATGAAGAACCTCCATATGAGGCTGTAGGAGACAGACCCGAAACATCAGAATGGATATAATCAAGGATTCCCTTACTAGTATGTTTTCCAGTTTGAAACTTATGCTTGCTTTGTTTCCCAAACAAACAATGTTTGCATAAATCTAACTTAACAGACTTTAGACTAGGAAGTAACTTACGATCAGATAAAATCTTTAAACCTCTTTCGCTCATATGGCCCAACCTTTGATGCCATAAACGAATAGAACTACTGTCGTTTTCAGACACTATAGAAACATAATCTGACTCTGTTCTTCCTTCTAACTGATAAAGATTTCCAACCTTCTTTGCTTTCATTACTATTAAAATTCCTTCATAAATTTTCATTACTCCACCTTGAACAAAGGTTTTATATCCATTTGTGTCCAGTACTCCTAATGAAATGAGGTTTTTCCTTAATTCAGGTACATGTCTTACATCAGTTAAAATTTTATTTGTCCCATCAAACATTTTAAGCTGAACAGTTCCAATTCCCACAATGCTACATGTGACATCATTTCCCATGTAAACTACTCCATCATTGATTGGCTTATAAGTTTTAAACCATTCCCTATGAATACACATGTGATTTGATGCACCAGAATCTAACAGCCAATGTTGATCATGACTAGACAAATCAACTGATAACACTTCATCACTCATACCTGTCTTGGATGCAGACCCTGTATCTGTCGTGTTTGCTTCTTTCTTCTCTTTTGAAGAGTCTTCTTTGGATGCCTGCTGTCTCTTCCAACAGTCCTTCTTCAAATGTCCCGATTTGCCACAAAACCAACACTTTACTTTACTCTTCTTCCCTTTCGATTTTGAACGCGAGTTGTTGTGCTTCCCAGAGCGTCTTTCTCTAGAACGACCTCTAGCCATCATTGCTTCTGATGTAGAGGTTTCTGAATTTGACCTCTTCCTTGTCTCTTTGGACAACAAAGCTCCAACAACATCATCAAATTCAATGGTTTCTGATGAACTAAGACTTATAGAAGTAACAAAATGATCCCATGACTTGGGCAATGAGCACAATAAAGTTATAGCTTTATCTTCTGATTCAAATTTTACTTCTATACTTTCTAATTGCACCAGGAGAGTATTAAAGACATTCAAATGATCGACCTAGATATACATTCCTTCATGCATAAACTGTACAATTGTCGCTTCAGAAGAATCCTATTGGTCAAGGATTTTGTCATGTACAACTTCTCAAGCTTCGTCCACAAACCAACAACAATTTTTCTGACACGATGTTAAATAAAACATCATCTGCCAAACACAGTCGAATACCGCTTAAGGCTCTTCCATCCAATTCATTCCACTCATCATCTTTCATGGTGTAAGGCTGTTTGGATTTTCCCAACAGCGCCTTCGCCACGCCTTGTTGCACAAGCAGATCATGCATCTTCACTTTCCAGATTTCAAAGTTATTTTTGCCATTGAACTTCTCGATCTCAAAATGGGCACTTTGAGTTTTCGCCATGTTGTAAAAAACAAACAATCTCCAATTTCAACTTTTTAATAAATAAAGTTAATATATAAAAAATGCCTTTGCCTTATATTACACTGCTGTTACCTTATCGTAAAATCCCTTTGCTATGCACATTTTAGATTACAATTAAAAAATTTCGTTTTACAAAAAACGAAAATGGATTGGCATGCCGAAAAGGGACTTGGCGCTACCTTAACAGCAGAAGATCCGCACCAATTGAAAAACAGAGTAAGTGGCCAAAATTGGCGCGAGTATACCCGTAGATTCCGTGCCAATTAGGATCCTAGCGTACTGGCACGAGTATTATCCTCGAGACCGCTCCAATTGGCATGCCTGTTTCAACATAAAATGCGACTGTTAAAATTGGCGCGTCTGTTCCTGAAGAGAACGTGCCAACAGCCACACTCCACCTTCCGCAACAATTTTCTGAGATTTCTGGAAAAACACGCACCAGCTCCTCAACGTCTTCGAAAACCTTCAATTTTTTACCGATTCGACAACCTTCAGAGCACGTGGTTCGAGGATCATTCCAGCGCTGCATTCATTCTAACGCTACTGAGAGATTAATTTCCACGATGGGCTCTTTGACCACGGGCTCTTTCACTGGAACCATGAAGAGCCACTCTACCGCCACAACTGCACCACCGCTCGGCCATCACCACCGTCATAGGAGTATCCAGTTCCATAACCACCTGTAGATTATGAGCCCGCCACACCTCCGCTGCGCTGCTCTGATACCAATTTTTAGACTAACAAAGCGCAGCGGAAATAAAAATAAGCATAGACAACACATTAAAAAACCACACACAAAACCATAACACAGATTTAACGTGGTTCACCCAACCAATCTGGGCTACGTCCACCAGAACAGAGGCATCGGCAATCTTATTATTCAAAGGATATTACAACAATTCTAATTCCTCACACATACTCTCAGCTCACCCTATTTTCTCTACACACACATATCCTCAACAGATTTTACATTTCCTTTATAGCTGGAGTATAAAACTGGATCATAAATTCCCTCACAACAAATATAGGATGCATTAACTCCTCCTCCAAAAATACTGGAGCTAATATAGCAACTAATCCTATTGTTTTCACATACATGAGATTTTTGCCCAATTTAATAAAACCGAAAATCTCAACAAAGTATAGTAGATGCATTTATAATGGGTCTAGATAACATGTCTGCAACTTTGTTATGTATGCCCTTTTTATATCTGATGACTAAATGAAACTGTTGTAGAAAACCCATTCATCTGTAGTGTCTTGATTGCTGCAACTTAGTCTAGGAGTGTAGATATTGAAGTGGTTGATGATCAGTATGCATTACTGTCTCTTTGCCCGTTAAATAATGTTTCCACTTTTTCACACTCTGAACAAATGCATACAATTATTTATCATATGTAGGATAGTTAACTACTACACGATTAAAAGTCTCATAATGATAACATATGGGGTTACCGTGCTGTGTCAACACTGCTCCCATGGCATAGTCACTGGCATCTGTTTGGATTTCAAATTGTCTTTGTAGATCAAGCAGTGCTAGTATAGGTGTTGTACTAATATTTTCTTTCAAGGTGTCGAAGGCTTTCTGGTGTTTTCCTCCCCGCTAAAACGCCTTGTTCAATCCTGTCAAAGCATGTAAGGGAGCTGCAATTGAGGAAAAGTTAGAAATGAACTTCCTCCAATATTGTGCTGCTCCTAAGAAGCTTCTCACTTCTGTAGCAGACTTGGGTTTAGGCCGGTTTACAATGACTACCACTTTAGAGGGATCTATTTTCAATTCACCACCCCCTACTATATGACCCAAATAATTTAGAGAGGTTTTGCCAAATTCAAATTTAGAGAGTTTAACATAAAGTTTTTCTCTTTTCAAAACATCTAACGCCTGCTTAACATGCTTTAAGTGTCCCTCCAACATTTTACTAAAAATCAGAATGTCATCCAGATACACAATAACAAAATCATCAAGAAAAGGCCTGAGTACATCATTCATTAATCTCATGAAAGTAGCAGGGGCATTGGTCAAGCCAAAAGGAATAACTAGCCACTCATACAATCCCTGTTTTGTTTTGAAAGTTGTCTTCCATGCATCTTGCTCTACAACTCTAACCTGATGGTATCCACTATGCAAATCCAGCTTGGTGAAATAGACAACTTCCTTTAATTGATCTAAAAGATCATCTATGCGAGGAAGGGGATAACGATTTTTTATTGTTATCTTATTCAGTGCTTGATAGTCAATGCACATTCTCCATGAGCCATCTTTCTTTCTCACCAAAACAATTGGTGACCCACATGGTGATGTGCTAGGCCTGATGAACCCCTTCTCGAGCAACTCCTGCACCTGCTTCTTGATTTCAACATTCTCTAAAGCAGACAACTTGTACATTCCAATGTTAGGCAATGGAACATCCTGCAAAATAATATAATGTACTATTTCCTTTTCGGGTGGCAGACCTTTAGGTTCCTGAAACAAGACATCATACTCTGAAGCAATATTTTCTATATCAGCTTACTGCTTAGCATTACAGCCCTAAAATACAATGGTTTGATCAGGTTTCTTTTCTTTTACAACCATTAGTAAGAATTGTTTGCAATAATTTATCATTCTTTTCATCTGCCCTGAGTTTATGAGAGTATAATTATTCTTGAGCTTGTGAGCTCTTACAAAGTATTCGATTCCATCTTTAACAAGTAGATACTTGTTCTCACCTATATAGAAAATAGCTTTTCTATCATACAATTAAGGACTCCATAAAACAATTCCACATATATCCAAAGGAATTATGTCTAACTCAACCTCATCTACAAATGCTGACCCAAAAGAAAACTGGAGTTTGCACTGTCTAGTCACTTGTAGTTGTGCTTTATCATTCAACCATCCTAATGGGTATGGTTTCTTGTGAGGTGTAGTTGTTAATCCCAATTTCTTTACAATTTCTTCAGAAATCAAATTTACTTGTGAGCCACTATCAAACAAATTATCAATCTTTTGATGTTTGGAAACAGCTCGAATATGGAAAAGCTCATGTCTTTTTCTGTCATGTTCTTCATCAATAAGAGATTGAGCAGAATTACTAGTAGATGCTTCAGAATTCTTACCTTTTATACCTGTGGCTGTAATGATTGTTTCATCTCCTGAGTCTGACCCCAAATCTTTCTGAATAGTTGCAACAGTCTTCTTCTTCTTACCCTCAGACTTCTTAGGTCTCAGCTCTGGATGCATAATCCAACAGTGCTCATCATCATGCCCATCCTTTTTACAATGAGTGCATGAAGCTTTACTTTTTTGTGCAGTGTTAGCCTTCCTTGATTTCTACTTCTGCTTTCTTTTCTCCTTGCTTTTGGTTTTAGTGGGTTGGGATAGTCCCCCAACTTCTGGATTTCCATTCTTTCCTCTAGCTTCTAGGTGAGTAGCTTGTACAGATACCTCATCTATACTAGTGGGATTAAACATGAGAATGGTATGCCTCATGTAGCTATGTAGACCACCAATGTACTTCAAAATAGTCTCTGGTGAGTCTAATGAGATCCCTAGAATCAATGCTTTCTTTCTAAATTCTTGAGTGTACCCTTGCACACTTTGCCCTTTCAACTGGCGAAGAGTGTTCCAACTCATCATAGCTTGTTGCATGTAGTCCAATGGATAGAACTACTTCTTCATTGCAGAAACAAAGTCACTCTAGACAGAGATAGTCTTACCATGTCTTTTCATGTCATCTTGGGTTTTTCCTTCCCACCAAACCAAGGCAGTGCCTCCTAGGCGTAGGTTTGCCAGCTGAATTTTGCTCTTGTCTGAGTCGATGTTCTGCACTCTGCATTACACATCAATTTGTCTAATCCAATTGTCCAACTTTTCAGCATTTAGCTCTCCATCATATATAGGCAATTCAAATTTAACATCTAGCTTGATCAAAGATGCTTTCTTATTATGCACAGGGCTATTAGGAGGTGTGAGAAAGTTTTCCTCTTTCCCTTTTCCTTTTGAGTAGTCATGGGAATGAGATTCTTCTTCTTCTTTATCTTGTTTAGAACCTGATGAATCTTCATCCTTATGCTTTCTAAAGTCCCTATACATTTCTTCTACCATAGAATTTATAGCTAGGAAACTTTCTATGAATTGAGGGTTTGGCCCCATAGAACCTTCTTCTGACATTGTCTTCCGAGGATAGACTCTCACAACTTCAGGATTAGTTTCGACCAACTCTCCTTCTCTTAATTTGAGCATTGATCTAGTGAGCATTCAAAAGCTAAACCAACACAAGCTTATCTAACCTTTCAACCTAGAGCTCTGATACCACTTGATCTGATAATCACCCTATGAGTGACCTCAGTTAAAGATTTATTAAATGAAGGTATTGCAGACTCATGTGTTGGTGTGTTTAAGTTATTTAAGCAACAGATCGATCAGATTGCAAATACATAGACACTTAAAAATGGAAAATAGCAGAGAAATATAGTAAGAAAATACAAGAACACAAGAAATTAATAAGGAGTTCACCCTATCCTCCAGGGCTACATCTCTGGTCCAACTCTCAGTGGTGGCCTTCTTTTTATTGTGTCTTGAAGCAGATAATTACAATGAAGGAGCTCAATATGAGTCTCCTGAAACAGATTGGTTTGGCAGGGTGGTTCTTAGATTCCCCAAGCCACTGGAGTACACAGACTCTCTTCCTTACTAGCTCTTTGACCTCTCTGGTCTGACAGATCCTCTCAGGGATGGCTTAAATCTCTCAAGCTCTCTGGTGCTGGATGCTGCCTTTTGTCAGCTCGACCCTCTGTCTTCTTTCTGCTTTTTGCTTCACTGGTTCTTCTCTTTTCTGTCTTATGTCTTCCTCTCTGGGTGTCCTTTCTTTCGGTTCCCGACCCCTTTTCCCTGTCTGGTCTGTTCATGGCTTTAAAGCCATTCGAGCTCATGGTGGTTCACTTCCTCTTCCCTTCCATCGATTCGCCTGTTACAGCTGCGCTTAGAGTTCCCTATTCTCATCGTCATCATCAGACTCACAGGGATGGCCACTTGTCCTCCCGTGAACTACGCCAGCTTGCCTCGTCGGTTTGTTTCTTTAGTTACATTATGGAATGAGTCTTTCGCCACCTTGTTCGGTTAAAGCAGACCTCAAATTCTTCTAATAACGACTTATTCCCTCGTCAATTCCATCTTCTCCATTAGGTGTGATCTCAACCGTTAGATTTGGAGCCCCCAGATCTGATGCCATTCGCTCGTCTCGCACGGTTGACTAGCTAGACCATTAACGCGCGATGAGCGGCGGTTTTCTCTCCCCTCCGCCTACCACACGTCGGGCACTAAGTGGAATCGCTCCGCTTTCACCAAAACTGCTTACCGCCCATAGATGCTTATGATCAATACCACCGGTTTTGGAGTGGGTCCCGCCTTTAGCGCTTAGCCTTTCGTCCCACGATTTTCCCGGCTCCCACATGACCGAGTGCTCGGGGCTTCTCCATTTTGAGGGTTTTCGCCCAGCGATCATCAAAAACTCCCTCTGTTTCCCGATCCGGGCCTCCAGGGGCTAATTTCACCTCTCGCGTAGTCTCCATGGGCCTCGGTCAATGCGCTTTGACCGAGGTCCTTTTCGTTCCACGCTGGCTGCCACTGCCACTGGTTTAGAGGTGTTTTTGATCATTGTTTTGAATTCTTTGAAGTTTGTCCCGACCTGGTACAGCCATGGCTCTGTTAATCATTCTTTATGGATCTAATTCAGATCATGAGGTAAAGAGTTTGAGGCCTTAATTCACCCTCCACTGTTTATGCATTTTCATCTCCTCACTCTTCCATATTTCTGCTGGATATTGTTACTTAGGATTTTGTGTTATGTGCAGCCCTTTGCGTCAATTCCCCCCCTTTCCTTCCTCTTGTTCACCTATACTACAACAACAATTTTAAGCTGCCTATTGTTGTGTGCCAGCCACCAAAACCAAGATAATCCTCTTTGAGATTAGCCATATTTACCCCCTGAGTGTTTAGATATATGTGTTTTCTTGAGTTTACCTTAATGAAGGACTATTGAACCAAGCCCCTTAATTATTTATTTTCAAACTAAGTGACATATGGGGTGAAATAGAAATCCCTCTAATAATATTCAAAAGCACTTCTCTCTCATGCCCTAGCCACTGGTCTCATATCAACCCAGAGGCTCTCTCTATGAGGCTTTTATATCTTTTGAAGCAATTATGTGACAGATGATAGCAAAAGCTACAATAGAAACTATGAAAGTGAATATTTTATATCATGTGCACTAATAGATGGAATCAAATATTCAGATTCAGAAGCACATTTATTTTTATTGATCAAGAATGAAGATGACAAAGCAAAAGAATTAGTTTTTGTTCCACTTGTGATCCATTTCCTCTTTCATGTAATATTGAAGATAGTGAATATGACAGTGAATCAAATGAATTTTATCTTATGGGTAAAAGTGAAAGTAAACTAATGGCCTTAGAAGTAGAGGTTAAAATACTCAGAAATAGAATCAGAGATCAACAAGATCTATTTGATAAAAGGAATTGTCCCTACAAAGAAGAGATTACTAGGTTAAAGACTTAGTTGCAAGAGTTAAACAAAATAAGGAAGACGTACAAGGAAAAGGAAGATCAATGTCAAAGGTTTCAGGATGAAGTAACATCATTAAGAAACGAAGTGAATGAAAAATATACAACATCCAAGGAACTTAAAGAAAGAAGTGAATGACTTGAAGCAAAAATCATTTCTCTAAAATATGACCTTGAAAAGTCAAACAAACGATATGAGGAGACTCTTCAAGTATTCGAAGAAGAAGGAAACGAGTTTAAAAAAGAAATCATTGAGTTAAGAACTCAATTAGAAAATACTAGAAGTGAAAAAGAGGTTGAAGTAAGTATTCTAGAAAGTAAGTTAACAGAAAAAGATAAGCAATTGAGATTTCAAGATGGCTTAAAGATATTATTTTCTATTTTTTTATAATTAACAAAGTATTCGAATTTTTTTAATTTATTTTATCAAATTTGGTATTTCACATTGGCCACTAAAAAGAAGAGGCTATGGATAAGGAGAAAGATTTATGATCAATTGTATGGACTTTTTACTTTCGTTTACTGAGAGGCAAAGAGAAAGATTTTTGATTAATTGTATGGAATTTAACTTTATTTTAGGGTATATTATATTTTTAATATATATTTCTTTAAGTGTTGTACATTAAAGAAATATTTACTTTAATGTTTTAAGTCATATTGACTTTCAATTGATATACTTTAATGTTTTTAAGTAATATTATACATTCATTCTACTCGTTGGGGAGTGCAAATGCTGCATTATTTCCCTTATTTTATGGAAAAGTAAATTGTCATCGTTTAAAGGCTAGTTTAATTTATTCAAACTCAATTAGATGGAAATATTTAATTTGGATGGCCTTGTAAATACTAATTTTATGGCCCGAATTATGCAACTAATACTTTGTGATTAATTTTATAAACATGTGATATTCTTTTCTAACAACATTTCACTAACTCAAATCCCAACACTATGCCACATCATTTTCTAACAACATTTCTCATGTCATGGTGATGTCATCATGCCACACTACGACATATGAATGATGCCATGTGTCAAATGGATTTTTCCCACTTTTCCATCCAAATACTCCATATTTTCCTTCCATGTGTCACTTCTCCAACATGCCATGCCATCACCTTGGTCTATTTGGTGGCACCTATATGTACTTTAATAACCACATTATCATGCCACATCATCAAAACTTTATAAAGAGGAAAGACTAGGTATGAGTTCTTTTCTTATGTTCCCTTTAAAACAACCCTTCGGAGATGAATTCACATTATACTTTGGAACTTCACCAACACATGAACTCTAACCATGAGTTTTGGTTTAGGACTCTTCTGCACCTGCATCCTTGAACAACTTACCTCACCAGAACATCAAAATGAGTATGAACTATTCAGAGTTCGACACTTTATCTGTGGACAAAGAACATGAAATTTGAAAATGAGTTTGAGTTTGGGAATATTTTGAACCTACATCCTTGAACAACTTACGTGGCCCGAACATCCATATCGATCCAAATTGTTTGAAGTTCTACACTTTAGCCATAGACAATCTATTTTCTGCATAAGGGGCCCAGATCTCCAAACTTCAACATTAAAGCTTACCACCTAACTTCAAAACACACTATATCTACAACTCTTAGGATCTTTCTTAAGTGTAATATACCATTGGAAAGGTATCTTTGAGGATTATCCATCCATGCACTTTGTGGGGGCACCTAACTTGGGTTTCTACACACACAATTTTCTTTAACAAAGTGACCTCTACAACATACCTTCATCAACCATAGGCATAAGTTTTAGGAATTCTTCACTTTATCCTATTACCGTGATGATTCTCAACTAAATACCTCAACTACCATCCAACTCTCACTGACATAAATGAATTCATACTTGTCATTAGTGAGATATTTGACATCAATGAGAACATTATGTCCATCAATCTTTCCAACAATCTCCAAGGACAACATTTTGTCCAAGATTCTCCAAGGCCTACATTTTTTCCAACAATATCCCCCTTTGGCATTGATGGCAATTGTGCCAAACGTTGTTAAGGCATTCAATGGTTACTAACTTGAAGAAATCCCCTTGACACTAATCAGGCTCATTCTTCTCCCCCAACAAGATTACACATATTTTCCCTACGTGTGATCCTGGCCAATCCTAATTACACATTGTACCTCTTAATGTTGTTCTATCTATACCACATGTCGATACATCTTCTTCCTTTGACTCATGCATCTTCTCATACTTCTTTTGTTTGCCAAGAACATCTGTGTTCATACCACCCAACTTCTCCAGGATGAAGCCACGCATTTATCTGTGGGCCACTGATTTTTGCCATTGTGTGGAGGAGATGGACAATATGCTTGTTAGCGAGATAAATTGAGGAAACCAATTTGTAATAACTGGTTGAACTTTTCAGAATTTGCATCCAAATGTATTGAAAAATTGAGCCTTTTTTTCCTCTTTTCAATGGATTTAGTCCTCCACCTCTATTATTTCTACATTTTCCATGGCCACCTCCGCTAAAAATAATCATTTGTAGCACATAAAAATTTGTATACAAATGATGTTCTTCGATCGTTAGTATGCCTATCAATAAAACATAACAAGTCTTAACATCTTGAATTATGTAAATGTTTGGTGAAAAATAAAACATTCACAGGGGAGTGTATGAAACAAGGGAAAGGGACTAGCTCTTATATGACTTTTTTTAAGAAAAAAGGAAAGGTTATTCATGAACACATAATATAACAATACAGGAACATTACATAAGAAATAAGAATCATTAATTTTAAGTATTAGTTGTAATACTTAAAATCATGAAACCACATTTGAGGCCATTTTTGTCTTTTTACACCGGCCAAGATATACCTTTATCACCACATGCATTAGTTTTACATAAGTGAAGCTCAACATGGGAGAAACAATGAAGGCTTTATGTAAGGGTTAAATAATAAAAAATAAGAGAAAAAATGCATGTGAGTGATAGAGACTAAAATGCATGTGTGCCTTTTCTAAGGCACAAAATTGATTTTAAGAAATAAGTAGAGTTTGATTTTAGTTCTTAAACTTCGTATTGTTTAAGAGAAGATCTTCGGCGAAAATCACAAGATAAATCATTTGTCGACGCGTTTCGAACCAACTAGTGTGGTTCATCGTCAAGACAAGTTGAAGAAACAGATCCAGCTTAGCATGTTAAATAGTCTGAGCAGAGACTCCAACGGCTAAATCGACCAATGGCTAATTTTGACCTACGGACCCAGGTCAATAAAAAATATTTATTTACTTATTTATTTATTTGTTTTTTTTTTTTTTAAGATTAATTAATTTATTAACTATAATATATATATATATATATATATATATATATATATATATATATATATATATTAAAGTTATAATATTAGGTTATTAATAAAAGTTAGGATTCAAAACAAGTTAGTTCAATTATTTATTTAAATTATACACTAATTAATGTTAATATAAAATAAATATATTTCAATTAAAATCATCCAGTTAAGGTTAAAAATATCAATAAAATAATTTAAATAGTTAGTTAGAAAAGGTAATTTAATTAAATTATTTGTTATTATATATATATATATATATTTAAGTTAATTTTTTTTTAAATATAATTAATATTATATTAGTAAAATAGTCTTGATATTAATATATTATTAATATTAGTAGTCAAAATATTATTATTAATTTAATATTATTATTATTATTATTATTATTTATGGAAATCAGTTAAATTAGGTAAGATATATAGATAAATAAAATACTTTTAAGGGTTAGTTAAAAAAAAAAAAAAAACTTTAATATAATTTATTTATTTAAATTATATATATATATATATATATATATATATATATATATATATATATATATATTAAAGTAATAATCTTTGGTTATTTAGATAAAATTTAGGTAAAAGACAGTTGAAAAAAATAAAAATTAATTAATTAACAAATAAAATAATTAATTAATTAATTAACTTAAATAATAATAATAATAAAATAATAAACTAATAATAATAATAATAAATACATGTAAATATAGGGTATATAAATCGATAAATAAATAAAATAGAGAGAACGACCAAAAAAGGGGAGGGACAGGAAAAAGACCAAATGCAGCCATAGAGAAAAACGGATCAATCCCAGGAGGAAGGAAGGCTCCAGGGGGAACACAGAAAACTAAGACAACAGGGCAGGGATCCAACAGCTATTGATTTTCCAGCCGTCATCTCTATTGAGATTGTTAGGCCTTCTTTCAATCTCAATAGCTTCCCTGAATTTATGATGATGGAAATAAGCAATCTTAGCAACAACCTTGGCCTCCTCAATACAAACCTGATGCTTGGTCTTTTCCACATGCTCTGCTAACGCTGAAGACTTGGTTCTCCCATGTCTTAGGTCAGCTGCATGTTCGCTTATTCTCTGATGGATGGAGCGTCCTATTTCCCCGATATAGGGAGTTCCACAGGAACAGGGGATCAAGTAGACACCCTTCATGTCCATAGGGTCAACAGGATCTTTCACCGATCGGAGGGACTTCGTATTGTTCTCAAGATGGATAAAACTCAAACTTGGGTTCTATAACTAGACACTGGGAGATATATGACGTAGAGTTTATTATTTATTTTATTTATATTTTCAATCTTTGAAAATGATGTCACCTTTGTCCTTTTACAAAGAAAAGAGAAAGCCAATAACATTGAGCTACGTTGCTACATTGTCAAAATGAGAATATATATATATATAACTGTAAAAGGAAAATGACTGAGCTTAGTGCATAGACCAAGGGGCATACACTATTGGGAACTTTTTTTACATTTTTTGAAATCAATTCTAAGCCTAATAGTATCAAACCCACTGGGATGAGTGTTGAAAATAGCAACAAGAAATGTTAAAAATAGCATTGCTATAAATAGCATTTCCAGATAGATTCCAATTTTAGTTAGTCCTTGAACTAAAATTGAGAATTAAAATTTGAATTTGATCTTAGAAGTTGTTTGAAAAATAATTAATTAATTCATCTTGAGTTAATTAGTTGGAGAAAATCAAACATGAAGTCTATGTGAAGACATGCAACAATTATCCCTTTGATTGAGGAAGTTATCCCTTAATTAAGGAGATCACGATGAGTTATACTTTGAGTTGTAACTAGTTAGCTTAGTTAACTGAGTTAAGTCCAGTTAGATTAGTTCCAACAGTTTGTGGAACTGATTGTGAGTTCAGTTAGTTAATGCATGCATGCATGTAACTAGTGTACTTCAGATAACTGAATATTCTCTCATAAATAACTCATGCATGTCAGTTTAGTCAGAGACCCAGTTGAGATCAGAGGAAGGGACAGTGTACTATTAGTTTGAGGATTTTTTGTATATAGGAAACTCACCCATGCAGAAGGAATTATCTCCTTCAGGATTGTGCAGTTATTTCAGAGTTTAGTTTTGTGTGTGAGAGGAGAATTCACACAGGTGGCAGCCAGAGGACCAAGGAGAAACTGCGCAAGAAAATAGGAGGCTTGGAGGACTGAAAGAAGGCATATATGTTGTCTATTCTGTCTATGAGCAGCAGTGAGGGATTGTACTGAGAGCTGGATAGCTTGTGAGCTAAAGCTTTATGTAATCCTGAGATATTTCCACTTGTATGATAACACAGATAGCGGGGTTTTTAGTTGAGGCTTTCCCCAAAGTATTCTTCTATGTTCATGTGTGATTGATTTCTCATTCTCTGTTATATGTGTTCTATTTGATCTTGCTCAAAATCGATTAAGCTTCCGCAAGTTTGTTTGTAGAAGTAGATCAAGTATTTTGCTTTAGTATATTGCATTATTTGGTGATCTACAGTGGGAAATTATACATGGTATTGGAGCAAAGGTGATCAAAGCGGAGAACAGTATGCAAAGAAGGGATAAGTTCGAAGTTTGAAGTTCTTGATTATAGAAATTGAATTCTTATCACATCTCAAATTTCACTAATGGCGTTCAACAGTTTGAGACTCGAGTATGCCCTGGATGGCAGCTCGAATTATATAGCCTGGAAGGATCACATGGAAGCGGTATTAGAGGACAACAATTTGAAGGACTTCATTGATCAAGAAGTCCCCAAGCCAACAATTGCTAATGCGCAAGAATTGGAGGAATGGAAGAAATGTGTGGCTAGAGCGAGGAGAATTATTCTGGAGGGAGTTCGAGACCACATTGTGTCAAGTCTCCATGGGAAGGAGACACTATTTTCAATGTGGAAAACATTGAAGGATCTATATTGGAACAACAATGATAAGAGGAAGTTGGTGCTTAAAGACAAGCTTCGAAAAAACAAGTGTGAAAAGGGCGACACGATCTCTACATATCTGAACAAGCTCACCAGCTGTAGGGATGAGCTTGGAAGTGTAGGAATCACGACAACGATGATGACATGGTGAGTCTTGCTCTCCTTAGTCTTCCTAGGAGCTGGCATAGCTATCAGGACTCAGTTAATGGAAGAGAGAAACTGCCAGATTGGGAACGACTGTAATCGGATCTAATGCAGGTGGAGATCAAGAGAAGCACCAGAGATGGTTCTTCATCCAACGACGATGAAGAAGACTATGCCTTAGCGAGTACGGAAAAGAAAGGGAAGGAGAAGGATTCTCATCCGAAATCAAGTTCTTCTCATTGTGGGAAGAATATTGAAAAATCTAAAGTGTAATGCTTTAACTGTCATGAGGTGGGCCATTATTCAACTAATTGTCCATTGTAATAATCCAAGAAGGGATCCAAGGAAGGATTTGAAGGTGAGGCATTGGCCTCTCAGTTCGAACTGGATTTTACCCTCATCGCATGCATGGTTTCATCGATGATGGGTTGTGGTTGGTTTCTTGACAGTGGAGCCTCATTCCATATGACCGACGATAAGAGTATGTTCAGTACCTTGGAGGAGAAAGACCTCAAGATACTCATAGAGATGGGTAATGATGAAAAGTAAAGTGTTTCTAGTGTGGGCATGTTTTCTTTTCAGAGGAAGCATGTAGCTCGCATTACCTTGACAGATGTGAAGTATGTGCCGAGACTAAAGAAGAACTTGGTATCGATCGTGATGCTGGAGGACAAAGGCTATGATGTAGTCTTTAGTAAGGGAAAGGTTTTCCTTAGACACATCACCCCGAGGCAAGTGAAGCAGATTGTTTCACGATTCAAGAACCTATATGCTCTTGAGGTTCAAGATGCATGCAAAGCCTTAAGGAGCACGACAACTGTTGGAGACTTGGTGGTTGAGAGGGAGAGTACATTATCTCTCAACATGCAGTGCCAGAAGAAGTCTCAGACAATTGTGGAGGAGCCACAATTGGTGAAGCAGCTTCAGGAGGTTGTGGAGCAGCCACAACTGGAGAAGCCGAGAGGAAACCGAGTGGAGGCATCCACACATGTAGAGACCTCCACTAGGGGGAAATTTAGAGCCAAGTGAGCAGAGGGATCACATGTAGCCATACCTTGAGGTGTGAGGTGGAACAATGTGAAGCAATAGTCCCAAAAAGGCTAAAATAGGGGTAGAATCCTTGAGGTACCCAGCCTCTTTGATTAGACCTTGTTATGGGAGCTCCGACGAGGAGTAGCAGGACTGGCTAAGTGGGTAGAGATAGATGCAGATGGAGCAGAAGAGGAAGCTTCAACATCAGAAGATGTTTCTAGCCCAACAGGGAGGTCAGTTGGGAGATCAGTTACTTACTTCTCAGTAACTGAGTTGCAGTGCAGCAGTGGGCAACACGAGGCAGCATAATGAGAGGAGGTGCAGTGTTGGGAGATAGGACCAGCAGCAAGACGGATGCAACTAGAGGAATCAGTGTGATTGATGTAGTTAGAGATCAAAGTGACAGAGGCTAGAGAAGTCAGATACTGAAGAGCATAGAGGTGCAAAGTTTTCAGTTGACAAAGGCAATAATAGTCACAGACATTGATGACAGAGGCATCATTCTGATTCAGGTTGTATATTTTTTTGTTTCCAGAGTTGCTAGAGCAACAACACTAGAGAGAAGTGTTGCATGCAGAACATTCCAAAGATTCAGGATCGGGATCGAGTTGAATTCCTTTCTTGTTGAGAGGTAGTGTTGAAAATAGCAACAAGAAATGATAAAAATAGAAATGCTAAAAATAGAAATGCTAAAAATAGCATTGCTATAAATAGCATTTTCAGGTATCAGTGTTGGAAATAGCAACAATGAATGATAAAATAGAAATGCTAAAAATAACATTGCTATAAATAGCATTTCCGGATAAATTCCAATTTTAGTTAGTCCTTGAACTAAAATTGAGAATTAAAATTCGAATTTGATCTTAGCAGCAGTTTGAAAAATAATTAATTCATCTTGGGTTACTTAGTTGGAGAAAATCAAACATGAAGTCTATGTGAAGACATGCAATAGTTATCCCTTTGATTGAGGAAGTTATCCCTTAATTAAGGAGATCAGGATGAGTTGTACTTTGAGTTGTAATTAGATAGCTCAGTTAACTGAGTTAAGTCCAATTAGATTAGTTCCAACAATTTGTGGAACTGATTGTGAGTTAAGTTAGTTAATGCATGCATGCATGCATGTAACTAGTGTACTTTAGAGAACTGAATATTCTCTCATAAATAACTCATGCATGTCAATTCAGTTAGAGACCCAGTGGAGATCAGAGGAAGGGACAATGTACTATCAGTTAGAGGATTTTTCCTATATAGGAAACTCATCCATGCAGAAGGAAATATCTCCTTCATGATTGCATAGTTATTTCAAAGGTTAGTGTTGTGTGTGGAAGGAGAATTCAGACAGGTGACAGCCAGAGGACCCAGGAGAAACTGCGCAAGGAAATAGGAGGCTTGGAGGACTGAAGGAAGGCATATGTGTTGTCTATTCTATCTATGAGTAGCAGTGAGGGATTGTACTAAGAGCTAGATAGCTTGTGAGCTAAAGCTTTGTGTAATCCTAAGATATTTCCACTTGTATGATAATACAGATAGCGGGGTTTTTAGCTGAGGCTTTCCCCAAAGTATTCTTCTGTGTTCATGTGTGGTTGATTTCTCATTCTCTGTTATATGTGTTCGATTTTATCTTGCTCAAAATCGATTAAGCTTCCGCAAGTTTGTTTGTAGAAGAAGATCAAGTATTTTGCTTTAGTATATTGCATTATCTGGTGATCTACAGTGGGAAATTCTACAATGAGTATATACTTCAACGAGGTTGAAGTAAGTATTCTAGAAGTAAGTTAGCCAAAAAAGATAAGCAATTGAGATTTCAAAATAACTCAAAGATATTATTTGTTATTTTTTTTATAATTAACAAAATATTCAGAATTTTTTAATTTATTTTATCAAATTTGATATTTCTCATTGACCACTAAAAAAGAAACTATGGATAAGGAGAAAGATTTATGATTAATTGTATGGAATTTTTACTTTCTTTTATTGAGAAGCAAAGAGAAAGATTTGTAATTAACTGTATGGAATTTAACTTTATTTTAAGATATATTATATTTTTAATATATTCTTTTTAGTGTTGCACATTGAAAAAATATTTACTTTAATGTTTTAAGTCATATTGACTTTCAATGGATTTACTTTAATGCTTTTAAGTAATATTTCATTCTGCTCGCTGGGGAGCGCAAATGCTGCATTATTTCCCTTATTTTACGGAAAAGTAAATCGTCATGGTATAAAGGCTAATTTAATTTGAACTGTTTAATCTGTCATCTATTTTTGTAAAGATGATAGATTTTTTTCGCCTTAATTCTCTATCTACATCTTATCTCTGAAAGTGATTCTGGCACTTTTATGCTTTATCCAACTTTTGATTATATAATAATAAGCTTTATATACTCTTAATATAAAAATATATTGGTTTTTTTCTTAATATAAAACTATATTGGTTTAATTCAAACTTCAATTCGATGGAAGTATTTAATTTGGGCGGCTTTCTAAATACTAATTTTATGCAACTAATGCTTTGTGATTAATTTTATAAGAATGTGATATTGTTTTCTGGAAAGGTGGGTTTTTACCATCATTGTTTGAATGTCACAGTTTGATTTACCATCACTGTTTAAATGTCACAGTTTGATTATTCAAACTTGAAAACGGAATTTTTGTCTTTATTCATCTTCTTTCTGGAAAATTAACCGACCCGAAAATCTCGAGAAAGTTGCTTCTTTTCTTAATTTGATTCTCTTCGAACAGAAAACAGGCGTTCTTAATTGATTTAATTGATGTGAGTGCGCTCTTCTTTTTGACCCGAAGATCTCGAGAAAGTTTCTGCTTTTCTTAATTTGATTCTCTTCGAACAGAAAACAGGCGTTAATGTGAGCGCGCTCTTCTTTTTGGAAAATTAAGGGACCCGAAGCTATCGGAAAGATGTGATTCTCAATGTCATATTTCACATTTAAGGGTTAAAAGGAAAAGTTGGATTTAATTGATGTGAGTGCGTTCTTCTTTTTGGAAAATTAAGGGCCCCGAAGCTGTCGGAAATATGTGATTCTCAATGTCATATTTCACATTTAAGGGTTGAAAGGAAAAGATCCGCAGGCCAGGAAAAAGATTATTAATTAATTTTGCAAACTTTTTAAATTTATTTCAAGAATGTGACTTCTAAAACTTAATTTATAAGTACTTTTTTTTACAAGTAACTAACATTGGCTTTACTGCTAAAAAAAAATAGAAACTCTTGTATGGTCATAGTTACAGGCCGACAAAATGACTTGCCTTACTTTCGATTGATTTTATGAAAGTAAGTCTTCTTTTTGAATTCTTCTGGCAATTATCGAACAAACGCGAAGATATCGGAAAGATTTGATTCTTCTGGCAATTATGCTGCTATATAGCTACACTACCAAACTCCATTTTCATTCCAGAAATGCAGATTTATTACATTCCTTCTCTTTTCTCAGAATGTGTATTATCAGAATGCTTCTCCTCGCCACCCTTTCTTTCATTCTCTTTCTCAATCCTCCTTTTGTGTTTTCCACACCCATCGCCCATTTCCCTCGTCTCACCAATGCTTCTGATCAACACGCTCTGCTTGCTTTCAAGTCTGCCATCACATATGATCCCTACCAATCATTAGCTGCCACCTGGAAACCGAATGTTTCGTTCTGCGAGTGGACGGGCATCATATGCAGCAGGCGCAGGCAGAGAGTCGTTTCCCTCAATGTTTCAAGCATGGGATTACAAGGTACAATCTCTCCCCTTCTCGCCAATCTCTCCTTTCTTACAGTACTCGACCTTCACAATAACAGTTTGCACGGTCAAATTCCTTATCAATTGGAAACCCTCTTTCGCTTAAAGATGCTTCGCCTTTCTCTCAATCAACTCCAGGGTTCCATTCCGCCCACTCTGGGTAGCTGCCGCAGTTTACGGAACTTGACTCTCTCCCATAACAATCTGACAGGAAACATTCCCCCACAACTATGCGTTCTCCCCAACCTAAAAACCATGGCCTTGGGATTTAACAATTTGATGGGAACAATCCCGGACTGCTTGGGAAACATATCCTCTTTGCTAATCTTAGAATTGGCTAGAAACAACCTTCACGGAAGTGTTCCTTCCGAATTGGGTATGCTGAGCCAGCTCAACGTTCTCTCTCTGGGGTTCAACCATCTCACGGGACACATTCCGTTGGAGTTGGGTATGCTAAGCCAGCTCAGCTATCTTAATCTGAATGTTAATCAGCTGAGTGGCAGCATTCCTTCTTCCCTTTTCAATTGTACAAAGCTTCAAATGATTGACTTATCACTCAACGAACTCAGCGGAATAGTGCCCATGGAGTTGGGTAAATTGACACATCTCCGGCGGCTTTTGTTGGGCGGCAATCACCTTATTAGTGGCAACACCACGAGATGCCCCATTCTTATTGCTCTTAGTAACTGTTCCAATCTAGAAGATGTAGGCTTATCCTTGAATAGTCTCACAGGGAAATTGTCGTTTTCTATAGGCCACCTCTCTACAAAACTCCACTGGTTAGACTTGAGTTTCAATGAATTAGCAGGAGGAATACCTTCACAAATTGGAAACCTGACTAGTTTAACATTCTTCAGTTTAGAAAGTAATTCTTTTACAGGGTCAATCCCTTTGGAGAGGTTATATATGGGTTCCAATAATTTACAAGGAAACATCCCTATGGAAATTGGGCAGCTAAAAACCTTAGGGCTCTTAGATATCTCTAAAAATAATCTCTCTGGGAGAATCCCTGATTTTGTGGCCAACCTCTGGCAGCTAAGATATTTATATCTTAACCATAACCAGTTATCAGGAAATATACCCACAAATTTAGGGAAATGTGTGAACTTACTACTGCTAGATCTATCATACAACAAACTTACTGGGCACATACCTCCACAAGTTGGAGGCCTTGCAAATTTAGCCTTCTATTTCAACTTGTCAAATAATTTATTACATGGCCATGCACCTTTAGCACTAGGAAAGTTCAATAAGCTTCAAGCTATAGATATTTCTGCAAATCAATTAACTAGTTACATTCCAAGTGCACTTGGAAGTTGCCAAGAAATAGAATATCTTAATCTTTCTTGCAACACACTTGAAGGTCCAATTCCACTATCCCTCACTGAACTTCTCAGCCTTCAGGACCTAGATCTCTCGTCCAACAATTTGTCAGGTGGAATACCCATATCGCTAGAAAATCTCACAATGCTCCATCACTTGAATTTTTCTTTTAACAAGTTGTCAGGAGAAGTCCCTAGAGAGGGAGTTTTCAAAAAGATTTCCGCCACTGCATTTATGGGAAATCTTGCTCTATGTGGACCTTGGGTAAATCTACCACCATGCTATGCTCATAAACATGAAAGTGTTCTAAATCTAAAAAGAGTTATTGCACTTGTTTTTGTTGTAGCATTTGTTGTATTGTGTTTGTTTCTTACAATCTTGTGGAGACGAAAATGCAAGAGACATATTCAGAAAGAGACTGGTCCAACATTAAATGTGGGTCATCGAAGAATCTCCTATGGAGACCTCGTCATCGCAACAAATGAATTTAGTGATGCCAGCCAACTTGTTAGGAGTTGGTAGTTTTGGCAAAGTGTACAAAGGGCTTTTGAATGATGGCACAATGGTTGCTGTCAAGATTCTCAATCTACAAAATGAAGGGGCTCAAAAGAGCTTTGATAGAGAGTGCAAAGTTTTGGGTAAAGTTAGACACCGAAATTTGATTCGGGTCATAACCTGTTATTCAGATCTCCAAATCAAAGCTTTGATATTTCCATTAATGCCAAATGGAAGCCTAGAAAAGTGGTTATATCCAGATGATGGAGAACAAAGTAGTTTGAATCTGATTCAAAGGTTGAATATAGCAATAGACATCGCCCAAGGCATGACGTATCTCCATCACCATTGTTTTGTGCAAGTGATTCATTG
Source organism: Pinus tabuliformis (assembly GCA_031772625.1). Classification (NCBI taxonomy): domain Eukaryota; kingdom Viridiplantae; phylum Streptophyta; class Pinopsida; order Pinales; family Pinaceae; genus Pinus; species Pinus tabuliformis. The sequence continues at coordinate 1,125,027,187 of CM062813.1, read as the reverse complement.
TGATTTGAAACCCAACAATGTGTTGTTGGGTGAAGATTTGACTGCATATTTAATAGACTTTGGCATTGCCACTATATGCAGTGAAGAAGATAAGGATCTCAATTGTCTCAGTTCACTCATAAATGTGGGCTTACTTTGCACAAATGAATCTCCTCAAGGACGACCTACTATGATGGGCATTCTATGCATGTTGCAAAACATCAAAGACACTTTTTTGAGCACTACTGCCATTCCCAAATTCCAATCAAATCTAACACATTTGTTGGGTAATACAAGTACTACTATGAACAACATTTGTGAAGGTCAAAGTTCTTCCACATCTTAGTCTAAAGTGGTAGTTATGTAACTAAACTATGATGTAATTTGAATCTTATTTCCCTTTCCTTGTTTGTACATAAATATGTGGTTGATTGCATGCAAATGTGAACAATAAAGTTAGATCCACTGTCAATGGTGTTTTGGAAATGTCTTTATTATTCTAAAATTTCTTATTCTATCTCCAAAAAAAGTTATATTCAATATCCTTTACGTGTATAGCTGAATGCATCACACTCACCAAGTATTAAACACATTAAAAGTTTTGTATTTCTTTTAAATAATTAAAATATAGAAATATTTTTTAGTTCTAGAAATTATTGAAGAAAATATCATAATTTCTAATTGATGAATATAACTATTATTGATTTTTTTTTTAATGAATATAACTAATATTGTTTACATGAATACTCATGAAACTAGAATAATTAAAACAAAATCATAAGCACATACATACATCCATACCTTATTGAAGTGGTTGTGTATCTTGCAAACATATATCAGTAATAGAGTAAAAGGTTGAGTGTTATTATTAAACTATGAAACATGTGTTGCTTCTTTGCCTGGAAAAGCCTGGGGTTATGCTGCAGCAAACTTAACTATACAAATTAAGCATTCCTTCATTTTCCAGCAATATATTTTGATTCTATAGATACTATGATTCAGAGCCATGTTAGTGATATTATGATTCAGAGCCATGTTAGTTCTAATTAGACAGAGTCCTAATTATTCTCAGATCCATGATTGGAAAGTGCTAAATTATTAGAGCCATGATCCATTCTTGAAAATTGTATTTGATATTGGATGTTAAAGCAGTGGCAGTTCTATTTTTAAAATTATCATTGCTATTGGATGGTAACGTAATCGAAGTGTTTTTTTTTTTCTCAAATTTCATTGAAATTTTCAGTGAGTTTTAGGCATGCCGGGGATTGATGGTTTAAGGAATATGTCAGTGAGCTTCCACATAAGAAGGGGAGAGTACGATTAAATATGAGAAGAATCCTACCGAGCTAAATGACTAGAAATTTAGCAGGAACATAAAATCATGGGGCAGAAGTCCCAGGAGGAGCAACAAGAGTTTTTGAGAATGTCCCAGGAGGAGCATGTGTGTGACTAACAACCACACCTACAATGGCAGTTATAGCTACAATTCACCCAATTTTAAATGCATTGTCCAGTTCCCTGGCAAGATTCTTTTCGACAGAAGTTCTTACTAGTTTAGCAACTTCAGCCTTCCCTTTGCCTTCAAAATATCCAAGGTGGATAGCATTTTGGACTGATGTCCAATTCTTCTCTCCGCATCTCTCCTGAAAACTTATTTTATTTTTTTCTTTTGAAACAGATGCTAATTTTGAGCTAGATATAGTTAAGGAAGGAGAATGCAACAATGGTGGTTGTGATTCTAATTTCTGTATGCACAGATAGTTGATGGACCACTTTCAGGAAGGTACAAAAAAAAGATGGAGGTTGGAAGGAACAAGATATCAATGGCATGATTCCCACCCCATCCTCTCCTTCTCCTTCGTTAGGCACTGAAGATATATATTTGGACAGCAAATAAAATTTAGGAAACTTGCTATTGAAAGAAGATTTGATGTCAAATTATCTGAAGTTCTCAAGAGATTGCAGAGATTTTCGACATCGACTATCCCACTCAAAAGCCCACCAAGAAAATCTCGCTAGAACTTGCTGAGGTTTGGAAAACTTGCCGAGCGCATTGCTCGATCATTATTACTATGTTCATCCATTTTCCAGAGAGCCTGTGCATGTGTATAAATTTAATTTCAAGATTTCTTGAAACACATGGTCGAAGTTCATTGAAGAAATACAGAACATGTTTGTGATTTCTTCATTATAAAAAAACTCGGTGAAGCTCGTTGCTTTGCTTTAGAGATTGAGGAAAAAACAAGCACAAATGATCCCATATGCCAATGATTTCAATTATTCGTTTTTTTTGGTATTTTGTATTTGACTAAATCAACTCTTATCCGAAGGCCCATTATGAATCTTTGCCCGGGTTAGTAGTGTGAATGGTTTGTTAATTCATTTTGAGTTGTGTTTTCATTGCTAATGAAAACTATGATGCTAATGCTACAAATCTGATTTGATGTCAATCTATATCATAGTTATGTTACGCATTGACTTCTATGATGCTAGTTCTTCAAATCTGATTTGATGTTAATCTGTGTCATAAGGTTATCTTACATATATTGGCTATGCTGTTGTTATACAAGTAATCCGGGCACATTAGAAATGGAAACGTTACAACAAAGCCAACGATAGGTAAATAAAAAAGTCAATTATAATTATAGAGTCAATCATAGGTAAATGTTATTGTGTTAAGTTTTTTCTTTAATATGGCATCCATATTATACTGAATATAGTGAATTTTAGATTTATTCAATGCTTTTAGATATTCCAAAGTTACTGCCTCTTTCCTAATTCAGTAATGATATTGGGAATCAAGGTGAGATAATTTTGAGGTAGACCAAGTGGGGATTGTATTATTAGAATTAATGGAGAAAGATACAGTTAGTTAAGGATAGGATTGAGACTCTAAGATTAGGTTTCAGGTCCTACTATCTAGGTAGTGGTTGAAACCACCTTGATTGTGTGAAAGCCTATATTACTAGTTTGTTCTTCTTATCTAATTGTATCTAAGAAAATTAAGATATTATAAGGAGGTCATCAACCCCACCCTAGAAGATCAAAAGTATCTATCTGTTTTAACTAGCTCAAAGAAGAAAATTAATATAGCCAAGATTAGAACGAACTCTCATGACCTCCATAGTGAAACCGGTCGTTGGGCAGTTCCTAAAACACCATGGATGGAAAGGTTCTGCCATCTCTGTGAGAATACGAACATCAAGGATGAAAATCACTTCCTTTTAGAGTGCCGTGTACAACCACATTAGATCTCAGTTTCAAAATCTTTGTTGCAACACTGACCTTCCTAGCCTTTTATGATGTCAAAATTACAGTGAGCTGGAGAGGCTTCTCTCCAAACTTTTTGAGCATAAAAATAAAATCCTAAATTAAACTAAATAATTCATTTTTTAAATCCGATAAACTAAATTTAATCTTTAACCATCATCATTATCATTGAAAAATATTTACTTTAATATTTTAGGTAATATTGACTTTCAATTGATTTATTGTTAATCCATTCTACTCGCTGGGAAGTGCAAATGGAAACATTTAATCAAACTTCAATTAGATGGAAATATTTATTGGGCGGCCTTGTAAATACTAATTTTATGGTCCGAATTATGCAACTAATGCTTTGTGATTAATTTTATAAAAATGTGATATTATTTTCTGGAAAGGTGGGTCTTTACCATCATTGTCTAAAGGTCACAGTTTCTATTATTCGTCTTCGTCTTCTTTTTAAGGAAGATCTGGAAAATTAATCTAAGTGCCGTCTACCTTTTAGAAATTTAGGCAAAAGATTTCTGAGCATAATTTTTTTATTAAAAGATTTCCGAGAATAATGTTTTTATTAATTTTATGCGAGGGCTGCCTTTCAATTACTAATTTTACCCCAGTGGCTTGTGCAGTCAATGCTTTGTGATTAATTTTATGGAAATGTGGGAATTCAAACTTCAAAAAGGGAGCTCCATTTTCTGCCGTATCGGTGTTTACTGGTGTTTAGCATCATTCTTGAAGACTCTTTTATTCAAATGTCAAAGATGGAAAGATTTAATTAATTTGACCGCGGTCTTCCTTGATGAAATTTAGTATTATGAGAAGGAGTCGTCTAATGAGGCGGAGGAATTCTCCCGTATGGCTAAAAGGTAGTGCTTGAATCGTGTTTTTGATAGTGGAAATGGATTCAGCAGCATCAAAAACATTTAGAACACCTAAAATTTTGAAGTTTAACCCCTATAACTTGGATTTACAAAAATACTTGCCGGATTTTCTCTAAATATAACCGGAATTTCAATAACTTTCTGGGCAACTCCTCCACCTCGTTAGACTACACGTTATGAGAATACTTCTTTGTTGAAGTATTTTCGTGACTAAATTTACCCCAATGGCTTATGCAACTAATGGTTTCTCACTACTTTTATACAAATTATAAACTATTTAAAGTTTGAGATTTGATATAGTAATTTCTAACTCATTGAAATTTGTGTGTGTTATTTATCATCGCCAGTGAGTTGGTTATATGGTGTGCAAGCTAGTTCGTTGTATTGTGTGCAAGCTAGTTCGTTGTATTGTGTGCAAGCAAGATTGTAAATAGAGAAGAATAAAGAATGATTGAGAATTTTATAAAGGGCAGAGGACATACATAGCCCTTTTAGTCTTTTAGAATATAAATCTCTTTATATAATAATGAAAAAAAAGTGCAAGAAAAGACTTTTATAGAGAATCCATGTTGGTAAAGAGAGTAAGTCATAAATTGGTTATTTACAAATCAACAAGCTATAACAATCATTCTAGAATATTACACCAAATTATATATGGAGGATATACAACTAACCTAATATCAAAGATCCAATAAGAATATGTACATTAAGCAATCTTCAATACTCATTAAACAATCTTCCACTGTGATATTAGATATGGGTGTGATAAATGGCCCCATTCTGATAGATATGGGTGTTATAAATGGCCCCATTCTGAAAACATGTTGAAACCCTCCTACAATGGGCATGAAGGCTCGACTCACACCGAAGATTCTTTGTATCGTTTTCCCTCTCTTCTTAGCTTCTAAACAATGATTTTATATATATAACACCAATTTATAGACATGTTAACATTTTGTTAAACATTAAAAGATTTTTTCATATTTACAACATGCAAGGAAGCAACATGTACTCTTTGTTACATCATCATTTGCAAGCCTAACAATTGGACATTTGTACTTTTTGTCGCATGTTATTTAGATTATCCTACACATTCTAATAATTCCTCCAATATTGAGTGATGTATTCTTAGCATTGAGACTTGATTTTAATTTATGGATAATACACCTACATTAAATAATTATGATCAATCCATAATCATCACTCAATGTTGGAAAACAAGTTTTTGGATGTTAAGGATTGGATTATTTTCCATTCTAATTATAAACTAAATTAACATAAATATTACAAGAAATAATTTCATTAAAATGTTATCCTCTGAAATTGTTTTCCTATCCAAATTATGTTTCTCTATATCTTACTATTTTAATAAAATGAGAAGAAATATAAGTATTTATATCTATATTTTTTTCATAAAATGTAAACATTTCCTATAAAAATATACACATTTCTTATTAAACACATTTAAATATAACATTTAAACTTATAACTCTTTACATAATTACCATTTCCTTAAAAGATACGATAATAGAGATATTGTATTTAACAAATGTTTTTTTGAAGAAATATTAATACATTTTCTATGCCTTTGTTAATCAAAAGACAAATTATAAATTCTTATTAGATCTTTCAAGAAATATTACAAATTCTTGTTAAATTCTACAAACAATAGAAATATTATATGTGTATAAATATAGTTGGAGATTGATAGAAAATTATATTCTACTACTACCATATTATGTTGCCCCTCTTGGTTAATGATATGTGAAAATTCAAGAATTTATAAAATGTGAAAATAAATATGAATATTAATTTTACTACCTTTTAATATGATTGTTTTTTAAATTATTATTACTATTATTAAATATTGGATTTTTATTTAATTTATTATTTTTTCAAGACAAAAAAAAATTAACATGTTTTTATTAATAAGAGAGCCATGTTTACATGTACATATTGTTAAAATGTAGCATCAAATATATAGCCACATGGACAACTAATCAACACTCAACAACAATGTTATGCTCTTGACCTGCGAGAAGATACCAGAATACCAAATATGCGAAGAAATATACCTAGAACACATAACAATAAGAAATAACAACATGTATTTTATTATTCAGAAAAAAAAGCAATGTTCATTTGCCTCTTCTAGGGGGCAACCTCCAATAGTGCTGGGCTCAATTACAAAATAAGACACGATGCTCCTCGAGGGGAGTCTCTATCCTTTATATAGGATTCATATATGCAATACCATGGTTCTTATTAATACCATCTATTTAATACCATGGCCCATTTGCAACTAATTGTGGTCCCTTCATTAAATGCAGGTCAACCACTTACAATTATTAATATGGGCTTTATTGACTCTTTACTTAACTATAACTATGACTCGACCCTATTACATAAATAAGGGGGTTAGGGTTGGACCCTAACATGCCCTCCCCCATAAAAATATCCTTGTCCTCAAGGCTGAAGCTGCAGAAACCACTGAAGGACAGTGGCTGGTTCCCAGGTCGCATCTTCTGGAGAGGTGTCTTTCCACTTGACTTGGACTTCCTTGATCGTGCCGCCGCGCAGGTGCCGTTCTCGCATGTCCACGTTCAGGTTGGAGCCAGATTGAACCTTCTTCATCCAATTTCAGTAGACTGGTTTGAATTCGGCAATGGTTCTAAATCACTTTCTTGAGGCATGAGACATGGAAGACTGGATGGATTTTTGTTGTGGGTGGCAAAGCTAGCTTGTATGCTACTTCTCCGATGCGCTGAAGTACTTGATACGGTCCGTAGAATTTTGGAGATAATTTCTGACAACCCTTGTCTTTGAGTGATGTTTGCTTATATGGTTGCAGCCTCAAAAATAACTGATCCCCTTCTTGAAATTTGTGTTCTGAACGATGTTGATTTGCCTGTTGCTTCATGTGGTTTTGAGCTTGATGGAGATTCTCTCTGAGGTGGGCTAGCATGGTTGTGCAGTTTTGTAGGAGGTGATCCACTGCTTGTACCTTCGAGCATCTCTCGATATAAGAAGTAGGTGAAGCAGGGAGTTGACCATAAACTGCTTCATATGGAGTCATTTTGGTGGTGGCATGATAGTTAGTGTTATACCACCATTCTGCTAGAGGTAACCACTGTACCCACAGATGTTGCTTTTTTGAAGTGAAACACCTAAAGTAGGTCTCCAGACATTTATTGACTGCTTCAATTTGACCATCAGTTTGGGGATGATAGGAAGTACTGAGTTGTAGTTGGGTACCTTGCAGCCTGAAGAGTTCCTACCAAAAGTTACTGGTGAAGATCGGGTCATGATTAGACATAATGGAAGTGGGCATGCCATGCAATTTGAAGATCTGGTCCATGAAAGATTGAGCCATCAAAGCCGGTGTAAAAGTGTGGGTACGACGCAAAAATGAGCATACTTAGAAATTCTGTCCACAACCACCATGATGACTGACTTGTTGCCTGACTTCGGAAGACTCATAATGAAGTCCATAGAAACCTCCGTCCAGATTGAGGCCGAGATGGACAATCGCTGTAATGTCACTGGGGATTTGACCTTTTCTCCTTTGTGGCGCTGACATACGTCACACTCAGCTACAAAAGTAAGAATGTCCTTTTTCATGCCTGTCCAAAAGAATGAATGTCGAGTGCGAGCATAAGTCTTCTGAAAGCTTGAATGGCCTGCAGTGGGAGATGAGTGCAACTCCGCCAAAATGCAACTTTTGAGGGTGGATGTTGGTGATATCACGACTCTGTCCTTGTAGTGAAGAATCTCATCTTGCCAAGAGTAGCCCGCTGTGGAATTTGGATCCACCTGCAAGTTATTAATGTGTTGGGAGAGCAAAGGATGTGAAAACCATTCCTTGCGAGCCTCTTCAATCCATTCTGGAATGGGAAGGGAGATTGCGGGCAGGGTGCTTTCCTCCTCAAATTGGTGTGATAAAGCATCTGCTATGACATTTTCGCGTCCTTTATTCTAAATTATCTCATAATCATATCCCAACATTTTGGTGAGCCATTTATTTTGTTGTGGCAAGGATAGGCGTTGCTCCAAAAAATATTTAAGGCTTTGATGGTCTGTGCGGATTTGGAAATGCCACCCTAATAAGTATGGTTGCTAGGTATCTACTGCATGTAAGATGGCCATCATCTCCTTCTCATAGGTAGATTGTCCCATATTTGTCCCACTTAGTTGTTGGCTAGTGAAGGCCAAGGGTCGACCTGTAGGTTTTAACCCCATACAGAAATTACTTACATACGAATTCTGCATACGAATTCTAAAACATAGAAAATAAATAAAGCGAGAGCATAACACATAAAACACATATACACAGATATTTTCCCTTGGATCCCAAAACCGGGACTACCAGCTTGATTTTTCAATATGTTCCTTTCAATGTTACAATACATATTTATACATGCCGAAGCATCGAATACCATGGACCGAAAAACCATCGCGTCCAATACCATGGACCGAAAACCATCGCATCCAAAAACATGTGCGAAAATCATGCACAAAACCATAGGTGGGTCTGCCCAACCTAACATAGGGTCCAAAACCAAAATTTTATGGGGCATTGCCCCGGACCCCATAAAGTGGGGTTACGGGTGCCCCTCAAACCCCTGTGACCTCCCCCCCTCTAACCCCTGGTTAACCACGTGGGCTAGTCGTGGAAAGAATATAACACAACCCAACACGACCTTCCTGCATTAAGACCGCCCCAATACCCGTACCTGAAGCATCACATTCAATCACAAAATATTTGGTGAAGTTGGTTAGTGTTAATACAGAAGTGGAACACATGGCCTATTTGAGATCTATAAATGCCTGTTGTGCTTCATCATTCCAGAGAAATGAATTTTTCTTGAGAAGGTGAGTGTGTTAGGATATTCCGACACATAGGAAATAGTTAAGTTCAACTTGGTCTAGTATAGATTTAGGTATAGAGTTAGGTAAAGTGTGTTTCTTTACCGTTGTACATTTTGTAACTTACAATCCGATGGTCACGATATGTAGTGATCCGACGGTTCACTCTCTCCTCGGTATTACCGACACTTGATCCGTGGCTTGACACCCGATTGGTCCATGAGTTCTATTTAAAGTGCATGGAGGGTCATTGTTCGGGTAATCCGTCTATGAGAGAAAGCTTATGTAAATTTTCATTCTTTGATTAATAAACTGCCTGAAGTGGCCACGTTGGCTCAGGCCGTGGACTGTTTCCCTCTTTGAGGGTTTTAACCACGTCAAAAATACTGGTGTATTGATTTGAGATCTGGTTGTGAGCGGTGTCCTTTTGGTGTTCTTTCTGAGGAACTTACCCTGTAAATTCCTACATGGTATCAGAGCTATTTGAGGGCTGCGTCCGTTGGTGATCCAAATCTGAAGCCGGTAGAACTGCATGCGGCTGTCGTTTCCTAGATCTACTATTTCTGAATGCTTTCGGGCCGAGAGGACTGCTCTGTTGTGTTTGGAGCATCTGTTCCAGTGAGGAACCCCTTTCGTTTCACGCGAAAAGGTTTCCGGTAGCCCTATCTGCGTCATTTTTAAGATCTGGAGGTATATAGTGTTTATCTGCAGTTTACTGTTATTTTCTCTCTGGTTATTTCGGTTTCTGTTTATTTAGCTTTTTTTATTACCGGATCTATACCTTTCATTTCTGCGTATGCTCTTTGCCCTGACTCTGTGCGATCTGGGCAAATCAGAAACAGAAAGGAATTTTTTTTTTCTCATGCGTATGCTCTTTTCCCTGCACCTTAGTGTGATCTTGGAAAATCAGAAACATTGAGAAAAATATTTTGTTTCCGGCTAAAGCTAACTTCGAGCCATAAGGTTCGTTTTTCTTTGCATATTCGTGTTGGGTTTTGTGTTTTTGTTTTGTAGGAAAAAAGAGCTTTCTCAAGGCAAGCAAGCAACCCAAGGCCCCCCCCCCCCCCTCTCTCTCTCTCTTTCTCTCTCTCAAATTTCTTGTATAACTCAATTGGTTCAAAGCAATTTTAAGAGAGTAGAGGTCTTGGGTTCAAGTCTCCATTTTGTGGGGGCGTTTTTTTCATTCCCGCACATTCGCGCACTTTGCCGGCAACTTCAACAAATTTTTTTCAAAAAGCCATAACTTCTTCATCCGGAAGCCTTTTTCAGAGCCGTTTTTTTTAAAACAGCCAAATTTTTCGAGATCTATCCATTGGAAGACTTACTTTCAGCATCTTCAGCTTCAGTTTTTTTTTAAAATGGAAAGTCCATGCCAAGTCATTCTTGACAGCACTAACTACTTCCAATGGATATCCTACATGGAAGATTTACTTAGAAGTAAAGGTCTCTACAGAATAGCCACAGGCCAAGAGAAGAAACCAAAAGATGAAGACAAGGCTGCAAAATGGGAAAATAGACAAGATCAAGCATGTGGTTTGATAGGGATGTCTATTTCTCTTGATCTTAGATTCCATATTGCAGAACTTGATACTCCTCATGAAGCATTGGAACAAATCACTAAAGTTTTTGGGATTAAAAATGAAATTAGAGCCCATCAACTTGAAAATGAGTTGCTTACATTGGATCCTAATAATTTTTCTTGCATTGAAGATTTCTTGTCCAAATTCAAGACCCTTAGATATCTCTTGGAAGGTGTTAAGGTTAAGAAAGAAGATAGTAACCTTATTTATTCCATCCTTACTAAGTTGGGACCAGCCTACTCTGTATTTGTTTCCACCTTCCATTCTACAAGGGAAGCTTTCATTTCTCAAGGAAAAGACTACAAGGCCCTTTCCTTTGACTCTTTTTGTGATTCTTTAATAAGAGAACAAGAAAAACTCTTACACCTTGGTCTTCTTAATCTTGGAAACTCTTCCAAGAAAGCGTTAGACACCCAGCAACAACCAAATTCAAAGAATCCTAAGAAGTCATATCCTAAAAAGAATGGTCCTAAACCAAATAAGGGTCCTAAGCAAACTCACCCTCAAAATGAAAGATCATTTCAGCAAAATGATAAGACCAATAAAAACAAATGGAAGAAGACTGATAGACATTGTAACTTTTGTAATCGAGATGGCCACTTAGAATCTAAATGCTTTAAGAAGATGGAAGCCTTGGAAGCCGCAATGAAGAAACATAACATCCATGTGGAGCATTCTTCAACTTCAACTTCAACTTCATCTTCAGGAATGGCACTTTCTGCATGTCGTTGTCAATCATCTCAGTCTGGTTATGCATTAAATGTATCTTCTTCTTCTCATTCTCATGAGTGGCTCATTGATTCTGGAGCCTCTTATCACATGGCCAAAAACAAAGCCATGTTTTCTTCTTTAAATGATTGTAACACCAAAAATATATATGTTGGTGATGATAGATCTCTTAATGTTGTAGGGACTGGAACTGTTCATCTAGACAATGGTCAGTTTAATGATGTATTATGTGTTCCAACCTTATCCTGCAACCTTCTATCTGTATATCAGATAACTCATTCAGGTGAAAGTAAAATTGTTGAATTTTCACCTCATGATGTTGTAATCAAGGATCTAAGAGATCCTAAACAGATTCTAGCTACTAGTATTGCTGATGATTCCACAAGGTTGTATAAGTTTCACAATTTTGGATCATCAAATCTTCCCTCAGTATTTGTTGCTCATAATGATGAAGTGAGCAAACTTTGGCATGAGCAATTTGGTCACTTAAACTATCGCTCCCTTCAGCATCTATGTAAAGAAAATATGGTGACAGGTCTTCCTATGGTATCTTGCAGAGATGGTGTTTGTTCCGGATGTGTACTCGGAAAACATCATCGGGACAGTTTTGAAAAATGTGCCTCTTGGCACGCCTCAGCCCCTTCACAGCTTGTGCACAGTGATTTATGTGATCCACTTCCTATTGCTTCATTCTCTGGCTGCAAGTATTTCTTAACTTTCATTGATGATTTCTCCAGACGCACTTGGGTATACTTCTTAAAACTCAAGAGCGAAGTATTTAACACATTTTTGGCCTTCAAAGCCTTTGTTGAAAAACAATCTGGACATAAAATTCTTAAGCTAAGAACTGATAATGGTGGAGAATATGTTAAAAACACATTCATCAACTTTTGCACCGAAAATGGAATTCAAATGCAACATACTGTTCCATACACTCCACAACAAAATGGTGTAGCTGAAAGGAAAAATCGCACCTTAAAGGAAATGGATAATTGTATGCTGCAATCTAAAGGACTCAGTCTTAGTTTTTGGGCCGAAGCAATTAATTGTGCAAATTACATAATAAATCACACTCCTACTAAGGTTCTAAAGAATATCACTCCAGAAGAAGCTTGGAGTTCCATTAAATCAGATGTAAGTCACTTTCGTGTTTTTGGAAGTGAAGCATGGGCCCATATTCCAGATGAAAAGCATAAAGCTTTAGAACCTAAGAGTGAGAAATGTACTTTTGTTGGATATTCTAAAGATGTAAAAGGTTATAGACTTATTCCATTTAAGTCCAAAAATGTTATCATTAGAAGAGATGTAAAATTTGATGAAAATAAATCGGCCTGCGAGCCTAGTCCGGCAGATGTGCCACCTCTTCCTATCTCTTCTACCTTTGAAAACATTTCTTCTTCAGATGATGAAAGTGAGGATGACAATCCTCCCCCACCTTCTCAGGATCCTCCTTCAGCTCCTCAACTTCCAAGATGGGTCCGTGCTACTCGGGATGCAGCAGGTGATCTTGCCGGTGATCCTACAGATCAGCGACGTACACGTTCTCAGTTTGAAAGAGCCTCTTCTTTACTGGCTCAAGCTCCAGTAAATCATGATCCTGGCATTTTTGCAGAAGCTTCAGGCCATCCACATTGGGAAGCAGCTATGAATGAAGAATATCATTCATTATTGGCAAATGATACATGGGATCTTGTTCCTCTACCAAAGGGACGAAAACTTGTCAGATACAAATGGGTTTACAGAACCAAGTATGGACCAGATGGGAAAGTTGATAAACATAAAGCTCGTCTTGTTGCTAAGGGCTTTTCACAGGTTGAAGGCATTGACTACACTGAAACCTTCTCCCCTGTTGCCAAAATGAACTCTATCTGCCTTGTTCTTTCCCTTGCTGCCTCTTTAAAATGGGAAGTCCATCAGATGGATGTTAAATCTGCCTTCTTACATGGGGACTTGCATGAAGAAATCTATATGGAACAACCCATTGGCTTCATACAAATAGACTCCAGCCTTGTATGTCGACTCAAGAAATCCCTTTATGGTCTCAAGCAAGCTCCTCGAGCTTGGTATGCCAAAATGGATAGCTTTCTTTTAGAATCTGGCTTTTCTAGGTGTCAATCTGACAACACTGTCTACACCAAGAAAGTGGGAAACTCTCTTATCATCCTTGTTCTTTATGTTGATGATCTTATTCTTACTGGTAGTGATCCCAACCTTATAGACCATGTGAAGTCCAGCCTTAAAAGGAAATTTGAGATGACAGACTTAGGACACTTACACTATTTTCTCGGTCTTCAAGTCTTGAAATCCAAGGAGGGTATTTTCCTTTCCCAGTCCAAGTATGCTTGTGATATTCTTCGTCATTTTCACATGGAAGACTGTAAGCCAGCCCCTTCTCCCTTTCAGTCTGGAGTCAAACTTTCAGTCTCTTGTACTTCTCCTGAAGTTGATGCTACCTTATACCGTCAACTTGTAGGAAAACTCTTGTATTTAACCCATACTCGTCCTGACCTTTCCTTTGTTGTTGGCCTTGTTGCTCGGTTTATGCAAACCCCCCGTGAAAGTCATTGGAAAGCAGCTAAAAGAATACTTCGTTATGTTTGAGGTACAATATAGTTTGGGATTCATTACAGTGCCAAAGCAGCTCCTCTATTAGTTGGTTTCACTGATTCTGATTGGGCTGGTGACCCTGATGATCGGAAGTCTACTGCCGGTTATGTCTTCACTCTTGGTTCAGGACCTATTACATGGGCTTGTAAGAAACAGGCTGCCATTTCTCTTTCATCGGCAGAAGCAAAGTATCGTGGTGTCGTGGAAGCTAGTAAGGAAGCCTTGTGACTTCGTCAGATCCTATCAGAGTTTGGCTTTGAGCAGCAGCATCCAACCACACTTTGGTGTGATAATCAAAGTGCCATTCAGCTATGCAAAGATCCAGTCCAGCATCAGCGCAGCAAACACATTGAACTACACATGCACTTCATCAGAAAGCTCATTCATGACCATGTTATTGAAGTGCAATATTGTTCAACAGATGATCAGGTTGCAGACATCTTCACAAAGGCTCTCACAGAGGCAAAGTTCACTAAACTTCGATATATGCTTGGAGTTCAGGAAGTTGTCACTAAGGGGGGATAGGCTCTAGTGCCTCCTTCCTTCTCCTATTGTGTCATATTTGTAAATCCTTCAATCCTATCCCAAGTTGTTCTTAAGGGGGGATGTTAGGATATTCCGACACATAGGAAATAGTTAAGTTCAACTTGGTCTAGTATAGAGTTAGGTATAGAGTTAGGTAAAGTGTGTTTCTTTACCGTTGTACATTTTGTAACTTACAATCCGACGGTCATGATATGTAGTGATCCGACGGTTCACTCTCTCCTCGGTATTACCGACACTTGATCCGTGGCTTGACACCCGATTGGTCCATGAGTTCTATTTAAAGCGCATGGAGGGTCATTGTTCGGGTAATCCGTCTATGAGAGAAAGCTTATGTAAATTTTCATTCTTTGATTAATAAATTGCCTGAAGTGGCCACATTGGCTCAGGCCGTGGATTGTTTCCCTCTTTGAGGGTTTTAACCACGTCAAAAATACTGGTGTATTGATTTGAGATCTGGTTGTGAGCGGTGTCCTTTTGGTGTTCTTTCTAAGGAACTTACCCTGTAAATTCCTACAGAGTGAGGGGTCTAGCAATGCTACCATAATTGAAGAAAAATTTGTGATAGTAGCCTGTGAGACCCAAAAATCCTCTCAAGCTCTTCAAGGTCTTTGGTTGAGGCCAATCCTGCATTGCCTGAATCTTTTTGGGGTCCACCCTGACACCTTCACGCCCCACAATGTGGCCCAAATACTCAACTTCTTCCATGCCAAAAGAGAACTTGGACATCTTCACAAACAATTTATGCTTTCGGAGCAGTTGCAAGAGCAGATCTACATGCTGAAGATGTGTGGCCCAAGTGCGGCTGTAGATGAGGATGTCATCAAAGAAAACAAGGACAACTTTTCTGAGATATGGTTTGAGTAGGCGGTTCATGAGGCTCTGAAAAGTGGATGGGGCATTACAAAGACCAAATGGCATGACCAAGAATTCATAATGGCCTTCATGAGTTCGAAAAGCAGTCTCTGGAATGTCTACTTCTTTCATGCAAATTTGGTGATAGCCCGAGTGAAGGTCGAGCTTAGTAAAGAATTGAGCCCCATTTAGTTCATCCAGCAAATCATCAACAACTGGGATGGGACATTTATCTTTGACCATAAGCTTGTTGAGGGCCTTGAAGTCTGGATACATATGCCATTCCCCATCTTTCATGAGCACCATGACCACAGGTGATGAATAAGGACTAATGCTAGGATGAATGACGCTTGCTTCCAGGGGTTCCTTGATGAGTTTTTCAATTTCATTCTTTTGGGCGAACAAATATCTATATGGACGCAAATTTGGTGGTTGGGCCCGTGGGACCAAAGTAATGCTATGATCATGTTCCCCTCTCGAGGGTGGAAATTCATGAGGCTTGTCAAAGACCGGCAGATGGTTGTTTAAGATCTGTTGCATCTTAGGATGAATATGAAGAGAAGTGGGTTCGAAGGCCTGGATGGCATTAAATTGGGCTATAACACCATGGTGGCCCTTTTTTAACAATTTTTCCATCTTATGCGAGCTGATGATAGAGGGAGCACCCGCCTGGAGTCCACAGAGGGTATGTGCGTGGTTTTTCTACTTAAAGCTCATACATAACTCCTGGAAATCCATTGTGATTGGGCCAAGTGTGCGGAGCCATTCAGCACCCAAGAAAATGTCACACCCTCCCATGTGTATGTCAAACATGTGGGTCTTTAGCTGATAATCCCCCATTTGAAGTTTGACATTTTCACAACGGCCTTCACATTTCATTGTTCCCCCATCAGCAATTTGCACCAAGAAGTTAGAGACTTCTCCGACAAAACAATGCACTGCTTCCATGACTCTTTGATGGATAAAGTTATGCGTACTACCACTATCAATCAAGAGTACTATAGGGAGATGCTTAATAAAACCTCTAATTTTGAGAGTTTGGGGAGAAGAAATCCCTGCCAAAGCATGAAGTGAGATAACTGGTTCTTCAGGTACATTTTCCAACTAGTTGTCCTCATCTTCCTCCTCTGGTTCATCAAGTGGTGGGGCTTCCACCGATGAACTGTGATTAGTAGCATCAATTTGAAAGAATTTGGGCTCCTTGCATTTATGCCCCGGGGAGTATTTCTCATCACAGTAGTAATAGAATCCTTGCTTTCTTCTTTCCGCCATTTCTGCAGGTGACACCTTTTGAACCTTGAGTGTTTGGGTAGTGCTTTGAGCCTGGGTGGGGCAACCTTTGGCTATGAAATTTGGGCGATTGGACTAGACCGCTAATGCACGTTCTACTTCATGAGCTATCTTGCAAGCATCCAGCCATGAGGTTGGTTGTTGCAGTCAGACGTGGGCTTGTATGGCTTCTTTGAGACCACTGACAAAACATTCCAAGTAGAACTGATCATGTAGACCTCCTGTGCAGAAGGCTAAGGCTTCAAAGGCTGTAATATATTCGTTCACTGTTCCTGTCTGTCGGAGCTTAGTAAGACGACCCAAGAAGTTAGATTCATGGTCAAAGCGATCCGTCAGGGCTTTTGAGAATGTCTGCCAAGTCACGGGCCTTCCATAACAATGTTGATGCCACTGCCACCATTTCCACCTTTCATGGTCCAAGTACATGCTACCCACACTTAGCTGAGTCGCATCATCTCTGATGTGATTCAATGTGAAATATTGCTCCATTTGTGCTAGCCATGTGGCCGGATGAGAGCCATCAAATTTATACATGTCCAGCTTGGGTGGTCGCGGCTGGGACTGTTGGTGGTCTCCAAAGAGGTGAAGAGAATGGCTACACTCACCCTCAATGTTTTCATTAAAAGCATATGCCTCCGAGTGTTACCCCGACTTGCCCTTTGTCATTGTGTCATCAAGGTCTGGATCATCTTGAGCTCTGGTTTGTACCATGCACTGATCCGGTGCACTTGTCGGTACTGCGAGAAAAATAAAATTTGGGACCACCGGAAATTTTTATGCTAACAAGTGAATGGTACCACCTTGCTCAGCCCGTCGAGCTGATTCTTATGAGCTAAGTCTCCTATAAGCATCCCGGGAGGGTCTCGGACCCTTTTATTTTACTCTGAAAGGAGTTTTACTCCTCTCTTAGGAATACTGCAGTAGCCGAATCCTAGAAAAGTAAATTCTACCCAATGTATTACGAGAATCACACCCAGGTATAGGCGCCCACACAAATAGTCAGATATATTGCCTAACCCTCAAATGCGGATTATGAGTAGGAATGTGGCAGTGATCAAACCCCTGCTACTAGATCTGAATGGCGGATTTGATTGTGGCGACTACTACAGAACCAAAACGGCTAGATCTGAATGGCAGATCTAATAGATTTGATTGGCAGATCTGATAGATCTGATTGGCAGATCTGATAGATCTGAATGGCAGAACTGATTGTTGCGGCTGCGACAGAATCCCACTTTCTAGATCTGAACTGGCAAAGATGATGTGTGATCTATAGAGAGACAAGGGAACTATGGTCTCAAGGAGTGTCAGGTGCTACAGATCGCAATATACATAAGGGTCTGACAGTAGTACTTGGCCCAATCTTTTAGGGCACTAACCAAGGAGGATCAACCATACCCTTATTCGTACAACCCGACTACCCTATTATATGCGCGAGTAATCTCCCTGAGTGCTATTCTTGGTGTATTGTAGCAGCAAGACGACTGACGGTTTATCTATAGCGAGGTTTCAAGAGAGCCTAGGGGGTTCCGATATACCCAGAGGGTACTTGGAAGACAGTCAGTGCACGGTTCTATCTAATGCGCTACTACTCGAAGGGGTACACATAGGGGTTACAAGGGAGTCCAACAAGCGTGACCACCTCTTGTATTTCCTGCGTGCATGCCTCCCCAAATATGCAGGTTTATGTGCTCAACGACAAATCCTATGGTTTAAAGACGTCGGAACACATCTCTAGCCAATTTTTTTTTTTTTTTTTTTTTTTTTTTTTTTTTATAAAAATGGAGATCCCACCGACCCTGGAAAGTGCTTTGATACCATTTTTTATGCTCTTGAACTGCGATAAGATACCAAAATACCAAATATGCAAAGAAATATACCCAGAACACAAAATAATAAGAAATAACAACATGTATTTTATTATTCAGAAAGGAAAGCAATGCTCACTTGCCTCTTCGAGGGGGCAACCTCCAATAGAGCTTGACTCAATTATAAAATAAGACACGATGCTCCTCGAGGGGAGTCTCTATCCTTTATATAGGATTCATACATGCAATATGTAGAGCTGTAACAAGGGTCTTTCTCACCTCTAGTTATCTCACATTACAAGTCAATTCGGGAGCGTTTTGTTATTGTAAAGGGTATCTCAATTTGAGGCTATTTGTCAGAGTAATGCTTAGTAGTATAGGTTTAAGAAATACAAGAGTAAACGGATGCTAAGCTATGGCTAAATTACTTTTGCATAAAGAAATCACACACGGCAACTTTATCAGTCAAGGGTACGGAAGTAGTAACCCATCCCTCTAGAAACTGATGAAGGAAAATGAATTAGAGTATGGATCATGGATCTGGGAGCATAATAGCGTCTGTTGTGTCTCACGACAGCCTTGATCCTCCTCCCACACCAAACCAATGAATGCAAGTAAAAAGGAACAGCAAGAAAGCAGAATGGAACGACAATTCAGAAATGGAACAGCAGTAAAAGGAACGGCAGTAAAGAAACTAAATCTCGCGAGTTCAACACTCTCAATTCTTGGCATCAACTTACATACAAAGAAAGAGCAATCTTTTGTACAAGTAGACAGCTTAATCAAATGGAACAGCAAACCACCACAAACAGGAAACGTCAATCATATGTACACATAATCTGAAATGATCACCAGTAGTCCACACACAATGTTAATTCCATCTTCTTATGATCATCACTCCAATCATATGTAGCTAAAACATTCCACTTATAAATTCTGTAACAGAAGTGAACAACTTAGAACAATATTATGTGATCAATTCTGGAAATATGATGTAAACTTGTTACAAATATTTACGAAAGGAAAACTACTGGTGAACGAGTATGGAACAGCATGTAAGTATATCAGATTATTAAGAACAATAAACAAACCACACAAAGCCAAACTGTAATGATATAATCAGCCAGTGTTCGTTGGAGCCGGGCCCTTAGCTTCCAATGGAACACCGCCGTAACTTACTTCAGATGCAGGGAGAAAGTAACACCAAATATATTATATTAACGCATCAATGATAGTACAGCAAAACTAAGTCTCAAAGAGACTCGATAGTCTGAGTTTAAACCAACTGTGAAGTATGTAAACAGAAAGTAAAGATACAAGATAATCAAAAAGTCCCTGAAGTCTTCAATGCTGCCCCTTTTTATACAAGTAATGGCAGAGTTAACTAAACAACAAAATAATTGAAAGTAACGATCCCTCAGGATCAAAGATCCTGAGGGATCTGTTAAACTGTTAACTCCTCTCTTTTCTCTGCCTAGCTTTCCGAACTAACAGTCCTTCATCTCGTCCCCGGATTGATCTGCCTTGATTTACTCGCCCTGGTCTGTATTTTATTTGGTTTTGGAGGGACAGCCGTTCTCTTCTCATGGAACTCTCGTTTTGCACCGCGCCTTCCCACTTTTGTCTTTTCCTGCATAGAGAAGATAACTATTAGTGATTGGGTCATTCGTGCTTATTCTCATTACATTCTCCTTATTTTATAACAAAGAAAAGGTTACAACTATTGCTTGAAACACCACTAAGTTATTCGTTAAAACATACCTTTCCAATGCTCTACACACCCCCTGGCTTACTCTGTTTCATGGCCTCATGAAAACGTTATAATTAACATGGAGAGCGGTAAGAGAATAGGCAGGAGAGGGCACCTCGTGAGGAGGTCTGCAACCATGGTGAGCAACCAGATTATCAAAGAATTGATTCAATTGATCTGCAGGCATATTATACAAGGCCTGGTACCCAGGTGCAGGGTGCCAAATAATCGGGCTACGGAACCGGTATCCTAACCAAGACGGCCCAGCTTGCAGAATGCGCTGGCCATAAAGGCTCAACCGTTCAGCAGCTAGCTCAAAATTCTCATATTTGAATGGCTCCCTGAGCTGGATGCTTGGGGTAGAAATCCGATAGCGGAATTTGGCAGCATCCAGGGCAAAATCCTTAATAGCCAGAAAGTATTCCAAGCTATTTCGGATCAAATCCTCATGCATGGGTCCTAGCAGTTCTATGACGCCCGGGGTTCTCATAAGGCTTTTGTGTGATTGCCATAGGTGAACTGGGTTTCTAGGCTCGGCCCTGACCCATAGATCTAGGCTGTTCTCCTGCCTCTGAAAGGCATTGTAAGCCCTGAGCCATTTTAACTGATTGACCCCAAATGAAACAAAGGCTTGTAGCTGTATATCTCCCACAAAAGGGCCAGGGTTTAAATCAGTTTCCTGCTCAAGCACCATATTGTGCAAATAGAATTCACATAGTAACCTTTGGACCTTAACCCCATAATGTTTGCAACAATCAATAAAATCATTAACAGTATTAATCTGAATAGGGGCACCTGCCCTGACAGCTTTTATTTTCAATCTTAAGTATCTTTCAAGGAGAAATAAAGCATAATTCTTTACAGGGGCCCTGCAAGTCAAAACATCACTATACAGCGAACATACAGTGTCCAATTGTTTAACAACAGCATCTAGTCGACGCGTTACCTTAGCAACCTTTTCCTGCTCCTTCTGCCATCCTTCAAAGGCCTGACTCTCTGATTGACTCATGTTCCGCAGTTGCTGCTGCAGTTCTTCATGTTTTTCCCGAGGGATCATTTTTTCCTTTAACTGCTCAGCTTCCTGCTGCAACTCCTCGTATTTTTCCCGAGGGACCATTTGTTCCCTTAGCTGGTCAGCCTCCTGTCGGGCTTGCTTCATCTTGTGGTGCAAGGCCTTGGTTTTTGGATCCTTTTCCCATGATTTCTCAGAGGCAGGGAGTTTTACCTGGACCTTCACGTTTCGCTGCCTGGAATTCCTATCCCGAATTATCCCTAAAGGTGGTGCCTCAGTTTGGACTGCTTTGTTTTCCCTTTCTTTCTTAACATGAATAAAGGGGTACGATGGCCCCTCTGTAAATGGAATGTCGTCTTGCGGCTCGGTTTTGATTGGAACGGCAGTTGGTTCCAATGGGCTATTTGGAACAACAGTCTGTTCCTCAGCGTCAATAGGAACGGCATTCTGATGTTCCATATCAGATGGAACGGCATTTTGATGTTCCATATCAGATGGAACGGCATTTTGTTCCTCAGTGCTGGTTGGAACAGTCGTAGGTCTATCAGCAAAGTATTGACCTATGGGACGCCTATAAGCCCCTTGCCTTCTCATCCGACAGGACCCTGCTGCATTTTTCCTTCTTTTTCTCCTTATGGTCCTTCTTATTCTCAGACTGGCTTTCAAACTTCGAATTTTTTGCCGAAGCTGGGCTATAATATTCAGCAGTCTCTGCTGTTTCTTTCTCAATTTCTTAATTTCTCTTGCTTCGGCAGTGGGCGCATGAGTGGCCCTCAGTTCTGCTCCTCTTTCATCGAGGGTTTCTTCTGGCATTCTGGGAACAAATTGTTCCCGGCTAGCATTTTAATTCTCCACGTCAACAGCAGGTGGGTTTTCTTCTAGTGTCTTGGGAACAGATTGTTCTCGGTTGGTATTTACATTTTCTTTGTCAACAACAGGGGGGTTTTCTCCTCCTGCCATTTCTTCATGCAATTCTTCATGCGTCTCTTCCCCAGAGGGTCCTTCAGGAGGGTCTGCTAGACTGGAAGGTGAAGCATAATCTCCCAGGTTGGCCAAGATGGTGGCCAGCTCTTCTTCCCCCAATTGTTCCATTTCCTCCTCCTGAATTGGCTGCTCAGTGGCTGCCTCCGGATAGTCGGCCTCGGCCTCAGAGTCAGAATGTTCATTTCCTTCCTCGGCTTCTGCTTCGTTCTCAACTTGTTCCACATTTTCCCTCGAGGGTTCCTGTTCTGGCACTGGTGGCTCATCTGTTATTTCGATCGGCTGGTCAATGCTTAGCTGGATTTTCTCCAGCCTGCCTCTTATTATTGCCAACCGAGCTGACTTCCTAGGCCTCTCGGGCTGTTCGGGTGTGCTGGCCACCTGCTCTTCCACCACCACCTTTCTGCGTTTTTCAGATTGTTCTGGCGTGCCAGAGGAATGCCTACGTTTCGAGGCAACACGCTCTTCTGTGGCCAGTTCCTTATGTTTTTCTGCATGTCCAGATGCTCTAGAGGAACGTTTTCGTTTTACTGACTCCGTGCGTTACTTGGGTTGCTCGGGTGTATCCGAGGGATGCTTGGGTTTTGGTGATTCTCTGGGCTTCTTGGGTGTTTCAGAGGTACTAGCGGGATGCTTAGCCTTTGGGGATGGTGATGCCACTCCCCCTCCAATTGTTGTAATAAGCTCCCCCCAGCTACTCTGCTACTGAGTGAGACTGTGGCTCACTATCAGGCGGATCAACCCATGGTGGCTAACCAATGCGTCTTCATGGTGTGCCTTTTTCAGGCTCCGAGAGGCATCATGCAGTAATGAATTTAACAATGCAGGGAGATTCACAGAACATTTTCCTTTTAAGACAGCCAGGAGCTTAAGGTGACGCGGTCTTACCACATCTTTTCGCCCCTCGCAGGTGATGTAGCTCTGCACCACCTTTGCCAATTCGCTCCAGGGTTCTCCTAGCGTTGCCGGTAGCACTCCTTTTCCCTTCACTGTTAGATTCTGTCCTTCGTCTTGGAAAATTTCTATGATCTTTTGCAACCTCTCTTTCTTTATCGTCCATATTGGTCCAGAGGCTGGTAATCCTGTTACTTCCGCGATTATTTCCTTCGTGACCATTATCTGCTTCCCTCCCACTACGGAGTGTTATTCCTGCAAATTTTGCAGGAATTCCATGGCCACAGTTTCATTTGATTCACGCAGGCGGCTAAAATAAGTTAGCCACCCTGCCCTTTCTAGGATCTCCCGAGCAGCTTCGGAGACTACTAGCTTACTAGGCTCGCTTCTGATAGCCTTGCCTCCCATGGTTCTGTTTTGGGATCCTAGATGGAATAGCAATTACCTGTCGCAAAGAACGTAATCGCAGCAAGAAAAAAACACAGAGCATGCATGCAAATAGATTGTAAATAGCAACTTTTTGCAAAAATAGCATTGTCATGCCGTTAACCCATGCCGTACCTTCGTACCATATCATTTCCGAATGATGTGCTAACACGTAGCCGGCGGAGTAATGAGATCACCTCCCCCCTCGCAATATGATAGGCTGTCCCAGCCGTCAAATGGAGGAGCAGCCGCCATCCCATCACCAAGTCATAAAGGAACAGCATATAGAGTTTTGCCATGTTTCAGATTAGACAAAGAAATACCAAGATCGAGGCAAAAGGTAGATCGCGTTTTGCATAAGCCTGCGTGATGTGATGCAAGGCAGGAGGATAGGACGTCTGGCACTCATATAAAGTCTGAGGTAGTCATAGTCAATACCTTTGCCATGATTGGTGGTGATAGATATTCATGCGACGTATCCATCAAAGTGTAAGATATAATTATTACGAGGATAGAAATAAGTATTTGATATGATCCAAATTGGTGTATATATTACGACTCCGATACCATTAACAGAGCTCTTCTGCCGACAGGTGTTCATAACCTTGGCAGAGTTGTTTATTTCACCCTGGAACCATGGTCCTTTGTGTATTTTTGAAGAGCAATTCTTGTCAAAATGCAGGCCATCATGCTGGCTTGGTAACCAGATAACCATGATGCCATTCACCAGAGAGGCGCGAAACGTGGGCAGGCCGGCTCGTAATGAGACCCCCTGTTCCAAGGTTTGTTTATGTAGTGAACCCGTTGGACCATATCCCTGGTGTGGTGGCCATGATGGGAATGCCACTTCGCTTCCAATCTTATGATCATAGTAGGCTGGTTCTTTAATGAAACCCCCTATCCTGCATTTGACAAATAATTTCTTTTTATTTTGCTTTTGCTTTTTTTTCTTTGAAACAGACTTTGCTCTTGTGTAATTACACATAAGGGTGGTTCAGCCCTCCTTAAGAGTGGGAATGGCGGAAGAAGTCTTGTCATCCCAATAGGAAGATATAAATCTTCTGTTCTTATTTCCAAGTAATAATAGAGAAAATTGTAGGAACTCAACATGATGAAATTTTCCAACAAGGCAGAGGAGGTGAGACCATGACAACAAAAATGATGAGTGTGTGGATCCTTCCTTTGTTGTTGCATCAATACTAGGGCTGTTAAAGATAGCAATTTATGATATGCTGATCTCGATATATGCTGACTTTTATATTCATTGCATAAATATATAGCTGCTACTTATGGCCTTGGAAAGAGGATGGACAACACATCCTTTATATGAAAGGGACAAGAGCATACTACTCCTTTTTAAAAGGGGAGGGTGAGGAGGAGTTCATCTGATGCATTGCCTTAAAAGGGCAGCAGAAGCACACAAATGTTGTTTCCTTTGAAAAAGGAACAACCAAAAGCACAAATGCTGTTCCTTTTAAAAAGGAACAGCAAAAATACTCACAAGTGTTGTTCCTTTTAAAAAGGAACAGCAAAAATACTCAAGTGCTGTTCCTTTTCAAAAGGAACAACAAAAACACTCAAGTGCTGTTCCTTTTGAAAAGGAACAACAAAAACACTCAAGTGCTGTTCCTTTTGAAAAGGAACAGCAAAAACACTCAAGTGCTGTTCCTTTTGAAAAGGAACAGCAAAAACACACAAGTGCTGTTCCTTTTGAAAAGGAACAGCAAAAACCCAAAAGTGTTGTTCCTTTTGAAAAGGAACAGCAAAAACACACAAGTGCTGTTCCATTTGAAAAGGAACAGCAAAAACACAAAAGTGTTGTTCCTTTTGAAAAGGAACAGCAAAACACTCAAGTGTTGTTCCTTTTGAGAAGGAACAACAAAAACACACAAGTGCTGTTCCTTTTGAAAAGGAAGAGCAAAAACACACAAGTGCTGTTCCTTTTGAAAAGGAACAGCAAAAACACACAAATGCTGTTCCTTTTAAAAAGGAACAACAAAAACACAAAAGTGCTGTTCCTTTTGACAAGGAACAACAAAAACACACAAGTGCTGTTCCTTTTGAAAAGGAACAGCAAAAACCCAAAAGTGTTGTTCCTTTTGAAAAGGAACAGCAAAAACACACAAGTGTTGTTCCTTTTGAAAATGAACAGCAAAAACCCAAAAGTTCTGTTCCTTTTGAAAAGGAACAGCAAAAACACACAAGTGCTGTTCCTTTTGAAAAGGAACAACAAAAACACTCAAGTGTTGTTCCTTTTGAAAAGGAACAGAAAAAACACACAAGTGCTATTCCTTTTGAAAAGGAACAACAAAAACACTCAAGTGCTGTTTCTTTTGAAAAGAAACAGCAAAAACACTCAAGTGTTGTTCCTTTTGAAAATGAACAGCACGCACAAATGCTAAAAACATATATACAAAATTTACAATCTTATATACAAGATGTGGTAATAAAAGATGAATTTCTTACTAATCTATAGGTGAGGAAGTTTTTGCTTCCTCGCCCATAATCTCAATGTTAGTATCTTGGCGTAGCTGCTGACAAAAAGATTCCCGAGTGAGCGGTTTGCGATACAGACGAACTCGGTGGCCATTTACCTTAAATGTATATCCAGACCCATCGATTGTGATCAGAGTAAGGATCCCATTGTCATGGACTTTTTGAATCTCGTATGGTCCCAACCAACGAGTCTGAAGCTTCCCCGGGAAATCCTGAAATCTAGAATCATATAACAGAGCCCAGTCTCCTTCATGAAATATCTTGTTTTTGATGAGCGCATCATGCCATTTGGCTCGCTGCTGTTGAATGAGTGCTATATTCTGTAATGCAGAGAGCCTTATTTCATCTAATTCATTAATTTGCTGTAATCGATTTTTCTGTGCTTCACTTAAATCCAATTCGACTTCTTGGGCAGTTCGCAGCGTTTGGATCTTGAATTCTATAGGAAAAATGGGCTGTTTTCCAAACACTAAGTGATATGGTGAATAGCTGGTGGTGCTTCTCCATGTGGTTCGATAAGCCCACAGTGCCTCGGGTAGTCGGGCGGCCCAATCACGCCGATGTGAGGCAACGATTTTTGTCAAAATAGACTCTATTACCTTATTGCTGCTCTCCACTTGCCCATTTGCCTGTGGATGGTATGGGGTAGTAATTTTATGCTGGACACGATAGTTATTGAGTGTTGCAGCTACTTTATGCCCCACAAATTGTGATCCCCCGTCTGTAATTACTTCTCTTGGAAGACCATAACGTACAAACAAATGGAACAAGAACTGTATTACCGAATCTTCTGTAGCTCTAGGCAATGCCTCCGCTTCAACCCATTTGGTAACATATTCAGTTGCCACCAAAATGTAGGTTCTTTGGTTTGATGGTGGGCTGATGGGTCCGACGAAGTCCAGAGCCCAGCGTTCAAAAGGTTCGATCACCAATTGAGGCCGCAAAGGCATTTCGTCGGCTGGTCCAGGTCGTCCTGCACGTTGACAACTATCACAGGCCTGGACAAATTTTTTCGCATCCTTGAAAATTGTAGGCCAGTAATATCCCGTTTGTAATACTTTATGTGTTGTTCTTCATTCAGAAAAATGTCCTCCACATGGCCCGTCATGGCAGGCTTTCAAGATATCAAAGATTTCGTCCTCTCGAATACATCTTCTAATTTCCATATCTGCACCTGTGTGAAACAAATAGCCCCCAACCCACGAAAATCGAGTGCTTTTCTGAACAATCTGCTTCCATTCATTGGGGGTTAAATGTTTTGGAAGCTTACCTACTATAAGATAGTTAGCAACATCAGTGTACCAGGGAGTCTGAACAGCGACAACAAATAAGTGTTCGTCTGGAAATTGGTCCTCGACTGCTGCTGCTTCAACTGATTTTGGTATTCGTGAGAGGAAATCAGCTACAGGGTTTTCTTTCCCCGGTCGATCTCTGATTGTAATATCAAAATCCTGCAACAGGATCAACCACCTGGTTATTCTTCCATTTGTAACAGGCTTATTTTCTAAATACTTAATAGCAGAATGGTCTGTATAGAAAATAACGGGATAGCCTGTAATATAGTGTCTAAATTTATTAACAGCGTGTATCACAGCTAAAAAGTCTTTTTCGGTGACAGTGTAATTTAATTCAGCCGGAGCCAAATTTTTGCTGATGTAATAGATGGCGTATGGTCTTTTATCCTCTTCTTGGCCCAGAACTGCACCGATTGCTGTGTCTGAGGCGTCAGTTGAAATTTGGAATGGTAAATTCCAATTAGGTCCTCGGAGAACTGGAGCTGTAGATACCAGCTTCTTTAATTCTTTGAAAGCTCGATCACATTTCTCTGTCCATAAGAAGTCAACATTTCCAGTTAATGCATGTAAAGGTGCGGCAATATGTGAATAATGTTGTATGAATCGTCTATAATACCCTGAAAAACTAAGAAAACTGCGTACCTCTGTTTGATTAGTGGGGGTCGGAATAAGCAAAAGTATTTGAATTTTGGCCGGGTCTACCTGAATACCAGCTGCTGAAATATAGTGTCCCAAAATGAGTCCTTCGGTCATCATCATGTAACACTTTTCGTGACTCAAGCAAAGTCTGGTAGTGATGCAGCGCTGTAGGACTTTTTCGAGAGTATCTAGAGCTGGATCAAAGTCATCTCCATATGGTGTGAAGTCATCCATGTAGACTTCCAATCCATCATTAATTAAATCTGCAAAGATGCTAAGAACAACCCTTTGGAATGTAGCCGGAGCATTACATAAACCAAAAGGTAAGACTCGATAAGCGAACGTTCCCCAGGGACAAGTAAAGGTAGTCTTATCCTGGTCTTCAGGGGCAATCTGAATCTGATTGTATCTGCTGAAGCCATCCAAGAAAGAAAAGAATTTCTTGCCTGCTAAGGTGTCCAGTACCTGATCTATGAATGGGAGAGGGAAGTGATCTTTTTGTGTGGCTTTGTTTAATTCTCTATAATCCACACAGATCCTCCATTTCCCGTTCTTTTTAGGTACTACCACAAGTGGAGAGACCCATTTGCTGTCAGAGATAGGATAAATAAAATTAACATCTAAAAGTTTCTGAAGCTCAGCTTTTACAACATCTTTTAAATGGGGGTTGAGTCTTCTTTGCGGTTGACGAACAGGTCTTGCATCTTTTTCGATATAAATATGATGTGTGCATAGCTGGGGATGAATCCCTTTCATATCGGGATAGTCCCATGAAAATGCCTCCTGATACTTTCGTAACAGCTGGATGAGTTTTGTCTCTTGATCTGGTGTCAGATTAGCGTTAATATTTAAAGTTTTCCCCGGTTCAATTTCCACTACTTTGCTATTAGCGACAGAAGTCACAGGTATAATTTGGTCATGTTCGTCTTTCAGAGGATCCTCCTCTAATTCATTATCAAATGCCGCTTTTATCATAAAACATTGTGTATACGATGTGGATTCTGTTTGATTAATGAATTTATTGATGGTATCGTCTTCCGTTTGATCTTTGAAATCTAGCGCTTCCTGGACTGTTAATGGGAGTCTAATATTGTCAGTGATATATGAGGCAGAGCGCAGGTTGGTTCTCATCATCGTGATGCTTGGCTGCACTGGAGGGTACAAGATTAAATTTTTGATATCCGGCCCTCTGATTATGGTCATGTTTCCCTGCCGGCAACCAATGTAGGCGTCAGCAGTAGCGAGCCACGGTCTACCTAGAATTAGCGGATGTCCATCTAGTCGGGTTTTTGGATTAATTATCAGGAAATCGGTCGGGTATTCCCAGGAGTCCACTGAAACCATGACATCATACAAGGTGCCTTCTGGTCTAATTACTGATCGGTCAGCTAGTTCTAACAAAGTAGAAGTAGGTTCTACCGATGTAATTCCGAGCTTCTGGCAAGTCGATGTTGTCAGGATGTTAATTGCAGCCCCTAGATCAACTAAGACGTTGGTCAAGGTCTGCCCATAGATTTGAACAGTGACAATTGGGTTTCCAGGGTCCTCGTATTTAATTGGTGTTTCTTTTCCTGATAGGAGGTTGGATAAGGTGCCGACTACCTGGACTCTTGGGTTAGAGGTTACATTTCTTTTTGATTTTCTGATACACAGGTCTTTTATGGTTTTTGCATATATGGGGATATCCTGTATAGCTTGGAGGAATGGAATTCTTATATACAAGTTTTGTAGTTCTCCCAGAATATCAAAATCTGGATATTGTGTTGGTCGTGGAATGGCCAATCGTTCTGGGAAAGGTGGAGGAGATGTAATTACTTGATAATGGGCCTGATCTTTATTTACATCTTCCTGTTGTGACGGCTGTTCTATAGGTAACTGATCTTCAATGTGAGTTGTTCTATGTCCCTCAGTTTCTATTATTCGCCCAGATCTTAACTGAAGATCATTGCACTCCTGCAGATCAGGTTCAATCTCTGAGGATTCTATAATTTGAAGAGATTGAACTGGTCTATTATTCGGATTGGGGTTGGGTTGGGCTAGGAGCTGCGGTCTCAGATTAGGCTGGGGATTTTGTTGTAAGGCTGGCAGAGTTGGTTGAGGGAGTGGAATTGATCCTGCTGGCTGATATGTCGATTTTGGCCAGTTTGTCTGCCAGGGTGAACCTTGCGAAGTAGAAGGGGTCCATTGTAGAGGATATGAATTATTCTGCCAATATGGTGGGGGATAAGGGAAGTTTGGCCAACCAAATTGGTTCATCCAAGGATTCGGAGTAGGAAACATTTGAGGTGACCAATTCAAAACGGGGGCTGAGACTGGTTTTGCCACATATTCTGTTGCTGAGCATTGAACTGCGGGGGTTGAAAAGAAGAGGAGGGGTCTGAAAACATACCAGATTGCCTTGGCTGCCATTGACGACGCTGGTTAATAAAATATGCTGATTCTGGCTCCTCTTCTGCTTCTTTGTATACTGCCTTCAAACCAGGAAGTGAGGGGCAGCTTTCAGTCAGGTGGTCCTTGGTACAGATAGCACATGTTTGGACTGTATCCAGCGGGCATTCCTTGTGGCTATGTTTCTTCCTGCATCGAGGGCAGAAAATCGCTAGATTCTGTTTCGCCTTTGCTTGCTTCTGTTTAGCCTGCACAATATCAAGTTGTGTAGTTAATGTCCCCAGGATATCAGTTTTAAAATTTTCTAGCAAATTTCCAAGTTCCACACGTGTTACTCCCTCTGTTGATGTTCTGTTATCTCTGGTAAAGCGATCATATTCTGCTGGTTTTATCCTTGTGCTGCCTCTTGAGCTCCTGATACACAGATCAATGATGTCAGCAAAATTTTCCTGATAAATGTCTCCTTTCCCCATAATATTCAACGTTTCAATCCATTGTTCTTTCATACCTCTAATTAATGCGGTTTTCAACACGTTATCAGGCAGAGGTAACGATGCATAGGGAGATCTTTGCAAGTTATATTGGAAACGTTCTACATATTCTTCTAGAGTTTCGTTTGGTCTGGCTGACATTTGAAAGATTTCATCTTTTAGTTCTCTTGACCTACAGTAATCCTGATATTTCTTTAAAAAGGCTTCTTTCATTTGATCCCAATTGTTAATAACCCCACCACCTAAGCCCATAAACCATCTTAAAGCAGCCCCTTTTAATGTGGAGGGGAACAATTTTAATTTCTGGGGATCGGTGGTGTAATCGTATCCTCTACATAATACATCAAATTCGAACAAGAATGCATCCGGATCTTCTGATGTAAGGCCATGAAATGTGGGGATATGCTGGAGAGGGATAGCTTTCATGGGCGCATTTGCTGCAGAATCTACTATAGGATATTGCAATGTGGAGGTCTGGGTGTTTGGTTGATTCTGCGCCATGGGATCGAATATGTGCCAGTAACCTTCAGGAATTTCCAAGAGAGTGTTCCTTGGTTGAGAAGGGGTAGTCTTAACAGGGATTGTTTTGACAACACTCCCTTTATCAGGGATAATGATGGTCCCAATTGTCTGAGGTGAATGAATTCCTTCAACGAGGATTTTTGCAGCACTTCCTTTATCTGAGCTATTTAAAGGCTGGTTTGGTTCAATAGGAGATCTAGGTTCCCCGATTTCCCCTGTTTCTCCTCCTCCTTCGCAAAGGTTACTAAGATTCCCTTCGTGCAATAGTCCAAGAGTCAAATTTTCAATTTCTTGAAAGTCCTACTCCTCTGTTTGACTGTGCACTTCAGCAAAGGCTTCAGATGGTGATCCCGAGGCTTGAAGGGAACTAGTAGGCTGTTTAGAATTGATTTTCCTATAACCTACTGATGGCTGAGATTCGGCTTTCTTATAGATTTCGTCTATGAAGGTCGTTCGTCTAAGGGTCACTGGCCCCTTGGCTTTTTCGACTTTGGATGGAGGTTTTTGATCTTTTTCTGGCTTTTTCTGCTTAGTCATGCACTCCAATTAAACTGCTAAATCCTATTTAACCAATCAATTCTGCTAGGAAAGCGGACGGTGGAGCAGGGCTTTTACATGCTCCGCACGCAGGTTCTTACCTTCCGTTTTTAAAATCCAACTCTCCCCTAGCAGATTCGTACACTACCCTATTTAAAAGACAAATGGCTATACCCTTTCCCCGGCAACGACGCCAAAATGTAGAGTTGTAACAAGGGTCTTTCTCACCTCTAGTTATCTCACATTACAAGTCAATCTGGGAGCGTTTTGTTATTGTAAAGGGTATCTCAATTTGAGGCTATTTGTCAGAGTAATGCTTAGTAGTATAGGTTTAAGAAATATAAGAGTAAATGGATGCTAAGCTATGGCTAAATTACTTTTGCATAAAGAAATCACACACGGCAACTTTATCAGTCAAGGGTACGGAAGTAGTAACCCATCCCTCTAGAAACTGATGAAGGAAAAGGAATTAGAGTATGGATCATGGATCTGGGAGCATAATAGCGTCTGCTGTGTCTCACGACAGCCTTGATCCTCCTCCCACACCAAACCAATGAATGCAAGTAAAAAGGAACAACAAGAAAGCAGAATGGAACGGCAATTCAGAAATGGAACAACAGTAAAAGGAACGGCAGTAAAGAAACTAAATCTCGCGAGTTCAACACTCTCAATTCTTGGCATCAACTTACATACAAAGAAAGAGCAATCTTTTGTACAAGTAGACAGCTTAATCAAATGGAACAACAAACCACCACAAATAGGAAACGTCAATCATATGTACACATAATCTGAAATGATCACCAGTAGTCCACACACAACGTTAATTCCATCTTCTTATGATCATCACTCCAACCATATGTAGCTAAAACATTCCACTTATAAATTCTGTAACAGAAGTGAACAACTCAGAACAATATTATGTGATCAATTCTGGAAATATGAAGTAAACTTGTTACAAAGATTTACGAAAGGAAAACTACTGGTGAACGAGTATGGAACAGCATGTAAGTATATCAGATTATTAAGAACAATAAACAAACCACACAAAGCCAAACTGTAATGATACAATCAGCCAGTGTCCGTTGGAGCCGGGCCCTTAGCTTTCAATGGCACACCGCCGTAACTTACTTCAGATGCAGGGAGAAAGTAACACCAAATATATTATATTAACGCATCAATGATAGTACAACAAAACTAAGTCTCAAAGAGACTTGATAGTCTGAGTTTAAACCAACTGTGAAGTCTGTAAACAGAAAGTAAAGATACAAGATAATCAAAAAGTCCCTGAAGTCTTCGATGCTGCCCCTTTTTATACAAGTAATGGCGGAGTTAACTAAACAACAAAATAATTGAAAGTAACGATCCCTCAGGATCAAAGATCCCGAGGGATCTGTTAAACTGTTAACTCCTCTCTTTTCTCTGCCTAGCGTTCCGAACTGACAGTCCTTCATCTCGTCCCCGGATTGATCTGCCTTGATTTACTCGCCCTGGTCTGGATTTTATTTGGTTTTGGAGGGACAGCTGTTATCTTCTCATGGAACTCTCGTTTTGCACCGCGCCTTCCCACTTTTGTCTTTTCCTGCATAGAGAAGATAATTATTAGTGATTGGGTCATTCGTGCTTATTCTCATTACATTCTCCTTATTTTATAACAAAGAAAAGGTTACAACTATTGCTTGAAACACCACTAAGTTATTCGTTAAAACATACCTTTCCAATGCTCTACACAATACCATGGGTCAATACCATGGTTCTTATTAATACCATCTATCTAATACCATGGCCCATTTGCAACTAACTGTGGTCCCTTCATTAAATGCGGGTCAACCACTTACAATTATTAATATGGGCTTTATTGAATCTTTACTTAACTATAACTATGACTCGACCCTATTACATAAATAAGGGGGTTAGGGTTGGACCCTAACAAACAACCAATACTAGCCAAAACTCTAATATTTGAAATCAGTTGCCTGCAATACCTAACAAAAAATAATCATACACTAATTCATCATATAAGGCAACAACAATTAGGATGAAAATATAAACTCCCAGAAAAACATGTGGCAATAAACGAGGCATTGAGGTCCAAAAATAAAAACAAAAGAGATAGATTTTTCCATGAGCTCGAAGGGAAACCATTGGTACTAATGTGACGTCCCTGCAAGCAAACAAAAAAATTGATGCAACCCAGATTCATTGAAAGTCCTTTCTTTGAAAACTTCTTAGCAACAACGTTCAATTCCCTATGTAGATGTGAAAAGGTGACTTGTTGCAAAAGTCCTCTGATCTTGTTTATTTGATGCATCCAATGGATGAAATGTGGAGGGGAAAAAGTAGTCCCATTGTTAATCCAATGTATGGTTATCTGAGGATCGCCAAAGATATGAAAAAAATTGAGGTTTAGTCACTTCACACGATACAGTAAACCCCATAATGCAATAACTTCCACTCTGTTAATGTCATGTTCTCCATTCCAACGAAAATGATACATGAGATCTGCATTAGTAGCAATGCAGACTCCACAACTGCAACATTGATTATGGGATGCCCCATTGAAATGGTTGATAGGAAAAGATGTGTGAGGGTCCAGACTTTATAATATTGTTCATCATGTAACCATTGGTCCGTCGGTATTCATAGTACAAAGCATAGATTTTGGAAGAAATATATTGAAACTCCATTTTCTGTTGTAGCAGTGTTTACCTTATTTTACCATAAAATTAAGTGTTTAGCATCATTCTTGAAGACTCTTTTATTCAAACTCCAAAGACGGAAATATTTAATTAATTTGACCGTGGTCTTCCTTTATGAAATTTAGCCTCCTGAGAATAATTCTTGGTTAATTTTGTGCGAGGGAGGTATTTTTGTGACTAAATTTACCCCAATGACATATGAAACCAATGGTTTGTCACTAATTTTAGGGAAATTATAAACTTTTTAAAGTTCAAGATTTGATATAGTGATTTCTAATTTATTGCAATTTTTCTGTGTTATTTATCATTGCTGGTTAGTTGGTTGTATGGTGTGCAAGCTAGTTGGTTGTATTTTTTGCAAGGAAGATTGTAAATAGAGAAGAATAAAGAATGATTGAGAATTTTGTAAAGGGCAAGGGACATACATAGACCTCCTAGTCTTTTAAAATATAAATCTCTTTATAAAATAATGCAAAAAAGTGCAAGAAGAAACTTTTATAGAGAATCCATGTTGGTAAAGGGAGTAGGTCATAAATTTTTTATTTACAAATCAACAAGCTATAACAATCATGCTAGGATATGACACCAAATGATATATGGAGAATATACAACTAACCTAATATCAAAGATCCAATGAGAATATGTACTTCATTAAGCAATCTTCAACTATGACATTAGATAGGGGTGTTATAATGGCCCCATTCTGAAAACATGTTGAAAACCTCCTACAATGCGCATGAAGGCTCGACTCACACCGAAGATTCTTTGTATCATTTTCCCTCTCTTCTTAGCTTCTAAAAAATGATTTTAGATATATAACACCAATTTATAGACATGTTAACATTTTGTTAAGCATTAAAAGATTTTTTCATATTTACAACATGCAAGGAAGCAACATGTACTCTTTGTTACATCATCATTTGCAAGCATAACAATTGGACGTTTGTACTTTTTGTCTCATATTATTTAGATTTTCCCACACATTCTAATAATTCCTCCAATATTGAGTGTTGTATTCTTAGCATTGGGACTTGATTATAATTTATGTATAATACACCTACATGAAATAATTATGATCAATCCATAATCATCACTCAATGTTGGAAAACAAGTTTTTGGATGTTAAGGATTGGATTATTTTCCATTCTAATTATAAACTAAATTTACCTATTAGCATAAATATTACAAGAACTAATTT
Source organism: Pinus tabuliformis (assembly GCA_031772625.1). NCBI lineage: Eukaryota > Viridiplantae > Streptophyta > Pinopsida > Pinales > Pinaceae > Pinus > Pinus tabuliformis. The sequence goes on along the minus strand of CM062813.1, from coordinate 1,124,991,460 downwards.
CATTAAAATGTTATCCTCTGAAATTGTTTTTTTAATCCAAATTATGTTTCTCTTTATCTTACTATTTTAATAAAATGAGAAGAAATATAAGTATTTATATCTATACGTTTTTCATAAAATGTAAACATTTCTTATAAAAATATACACATTTCTTATAAAGCTATATTATTATTATTTATAAAATGAAAATTTTATACACAATTTTTGCAATTGTTTTTAAACACATTTAAATATAACATTTAAACTTATAACTCTTTGCATAATTATCATTTCCTTAAAATATACGATAATAGAGATATTGTATTTAACAAATATGTTTTTGAAGAAATATTAATACATTTTCTATGCCTTTGTTAATCAAAAGACAAATTATAAATTCTTACTACATCTTTCAAGAAATATTACAAATTCTTGTTAAATTCTACAAACAATAGAAATATTATTTGTGTATAAATATAGTTGGAGATTGATAGAAAATTATATTCTACTACTACCATATTATGTTGCCCCTCTTGGTTAATGATATGTGAAAATTCAAGAATTTATAAAATGTGAAAATAGATATGAATATTAATTTTACTACCTTTTAATATGATTGTTTTTTAAAATATTATTATTATTATTAAATATTGGATTTTTATTTAATTTATTATTTTTTTCAAGACAATTTTTTTTTAACATGTTTCTATTAATAAGAGAACCATGTTTACATGTAACATATTGTTAAAATATAGCATCAGATATATAGCCACATGGACAACTAATCAGTAGTAAACAACAATCAATAGTAGCCAAAACTCTAATATTTGAAATCAGTTGCCTCCAATACCTACCAAAAAATAATCATATACTAATTCATCATATAAGGCCAACAACAATTAGGATGAAAATATAAACTCCCAGAAAAAGATGTGGCAGTAAACAAGGAATTGAGGCCCAAAAATAAAAACAAAAGAGATAGATTTGTCCATGAGCTTGAAGGGAAAAAATTGGTACTAATATGACGTCCCTGCAAGTAAACAAAAAATTTGATGCAACCCAAATTAATTGAAAGTCCTTTCTTTGAAAACCTCTTAGCAACAACGTTCAATTCCCTATGTAGATGTGAAAAGGTGACTTGTTGGAAAATTCCTCTGATCTTGTTTATTTGATGCATCAAATGGACAAAATGTGGAGGGGGAAAAGTAGTCCCATTATTAATCCAATGTATGGTTATCTGATAATCACCAAAGATATGAAAAACATTGAGGTTCAGTCGCTTCACACAATACAGTAAACCCCATAATGCAATAACTTCCACTCCGTTAGTGTCATGTTCTCCATTCCAACGAAAATGATACATGAGATCTGTGGTAGTAGCAATGCAGACTCCACAACCGCAACATTGATTCTGAGATGCCCCATTGAAATGGCTGATAGGAAAAGATGTGTGTGAGTGTGAAGACTTTATAATATTGTTCATCATGTAACCGATGGTCCGCCGGTATTCACGGTACAAAGCATAGATTTTGGAATAAATATATTGAATGCTATAACTACGATCATCAAATATGGGTGTATTACCTGCTTTCTAGATTCCCCAACAAATAAGAAAAGGTAGTATGTTTCCAACTTGTGTCGAGATTATCCAGTGTTTGAAGCCCTCCTCAATTGTAGGCAAGTACCAATTAATATTAATCCTGATATTCTGGGAAACATAAATCCATGTCCCCATATCATAAGGACACTTGAGGAATAAATATAGAGCATTCTCATCAAAGCATAAAAAACATAAACCCATGTCCCAAGTTATCCCAAGTTATTATTTTATTCCTACAAACAAGCCAACCAAAGAGAAATATTTTTTTGGGCATATGCCATGTCCAAACCCTGTCAAACCAACAAATTCCTTATCAACCTCTAAGAGTGTCTGAGATATAATTGTCTATATTGTTGACTAATTTTTTCCAATTCCTTGTGCCCACCTGCCAGCAAAGACTATCTTTACCTTGATCTAATGAAATGCCAAACATGTGCAATTGTGGTATATATATATTCCATCGGACCGAGTTTTCAGATCCCATTCCCAAATCCTTCGCAGTCATCCAAATGGCATATAAGTGTAAGGGATCTAATCCCTTTAGGATATGAGTAATGTAAAAGATGCCCTTCGCATGTAAAAATTCAGTGGTTTGTATAAGCAGCTTATCTGAGTCCATCATATTATCATAAGTTGAGTCTATGTTTGTCATGATATATGAACCCGATCTAGCGTACCCCTTGATATTCTCAATAGTCCATCGCATGCTCGACATAATACTTTTCCAAATGTATGATCCATTCTTTATGGCAATAACACCTATCTCAGTCAATCTGCAGTCCTCCTATTCTTTAAATATTTACCTATAATAATCTTGTTCGAGATACCAGACCTAGAAAATACCTTCCAGAAATTGTTCGACAACAAAGCCCATCTGAAAAGTTCAATTCACTTAATACCCCACCCGCCCACAGATGTCCTTATGTAAATATTATCCAAACTAATCAAGAGAATATTCCTACTTTCCAATGGACCAAACCATATAGAATTAGTTATAATTGAAACATGTTTTATAATGCCTTAGGAATTTTGTACATGTGCATCTAGTACGCCGAGATAGTTTGTAAAGCAGATTGGACAAGGACCAATATTCCACCAATAGAAAACCATATGTAAGTCCACATACGTAATCTAAAATTGAATTTTTCTATGATCCATTGCCATTCTACCAGGAGGTATCTATTAGGTTTCATCCTGAAACCCAAATAATTGAAACCTGCTTCAAAAGGGAGTGTCTTGACTCCAAAAATCTCAGGAATCATCATAACCTGTTCCAACTCATTGGAAGAATATACAAGCTCTAATTTGGAAGAGTTCATTTTTAAACCATAGACATGCCAAAAAGACATGATAATATGTTGTAGATGTGTCTTTTGTTCAATAGAAACCTATCCAAAACATAAAACATAATCCATAAACATTAAATGTGTAATAGATACCTATCTCGTGATTTTAATTCCTTGAAATCTAGACCACATTGTTTTTCCACTACAATCTACCTGCTAAGGCGGTCAATGACTAGTAAGAAAAACAATGGAGATAATGAGCACCCCTTCCTAAGGCCTCTATATGCACGATGTAGGTTTTAATCCCGTACAAAAATTACCTACATATGAATTCTAAAACACAGAAAATAAACAATGCGAGAGCATAACACATAAAACACATATACACAGAGATTTTCCCCTGGATCCCAAAACCGGGCCTACCATCCTGATTTTTCATTATGTTCCTTTCATTGTTACAATAAATATTTATACATGCCGAAGCATCCAATACCATGGACCAAAAACCATTGCATCCAAAACCATGGACCAATAACCATCGCGTCCAAAACCATGTGCGAAAAACATGCACAAAACCATAGGTAGGTCCGCCCAACCTAATATAGGGTCCAAAAACAAAATTTTCCAAGGCACTACCCCGGACCCCATAGAGTGGGGTTACCTACACCCCTCAAACCCCTTGTGACTCCCCCTCCCACGCAATCGGCGCAACAAAGGGGGGCATCCGCCCCCCTTCTAACCCCTGGGTTAACTATGTGGGCTAGTCGTGGAAAGAATATAACACAATCCAACATTCTCCCACTTGTTGTTTTCTTTCCACAGCGGGCCACAAGAGAGCTTAGTCATTTTTCCAGCCCTGCAATGCCCATTTTTTCTCTATACCAAGAGAAATTCTCAGAGCTCACAGATTTTGTCAATGCATCTGTAGTATTCTTCAAAGTGTCCACCTTTACCAACAACACCTTTTTGTCTTCTATCATATCCCTCACAAAGTGATACTGAACATCAATGTGCTTTGTCTTTGAATGATATGTAGGGTTCTTTGCCAAGAAAATTTCACTTTGGCTATCACAGTCTATTCTTATAGCTCCCTGTACTAACCCCATACTTGAACACAATCTCTGCAACCAAACTGCTTCCTTGCTTGCATGAGTGGCTGCCATGTATTCTTCCTCTGTAGTTGATAGTGCCACTACAAATTGTTTCTTACTCATACAACTGACTGCACCTCCAAATAGGTTAAACACATACCCAATTGTAGATCTTCTCTGATCCAGATCTCTAGCCCAGTCTGCATCAACAAAGCCACGAATATCCAACACTCTATCCAATCTTGGTCTTCCTTGGTAGCACAAACCATAATCACTAGTGCCACACAAATACATGAAAACCCGCTTCACTATTGTCCAATGCTCCTTCCCTGTTTTTGACATAAACTTGCTCCATACTCCCACTACATGTGCAATGTATGGTCTAGTACAGACCATTGCATACATCAGGCTACCGACTGCACTTGCATATGGAACACAGGACATGTCCTCCTCCTCTTCTTGTGTCTTGGGACACTGTTCAACAGATAACTTTACACCTACAGGAATAGGAACCTTCACTGATTTACTATCCTGCATATTAAACCTCTGCAATATTGTCTCGACATACTTCCTCTGGTTTAACCAGAGCTTCCTCTTTGTTCGACCCCTTTTAATTTCCATGCCCAAAATATAGTTTGCAGCACCAAGATCTTTCATGTCGAATTTGGAGGAAAAATGGGTCTTCAAATCCTGGATAATTTCTTTGTCATTTCTAGCCAGCAACATATCATCCACATACAAGACCAGATAAATAACACGGTCACCAATTAATTTAAAATACACACAGTGATCTAGTTTGCTTCTAGTGAAGCCAAGTCCCCATATAAATGTATCAAATTTCTGATACCACATCCTTGGTGACTATTTTAACCCATACATAGACTTCTTTAACTTGCATACCAGGTATTTCTTACCCTTCACCGCAAAGCCTTCACGTTGCTTCATGTAGATCTCCTCTTCTAGATCCTCGTGAAGAAATGTTGTCTTCACATCCATCTGTTCTACCTTAAAATCAAAAGCAGCAACAACAAATAAAAGTAATCTAATAGAAGTTACCTTGGCAACAAGGGAAAAAATATTAACAAAATCAATTCTTGGCACCTGGGAATAACCTTTTGCTACCAACCAAGCTTTGTATTTCTCGACCTTTCCTTCTGCATTTTTCTTCTACTTGAACACCCATTTGCTGCCAATGTGTTTCCTTCTAGCTGGAAACTCCACCAGATCCCAAGCCTCATTTTCTTGCAAAGATGCAATTTCCTCAACCATGGCCTCTTTCCAGAGTTTTCCATCCTCTGAATCTACTGCTTCCTTCACAGTTTTGGGATCATCATCAGTAATAGATAAAGCAAAATTTGAATAGAAAGCAGATGGAATATACCTTTCTGGCTGCCTTCTTTCTTGAACTTATCTTCTCACACCCAGAGTTTGTGGCTCTTCATCTTCTGATTCCTCCTCTGCCGTAGAGTCTGATTCTTCCTCCTTTAGCTCAAACTCTATCTTCTCAGTTTCCTTTGGTTGTACTTCATGTTTAATAACATCTTTTACCTCTTTAAACACCACATCTCAACTATACACAACCTTCCTTGTTACTGGGTTCCAAAGCTTATAACCCTTTAAACCATCCTTATACACAATAAAGATGCACTTTTTAGATTTACTATCCAACTTGGTTTGTTTCTCCTTTGCAATATGTACATATGCATCACATCCAAATACCCTTAGATGTGAAAGAGAGGGTTTCTTACCAGTCCATACCTCTTGTGGAGTCTTATCCTCCAACGCTGATGAAGGTGATTTGTTGACGAGGTAACATGCTGTCTCCACTACCTCTACCCAGAATTCATGTCCTAACCTGACACCAATAAGCATGCTTCTTGCCCTCTCCATTAATGTCTTTTTCATTCTTTCTGCAACTCCATTTTTCTGAGGTGCATATGGAGTAGGTCTTCTACTGTGCTATACCACACTTCTTATATAATTCTTCAAATTCCTTACTGTAAAACTCTCCACCGTTATCTGTCCTCGGCACCTTTATATTCTTCTCTGTCTGGTTTTCCACCAGAGCCTTAAATTCTTTAAACCTATCAAAGACTTCAGATTTCTTCTTAAGGAAATATATCCATGTATTCCTTGAGAAGTCATCTATAAATGATACATAGTACATAGACTTACCCAGTGATGGAACCTTCACAGGTCCAAACACATCACTGTGCACAAGCTCTAATATCTGTTTTGCCTTCTTACCACTAGAGGGGAAACTCACTTGATTCTTCTTCCCATATACACAATCACAGAAATCAAAATCCAAAGAGCTATTACTCATACCTTCTACCATACCTTTACCATGAAGTATTTGAAGGCCCTTCTCTCCAATATGTCGAAGCCTTTGATGCCATAGCATGGTCTTTTCTCCAGAGACCACTAGATTTTTTGCTCAACTTTCAAGAACCACTGAACTGTTGCACCCATGAACAAAAGTGCTACCTTGCAGCTTGTATAGAGTTCCAATTCGAACTCCTCGCATCAATACCAGTGCCCCCTGTACCATCTTGCAGGTATCCTTCTCGAACACTGTTTTTAGACCTGCATCATCCAGCTTGCTTACAGAAATCGGAATTCTGGCTAATGAAAGAATAGTACATCAAGTTGGTTATGATTTAAAAGGCATTCAAGATGAGTTACTTCAAGTTTGAGTGAAACAAGAAGTCACCATTGCACCTTTACAAAATTCCATTGGGTAATTGCTCGAAGATAATTTAAAGAAGGTACCGACTTCAAGATAACTCATCGACAATATCAATTGTTAGGTTTTAGGAACATGTCAAGTATTTCAAATGGAAGAAGTCTTTAACACAAAATAGAGGTTTCCAACACTATTTTTTCTTTATTATACAGTTAGTGGGAGCCCCATCCCTATCCTTAAATGGATGAATGCATTTTTAATTTCTAGAATACTATATATCTTATTTAAACACTTGAATATTTTTTAGAGGTTCCTTCGAGAACTACCAAGAGTCCAACTCTAATGTAATCTTTCAAATTTGACTTTTAAGCTTGAAGATTGTAAGAGGGCAACTCTTTTCATCCCAATGAGTCTGAATGAAAATGTCTTTTAAATTTATTTGTAAATGCATTCCATGATTACTTTCTTATGTCAAAATGTTTGATTCTTTACTCAAAATTATGCTGGAAATTATTTGTTTCAAAAAATTATTTAATTCCTATATCAATATGTATTATCTCATTGTGAATATTTAATGTTTGGTCCTATCTCAAGCCTATGCCATTTTCTATATTTTCTTGAATTTGAAAGTTCTTTGTTAAAGGGGAGTGACCTCTCTATAAAAACAAGGGGGGGATATTGTTACCTCAAATGTTATCATTGAAATTTGTAGGCATCATGTCTAGATGGGAGCATCTAAGATAACACTACCTTCTTAGCCTTACTCCTCATCAAGGTTGATACAATATCAATCAATTGGTAGAGGAATTTTACAAGATCAAGGAATTGTGAGAAGTAGTTTTGACGACCAAGGAGTTGGACGAAAAGTTTTTTTAGGACAACCTCCAAACATAAGAAATGTTGTATACAAAGTGTCAAGAACAAAACAAGAGGAAAACATTGTGTAGATTAATTACACACTGCAAAAAATGCAAAATGAGATTACTTGTCTCAAGAGAAGCGATGATATTATTTCACAAAAATTATCCCATGAAGGAAGAATGATGATTACCAAACCCTAGAGAATGAACTGATAGAAGTCAAAGACTTGAAGTACATAGACTAAGAGCACCTTTCATGCGAAATCCAAATGTAGTTGTGTTAGAAGAAGATGATGTGTTTGAAGAAACTTAAGAATATTTATATCCATTAATGTTGAAATAATTTAAGTGTCTCATATCTTAGACTCAATGCAATATGAAGAAAATATGCAGATTCTTACTCATGATGAATTTGTTGAACTAGAAAATTCTAAACAATACCAAGAAAATTTGGTTTAGACAAAAGCTCAAACAAGCAAACTCAAACTAGATAATTAAGTCGATTAAGGAAAACATATTATAATTCACCTCAATCGACATCACAACAAGGAACTCCATATTTGATAAAGGAACAAGATAACACCACAACAAAATTGCCTTACAATATTGGATAAATTTAGGAAGTTGCAAATCACTCTTTCTCTTCTTGACTACCTCAAAAAAGGGAGAACTTACTAAAAGCTTGGAGAACACAGGTCCATCAAATTTAAGAATAGGAGTAGCTTTGGTTGGTAGTCATGAGAGACCCAATTAATTTCAACAAAGAGTAAGAGGAAAGGCTTGCCCTGTTTATATTCCTATTGAAAATCAAAACCCTTTTGTGCATAATTGCATGGTAGGCAACATAGCCGCAAATAATATCACGCCTTTCAACAATAGGGTCCTTGGGGTTAGAATGCACTAAATATTGTGAAGTTAGAGAAAATATTTATGCTATCAATTCAATAAAAATCCTTTCCTATTGATCCGAATTGGATCCATGAAGAAAAATCAGAGAACCATGACTGTATCAAATCAGGACAAAACTTCGACTTCAAAGAATTAAGAGCAGCGATCAGAAACACCTCTAAACAGTGGCAGTTAGCAGCTAGCATGGAACGACGAAGACCTCCGTCAAAGCGCACTGACCGAGGCCCATGGAGACTACGCAGGAGGTGAAACTAGCCCCTGGGAAGCCCGGATCGGGAAAAGGAGGCAGGTTTTGATGCACGACTAGTGCTAATTGCGCATCGTTGGGCAAAACCCCTCGAGAAGGAGAGGCCCCGAGTGCTCGATAGCATGAGAGATGGGAAAACCGTGGAGAAAAAGGCTAAAGGCAAAGGCGGGACCGCGCTCCAAAAAATGGCGGTATTTATTGGGGGTACCCTTGGGCGGTAAGCAGATTTGGCGAAAAAGGAGCGATTCCACTCAGCGCCCAACGCGTGGCAGGGGGAGGAGAGAGAAAACCACCACTCATCGCGTGCTAATGGTCGAGCAAGTCATTCGCACGAAACGAGCGAATGGCGTCGGATCTGGGGGCTCCAGATCTAACGGCTGAGATCGCACCCGATGGGAAAGCCGGAATCGACAGGGGATTAAGCCGCGATCTATAAGAATTTGACGTATAATTTGACCACCAAGGTGGCAGATGATTCATTCCATGACGTAACTGAAAAACCGAATGGACGAAGCAGGCTGGCGCAGTTTGCAGGAGGACAAGTGGCCACTCCCTGTGAGCCTGATGATGACGCCGAGACAGGGAACCCCAAGCGAAGCTGTAGCAGGTGATCCGACAGAGGTGGAAGGTGAATCGAACAACCATAATAATGAATGGCTTTAAAGCCATGCACAGACAAAGTATAAGACACCGAACACCGAGAGGAATATGGAGAAGAAAAGGAAGAAGACAGAGAAAACGAAGAAAAGACAGTGAAGCAAAAAGAAGAAAGAAGACAAAGGTCCGAGCTGACCAAAGGCAGCGTCGAGCGCTAGAAAGCTTGAGAGATTTAAGCCATCCCTGAGAGGATCTGTCAGCACTGAGCACCACATTGGGCTCCTTCCATTAAAGACCAGAGAGGTCAAAGAGCTGGTAAGGAAAAGAGTCTGTGTACTCTAGTGGCTTGGGCATCCAAGAACCACCCTGCCAAGCAAATTCTGTTTCAGGAGACTCATATTGAGCTCCTTCATTGTAATTCTCAGCTTCAAGACACAATAAAAGAAGGCCACCATTGAGAGCTGGACCGGAGATGTAGACCTGGAGGATAGGGTGAACTCCTTATTAATTTCTTCTGTTATTTTATTTTCTTACCGTGTTTCTCTGTTGTTTTCCATTTTCCAGTGTCTGTGTATTTTGTAATCTGATCGATCCGTTGCCTAAAATAACATGGACACACACTAGCACATGAGTCTGTAATACCTTCAATTAATAATTCTTAACTGAGATCACTCATAGGGTGATTTTCAGATCAAATGGTATCAGAGCTTTAGGTTGTAAGGTTAGACAAGCTTGTGTTGGTTTAGTTGTTGAATGCTCACTAGATCAAAGCTCAAATTAGGAGAAGGAGAGTTGGTCGAAACTAATCCTGAAATTGGGAGAGTCTATCCTCGGAAGACAATGTCAGATGAAGGTTCTGTGGGGCCAGGCCCTCAATTCATAGAAAGTTTCCTAGCTATAAAGTCCATGGTAGAAGAAATGTATAGGGACTTTAGAAAACATAAGGATGATGACTCATCGGGCTCTAAATAAGACAAAGAAGAAGATGAGTCTCACTTCCATGACCACTCCAAAGGAAAAGGGAAAGAGGAAAGCTTCCTCACCCCTCCTAATAGCCCTGTGCATAATAAGAAGGCATCTTTAATCAAGCTAGATGTTAAATTTGATTTGCCTATATATGATTGATAATTAAATGCAGAGAAGTTGGACAACTGGATTAGACAAATTGATGTTTATTGTAGATTACAGAACATCGACTCAGACAAGAGCAAGATTCAGCTGGAAAGCCTACGCCTAGGAGGCACTGCCTTGGTTTGGTGGGAAGGCGAAACCCAAGCTGACATGAAAAGACATGGTAAGACCCTCTCTGTCTGGAGTGAATTTGTTTCTGCAATCAAAAAGCAGTTCTATCCATTGGTCTACATGCAACAAGCCATGATGAGTTGGCAAACTCTTCGGCAGTTGAAAGCGCAAAGTGTGCAAGGGTACACTCAAGAATTTAGAAAGAGAGCATTGATTCTAGGAATCTCATTAGACTCATCAGAGACTCTGTTGAAGTACATTGGTGGTCTACACAGCTACATGAGGCATAGCATCCTCATGTTTAATCCCACTAGTATAGATGAGGTATTTGTACAAGCTACTCATCTAGAAGCTAGAGGAAAGAATGGAAATCCAGAAGTTGGGGGACCATCCCAACCCACTCTAAGTAAGAGAAAGGAGAAAAGAAAGCAGAAGTGGAAAGTAAGGAAGGCTAACACTGCATAGAAAAGCAAAGCTTCATGCACTCACTGTAAAAAGGATGGGCATGATGATGAGCATTGTTGGATTCTGCTTCCAGAGCTGAGGCCTAATAAGTTTGAGGGCAAGAAGAAGAAGACTGTTGCAGCTATTCAGAAAGATTTTGGGTCAGACTCGGGAGATGAAACAACCATTGCAGCCATAGGTATAAAATGTAAGAATTCTAAGGCATCTACTAGTAATTCTGCTCAATCTGTTATTGATGAAGAAAATGAGAGAAAAAGACATGAGCTTTTCCATATTCGAGTTGTTTCCAAATATCAAAAGATTGATACCTTGTTTGATAGTGGCTCACAAGTAAATTTAATTTCTGAAGCAATTGTAAAGAAATTGGGATTAGCAACTACACCTCACAAGAAACCATACCCATTAGGATGGTTGAATGATAAAGCACAACTACAAGTGACTAGACAGTGCAAACTCAAGTTTTCGTTTGGGTCAGCATTTGTAGATGAGGTTGAGTTAGACATAATTCCTTTGGATATATGTGGCATTGTTTTAGGAAGTCCTTACTTGTATGATAGAAAAGCTATTTTCTATAGAGCTGAGAACAAGTATCTACTTGTTAAAGATGGAATCAAATACTTTATAAGAGCTCATAAGCTCAAGAATAATTATAATCTCATAAACTCAGGGCAGACGAAAAGAATGATAAATTCATGCAAAAAATTCTTACTGATGGTCGTAAAGGAAAAGAAACCTGATAAAACCAATGCATTTGAGGGTTGTAATGCCAAACAGCAAGCTGATATAGAAAAGGTTGTTTCAGAGTATGATATCTTGTTTCAAGAACCTAAAGGTCTACCACCCAAAAAGGAAATAGTACATGATACTATTTTGCAGCAAGATGCTCCATTGCCTAGCATTGGAATGCACAGTCTGCTTTAGAGAATGCTGAAATCAAGAAGCAGGTGCAGGAGTTGCTCGAGAAGGGGTTCATTAGGCCTCGCACATCACCATGTGGGTCACCAATCGTTTTGGTCAGAAAGAAAGATGGCTTGTGGAGAATGTGCATCGACTACCGAGCACTGAATAAGATAACAATCAAAAATCGTTATCCCCTTCCTCGCATAGATGATCTTTTGGATCAATTGAAGGAAGCTGTTTATTTCACCAAGCTAGACTTGCACAGTGGATACCATTAGGTCAGAGTTGCAGAACAACATGCATGGAAGACTTCTTTCAAAACAAAGCAAGGATTGTATGAGTGGTTGGTTATGCCTTTTGGCTTAACTAATGCTCCTGCTACTTTCATGAGATTAATGAATGACGTACTCAGACCTTTTCTTGATGATTTTGTCATTGTGTATCTCGATGACATTCTAATTTTTAGCAAAACGTGTGATCCAGGTGGATATTGGTGGCCACCTGCCAAATCCACCTGGACCCCCACCATTGTCTTTCTCAGCATTTTCAGTTTCCTTAATTGTAGCACAACTTACTATTTTTAGCAGTTTTTCGGGTCGTGAACTTCCGGAGCCGTTTTGAGGCCCTAAACAACGTTTTTTGTGGACTCGTGTTGCCCGTTCCAACAATGATAGTGCTTGGATAGATCTTTCTAATGAGCTATTGTACGCGTCAAACGGAGATCATATGCCAAAGTTACGACCCCGGGAAGTTGATGTACCAACTTACCCCCAAACGGGGCCCACAGTTTGGCGTTTCATCTCCTAGGGTTAGGTTTTGGAATGTTAAGGGTTTTTCATTGTTTCTCAACAATAAATAGGCCTTCGAGCCTCATTGTAACACAGTTCAGAGGCATGTAGCCATCACATCTCTTCTCAGAGATAAGCTACCATCGCCCTAGCTAGTTCATTTCCATTTCTGTTTGTAAGCATATTTCAGTATTTTCCATTAATGAAACGAAGTATTATTTCCGCTGCATCTTTGTGTATATGGTTATCTCTGTAATTTGTTGTGTTCCTGTTTAAATCCGGATCAGTGGTATCAGAGCGGTCTGCTTTTTCTCTGTTTTTCTTTGCATGTCCCCAACAAGGTCAGGATATAAGGAGTTAGGGCTTGAACTGGTTGAACCTTTGCAAGACCAGCCTCGCAAATCCCGACGGCCTCCCATGGCGGACGAGAAGAAAGATGAGGGGGCAGGAGATCCCTTCAAAATCTTGCTCGAAGAGGCGCTCGAGCGACAACGGAACACGATGATGGACAGCTTTGCGCAGATCCTTTAGCGGCTACCCAGAAGCGGCGCATCGGCTTCCAGCAGCTCCTCTGGAAACGCCACACCCTTTAAGGTACAAGTTAATTTTGAAATCCCCATATTCGAGGGTCAGATAGACGCTGATGCCGTAGATAAATGGTTAAATCTGCTAGAGGGTTATTTTTCTGTTCATGAATTTTCGAGTCGGGAAAAGATTGTTTTTGCTCTTCTCAAAGCAGCCCCCCACGTCAAGGACTGGTGGGAAACCTACTGCGAGCAGAAGGATGAAAGTACTGGCTCACTATTTTCAGCCGCACCCACCTGGGATTCGTTCTGGGATGCCATCAAGGAGCAGTGCTACCCTGTCGGAAGCTATGAGGATGAATACATAAAGTGGACCACGCTGCGGCAGGGAAGGGATCAAGACGTGCCGGAGTTCACCAATATTTTCCATACCCTTCGCACAAAGTTGGGTATCAAGGATTCGGAGCAACATTTGATACTCAAATACCGTGGCTGCCTGCACAAGTACATCCAGGAAGAAATACAGTTCCTAAACATCCCCTCGCTCGGCGCAGCATACCGGTATGCCGTCAAGGTCGAGCAGAAGCTTAAACAAAAGAAGCGAGACTTTGGATCTGCGAATCCAAAGCAGGGGAAAGGTGCCCCTAAACCACAGAACAAAGGACAAAGCCAAGGCGGGACATCCCAAGACAACCAGCCGAAGCTGCAAGCAAAGAGCAACGCCGCGAAGCCGAGAAAGGACACTGGAAAATGGTGCGAGTTCCATAAGAGCTCCACTCACAACACAAGTGAGTGTCGGGCCAAGCAGTCACTGGTGGCTGAGCTAAAGGTTTCAGAATCAGATGCATGTTTCGACTCTGAGTCAGAACCCGATAAGGGGTATGAAAAAGGGAAGCAGATCATTGATGCGGATCCCAGCGCCACTGTTGCTACCGCAAAGATCCAAAAAAATGAACCGGAAGATCCAGAGGAGGAGGAGCGTCTCTTCCACTCCCAGATGTGGGTAAAGGGCTCCCCGATACAGTTCATTTTTGATAGCGGGAGTCAAAAGAACCTCATTTCAGCAGAGGTCGTGAAGCGGTTGGGCTTACCGACCACAGCACATCCACAACCATACACCATTGGGTGGCTTCACCAAGGGCGAGATCTCCGCGTGAGCCAGCAATGTCGCCTTCCATACAACATCAAGCCCTTCACGGATGAGGTATTGTGTGACATTGCTCCCCTTGAAGTTTGTGATGTATTACTAGGACAACCATACTTGTGGAAGCGACATGCTGTGTATGAATCAAGGTCCCGTGCTGTTATTATTACATTGGGAAATAAGTTGTTCAGGATACCATAGGTAGCACCACCTGCCGCCATCTCTTTTATTACTGCAAAACAATGTAGTAAGATCATTTCCAAAACCAGGAAATTTGTTTTCCTGATGATACGCCCTCAAGGGAAGAAGAAGACAGTGGCCGCGGCCTCCAAACGGGGTCCCTCTGCACGGCAGCTACAGATGGACAAGATTGTGGAGGAGTACGAAGACATCTTCACCTCCCCGGCAGGGGTTCCTCTGCACTGTCAAGTCAAGCACTCCATCGATCTGACCCCAGGTGCGCCGCTACACAATGGACCAATTTATCGGCGCTCCGTTCTGGAGAACAATGAAATCAAGAGGCAGATTCAGGAGCTCCTGCAGAAAGGTCACATCCGTCCGAGTTCTTCGCCCTGTGGGAGCCCGATAGTGTTGGTACAGAAGAAGGATGGGACGTGGAGACTCTGTATTGACTATCGGGCGCTGAACAAGATCACTGTCCGTAATAGGTACCCGATCCCGTGGATTGATGACCTCCTAGACCAACTAAAGGGGGCGAAATATTTCAGCAAGATCGATCTGAAGTCAGGATATCACCAGGTACCAATTGAACCCTCAGATGTGTGGAAGACTGCCTTCAAATCCAAGGAGGGCCTCTTCGAATGGTTGGTCATGCCTTTCAGATTGACGAATGCTCCTGCAACCTTTATGAGGCTAATGGATGACATCTTGCGGCCATTCACCAACTCCTTTGTAGTAGTATACTTGGATGACATTCTGATCTTCAGCCAGAGTTGGGAAGAGCACCTCCACCACATCCGACAGGTTCTCCAAACACTGCGGCAACACAAGCTATGTGCCAATTTGGAGAAATGCACTTTTGGCATGACCGAGGTTCAGTATCTGGGATACATCATTGATGAACAGGGGGTGCATGTCGATCCAGCCAAGGTCCAAGTCATTCGAGATTGGCCCTCTCCAACCACTCTAACAGAGCTCCGCAGCGTTCTAGGTCTTGCCAACTTCTACCGCAGGTTTGTGTTGGGATTTTCTCATATTTCTTGGCCCTTGAGTCAAGTCACCAAGGGCGGGGCGAAAGCAAAATTCTTTTGGTCTGAATCTCAACAGAAGGCATTCAGGGAGTTGAAGGATCGCCTCTGCACGGCACCAGTGCTCGCATTACCAGATTTACAACAACCATTTGAGGTCGAGACAGATGCCTCTGACTATGCTATTGGGGCAGTCCTTACTCAACATGGACATCCAGTGGCATATCACAGTGAAACACTTTCAGACACAGTCCGAAAGTACCCCACGTATGATAAAGAGATGTATTCCATTGTACAGGCCTGCCGACAATGGAAGCATTACATTTTGGGGAAGGAAACGGTCATCCACACAGACCACCGACCTCTGCAGTTCATACAGACCCAAGGGAAATTGCAGAATGATCGCCATCAGAAGTGGTCTACATACCTGCAACAGTTTCACTTGAATATCAAGTATAAAAAGGGCAGCACCAATAATGTTGCAGATTGCCTCAGTCGACCACCGATCATGGCGCTAACCACCGTGCTCAACTCTTGCGGGCACGAGACTTCTGATTGGCCACTTCTCTACAAAAGCGACCCAAAATTCGGCCACACATACCAGACACTCTTGGAGGGTCGGCAGGTTGCAGATTTTCACCTCCAGGATGGCCTATTATGCCACCTCGGTCACCTTTTTGTTCCTTCAAGCGAGCGTGCCAAGATGATTTGGGAAGCACACTACAGTCGGGCTGCTGGGCATTTCGGGGTCGAGAAAACAGTGGTAGTACTGCAAAACTATTTCTATTGGCCGAATCTTCGACAGGATGTTGGGAAGTACATCCGATCATGTACTGCCTGTGCCATTGCCAAACCGACCATTAAGAAGTAAGGCCTCTATACCCCGTTGCCTACCCCTAGTCGACCTTGGGAATCCATCTCCATGGATTACATGTCAGGCCTTTCTTCCACTAAGCATAGAAATGACTGTGTTTTTGTGGTCGCCGACAGGTTCTCAAAGATGGCCATTATGATGGCCTGCAAGAAGAATATCACAGCAGAAGCCACTGCTAAACTTTTCTTTGAACGAGTGTGGGTGCACTTTGGGATCCCACAGTCTATCATCTCAGATCGGGACAGTCGGTTTCTCAGCACCTTTTGGTCCAGTCTCTGGTCAATGCTGGACACGAAACTCACGAAGTCCACAGCCTTCCATCCTCAAACTGATGGCCAGATAGAGGTTGTCAATAGGATGATTGTGCACATTCTGCGCATGTATAACTCAAAGCATCCACGCACATGGGACGAGAGCCTCCCCTACGTTCAGCACAGCTACAACCGAGCTCTTCACAGCTCCACTGGCCATAGCCCTTTTCAGGTGGGTTTGGGATTCCAGCCACTATGCCCCATTGATGTGGCCATGCCACTTGCAGCTACTCACATGAATTCAGCTCATGTCCAGTCCAAAACAGATAAGGCCACCAGCTTCATTGAGCGCATCCAACATATTCGCCAGCAGGTCCATGACATTCTTGAGAAATCAAATGCCAAGTACAAGCAGCGACATGATCAACATTGGGTGCCACACAAGTTTCAGGTGGGCGACAAAGTCTGGTTGCATTTGCAAAAGGAACGCCTTGCTGGAGCCTATCGGAAATTGAGACCACTCCGATATGGTCCTTACACCATTACTAAGGCTATGGGAGACAATGCATTTGAGCTCAGCATTCCCCCATTCCTTGGCCTGCACCCAGTATTCAATGTGGACCGCCTTCGGCCATACTTTCCACCATTGCTAGACACATCCGACATTGCAGAACAGCTCAAACCCACAGAATTAAATCCAGATTGCATGGAACAAGCTGCAACTGATCGGATCATGGACACACAGATCAAGAACACTCGCCAACAGAATATCCAACTGTATCGAGTTGTCAAAGCGGGCCAACTCCTTCAGCAGGGCAAGTGGCTCACCAGGGAACAAGTTCAGCAGAAGTTTCCTCATCTCATGGAGGAGCTCAACGCAATGGGGACCATTGCTTCCTAAGGGGGGAGGAATGATCCAGGTGGATATTGGTGGCTACCTGCCAAATCCACCTGGACCCCCACCATTGTCTTTCTCAGCATTTTCAGTTTCCTTAATTGTAGCACAACTTACTATTTTTAGCAGTTTTTCGGGTCCTGAACTTCCGGAGCCGTTTTGAGGCCCTAAACGACGTTTTTTGTGGACTCGTGTTGCTTGTTCCAACAATGATAGTGCTCGGATAGATCTTTCTAATGAGCTATTGTACGCGTCAAACGGAGATCATATGCCAAAGTTACGACCCCGGGAAGTTGATGTACCAACTTACCCCCAAACGGGGCCCACAGTTTGGCGTTTCATCTCCTAGGGTTAGGTTTTGGAATGTTAAGGGTTTTTTCATTGTTTCTCAACAATAAATAGGCCTTCGAGCCTCATTGTAACATAGTTCAGAGGCATGTAGCCATCACATCTCTTCTCAGAGATAAGCTACCATCGCCCTAGCTAGTTCATTTCCATTTCTGTTTGTAAGCATATTTCAGTATTTTCCATTAATGAAACGAAGTATTATTTCCACTGCATCTTTGTGTATATGGTTATCTCTGTAATTTGTTGCGTTCCTGTTTAAATCCGGATCAACGTGGGAAGAACACTTCATGTTAAACTCTCAAAATGTGAATTTGGCAAAACCTCTCTGAATTATTTGGGTCATATAGTAGGGGGTGGTGAATTGAAAATAGATCCCTCTAAAGTGGCAGTCATGGTAAACTGGCCTAAACCCAAATCTGCTACAGAAGTTAGAAGCTTCTTAGGAGTTGCACAGTATTTGTTCACACCTAAACTTCAACGGTTGGGTGAACTGGAACGCGAACAGTCATCAAGAAGATGAACTGATCCGTTCCATTTATGTATATAAATGATAGTTATCTAATGAATTAAGCAGTCAGTTTTCTTCTGTCTATTTTGGAGTTACCCTGGCCTGACATGGTATTAGAGCACAGGTCCCAGTCCTCAGAATAGTCGTAACTCCTTTTCTCTGCGCATGAATACCTGAGCGCTGCCTCTGTCATGCGTTTCATTCTCTGCGCTGAATACCTGAGCGTTTCTGCCTCTGCCTGGTCTGACATTGATTCTCTGCGCATTGATTGCCTCTGTCCACACCTGATACACCGTTTTCTATGAAATCTCCTCAACGGAAGGATTTCAAGACGCTTTCTACCAAGTATATTCCTGGTTTTCAATTTTCAAATCTTTGTTTTCGCATTGCAGTTCTTAATTTATGTACATTTTTCTTCATTACAAGCTTGATTGGGAACCGTATCTCCATAAGAGTTATATGCTCGGTGAGTAGAAACATTCAACGCCTGATTCCCCAGTAAGGTGCTGTCAGTCACTGTAGAACAATTGTAATTTTTTGTGGCCTTGAATCCACTGAATGGAAACCATTCTGTCGAGCCCAACATAGACAGGCGAGCAATTCCAAGTCCGGGTTCAAGGGCGACCTACGCTTGGCATTCAGAGGTACCCAGATGAGCTCTCTCGTCTTGGCAAACCTCATTCTGGTTTATGGCATGTCCTGTGTCTTTTTTCATCAAATTATTCGACAATCTCTACTGTATCTAGCTTCCCCTGCTCCCTTGGTTTCGAACCTGAGGTGGAATTTCAGAGAAAGTTCCAGTGCCTGGTGAGAAGACTCTCCCCTCATGTCAAGGTTTCTGATGGCGGGCAAATGGAACGGCCCCGGGAGCAGCTCTTGTTTCTGGTAGGACGAAGAAGACCCATAGCCTCCATGCCCATTCCAATGTAGCAGAGCTGCGGTGAGTTTCACGGAAATATGGATACAATTAGGATGTTGCCACCCAGATCCCAATTCATTCGTCAGTCTCTTATTCACAATACAAAAGCTACTCTACGCTATAACGCAAACAATTGCATGTGATTGTGTGGAAGGCGCTTTCCAGCTGACATATATATTGTTTCTTTTCGTATGAGACGCAGTTTGTATTTTGTGGAGTGATGGAATCTGCGAGTTGAGGCTGGCAGAATTTGAGAAGTTGTTTTTTTTGTGATGAAGAAATAGTTATTGGGTAGAGTGCATGTAAATGAATTGATGTCGCTTTTGTTCAAGAACAGTTGAATGGCGCAGAGATGCAGTGTGTTGACAACAAAAGTCAAGTCAACTTAACACTGTACATGTGGCTGTGTTGCGAGGATCTCTTTCAGATTTTGATCCTGTGGTGATTCGGTTCTGTGGAGAAGTCCTTTCGGACTTGTAGAAAAACAAGTGCGTTTACAGTAATAGATTCTGCTGCCTTGAATGGTATATGATGGTCCATGTTGTTGTGCGTTGAATTTATATACGTTGCAACTGAGATTGTATGTGCGTTGATTGCATGCTGGTGTATTTACAATACATTGAAATTTTTTATGAATTTATGAGGATCTTTGGAGGGCTTTGAAGAAACAGTAAAGTATTTGCTCTTTTTTTAGTACAATTTCACTGTACATCAGTAGAAGTTTTTTTATCAGCAGAAATTTCTTATCAGCAGAAGTTTTTTAGCAGAAGTATTTTTTTTACAGAATGCATTCAATCATTTCTATGGTAGGAATAGTTCTCACTGGCAAGGAGAACTATTATGAATGGTCTCAGATGGTAAAACACACCCTCATCTACAATGAGTTGTGGAAAGGAGTGTGTGTCGGAGAAGAAGACAAAGACCCTATGCAGCCTACATCAGATAAAGAACTTGTCATTTGGGAAAGCAAGAACAGCAAAGCCTATGCATTGATCGCAGCATCTGTAAATGAAGAAGTAAGTCGTCATATTTCATCCTATTCCACTGCCTTTGAAGCTTTACAAAAGCTGAAATAACTCTATGATTCACATTCAGCACTTGAAGTTGTTCAGCTCATGATTAAACTCTTCACTCTTGAACTGAAAAATAATGATCCCCTTGCTCTTGCATCTGAAATAAAATATATAATGCATGATATTAAATCCACTAAGGTTGAGCTGGATATCTCTCTTATTGCCTTTCTCAAAGCACTCTATCCTACCTACTCCAATTATCTTGAGTCCTGAGTCCTTACAAGCAAATGAAAATCTTAAAGACATAACCTTTGAGTCTCTTGTGAAAAAGTTTGCTGAAAGAGAGAAAGCTTTTGGAAAGAAAACAGTCCTTGAATCTTCTGAAGAGACTTTTTGCCTTGCTCATAAAGAAAAGCATCCTGCTCAAGATCCTACAAGAGGAAGAGGTGGACGAAGAGGAAGAGGAAGATACTTCAGAGGCAGGGGGGGCAGACATTCTCAAGCAGAAAAGGCAGATCTGCATTGCATTCGCTGCAAACGAAATGGATCACATGATGCTTCTACATGCAAGCTACCATGGGACAAAATTGAGTAGAGAAGAAATCAGCAGAAAGGTAAAACTGATGACACAGACAAAAGTAAAGCACCTGAATCCGCTCACTATATTGAGGCACAATGTAACATTGGAGTAAATGAAGATTTGTTTAATGCTTCACTTGCTTCTTCGAAAATGACTGGTTGCTTGATTCAGGAGCGACCTGTCATATGACTCATAGGAAAGATTTTTTTGAAGATTTCACTGACAATGTTGATGGAGCAGTATACTTTGCAGATCAGTCAAAGATCAAGCCATCAGGGCCTAGCACAATCAGGCTTAAACTGCCTGGTCTTCCAGACTTTCTTCTGGATCATGTTCTATATCTCCCACAGCTCAAGAGAAACTTGCTGTCCCTGGTCCACATCCGCCAGCAAGGTCACTCCATTCATATGTTTGATGGAAAGCTTGAGGTAAGAAAGGCATCTGACCACTCACTTGTCATGAGGGGTATAGAAGAAGAAAGACTTCTTAAATTGCAAGGAACCTCTGCTCATACACAACATTTCTCATATATTTCTCATCATGAAGAAGGTACACTTCCGTCAAGTTTATTATGGCATGCTAGATTTGGACATTTAAACTATGATAGTCTCCGCTTGTTGAAGAAAAATGGTGTTGCTGGTTTGCCTATAATTCCTAGAAAACATAAGCAATGTGATGCTTTCATTCTAGGAAAGCATAGCAAACAGTCTTTTCATGATTCACATTCAAGAGCACATAGGAAGCTTGAACTCATTCATTCAGATTTATGTGGTCCAATGCCTGTTCCTTCTGCAAATGGAAATAAATATATCATGACATTTATTGATGATTACACCAGAATGTGTTGGGTTTATTTATTGAAGAACAAATCTGATGCTTTTCAAACATTCAAGAATTTTCATAAGTGGATTGAAAATGATGCACAATCTCATATTGGGTCTATTCGCACTGATAATGGAAAAGAATATACATCAAATGAATTTGAACACTATCTTCGCCAACATGGGATTAAACATCAAACAACTGTGCCTTATAATCCTCAACAGAATGGTGTAGCATAAAGAATGAATAGAACAATCTTGAATATGGTACGATCCATGCTTTTCTTCAAAAATGTAAAGACAATGTTTTGGGCTGATGCTATTCTATGTGCTGCATATATAAAGAATAGATGTCCATCTAGTGCTATAAGAAACAAGACTCCTTATGAATTGTGGTATGGACATGTTCCTTCGGTAAAACATCTCAGGATTTTTGGTTCCACCTGTTATGCTTTAATACCAAAGGTACATAGAAACAAACTTGGTGCTAGAAGTCGTAAGTGTATCTTCGTGGGGTATTCAAACACATCTAAAGCATACCGCCTCTATGATGAAGTAAATAAAAAGTTTGTTTTATCTAGAGATGTCATTTTTCTCGAATCATCCAAATCTGACAATGTTGTTGAGCGGCAACTTGATCGCTTGGATAGATTCGCAAAGACAAAATCATTTCAATAATTTGATAATCAAATTCCACATCTTGAAGGGGGGATTCCTATACTAGAACAACATGTGGAATCTTCTTGTGAAGAACAATCTCCTCTGCATGAAACTCCAACAATGGATGATGCTTTAAGTGATGTAATTGATAGAATTGGGAGACTCAATCTTGATTCAGTCCCAACTCAATCAACAGAGCAGCCTGGACCATCTCAGAAAGGTCCCCCAAAGTTGCTGACAAAGACACTTGAAAGTGTTCATCCTGATGAAATTGGAAAAACAAGAACCAGAAATTCAAACCAACTAGATGGAGGTGATGTAGATGACTCTAATTCACCTATTGATATGGATGTTACTTATGATTGTGAATTGAACTTGTCTACAGATTTTGAACCAACTTCCTTCAAAGAAGATGCTTCTCATGATGAATGGAAATAAGCGATGAAAAAGGAGTATGATGCCCTCATAAAGAATGGCACTTGGAAGCTGGTTGACCCTCCATTTGGAACCAAACCAATTGGCTGCAAGTGGGTCTACAAGAACAAGTACAAAGCTGATGGCTCACTTGACAAGCACAAAGCTAGGCTTGTGGCAAAAGGTTTTGCACAGAAGGAAGGGGTCGATAATGAGGAAACTTTTGCCCCCACAGCAAAATGGGCCACCATCCGGACACTCTTTGCACTAGCTGCTCAGAACGGTTGGAAAGTCCATCAAATGGATGTAAAAACGGCATTCTTGAATGGAGATATAAAAGAGAATGTTTTTATGTCCCAGCCTGAAGGATTTGCTGTGAAAGGACATGAACACAAAGTATGCAAACTTGTGAAGTCCTTGTATGGCCTCAAACAAGCACCACGAGCTTGGTATGAAAAACTAACTGAGCATCTTCTGAAACTCAACTTCAATCATTTTGATCTTGATGATGCAACTTTATTTGTCAAGAAAGTTGGCAAAACAGTTGTATATCTTGTGGTATATGTAGATGATCTTTTAATGACAGGGAACAATGAAAGCTATATTGCATCCATAAAGAAAGAATTAGGAAAAAGTTTTGAAATGACTGATTTGGGCTATGTTCATTACTATCTTGGCATTGAAGTAACCCAACATCCAAAATCCATATTTCTTTCTCAAAAGAAATACATTGGAGATTTGTTAAACAGATTTGGCATGACAGAGTGCAATCCTCTTTCTACTCCAATGGAACAAAACTTGAAGCTCACATCTATTGAAGGAAAGGAATTTGAGGATGCAACAAAGTATAGACAGCTTGTAGGAAGTCTCATCTACCTCACTACTACCAGACCAGACATTTCATTTGTTGTTGGAATCCTCTCCAGGTTTATGCAAAAGCCTTGTGAGGGGCATTGGTCTGCTGCAAAAAGAGTTCTAAGGTACTTGAAGGGAACTCAAGACCTTGGAATCAAGTATACACAGGTGGACGACTTCAGCTTGATTGGATACTCTGATTCAGACTTCGATGGAGACAAAGAAACTGGGGTATCTACTTCAGGATATGCTATGAGTCTTGGATCAGGAGCTGTCTCCTGGAGATCACGCAAACAATCAGTTCCAGCAGATTCCACAACAGAAGCAGAATACGTGGCAGCAGCTGAAGCAACGAAAGAAATTGTGTGGCTCAGGAAAATTCTTGAAGATTTGCAGGTAAAACAAGTACAATCAACTCCACTCATGATTGATAACACCTCTGCAATAAAGTTGACCAAGAACCCAAAGTTCCATGATCGTACTAAGCACATCAATACTAAATATCATCTGATCCGACATCATGTTGAGGCCAAGACAATCCATCTCCGTCATTGTTCCACAAATGAGCAAATTGTAGACATCTTCACCAAAGCTCTTGGAAGAGAAAAGCTTGAAAGATTCAGAACGATGCTTGGACTCACCAACATCCCTTCAGATTAAGGGGGGGAATGTTCACACCTAATCTTCAACGGTTGGGTGAACTGGAACGCGAACAGTCATCAAGAAGATGAACTGATCCTTTCCATTTCTGTATATAAATGATAGTTATCTAATGAATTAAGCAATCATTTTTCTTCTGTCTATTTTGGAGTTACCCTGGCCTGACAGTATTGGAGGAAGTTCATTTCTAACTTTTCCTTAATTGCAGCTCCCTTACATGCTTTAACAGGATTGAACAAGGTGTTTCAGTGGGGAGGCAGACATCAGAAAGCCTTCGACACCTTGAAAGAAAAGATTAGTACAACACCTGTACTAGCATTTCCTAATCTACAAAGACTATTTGAGATCCAAACAAATGCCAGTGACTATGCCATGGGAGTAGTGTTGACACAGCACGGTAAACCCATATGTTATCATTCTGAGAATTTTAATCCTGCAATAGTTAACTATCCTACACATGATAAAGAATTGTATGCATTAGTTCAGAGTGTGAAAAAGTGTAAACATTACTTAATGGGAAAAGAGACAATAATACATACTGATTGTTATCACTCAGGTTGTCACTTGGCTCCTTAAGGGATACGGCCGAGGTAACCACAAACCAATATTTGGACTGCAGGTCCTAGCCTACCTGCAATCAGAGAGGGCTCTCTCTTTATAATTTAGCTTTGTTTTGGTATGATTTTAGGCTAGTTATGGTGTACATGGGTTTTGTTTTGATTTTGGTGGGAAGGATGATGTTTTCAAGTAGAGTTGGGATGCATAGTGTGAGAAGTTCAAACCATTGGGCATGGAGTCAAGGATAAGGGCTGCTGGTGCGTTTTCTTGGTCACAAGAGGAATACAGAGTAGGATAGCTACACATAGAACAATATCAAGCTGGAATAAGGGTGAAATGGTGGTCAGTGAATGAAAGACAACTAAGTAACTCTCATTATGCTAACAGAGGGAAGGTGAATGAACACTTATATAGGAGCAGTCAAGGATTCCTAAACAACATTCATATATGAAGGAACTAGTGCTAATATGAGCAAATGAGTATTCATATTTAGGACTAATTCAGAGAAAACATGTAGAAATAACAGAAATTGAGCATAGAGTGCCGCAAAGAAAAGTCTAAGCTATTATTCCTTCCTGCTATTTAGATGGTGACACAATGGTGGCATAAACACATATAAACTGTAAACAGAGGTAAGAAACACTTATTGGGCCATGTAGAAGCAATAGAATTCCATAGTCACTCTTCAGCCATTAAAACACAACATACAATTCATCATCCAAGCATTCCAGCGATATTTGATTATAGAGGCTCTCAAAAAATACAGTGCAAGTCTGGAGAGGAAGTTAACAACCAACCAACCAACCCTTTTTACAATGCACAGGGTGGTTTATATAGAGAAAATATCCAAAAAATATCTACAAGAGCAGATCTTAAACAGATCTGTGGCAATAATTGTCTTTAATCCTAATATCCTGAAATAAATGCATGAAAGATCTATCTAACTGCTGCGCTAGGGCAGCTGCCTCAAAAATGAGTTAATATGTGTCCTTTGAGCTCTGTGTTGTTCATTCTGTAATAACTATGCTTTGGTTTCTGCAGCGCTGCCCTGAGGTGGCCTTAATGCATTAAACTCTGATCTAGTGAGCTTTAAATGGGCCTTTACTGCTTCTTTGACTTGGATGGAGGCCTCTTTATTGTCTATCTGCCTTGGAAATAAAGATTTCCACTAAAAACGTTAACTGATACTCTCTGCCGCAACTCTGATACACTTTAACTTGAATCGGGCCACTTTCCTCCCACTGATACTCTTTAGCTGTCAAATCGCCCCTTTTTCTGTCACTTTATGGCAAAAAATAGCTGTGGTGGCACCTTTGCGGGCTTTGGATGAGTATCGGCGCTTGGCCGATCAAAATCTAATCAAAAAGGAAGAAGCATTGCAAAAAGGAGGAGGAATGGATGTTGATGGCCTGCGGAGGCAAAGACCCTGCCTTTTGGAGCTGAACTGGGCTGGAGCAATCGAAAATGGCCAAGGAATGGCCATATTTCCTTTTGAAAATGGAGCGCGCGCAGGCGCCAAATTGAAAATATGGTGAATGGTCGTTTTCCTTCATAAAAGGCAAAATGCCCTTTAAACGCGAATTTTCATGAAAATTGGGCACAAAATGAGCACTGTAGCAGAGATTAAATCTGGGCCATTGGATCGCGCGAAGGCAAATCCAACGGCTAGCGCTAAATCGGTGATCGGCGGATCCAAAACATAAAACCTTCGAAATGCCATGGACCCGAAACTATAGGCTCTTTCTTTTATGGAGATCAGGTCCGGCCTATCGGCGATAACTTATCGGCGGATTTTAACAAAATGGATAAGCGGACCCGAACTCCCCTTCAACTGTTCTTTATAACTTTTCGGCTCTGGCAAGTCGGAGCTATATATGGGGGCGATGCGATTAAATATGGGCCGTTGATCTGAGGGCCCGAATGGGCGGCCGCGATTAACTTGGCACTTCGCTATCGACAGGCAGAGGGCTTTATACATATGTGATCGCCGAAATGATCAGAGCCATTGGATGAGCAGGGGGATCGGACGGCTGACATCAAGTTGGCGATTGGCAATCAGCGGGGGGATCGGACAGCTGACATCAAGTCGGCGATCGACAATCGGCGGGGTGGAGGGTGCGGGCCTTTGTATATGAGAAAATGTCAACAGCGGAATAGAGATTGCAATGAGGCTTGCGATAAAGGTAAATATTGCGAAAACGCATGAAAATTGTGATAAGGCGGAGAAATATGGATAAAGGGAAAATGCGATAGGAATGGCGTTGCGATAGCGATATCACTTTCGGGTGCGATAGCGATATCGCATCGGCGGAAGAATGGGGGAATTTATGAAAAGAGGCCAACACTGTTATTACCTCCGACAGCGATATCGCGTCGGAGGGGAGGAATCTTGATCGGAAGCATGCTTTATGAATCGGCAAAGGGCCATTGCGATCGGAGGAAGGCCTCTCTGATCGGAGGAAGGGAATATGGCATCGGAGGGGTTTTTAAGCCTTAGGAAGGGTCCTTAATGCATCGAAAGGGGTTCGGCAGCATTTAAAGGGGGTTTTTATGCATTGGAAGGATTTTTTATGATCGGAGAAGGGAAAACTGAGATCGGAGGGAGATATCTGTCCATTGGAGAGGTTTGTTAATGCATCAGAAGGGGTATGATTGCATGGAAGAGGGTTTTCTGCCTTTAAAAGGTGAAAACAAAGTTAGATGGAGGGTTTTTATACATCGAAGGAGGGATTTTATGCAATGGAAAGAGTCCAAATGCATTTGGAAGATGGTTAAGGAGGAAAAAGAGGGTTCTTACTAAGTTTCAAGTAAACTTAGTAATTCCCAAGGCATATTTATGGTTATATTTCAACCAGAGGGAGGGGATATGTATATAAAAGGGATTTATAACATATTTTTATAGGGGAAGGGAAAATAAGAAGGGATTTATATAATAAGTTAGAAATTAGTATGAATTTGTGAAGAAAGCGCTAAGTATAGAAATCTTAGGCTTTAAAGGGGGAATAGGACTTGTAGAAGAAATATGAGCATCCTTAAGTAAAGCAGATCTTTACTTAGGCAAATGTTATGGAAAATGATGAATTTAAGAGATATCAAGCAGATCTTGACCTCTTTAGGGAAAGTTAGTGAATGATTTTGGGGAAAAGGAAGAAGGGGAAGTTAGACATGCATCGCTTGAGCTGATCCAAATGGAAAACTGCCTCATACTTGTGATCTGAATAGATATAACACTTGAAAACCTAAGATGGATCACAATTCATCATTCTGCCACCACAAAACTACCTACCCGGCCTACTTACCTAGCATTTTCTCTTCTTTTTGGTTTGGGTGCACTTGAACTAGCAAACCCAACTTTTCATCTTTTCTTTTGGCTATCCTCCTATCTAAATCTACCCTTATTTCTTCCAGGGGCTCAGATTAAACAGTTGAGCACCCTTGTTTCTCTACCTATCTAACAATCTGCCAAGATTAAACAGTTTGGACAGATATTTATTCTCTATCTTCTAAAACAAGCAATTTAAACCTAGGGAAGCCAAGATTAAGCTGTTTGGCATTCCCTTAACTAAGAAATCCTTCAAAAATGGAACTTTTGCAGCATGGAAAAGATGAACATTTTTGGCACTTCCACTGTCAATCATGAAATATGAAACCTATTGCAATAGGAGGCTAACAATGGCTCCACATAGGGATGGCTTTTCCTTGTGAAAAGTCAAGAACAACAGGTCAGATTGCCTTGATCTTCAACTGTTGGTGTATTATGAAAACTTCCCTTTGCTGGCTGCTTTATTTATATATATGACAGCAGACTTGAAGAGCTTAGGGCCTTCACTTCGGGCTTCAACTGCAGCAAGCTTGCTATCCAAACAAAAAACTGAAATCCTACCTACCTACTCTAATCAGCACTTTCTTTGTTGGTTAGGTGAAATGAAACAGCCAATGCAGCCACTTAAGCATTATAAACATCAGTGAGCTTTGCTGCTTGTGCTTGCTGGTGCTTAAAATGGAGATCTTGCCATCAGATATGGCTTTGTTAATCTTTGAGAAGATCAGGAAACTACTGACCTCCTTTGCTGAATCTAAACACTGTACAAAAGGGTTCTGCAACATATATACATTATTGTTGAGCTGAAATAAACAACTGTACAAAGGTTTAGGATGACTATCATGCCTTTGAATTGGGAAATCACCAACATCTTGATATTGAGGCACATAGCCCGCTAATGGAGCAGAGTAGTGATTTATTTCATCACTCAGCCTGTCAGCTGATGGATCATACAAAACATGGAATGATATTTGCAATTTTCTACATACAGGCTCGAATGGGACTTGACCGATTTGCACTTGCTGCTCCTCCTTCTCTTTAAACATTTCAATGCCTCAAAACAAAGCATCAAGGAATCATCAGGGACTTCTTGATCATACCCTGCTGCTTTTAAGTATTCTTCTTCAATCTGACATTCAATGGCTCTTTGGGGCTGCAAATCTAGAGGTAATGCATTAGGAGCAAGGATTTGACTCTCCTCTAGATGATCAATATCAACACTTGCTGACACTTGATTACAAACTGCATGATAATTATTCTTAATAAACTGAAAAGACTCAAAACAAAATGGCAAAGTTCCTGCGCTGGTTTCAAAATTCCCTTCATTTTCCTCCTTTTCTTCATAGCTGAAATGAACGAGCTGGTCACCAATTTCAGGTTGCTGATCCTGAACTGTGCTTTCTGCCAAAATAGGCTCTGACTCCTCTGCAAGGCTGATTTGGACATTAGGCACATAATCATCATCATATTGATGATATTTTGGTAGACAACTGAAAGAAGAAAAGAAATTATATTCATACAATAGATTGGGAGATTCATCCGTATATTGCTCAGAAACTGAAGTTTCATCTTTGAAAGTAGTTCTTCTCTCAGCTCTTGCTCTATTTCGTTTGGCAATCAGGTTTTCCTCCACACTAACAACTATATTCTACATGTCTGCTAAGGTTTGAGGGGCTCTTTCCCTCAATTGATATGCCATGTATGAATCAAAACCATCAGGGAACTTATACAAAGCAAGATCAGGTGGAGGCCTAAGATTCTGTGGAATTGCATTATAAACATTGCTGAATCTATCACAATAGTCTAAGACAGCTTCTTGTGGGCCTCTTTTGAGGGTGTCATACTCAGATAGAATTTGCAGTGGATCTTTTCTTTTCTCCCATCTGTTGAGAAATGTTTGGTGAAGGGCCTCTGGGTCAGCTATGGAATTTGCAGGAAGAGCTCTAAACCACGGCCTTACATCTCCATTTAAACTTTGGACAAAAATTTTCATTCTTATAGCATCATCATCTATTTCATAAATCTCAAAATAGTCCTGCATTTTTTTGGTATGTTGCAGGGCTGTGCAAGAACCAGTACCATCAAAATATGTGATTTTGGTTTGATAATCCTGAGGCATAGCCCCTAGATTTGCAGGTAACTGTAAAGGTGCATAACGATTCGCCATATTTGCCGGGATAAATGGAACATCAAGAAGAAACATAACAGCTGGGATGGAAAAGGAAATAATAGAAGGAGTTGGAATATAGCTTTGCTAAACTATTTCAGAGGAAACTTAAAGATTTTCTCTTTCAGGTTCGCTCCTCCAGTGGAGTCTTGATTGAAAATGAAGTGGAGTCGCCAGGTGGATGATTTTAACTTTGGTGTGTCTGATCCCTGTCCACCATCACAGATCAGAACTAAACTTTGTAAAATGGTCCTGAAGAAAAAGATGCCTTTCTCCAGAAAACGATATTTCCTCTCTGGAGCCAGCTTCTAAGTTTCTTTTTGGATTTTTCTAAGAACATTCCCCAGTGGAGTCACCAATGATGTTATCACTTAGGTTGTCCCTTGGCTCCTTAAGGGATACGGTCGAGGTAACCACAAACCAATCTTTGGACAGCAGGTCCTAGCCTACCTGTAATCAGAGAGGGCTCTCTCTTTATAATTTAGCTTTGTTTTGGTATAATTTTAGGCTAGTTATGGTGTACATGGGTTTTGTTTTGATTTTGGTGGGAAGGATGATGTTTTCAAGTAGAGTTGGGATGCATAGTGTGAGAAGTTCAAACCATTGGGCATGGAGTCAAGGATAAGGGCTGCTGGTGCGTTTTCTTGGTCACAAGAGGAATACAGAGTAGGATAGCTACACATAGAACAATATCAAGCAGGAATAAGGGTGAAATGGTGGTCAATGAATGAAAGAAAACTAAGTAACTCTCATTATGCTAACAGAGGGAAGGTGAATGAACACTTATATAGGAGCAATCAAGGATTCCTAAACAAAATTCATATATGAAGGAACTAGTGCTAATATGAGCAAATGAGTATTCATATTCAGGACTAATTCAGAGGAAAACATGTAGAAATAACAAAAATTGAGCATAGAGTGCTGCTAAGCAAAGTCTAAGCTATTCTTCCTTCCTGCTATTTAGATGGTGACACAATGGTGGCATAAACACATAAAAACTGTAAACAGAGGTAAGAAACACTTATTAGGCCATGTAGAAGCAATAGAATTCCATAGTCACTCTTCAGCCATTAAAACACAACAGACAGTTCATCATCCAAGCATTCCAGTGATCTTTGATTATAGAGGCTCTCAAAAAATACAGCGCAAGTCTGGAGAGGAAGTTAACAACCAACCAACCAACCCTTTTTACAATGCACAGGGTGGTGTATATAGAGAAAATATCCAAAAAATATCTACAAGAGCAGATCTTAAACAGATGTGTGGCAATAACTGTCTTTAATCCTAATATCCTGAAATAAATGCATGAAAGATCTATCTAACTGTTGCGCTGGGGCAGCTGCCTCAAAAATGAGTTAATATGTGTCCTTTGAGCTTTGTGCTGTTCATTCTGTAATAACTATGCTTTGGTTTCTGCAGCGCTGCCCTGAAGTGGCCTTAATGCATTAAACTCTGATCTGGCGAGCTTTAAATGGGCCTTTACTGCTTCTTTGACTTGGATGGAGGCCTCTTTATTGTCTATCTGCCTTGGAAATAAAGATTTCCACTAAAAACGTTAACTGATACTCTCTGCTACAACTCTGATACACTTTAACTTGAATCCGGCCACTTTCCTCCAACTGATACTCTTTAGCTGTCAAATCGCCCCTTTTTCTGCCACTTTATGGCAAAAAATAGTTGTGGTGTCACCTCTGCGGGTTTTGGATGAGTATCGGCACTTGGCCGATCAAAATCTGATCAAAAAGGAAGAAGCATTGCAAAAAGGAGGAGGAATGGATGCTGATGGCCTGCGGAGGCAAAGACCCTACCTTTTGGAGCTGAACTGGGCTGGAGTGATCGAAAATGGCCGAGGAATGGCCATATTTCCTTTTGAAAATGGAGCGCGTGCAGGTGTCGAATTGAAAATATGGAGAATGGCCCTTTTCCTTCATAAAAGGCAAAATTCCCTTTAAACATGAATTTTCATGAAAATTGGGCGCAAAATGAGCACTGTAGCAGAGATTAAATCCGGGCCGTTGGATCGCGCAAAGGCAGATCCAACGGCTGGCGCTAAATTGGCAATCGGCAGATCCAAAACATAAAACCTTCGAAATGTCGCGGACCCGAAATGCTATAGGCTCTTTCTTTTATGGAGATCGGGTTTGGCCTATCGGGGATAACTTATCGGCGGATTTTAACAAAATGGATAAGCGGACCTGAACTCCCCTTCAACTGTTATTTATAACTTTTCGGCTCCAGCCAGTCGGAGCTATATATGGGGGCGA
Organism: Pinus tabuliformis; assembly: GCA_031772625.1. Lineage (NCBI taxonomy): Eukaryota > Viridiplantae > Streptophyta > Pinopsida > Pinales > Pinaceae > Pinus > Pinus tabuliformis. Next base: position 1,124,958,825 of record CM062813.1, on the reverse strand, counting down.
TGCGATTAAATATAGGCTGTTGATCTGAGGGCCCTGTAGAAACGTTTTCTACAATTATCTAGCTCTGATACCATGTAGAAACTTTTTCTACAATTATCTAGCTCCGATACCATGTAGAAATTTTGAATAATTTAACACATATTCAATGGAGATTATCCTGAATTTTGAATAATTTAACACATATTCACAGAGATTAGCCTGATCATACAATTATAAGCGGAACATGTTTAATACATAATCTCCTCTACGTTGATCATCAATTTACAGAAGCAGAAACATTCACAGGCACACATAGAAGCATCAATCAAACTCATTAACACAATATGTATCTCGGGGAAAGCATCTCGCTAAAAACCCCACACTATATGTATATTATATTGATTTAATCATGTAACATTACAAAGTACAATGCTTATCACAAGCAATCCGGTACCAGCTCCACCTGTTACACAATACAGCTCAAATTTGATCTCCAAATCTCCCCCGCTGCTTGCCTGCCTCCACTGCTCAAGAACTGATGAGAATGGCTTCCCAAACTCGTATTTCACCTCAAAATAATCACTCAAACTTTGTTGGACGTGAGCAAAGGCTACAATACTGGGCAAATACGTGAGCAAACTCATTGGCATACTCAATCCCTTAATTGTGCAAGATCTGGTGCACAACTATAGTCACAACTGATAGCAATCTGATTCTCTACCACCTGTCCCTGTTGAACTGAACATGCACTGACATGCAACTGAGTTAACTAATGTATTCTATAGTTGTATTATGAGTTAATAACTTGTGAATTAATTAATAACTAATTCACCCAACTCATCTCTAGTCTATTGATCAGTTAGACTAAATACAACCAGTTTAACAAAGCTAAACTGAACACAACTCCATCAATTGCACCTCCAGTCCACTAAACTCAACTCACTTGAGTTCTAACTGAAGTCCTGCATGCAAATATTAGTCATCCCATAGGTAACCACGTATTTCCCTCTAGGATCTGCATGTACCACATCCGTAGCTCATCCTGAAGTGCTCCAAGAGAATAATATCAAGTTTATAGTCCAAATATTATTATGAGACAATAATATTTGACTTTTCTATTTTTGACAGCCAGTCTAAAAATAGACTTTGATCACTCACACTGTGATCACTCACACTTTGATCAAAAATAGAAGTCCATCTATTTTTTCCCAACTTGACCAATCATCCATAAACAGCAACCTGCAATCCATAGACATGATCCATATGTCTAAAAATAGACTTGCGCGAAAAATAGCTTGCGGGCCCACTTAGTGAAGGCGACTCTTTTCACTAAGCTCCATCATCTTGTTGCACTCTCAACAAGCATTTCTTGTTGCACACTTTTCAACACTGCCTCTCAACAAGAAAGGCTTCCTCTCAAACCCGATCCTGTAACTCTGGAATGTTCTCCATGCAACACATCTGGCTGGTCCACTTGCTCTGTCATCAAAGTCTCTGACTACTATTGCCTCTGTCGACTGAAAACTCTGCATCTCTGTGCTCTTCAATATCTGACTGCTCTAGCCTCTGTCACTTTGATCTCTAACTGCATCTGTGCTGCTGCTGGTTCTATCTCCCAGCATTGCATCCGCACTGCACCTCCCAACTGACCTCCCTGTTGGGATAGAAACACCCTCTGATGCTGAAGCTCTACCTGCTGCTGACAAGTGCTCCCTCTCTGACATCTGCGCTACTGCAACATCTCCATGCATCTCGCACCATTGCACACCTCTCTGTGCCACTTAGCACTATGCAAAACACTTGTGCCTCTCGCATTGCTACAGCTTGCTAGCTATGTGCTATCCTGGGATTCCCTGCACTTTCGCTCTCTCTGCCGCTCCATCCGCATCTGTCTCTACCCAATCAGTCAGTTCCTGCTACTACACATCGGGGCTCCCATAGCAAGGTCTCATCCAAGAGGTTGGGTACCTCAAGGATCCTGCCCCTCCTCCTTGGGACAATCAATCCACATCACCCCACCTCCTACCTGGAGGTATGGCTGCATGCGATCCCTCAGCCCACCTGGCTCGAAGTTTCCCCCTACTGGAGGTCTCTGGATGAGTAGATGTCTCTGCTCAATCTCCTCTCAGCTTCCCCTGTTGTGGCTCCTCCACAACCTCTTGAAGCTGCTGCACCAATCGTGATTCCTCCACAATCGTCTGAGACTTCTTCTGGCTCTGCATGTTGAGAGGTAATGTATGCTCCCTCTCAACCACCAAGTCTCCATCAATTGCCTCACTGCTCAAGGCTTTGCATGCATCTTGAACCTCAAGAGCATACAGGTTCCTGACCCGTGAACCAATCTCATGACAACGAAAACATCTCACCTTCGACTTGTAAACCTTCTTCCCATCATTGGAAGAACTAGATTCGGAAAGAGAAACCTTCTCCTTCCCCTTCCTCGCCTTACTCGCTAAGGCATAGTTCTCCTCATCCTGCATGGATGAAGAACCGTCTCTGGTGCTCCGTCTAATCTCCTCATGCATCAATTCCGACCATAGTCGTTCCCAATTTGGCAGTTTCTCCCTTCCATTCACCGAGTCCTGGTAGCTATGCCAACTCTTAGGAAGGTCAAGGAGTGCTAGACTCACCATCCTCATCTGACAGTCACCCCCACACTTCCCAGCTCATCCCAGCATTGGGCGAACTTCATGAGATACTGGGGCACACTGTCACCATTCTCACACTTAATGTTTCTGAGTTTTATCTCTTGCTTTGGAATTAAATTCGAATTCCACCAGCTCAAAAACTCAACCAATTCCGATCTAGAATTCGTGAGAACAAATTATTTCTTGTATAGAGATCGACTGTATGGGCATTCACCGGATATCTCACCTTCCAAAAGAAGGATGAATCCAGAGGCTACCTGGCCCGATTACAGACTCTGCCTGAAGAAATAAAATGTAAACACTTCCTGAATAATAGATCTAATGATCAATACAACACTCATATCATGTAGAACTTCTTCTACAAATCAGCTCGCTTCGATACCATGTAGAAACGTTTTCTACAATTATCTAGCTCTCATACCATGTAGAAACTTTTCTACAATTATCTAGCTCCGATACCATGTAGAAATTTTGAATAATTTAACACATATTCAATGGAGATTATCCTGAATTTTGAATAATTTAACACATATTCACAGAGATTATCCTGATAATACAATTATAAGCGGAACATGTATAATACATAATCTCCTCTACGTTGATCATCAATTTACAGAAGCAGAAACATTCATAGGCACACATAGAAGCATCAATCAAACTCATTAACACAGTGTGTATCTCGGGGAAAGCATCTCGCTAAAAACCACACACTATCTGTATATTATATTGATTGAATCATGTAGCATTACAAAGTACAATGCTTATCACAAGAAATCCAGTACCAGCTCCACCTGTTACACACAATATAGCTCATATTTGATCTCCAAATCTCCTCCGCTGCTTGCCTGCCTCCACTGCTCAATACCTGCTCAAGAACTGATGAGAATGGCTTCCCAAACTCGTATTTCACCTCAAAATAATCACTCACACTTTGTTGGACGTGAGCAAAGGATACAATACTGGGCAAATACGTGAGCAAACTCATTGGCATACTCAATCCCTTGATTGTGCAAGATCTGGTGCACAACTATAGTCACAACTGATAGCAATCTGATTCTCTACCACATGTCCCTGTTGAACTGAACATGCACTGACATGCAACTGAGTTAACTGATGTATTCTATAGTTGTATTACGAGTTAATAACTTGTGAATTAATTAATAACTAATTCACCCAACTCATCTCTAGTCTATTGATCAGTTAGACTAAATACAACCAGTTTAACAAAGCTAAACTGAACACAACTCCATCAACTGCACCTCCAGTCCACTAAACTCAACTCACTTGAGTTCTAACTGAAGTCCTGCATGCAAATATTATTCATCCCATAGGTAACCACGTATTTCCCTCTGGGATCTGCATGTACCACATCCGTAGCTCATCCTGAAGTGCTCCAAGAGAATAAGATCAAGTTTATAGTCCAAATATTATTATGAGACAATAATATTTGACTTTTCTATTTTTGACAGCCAGTCTAAAAATAGACTTTGATCACTCACACTTTGATCAAAAATAGAAGTCCATCTATTTTTTCCCAACTTGACCAATCATCCATAAACAGCAACCTGCAATCCATAGACATGATCCATATGTCTAAAAATAGACATAGTCTAAAAATAGACTTGCGCCAAAAATAGCCTGCGGGCCCACTTAGTGAAGGCGACTCTTTTCACTAAGCTCCATCATCTTGTTGCACTCTCAACAAGCATTTCTTGTTGCACACTTTTCAACAGGCCCGAATGTGCGGCCGCGATTAACTCAAAACTTCACTATCGGCGAGCGGAGGGCTTTATACATATGTGATCGCCGAAATGATCTGAGCCATTGGATGAGCGGGGGGATCGGACGGCTAACATCAAGTCAGCAATCGACAATCGGCGAGGTGGAGGGTGCGGGCCTTTTTATATGAGAAAATGCCGACAGCGGAATAGTGATTGCGATGAGGCTTGCGATAAAGGGAAATATTGCGAAAACGCATGAAAATTGCGATAAGGCGGAGAAATATGGATAAAGGTAAAATGCGATAGGAATGGCGTTGCGATAGTGATATCACTTTCGGGTGCGATAGCGATATCGCATCGGGGGAAGAATGGGGGCATTTATGAAAAGAGGCCAACACTGTTATTACCTCCGACAGTGATATCGTGTAGGAGGGGAGGAATCTTGATCGGAAGCATGCCTTATGAATCGGCAAAGGGCCATTGCGATCGGAGGAAGGCCTCTCCGATCGGAGGAAGGGAATATGGCATCGGAGGGGTTTTTAAGCCTTAGGAAGGGTCCTTAATGCATCGGAAGGGGTCCGACAGCATTTAAAGGGGCTTTTTATTTATTGGAAGGATTTTTTATGATCAGAGAAGGGAAAACTGAGATTAGAGGGAGATATCTGTGCATTGGAGAGGTTTGTTAATGCATCGGAAGGGGTCCAATTGCATGGAAGAGGGTTTTATGCCTTTAAAAGGTGAAAACAAAGTCAAATGGAGGGTTTTTATACATCGGAGGAGGGATTTTATGCAATGGAAGGAGTCCAAATGCATTTGGAAGATGGTTAAGGAGGAAAAAGAGGGTTCTTACTAAGTTTCAAGTAAACTTAGTAATTCCCAAGGCATATTTATGGTTATATTTCAACTAGAGGGAGGGGATACGTATATAAAAGGGATTTATAACATATTTTTATGGGGGAAGGGGAAATAAGAAGGGATTTATATAATAAGTTAGAAATTAGTATGAATTTGTGAAGAAAGCGCTAAGTATAGAAATCTTAGGCTTTAAAGGGGGAATAGGACTTGTAGAAGAAATATGAGCATCCTTAAGTAAAACAGATCTTTACTTAGGCAAATGTTATGGAAAATGTTGAATTTAAGAGATATCAAGCAGATCTTGACCTCTTTAGGGGAAGTTAGTGAATGATTTTGGGGAAAAGGAAGAAGGGGAAGTTAGACATGCATCGCTTGAGCTGATCCAAATGGAAAATTGCCTCATACTTGTGAACTGAATAGATATAACACTTGAAAACATAAGATGGATCACAATTCATCATTCTGCCACCACAAAACTACCTACCCGGCCTACTTAAGCATTTTCTCTTCTTTTTGGTTTGGGTGCACTTGAACTAGCAAACCCAACTTTTCATCTTTTCTTTTGGCTATCCTCCTATCTAAATCTACCCTTATTTCTTCTAGGGGCTCAGATTAAACAGTTGAGCACCCTTGTTTCTCTACCTATCTAACAATCTGCCAATATTAAACAGTTTGGACAGATATTTATTCTCTATCTTTTAAAACAAGCAATTTAAACCTAGGGAAGCCAAGATTGAGTTGTTTGGCCTTCCCTTTACTGAGAAATCCTTCAAAAATGAAACTTTTGCAGCATGGAAAAGATGAACATTTTTGGCACTTCCACTGTCAATCATGAAATATGAAACCTATTGCAATAGGAGGCTAACACTGATCATCAACCACTTAAATATCTACACTCCCAAACTAAGTTGCAGCAAACAAGACATTACAGATGGATGGGTTTTCTACAAAAGTTTCAATTAGTCATCAGATATAAAAAGGCCATACATAAAAAAGTTGCAGACATGTTATCTAGACCCATTATAAATGCATCTACTATACTTAAGCATAATTCTGTGCTACATGAAAGCTACATTGAACAATATGCTCAAGATATAGACTTTAGAGATGTATATGCAACTTTAAGTCAAGGCAAAAGAGTAGAAGAATTGGATTATCATGTGATGGACCGACTCTTATACCATTGTGGGAAACTCTGCATTCCACAAATTGAGAGAATAAAGATAATTAGGGAAGCACACACTTCTTGTTGGCATTATGATGCATGTGTTGTACTTGATGGCAACCCACTCAGAGAAGAACATCTCACTTATTTACATTCATATGAATCTACAGAAGAAATATCAGATGTGACATAATACATGGATGCAGGACAGTTCAAAGGAATCAAATGGAAAGTTCTCAGTATGACAAGTAAGCTTTGCCATCAAGACCAAAGGGGGAGATTGTTGGCATTATGGCTAAAGTGTTGTCCTTGATGGCAACTCATACAGGTGATGGATCCCAATACAACCAGTCAGTAGCAGAGATTGATGATTAGCTCGCAATAATAAAGAAAATAAGAAGTATGCAGGTACTCAGTACAAAAGGCACGGACCCGCAGGAATATCATAGATAAAGTACGTACATACACGCAGGTACACCATGTAAAAGGTGCGGACCCTAGTTCACGCACTTTCATGCAATGAAAAAGTATTCTCACGTGGGAATCCAATGGTGGACCATAGTATTTAGCCCGACGTATTTGATCCTATGGTTTGGTCAGTGGTATTGTTTTATATTATTATTATTATTATTGAGCCCCATGTTTTTGGGCCCCTTGTATTGGTTATCTATGGTATTGATTCATGGTTTTAGCAAGAGCTTGCCTATATAAAGCAAAGGAGATCATTTGGCTAGATTAGAAGATCTTAAGGGAAGCTAGATCTGAAATTCTTGTAATCGGTTTGTGAGAGAGAGTTGAATCAATATCAAGGAGAAACATGAGAATTACAAGTCGGATCTACTAATGGGTTGATATCTCCTCGGCGCATGTTCAGATCTGTAGATGCGATAGTCTGGGTTATTCTTGAAGTCTTGAAATTATCTATACCCGCAGGACCACAAGTACAGTGAAGGAAAAGTGCGTAGGTACGCAGGCCCAAAAGCACTGTGGGTGCGGAGGTTCGCAGGCCCAGAATTGCAGAAGATGCGGAGGGGTGCAGGCATTCCATTGGACACAGAGCGGAGGTGTGTAGGAAGTCCGTGAGACACAGTGCGGGGGTGCGCAGGAAAGCAGTTGGAAATAGAGCGGATGTACGCAGGTGTTCTATGAGTGAAGCTGCGGACTTTTCATGAAATCTATTTAGCTGCCCCTGTTTATTATTGTTGTGTTCTGGGTTTTGAAGTGATGTTTGGTATTATGTTTTGATAACAACAGTGATTGATTGAATGATTATGATTAGCTTCAGTATTGATAGATGAATGGATCAGGTTCATAATGACTTATCCTTATATGATCTGGTGGACTAGATCTGGTTGATAACTCTCATAGTATATGTATTGATCTGGTGATTGGTTGATTCAGACGGTTGTTTGATTATGAGCTTCAATGTTGTTGTTGGGTCCAGTATGAAAATTGGATGAAATGTGGCCTTTCAGATTATGTGTTTTGCTTCAGTGTATCCAGTCTGAAAATTGATGAAACGTGGTACCTGGAGGAGAGAAGATTGTAGGTCAGCACCTACATACTAGTATCTAAGCTAGTACAAGAGCTAAGGGAAATCTTTGGAGCATTGTAGCAGGTAGCAGCCTGCGTACTAGTAAATGGATCGGCTAGTACAAGAGCAAAGGGGGTTGTAGCTCCCGTACTGTTATAAGACTACACCAGTTCAAATATTGTAAAAGGATTTTCTTATTAAGAAGAAGATTGAGATGACTTGCAGCAGGTGGTTTTCTCCCACATTGGGTTTCCACCTTATATCATGGTGTTCATGTGTGTGACTTATGTGTGATGATCTGTTCTATTTTACTGCACCAGTTTACTGTTAATATGATTGATAATGTTCTAATACACTCAACTAACTGAATCATAAGAAGCTGTGGAAGTAGCATATATGAATCTGATTATGGAAATGAAAAAGTTTTATTAATGTGATAATACTGATTCACCCCCCCTCTCAGTATTATTTCCAACAATTGGTATCAGAGCAGGTCCTTTGGTAGAAGCTTGATCGCTTGAAGGAGATCCGTGAAACAATGGGAAAGAAGCTTAAGAAGAAAGCACCTAAGAAGAAGAAGACATATCAGAGGAACTATGACAGTGGGAGAATCGATTGGGGATTAGGTATAAGAAGATCTTCAGATTCAGAATCAGATTCAGAATCATTTCAGAATGAAGATGACCATTCAGGTATGAATTTGCTATCCTCTGATGTTCCAGCTATCTTTCCTTTTGGAAAAGATGAAAGTGATAGTGAGACTACTGAATTTGCTCTTATGGGTGAGCAAGAAAGATATCAATTTGAGGCAGAATTTAAAAGTCTTACAGACAAAATTAGAACTCAACAAGATCTGTTGGACAATAGGAATTGTGCTTTTGAAAGGGTAACTGCCGAACTAAAAGCTCATCTAGAGAAAGGAAGCAAGGTAAGGAAGCTATTTAAGGACAAATATCAAAAGTTGTTGGATGAAGTAACATCACTAAGAAATGAAGTCGTTGAAAAGAACACAACAATCAAGGAGCTCAAAGATCGATCTAGTTATTATGAAAATCTTGAAGCCACAATCCGCTCACTAAAGGAAGATCTTGAAGAATCAAGGAAGCAGAATGAAGATCTTCACCAAGCAATTGAAAAACAAGACAACGAAGTCATCAGCTTAAAATCTCAGCTGGAATGTGCCTTCCGAGTTCGTCAAATGCAACAGGATTTGAATGAAGAACAAGAAAAGGAGATTCTCAAACTAAGGGAACAAATGGAAGAAGGAAGGAAAGCTGAAGAAGATTTGAAAAAGCAATCTCTTGAAAAGGAAGAACAACTTCAGGTTGAGGTAAATATCTTGAAAGGTAAATTAGAAGAAAAGGATAAGCTTTTACGATTTCAAGATAGTTCTAAAGTCTTGGATGATATTCTTAGTAGTCAAAGGTCTCCTGCTATAAAGACTGGTCTTGGTTTCCATGAATCTGTTGAAGGTGAATCTAGTTCACAAGGTGAGGCAAGGAACTCTAAAGAGAAATCTAAAGTGATCAACGAAGAAATGAAAGATCAATCTCATCATCAACCAAGGAAAGAGATTCCTCAAAGAAAATCCTTTACTCCTCCTATGAATAATGTTGAATGTTATGTATGTCATAACCTTGGACATGTTGTAGCTAGATGTAGAAGAAGAAGGGTTCAAGACCATTATGCAGAAAGATCATCAGATTCAAGGTACTTTAATGGATATTGCTTTGCTTGCAATATGTATGGTCATAAAGCTACTGACTGTTACAGGAGGAATATGAAACATGTAAGATGTTATGCATGTAACAAGCTTGGACATATAGCTAAGGAATGCAGGAACAAAGTGTGGGCACCATATCAAAAGGAGAAAATGTCATCATCACACTTGAAGATATGGAGGAAAAAGGAAGTACAGTCAGAAAAAGGCGGCACAACACAACATATAGACATACTAGAATCAGAGGGAGCTGAAAGTACAAAACTTCAGTGTCCTAAATCTCATATGCAAACTCCATAAAGGGAAGTCGTGTATATACGCGAGTTGGATACTGCACAATCGTGTATATGATTGTTTGAAGAAAGGCAGTAGGGAAAGTGAAGTTGGAAGTGAATCTATGAAGTATGATCTCTCGAGCACAAGATTAGATCTGGGAATCTGATTGTCAATGGCACAGAGGAGGACTGTTAATTGGGTTCTAATCAGAGGTACGCATACCATTCACTGTGAAAGTGCGAGGGTACGCAGCAAAGCAATGGTCCTGATGCGTAGGTACGCGGCTAAATAGGAGGCCGAGCAGCGAAGGTACAGTATAAGTATGCGGCGTAACAAAAGGGCACATGCGGACGTGCGCGGCGAAACAGAAGAAGCAGTGCGGAGCAAGAGCAGAGGTACGCGGTGTGATAAAATCAAAACCTGCGGAGGTACATAGAAGTACGCGGCGTGATAGGAGCAAAGAGCGCATGGCCACAGTGGAGGTACGCGGCGCGATTGATGGCACAGGTGCATGGGTACGCGCTGTAGTAGAAGGCTCTCTGCGGGAATACGCAGAAACACAGAAAGTCAAGTGCAGGGATACACGGAGGAGCGAAAGGTGAAGTGCGGAGCCACGCAGGCCATATAATGAGAAACTGCGGATCTATCTTAAGGCATTTATTGGCTGACTTTTCTTGTTGATAAGATCTGATAGATGGCACCAGTTTAGGGGGAGCATATGTTTTTAATGCATTGTTGGCATTATGGTTAATAGTCCTTGGTGATGAAGATTATATGGCTAAATGATATATCTTGCTATGATGTGGTTATGAGTTGTCCATCTCATATGATTCTTGGATTTACATAGTTGATTTTCAGATCAGATTTATGGTTGATTCTCTGATGCTACATATCTGGTGCTTACAAGGTGATCCTCATAAGGATAAGAAGAATTATGATGCAAGATTCACATTGTTCTTGGCACATATGAGGATTGTTAACTGGATACATGGGTGATTATTCAAAGTTGCATTGTTGGAGACATGATGATGATGAGATCTTACCTATATGATGATAGGTTGTTTCGTACATATGTTTATTGATGCAGATATTCCCAAATGATGATCTGGATGGCTTCGGTGTTTCTCCTTATGATAAAATATGTTATGGAGCAGATCATACAGTGTTGTTGCTGATGTTTATCTTAGGTGATTGGTCTCTGTTATAAATGTCATATCACGACTCATGATGTAATAGTGTGTCTCTATCTATTGTAGTCATCTCTTCAGGTCATGTAACGACCTATGTTGGTTTCCCCACTATGCCTGGGATGAAGATGTAATGTATTTAGTTCCTAATGTATCCCCACTTGGTTGGGTGATGGATGTATGTATTGAGTCTTTTGGTGATAGGAAGCTCATTTATGATATATAGAGTCATGTTCTTCGTATAGAACATCTTTTTGCAGACCTTGCTTACAGTCAGGGGAAGCTTGAGCATAAACAACACTATATAGCAGAGCAGACATTTCAGCTTGTTCTCAGAAAGAGCATGATCAGATTGGTGCACCATGGCATATACAAAGGGGGAGCTCACCTGATTTATAGTCAGGGGGAGCATGTTCTTAGGGGGAGCATAACCCTTTGCCCTTGATGTCAAAGGGGGAGAGTAATGTGGTGTTGTTGCCATCAAGTCCAAAGGGGGAGATTGTTGGCATTATGATGCATGTGTTGTACTTGATGGCAACCCACTCATAGAAGAACATCTCACTTATTTACATTCAGATGAATCTACAGAAGAAATATCAGATGTGACATAATACATGGATGCAGGACAGTTCAAAGGAATCAAATGGCAAGTTCTTAGTATGACAAGTAAGCTTTGCCATCAAGACCAAAGGGGGAGATTGTTGGCATTATGGCTAAAGTGTTGTCCTTGATGGCAACTCATACAGGTGATGGATCACAATACAACCAGTCAGTAGCAGAGATTGATGATTAGCTTGCAATAATGAAGAAAATAAGAAGTATGCAGGTACACAGTACAAAAGGCGCAGACCCGCAGGAATATCATAGATAAAGTGCGTACATACACGCAAGTACACCATGTAAAAGGTGCGGACCCCAGTTCACACACTTTCATGCAGTGAAAAAGTATTCTCACGTGGGAATCCAATGGTGGACCATAGTATTTAGCCCAACGTATTTGATCCTATGGTTTGGTCAGTGGTATTGTTTTATATTATTATTATTATTATTGAGCCCCATGTTTTTGGGCCCCTTGTATTGGTTATCTATGGTATTGATTCATGGTTTTAGCAAGAGCTTGCCTATATAAAGCAAAGGAGATCATTTGGCTAGATTAGAAGATCTTAAGGGAAGCTAGATCTGAAATTCTTGTAATCGGTTTGTGAGAGAGAGTTGAATCAATATCAAGGAGAAACATGAGAATTACAAGTCGGATCTACTAATGGGTTGATATCTCCTCGGCGCATGTTCAGATCTGTAGATCTGACAGTCTGGGTTATTCTTGAAGTCTTGAAATTATCTATACCCGCAGGACCGCAAGTACAGTGAAGGAAAAGTGCATAGGTACGCAGGCCCAGAAGCACTGTGGGTGCGGAGGTTCGCAGGCCCAGAATTGCAGAATATGCAGAGGGGCACAGACATTCCATTGGACACAGAGCGGAGGTGCGCAGGAAGTTCGTGAGACACAATGTGGGGGTGCGCAGGAAAGCAGTTGGAAACAGTGCGGATGTACGCAGGTATTCTATGAGTGAAGCTGCGGACTTTTCATGAAATCTATTTAGCTGCCCCTGTTTATTATTGTTGTGTTCTGGGTTTTGAAGTGATGTCTGGTATTTTGTTTTGATAACAGCAGTGATTGATTGAATGATTATGATTAGCTTCAGTATTGATAGATGAATGGATCAGGTTCATAATGACTTATCCTTATATGATCTGGTGGACTAGATCTGGTTGATAACTCTCATAGTATATGTATTGATCTGGTGATTGGGTGATTCAGAAGGTTGTTTGATTATGAGCTTCAATGTTGTTGTTGGGTCCAGTATGAAAATTGGATGAAATGTGGCCTTTCAGATTATGTGTTATGCTTCAGTGTATCCAGTCTGAAAATTGATGAAACGTGGTACCTGGAGGAGAGAAGATTGTAGGTCAGCACCTACATACTAGTATCTAAGCTAGTACAAGAGCTAAGGGAAATCTTTGGAGCATTGTAGCAGGTAGCAGCCTGCGTACTAGTAAATGGATAGGCTAGTACAAGAGCAAAGGGGGTTGTAGCTCCCGTACTGGTATAAGACTGCACCAGTACAAATATTGTAAAAGGATTTTCTTGTTAAGAAGAAGATTGAGATGACTTGCAACAGGTGGTTTTCTCCCACATTGGGTTTCCACCTTATATCATGGTGTTCATGTGTGTGACTTATGTGTGATGATCTGTTCTAATTTACTGCACCAGTTTACTGTTAATATGATTGATAATGTTCTAATACACTCAACTAACTGAATCATAAGAAGCTGTGGAAGTAGCATATATGAATCTGATTATGGAAATGAAAAAGTTTTATTAATGTGATAATACTGATTCACCCCCCCTCTCAGTATTATTTCCAACACTTCTCTGATATCAGGTCTCTTTGGGGTAAGTAAAATAGTTGCACAGCTGCAAAGATTTTGTTATTGGCCAAAAATGAATGAGACAATTTCTAGATATGTAAGAGGGTGTACTATGTGTGCTAAAAGCAAGCCCACCAACAGAAAACTAGGCTTGTACACTCCATTACCAGTACCTTATCACCATTGGGAAAGTGTTTCCATGGATTTCGTTGGGGGACTGCCTAAATCTAGAAAAGGTCATGATTATCTATATGTTGTTGTGGATAGGTTCAGCAAAATGTGTGTTTTGATACCTTGTAATAAACAGATTACAGCTGAACAAACTACAAAATTGTTCTTTGAACATGTATGGGTTCATTTTGGATTACCCACTTCTATTGTATCTGATCGAGACACCCGATTTGTGGGGAAGTTTTGGTCAAGTCTGTGGGAACTGATGGACACCAAACTAAAGAAAAGAACAGCTTTTCATCCACAAACTGATGGCCAGACAAAAGTAGTTAATAGGACAGTGATCCAGTTACTCAGAGGATATTGCAGCAAACATCCTAAGCTTTGGGATGAACATTTGTGTTATGTGCAGCATGCTTACAACAAAGAAAAACATTCTTCTACAGAGAGATCTCCTTTTGAGACCTGTTTTTGTTTCACACCAAGGTCTCCTTTGGATTTTGTCTTTGGTAAAAATACCATAGTTGAGGGACACAACGATGTGGACAAGGCAACTAGGTTCATTGAACAAATCCAGGAGATACACTAGATAGTACAGGAATAGCTGGAAAAGAGCCAAGCCAAATACAAGGCTAGGCATGACAAGCATCAAATGGAGCATAGTTTCCAAGTTGGTGACCAGTTTTGGCTGTATATCAGCAAGGACAGGATGCAAGGTGAAGGTAAGAAGCTAAAGCCTATCAGGTACGGACCCTTCAAGATACTTGAGAAGATTGGTGAAAATTATTTTCGCCTTGATCTACTAGCGTACATGCACATCTACTCAGTCATAAATGCAGATTGATTGAGATTGTTTGAACCTTCAATGATTGAGGATCTTGAAGAGCAGAGTCAATTGCCTTCTCTTGATGACCTGCTACCTAAATATCTTAATGAATTACAAGAAGACACAGTGCTGGATAGGAAGGTGAGGACGACGCACAGGGGAGATGTTGAGTACCTCAGGATTGGGCTGAAGGGTTCAAAGCTGAGCAGTGCAAAGTGGATTGAGATTGGACAAGTGAGATAACAGTACCCTCACTTAGTCGATGCTTGAAAACAAAATTTTGGTGGTCCAAAAGCTTTTCAGTGGGAAGGCTGTGATCTGAATTGGATCCATGAAGAAAAATCAAAGAACCATGACTGTATCAAATCGAGACAAAACTTCGACTTCAAAGAATTAAGAGCAGTGATCAGAAACACCTCTAAACAGTGGCAGTTAGCAACCAGTGTGGAATGACGAGGATCTCGGTCAAAGTGCGCTGACCGAGGCCCATGGAGACTGCACAGGAAGCGAAGATAGCCCCTGGGAAGCCCAGATAGGGAAAAGGAGGTAGTTTTTGATGCGCGATCACTGGGCAAAACCCCTCGAGAAGGAGAGGCCCTGAGCACTCGGTCGCATGAGAGCCGGGAAAACTGTGGGGAAAAAGGCTAGAGGCAAAGGCGGGACCCGCACTCCAAAAACCTGCGGTATTTATTGGGGGAACCCTTGGGCGGTAAGCAGATTTGAAGAAAAAGGAGCGATTCCACTCAGGGCCCGACGCGTGGCAGGTGGAGGAGAGAGAAAACCACCACTCATCGCGCGCTAACAGTCGAGCAAGTCAACCACGCGAAACGAGTGAATGGCGTCGGATTTGGGGGCTCTAGATCTAACGGTTGAGATCACGCTTGATGGAAAAGCCGGAATTGACAGGGGATTAAGCCACGATCTATAAGAACTTGACGTCCGATTTGACTGCCAAGGTGGTAGATGACTCATTCCACGATGTAACTGAAAAATCGAACCGACGAAGCAAGCTGGCGCAGTTTGCAGGAGGACAAGTGGCCACTCCCTATGAACTTGATGATGAAGCCGAGACAGGGAACCCCAAGCGAAGCTGTAGCAGGCGATCTGGAAGAGGTGGAAGGAGAATCGAATAGCCATAAGAAAGAATGGCTTTAAAGCCATGCACAGACAAAGAAGAAGACACTGAACACTGAGATGAAGACGAAGAAGAAAAGGAAGAAGACAGAGAAAACGAAGAAAAGACAGTGAAGCAAAAAGCAGAAAGAAGACAGAAGGCCGACCTGACCAAAGGTGGTGTCGAGCACCAGAGAGCTTGAGAGATTCAAGCCATCCCTGAGAGGATCTGTCAGGACTGAGAACCACATTGGGCTCCTTCTATTAAATACCAGAGAGGTCAAAGAGCTGGTAAGGAAAAGAGTTTGTGTACACTAGTGGCTTGGGCATCCAAGAACCACCCTGCCAAGCAAGTTCTGTTTCAGGAGACTCATATTGAACTCCTTCATTATAATTCTCTGCTTCAAGACACAATAAAAGAAGGCCACCACTGAGAGCTGGACCAGAGATGTAGCCCTGGAGGATAGGGTGAACTCCTTATTAATTTCTTGTGTTCTTGTATTTGCTCACTGTGTTTCTCTGTTGTTTTCCATTTTCTAGTGTCTGTGTATTTTGCAATCTGATCGATCCGTTGCCTAAAATAACATGGACACACACCATCAAATGAGTTTGTAATACCTTCAATTAATAATTCTTAACTGAGATCACTCATAGGGTGATTTTCATATCACCTATGGTGAAATTAAAGACTTTTGTGCATGGATAAGATTGGAAACACATATAACCACAATATTCACTATAGTTGTTGTCGATCTCCTAGCTACCTATGGAGTTTTTCTTGGTCATGATTGTGATTCTAGGATTAGAGGATATATCCAAATGCTGTTTTGTTAGGAGAAGATGATGTGTTTGAAGAAACTTAATAATATTTATATCCATCAATGGTTGAAATAATTTAAGAACTCCGTATCTTATAATCAATGCAATATGAAGAAAATATGCAGATTCTTGCTCCAGGTGACTTTGTTGAACTAGAAAAATCTAAAGATTACCAAGAAAAATTGATTTAGGCAAAAGCTCAAATAAGAAAATTCAAACTAGATAATTAAGTTGATAAAGGAAAAAATATAAATAATTCTCCTCAATCAACATCACAACAAGGCACTCCATATTTTATAAAGGAACAAGATAACACCAAAACAGAAATGCCTTATAATATTGTGTTAGAAAATTATATATTACGGAGCAATGGAACACATAAAATATTGCAGAAATATAAACACAGAAAACACATAAAACAAGAGAGACACAAAGATACGTGGTTCACCTAGTTTGGGCTACATCCACCCCGAACAGCTAGTCCTTCCTTTCTATTATCTAGCAAAAATGAAGAGACACAACCTACAGCAGACCTGCTGTAATATCCTCTGTTTTCTCTCATGGTCTCACCTCTCTGTTTCTCGCTCAGAGAATACACATCTATATCACAACCTCAAATACAATGCCCTCATACAAAGAGAGGGGTTGCCTTCTAGGGCAAAAAACCCTAAACTAAACATAATTTCTATCGTCAGATCATCCGCCTAATGAATGGCCCAGATTGAATAGAAATTACTATACTTTTACAAGCCAATTTTACATCTATTTTTGGCTTCGGGGGCGCTGCCCCCCCACCCCCGCGGGGGGCGACAAGTCCCCCCCACGTGGAGGGGTGCAAAAACTTCCTGGGGTATACATCTGGCTGAAACAAAGACCTCTGAACAATCATGCTCCACAAACAACATATTGGATGAATTTAGGAAGTTGCAAATCACTTTGTCTCTTCTTGGCTACCTCAAAAAACGGAGAACGTATTAAAATCTTGTAGAACATGGGTCCATAAAATCTAAGAATAGAAGTAGCTTTGGTTGGTAGTCAAGAAATACCCAATTAATTTCAACAAAGAGTAAGAGGAAAGGTTTCTCCTTTTTATATTCCTATTGAAAATCGGGACTCTATTGTTCATAATTGCATGGTAGGCAACAAAGCCACAAATAATAGCATGCCACTTTTAGTAATGGGGTCTTTCAGGTTTGAATGCACTAAATATTATGAAGTTTGAGAAAATATTTATGCTATAGGTTCAAGAAAAGTCCTTTCCTATGCTGAAATTAAATAC
The DNA here is from genome assembly GCA_031772625.1 of Pinus tabuliformis. Classification (NCBI taxonomy): domain Eukaryota; kingdom Viridiplantae; phylum Streptophyta; class Pinopsida; order Pinales; family Pinaceae; genus Pinus; species Pinus tabuliformis. The sequence continues at coordinate 1,124,941,102 of CM062813.1, read as the reverse complement.
TTTTGTGCATGGATAAGATTGGAAACACATATAACCATAGTATTCACTATAGTTGTTTTCGATCTCCTAGCTTCATATGGAGTTGTTCTTGGTCATAATTGGTGTTCTAGGATTAGAGGATATATCATGAATGATGGAAAATATATGATATTGTCAAACAAAAAACCTTTACTAGAATCCCAAGAGAACAAAGGAAACCTATTTTCTTTAAGAAAAAAAAATCAAATGTTGTTCAGAATTGTCTAGATTTAGGGATAGAAAATTATGTTGTCCTCACTATAGCACTAAATGAATATTGTGAAAGTGATATTTTTCTAGGATTTTGGAAAATGTCATTCAATGGCTCTTGTTTAAGTTATGTAATTTGAGTTAGGTGAGTATTTCATGGTCCAAGCTCTCATATTTATCCTTATGCTTTTAGACTAGAGTTTCCTTGCACAAATATCCTTATGCTTTTAGACTAGAGTTTCCTTGCACAAATAATAGGCAGAATATGAGGCACTAACTTAAGGGCTAATACCAACCATTCAAATGCATATTAAAGATTTAGTTGTGGGAGGATTTTTTGAATTGATCATAAATCAAATCAAGAAAAAGTATAATATAAACAAACAACGATTGGAATGTTATGATATAAGGGTTTGGGATATTCTTAAAAAATTTCAATCCTTTTGACATAATATTTGTTCCACTAGAACAAAATTAAATGGATGAATCCTTGGTAGTGGAATTATCCCTTTTTAATCTAGATGATCACATATCTGAAATTTATTTTCCTGTAGAGAATATCTACTACCCATCAATACTTGGTAATGGGGATTAGTGGCAAATGTTTGAAAATGATGAGCATGTCAAAGAATTCATGTATCATGCAAAATAAATGCTATAAAAATATCTAGATTCTAATTATCCCCAAGATGACGTGGACCATAAAACACAATCCTCATCAAAGATGTAAAAATTCCCTCTCTCCCAAGAACATATATCAAGTTCGAGTCTTTATTTACAAGAAATTATTAATAACATAACGAGAGTCTTACAAAATAATATTGTTTAATAAAATTTCAAGAAACTCAAAAGATTAATATTGATACATAAAAAAACCTAAAATATCTAAACTTGTAAACCAACTATGCCCAAAAATAAATTCAATAATAACTTGATTTATTCAATGAGTTGCAAGATTTCTTTGCATGGACTTATTATGACTTGAAAGAATATGATATGTCCATTTTCCAGCATATGATACCACTCAAAGAAGGTGGGAAACCTTTCAGGTAGAAGACTAGATCCATAGATCCAAATTTGAAGCCACTAGTCAAAATCAAAGTTGAGAAGATGAAAAAGGCATGTATTATATTTCCAACAAAGATTTTAAGTTGATTTCCAATGCTATAGTAGTAAAAAAGAAGAATGGTGTATTTAGATTTGTGTTTAGTTTTTATATCTTAGTAAAGCATCTTTGAAATATAATTATCCACTACTAAATACATAAATTCTCCTCAAACAAGTTGTTGGTTTTGCTTTAATTTCAATACTTGATGGGTCCGCCAGATAGAATCAGGTGTTAGTTGCCGAATATGATCAATACAAGAGTAATTTTGTAACACCATGAGGGACATTTTCATATGCTAGGACTCCCTTTGGATTAAAAAATGTTAGAGCTACATTAGAAGGACATATGGGTTATGCATTAAATAGATGATCAGTAAGTTCATTGAAGATTACCATGATGATCTTACTATCCATTCAAAATTAAGGGAACGACATATCATGCATTTGAGACAAGTTTTCCAACATTGTAGATTGTATGGCATATCTCTTAATCCTAGGAACCATTTGTTTGCAGTATCAAAAGGAAATATTTTGGGCCATATTGTGAGAAAAGAAGGAATAATATTTGATATAGATAGAGTTAAACCATAAATAATTTGCAACCTCTAACTTCCCAAATGGGAGTTTAATCTTTCTTCAAGAAGGTAAATTTTGTTCGAAGATTGATACCCGATTTTGCTTCAATATTGAATTGAATTAATGCGCTGTTAAAAGAGGATCAAGATTTTGAATGGAATCCATAAACACAAATTGGTATCGAAAATATTAAACAAGAAATTAAAATAACCCTACTACTAACAAGTCGATATTTTGAACGAGACTTCATACTCTACTCCCTTGTTTTTAATGAAACTATTGCCTCTTTACTTACTCAAAAGAATATAAAAGGAAATGAACTTCTTATTTTATGCATGAGAAAAACATTACATGACTATGAATTGAAATATTTAGATCTCATAAAGTAGGTTTTTTCTTTAATTAAAGTGGCTTCTTATTATGTTAGGAATTAACAATTCCCGCGGGGGGGTGTGAATCAGTAATTATAATTTTTTTCATTTAATTAACCAATCAATTAATCAACTGCAATCTATAGACATCAATTATACATTCATACATATATACAGTGATTTAAAATGGGAACCCTTTTGGGAGAAAAACCACCAAAGCTTCTATTTATTATGATGTAAATTGAAAGCACTAACTGTAATTACATCAATTCTTTTGTGAGCACCCATTCACAAAAGGCCCCAACCCCTTGATATTTGCAAGCACTAACTTTCTAGAGGTGTCAACTTCAAATTTTTGCAGGCACCAAACTATTGTTGCCAGTTGGATCTATTCTTTTCATAGGATTTTCAAACTCATACCTCTATCAATATTCTTTTATTCTATTCTTAATAATTCCATTTCCTTCCTGAACCCACCTCCCTGTTGTAGCTCCTCGATATCACCAAGATTCTATTTCTTCTACAAGCACACACCACCACCATCTACAACAGTGAACTTCAAAAATTCACTTTCTATCATGCTATGTTTCTCTCACTACGCAATTTACATTCACACTCTGGTTGCTTCTGCACTTCATGACCCTGTGGCTTTTTTTTAAGGAAAAATCCCACACTGGTCGAGAATAGGAGCTTCATTCACTCCTCAATATGCTTGATATAAGCACTTCATTCAATGTTCTACTACTTGAGGAGGAAATTCATCTCTCGGTTATCTCACATCCAGCCTATGAACTTATGATTGTATAGTCTTGGTGCCCTATTGTAAGCTAGAGAGTGTAAAATATTATCTTTAATTCTTACCCACTACAATATCTCACACTTTCTCTTAGCTTTCTTTTGCTAAACTCTTTATATATTTGTGTACTGTTCATAATTCAATTTCCTCACAAATGGCGATTATCCATGAGTTGTCATCAACAAATCAAATCCTTTGTTCTTGTTGTTCTCCATTGTACAACTATGTAACAAAATATTTTAATTCATAATTGAACTCAACACCAACTTTTAACTAACTAAACTCTTGGAGACTTTAGCACCTTTTCCATATGACCAAAAATGTGACCATGTTCTTTACGATTGATGTGCTTATGCTTGAGTTCAGGTTTGGACCTTTTTGTTGTTATGCTCGATAAAATCACCTAAATGATGAAGTCTCGAATTAACGCTTGTTATGGGTCCCAGAATCTGGAATTTAGTATAATGTTAGAAATTATAAAACAAAGGAAATCTTCTAAAAATTTGATCCGCTAACTCAAATCCCAACACTATGCCACATCATTTTCTAATAACACTTCTCATGTCATGGTGATGTCATCATGCCACACTGCGACATCTTAATGATGCCACATGTCAAATGGATTTTGCCCACTTTTCCATCCAAAGACTCCATATTTTCCTTCCATGTGTCATTTCTCCAAAATTCCATGTCATCCCCTCGGTCTATTTTGCGGCACCTATACGTACTTTAATAACCACATTATCATGCCATGTCATCAAAACTTTATAGAGAGGAAAGACTGGGTCTGAGTTCTTTTCTTATGTTTCCTTTAAAACAAACCTTCGGAGATGAATTCCCATCATACTTTGGAACTTCACCAACACATGAACTCTGACCATGAGTTTTGGTTTAGGACTCTTCTGGACCTGCATCCTTGAACAACTTACCTCTCCAGAACATAAAAATGAGTCTGAACTATTTAGAGTTTGACACTTTATTTGCGGACAAAGCACATGAAATTTGAAAATGAGTTTGAGTTTGGGAATATTTTGAACCTACATCCTTGAACAACTTACCTGGCACGAACATCCATATCGGTCCAAATTGTTTGAAGTTCGACACTTTAGCCATAGACAACCTATTTTCTTCATGAGGAGCCCAGACCTCCGAACTTCAACATTAAATCTAACCACCTAAATTCAAAACACATTATATCTACAACTCTTAGGATCTTTCTTAAGTGTAATATACCATTGGAAAGGTCTCTTTGAGGATTATCCATCCATGCACTTTTTGGGGGCACCTAACTTGGGTTTCTACACACAAAATTTTCTTTAACAAAGTGACCTCTACAACATACCTTCACCAACCATAGGCATAAGTTTTAGGAATTCTTCACTTTCTCGTATTACTGTGATGGTTCTCAACTAAATACCTTAACTACCATCCAACTCTCGCTGACGTAAATGAATTCATACTTGTCAATAGTGAGATAGTTGACATCAATGAGAACATTATGTCCATCAATCTTTCCAACAATCTCTAAGGACAACATTTTGTCAAAGATTCTCGAAGGCCTACATTTTTTCCAAGAATCTCCCCCTTTGGCATTGATGGAAATTGTGCCAAACATTGCTAAGGCATTCGATGGCTACTAACTTGAAGAAATCCCTTTGACACTAATCGAATTCATTCTTCTTCCCCAACAAGATTACACATATTTTCCCTAAGTGTGATACTGGGCAAGCCTAATTACACATTGTACCTCTTCATGTTGTTCTATCTATACCACATGTCGATACATCTTCTTCCTTTGACTCATGCATCTTATCATACCTTTTTTTGCGTGTCAGGAACATCTGTATTCATACCACCCAACTTCTCCAGGATGAAGCCACACATTTGTCTGTGTGGGCCACTGACTTTTGCCACTGTGTGGAGGAGGTGGACAATATGCTTGTTAGCGAGATAAATTGAGGAAACCAATTTGTAATAATTGGTTGAACTTTTCAGAATTTGCATCCAAATGTATTGAAAACTTGAGCCTTTTGTTTCCTCTTTTCAATGGATTTGGCCCTCCACCTCTATTATTTCTACATTTTCCATGGCCACCTCTGCTAAAAATAATCATGTTGTATATATTGTAGTGCACAAAAATTTGTATACAAATGATGCTCTTCTATCATTAGTATACCTATCAATAAATCATAACAAGCCTTAACATCTTGAATTATGTAAATGTTTGGTGCAAAATAAAGCATTCACAGGGGAGTGTATGAAACAAGGGAAAAGGACTAGCTCTTATATGATTTTTTTTAGGAAAAAAGGAAAGGTTATTCATGAACACATAATATAACGATACAGGAAAATTACATAAGAAATAATAATCACTATTTTAAGTATTAGTTGTAATACTTAAAATCATGAAACCACATTTGAAGCCCATTTTGTCTTTTTACATAGGCCAAGATATACCTTTATCACCACATGCATTAGTTTTACATAAGTGAAGCTCAACATGGGAGCCACAATGAAGGGTTTATGTAAGGGTTAAATAATAGAAAATAAGAGAAAAAATACATGCCAGTGATAGAGACTAAAATGAATGTGTGCCTTTTCTGAGGCACAAAATTGACTTTGAGAAATAACTATAGATTGATTTTAGTTCTGAAACTTCGTATTATTCTCAAGATGGATAACGCTCAAACTTGGGTTCTATAACTAGACACTGGGTGATATATGACGTAGAGTTTATCATTTATTTTATTTATATTTTCAATCTTTGAAAATGATGTCACCTTTGTCCTTTTACAAAGAAAAGAGAAAGCCAATAACATTGAGCTATGTGGCTACATTGTCAAAATGAGAATATATATATATAACTATAAAAGGAAAATGACCGAGCTTAGTGCATAGTCCAAGGGGCATACACTATTGGGAAATGCTTTTACATTTTTTGAAATCAATTCTAAGCCTAATAGTATCAAACCCACTGGGATTAGTATATACTTCAACGAGAGAAATTTTTCAAGCCTAGTAAGAATGTCCTCAAATGATGGTGAATCAGTGGTTTTATGATTGGGAAGTGGCCTCTCCCCTTTTTTCAGTTATAAGAAATATCTATACAAGTCTGAGACAGATGGATATACAAAAGTTTATCATAGATAAATTTTAGTGATATAGAGAGACAATGTGGTTCTTGTGATACTAGTGGTACCCAATAATATTCACTTTACTATATAAATATGATCAAAGAAAGACTAAAATTTCCCTTGAAACATTCATATGATGTATATTTTTGGGAGGAACTGAAAGAATAAAATTTATTTACTATATGCAGCGAGGAAATTCGACCATGGAAAGGAAGGTTGTGACTGGCAACGTAAAATGGGAAACAAATATGTAAGCTAGAAATGAATTTGATTATATATATTAAAAGGAAAGACGACTTGAAAACATGCTACTATTTAAGAGAATATAGATCCTTGAATAAGAAAACAATGGGAGCAAGGACAATCATGGGGAAGTTCAACCCTTACACATATACGAAAACAAATCTAGTATTGATCCTACTTTCCATACACAATAGTTAAAAATGGACCATACTTAAATTTGGTGTGATGAAATATTGGTTGAAGTGCAATTTCTGGTAGTTGTTCGAGCTGAATGACCTTTTTTTTTTAATTCCAACAAGAATTTTCCAACATTTGGAGCTCTGTCACATGGCTTTTTATCAATGTAATACAAAACTACCAATGAATCATTCTTAGGTAATGGTCTAGTATGAAGGCATGGGTTAGTTCTTAGAACCAATCTCCTCACATTAACACTGCTAGTTGCCCATTCATCCAAATACCTAACCCTAGGAGATGAAGCACCAAAGCTTTGTTGGCCTCACTATCATTAGTTGGAATACCAACTTCTCAAGGTCATACTTTTGGCATGTTATCTCCGTTTCCCGTGCACGATACCTCTTTAGAAAGATATATCTGAGGATTTTTTTTATTATCGAGAAGGACATTCCCTACAGGTTCACCGCTTGGCACATTTTTCAAAAAAATGTCGTTTAGGGCCTCAAAATAGCTCCAGAAGTTCAAGACCTAAAAAACTTCCAAAAATAGAAATTTTTGCTAGAATTATGGAATTTGAAAAGAAGCAGTGTTGGGGTTCCAAGTGGAATAGGTAGGTGGCCACCAATATCTACCTAGATCATTCCTCCCCACTTAGGAAGCAATGGTCCCCATTGCGTTGAGCTCCTCCATGACATGGGAAAACTTCCGTTGAACTTGGTGCCTAGTGTGCCACTTGCCTTGGTGCAGGAGCTGGCTAGATTTGACAACTCGATACAGTTGGATCCTCTATTGACAAGTGTTCTTGATCTACATGTCCATGATCTGATTAGTTGTGACCTATTCAATGTAGTTTTGGTTGAGCTCTGTTGGTATCAGCTACTCAATAATGTGTGATGTGTCCAAAAATTGTGGAAAGTATGGCCAAAGGCAGTCCACATTTGATACAGGGCCTTGACATATCGACAATTTCACATCGGATCTTGGAGCATATTTGCGCATCAAAATATTGCAACATCGAAAGATCAACAATTGAGAATAAGGACTTTTGATGGTGACAACCTTTTAAACATTGTGATAGGGGTAATGTGCCGATAGTGTAAAATCATCGGAGGACTCAAATATAGATTAACAAAGGATTCCATCGCAAAACCAAAGGTGGATGGGCCCTTTTCTCTCTCCTCTAGTGGGACACATGGTAACATATGGTTGGTTCTGATAAGGCACATGTGGCGTAATATGATTGGCTCTGATAAAAACACATGGAAGCATATGATTGGTTCTGATAAGTTTACAATGACATTTGAAGTCACCATGACGTGGCAATACAATAGCCCATGCGGCAGATAGTTTTGTTGTTTAGAGGGGCCTAAGGGGGGAAATGGGTGACACGTGTCACCACTCAGGAAGTGCTTGGTGGAGTGATGATGCGACATCAGAGGTTTCATATTGGAGAATTAAATTGTCACAACTCCAAATTTATTTCCCTGATTGGAAACTACCGATGAGAGGGGCTCTAATATTAGGGCTAGCGCATGGTCTAGAAGAACTTAAAGGACCAGGGGCACGAAGCACTTTACAAAGGAAAAATGGCCCCTGATGGGAACAAAGCCACTAGCGCCTTAAGGCTAAGCACCAGGTCACAACCCTCGGTCCTATGATGAAGAAATGTAGAAAGGGGCTAAAAAACGGGGGCCAAAGGATATTAGAACTCACTATTTTGTAATGTATTTAAGAGTAAAAGTCTCGATGAGGAAAAAACTATGATATAACATTATGGCTATATTACAGGGCATATAGAAATCTGATAGTGAAATAGAGGGAGTTATGTGATGGATGAGTTGAAAGCTATGATTCCACGACACCACCAAGGCTACCACAATTGATCGCTCTCAGCTCTAGAAAGTGGTAAGTTCAAGCAGTTAAGGCGGAAAACGACAGGTGAACCAACTGAATCATTGTGGCATAGATGTGGTCTGATCAGAGGCCATCATAGGAACGACAGGGAGATATTTTCTTCAACCATCTTTCAATTTTCCTTTTGTAATTTCCTGCATGTTAAAGAAGGAGTCAAATCCTTTGTCATCATTTAGACAACAGAGCCTTCAGATGCCAAGACAGCTAGTCGATCAGAAAACTGGAGCTCAAGCTGAGATATTATGTAACTATTTTTCAAGTTCTCCCTCTCCTTATAAAAAAAAGGGAAGAAAGAATTAACACAGGTTCCAGAATTCTAGACGGAAGAAGCCAGAATTTGGTGGTTCCAATTTGGTTCAATTTTCTTATTCATGAGGGACTTGAGCTATACAATTTCTAAATGTAATGGACTGGTGTTTTGGACTCCCTATTGAAGGTTAATGAAATTGTTTTGTTGATTCCTATCATAGGAATGTGCAATATGTTTTATCCTCTGCATATCACTTCACATATGTTTTTCTTCCTCTAAAATAGTGTAACGAATCTGTTGGTTTCACTCTCATTCATGGTTGTATATTTTCTGCTAAGTAGTAATAGTACCTGTGTTAACTACATATTTACTTGTGTTATGTAATAGCCTACAGTACCTGTAATGTGCATACATTTACTTAATGTTATTTGGTGAAAAATGTATTCATGAGGCATAGAGTTTGAGGCCTTAATTCGCGCTCTAGTGTTTCTGCATTTTCATTTTGTGTTATGTCCAACCCTTTGCATCAATTCCCCTCCTTTCCTTCCTCTTGTTCACCTGTACTACAACAAAAATTTTAAGCTGCCTATTATTGTGTGTCGGCCACCAGAACCAAGATAATCCTCTTTGAGATTAGCTATATTTACCCCATGAGTGTTTAGATATATGTGTTTTATTGAGTTTACCTTAATGAAGGATTATTGAACCAAGCCCGTTAGTTATTTATTTTCAAACTAAGTGACATATGGGGTGAAACAGAAATCCCTCCGATAATATTCAAAAGCACTCCTCTGTCATGCCCTAGCCATTGGTCTCATATCAACCCAGAGGCTCTCTCTAGGAGGCTTTTATATCTTTTGAAGCAATTATGTGACAGATGATAGCAAAAGCTACAATAGAAACTATGAAAGTGAATATTTTATATCATGTGCACTAATAGATGGAATCAAATATTCAGATTGAGAAGCACATTGCTTTGTATTGATCAAGAATGAAGATGACAAAGCAAAAGAAGGAATATTGAAGATAGTGAATATGACAGTGAATCAAATGAATTTTATCTTATGGGTAAAAGTGAAAGTAATCTAATGGCCCTAGAAGTAGAGGTTAAAAGGCTCAGAGATAGAATCAGAGATCAACAAAATCTATTTGATAAAAGGGATTGTACCTACAAAGAAGAGATTACCAGGTTAAAGACTCAGTTGCAAGATGGAAACAAAATAAGGAAGACGTACAAGGAAAAGGAAGATCAATGTCAAAGGTTTCAGGATGAAGTAACATCATTAAGAAATGAAGTGAATGAAAAATATACAACATCCAAGGAACTTAAAGAAAGAAGTAAAGGACTTGAAGCAAAAATCATTTCTCTAAAATATGATCTTGAAAAGAAAAATATACAACATCCAAGGAACTTAAAGAAAGAAGTAAAGGACTTGAAGCAAAAATCATTTCTCTAAAATATGATCTTGAAAAGTCAAACAAATGATATGAGGAAACTCTTCTAGTATTCGAAGAAGAAGGAAACGAGTTTAAAAAAGAAATCAGTGAGTTAAGAACTCAATTGGAAAAGACTAAAAGTGAAAAAGAGGTTGAAGTAAGTATTCTAGAAGTAAGTTAGCAAAAAAAGATAAGCAATTGAGATTTCAAAATAACTCAAAGATATTATTTGTTATTTTTTTTATAATTAACAAAATATTCAGAATTTTTTAGTTTATTTTATCAAATTTGGTATTTCACATTGGGCACTAAAAAAAGAGGCTATGGATAAGGAGAAAGATTTATGATTAATTGTATGGACTTTTTACTTTCGTTTATTGAAAAGCAAAGAGAAAGATTTGTGATTAATTGTATGGAATTTAACTTTATTTTAGGGTATATTATATTTTTAATATATATATATATATTTTTAGTGCTGTACATTGAAGAAATATTTACTTTAATGTTTTAAGTCCTATTGACTTTCAATTGATTTACTTTAATGCTTTTAAGTAATATTTCATTCTACTCGCTGGGGAGTGCAAATGCTGCATTATTTCCCTTATTTTACGGAAAGTAAATCGTCATTGCTTAAAGGCTAGGAAAGATGTGATTCTCAATGTCATATCTCACGGTCCACTTTATTCAAACTTCAAAAAGGTCCTCTTTTTGAATTCTTCTGGCAATTATCGAACAAACCCGAAGATATCGGAAAGATTTGATTCTTCTGGCAATTATGCTGCTATATAGCTACACTACCAAACTCCATTTTCATTCCAGAAATGCAGATTTATTACGTTCCTTCTCTTTTCTCAGAATGTGTATTATCAGAATGCTTCTCCTCGCCACCCTTTCTTTCATTCTCTTTCTCAATCCTCCTTTTGTGTTTTCCACACCCATCGCCCATCTCCCTCGTCTCACCAATGTTTCTGATCAACAAGCTCTGCTTGCTTTCAAGTCTGCCATCACATATGATCCCTACCAATCATTAGCTGCCACCTGGAAACCAAATGTTTCATTCTGCCAGTGGACGGGTATCATATGCAGCAGGCGCAGGCAGAGAGTCGTTTCCCTCAATGTTTCAAGCATGGGATTACAAGGTACAATCTCTCCCCTTCTCGCCAATCTCTCTTTTCTTACAGTACTCAGCCTTCGCAATAACAGTTTCCACGGTCAAATTCCCCATCAATTGGGAACCCTCTCTCGCTTAAAGATGCTTCGCCTGTCTCGAAATCATCTCCAAGGTTCCATTCCACCCACACTGGGTATGTGCCGCAATTTGCGGAACTTGACTCTGTCCTATAACAATCTCACGGGAATCATTCCCCCGCAACTATGTGTTCTCCCGAAGCTACTGAGCATCGCCTTGGGAGCTAACAAGTTGACGGGAACAATCCCGGAGTGCTTGGGAAACATATCCTCTTTGCAGATCTTAGAATTAGATGACAACAACCTTCACGGCAGTGTTCCTTCCGAATTGGGTATGTTAAGCCAGCTCAGCGATCTCATTCTGGGGTACAACCATCTCACGGGACACATTCCGTTGGAGTTGGGTATGCTAAGCCAGGTCAGCGTTCTCTCTCTGGATGCTAATCAGCTGAGTGGCAGCATTCCTTCTTCCCTTTTCAATTGTACAAAGCTTCAATTGATTGACTTATCACTCAACCAACTCAGCGGAATAGTGCCCATGGAGTTGGGTAAATTGACACATATGCAGACTCTTTACTTCGGCGGCAATAACCTGATTAGGGGCAGCACCACTAGATGCCCCATTCTTACTGCTCTTAGTAACTGTTCCAATCTACAAGATGTAGACTTATCCTGGAATAGTCTCACAGGGAAATTGTCATTTTCTATAGGCCACCTCTCTACAAAACTCTACTGGTTAGACTTGAGTTCAAATGAATTAGCAGGAGGAATACCTCCACAAATTGGAAATTTAACTGGTTTAACATTCCTCAGTTTAGAAAGTAATTCTTTTACTGGGTCAATCCCTTCTTCAGTTAATATGCTTCAGAAGTTGGAGAGGTTATATATGGATTCCAATAATTTACAAGGAAACATTCCTATGGAAATTGGGCACCTAAAAACCTTAGGGCTCTTAGATCTCTCAAAGAATAATCTCTCTGGAAGAATCCCTGATTTTGTGGCCAACCTCTGGCAGCTAAGATATTTATATCTTAGCCATAACCAGTTATCAGGAAATATCCCTGCAAATTTAGGGAAATGTGTGAACTTACTCTTGCTAGATCTATCATACAACAAACTTACTGGGCACATACCTCCACAAGTTGCAGGCCTTGCAAATTTAGCCTTCTATTTCAACTTGTCAAACAATTTATTACATGGCCATGTATCTTTAGCACTAGGAAAGTTCAATAAGCTTCAAGCTATAGATATTTCTGCAAATCAATTAACTGGTTACATTCCAAGTGCACTTGGAAGTTGCCAAGAAATAGAATATCTTAATCTTTCTTGCAACACACTTGAAGGTCCAATTCCACTATCCCTCACTGAACTTCTCAGCCTTCAGGACCTAGATCTCTCGTCCAACAATTTGTCAGGTGGAATACCCATATCGCTAGAAAATCTCACAATGCTCCATCACTTGAATTTTTCTTTTAACAAGTTGTCAGGAGAAGTCCCTAAAGAGGGAGTTTTCAAAAAGATTGTCGCCACTGCATTTATGGGAAATCTTGCTCTATGTGGACCTTGGGTAAATCTACCACCATGCTATGCTCATAAACATGCAAGTGTTCTAAATCTAAAAAGAGTTATCGCACTCGTTTTTGTTGTAGCATTTGTTGTATTGTGTTTGTTTCTTGCAATCTTGTGGAGACGAAAATGCAAGAGACATATTCAGAAAGACACTGGTCCAACATTAAATGTGGGCCATCGAAGAATCTCCTATGCAGAGCTCGTCATCGCAACAAATGAATTTAGTGATGCCAACTTGTTAGGAGTTGGTAGTTTTGGCAAAGTGTACAAGGGGCTTTTGAATGATGGCACAATGGTGGCTGTCAAGATTCTCAATCTACAAAATGAAGGGGCTCAAAAGAGTTTTGATAGAGAGTGCAAAGTTTTGGGTAAAGTTAGACACCGAAATTTGATTCGGGTCATAACCTGTTATTCAGATCTCCAAATCAAAGCTTTGATATTTCCATTAATGCCAAATGGAAGCCTAGAAAAGTGGTTATATCCCGATGATGGAGAACAAAGTAGTTTGAATCTGATTCAAAGGTTGAACATAGCAATAGACATCGCCCAAGGCATGGCGTATCTCCATCACCATTGTTTTGTGCAAGTGATTCATTGTGATTTGAAACCCAACAATGTGTTGTTGGGTGAAGATATGACTGCATATTTAATAGACTTCGGCATTGCTACTATATGTTTTGCAAGTAATGAAGATGGAGCTCTCACTTCCACAAATGCACTCAAAGGATCTACAGGGTACATTCCTCCAGGTATTATTTAAACTATATACCATCTTAAGCAATGTTATGATTTTCTTATGTTTGTTTAACATTTTGAATTAAAAAATTTAAGATGAGGATCTATGAATGCAGAATATGGAGTGGGAGGACAAGTTACAATAAAAGGCGATGTATATAGCTATAGAATAGTGTTATTGGAAATGCTCACTAGAAAGAAGCCCACACACGACATGTTTGTGGAAGGAATGAACTTGCAAAAATGGGTGGGTAGTAGTTTCCAAACCGAGTACAAGAAGTAGTCGACACGGGTCTATTGAGGAGGACTAATAGATGCAGTGAAGAAGATAAGGATCTCAATTGTCTCAGTTCACTCATAAATGTGGGCTTACTTTGCACAAATGAATCTCCTCAAGGACGACCTACTATGATGGGCATTCTATGCATGTTGCAAAACATCAAAGACACTTTTTTGAGCACTACTGCCATTCCCAAATTCCAATCAAATCTAACACATTTGCTGGGTAGTACAAGTACTACTATGAACAACATTGGTGAAGGTCAAAGTTCTTCCACATCTTAGTCTATTGTAACAAAGTGGTAGTTATGTAACTAAACTATGATGTAATTTGAGTCTTATTTCCCTTTCCTTGTTTGTACATAAATATGTGGTTGATTGTATGCAAATGTGAACAATAAATTTAGATCCATTGTCAATGATGTTTTCGAAATGTGGAGATGTTTTTATTATTCTAAAATTTCTTATTCTATCTCAAAAAAAATTATGTTCAATATCATTTGCATGTATAATTGAATGCATCACACTCACTTGTATTAAACACATTAAAAGTTATGCACAACTGAATGCATCACATTAATGAATATAACTATTGTTGATTTTTTTTTAATGAATATACTCATGAAACTAGAATAATTAATACAAAATCATAAGCACAAACATACATCCATACCCTATTGAAGTGGTTGTGTATATTACATCATATATTAGTCATAAAGTAAAAAGTTAAGTGTTATTATTAGACTATGAAACATGTGATACTTCTTTGCCCTGAAATGTGTGGAGTTATGCAGCAACAAACTAACTATACAAATTAAACCTTCCTTCATTTTTCAACAATCTATTTTGATTGTAGAGATACTATGATTCAGAGCCATGTTAGTTTTGACTAGAAAGAATCCTAAATTCTCAGACCCATGATTGGAAAGTCCTAAACTATTAGAGCCATGATCCATTCATGAAAATTATATTTGATATTGGACGTTAAAGTAGTGGAAGTTCTATTTTTAAAATTATCATTGCTATTGGATGTTAACGTAATGGAAGTTCTATTTTTTTTTTTAATGTCATTGAAATTTTCAGGGAGTTTTAGGCACGCCGGATGGTTTAAGGAATATGAGAAGAATCCTACCAAGCTAAATGACGAGAAATGTAGCAGGACCAAAAAAAATGGGGTAGAAGTCAGGGTTCTGTAGCTATATTGACAGTAAATAAGATTTAGGCAACTTGCTACTGAAAGATTTGATGTCAAACTATCTGAGAAAAGCAGGATGAAGTTCTCAGATTTGATGTCAAATTATCTGAGAAAAACAGGATGAAGTTCTCAGATTTGATGTCAAATTATCTGAGAAAAGCAGGATGAAGTTCTCAAGGGATTGCAGAGATTTTCGACACCGATTATCCCACTCAAAAGCCCACCAAGAAAATCTCGCTAGAACTTGGTCAGAGTGTTGGAAAACTTGCCGAGCGCATTGCTCGATCATTATTACTATGTTCATCCATTTTCCAGAGAGCCTGTGCATGTGTATAAATTTAATTTCAAGATTTCTTGAAACACATGGTCGAAGTTCATTGAAGAAATACAGAACATGTTTGTGATTTCTTCATAATAAAAAAATCTCGGTGAAGCTCGTTGCTTTGCTTTAGAGATTGAAGAAAAAATAAGCACAAATGATCCCATATGCCAATGATTTCAATTATTCGTTTCTGTCGGTATTTTGTATTTGACTAAATCAACTCTTATTCGAAGCCCCATTAGTAGTGTGAATGGTTTGCTATTTCATTTTGTATTTTGTATCTGAATGAATCTTTGCCCGGGTTAGTAGTGTGAATGGTTTGCTAATTCATTTTGAGTTGGGTTTTCATTGCTAATGAAAACTATGATGCTAATACTACAACAAATCTGATTTGATGTCAATCTATATCATAATGCTAATACTACAACAAATCTGATTTGATGTCAATCTATATCATAGTGTTATGTTACGCATTGAATTCTATGATGCTGGTACTTCAAATGTGATTTGATGTTAATCTATGTCATAAGGTTATCTTACATATATTGGCTATGCTGTTGTTATACAAGTAATCCAAGCACATTAGAAATGGATAGGTAAATAAAAAAATTAATTATAATTATAGAGTCAATCATAGGTAAATGTTATTGTGTTAAGGTTTTTTTTAATATGCCATCCATATTATACTGAATATAGTGAATTTTAGATTTATTTAATGTTTTCAGATATTCCAAAGTTAATAGTCCATCTTGCGTCCTTCCTAATTCAGTAATATGATATTGGGAATCAAGGGGAGATAATTTTGAAGTAGACCAAGCCGAGATTGTATGATAATTTTTTATCATAGTTCTAGTGTGTTAGAATTAATGGAAAAAGATACAGTTAGTTAAGCACATGATTGAGACTCTAAGATTAGGTCTCGGGTCCTACTATCTAGGTAGTGGTTGAAACCACCTTAATTGTGTGAAAGCCTATATTATTAGGCTCTTCTTCTTATCTAATTGTATCTAAGAAAATTAAGATATTATAAGGAGGTCATCAACCCCACCCTAGAAAATCAAAAGTATCTCTCTGTTTTAACTAGCTCAAAGAAGAAAATTAATATAGCCAAGATTAGAACGAACTCTCATGAGCTCCATAGTGAAACGGGTTGTTGGCAGTTCCTAAAACACCATGGATAGAAAGGTTCTGCCATCTCTGTGAGAATACGAACATCGAGGATGAAAATCACTTCCTTTTAGAGTGCCCCGGGTACAACCACATTAGATCTCAGTTTCGACATTAGATCTCAGTTTCGAAATCTTTGTTTCAATACTAACCTTCCTAGCCTTTTATGATGTCAAAATTACTGTGAGCTCGAGAGGCTTCTCTCCAAGCTTTTTGAGCATAAAAATAAAATCCTAAATGAAACTAAATAATTCATTTTTTAGGTCCGATAGACTAAATTTGATCTCAGTGAACGTTAAACACCATCATCATTGAAAAATATTTACTCTAATATTTCAAGTAATATTGACTTCCAATTAATTTATTTCAATATTTTTAAGTAATATTGCACATTCATTCTACTCGTTGGGGAGTGCAAATGCTGCATTATTTCCCTTATTTTACGGAAAAGTAAATCGTCATCATTTAAAGGCTAGTTTAATTTATTCAAACTTCAATTAGATGGAAATATTTAATTTGGGCGGCCTTGTAAATACTAATTTGTGATTAATTTTATAAAAATGTGATGTTATTTTCTTGAAAGATGGGTCTTTACCATCATTGTTTAGATGTCACGGGTTCTATTATTCGTCTTCTTTTTAAGGAAGATCTCGAAAAAGTTTCTGTTTTTCTTAATTTGATTCTCTTGGAACAGACAACAGGCGTTCTTAATTTGATTCTCTTCGAAAAGACAACGGGCGTTTTTGGAAAATTAAGGGACCCGAAATGCAGATTAAAAGGAAAAGATCCCCAGGCCAGGAAAAAAATTATTAATTAATTTGGCAAACTTTTTAAATTTATTTAAAGAATATGACTTTTAAAACTTATTTTATAAATACTTCACTATTTTACAAGTAAGGAATATTGACTTTACTGCTAAAAAAATAGACACTCTTGTCTAATCATAGTTACCGGTCGACAAAATTACTTACTTTTATTGATTTTATGAAAGTAAGTACTGGCTTTTTGCTCATTAATTCTTGGCAATTCTTATTTCATCGACTATAGAATAGTTAATGCCGCCTGACATGCAGGCATTTAATTATGTAGTTGTCTATAACGCGACTTTTTGAAAGCTTTTCCGGCGGTTTTTTCCGGTGAAAATACGGCAGCAATTTATTGGAATCGCAAGTTTGATAGCTAGTTTCTGCACAATCAAAGCGTCCCAGGGGTTTTTCAGGGTGCTGAATCCAAATATGCAGTTAAAAAACCATTTTAACTGCAACAAATCATGATTTCATCTCAATTTCTTCCGCCGGATTCCGTCACCGGAATCACAAAAAGTCGCATTATAGACAACTCCTTTAATTATCCTTCTTTCAGTGAAAGCAGGCTCATCGAGATAGCATCATCGAGAGAGTGAAAGCAGGCTCATCGAGATAGCATCATCGAGAGGAAGAAGAATAATTAAATGCCTGCATGTCAGGCGACATTAACTATTCAATAGTCGATGAAATAGAAATTGCCCTAATTCTTACCACATTAAAAAAAACAATCAATATTTTATTGATTTTTTTTATGAAAGTAAGTACGGGCTTTTTGCTCACTAATTCTTACCACACTGAAAAGAGCAATCGATATTTTATTTTTATTTTTTCGAAGTGGCCTATTACTTTGAGGAGATTTTTTAGGCTCACCCTCATTTATTCAAACTTCAAGCAGACGGAAATATTTATTCTTCCTTTTTTAAATTTACCCAACGCCGAAAATATTTCTGAGAATTTTTTTTGATTTATTCAAACTTCAATGAGACGGAAAGATTTAATTAATATGAGCGCAGTCTTCCTTTTTGAAATTTAGCCAACTCAAAGATGTAGAAAGATTTCTGAAGATGGATAAAGTCTTCATTTAGATTTAATTAATTTGACTGCGGTTTAGCATTATGAGAATACTTCTCGTTGAAGTGTTTTCGTGATTAAATTTACCCCCAATGGATTATGCAACTAATGGTTTGTCTCACTCATTTTATAGAAATTATAAACTATTTAAAGTTTGAGATTTGATATAGTAATTTCTAAGTCATTGAAATTCTGTGTGTTATTTATTATCGCTGGTGAGTTGGTTATATGGTGTGTAAGTTAGTTGGCTGTATTGTGTGCAAGCAAGATTGTAAATACAGAAGAATAAAGAATAGTTGAGAATTTTATAAAGGGCAGAGGACATATATAGACTTTTTAGTTTTTTAAAATATAAATCTCTTTATATACTAAAGAAAAAAAGTGCAAGAAAAGACTTTTATAGAGAATTCATGTTGGTAAAGAGAGTAAGTCATAAATTGGTTATTTACAAATCAACAAGCTATAACAATCATTCTAGGATATTACACCAAATGATATATGGAGGATATACAACTAACCTAATATCAAAGATCCAATGAGAATATGTACATTAAGCAATCTTCAATAACTCATTAAACAATCTTCCACTGTGACATTAGATATGGGTGTGATAATTCTTTCTATCATTTTCCCTCTCTTCTTAGCTTCTAAACAATGATTTTAGATATATAACACCAATTTATAGACATGTTAACATTTTGTTAAACATTAAAAGATTTTTTCATATTTACAACATGCAAGGAAACAACATGTACTCTGTTTTACATCATCATTTGCAAGCATAACAATTGGACATTTGTACTTTTTGTCTCATGTTATTTAGATTATCCTACACATTCTTATAATTCTTCCAATATTGAGTGATGTATTCTTAGCATTAAGACTTGATTATAATTTATGGATAATACACCTACATGAAATAATTGTGATCAATCCATAATCATCACTCCATGTTGGAAAACAAGTTTTTGGATGTTCAGGATTGGATTATTTTCCATTCTAATTATAAACTAAATTTACCTATTAGCATAAATATTACAAGAAATAATTTCATTAAAATGTTATCCTCTAAAATTGTTTTTTTATTCAAATTATGCTTCTGTTTATCTTATTATTTTAATCAAAGGATAAGAAACATGAGTATTTATATCTATATTTTTTCATAAAATGTAAACATTTCTTATAAAAATATACACATTTAAACATAACATTTAAACTTATAACTCTTTGCATAATTATCATTTCCTTAAAGGATACGATAATAGAGATATTGTATTTAACAAATGTTTTTTTGAAGAAATATTAATACATTTTCTATGCCTTTGTTAATCAAAAGACAGATTGTAAATTCTTACTAGATCCTTCAAGAAATATTACAAATTCTTGTTAAATTCTACAAACAATAGAAATAATATATGTGTATAAATATAGTTGGAGATTGATAGAAAATTATATACTACTACCATATTATGTTGCCCCTCTTGGTTAATGATATGCGAAAATTCAAGAATTTATAAAATGTGAAAATAAATATGAATATTAATTTTACTACCTTTTAATATGATTGTTTTTAAAATTATTATTACTATTATTAAATATTGGATATTTATTTAATTTATTATTTTTTTCAAGACAAAAAAAAAAATTAACATATTTTTATTAATAAGAGAGCCATGTCTACATGTACATATTGTTAAAATGTAGCATCAGATATATAGCCACATGGACAACTAATCAGCACTCAACAACAATGTTATGCTCTTGACCTGCGAGAAGATACCAGAATACCAAAGATGCAAAGAAATATACCCAGAACACAAAACAATAAGAAATAACAACATGTATTTTATTATTCAGAAAAGAAAGCAATGTTCACTTGCCTCTTCAAGGGGGCAACCTCCAATAGACCTGGGCTCAATTACAAAATAAGACACGATGCTCCTCAAGGGGAGTCTCTATCCTTTATATAGGATTCATACATGCAATACCATGGGTCAGTACCATGGTTCTTATTAATACCATCTATCTAATCCCATGGCCCATTTGCAACTAGCTGTGGTCCCTTCATTAAATGTAGGTCTACCACTTACAATTATTAATATGGGCTTTATTGACTCTTTACTTAACTATAACTATGACTCGACCCTATTACATAAATATTGGGGTTAGGGTTGGACCCTAACATGCCCTCCCCCATAAAAATATCCTTGTCCTCAAGGCTGAAGTTGTGGAAACTGCTGAAGGACAGTGGCTTGTTCCCAGGTCACATCTTCTGGAGAGGTGTCTTTCCACTTGACGAGGACTTCCTTGATCGTGCGGTCGCGTAGGTGCCATCCTCGCGTGTCCAGAACCTGTTCAGGTTGGAGCCAGATTAAACCTTCTTCATCCAATTCCGGTAGACTGGTTTGAATTCGGCAATGGTTCCCAATCACTTTCTTGAGGCATGAGACATGGAAGACTGGATGGCTTTTTGCCGTGGGTGGACAAGCTAGCTTGTATGCTACTTCTTCGATGCGCTGAAGTACTTGATACGGTCCGTAGAATTTTGGAGATAATTTCTGACAACCCTCGCCTTTGAGTGATGTTTTCTTATATGGTTGCAACCTCAAAAATACCTAATCCCCTTCTTGAAATTTGTGTTCTGAACGATGTTGATCTACCTGTTGCTTCATGCCCTTTTGAGCTTGATGGAGATTCTCTCTGAGATGGGCCAGCATGGCTGTGTGATTCTGTAGGAGGTGATCCTCTGCTTGTACCTTCGAGCATCCCTGGATATAAGAAGTAGGTGAAGGAGGGATTTTAACATAAACTACTTCATATGGAGTCATTTTGGTGGTGGCATGATAGTTAGTGTTATACCACCATTCTGCTAGAGGTAACCACTGTACCCATAGATGTTGCTTTTCTGAAGTGAAACACCTAAGGTAGGTCTCCAGACATTTATTGACATTTATCCTGCCAAGAGTAGCTCGCTGTGGAATTTGGATCCGCCTGCAATTTATTAATGAGTTGGGAGAGCAAAGGATGTGAAAACCATTCCTTGCGAGCCTCTTCAATCCATTCGAGAATGGGAAGGGAGATTGCAAGTAGGGTGATTTCCTCCTCAAATTGGTGTGATAAAGCTTTTGCTATGACATTTTCGTGCCCTTTCTTGTTAATTATCTCATAATCATATCCCAACATTTTGGGGAGCCATTTATTTTGTTGTGGCGAGGATAGGCATTGCTCCAAAAAATATTTAAGGCTTTGATGGTCTGTACGGATTTGGAAACGCCGCCCCAATAAGTATGGTTGCCAGGTATCTACTGCATGTAATATGGCCATCATCTCCTTCTCATAGGTAGATTGTCCCAGATTTGTCCCACTTAGTTGTTGGCTAGTGAAGGCCAAGGGTCGACCTTCTTGCATTAAGACCGCCCCAATACCTGTACCTGAAGCATCACATTCAATCACAAAAGATTTGGTGAAGTCAGGTAGTGCTAATACAGGAGTGGAATGCATGGCCTATTTTAGAGCTATAAATGCCTGTTGTGCTTCATCATTCCAGAGAAATGAATTTTTCTTGAGAAGGTGAGTGAGGGGTCTAGCAATGCTACCATAATTGCAGAAAAATTTGCGATAGTAGCCTGTGAGACCCAAAAATCCTCTCAAGCTCTTCAAGGTCTTTGGTTGAGGCCAATCCTGCATTGCCTAGATCTTTTTGGGGTCCACCCTGACACCTTCACGCCCCACAATGTGGCCCAAATACTCAACTTCTTTCATGCCAAAATAGAACTTGGACATCTTGACAAACAATTTATGCTTCCGGAGCAGTTGCAAGAGCAGATCTACATGCTGAAGATGTGTGGCCCAGGTGCGGTTGTAGATGAGGATGTCATCAAAGAAAACAAAGACAAATTTTCTGAGATATGGTTTGAGCAGGTGGTTCATGAGGATATGAAAAGTGGATGGGGCATTACAAAGACCAAATGGCTTGACCAAGAATTCATAATGGCCTTCATGAGTTCAGAAAGCAGTCTTTGGAATGTCTACTTCTTTCATGCAAATTTGGTGATAGCCCGAGTGAAGGTCGAGCTTAGTAAAGAATTGAGCCCCATTTAGTTCATCCAACAAACCATTGACAACTGGGATGGGAAATTTATCTTTGACCATCAGCTTTTTGAGGGCCCTGAAGTCTGCACACATATTCCATTCCCCATCTTTCTTGAGCACCAGGACCACAGGCGATGAATAAGGACTAATGCTAGGACGAATGACGCCTGCTTCCAAGGGTTCCTTGATGATTTTTTCAATTTCATTCTTTTGGGCGAATGGATATCTATATGGACGCACATTTGGTGGTTGGGCCCGTCGGACCAAAGTAATGCTATGATCATGTTCCCCTCTTGAGGGTGGAAGCTCATGAGGCTTGTCAAAGACCGACAGATGGTTGTTTAAGATCTGTTGCATCTCAAGATGAATATGAAGAGAAGTGGGTTCGAAGGCCTGGATGGCATTAAATTGGGCTATAACTCCATGGTGGCCCTTTTTTAACAATTTTTCCATCCTATGCGAGCTGATGATAGAGGGAGCACCCGCCTGGAGTCTGCAGAGGGTATGTGTGTGGTTGTTCTACTTAAAGCTCATATATAACTCCTGGAAATCCATTGTGATTGGGTCGAGTGCACGGAGCCATTCAACACCCAAGACAATGTCACACCCTCCCATGTGTATGGTAAACATGTTGGCATTTAGCTGATAATCCCCCATTTGAAGTTTGACATTTTCACAGTGGCCTTCACATTTCATTGTTCCCCCATCAACAATTTGGACCTGGAAGTTAGAGATTGCTTTGACAAAACAATGCACTACTTCTGCGACTCTTTGATGGATAAAGTTATGTGTACTGCCACTATCAATCAAGTCTACTACAGGGCAATGCTTAATAAAACCTCTGATTTTGAGAGGTTGGGGAGAAGAAATCCCTGTCAAAGCATGAAGCGAGATAACTGGTTCTTCAGGTACATTTTCCAACTGGTTGTCCTCATCTTCATCCTCTTGTTCGTCAAGTGGTGGGGCCTCCTCCGATGAACTTCGATTAGTAGCATCAATTTGAAAGAATTTTAGCTCCTTACATTTATGCCCCGGGGAGTATTTCTCATCACAATAGTAACAAAATCCTTGCTTTCTTCTTTCCACCATTTCCACAGGTGACACGTTTTGAACCTTGAGTGTTTGGGTAGTGCTTTGAGCCTGGGTGGGGCGACCTTTGGCTATGAAATTTGGGCGATTGGACTGGGCCGCTAATGCACATTCTACTTCACGAGCTATCTTGCAAGCATCTAGCCATGAGGTTGGGTGTTGCAGTCAGACGTGGGCTTGTATGGATTCTTTGAGACCACTGACAAAAAATTCCAAGTAGAACTGATCGTGTAGACCTCCTGTGCGGAAGGCTAAGGATTCAAAGGCTGTAATATATTCGTTCAGTGTTCCTGTCTGTCGGAGCTTAGTAAGACGACCCAAGAATTTAGATTCATGGTCAAAGCGATCCGTCAAGGCTTTTGAGAATTTCTGCCAAGTCAAGGGCCTTCCATAACAATGTTGATGCCACTGCCACCATTGCCACCTTTCATGGTCCAAGTACATGCTACCCACACTTAGCTAAGTCGCATCATCTCTAATGTGATTCAATGTGAAATATTGCTCCATTTGTGCTAGCGATGTGGCTGGATGAGAGCCATCAAATTTATACATGTCCAGCTTAGGTGGTCACGGCTGGGACTATTGGTGGTCTCCAAAGAGGTGAAGAGAATGGCTAGACTCACCCTCAATGTTTTCATTAAAAGCATATGCCTCCGAGTGTTCCCTCGACTTGCCCTTTGTCATTGTGTCAGCTAAGGTTTGGATCGTCTTCAGTAATGTGTCCAACTTTTGTTCAAGGGTGTCAATCTTCTCATTGGCCATAGCTTGAGCTCTGGTTTGTACCATGCATTGATCCGATGCACTTGTCGGTACTGCGAGAAAAATAAAATTTGGGACCACCCGAAATTTTTACGCTAACAAGCGAATGGTACCACCTTGCTCAGCCCGTCGATCTGATTCTTATGGGCTAAGTCTCCTATAAGCGTCCTGGGAGGGTCTCAAACTTTTTTTTTTTACTCCAGAAGGAGTTTTACTCCTCGCTTAGGAATACTGCAGTAGCCGAATCCAATAAAAGTAAATTCTGCCCAATGTCTTGCGAGAATCACACCAAGGTATAGGGGCCCACACAAATAGTCAGATCTGGCGGCTAACCCTCAACTGCAGATTATGAGTAGGAATGTGGCAATGATCGAACCCATACTACTAGATCTGAATGGCGGATCTGATTGTGGCAACTACTACAGAACCCAAATGGCTAGATCTGATAGATCTGATTGCCGAAACTAATAGATCTGAATGGCGAAACTAATTTTTGCGGCTGCGACAGGATCCCACCTACTAGATCTGAACTAGCAAAGATGATGCGTGATCTAGAGAGAGACAAGGGAACTATGGTCTCAGGGAGTGTCAGGTGCTACAGATCGCAATATACATAAGGGTCTGACAGTAGTACTCGGCCCAATCTTTCAGGGCACTAACCAAGGAGGATCAACCGTACCCTTAGCCATACAACCCAACTACCCTATCGTACGCGCGAGTAATCTCCCCGAGTGTTGTTCTCAGTGTACTATAGTAGCAAGACGGCTGACTGTTTATCTATGGCGAGGTTTCAAGAGAGTCTAGGGGGCTTTCGATATACCCTGAGGGTACTTAGAAGACAGTCTGTGCGCGGTTCTGTCTAATGCGCTACTACTCGAAGGGGTACCCACAGGGGTTACAAGGGAGTCCAACAAGCGTGACCAGCTCTTGTATTTCCTGCATGCATGCCTCCCCGAATCCGCAGTTTTATGTGCTCAACGACAGATCCCGTGGTTTAAAGACATCGGAACACGTCTCTAGCCAATTTTTTTTTTGCTAAAAATGGAGATCCCACCGGCCCTGGAAAGTGCTCTGATACCACTTGTTATGCTCTTGACCTGCGAGAAGATACCAGAATACTAAATATGCGAAGAAATATACACAGAACACAAAACAATAAGAAATAACAGCATGTATTTTATTATTCAGAAACGAAAACAATGCTCACTTGCCTCTTCGATGGGGCAACCTCCAATAGAGCTCGACTCAATTACAAAATAAGACACGATGCTCCTCGAGGGGAGTCTCTATCCTTTATATAGGATTCATACATGCAATACCATGGGTCAATACCATGGTTCTTATTAATACCATCTATCTAATACCATGGCCCAATTGCAACTAACTGTGGTCCCTTCATTAAATGTGGGTCAACCACTTACAATTATTAATACGGGCTTTATTGACTCTTTACTTAACTATAACTATGACTCGACCCTATTACATAAATAAGGGGGTTAGGGTTGGACCCTAACAAACAACCAATACTAGGCAAAACTCTAATATTTGAAATCAGTTGCCTGCAATACCTACCAAAAAATAATCATACACTAATTCATCATATAAGGCCAACAACAATTAGGATGAAAATATAAACTCCCAGAAAAAGATGTCGCAGTAAACGAGGCATTGAGGTCCAAAAATAAAAACAAAAGAGATAAATTTGTCCATGAGCTCGAAGGGAAACAATTTGTACTAATGTGACGTCCCTGCAAGCAAACAGAAAAATTGATGCAACCCAGATTCATTGAAAGTCCTTTATTTGAAAACTTCTTAGCAACAATGTTCAATTCCCTTTGTAGACGTGAAAAGGCGACTTGTTGGAAAAGTCCTCTGATCTTGTTTATTTGATGCATCCAATGGATGAAATGTGGAGGGGAAAATGTAGTCCCATTGTTAATCTAATGTATGGTTATCTGAGGATCGCCAAAGATATGAAAAAAATTGAGGTTTAGTTGCTTCACACGATACAGTAAACCCCATAATGCAATAACTTCCACTCTGTTAGTGTCATGTTCTCCATTCCAACGAAAATGATACATGAGATATGAGTTAGTAGCAATGCAGACTCCACAACTGCAACATTGATTATGGGATGCCCCATTGAAATGGTTGGTAGGAAAAGATGTGTGAGGGTCAAGACTTTATAATATTGTTCATCATTTAACCATTGGTCCATCGGTATTCATAGTACAAAGCATAGATTTTGGAAGAAATATATTGAAACTCCATTTTCTGTTGTATCAATGTTTACTTTATTTTACCGGAAAATTAAGTGTTTATCATCATTCTTGAAGACTCTTTTATTCAAACTCCAAAGACGGAAAAATTTAATTAATTTGACCGTGGTCTTCCTTTATGAAAATTAGCCTTCTGAGAATAATTCTTGGTTAATTTTGTGCGAGGGAGGTATTTTCGTGACTAAATTTACCCCAATGACATATGAAACCAATGGTTTGTTACTAATTTTAGGGAAATTATAAACTATTTAAAGTTCGAGATTTGATATAGTGATTTCTAATTTATTGGAATTTTTATGTGTTATTTATCATTGCTGGTTAGTTGGTTGTATGGTTTGCAAGCTAGTTGGTTGTATTTTGTGCAAGGAATATTAGAGAAGAATAAAGAATGATTGGGAATTTTGTAAAGGGCAAGGGACATACATAGACCTCCTAGTCTTTTAAAATATAAATCTCTTTATAAAATAATGAAAAAAAGTGCAAGAAGAAACTTTTATAGAGAATCCATGTTGGTAAAGAGAGTAGGTCATAAATTGTTTATTTACAAATCAACAAGCTATAACAATCATGCTATTATATGACACCAAATGATATATGGAGAATATACAACTAACCTAATATCAAAGATCCAATGAGAATATGTACTTCATTAAGCAATCTTCAACTATGACATTAGATATGGGTGTTATAATGGCCCCATTCTGAAAACATGTTGAAAACCTCCTACAATGGGCATGAAGGCTCGACTCACACCGAAGATTCTTTGTATCATTTTCCCTCTCTTCTTAGGTTCTAAACAATGATTTTAGATATATAACACCAATTTATAGACATGTTCACATTTTGTTAAGCATTAAAAGATTTTTTCATATTTACAACATGCAAGGAAGCAACATGTACTCTTTGTTACATCATCATTTGCAAGCATAACAATTGGACGTTTGTACTTTTTGTCTCATATTATTTAGATTTTCCTACACATTCTAATAACTCCTCCAATATTGAGTGATGTATTCTTAGCATTGGGACTTGATTATAATTTATGGATAATACACCTACATTAAATAATTATGATCAATCCATAATCATCACTCAATGTTGGAAAACAAGTTTTTGGATGTTAAGGATTGGATTATTTTCCATTCTAATTATAAACTAAATTTACCTATTAGCGTAAATATTACAAGAACTAATTTCATTAAAATGTTATCCTCTGAAATTGTTTTGTGTATCCAAATTATGTTTTTCTTTATCTTACTATTTTAATAAAATGAGAAGAAATATAAGTATTTATATCTATACGTTTTTCATAAAATGTAAACATTTCTTATAAAAATATACACATTTCTTATAAAGCTATATTATTATTATTTATAAAATGAAAATTTTATACACAATTTTTGCAATTGTTTTTAAACACATTTAAATATAACATTTAAACTTATAACTCTTTGCATAATTATCATTTCCTTAAAAGATATGATAATAGAGACATTGTATTTAACAAATATGTTTTTGAAGAAATATTAATACATTTTCTATGCCTTTGTTAATCAAAAGACAAATTATAAATTTTTACTACATCTTTCAAGAAATATTACAAATTCTTGTTAAATTCTACAAACAATAGAAATATTATTTGTGTATAAATATAGTTGGAGATTGATAGAAAATTATATTCTGCTACTACCATATTATGTTGCCCCTCTTGATTAATGATATGTGAAAATTCAAGAATTTGTAAAATGTGAAAATAAATATGAATATTAATTTTACTACCTTTTAATATGATTGTTTTTTAAAATATTATTATTATTATTAAATATTGGATTTTTATTTAATTTATTACTTTTTTCAAAATATTATTATTATTATTAAATATTGGATTTTTATTTAATTTATTATTTTTTTCAAGACAATTTTTACGCCGTAAGGCGTTTCCCTTTGAAAGGAATAGCCCCAGCCGACTCCGTGTGTTATTGTTGACCGTCGATTTATGGTGTTAGACGATTAAACAAAATTTGATCGTTGATAGTAGGAAGCCGAATGATTAAAAGCAGTTTAGTTCATCGTTGGAAGCCGAACGATTAAAATCAGTTCTCCTGTCATTCCCAAGGAACTGTCCCATCAATCTAGTCACAGGTTGTTTGGCTATGAAGATTGGTATCTTATGTTTGCCCATGTTTACTTGTTCGAAGCTCTACTGTCTCAAATTTGCTTTCCACTGCATAGTTTCTGCTAGGCCTGTTGCTGTATTTGTTTTTCACACCGTCAAAGTTTGCTGTGCACAGCATAATTTCTGCCTGCATTGTTGCTGCTTCAGAAGCAATATGTGCAAAATCGCTGATCCAACTGAGAAGGGTGTTTGGTGGAAAGATGAGACCAAGTGGGTTCTATATTCTCCAGAGGATGCAAGGAAAATTCTGAGAGCAAAGAAGAATGGGGACTCAAATATTACGTTGGGTTCTGTTAAATCTGTCAAGTACCCTTCAGGAAAGCTTTATGCCATAGACCTGGTGGCCATGAAGCAAACCAATGTAAACACTGGCTTCTCCAGAGATATCAAAATCATCAATTCTTGCCCTACTGATGATCAGGTGAGTATATATACCCTTCAGCTCTTTTGGGTAATGGTTTCTGTGGGATTTTTAAGAGTGTGTTCTTAGAACAATATCTTTGTTTCTTGAAATAGGAAGATGTAGAGTCTGATGAAGAAGATGACTTAGTCACATTCTCTCGTCCTGTTAAAGTTGAAGTGATTAACCAGAGAAGGGAGTCTGATAAGATTGTCAAGATGGTTCCTTCTGTCACTGTAGACCTTGAGAAATTGACTTCTCAATGCCTCTTGGAGGATGAGTGCAATTTGGTTCTAAAGCTTCCCAGGGCTGCAGCTGCCCAATCGGATTGCATCAATTCCCTCAGCAAAAAGGTGTGCATTCATAGATTATGAAACTTTATGATTCAGAAAGCTTGAATTCATTTTTTGTTTTAATTATTTGGGCTAAGTAACATAAAAAACTTTGGAGTTACAGACTCTGGAGTTGCTGCTAGAGAAACTTACTAGCAAGGACTTTATAAAGAATGTGGTAAGGCATAAGATGCAGAGCAGAGGCTCTGAGTTGGTGTAGGTAAGGAGGATTGAATACTATCCATGATTCCTGCAATATGTTGGCATATGACCAGATATCCAATTGTTACTGAATTTCGCTGGCGTTAATTGCAGATCATCTTTACAGCATAGCAGAGAAAGGTTTTAGTACAGAAGGTGATTCTGTTGAGTACTTGTTTAACAACGGAAGGCGACTTACTAGAGTCTTGCCATTGCCAAGTGAAGGAGGTAGGGTATCTGTATATATAGCCATATCAAAATCTGTACAGGAGAGAAGGGATATCCCACTGTCCAAAGGCGGTGCATTGCATCCAACTGAGAAGGGTGTTTGGTGGAAAGATGAGACCAAGTGGGTTCTATATTCTCCAGAGGATGCAAGGAAAATTCTGAGAGCAAAGAAGAATGGGGACTCAAATATTACGTTGGGTTCTGTTAAATCTGTCAAGTACCCTTCAGGAAAGCTTTATGCCATGGACCTGGTGGCCATGAAGCAAACCAATGTAAACATTGGCTTCTCCAGAGATATCAAAATCATCAATTCTTGCCCTACTGATGATCAGGTGAGTATATATACCCTTCAGCTCTTTTGGGTAATGGTTTCTGTGGGATTTTTAAGAGTGTGTTCTTAGAACAATATCTTTGTTTCTTGAAACAGGAAGATGTAGAGTCTGATGAAGAAGATGACTTAGTCACATTCTCTCGTCCTGTTAAAGTTGAAGTGATTAACCAGAGAAGGGAGTCTGATAAGATTGTCAAGATGGTTCCTTCTGTCACTATAGACCTTGAGAAATTGACTTCTCAATGCCTCCTGGAGGATGCAATTTGGTTCTAAAGCTTCCCAGGGCTGCAACTGCCCAATCGGATCGCATCAATTCCCTCAGCAAAAAGGTGTGCATTCATAGATTATGAAACTTTATGATTCAGAAAGCTTGAATTCATTTTTTGTTTTAATTATTTGGGCTAAGTAACATAAAAAACTTTGGAGTTACAGACTCTGGAGTTGCTGCTAGAGAAACTTACTAGCAAGGACTTTATAAAGAATGTGGTAAGGCATAAGATGCAGAGTAGAGGCTCTGAGTTGGTGTAGGTAAGGAGGATTGAATACTATCCATGATTCCTGCAATATGTTGGCATATGACCAGATATCCAATTGTTACTGAATTTCGCTGGTGTTAATTGCAGATCATCTTTACAGCATAGCAGAGAAAGGTTTTAGTACAGAAGGTGATTCTGTTGAGTACTTGTTTAACAACGGAAGGCGACTTACTAGAGCCTTGCCATTGCCAAGTGAAGGAGGTAGGGTATCTGTATATCTAGCCATATCAAAATCTGTACAGGAGAGAAGGGATATCCCACTGTCCAAAGGCGGTGCATTGCATCTGGCCGAACTAGTGTCAGTGGGTCATTCTGGCTATTCCTACTGAGCAATTCCTTTACGAGTATATGGCTAAGGTACTAATTATTTTGCTTTTGGAACATCTTAGACACTGTGTAAATTTCAAGTGAACGTAAACGCTTTTTATAAGACTTCTGGAAAGCATGGAAACCAAAGAGAAAGTAGTAAAGGTTAAGTTATGATATGGTTTTGAGTGGATAACTTCCATTAAATAATACAGATGACTAGTGATTTTCTCTCGACGAGTTATGTCCTGTTATGTCCTGTCCATACAAAGTATGTGGGATTAGATTAGTATAGATTCAGATTACTGGTTTTCTCCTGTTCCCTGTTTGAATGGTTTGCTCCGAATTAGTTTAATTATGCTGTAGGGGTTGCTGTAATGGTGGTTTATATTTTTGTTTGAATGTTTTGTTCTGAATTAGTTTTTTATTTTTGTTTCGATGTTTTGTTCTGAATTAGTTTAATTATGTTTAGGAATTTTGATTTTTAAATAAATGAGTGGACACAGTTTGATTTTAAAAGAATATTTTTCTTTTAATAGATTTTTAGAAGAAAAATGCTGGATTTTATATATATAATTAAAAGTTTATTAGTGAGAACATATCAGAAAAGACTGATTGGCCAAACAGAGAATAAGATGTGCACCAATACATACAACTGAGAGAAGATAGACATATCAATATACAAACATGCATGCTTGTATGTCTGAATATAACATCTGGTTTAGTCAATCCTTAAAACACAAATCCAAAAATGCAAAAACAGAGCAAAAAACTGTGGCATCTGTCAGCCCATCAGAATGCTGGCTAAAGATCAGAAAACTAGTAAAACAGGATCCATTTTTATGGCAAGTTGATCTCGCCTTCCTCTCTAATGAGATGATCTATTATTAGTTTGTAATACATGATACCATATTGTCCTTGTAGACCCCCATTAGACAGTCTGTCCGCATCCTTGTTGTCCTCTCTGTATACATGTGCCATGGAGTAGGAAGAGAGAGAGGCCAGCACATGTTTAATCCTGTTAATCCATCCAGTTAATAGAGGTGGGTGGAATGCAGAGTGTCCCTGTATTTCTGCTATGGAGGTTTTGGAATCTCCATAAACTTAATAGAGGTGGGTCAAATGCAGAGTGTCCCTGTATTTTTGCTATAGAAGTTTTGGAATCTCCATAAATGTTGACGATATGCAGATGTTTCTATTTGGCAAACCAAAACAACCCCAAAATGCCATGATTTCACCTCTTATATTAATGCCAAAACCTCCATTTAAATATTTAAATGATGTCAAATACATCATCTAAATATTTGAATAATTTTTCAATTTCATTTCCATATCTAAATATTTAAATAGAGGATTTCAAAGATTTATATATATACAAGAAACTCCCGGAATTTAGAATGTAGCTTTACCCCGTTATGGATAAAAGTTATCTAATATCTTTAATAGGAAAGGAAATGAAGGGAAACATTGATTTCGAAATTACATTAATCATATCTAAATAGTGTTTGCATTGGGTTAGGGCTGTGATGGTTGGTTTAGCTGTCTTACCCAATGTAATTTTATCAATTATATAATTATAATAAAATGTTCATATATATATATATATATATATTATAATATATAATATTTATAATTTATTAAAAATTTAAGATAATATTAAAGTTTTAGATATAACAAGTTTAAAATAATATTTAAATAAATAAAAGACCTTACGCATGATAGGTTGAAACCCACGACCACACTGGCAGGACCGTCTAGAACTGCAACGAGTATAATACAACATTGAAGACTTCAGATCCAATTATATGGATTTCGAATTCATTCGGGTCAGCAGAAAAATTAAAACAAATATTAAATTTATTTTTAAAATAATTACAGGGATTACTTCTAGGTTTATCGTTATTTTGTTTTAAATGCTAGTCCCCGTTATCTGGGTAAAAATACTGTATCGTTTAATTGCAATTTATGGATGGATTTGAATCATTGGCCCTTATTTCCTTTCTTTGGGTTCAGATCATTCAAGCTTTTAGTTCGCTTGACCAGGATGCCTCAAATTCAATACTCAGATAAATACATTGTTGATACTTAGGAATACAGGGTTGTAACTCAGAGCTTGCGCTATTTTTTTTGTTAAATAAAATATTTGTTTTGCTTTTTGGCTGGATGGTGGACTTTCAGATCCACTCAACGAACTGCATACTACATCTATCATTGATAACCTCCTATTGATTTAACCCTATACATACATACAATTGCAGTTGCCCTTCATTGCCACTGTAATTTGGAGCCTGGTTCTTTATTATTCAAAGAAAACGCTCTACCTGTAAACTCCTTCAATGCACTGTCATTCACATGGCAGAACATATTCTCCCATTCATGGGGTTTGATGGCCCTGTTGCCAAGGCCTGGAGCTCGATCTTGGGACACAACATTCCTAGACTCTTTCCAATCCACGACATACGCAGACACCCTCCTCCGAAACTTAGCCTTGAATTCACTCCAAGCCTGGTACTTGTAGTGATTGATCACTGTCCTCTGGGCCTTCACATACACTGTTCTGTATGCCTTCTTCAACTGAAAGCGGTGTATTACATTGAGCAACTTAGGAGAGGCAGCTTCCAAAAGAAGTATGGATTTGTAGCGCTTCAGCTTCCTTTCCCTGCAAGTGTACCCTTGAGTAACCCCTCTCTGCGGGTGCTCCCTGAGGCCCGAGGGTCCAAAATTTTTGCATCTTAAAGAAATTTTCCCTGTCAATGCAGCCCCCGGTTTACTAAGATTTATTACTAATCACCTCAGAGATGCTTTTGATGCAGTATTCTTTAATGGGTACCCAATATTGGCATTGGCCTTGAGTTGCTTTAGCCATGAAGGAGAAAATACAAACTCGTCAGCGTCCGTGTACATCATCCATTGACACTTCTGTTTGGCCATGAGAGCACAGTGTGAGAATCCAGATTCATGTGTCTTGGCCCATGGCCATGGATGCCTGCTTACCTTGTAATTTTCTGACAGTAACCCTTCAACAGTTTTTGCCAGATCGTCTTCACTGTTGTTATCGTACAGAAAGAAGTGTTCCACACCCAGATGAGAATGGTAGATAACCCATTCTCTTATGTATTTTGCAACGTTGAACACCATGGTGCAGGCACAGAGTAGTCTCATTTTCTGTGCATTATCTTGAGTACTACTTTTGCTTGAATGATGAGATGGCGGGATTTCATAATAAGCGACGGAAGGAATGGATTTCCCATGGATTCGGAGAATGATTTCGGAGGCAATGAGCTGATAACGAACTAATTCATTGGGATGCTCGCATCTAAAGACTTCTTGTCCAGAGTGTGACCATAGTTTCAATGGTATTGTTGAATATGCAACGTAGATATTTGGTTTCAATGTTTAGTCCTTGTCTATTGTTAATCCCTTTGGCAAATACAACAATATCCCTCTCTGTGGCCAAGCTGTCATATACCATATGATCCCATTTGATGGGTCTGGAATGATCAAAGTAACCCAATTTTGCTGTGATGATCTCTGGTAAATCTGAGCTATAATTAGCTGTGTCCACTAGGGAAACTGATGTTGCAGACCAGTGGGTTGCAGGGGGAGGAGCTTGGCATCTGACTGCAGCTCGTGGTTGGGTAGAATATCCAAATTGTAAATACTCTATGGCATTCACTGGTGTATGGATTTGTTGCGAGAATGAATAGCTGGGGGATGATTCGTGGGATATCAGATTGGAGTTTGCAGAAGACAGCCGTACTAAGAAGAGGACTTCCTCAGGAAGAAATACAATGTCTTGGATGAAGGAACTCCTGTTGGTTTGATTGGTTAGCAACAGGGGAAAGCTCTTTGTGAATTTTGCAGCCTGTGGTTTATACAGATTGGGTTCTTTCTCCATTAAGCTTTCTTGCAGGCTTCCATATTGAAAAAAAAAACATTTCTTGACCATGTCTTGGTATTAACCCAGTATGATTTAACTGCAGAGCCAAGAACAAAGTATCTATTAGCTACAAAATCCATTCTGCTATTCAACATTTTATAGACATCTATGCATCAAGAATTAATGCCCAGAAAAATGGGGCTCTGCAACAACCTTGTAAAAATGAGGGTAATAAGTTGTTTCTGGCTGTCTACATCAACATATGCAGCTAAACAAAGCCACCGAAATTCATATTTTACTTGTTCAGGATTGTACTGTATAGATCAACATTCAAGAAGATAGTAATTATATATACCTTGGAAGATGAGATCTGAGACGGTTGCGCCTGCAATGACGAAAACCAGAAAAACTAGGAGAAGAAGAAGGAACCTAGAATTTCTATTGCCCATTCTCGAGAAAACAGATCCATTTGATGCCCATAATAGTTTGTAGTCTGTAAAATCATTGTTTATTAATGATTCCTTACTAGTACTTCTGCGGTTTCTGGACATTATTGTTGTATCTTTAACAGCAGCAACTTGCAAGGTGTCAGAGCTGTTCCGCTGCTGCACTGTACCAGAGCTTTTCTTTCAGAATGAAGTGCTACAAGAAATAACGCAACTATAAATAATACAGAGCACAGACACACAGGGGGCATGGAAGAAGTTGCCATTGAAAATCGATAAATTGTGCATCGACGGTGAGTAACCTGAGAAATCTGAGTGGAGTTGTGCCTGAAGTATCCAGAGACTAAAGTTAATCGGAAAGTAGAATTTTCCTTTTCCTATTTTTAACGAAAATTCAATGGTAAAATTTTGGATTTAAATTTATTTCAAATTTGATTGATAAACTGTTCTAAATATTTTATTAAAAAAATATATTAAATTTTATAATATTAAGAAATATTTCAATATATAGTTTTTAGGTGTAACATTAAAATTTGGAAAGATTGAAATTAAAAGAAAAATAAATCAATACATTATCTACCTAAAATGAAGATTAAATGTCACCTCGTCAACTTTATAAGCCGAGATTTTTGTTCTAGTGTCATTTTCTAAGCCAAAACCCAAAAAAGTCAATGAATTTTAAAAGGTTCTAGAATTCATCTTAATAAATTGGAAACTAATTTTAAAACAAGTTTTTAATATTTATTTTTTCATTTTTTTTATTAAAAAAACAAAATAAATAATAAATTATTCACTAATATATATTCAAAATTTATCAAAATAAATAATAAATAATGCTTAATTAAAATTGAATATAAATATAAATAAATTAAAAATATTTTTTTTTCAATGTTAATATAAAAAATTAAATAAAAAAAGTCAATGAATTTTAAAAGGTTCTATAATTCATCTTAATAAATTGGAAATTAATTTTAAAACAAGTTTTTAATATCTATTTTTTCATTTTTTTTATTAAAAAAACAAAATAAATAATAAATTATTCACTAATATATATTTAAAATTTATCAAAATAAATAATAAATAATGCTGAATTAAAATTGAATATAAATATAAATAAATTAAAAATATTTTTTTTCAATATTAATATAAAAAATTAAATAAAAAAATTATATTAAAAAATAGCGTTTTCTTTTGAAATGAATTGCCCCAGTGGACGCCGTGTCCTATTGTTGACCGTGGATTTGTGGTGTTAGACGATTGAACATATAAATATAAATAAATTAAAAATATTTTTTTTCAATATTAATATAAAAAATTAAATAAAAAAATTATATTAAAAAATAGCGTTTCCCTTTGAAATGAATTGCCCCAGTGGACGCCATGTCCTATTGTTGACCGTGGATTTGTGGTGTTAAATGATTGAACGAAGTTTGATCGTTGATCGTTGGGCAAAATGATAGTTTCATCTCTCAGATACCTAGTTTATATGGGGTTAGGTGCATTCTTCAAATATTGTAATACTTTTCATGTGTGGATTTATATGATGGGGTTAGGTTATGTTGCGCACATACAGAGGCTTGGTCATGTACTCACTTTCTGTCTTTTTCTATGGAATAGATGTATGCTTAATAATCAACACTATCAAACCGTCTTAGTGATGTCTGTCATGAATTTACATGTATTCTTAGTCGTAGAATAGGCCTTAAGCCAAGGGCAGACCCTGCGTCCAATTTTGTGCTTTTCATTCTTTGTTGGACAAGCCTTTGTTTTTAGACCTGCTTGATTTCTATCAAGTGAAAATAAGAACCTCACAGTCAGTATATAAAAGGATGTAATGTCAAATATCTTAATAAAATTGAAGGAATCATTGCCCATGATATCTGGAATTTATTAAGAAATTTGCTTTTGCTGAGCTAAAGGATCGACGACTGTTCCAATCCTGCAATCATATCTGTTAACCTCAAAATCTCCTTATAAGATGTATTCGAAATTCTCTGTCATCATGGCCCTCCACCCAAGACAACCTATTGATGTCTAGATTGAAGGTTTTCCATGAATTTATGTAGGTCCCTTTAAAGTTAGAATGCCAGGTAATTAAATAAATGTAGAGAAGGAGACGATGTGTCCACGTTGTTCTTACATTGCAAATAATTTCTTGGAAGTTTGGACATATATTAAATAAATGCCCGATAACTGCTTTTGGTCAGTTACAATCAGATGCATATCAAAGTTTCTTTGAGATAATGCATATTAAAGTTTCTTTGAGATATTTATAGTTTTATCTTAGAGTGTGGGTATGCTTGATTGCTGGCTATCTAGGTGGTGAGTTGAATATCTGTAATTAGAGTTTTATTTAACCCAAATGGATTATTTTGATGATTGGGCATTATGTGTCATCTCCAGACATGTGGTTCTCCTTTCGGAAACTGCCAGATTGCTTCCCAAGAACCGACTTCTCAATGAAGTAAGCACCGCATTTTTGTTCTCAAATGCTATTTTCAATGCAAATGCATATGTTCTGCCAACTTCCCTATGTGGTAATGAGCACCTAGTTTGTTTTCAAATGCCATTTTTAATGCAAATGCATCTGTTTTGCCAACTTCCCAATGTGTAATCAGCACCTAATTTCTTTTCAAATGCCATTTTTAATGCGACAGAGAACAAACTTACTCCAAACACTTAAGCGATAAAAGCAACACAAGATTTCAAGTATTCAAACCGTGTTAATGATGCCTGTCATGAATTAACATGTATTCTTAGTCGTGGAATAGGCCTTAAGCCAGGGGCAGACCCTGCATCCAATTTTGAGCTTTTCATTCTTTGTTGGACAAGCCTTTGGTTTTAGACCTGCTTGATTTTTGTCAAGTGAAAATAAGAACCTCACAGTCAGTATATAAAAGGATGTAATGTCAAATATCTTAATAAAATTGAAGGAATCATTGCCCATGATATCTGGAATTTATTAAGAAATTTGCTTTTGCCGAGCTGAAGGATCGACGACCGTTCCAATCCCACAATCATATTTGTTAACTTCAAAATCTCCTTATAAGATGTATTTGAAATTCTTTGTCATGATGGCCCTCCACCCAAGACAACCTATTGATGTCTAGATTGAAGGTTTTCCATGAATTTATGTAGGTCCCTTTAAAGTTAGAATGCCAGGTAATTAAATAAATGCAGAGAAGGAGACGATGTGTCCACGTTGTTCTTACATTGCAAATCATTTCCTGGAAGTTTGGACATATATTAAATAAATGCCTGATCACTGCTTTTGGTCAGTTACAATCAGATGCATATTAAAGTTTCTTTGAGATATTTATAGTTTTATCTTTGAGTGTGGGTATGCTTGATTGCTGGTTGTCTAGATGGTGAGTTGAATATCTGTAATTAGGGTTTTATTTCACCCAAATGGATTATTTTGATGATTGGGCGTTATGTGTCATCTCCTGACATGTGGTTCTCCCTCCGGACACTGCCAAATTGCTTCCCAAGAACTGACACTTCAATGAGGTAAGCATCGCATTTTTTTTCTCAAATGCTATTTTTAATGCAAATGCATCTGTTTTGCCAACTTCCCAATGTGGTAATCAACACCTAATTTGTTTTCAAATGCCATTTTTAATGCGCTAATCTGTTTGTTTGTTTTATTTTTTATTTTTATTATTATAAGCGTATTAATAATTTTAACCAAATTGATATCCTTTTTGGTCCATAACAAATGGCGAGCCATTGGAGTTCAACAGTCTCATGGATGGGTGCACTATGCCATTCATCGTCCTGAGCCACACATCATGTTATTCAGAAGACCTTTGAATTACCAGCAAAACCAGCAGCAACAAGCTGGGGCTCAATCTCAACCTATGGGTCTGAAAGCTCATTGAGTTCTATTGTGGGCAAAGCGGGGGCTCACTCTCAACCTATGGATCTGAAATCCCAATGAGTTTTATTGTGGGCAAAGAGGATTGGCCTGCCTGATGTGCTCAATTTTGAATGATTGATTGGATTTTATTAAATAAATAATTGAGAGAAACGAAGAATAATAATTTGTATAATTTTGATTAAGGATTTATTTTATTTTAGGCAATTTATTGACTAGGTTTAGTTTGAATGATTGAATTATTATAATATTTATTATTTTGAATCAAAATACAATTCTTTCAATTTAACATTTCTATCGGCCTCTCTTTGCACCTTTTGGGGCAATTGCTAGTTATATTAAGTTACTTGAAAAATCATTCTCCTACAATGTATTTTAGGTATCAGAGGAGGGAAACAATTATTTCCATTGATTGAGGAATCATTTAGGCAATTTCAGTCTTGTAGAAAAGATTCGTGTTGGTTCAGCCTGGGCTCGAAACTTTTTCGTTGTCATCTAATTAATGGATGCATTAGATTGACCATAACAAAATATCCATTTTCAAAGTACACATAACTAACTATTGCAATTGTAACTCATTATCATCCACCCTTGCTTTCAACAATGTCCATTCACATGTCGCTATTCTTCTCCACTCTATGCCTTACGGCGTTTCCTTTGCAACATAAGATGCAAATGCTAGTTTTTAACATGTTTCTATTAATAAGAGAACCATGTTTACATGTAACATATTGTTAAAATGTAGCATCACATATATAGCCACATGGACAACTAATCAGCAGTAAACAACAATCAATAGTAGCCAAAACTCTAATATTTGAAATCAGTTGCCTCCAATACCTACCAAAAAATAATCATATACTAATTCATCATATAAAGCCAACAACAATTAGGATGAAAATATAAACTCCCAGAAAAAGATGTGGTAGTAAACAAGGCATTGAGGCCCAAAAATAAAAACAAAAGAGATAGATTTGTCCATGAGCTTGAAGGGAAAAAATTGGTACTAATGTGACGTCCCTGCAAGTAAACAAAAAATTTGATGCAACCCAAATTAATTCAAAGTCCTTTCTTTGAAAATGTCTTAGCAACAACGTTCAATTCCCTATGTAGATGTGAAAAGGTGACTTGTAGGAAAATTCCTCTAATCTTGTTTATTTGATGCATCAAATGGACAAAAATGTGGAGTGGAAAAAGTAGTCCCATTATTAATCCAAGGTATGGTTATCTGGTACTCTCCAAAGATATGAAAAAAATTGAGGTTTAGTCGCTTCACACAATACAGTAAACCCCATAATGCAATAACTTCCACTCCGTTGGTGCCATGTTCTCCATTCCAACGAAAATGATACATGAGATCTGCGGTAGTAGCAATGCAGACTCCATAACCACAACATTGATTCTGAGATGCCCCATTGAAATGGCTGATAGGAAAAGATGTGTGTGAGGGTCAAGACTTTATAATATTGTTCATCATGTAACTAGTGGTCCAC
Source organism: Pinus tabuliformis (assembly GCA_031772625.1). Taxonomy (NCBI): domain Eukaryota; kingdom Viridiplantae; phylum Streptophyta; class Pinopsida; order Pinales; family Pinaceae; genus Pinus; species Pinus tabuliformis. Next base: position 1,124,900,112 of record CM062813.1, on the reverse strand, counting down.
TGGTATTCACGGTACAAAGCATAGATTTTGGAAGAAATATATTGAATGCTATAACTACGATCATCAAAGATGGGTGTATTACCCGCTTTCTAGATTCCCCAACAAATAAGAAAAGGTAGTATGTTTCCAACCTGTGTCGAGATTATCTAGTGTTTGAAGCCCTCCTCAATTGTAGGCAAGTCCCAATTAATATTAATCCTGATATTCTGGGAAACATAAATCCATGTCCCCATAGCATAAGGACACTTGAAGAATAAATATAGAGAATTCTCATCAGAACATAAAAAAGATAAATCCATGTCCCAAGTTATTATTTTATTCCTACAAACAAGCCAACCAAAGAGAAATATTTTTTTGGGCATATGCCATGTCCAAACCCTGTCAAACCAAAAAATTCCTTATCGACCTCTAAGAGTGTCTGAGATATAATTGTCTATATTGTTGACTAAGTTTTTCCAATTCCTTGTGCCCACTTGCCAGCAAAGAATATCTTTACCTTGATTTAATGAAATGCAAAACATGTGCAATTGTGGTATATATATATTCCATCAGACCGAGTTTTCAGATCCCATTCCCAAATCCTTCGCAGTCATCCAAATTGCATATAAGTGTAAGGGATCTAATCCCTTTAGGATATGAGTAATGTAAAAGATGCCCTTCGCATGTAAAAATTCAGTGGTTTGTATAAGAACCTTATCTGAGTCCATCATATTATCATAAGTCGAGTCTATGTCTGTCATGATATCTGAACCCAATCTAGTGTACCCCTTGATATTCTCAATAGTCCATCGCATGCTCGAAATAATACTTTTCCAAATGTATGATCCATTCTTTATGGCAATAACACCTATCTCAGTCAATCCACAGTCCTCTTATTCTTTAAATATTTACCAATAATAATCTTGTTCGAGATACCAGACCCAGAAAATACCTTCCAAAAATTGTTCGACAACAAAGCCCATCTAAAAAATTCAATTCACTTAATACCCCACCCACCCACGGATTTCCTTATGTAAATATTATCCAAACTAATCAAGAGAATATTCTTACTTCCCAATGGACCAGACCATATAGAATTAGTTATAATTGAAACAATATGTTTTATAACGCCTTAGGAATTTTGTACATGTGCATCTAGAACACCGAGATAGTTTGTAAAGCAGATTGGACAAGGACCAATATTCCACCGATAGAAAACCATATGTAAGTCCACATACGCAATCTAGTTTTGAATTTGTCTATGATTCATTGCCATTCTACCAGGAGGTATCTATTAGGTTTCATCCTGAAACCCAAATAATTGAAACCTGCTTCAAAAGGGAGTGTCTTGACTCCAAAAATCTCAGAAATCATCATAACCTGTTCCAACTCATTGGAAGCATATAAAAGCTCTAATTTGGAAGAGTTCATTTTTAAACCATAGACATCCCCAAAAGACATGATAATATGTTGTAGATGTGTCTTTTGTTCAATAGAAACCTATCCAAAACATAAAACATAATCCATAAACATTAAATGTGTAATAGATACATATCTCGTGATTTTAATTCCTTGAAATCTAGACCACATTGTTTTTCCACTAGAATCTGCCTACTAAGGTGGTCAATGACTAGTAAGAAAAACAATGGAGATAATGAGCACCCCTTCCTAAGGCCTCTGTATGCACTATGTAGGTTTTAATCCCATACAAAAATCACCTATATATGAATTCTAGAACACAGAAAATAAATAATGCGAGAGCATAACACATAAAACACATATACACAGAGATTTTCCCCTGGATCCCAAAGCCGGGACTACCAGCTTGATTTTTCATTAGGTTTCTTTCAATGTTACAATACATATTTATACATGCCGAAGCATCCAATACCATGGACTGAAAACCATTGCATCCAAAACCATGGAACGATAACCATCGCGTCCAAAACCATGTGTGAAAAACATGCACAAAACCATAGGTAGGTCCGCCCAACCTAGTATAGGGTCCAAAAACAAAATTTTCTAGGGTGCTACCCTGGACGCCGTAGAGTGGGGTTACCTGCACCCCTCAAACCCCCTGTGACTCCCCCCGCTACGCAATCAACGCAACAAATGGGGGCATCCGCCCCCCTTCTAACCCCCAGGTTAACTATGTGGGCTAGTCGTGGAAAGAATATAACACAATCCAACATTCTCCCACTTGTTGTTTTCTTTCCACAGGGGGCCACAAGAGAGCTTAGTCATTTTTCCAGCCCTGCAACGCCCATTGTTTCTCTACACCAAGAGAAATTCTCAGAGCTCACAGATTTTTTCAATGCATCTGTAGTATTCTTCAAAGTGTCCACCTTTACCAGCAACACCTTTTTGTCTTCTATCATATCCCTCACAAAGTGATATTGAACATCAATGTTCTTTGTCTTTGAATGATATGTAGGGTTCTTTGCCAAGAAAATTGCACTTTGGTTGTCACAGTCTATTCTTATAGCTCCCTGTACTAACCCCATACATGAACACAATCTCTGCAACCAAACTGCTTCCTTGTTTGCATGAGTGGCTACCATGTATTCTACCTCTGTGTTGATAGTGCCACTACAGATTGTTTCTTATTCATCCAACTGACTACACCTCCAAATAGCTTAAACACATACACATTTCTCATTGACTTAAATAACCATTATAGCGAGAATCAAATGAGTGAATGTCTTCAACAAACTTTTTCATTACCTGAAAGAGAATATTGAAAAGTGATTAATTCATTTCATTAGCAAGAAAGAAATACACCTACATGAAATAATTATGATCAATCCATAATCATCACTCAATGTTGGAAAACTAGTTTTTGGATGTTAAGGATTGGATTATTTTCCATTCTAATTATAAACTAAATTTACCTATTAGCATAAATATTACAAGAACTAATTACATTAAAATGTTATCCTCTGAAATTGTTTTTTTATCCAAATTATGTTTCTCTTTATCTTACTATTTTAATAAAATGAGAAGAAATATAAGTATTTATATCTATACTTTTTTCATAAAATGCAAACATTTCTTATTAAAACATACGCATTTCTTATAAAGCTATATTATTATTATTATACACATTTCTTATTGCAATTTTTGCAATTGCAATTGTTTTTAAACACATTTAAATATATCATTTAAACTTAAGTCTTTTCATAATTACCATTTCCTTAAAAGATACGATAATAGAGATATTGTATTTAACAAATGTGTTTTTTGAAGAAATATTAATACATTTTCTATGCCTTTGTTAATCAAAAGACAAATTATAAATTCCTACTAGATCTTTCTAGCAATATTACAAATTCTTGTTAAATTCTGCAAACAATAGAAATATTATTTGTGTATAAATATAGTTGGAGATTGATAGAAAATTATATTCTACTACTACCATATTATGTTGCCCCTCTTGGTTAATGATATGTGAAAATTCAAGAATTTATAAAATGTGAAAAGAAATATGAATATTAATTTAACTACATTCTAATATGACTGTTTTTTAAAATTTTACTATTATTCTTAAATATTGGATTTTTATTTAATTTATTATTTTTTTCAAGACAAAAAAAATTCAACATGTTTCTATTAATAAGAGAGCTATGTTTACATGACGACTTTGAATTCGATTTTTTTTTTGGTTTGGGCGTGGACGGAGGAGAGCGGAACCTAAACGAGGATCGAAGTTGACGCTAGGGTTTTGCATTAGGGTTCCATGGCGGGACACACAGGGGGGAGCGACGCTCCCTCCTACAGTCAGGTAGTCACAGAAGGAGGCAAGGAAGCAAGAGGGAAGCATTTCAAAAAAACGTTGGAAAAGATTTCAAAAGCAAAAGGCAAGGAGACAATTGGAAGAAACGAACCCTAGGGTCAGGAAGGGAATCAACATGAAACAAGTAAAGAAATGAAGAAGGGAGGTGGCAGCAGAAAAACAACTTCCACAAGAACCAAGGGAGTCTGCAAACCCAAATCGAGCATCATTCCTCGGGTCATATTGAGTGATCTAGCGATTCAAATGCACAGGGACCATATGAAAGAACATGCGATTATCTACAAGTTCATGGGGTTATGGCCAATGGAAAGGGAATTACATATCTGGATTAGAAGCCATTGGAAGCCAAAGGGAGAAATACATTTACATCTGGGTTCTAAGGGCTTCTTCACGGTGGTGTTCGCGAACCTAGAGGACAAAGATAGAGTGTTTGAAGGGGGGCTGTATTTCTATGCTGTGGCAGGACTCTACATGTGACCATGGATGATGAACTTTGTCCCAGAACGTGAAACATTTACAACTGTACCGGTTTGGATCAGACTATACTCACTACCTCTGGATTATTGGCTACCAGAATCTTTGAAAACCATAGGAAACAAGCTGGGGAATTTTCTGAAGATATCAGAGGCAACTCTTAAAGGTAAATATACCTCCTTTGCTCGAATATGTGTAGAAATGGATCTATCTAGAGCCCTTCCAAAAGCAATAATTTTAGAGGTATATGATGAAGATTGGGTGCAAATGGTGGACTATGAGCACATACCTTTTAGGTGCCGCAAATGTCATGAACATGGCCATCTATTTAGAGATTGGCCAACAAATAGTATGGAAGGCAATGGGAAAACCTTTTTGGATAGAGATCACGAGGGTTTTACCAAGGTTGGGGCCAAAGGGAAAGGGGGTAAATGGCCACACAAGAAAAGCAGTGAAGACAGAAATACAAGACACAATAGTTTCAAAATCCTAGAGGAAGTAGAGGAGAATGTGGAGATAATCCAGGATAGGGAGAACGCATCTAAGGAGCAGGAAACAGAAGCTGAAATGGAGGATATCACAGTAAACAACCAGCAGAAGGAGGATCTACCAAGCGGCATGGAGATCAGTAAAGACTATGAGATGAATCCAAGTGAGGCAGGAACAGAGGACCATGAACTACAGGAGATTCTAGACAGGGAAAATCTGGATCTAGAACTATTTCTAGAATAAGGCAGGAACAAAGGAGTGGACTCCTTGCCAAAATAAGACTATGATCGAGTTCAACAGCTCTTTCTATGGAGGGCACAATCGAAGGGAACTGGTGTCAAGAGAAACCATGAAAGCCAGGAGAAGAGTGGGGTCAAAATGATGGAGAACTTACAGGCACAATCTCCAAAGAACTCAAGAAGGAAAAGAGGAAGGAAAAGATAGAATGAACTGCTAAACGAATGTGGAAAACTACTGATTAACTCAGGTAAGATGAAAGATCTTACCAGCTACTCCTTTACCAACCTTTCTTAATGAAGCTCACAATTTGGAACAAAGGAATCTGAGTAACAGAATAAAAGAAGAAAAACCAGATATGGTCTTTATTCAGAAGACCAAATGTTCAATGGAGAAAATAAGAGAAATTCATAGTAAATGGTTAATCAAGTATGAGTATTTAGAGGTTAAGGCAAATAACTCGGCAGGTGGGATTCTTACGATGTGGGATCCATAAAAATTTGGAATCCTGGATGCTGAAGCATCCAGGAACTATCTATCTTTGGTGTGCAGTCCTGTAGGTGATAAAGAGATATACATGATAACAAATGTTGATGGACCTCAGAAGCAAGAAAATAAACTCAAGCTTCTTACCTCCCTGGAAGATCTAAGAGCGCGATATCCCAATATGCCTTGGATAGTTGCAGGTGATTTCAATATGATAATATCTCTTTCGGAAAAAAAGGAGGCATAAGATAGCTAGGCAGAGACTCTGAAGCCTTCCAATATTTCATCGTGAACATGGGACTAGTGGACACTGAGACAATAAATGGAACCTTCACGTGGAATAACAAAAGGGGAGGGGATCTCAAGTGGCTTCAAAACTTGATAGATTTATCGTTTCTGAGGATCTCCTCCTCACAGGACCAGCCATCACAGTGTCCGTTGTTCAGATCATTGGCCAGTTCAGCTAGAAGCTACCTTTATGGGCACTCCGAGGAACAGGCCCTTCAGATTCGAGAATCCCTGGCTCTCACACCCCAAATTCACCAGTAACATTGAAAAATGGTGGAAAGAGTATCTAAATATTCAGGGTACTAAAATGTACATGCTCCAGCAGAGACTAAAATATATTAAATCCAAACTTAAAGCTTGGAACAAAAAGGAATTTGGCGATATCCTCAAGGCTAGAATTGAGACTGAACATAAACTCCAGGATATCAATCAGATCAATATCACAGAGGGCTTCAATGAAGAGAGGCAAAAGCTAACCAACTCTTTGTAGGAAGAATGGGAGGATCGATGCTTACAAGAGGAAACTTTCTGGAGACAGAAATCCAGGATTCAATGGATCAAAGAGGGAGAAAGAAATACTAAGTTCTTCCACAAGTCCACTATGGCCCACAGGGCACATAATAGAATCACAAAGATTAAGGATTCTCAGGGTGTTGAGCTTGTCTCCCATAAGGACATGGAATCAAATCTAGTACAACACTTCTCTAATATTGCAAAGGAGCCAATGGAGGATAGATCTAGGTTCATTGATCAGTTCACCCAGTGTATTCCCAAGTTGGTCACTAGAGAGGACAACCATAATCTCAATAGGTCAGTCTCTGAAGAGGAGGTCAGTGAGGTGATCAAGGAAATGCAAAGTGGAAAAGCACCAGGCCTGATGGATTCAATGTTGATTTCTTCAAAGCCTGCTGGGATACAATCAAACAGGACATCCTCGAGGTTGTGGAGGACTCAAGAAAATACAAAAAGGTTCTAAAAGCACTGTATGCATCCTTCATAGCTTTAATCCCCAAAAAGGAAAATGCTATGACTCCAGATGGATTTAGACCCATAGCCTTATGTAATGTGGTGTATAAAATCATCTCCAAAATGATATCCAATAGACTCAAGCCCCTACTACCTTCCCTCATCTTGGAAGAGCAAATAGGCTATGTGGAGGGACGACAAATTCTCAACAACATCATCCAAGCACATGAGGTGGTACACTCTCTCAAAAGCAACAAGCAAGCAGGCATGATTATTCAGTTGGACATTGCGAAAGCCTATGACAAACTCAGCTGGTCTTATATTAGAGCTATTCTGAAAGCGTATGGCTTTGACCAGAAGTGGATAAGATGGGTTATTGCACTAGTCACCACAACTATTTTTTCCATTCTGCTTAATGGAGCTCCTTCAAATACCTTCACACCTTCCAGAGGGCTCAGACAAGGCGATCCACTCTCCCCTTTCCTCTTTGTCCTCATGATGGAAGGGCTAGGCAGGGCAATCAAAATGGCAAATGTTGAAGGTCGAATTCAGGGGATCAAGCTCACCTCGGATGGAGAGGCTAACGCTCATAAAAAAATTGTGGACAATACTATGCTGCAGGGCATACCCACAGTCAGGGAAGCAAGGGCAATCAAAGATATCTTAAACGACTTTGCTATGGCAGCAGGTACAGAGGTAAGCCTAAACAAGCCCAAAGTTTTTTTCTTTAACACTAATATTTCTATACAAAGAAACATTACCAGGATTCTGGTTTTCAAAGGGAACAGTTGCCTTCCAAATATCTTGGCATTCCTCTTACTGATAAACCTCTCAGCAAGAAAATTTGGGAACCAATTTTAAATAAACTTCAAGACAAAATCAGAAAATGGACAAGAAGATCCTTAAACTTAGCGAGGTGACTTGTGCTCACACAGGCGGTCTTGCAAGCCATTCCCATTTTCATGTTTGCAGCTATCCCTGCTCCTCAAGGAATTAAGCAGCAGATAAGGAACATTCAAAGGGAATTTCTGTAGGGTAGAGGGGAAGAGGAAAAAAAGTGGGCTTTAGTTGCCTGGGACAAGCTCTGCAAGCCCAAAAGCCATGGTGGCTTGGGGCTGCATGATCCGAATACTCTCAGTAAAGTCTCGGGAGCTAAGCTTTGGTGGCGATGGATCAAGGAACCAAATGCCCCCTGGGCCAAGCTTTGGAAACAAAAGTACCCCAAGCACTGGCAGGAAAATGATCTTATTAGAATGACAGGACAAATCAGAGGCTCACACATATGGAACCTTGCTTGGGAGAACAAAAGCATTGTTCAACAGCATTGCTTTTGGGAAATCCGAGTAGGGGACCAAGCTCGATTATGGGAGGACAGCTGGCAACAGGAACCCATCCTTAACAGGATTGACCTGGCAGCCCTCAAAAGAGACACAGACAACAAAGGCCTATTATTGGTAAAAGATTTCTGGGATCAGGGAAGGAACAATGAAAAGTGGAAGGAACTAAGTTACAGTGATGAGAGTCCTTTGAAGGCCATGGTAGAGGCTCTCACCATGAACTTAAAGCATAGACGGATTCTGGTTTCCTCCTCACACGACAAATTAAGATGGGGGAAGAATAACGAAGGTAACTTTAACCTCAAAGAGGCAAAACAAGCAATCACAGGATTCAACTTTGTAAATGTTGATAAAGTGTGGAAGGAGCTTTGTCAAACAACTCACTGGATGAAAATAAAATTATTTATCTGGCTTGTGCACCAAAGAAAGATCCTAACTTGGGAAAACCTCCTCAAGAAAGGCTTCAGTGGCTCTTCCAAATGTCACCTATGCGGCTCACATGAGGAAGCGATTGAACACATGCTCAACCTCTGCTCTTTTTCTGCTAAGGTGTGGGACTGGGTGGCCTCAAGCTTCAGACAAACCGACAGGGACATTTTTAGCATATCCAACACTCTGGAAATCTAGAGGAAGAACTTCTCAGAGAATGAGATCATCAACAAAGCCTGGATGCTAGTACCAGGCTTTGTCATTTGGAATGTTTGGAAAGAACGCAATAGGCGGATCTTCATAAATAAAGCTAGCGAGCCACAACACATAATCAATCAAATTCTAAAACATCTTAAAGAAACAATCAAGAGCCTTTTGAGGTCAATTCCCACGAATCCGCCTCTGCCTCACAAGGAGATTGTTATTCTTAATTTGGGTCTTCAATCCATCAATCCTCAAGGAATTAGGAAGGAAGTGAGAACAATTAACACCAGGGGCCAGTAGATGGCAGCTCCCTCCTCAGGGCTTCTTAAAAGTAAAAATTGATGGAGCTTCCAAGGGCAATCTGGGGGAAGCTGGCTTTGGGGGTGCTATAAGAGATCCTCAGGGGCACACAAAATATATCTTCCATGGCCACTTGGAAAAGTTTACCAATAACATGGCTGAACTTCTGGCATTAGATCAATGCTTAGAGATCCTGGTGGAGGCAAATTTACAGAATTTTATCATTGAAGCAAATTTGGATTTGATCATCAGAGCAGCCAAGAAGATTCACAATGGAACTTCGCCAGATAAAGTGTCGAAGCACTGGAAGCTGCTGCAGGTTTTTCACCGTATCCACTCTCACTTGCAGACCCTTAAAACGATTAGATTTGTTCATGTTAGAAGGAAGGCAAATATGCTTGCAGATCGGTTGGCCAACGAAGGTGTGGCCAATAAGGACAGGGATTCTCGGCATGCATGGGAGTTGTTACCTAAAGGGAAACTGTGAGAGGACTGTTTCATCTTGGCAGCCAAAGATTGGGATTTATGGATGAACAACGCTGATTGAAGGGATTCGGGAGACAGGAGCGAGGAGGATATCACCTAATTCATCCACGAATTTGGGATATGGTTGCTCTCCACAACTTTTATCACTTTCAGATGAATGACAAAGGTTTCAAGTCGGGAAATGACACAGAACAGACTGTCGGGGTGTATTTGGCTCAGCGGGTTTCTGTTAGCGATTCCAGGCGGAAGGCTCAGCAGGGTCTGTGGGAATGTTTTGGCTTTTCCGCAAAACCACGAACGCAATACCATAAGTGGTATTTCGTGTGGGACTTAGATTGTATCTAGTATTTTGGTAGGTGCATGTGATTCCACTCAGTGGGTAACACGTGGCATTGCGAGGTGAGAGAAAACCGCTCTCATCGCTTGGTTAACCTCCGCGCTTCTCATCTGTGCGATATCCCCAATGACCGTTGGATCGGGATTATGTATTCAACGACTGAGATGGAGAGGGCATGTTGCCTCAGGGCTCCGGACCTGTTCCTGTTTTTTGGACCCAGTTTAGAGTTGAGGTTGGGTCCGTTTTGCAAGGGGCAGTGGGGTCCACTGTGGGTCCCTGTTCACAAAACCATGGACACAAAACCCCAAAACCTTATTTGGTATATCACACGGGACATGGCTGGTATCTGGTTTTGTGGAAGATGCATGCGATTCCACTCAGGGGGTAACACGTGGCAATGAGAGGTGAGAGAAAACCTCTCTCATCGCGTGGTTACCTCCGTGATTCTCGTCTATGCGATATCCCCGCTGGCCATTGGATCAGGACTTTGCTTTCAATGGCTGGGATTGGTTCTGCTGGTTTCCCGATTGTGGGTCCCTTTGCTTGTTGGCCGTTGGATTGGGGTTATGTTTTCAACAGCAAGGATTGGTTCCTGCCTGTTGCCTGAGGGTTTCGAACCCGTTTTGTTTAGTGGACTTTTTATTGTTGCCATAGGGTCCATCTGGTGGATGGGGTAGGCACCACTTTGTGCTATTTGTAAGAATCTTGTAAGCTTCGGTCATTGGTTTTTTTTCGCCCCTACTGTCTGGGGCACTCTGTATATTATGTAATTTGATCAAATTAATAGAAGGTCCGTCTCTTACTTATAAAAAAAAAGAGAGCTATGTTTACATGTAACGTATTCTTAAAATGTAGCATTAGATATATAACCACATGGACAACTAATCAACAGTCAACAATAACTAATACTAGCCAAAACTCTAATATTTGAAATCATTTTCCTCCAATACCTACCAAAAAAGAATCATATACTAATTCATCATATAAGGCCAACAACAATTAGGATGAAAATATAAACTCCCAGAAAAAGATGCTGTAGTAAATGAGGCATTGTGGCCCAAAAATAAAAAAAAAAAGAGATAGATTTGTCCATGAGCTCGAAGGGGAAAAAAATGGTACTAATGTGAGTCCTTGCAAGTAAACCGAAAATTTGATGCAACCCAGATTCATTGAAAGTCCTTTCTTTGAAAACTTCTTAGCAATAATGTTGAATTCCCTATGTAGATGTGAAAAGGTGACTTGTTGGAAAAGTCCTCTGATCTTGTTTATTTGATGCATCTAATGGACAAAATGTGGAGGGGAAAAAGTAGTCCCATTGTTAATCCAATGTATGGTTATATGACAATCACCAAATATATGAAAAACGTTGAGGTTCAGTCGCTTCACACAATACAGTAAACCCCATAATGCAATAACTTCCACTCTGTTAGTGCCATGTTCTCCATTCCAACGAAAACGATACATGAGATCTGCACTAGTAGCAATGCAGACTCCACAACCACAACATTGATTCTGGGATGCCCCATTGAAATGGCTGATAGGAAAAGATGTCTGTGAGGGTCAAGACTTTATAATATTGTTCATCATGTAACCAGCGGTTCGCCGATATTAACGGTACAAAGCATCTATTTTGGAACAAATATACTGAATGCTATATCTATGATCATCAAAGATGGGTGTATTACCCGCTTTCTAGATTCCCCAAAAAATAAGAAAAGGTAGTATGTTTCCAACTTGCGTCAAGACTATCCAGTGTTTGAAGCCCTCCTCAATTGTAGGAAAGTCTTAATTAATATTAATCCTGATATTCTGGGAAACATAAATCCATGTCCCCATAGCATAAGGACACTTAAGGAATAAATGTAGAGCATTCTCATCAAGCATTGACACAAAGAACATATTCTAGGGCCATATAAACTACATTTTGCCGTTATCCCAAGTTATTATTTTATTCCTACAAACAAGCCAACCAAAGAGAAATTTTTTTTTGGGCATATGCCATGTCCAAACCTTGTCAAACCAACAAATTCCTTATTGACCTCTAAGAGTGTCTGAGATATAATTGTCTATATTTTTTACTAAGTTATTCCCATGCCTTCTGCCCACCTGCCAACAAAGACTATCTTTACCTTGATTTAATGAAATGATAAACATGTGCAATTGTTGTATATATATATTCCATCGGACCGAGTTTTTAGATCCCATTCCCAGATCCTTCGCAGTCATCCAAATGGGATATAAGTGTAAGGGATCTAATCCCTTTAGGATATGAGTAATGTAAAAGATCCCCTTCACATATAAAATTTCAGTGGTCTGTATAAGTAGCTTATTTGAGTCCTTCATACCATAAGTCGGGTCTATGTCTATCATGATATATGAGCCCGATCTAATGTGCCCCCTGATATTCTCAATAGTCCACTGCATGCTCGACATAATACTTTTCCAAATGTATGATCCATTCTTTATGGCAGTAGCACCCTATCTCAGTGAATCCCTAGTCCTATTCTTTAAATATTTACCAATAATGATCTTGTTCGAGATAGCAGACCCAGAAAATACCTTCCAAAAATTGTTCGACGATAAAGCCCATCTGAAAAATTCAGTTCACTTAATACCCCACCCACCCACGGATGTCCTTATGTAAATATTATACAAACTAATCAAGAGAATCTTCCTACTTCCCAATGGACTAGACCATATAGAATTAGTTATAATTGAAACAAAATGTTTTATAATCGCCTTAGGAAGTTTGTAAATGTGCATCTAGTACATCGAGATAGTTTGTAAAGTGGATTGGACAAGGACCAATCTTCCACCGATAGACAACCATATGTAAGTCCACATACATAATCTAGCTTTGAATTTGTCTATGATCCATTACCAGTCCGCCAAGAGGTATTTGTTAGGTTTATGGCATATTAAACAATACCCTTAATTTGACTACATATAGGGAAATACCCCTAAAAATCACATTATTTAACCCCTTACCTATACGAAGCGAATACAACTTCCCAATTTAAAAAACCCCTACTTCCACTAGATATTGTATGTCTCCAGTTTTTCATTAACTATTTTTATATCCCTTTATATTTTTTCTTTAACTTTGAGCTCCATTTTTTTATACCTGCCAATATAAAAACCCTTTTCCCCTTATATATATCGCCCAATATATTATGCCATTGTTTCCTCAATTATCCCCCATTATGAACCCACGTGGTATGGTATTGCTCCCCTAGTGAAGGCCCTATGAGTGAGAGGGGGCTCCAACCAACCTTTCTTCCTACTTGTAAAAAAATTGTGGATAATGTTCTATGAATGATAATTGATTCTCTATCTCAGAAAAATCATTGGCTTTATATAAATTCTCAAAAAATTGCACCACCAATTTATGAATCTCTTCACTCTTCGATGCTTTACCACTCATCCCATCCTCAATCTCCCATGTTCTATTTTGTTGTCTCATGTTTGTAGCGAACTTCTGGAAAAATGTAGTATTCTTATCTCCACATGCGATCTAAATCACACATCTTTTCAACCTCCATTTTTTTTTTCTTGCACAGGTAATATGTGTCTTTTGCGAGTTTCAAGCTCCACAAGTCTATGGTTCATATATGTAGATAAAAAGTCCTTTGAATATGGATCTCCAATGAGGGCCATCTCAAAATCAATCTCCTTAAGTTTCTTCTTGTGTTGAGCCTTCTTTTGAGCTATCCATTTACAGACTCCCCTTTAAAACCTTCAATTTGGAAACCACCATGCCTGTACGAGATTGCCCAGTGAGTCCAAACATTCAGTCTATGTCTTAGCAAACATTTAATTTATTTTATCTGAATGCATTATTTCACATTTAATGTTTAAAAGGAAAAGTTTCCAAGGCAACGAGAAATATTTTTGATTAATTTAATAAAGTTTGTTAATTTATTTTAAGAAAGTTAGAATTCTATTTTTCTTTAAGAAATTACATTTAATGTTTATACGGAAAGTTTCCAATGCATCCAGAAATATTTTTGATTAATTTTATAAAGTTTTAAAATTTATTTAAGAATGTCTGATTTTATGAAAATGCTGACTAATTCTACCCCACTCAAGAATGCAATCAATCCCTTTGATTAATTTTTTCAAAATGGCGTATTATTCTCCTTACTTTCAGGATCATCTTTTAAGGCACAACCTCATTTATTCAAACTTCCAACACACGGAAGGATTTAATTTTTTAGCGTATTATCTTTTAGGATCTCAGCGTCATTTATTCAAACTTAAAAGGGATGGAAAGCTTTAATTAATATGAACGTCGTCTTCTTTTTTTTTTTAAATTTTCCACACTGGAAGATGCCAAAAACATTTCCCATGATACTTTTCATTTATTCAAACTTCAAATAGACGGAAACATTTAATTAATATTCAGTTTCATGCATATTTTGGGTAAAAGCAGGGTAACCTTGCATCAGTGTTGTTGGTAAAGGTGGACACTTTGAAGAATGTTGAAGATGCATTGACGAAGACTGTGAGCACTGGCAAGTTTTCTTGGTGTATAGAAACAATGGGCGTTGCAGGGCTAGACCAATGATTAATCTCTCCTATGGCCCCCTGTGGAAAGAAAACAACAAGTGAGAGAATGTTGGGCATGTGTTATATTCTTTCCAAGACTAGCCCCACGTGCGGGGGGGTCATAGGGGGAGTGACAACCCCCCTTGTTTGTTGCATCAGACACAGCAGGGGGGTCACATGGGCGGTGGTAGTCCTCCTCTATGGGGTCTAAGGCAGTGCCCCAAGGAAAAAAAATTTGGACCCTATATTAGGTGGGCGGGCCTACCTATGGTTTTTTGCGTGGTTTTTGCACATGGTTTTCGCCATGATGGTTTTCTTCCCATCGAATTTTGTAGACAGTAAAGGAAACTACGATTATGTTCTAATCCGGGGCTTATGGATGATTCGACATGTATATATATGTATTGTAACATTGAAAGGAATATAATGAAAAATCTTTGTGTATATATGTTTTACGTTTTATGCTCTTACCATTGTTTATTTTCTGTTTTTGTTGTTAGAATTCATATGCAGGTAATTTCTATATGAAATTAAAAACTACACTATAGACTTTGACTATGCGACAAATACTATAGTCCATAAAAAAACAAAAACTAATAAAAAAATATAATTATATTCATATATATATTCTTAATAAAATGTATACATTTGTTATAAAAAGATATTATCATTTCTATAAATAAAATTTTATACACAATTTTCACTAACATTTTAAAACTTATTTAAATATAACATTTAAAGTTATATATAACACTTGTACAATATTATTTTACAAAAAATAATATTAATATATATATATAGACACACATTACATTTACCAAATATCATTTTAAAAATACTAATACATTTTCCCTACCATTTACCAAATTATGTAATGTGTTTTATATTATTAGGTTTCTCAATATTATAAACTTTTATTAGTGTCATATTATATATTGCCCCATTTTCATTATTGGTAAGTGAAAATTTAAAGCGAAAAAGAAAATATTAAAACTCACAAAATTATTATTGATTTTGTTTTACCTACGAAGACATACAACTATTATAACTAACAACAAAGACATTAATTTATCTTCAATATACTAAGATATTAATTTGTGTTAGATATTTTGTTACTAAGATGTGATTACAGATTTTTTTATTATTTTTATATATCAAATTTTTTTATTTAATTGTGTAAACTTTTTGAATTCAGGATTTTGTAATCTATATTATGTATGATGGAAATTTTTTGGTAAAATTATATAAGAAATTTTTAATTGATAGTTTTCTATCGAAAGATTTCTCAACATGTAAATTTCTCACTCAGAGGCGGAGAATTATTTTTGATTAATCTTCTGAGAGTGAGATATTTTTACTCACTCAGTTTGCCCACTAAAACATGGAACTTATATTTATTGATTAATTTTATCAAAACACCATATTGTTTTCTTTATTTTACTGCAAAAGTAAGTGTTTACTTTATTTTACCATAAAAGTAGGTGTTTAGCATCATTCTTGAAGACTCTTTTATTCAAACTCCACAAACGGAAATATTTAATTAATTTGACGATGATATTCCTTAATGAAATTTAGCCTTGAGAATACCTCTTGGTTAAATTTGTGAGAGGGAGGTATTTTAGTGACTAAATGTACCTCAATGGCGTATGCAACCAATGGGTTGTAACTAATTTTATGGAAATTATAAACTATTTACAGTGTGAGATTTGATATAGTGATTTCTAATTCATTGGAATTTTTGTGTTATTTACCATTGTTTGTTAGTTGGTTGTATGGTGTACAAGCTAGTTGGTTATATTGTGTGCAAGCGACATTATAAATAGAGAAGAATAAAGAATGATTGAGAATTTTGTAAAAGGAAGAGGACGTACATACACTTTTTAGTCTTTTAAAATATAAATCTCTTTATATAAAATGAAAAAAAAGTGCAAAAAGAGACTTTTATAGAGAATCCACGTTGGTAAAGAGAGTAGGTCATAAATTGTTCATTTACAAATCAACCAGCTATAACAATCATGCTAGGATATGACACCAAATGATATATGGAGAATATACAACTAACCTCATATCAAAGATCCAATGAGAATATGTACTTCTTTATGCAATCTTCAACCGTGACATTAGATATGGTGTTATAATGGCCCCCATTCTGAAAACATGTTAAAAACCTCCTACAATGGGAATGAAGGCTCGACTCACACCGACGATTATTTGTATTATTTTCACTCTCTTCTTAGCTTCTAAACAATGATTTTAGATATATAACACCAATTTATAGACATGTTAACATTTTGTTAAACATTAAAGGATTTTTTCATATTTACAACATGCAAGGAAGCAACATGTACTCTTTGTTACATCATTATTTGCAGGCATAACAATTGGACATTTTTATTTTTTGTCTCATATTATGTAGATTATCCTACACATTCTGATAATTCCTCCAATATTGAGTGATGTATTCTTAGCATTGGGACTTGATTATAATTTATGGATAATACACCTACATGAAATAATTATGATCAATCCATAATCATCACTCAATGTTGGGAAACAAGTTTTTGGATGTTAAGGATTGGATTATTTTCCATTCTAATTATAAACTAAATTTAGCTATTAGCATAAATATGACAAGAAATAATTTCAATAAAATGTTATTCTCTAAAACTGTTTTTTTATCCAAATTATGTTTCCCTTTATCTTACTATTTTAATAAAATGAGAAGGAATATGAGTATTTATATCTATGCTTTTTTCATAAAATGTAAACATTTCTTATAAATATATACACGTTTCTTATAAAAGCTATATTATTATTATTTATAAAATGAAAATTTTATACACAATTTTTGCAATTGCAATTGTTTTTAAACACATTTAAATATATCATTTAAACTTGTAAGTCTTTGCATAATTACCATTTCCTTAAAAGATACGATAATAGAGATATTGTATTTAACAAATGTTTTCTTTGAAGAAATATTAATACATTTTCTATGCGTTTGTTAATCAAAAGACAAATTATAAATTCCTACTAGATCTTTCTAGCAATATTACAAATTCTTGTTAAATTCTGCAAACAATAGAAATATTATTTGTGCATAAATATAGCTGGAGATTGATAGAAAACTATATTCTACTACTACCATATTATGTTGCCCCTCCTGGTTAATGATATGTGAAAATTCAAGAATTTATAAAATGTGAAAAGAAATATGAATATTAATTTTACTATTTTCTAATATGATTGTTTTTTAAAATTTTACTATTATTATTAAATATTGGATTTTATTTAATTTATTATTTTTTTCAAGACAAAAAAAAATTCAACATGTTTCTATTAATAAGAGAGCTATGTTTACGATTATAACGAATGAAAAGTTTGAGTTTTTTTTCGGGTGAACTTGAGCGAGGGCGAACAGTGAGGGTTTCAGATAGTTGCAGTCGGTGATCCATATGGAGGGCCGCAGAGGAGGGAGCTCCACTCCCTCCTATAAGGAGGCCGTAGCCAATAGAGGCAAGAAACCTCTAGAAAAGGCTAAAGATACTGTGGAGGAAGGGAAAAGAAACTTGGAAGAGGAGATAGGAGAAGCCATAAATAAAGAAAATAATGGCACAAAAGACAAGGAGGTAGAAGACAAAAAACAGGGAACTAAAGACAAAAAACAAAAGGGACCCTGCAAACCCAAAGCAGAGATCACACCCAGAGTTATTTTAAATGATCCGGCTCTGCAGGTGCACAGGGATCACATGCGGACATATGCCATCATCTGTAAATTCATGGGATTATGGCCCACTGAAAAAGCTTTACAGTCGTGGATCAAATACCACTGGAAACCTAAAGGTAGCATTGACCTACATCTTGGGTCAAAGGGTTTCTTTACTGTGGTGTTCACGAATATTGAAGACAAGGACAGAGTATTTGAAGGAGGGCCTTACTTCTATGCAGCAGCTGGACTCTACATGCAGCCATGGATGATGAATTTTGTTCCAGAACACGAAACTTTTACTTCAGTACCGGTCTGGGTAAGGCTCTATTCTCTACCTCTTGATTACTGGCAAAATGAATCATTAGCCGCCATAGGCAACAAATTAGGTCGTTTTGTTAAAGCTTCTGAAGCCACAAGAAGGGGAAAATATACTTCCTTTGCCAGAATATGTGTGGAAATGGATCTATCAGGAGCTCTACCGGATGAGGTGATCTTGGAAGTTTTTGATGAAGAATGGGTGCAAACAGTAGACTATGAGCACATTCCATTCATATGTCGTAGATGTCATGAACATGGACACCTATTCAGAGATTGTCCACTCAATAAAGTGGTAAACAAGAGCAAAACTAACACAATGAAGGAAGCAGATAGCTTTCAGAAAGTGGTGAATCAAGGAAAAGGCAGCAAAAGAGGACCAAAACAACATCAAGATGAAGGACAATAGATCAGTCAGGAAAACTCCAACTGCTTGAGGAAGATGAAGAGATCTCAAAAGAAGATCAAGCAATGGAAGGAAGTCCTATGGATAAGGAGAAAGAAGAAAACTGGGAACAAACACAAGACATCGATTATCAGAAAGAAGTTATAATGAGTGATGCAGAACTGGAGATGGATCAGGGAATGACCCAAAATGAGATGGACATGGAGGACCATGAACTACAGGAAATTCTTGATAAAGAAAACCTAGATCTGGAAGGGTTCTTGATACAGGGAACCACGGGAGGAGTAGATTCGTTACCTCAAGAAGATCTCAATAGAATACAACAGTTGTTTTTATGGAAATCAGGCTAAGGCGTTGGAAAAAGAAAAGATCATCGACAAGAAGGACAACAGAGTCATGAAAACGATGAAAACGACTCCGGGATTAGCTACTAGAAACCCAGGCAAGAAAAGAGGCAGGAAAAAGCATAATGAACTCTTGATGGAGTGTGGAAAGCTAATGATAGATTCAGGTAAGATGAAAGATCTAGCTAGCTACTCCTTTACAAATCTTTGATAATGAAGTTTACATCATGGAATATTAGAGGTATAGGGAGTAAGAGAAAGCAGAGAATGCTTAGTAATAGAATGAAACAAGAAACGTCAGATATTATCTTCGTCCAAGAAACAAAATGTTCCATTCAAAAATTAAGACAAATTCATAGCAAATGGATCAGTAGATTTGAGTTTCTAGAAGTCAAAGCAGAGAACACAGCCGAGGGCATACTAACTCTTTGGAACCCCCAAAAAATTGGCATTTTAGATGTTGAGGCTTCCAGGAATTATTTATCAATAGTTATTCAACCGGTAGGAGACAGGGATACCTTTCTGGTCACAAATGTTTATGGCCCTCAGAGAATAGATGACAAACTCAGGTTTCTAGATTCCCTTGTGGATCTCAGGGACAGACATTCAGAAATACCCTGGATCATGGGAGGTGACTTCAACATGATCAAATCTCTTTCAGAGAAAAAAGGGGGAACCAGAGCTCTAAGTAAAGACTCTTTAGCATTTCAAACCTTTTCAGACAATATGAATCTTGTTGACACTAATAGGAATACTAGCCTCTTTACATGGAATAATAAAAGAGGTGGAGAGTCCCATGTAGCCTCAAATTTAGACATATTTCTAATCTCTGAAGATCTTATGCTAGCAGACAAGGAAGTAACAATGAGAGTTCTTCCCTTTGGAGGCTCGGATCACTGGCCAGTTCAATTGGAGATTAAGGGCATTGGAACTCCTAGGAACAAACCTTTCAGATTTGAGAATATCTGGCTGTCCCACCCAGACTTCATCAGCAACATTGAGAAATGGTGGTCAGAAGATTTGCAGATTCAGGGGACAAGAATGTTCCTACTTCACAAAATACTAAAGCACATCAAGCTCCGACTTAAAGATTGGAACAAGAAGGATTTTGGCAATATTTTTGTGGAGAAAAAATCTGTTGAAAACAAAATGCAGGTTCTCAACCAAGCTCTGATCACGGAAGGCTTTGATAAAGCCATAAGCGATCAAGTGGATAAACATCATCAAGAATGGGAGAATCTATGTAGACAAGAGGAAATATTTTGGAGACAAAAGTCTAGAGTTCAATGGCTCAAAGAAGGAGAGCGTAACACTAAATTTTTTCACAGATCCACCATTGCCAATAGAGCTCACAACAGAATCTCTTCGATCAAGAATGAGGAGGGGGAGCTTCATATCTCCCATGAAGCGATAGAAGCTGTGTTAGTCCAGCACTTCCAAGGTATAACTCAGGAGAACAATTCAGATAGAGAGCACTTCATCAGGGAGGTAACTAGTAACATACCGAAACTGGTGTCCAGAGAGGATAATTTCAACCTTAATAGGCCAGTAACGGAAGAGGAGTTTGGTGAAGTCCTCGATGATATGCAGAATGGCAAAGCACCAGGCCCGGATGGTTTCAATGTGGATTTTTTCAAATCTTGCTGGAATATTGTTAAACAAGACATTTTGCAGGTAGTGGAGGACTCCAGGTTGAACAGAACCATTCTGAAAGTGCTCAATACCTCCTTCATCTCCCTTATCCCAAAACAAGACATTTCTCAAACACCGAATAAATATAGACCCATAGCCCTATGCAATGTGGTCTACAAGATAATATCCAAGGTAGTGGCTAACAGACTCAAACCTTTACTTCATGTTCTGGTTTCAGGGGAACAATCAGGTTATGTGGAAGGCAGACAAATTCTGGACAACATTATTCAAGCTCAAGAGGTGGTTCACTCATTAACTAGCAAGAGGCAAGCAGGCATGATCATGCAATTGGATATAGCCAAAGCTTATGACAAGGTGAACTGGACCTATATCAAAAAAATTCTTATTGCTTTTGGATTTGATCACAACTGGGTCAGATGGGTAATGACTCTAGTGACTTCCTCCAGTTTTTCTATATTAGTTAATGGCTCTCCCTCTGAGATTTTCAGTCCTTCAAGAGGCCTCAGACAGGGAGATCCGCTCTCCCCCTTTCTTTTCATCCTTATGATGGAAGGACTGGGTCGGTCAATAAAGCATGCTAAAGAAATAGGAAAGATTAAGGGACTACAACTAACTAAGAATGGTCAGGCCCAGACTCACCAACAATTTGTAGATGACACCATGTTACAGGGAATCCCCATAGTCAAAGAAGCTTCAGCCTACAAAAAAATACTGAATCTCTTTGCCTTGGCTTCAGGTATGGAAGTTAATCTCTCCAAATCAAAAATCTTTTTCTTCAATACCAATATTGCTATTCAGAAAAATATCTCCAGAATTCTTGGCTTTCAAAGGGATTCCCTTCCCTCAAAATATTTGGGAGTTCCTCTAACTGCTAAACCGATGCTCAAAAGCATTTGGGAACCCTTGATCAATAAGTTGCAGGATAAAGTCAGTAAATGGACCATCAGATCTTTAAATCTTGTTGGCAGGTTGGTTCTTACAAAAGCTGTTCTGCAAGCAATCCCTATTTTTATGTTATCTGCCCTCCCAGCTCCAAAAGGAGTCCTACAGAAATTCAGAAATATCCAAAGAAACTTCCTTTGGGTTAAGGAGGAGACAAGGAAGAAATGGGCCTTAGTGTCATGGGAAAAAATTTGTAGACCCAAGAACCATGGAGGGCTAGGCTTGGATGATCAGGAAATACTCAGCAAAGTTTTAGGGGCCAAACTATGGTGGCGTTGGGTTCAGAATCCAAAGACTCAATGGGCAAATATCTGGAAAGAAAAATATGCAAACTCCTAGCAAACCAGTGATCTCATAAGAATGTCAGGAAATATTAAGGGTTCATACATCTGGAACAAAGCCTGGGAGAATAGAAGCCTAGTTCAAGAAAATAGTTTTTGGGAAATCAGAGAAGGGGATCTAGCTCTTTTTTGGGAAGATAAGTGGCAACAAGAACCAGTTCTGTTAAAAGAATACTTCTTCGACCTTAAGCATGATACATATTCCCAAGGATTAATTAAGGTAAAGGACTTCTAGGATCATACTCAACATACGGAAAAGTGGAGAATCTGGAGAAACATTGATTGCAGAAATAACAATCCATTGAAAACAAAAGCAGAGGCACTCATGAAAATGGTGGAACAAAGGAAGATCTTAGTTTCAAGGGGGCAAGACCAACTAAGATGGGGCAATAACAAAGAGGGAACCTTTAATCTTAAGGAAGCAAAAGGCATTCTCCTTGAGCTGGATCCCCAGGTTCCGGACAAAATCTGGCAGAACCTTTGGAGGCACCAAGGGCGGATGAAAATCAAACTCTTCATTTGGTTGGTATACCACAAGAAAATCTTGACTTGGGACAACATCAGGAAGAGGGGTGTTTTGGGGCCTTCAAGATGCCAGCTCTGTGAGGCTCAAGAGGAAACAATGGAGCATTTACTCAACAACTGCATTTTCACCTCCTAGTTATGGGACATATTTGCCACAATCTTTCAACAATCCGACAGGGACAGAGGGAGCATCATTAATACCCTCAATAATTGGAGAAGAAATTTTTCGGATTATGAAATTCTCAGCTCAGCTTGGGCCCTTACACCAAGCTTCATTATATGGAACGTTTGGAAGGAGAGGAACAAAAGAATATTTAAGGATGAAAAGAATCCCCCACACCGCCTGTTTGAGATAATCTTGAAACAACTTAAGGAGACAGTGGGAACCACTGTTCGTAACTACCCTAAAAATCCTCCCTCAGATATGGATTTAAAAATTCTCAGGCAGCTGGGGATGCAGGAGCTCACTCCTCAAGGCCTAGATTGGAAGGTTATATCAAGGGACACGGAGAAGGATTTCTGGCATCCTCCCCTGGAAGGATATTTGAAATACAACATTGATGGGGCTTCAAAAGGAAACCCGGGAACTGTTGGGTATGGAGGAGTCCTTAGGGATGCTGAGGGAAGTATTATCTTCATCTTCCATTGCCACCTAGGAAAAGCCACCAACAACATGGCTGAACTAATGGCTTTGGAGCAATACCTGGATTTTCTGAGTCAAGATAACTGTTGCAATGTGATAATAGAAGCGGACTCTATGTTAATCATTAACTCAATGAAAAAAATAAATAGTGGAACAGCGCCAGAGAAAGTCTCCAAACACTGGAAATTAATCAGGGTTTTCCAAAGAATTCAAGATGATCTCCAAAACCTTCACACTGTCAGTTTCCATCTTGTTCATAGAAAGGCCAATAAGCTGGCGGATCTTCTTGCCAACCATGGGGTCAGCTGTACAGATGATAAGGTTTCGATGGAGTGGTAGGAGTTGCGTCAAAGCAGACCGAGAGCTCTTTGCTGCGAGCAAGCGGAAGAGGATAGGAGAGTGTTTAGACACAAAGCCATGGAGGCAAGCTCATAATGTTTTGTCCTCCGTATGCATCATCAGTATCTTGCAAATGGTCTTTGGCAGGGGGTAGAATACGGCTGGCCGCTAAAATTCCCGCAGTTAGTGAGATGGACATCACAGTTCATTGGGGTGAGCGAGATGGACACTGCAGTTCCTTGATTAATGGAGAGCCTCTCTTCTTTTCTGGGTTCCAGGTTCAGGCAAGGAAGAACAGCAGGCAAGGGAGGAATCCTGGTTTTTCCTGCAGCCGGAATATTCAGATTTTTGGGTGTCGGAGAGTAAAACCGCTTCCTAGGCTGTTTTCGGTTGATCGCACCGCTCTCAAGCGAGAAATGGTTTTAGCATTTTTGCAGCGATCCCATTCAACCTCCTACATGTGGCAGAGAGATGGTTTTGAAAACCGTCCTTCATCGCACACTAACGTCTGGTCAGCTTGTTCGGTGCGATATTAATCTCAAATGTAGGATTTCGCAGTGTGGATCAACGGTCAAGTTTGATCATGCAGCTCGGAGGGGTGGAACCGTTAAACTTCGGTTGTCTTTGCTGAGCAATTTCATCCTCGGCCGTTGGTTTGAGCGCGGAAATGGACGACTCAGATCAAAGGGGCTCTTCCGGGGGCTAGGATGCGGGAGATTTCGCGGGCTTTCCGGGGGCTAGAACGCAAATTTGGTTTATTTTCCTTGGGTTAGGTGATTATCTTTGTAAGGCTAAGAGGTTTTGCCCTAGGTGGCTTATTTTCTAATTTTTTCTGTTTCCTTGGCGTCGGGGAGACGTTTGTATTTATTGTAAAGTATTTTTCGGCTTAATGAAATAGAAGGATCGACACTTGCTTTAGCAAAAAAAGAGAGCTATGTTTACATGTAACATATTGCTAAAATGTAGCATCAGATATATAGCCACATGGACAACTAATGAATAGTCAACAAGAACTAATACTAGCCAAAACTCTAATATTTGAAATCAGTTTCCTCCAATACCTACCAAAAAAGAATCATATACTAATTCATCATATAAGGCCAACAACAATTAGGATGAAAATATAAAATCCTAGAAAAAGATGCGGCAGTAAATGAGGCATTGTGGCCCAAAAATAAAAACAAAGGATATAGATTTTTCCATGAGCTTGAAGGGAAAAAAATGGTACTAATGTGGCGTCCCTGCAAGTAAATCGAAAATTTGATGCAACCCAGATTCATTGAAAGTTCCTTCTTTGAAAAATTCTTAGCAACAACGTTGAATTCCCTATGTAGATGTGAAAAGGTGACTTGTTGGAAAAGTCCTCTAATCTTGTTTATTTGATGCATCCAATGGACGAAATGTGGAGGGGAAAAAGTAGTCCCCTTGTTAATCCAATGTATGGTTATATGATAATCGCCAAATATATGAAAAACATCGAGGTTTAGTCGCTTCACACAATAAAGTAAACCCAATAATGCAATAACTTCCACTCTATTAGTGCCATGTTCTCCATTCCAACGAAAATGATACATGAGATCTGCACTAGTAGCAATGCAGACTCCACAACCGCAACATTGATTCTGGGATGCCCCATTGAAATGGCTGATAGGAAAAGATGTCTGTGAGGGTGAAGACTTTATAATATTGTTCATCATGTAACTAGCGGTTCGCCGATATTCACGGTACAAAGCATAGATTTTGGAACAAATATACTGAATGCTATATCTATGATCATCAAAGATGGGTATATTACCCGCTTTCTAGATTCCCCCAAAAATAAGAAAAGGTAGTATGTTTCCAACCTGAGTCAGGACTATCCAGTGTTTGAAGCCCTCCTCAATTGTAGGAAAGTCTCAATTAATATTAATCCTGATATTCTCAGAAACATAAATCCATGTCCCCATAGCATAAGGACACTTAAGGAATAAATGTAGAGCATTCTCATCAAAGCATTGACACAAACAGCATATTCTAGGGCCATATAAACCACATTTTTCCGTTATCCCAAGTTATTATTTTTTCCTACAAACAAGCCAACCAAAGAGAAAGATTTTTTTTGGGCATATGCCATGTCCAAACCCTGTCAAACCAACAAATTCCTTATTGACCTCTGAGAGTGTCTGAGATATAATTGTCTATATTTTTGACTAAGTTATTCCCATGCCTTCTGCCCACCTGCCAGCAAAGACTATCTTTACCTTGATTTAATGAAATGATAAACATGTGCAATTGTTGTATATATATATTCCATCGGACCGAGTTTTCAGATCCCATTCCCATATCCTCCGTAGTCATCCAAATGGGATATAAGTGTAAGGGATCTAATCCCTTTACGATATGAGTAATGTAAGAGATGCCCTTCACATGTAAAATTCCAGTGGTCTATATAAGCAACTTATCTGAGTCCATCATGCCATAAGTCGGGTCTATGTCTATCATGATATATGAACCCGATCTAATGTACCCCCTGATATTCTCAATAGTCCACTGCATGCTCGACATAATACTTTTCCAAATGTATGATCCATTCTTTATGGCATTAGCACCCTATCTCAGTCAATCCATAGTCCTATTCTTTAAATATTTACCAATAATGATCTTGTTCGAGATACCAGACCCAGAAAATACCTTCCAAAAATTGTTCGATGATAAAGCCCATCTGAAAAATTCAGTTCACTTAATACCCCACCTGCCCACGGATGTCCTTATGTAAATATTATACAAACTAATCAAGAGAATCTTCCTACTTCCCAATGGACCAGACCATATAGAATTAGTTATAATTGAAACAAAATTTTTTATAATTGCCTTAGGAAGTTTGCAAATGTGCATCTAGTACACCGAGATAGTTTGTAAATTGGATTGGACAAGGACCAATCTTCCACCGATAGACAACCATATGTAAGTCCACATACATAATCTAGCTTTGAATTTGTCTATGATCCATTGCCAGTCCACCAAGAGGTATATGTTAGGTTCATGGCATATTAAACAATACCCTTAATTTGACTACATATTGGAAAATACCCCTAAAAATCACATTATTTAACCCCTTACCTATACGAAGCCAATACAACTTCCCAATTTAAAAAACCCCTACTTCCACTAGATATTGTATGTATCCAGTTTTTCATTAGCTATATTTCTATATCCCTTTATATTTTTTATTTAACTTTGAGCTCCATTTTTTTATACCTGCCAATATAGAAACCCTTTTCCCCTTATATATATCGCCCAATATATTATGCCATTGTTTCCTCAATTATCCCCCATCATGAACCCAAATGGTATGGTATTGTTCCCCTAGTGAAGGCCCTATGAGTGAGAGGGGGCTCCAACCAACCTTTCTTCCTACTCATAGAAAATTTGTGGATAATGTTCCATGAATGATAATTGATTATCTATCTCAGAAAAAATCATTGGCTTTATAAAAATTCTCAAAAAATTGCACCACCAATTTATGAATCTCTTCACTCTTCGATGCTTTACCACTCATCCCATCCTCAATCTCCCTTGTTCTATTGTGTTGTCTCATGTTTGTAGCGAACTTCTGGAAAAATGTAGTATTCTTATCTCCACATGCTATCTAAGTCACACATCTTTTCAACCTCCATTTTTTTCTTGCACAAGTAATATGTGTCTTTTGCGAGTTTCAAGCTCCACAAGTCTATGGTTCATATATGTAGATAAAAAGTCCTTTGAATATGGATCTCCAATGAGGGTCATCTCAAAATCAATCTCCTTCAGTTCCTTCTTGTGTTGAGCCTTCTTTTGAGCTATCCATTTACAGACTCCCCTTTAAAACCTTCAATTTGGAAACCACCATGCCCATATGA
Organism: Pinus tabuliformis; assembly: GCA_031772625.1. Lineage (NCBI taxonomy): Eukaryota > Viridiplantae > Streptophyta > Pinopsida > Pinales > Pinaceae > Pinus > Pinus tabuliformis. The sequence goes on along the minus strand of CM062813.1, from coordinate 1,124,872,664 downwards.
GATTGCCCAATGAGTCCAAACATTCAGTCTATGTCTTAGCAAACATTTAATTTATTTTATGTGAATGCATTATTTCACATTTAATGTTTAAAAGGAAAAGTTTCCAAGGCAATGAGAAATAGTTTTGATTAATTCTATAAAGTTTTTTAATTTATTTTAAGAATGTTAGAATTCTATTTTTCTTTAAGAAATTACATTTAATGTTTAAAAGGAAAAGTTTCCAATGCAACCAGAAATATTTTTGATTAATTTTATGAAGTTTTTTAATTTATTTTAAGAATCTCAGAATTCTATTTTTTTTTTTAAGAAAGTTAGAATTTTAAAATTTAAAATTTATTTTATAAATGTGATATTTTACATTTCACATTGTTTTGATAATTCCTGGAATATTGAGTGGTGTATTCATAACCTTGGGGCTTGATTGTAATTTATAGTTAATATGAATATGAAATATAAAAATTATTGGTTTGTAAATACTGATTCACCCCTCACAGCATTTGTCCCAACATATTTTCTATTCTAACTATAAACTAAGTTTACCTATTAACATAAATATTACAAAAAATAATTATCATTAAGATACTATCCTCTAAAATTGTCGTAAATTGTCTTTTTTATTTAAATTATATTTATTTTACCTTACTATTTTAATAAAATAAATATAACTATATCTATATATACTTTCTTCATAAAATGTAAACATTTTTTTAAAATATATATATTTCTTATAAATCTATATTATTATTATTATTTAAATAGTGAAAATGTATACACAATTTTCATTAATATTTTAAAACTCATTTAAATATAACATATTTTCTTAAAAAATATAATAAAAGAGAGATTGTATTTATCAAATGTTTTTTTTTTAAATTGTTAAATTTTCCATTATAGAACCTAATGGAAATTTTTATAAGTTTTTTAAGACAATATTATAAATGCTTGTTAAATTCTATATTTAGAATCCTTTGAATCATGCATAAATATAGTTGGAGTTTCATAAACAATTATATTATATTACTACCTTATTATGTTGCGCCTTTTGTTTAATTTGAGTGAAAATTTAAAATTTATAAAATGTAAAATAAAATATTAATATTAATTTTAATATTTTTTAAGATGATTTTTTAAAATAATAATAATAATTATTATTATTATTATTATTTTTAATTTATAAAATGTTAAATTTTTATTTTATTTATTTTATTTTAATGTGATATTTCATATTTAATGTTTAAAAGGAAAAGATTCCCTGCACCAAGATAAATATTTTGGATGAACTTTAAATATTTTGGATGAACTTTATAAATTTTTATAATTTATTTAAAAATATTAGAATTTTAAAATTTAAAATTTATTTTATAAATGCCTTATTTTACATATAAGTACCATTGACTTTAATGTTTAATCGAAAGACTTAAAAACCTGTTTAGTCGAAACACTTTTGATTGATTATTTCAAAGCAATCAACCGAAGAGTGCAATCAATCCTTTTGATTATTTATTTCGAAATGGCGTATTATCTGATCTTATGAAAGTGCTGACTAATTCTACCCCACTCAAGAATGCAATCAATCCTTTTGATTATTTTTTTCCTTACTTTCAGGATCATCTTTTAAGGCACAGCCTCATTTACTCAAACTTCCAACACACGGAAGGATTTAATTTTTTTAGCATTTTATCTTTTAGGATAATTTTTTAGGCTCAGCGTCATTTATTCAAACTTAAAAGGGACGGAAAGATTTAATTAATACGAACGTCGTCTTCCTTTTTCTAAATTTTCTGAGAATACTTTTTCCTTTATTCAAACTTCAAATAGACGGAAAGATTTGATTAGTATGAGTGCGGTCTTGCATTTAGAAATTTAGCCAAAACATTTCTGAGAATAATTTTTATTAAAAGATTTCCGAGAATATTTTTTGATTAATTTTACCCAGTGGCTGCCTTTCGATGACTAATTTTACCCAGTGGCGTGTGCAGTCAATGCTTTGTGATTACTTTTCTTAATTTATGTGAGTGCGCTCCTCTTTTTCAAAAGATATCAGAAAGATTTAAGATATGGGAAAGATTTGATTCTTTCTGCTGCTATATAGCTACACTACCAAACTCCATTTTCATTCCAGAAATGCAGATTTATTACGTTCCTTCTCTTTTCTCAGAATGTGTATTATCAGAATGCTTCTCCTCACCACCCTTTCTTTCGTTCTCTTTCTCAATCCTCCTTTTGTCTTTTCCACACCCATCGCCCATCTCCCTCGTCTCACCAATGTTTCTGATCAACACGCTCTGCTTGCTTTCAAGTCTGCCATCACATATGATCCCTACCAATCATTAGCTGCCACCTGGAAACCAAATGTTTCATTATGCCAGTGGACGGGCATCATATGCAGCAGGCGCAGGCAGAGAGTCGTTTCCCTCAATGTTTCAAGCATGGGATTACAAGGTACAATCTCTCCCCTTCTCGCCAATCTCTCTTTTCTTACAGTACTCAGCCTTCGCAATAACAGTTTCCACGGTCAAATTCCCCATCAATTGGGAACCCTCTCTCGCTTAAAGATGCTTCGCCTCTCTAGGAATCAACTCCAAGGTTCCATTCCACCCACTCTGAGTAAGTGTCGCAGTTTGCGGAGCTTGATTCTCTCCTTTAACCATCTCACAGGAAACATCCCCCCACAACTATGTGTTCTCCCCATCCTAATAGACATGGCCTTCGCATTTAACAATTTGATGGGAACAATCCCGGAGTGCTTGGGAAACATATCCTTCACGGAGGAGTGATGGCATTATATTTGCTAAGCAACAACCTTCACGGAGGTGTTCCTTCCGAATTGGGTATGCTAAGCCAGCTCAACATTCTCTCTCTGGAAATTAACCATCTAACGGGACACATTCCGTTGGAGTTGGGTATGCTAAGCCAGCTCAGCATGCTCGCTCTGGATATTAATGAGCTGAGCGGGAGCTTTCCTTCTTCCCTTTTCAATTGTACAAAGCTTCAAGTGATTGCCTTATCATCAAACCAACTCAGCGGAATAGTACCCATGGAGTTCGGTAAATTGACACATCTGCGGACTCTTTACTTAAACGTCAATCACCTGATTAGCGGCAGCACCACGAGATGCCCCATTCTTGATGCTCTTAGTAACTGTTCCAATCTACAAAAAGTAGACTTATCCTGGAATAATCTCACAGGGAAATTGCCGTTTACGATAGGCCACCTCTCTACAAAACTCCACTACTTAGACTTGAGTTTGAATGAATTAGCAGGAGGAATACCTCCACAAATTGGAAACCTAACTAATTTAACATTCTTCAGTTTAAAGAGTAATTCTTTTACAGGGTCAATCCCTTCTTCAGTTAATATGCTTCAGAAGTTGGAGAGGTTATATATGGATTCCAATAATTTACAAGGAAACATCCCTATGGAAATTGGGCAGCTAAAAACCTTAGGGCTCTTAGATCTCTTTAAGAATAATCTCTCTGGAAGAATCCCTGATTTTGTGGCCAACTTCCGCCAACTAAGATATTTATATCTTAACCATAACAAGTTATCAGGAAATATCCCTGCAAATTTAGGGAAATGTGTGAACTTACTACTGCTAGATCTATCATACAACAAACTCACTGGGCACATACCTCCAGAAGCTGCAGGCCTTGCAAATTTAGCCTTCCATTTCAACTTGTCAAACAATTTATTACATGGCCATGTACCTTTAGCACTAGGAAAGTTCAATAAGCTTCAAGCTATAGATGTTTCTGCAAATCAATTAACTGGTTACATTCCAAGTGCACTTGGAAGTTGCCAAGAAATAGAATATCTTAATCTTTCTTGCAACTCACTTGAAGGTCCAATTCCACTATCCCTCACCGAACTTCTAAGCCTTCAAGACCTAGATCTCTCTTCCAACAATTTGTCGGGTGGAATACCCATATCACTAGAAAATCTCACAATGCTCCATCACTTGAATTTTTCTTTTAACAAGTTGTCAGGAGAAGTCCCTAGAGAGGGAGTTTTCAAAAGGATTGCAGCCACTGCATTTAGGGGAAATCTTGCTCTATGTGGACCTTGGAAAAATCTACCACCATGCTATGCTCATAAACATGAAAGTGTTCTAAATCTAAAAAGAGTTATCGCACTCGTTTTTGTTGTAGCATTTGTTGTATTGTGTTTGTTTCTTGCAATCTTGTGGAGACGAATATGCAAGAGACATATTCAGAAAGAGACTGGTCCAACATTAAATGTGGGTCATCGAAGAATCTCCTATGCAGAGCTCGTCATCGCAACAAATGAATTTAGTGATGCCAACTTGTTAGGAGTTGGTAGTTTTGGCAAAGTGTACAAAGGGCTTTTGAATGATGGCACAATGGTGGCTGTCAAGATTCTCAATCTACAAAATGAAGGGGCTCAAAAGAGTTTTGATAGAGAGTGCAAAGTTTTGGGTAAAGTTAGACACCGAAATTTGATTCGGGTCATAACTTGTTATTCAGATCTCCAAATCAAAGCTTTGATATTTCCATTAATGCCCAATGGAAGCCTAGAAAAGTGGTTATATCCCAATGATGGAGAACAAAGTAGTTTGAATATGATTCAAAGGTTGAATATAGCAATAGACATCGCCCAAGGCATGGCGTATCTCCATCACCATTGTTTTGTGCAAGTGATTCATTGTGATTTGAAACCCAACAATGTGTTGTTGGGTGAAGATATGACTGCATATTTAATAGACTTCGGCATTGCTACTATATGTTTTGCAAGTAATGAAGATGGAGCTGTCACTTCCACAAATGCACTCAAAGGATCTACAGGGTACATTCCTCTAGGTATTATTTAAACTATATACCATCTTAAGCAATGTTATGATTTTCTTATGTTTGCTTAACATTTTGAATTAAAAAATTTAAGATGAGGATCTTTGAATGCAGAATATGGAGTGGGAGGACAAGTTACAATAAAAGGCGATGTATATAGCTATGGAATAGTGTTATTGGAAATGTTCACTAGAAAGAAGCCCACACACGACATGTTTGTGGAAGGAATGAACTTGCAAAAATGGGTGGGTAGTAGTTTTCCAAACCGAGTACAAGAAGTAGTCGACACGGGTCTATTGAGGAGGACTAATAGAGATAAGGATCTCAATTGTCTCAGTTCACTCATAAATGTGGGCTTACTTTGCACAAATGAGTCTCCTCAAGGACGACCTACTATGATGGGCATTCTATGCATGTTGCAAAACATCAAAGACACTTTTCTGAGCACTACTGCCATTCCCAAATTCCAATCAAATCTAACACATTTGTTGGGTAATACAAGTACTACTATGAACAACATTTGTGAAGGTCAAAGTTCTTCCACATCTTAGTCTATTGTAACAAAGTGGTAGTTATGTAACTAAACTATGATGTAATTTGAGTCTTATTTCCCTTTCCTTGTTTGTACATAAATATGTGGTTGATTGTATGCAAATGTGAACAATAAAGTTAGATCCATTGTCAATGGTGTTTTGGAAATGTGGAAATGTTTTTATTATTCTAAAATTTCTTGTTCTATCTCAAAAAAAAGTTATATTCAATGTCCTTTACGTGTATAACTGAATGCATCACACTTACCAAGTACTAAACACATTAAAAGTTTTGTATTTCTTTTAAATAATTAAAATATAGAAATATTTTTTAGTTCTAGAAATTATTGAAAAAAATATCATAATTTCTAATTAATGAATATAACTATTGTTGAAGTGGTTATGTATCTTGCAAACATATATCAGTAATAGAGTAAAAGGTTGAGTGTTATTATTAAACTACGAAACATGTGTTACTTCTTTGCCTTGAAAAGTGTGGAGTTATGCAGTAGCAAACTTAACTATACAAATTAAGCATTCCTTCCTTTTTCAGCAATATATTTTGATTCTAGACATACTATGATTCAGAGCCATGTTAATGATATTATGATTCAGAGCCATGTTAGTTCTGTTAGTTCTGATTACACAGAGTCCTAATTATTCTCAGATCCATGATTGGAAAGTCCTAAATTATTAGAGCCATATCCATTTTTGAAAATTGTATTTGATATTGGATGTTAAAGCAGTGGAAGTTCTATTTTTAAAATTTTCATTGCTATTGGATGCTAACGTAATGGAAGTTCTATTTTTTTTTTCAAATTTCATTGAAATTTTCAGTGAGTTTTAGGCATGCCGGGGATTGATGGTTTAAGGAATATGTCAGTGAGCTTCCACATAAAAAGGGGAGGGTAAGAAGGGGAGAGTACGATTAAATATGAGAAGAATCCTACCAAGCTAAATGACGAGAAATTTAGCAGGAACATAAAATCATGGGGCAGAAGTCCCAGGAGGAGCAACAAGAGTTTTTGAGAATGTCCCAGGAGGAGCATGTGTGTGACTAACAACCACACCTACAATGGCAGTTATAGCTACAATTCACCCAATTTTAAATGCATTGTCCAGTTCCCTGGCAAGGTTCTTTTCGACAGAAGTTCTTACTAGTTTAGCAACTTCAGCCTTCCCTTTGCCTTCAAAATATCCAAGGTGGATAGCATTTTGGACTGATGTCCAATTCTTCTCTCCGCATCTCTCCTGAAAACTTATTTTATTTTTTTCTTTTGAAACAGACGCTAATTTTGAGCTAGATATAGTTAAGGAAGGAGAATGCAACAATGGTGGTTGTGGTTCTAATTTCTGCATGCACAGATAGTTGATGGACCACTTTCAGGAAGGTACAAAAAGAGATGGAGGTTGGAAGGAACAAGATATCCATGGCATGATTCCCACCGATCCTCTTCTTCGTTAGGCACTGAAGATATATATTTGGACAGCAAATAAAATTTAGGAAACTTGCTATTGAAAGAAGATTTGATGTCAAATTATCTGAAGTTCTCAAGAGATTGCAGAGATTTTCGACATCGACTATCCCACTCAAAAGCCCACCAAGAAAATCTCGCTAGAACTTGCTGAGGTTTGGAAAACGTGCCAAGCATTATTATTCCCTTCTAACTATGTGCATCCATCTTCCAGAGAGCCTGTGCATGTGTATAAATTTAATTTCAAGATTTCTTGAAACACATGGTCGAAGTTCATTGAAGAAATACAGAACATGTTTGTGATTTCTTCATTATAAAAAAATCTCGGTGAAGCTCGTTGCTTTGCTTTAGAGATTGAAGAAAAAACAAGCACAAATGATCCCATATGCCAATGATTTCAATTATTCGTTTTTTTTTCGGTATTTTGTATTTGACTAAATCAACTCTTATTCGAAGCCCCATTATGAATCTTTGCCCGGGTTAGTAGTGTGAATGGTTTGTTAATTAATTTTGAGTTGGGTTTTCGTTGCTAATGAAAACTATGATGCTAATACTACAAATCTGATTTGATGTCAATCTATATCATAGTGTTATGTTACGTATTGACTTCTATGATGCTAGTGCTTCAAATGTGATTTGATGTTAATCTATGTCATAAGGTTATCTTACATATATTGGCTATGCTGTTGTTATACAAGTAATCCAAGCACATTAGAAATGGAAACGGTACAACAAAGCCAACAATAGGTAAATAAAAAAGTCAATTATAATTATAGAGTCAATCATAGGTAATTGTATTAAGGTTTTTCTTTAATATGGCATCTATATTATACCGAATATGGTGAATTTTAGATTTATTCCATGTTTTCAGATATTCCAAAGTTAATAGTCTATCTTGCCTCTTTCCTAATTCAGTAATATGATATTGGGAATGATGGTGAGATAATTTTGAGGTAGACCAAGCCAAGATTGTATTATCATTTTTTATCATAGTTTTAGTGTGTTAGAATTAATGGAGAAAGATATAGTTAGTTAAGGATAGGATTGAGATTCTAAGATTAGGTCTCATGTTAGAATTAATGGAGAAAGATACAGTTAGTTAAAGATAGGATTGAGACTCTAAGATTAGGTCTCAGGTCCTACTATCTAGGTAGTGGTTGAAACCACCTTGATTGTGTGAAAGCCTATATTACTAGGTTGTTCTTTTGATCTAATTGTATCTAAGAAAATTAAGGTATTATAAGAAGGTCATCAACCCCACCCTAGAAGATCAAAAATATGTCTCTGTTTTAACTAGCTCAAAGAAGAAAATTAATATAGCCAAGATTAGAACGAACTCTCATGAGCTCCATAGTGAAACGGTCGTTGGGCAGTTCCTAAAACACTGTGGATGGAAAGGTTCTGTCATCTTTCGAAGAATACATCACTTCCTTTTAGAATGCCGTGTACAACCACATTAGATCTCAGTGTCAAAATCTTTGTTGCAACACTGACCTTCCTAGCCTTTTATGATGTCAAAATTACAGTGAGCTGGAGAGGCTTTTTTCCAAGCCTTTTGAGCATAGGAATAAAATCCTAAATCAAACTAAATAATTCATTTTTTAGATCGGATAAACTAAATTTGATCTCAGTGAACGTTAACCATCATCATCATCATTGAAAAATATTTACTTTAACATTTTAGATAATATTGACTTTCAATTGATTTACTTTTAATGTTTTTAAGTAATATTGCTAATTCATTCTGGGACTGCAAACACTGCATTATTTCCCTTATTTTACGGAAAAGTAAATCGTCATCATTTAAAGGCGAGTTTAATTTATTCAAACTTCAATTTGGGCGGTCTTGTAAATACTAATTTTATGGCCCGAATTATGCATCTAATGCTTTGTGATTAATTTTATAAAAATGTGATATTCTTTTTTGAAAGGTGGGTCTTTACCATCATGGTTTAAATGTCACAGTTTCTATTATTGGTCTTCTTTTTAAGGAAAATCTCGAAAAAGTTTCTGCTTTTCTTAATTTGATTCTCTTCGAAAAGACAACAGGCGTTTTTGAATTTTATTGATGTGAGTGCGCTCTTCTTTTTGGAAAATTAAGGGACCCGAAGCTATCGGACAGATGTGATTCTCAATGCCATATTTCACATTTAAAGGTTAAAAGGAAAAGATCCCCAGGCCAGGAAAAAGATTATTAATTAATTTTGCAAACTTTTTAAATTTATTTCAATAATGTAACTTTTAAAACTTATTTTATAAATACTTTATTATTTTACAAGTAAGTAACATTGACTTTACTGCTTAAAAAATAGACACTCTTGTCTAGTCATAGTTACAGGCCGACAAAATTACTTACTTTTACTCACTAATTCTTACCCCCACTGAAAAGAGCAATCAATATTTTATTTTTATTCTCACTAATTCTCACCCACTGAAATGACTTGACTTACTTTTGATTGATTTTATGAAAGTAAGTGCGAGCTTTTTGCTCACTAATTCTTACCCTACTGAAGAGAGGAGCAATCAATATTTTATTTTTATTTTTTCGAAATGGCGTATTACTTTCAGGATATTTTTTAGGCTCAGCCTCATTTATTCAAACTTCAAGCAGACGGAAACTTCAAGGGGCGGCGGTCTTCCTTTTTTAAATTTACCAAACTGGAAGATGCCGAAAATATTTCTGAGAATACTTTTTGATTTATTCAAACTTCAATGAGACGGAAAGATTTAGTTAATATGAGTGCGGTCTTCTGAAGATGTATAAAGTCTTCATTTATTCAAACATCAAATAGACGGAAAGATTTAATTAATCTAAGTGCCGTCTACCTTTTAGATATTTAGGCAAAAGATTTCTGAGAATTATTTTTTTATTAAAAGATTTCCGAGAATAATGTTTTTATTAATTTTATGCGGGGGGCTGCCTTTCAATGACTAATTTTACCCCAGTGGCGTGTGCAGTCCATGCTTTGTGATTAATTTTATGGAAATGTGATACTTTTTTTAGTTTTGCGGAAATGCAACTCATGGTTTGTCACTAAGTTTATAGAAATTATAAACTATTTAAAGTTCGAGATTTGATATAGTAATTTTTAACTCGTTGAAATTTTTGTGTGTTATTTATTATCTCTGGTGAGTTGGTTATATGGTGTGCAAGTTAATTAGCTGTATTGTGTACAAGCAAGATTGTAAATAGAGAAGAATACAGAATGATTGAGAATTTTATAAAGGGCAGAGGACATATATAGATCTTTTAGTTTTTTAAATATAAATTTCTTTATATAATAATGAAAAAAAGTGCAAGAAAAGACTTTTATAGAGAGTCTATGTTGGTAAAGAGAGTAAGTCATAAATTGGTTATTTACAAATCAACAAGCTATAACAATCATTCTAGGATATTACACCAAATGATATATGGAGGATATACAACTAACCTAATATCAAAGATCCAATAAGAATATGTACATTAAGCAATCTTCAATACTTCATTGGGTGTGATAAATGGCCCCATTCTGATGGATATGAGTGTTATAAATGGCCCCATTCTGAAAACATGTTGAAAACCTCCTACAATGGGCATGAAGGCTCCACTCACACCGAAGATTCTTTGTATCATTTTCCCTCTCTTCTTAGCTTCTAAACAATGATTTTAGATATATAACACTAATTTATAGACATGTTAACATTTTGTTAAACATTAAAAGATTTTTTCATATTTACAACATGCAAGGAAGCAACATGTACTCTTTGTTACATCATCATTTGCAAGCATAACAATTGGACATTTGTACTTTTTGTCTCATGTTATTTAGATTATCCTACACATTCTAATAATTCCTCCAATATTGAGTGATGTATTCTTAGCATTGGGACTTGATTTTAATTTATGGATAATACACCTACATTAAATAATTATGATCAATCCATAATCATCACTCAATGTTGGAAAACAAGTTTTTGGATGTTAAGGATTGGATTATTTTCCATTCTAATTATAAACTAAATTAGCATAAATATTACAAGAAATAATTTCATTAAAATGTTATCCTCTAAAATTGTTTTCTTATCCAAATTATGTTTCTCTTTATCTTACTAATTTAATAAAATGAGAAGAAATATAAGTATTTATATCTATATTTTTTTCATAAAATGTAAACATTTCTTATAAAAATATACACATTTCTTATTAAACACATTTAAATATAACATTTAAACTTATAACTCTTTGCATAATTACCATTTCCTTAAAAGATACGATAATAGAGATATTGTATTTAACAAATTTTTTTTGAAGAAATATTAATACATTTTCTATGCCCTTGTTAATCAAAAGACAAATTATAAATTCTTACTAGATCTTTCAAGAAATATTACAAATTCTTCTTAGATTCTGCAAACAATAGAAATATTATATGTGTATAAATATAGTTGGAGATTGATAGAAAATTATATTCTACTACTACCATATTATGTTGCCCCTCTTGGTTAATGATATGTCAAAATTCAAGAATTTATAAAATGTGAAAATAAATAAGAATATTAATTTTACTACCTTTTAATATGATTGTTTTTTAAATTATTATTACTATTATTAAATATTGGATTTTTATTTAATTTATTATTTTTTTCAAGACAAAAAAATTAACATGTTTTTATTAATAAGAGAGCTATGTTTACATGTACATATTGTTAAAATGTAGCATCAGATATATAGCCACATGGACAACTAATCAGCACTCAACAACAATGTTAATGTTATGTTCTTGACCTGCGAGAAGATACCAGAATACCAAATATGCGAAGAAATATACCCAGAACACAGAACAATAAGAAATAACAACATGTATTTTATTATTCAGAAAAGAAAGCAATGTTCACTTGCCTCTTCGAGGGGGCAACCTCCAATAGAGCTGGGCTCAATTACAAAATAAGACACGATGCTCCTCGAGGGAAGTCTCTATCCTTTATATAGGATTCATACATGCAATACCATGGGTCAATACCATGGTTCTTATTAATACCATCTATCTAATACCATGGCCCATTTGCAACTAACTGTGGTCCCTTCATTAAATGCAGGTCAACCACTTACAATTACTAATATGGGCTTTATTGACTCTTTACTTAACTATAACTATGACTCGACCCTATTACATAAATAAGGGGGTTAGGGTTGGACCCTAACATGCCCTCCCCCATAAAAATATCCTCTAAAGGACAGTGGCTGGTTCCCAGGTCGCATCTTCTAGAGAGGTGTCTTTCCACTTGACGAGGACTTCCTTGATCGTGCGGCCGCACAGGTGCCGTTCTCGCGTGTCCAGAACCTGTTCAGGTTGGAGCCAGATTGAACCTTCTTCATCCAATTCTGGTAGACTGGTTTAAATTTGGCAATGGTTCCCAATCAGTTTCTTGAGGCATGAGACATGGAAGACTGGATGGATTTTTGCTGTGGGTGGCAAAGCTAGCTTGTATGCTACTTCTCCGATGCGCTGAAGTACTTGATACGTTCCGTAGAATTTTGGAGATAATTTTTGACAACCCTTGTCTTTGAGTGATGTTTGCTTATATGGTTGCAGCCTCAAAAATACCTGATCCCCTTCTTGAAATTTGCATTCTGAATGATGTTGATCTGCCTGTTGCTTCATGCGGTTTTGAGCTTGATGGAGATTCTCTCTGAGGTGGGCTAGCATGGCTGTGTGGTTCTGTAGGAGGTGATCCACTGCTTGTACCTTCGAGCATCCCTGGATATAAGAAGTAGGTGAAGGAGGGAGTTGACCATAAACTGCTTCATATGGAGTCATTTTGGTGGTGCCATGATAGTTAGTGTTATACCACCATTCTGCTAGAGGTAACCACTGTACCCATAGATGTTTTTTTCCTGAAGTGAAACACCTAAGGTAGGTCTCTAGACATTTATTGACTGCTTCAATTTGACCATCAGTTTGGGGATGATAGGAAGTACTGAGTTGTAGTTGGGTACCTTGTAGGCTGAAGAGTTCCTGCCAAAAGTTATTGGTTAAGATCAGGTCACGATTAGACACAATGGAAGTGGGCATGCCATGCAATTTGAAGATCTGGTCCATGAAAGATTGAACCACCAAAGCCGGTGTAAAAGGGTGGGGTAGGGCGCAAAAATGAGCATACTTAGAAAGTCTGTCCACAACCACCATGATGACTGACTTGTTACCTGACTTCGGAAGACCCGTAATGAAGTCCATAGAAACCTCCGTCCAGATTGAGGCCGGGATGGGCAATGGTTGTAATGTGCCTGGGGATTTGACTATTTCTCCTTTGTGGCGCTAACATACGTCACACTCAGCTACAAAAGTAAGAATGTCCTTTTTCATGCCTGTCCAAAAGAATGAATGTCAAGTGCGAGCATAAGTCTTCTAAAAGCCTGAATGGCCTGCAGTGGGAGATGAGTGCAACTCTGCCAAAATGAAACTTTTGAGGGTGGATGTTGGTGATATCACGACTCTATCCTTGTAGCGAAGAATCTCATCCTGCCAAGAGTATCTCGCGGTGGAATTTGGATCCGCCTGCAATTTATTAATGAGTTGGGAGAGCAAAGGATGTGAAAACCATTCCTTGCGAGCCTCTTCAATCCATTCTGGAATGGGAAGGGAGATTGTGAGTAGGGTGCTTTCCTCCTCAAATTGGCGTGATAAAGCATCTGCTACGACATTTTCGCGCCCTTTCTTGTAAATTATCTCATAATCATATCCCAACATTTTGGCGAGCCATTTATTTTGTTATGGCAAGGATAGGCATTGCTCCAAAAAATATTTAAGGCTTTGATGGTCTGTGTGGATTTGGAAATGCCGCCCCAATAAGTATGGTTTCCAGGTATCTACTGCATGTAAGATGGCCATCATCTCCTTCTCATAGGTATATTGTCCCAGATTTGTCCCACTTAGTTGTTGGCTAGTGAAGGCCAAGGGTCGACCTTCCTGCATTAAGACCGCCCCAATACCCGTACCTGAAGCATCACATTCAATCACAAAAGATTTGGTGAAGTCGGGTAGTGCTAATACAAGAGTGGAACACATGGCCTATTTGAGAGCTATAAATGCCTGTTGTGCTTCATCATTCCAGAGAAATGAATTTTTCTTGAGAAGGTGAGTGAGGGTCTAGCAATGCTACCATAATTGCAGACAAATTTGCGATAGTAGCCTGTGAGACCCAAAAATCCTCTCAAGCTCTTCAAGGTCTTTGGTTGAGGCCAATCCTACATTGCCTGGATCTTTTTGGGATCCACCTTGACACCTTCACGCCCCACAATGTGGCCCAAATACTCAACTTCTTCCATGCCAAAAGAGAACTTGGACATCTTAACAAACAATTTATGCTTCTGGGGCAGTTGCAAGAGCAGATCTACATGTTGAAGATGTGTGGCCCAGGTGCGGTTGTAGATGAGGATGTCATCAAAGAAAACAAGGACAAATTTTTTGAGATATGGTTTGAGCAGGTGGTTCATGAGGCTCTGAAAAGTGGATGGGGCATTACAAAGACCAAATGGCATGACCAGGAATTCATAATGGCCTTCATGAGTTCGGAAAGCAGTCTTTGGAATGTCTACTTCTTTCATGCGAATTTGGTGATAGCCCGAGTTAAGGTCGAGCTAAGTAAAGAATTGAGCCCCATTTAGTTCATCTAGCAAATCATCGACAACTGGGATGGGAAATTTATATTTGACCATCAGCTTGTTGAGGGCCCTGAAGTCTGGACACATATGCCATTCCCCATCTTTCCTGAGCACCATGACCACAGGCGATGAATAAGGACTAATGCTAGGACGAATGACGCCTGCTTCTAGGGGTTCCTTGATGATTTTTTCAATTTCATTCTTTTGGGAAAACGGATATCTATATGGATGCACATTTGGTGGTTAGGCCCGTGGGACCAAAGTAATGCTATGATCATGTTCCCCTCTCGAGGGTGGAAGCTCATGAGGCTTGTCAAAGACCAGCAGATGGTTGTTTAAGATCTGTTGCATCTCAGGATGAATATGAAGAGAAGTGGGTTTGAAGGCCTGGATGGCATTAAATTGGGCTATAACTCCATGGTGGCCCTTTTTTAACAACTTTTCCATCCTATGCGAGCTGATGATAGAGGGAGCACCCGCCTGGAGTCCGCGAAGGGTATGTGTGTGGTTGTTCTGCTTAAAGCTCATATATAACTCCTGGAAATCCATTGTGATTGGGTCGAGTGTGCGGAGCTATTCAGCACCCAAGACAATGTCACACCCTCCCATGTGTATGGAAAACATTTGGGTATTTAGCTGATAATCCCCCATTTGAATTTTGACGTTTTCACAGCAGCCTTCACATTTCATTGTTCCCCCATCAGCAATTTGGACCTGGAAGTTAGAGACTACTCTGAGAAAACAATGCACTGCTTCCGCGACTCTTTGATGGATAAAGTTATGTTTACTGCCACTATCAATCAAGTCTACTACAGGGCGATGCTTAATAAAACCTCTGATTTTGAGACTCTGGGGACAAGAAATCTCTGCCAAAGCATGAAGCGAGATAACTGGTTCTTCAGGTACATTTTCCAACTTGTTGTCCTCATCTTCCTCCTCTGGTTCATCAAGTGGTGGGGCTTCCTCCGATGAATTGTGATCAGTAGCATCAATTTGGAAGAATTTGGGCTCCACAGGTGACACCTTTTGAACCTTGAGTGTTTGGGTAGTGCTTTGAGCCTGGGTGGGGCGACCTTTGGCTATGAAATTTGGGCGATTGGACTGGGCCACTAACACACGTTCTAATTCACGAGCTATCTTGCAAGCATCCAGCGATGAGGTTGGGTGTTGCAGTCGGACGTGGGCTTGTATGGATTCTTTGAGACCACTGACAAAACATTCCAAGTAGAACTAATCGTGTAGACCTCCTGTGTGGAAGGCTAAGGCTTCAAAGGCTGTAATATATTCGTTCGCTATTCCTGTCTGTTGGAGCTTTTTTTTTTTACTCCGAAAGGAGTTTTACTCCTCGCTTAGGAATACTGCAGTAGCCGAATCTTAGAAAAGTAAATTATACCCAATGTCTTGCGAGAATCATACCCAGGTATAGGGGCCCACACAAATAGTCAGATCTGTTGCCTAACCCTCAACTGCAAATTATGAGTAGGAATGTGGCAGTGATCGAACCCCTACTACTAGATCTGAATGGCAGATCTGATTGTGGCGATTGCTACAAAATCCAAACGGCTAGATCTCAATGGCAGATTTGATAGATTTGATTAGCGGATTTGATAGATCTGAAAGGCGGAACTAATTGTTGCAGCTGCGATAGATTCCCACCTGCTAGATCTGAACTGGAAAAGATGATGCGTGATCTAGAGAGAGACAAGGGAACTATGGTCTCAAGGAGTGTCAGGTGCTACAGATCGCAATATACATAAGGGTCTGACAGTAGTACTTGGCCCAATCTTTCAGGGCACTAACCAAGGAGGATCAACCGTACCCTTAGCCGTACAACCTGACTACCCTATCGTATGCGCGAGTAATCTCCCTGAGTGCTATTCTCGGTGTACTGTAGTAGCAAGATGGCTGATGGTTTATCTATGGCGAGGTTTCAAGAGAGCCTAGGGGGCTTCCGATATACCCAGAGGGTGCTTGGAAGACATTTCGTGCGCGGTTTTGTCTAATGCGCTACTACTCAAAGGGGTACCCACAGGGGTTACAAGGGAGTCCAACAAGCGTGACCACCTCTTGTATTTCCTGCATGCATGCCTCCCCAAATCCGCAGGTTTATGCACTCAACGACAGATCCCGTGGTTTAAAGACGTCGGAACATGTCTCTAGCCAATTTCTTTTTTTTGATAAAAATGGAGATCCCACCGGCCCTGGAAAGTGCTCTGATACCACTTGTTATGCTCTTGACCTGCAACAAGATACCAGAATACCAAATATGCGAAGAAATATACCCAGAACACAAAACAATAAGAAATAACAGCATGTATTTTATTATTCAGAAAGGAAAGCAATGCTCACTTGCCTCTTCGAGGAGGCAACCTCCAATAGAGCTCGACTCAATTACAAAATAAGACACGATGCTCCTCGAGGGGAGTCTCTATCCTTTATATAGGATTCATACATGCAATACCATGGGTCAATACCATGGTTCTTATTAATACCATCTATCTAATACCATGGCCCATTTGCAACTAACTGTGGTCCCTTCATTAAATACGGGTCAACCACTTACAATTATTAATATGGGCTTTATTGACTCTTTACTTAACTATAACTATGACTCAACCCTATTACATAAATAAGGGGGTTAGGGTTGGACCCTAACAAACAACCAATACTAGCCAAAACTCTAATATTTGAAATCAATTGCTTCCAATACCTACCAAAAAATGATCATACACTAATTCATCATATAAGGCCAACAACAATTAGGATGAAAATATAAATTCGCAGAAAAAGATGTGGAAGTAAACTAGGCATTGAGGTCCAAAAATAAAAACAAAAGAGATAGATTTGTCCATGAGCTCGAAGGGAAAAAATTGGTACTAATGTGATGTCCCTGCAAGCAAATAGAAAAATTGATGCAACCCAGATTCATTGAAAGTCCTTTCTTTGAAAACTTCTTAGCAACAACGTTCAATTTCCTATGTAGATGTGAAAAGGTGACTTGTTGGAAAAGTCCTCTGATCTTGTTTATTTGATGCATCCAATGGACGAAATGTGGAGGGGAAAAAGTAGTCCCATTGTTAATCCAATGTATGGTTATCTGAGGATCACCAAAGATATGAAAAACATTGAGGTTTAGTCACTTCACACGGTACAGTAAACCCCATAATGAAATAACTTCCACTCTATTAGTGTCATGTTCTCCATTCCAACGAAAATGATACATGAGATATCCATTAGTAGCAATGGAGACTCCACAACCGCAACATTGATTATGGGATGCCCCATTGAAATGGTTGATAGGAAAAGATGTGTGAGGGTCAAGACTTTATAATATTGTTCATCATGTAACGGTTGGTCTGTCGGTATTCATAGTACAAAGCATAGATTTTGGAAGAAATATATTGAAACTCCATTTTTTGTTGTATCATTGTTTACTTTATTTTACCGGAAAATTAAGTGTTTAGCATCATTCTTGAAGACTCTTTTATTCAAACTCCAAAGACGGAAATATTTAATTAATTTGACCGCGGTCTTCCTTTATGAAATTTAGCCTTCTAAGAATAATTCTTGGTGAATTTTGTGCGAGGGAGGTATTTTCGTGACTAAATTTACCCCAATGACGTATGAAACCAATGGTTTGTCACTAATTTTATGGAAATTATAAACTATTTAAAGTTCGAGATTTGATATAGTGATTTCTAATTTATTGGAATTTTTCTATGTTATTTATCATTGTTGGTTAGTTGGTTGTATGGTGTGCAAGCTAGTTGGTTGTATTTTGTGCAAGGAATATTGTAAATAGAGAAGAATAAAGAATGATTGAGAATTTTGTAAAGGGCAAGGGACATACATAGATTTCCTAGTCTTTTAAAATATAAATCTCTTTATAAAATAATGAAGAAAAAGTGCAAGAAGAAACTTTTATAGAGAATCCATGTTGGTAAAGAGAGTAGGGCATAAATTGTTTATTTACAAATCAACAAGCTATAAAAATCATGCTAGGATATGACACCAAATGATTGTTAGAAAATTATACATTACGGAGCAATGGAAAACATAAAATATTGCAGAAATATAAACACAGAAAATGCATAAAACACATAAAACAAGAGAGACACAGATATATGTGGTTCACCCAGTTTGGGCTACATCCACGGAGAAATAGCCAATCCTTCTTTTATTATATTATCCAACAAACTGAAGAGATACAACCTACAATAGATCCGTTGTAACACCCTCTTCACTCTCAATCCCCTCTCTCTTCCTCACTCAGAATACAAATATACATAGACGCAATACAATTCCCTCATATATAGTGAGGGGTTGCCTTCTAGGGAAAAAAACCCTAAATTAAACATAACTTCTACCGTTAGATCATTCGCCTAATGAACGGCCCAGATTGACTAGAAAGTACTAGACTTTTACAAGGCAAATTTTCATCTATTTTTAGCTTCGGGGGTGCTGCCCCCGAACCCTCGCCGGGGGACCGCTAGCCCCCAGACCCTCGCGGGGGGGACAAGTCCCACCCGCACCCCCCACTTGGAGGGGTGTATAGTCTTCCTGGGGTATACATCCGGCTGAAACCTTTGAATACAGAAGATAATCAGGCTCCACACCCAACAATCTCCCACTTGGAGACTGATTATAGCAACTCCACCGCTGCTTCATTTGCTAGACAATGAATCCACTTTGGACCTGGCCGTTTCTCATCTTCTTCATCATACTTGAAGACCAATTGAAACTGAGCAGATTCTCAGTTTCTCTCTGGTTACAACTTTTGTTAGCATATCTGCAGGATTCTGGCTAGTGTGTATCTTTTCCAGCTTCAACTGTCCATCTTCCAATGTTGACCATATGAAATGGTACTTGAGCTGTATATGTTTAGTCTTGGAATGAAATGCAGAGTTCTTTGCAAGATGTATGGCACTCTGGTTGTCACTGTATAACCTACCCAACTCCTGCTTCTTACCCAATTCATCCAGAAACCTTTGTAACCAAATCATTTCTTTACTAGCTTCTGTAGCAGCAACATACTCTGCTTCTGTTGTTGAAAGTGCAACAACACTTTGGATTTTTGAAACCCAACTGATAGATGTTCCACCTACAGTAAATACATATCCTGTAGTGCTCCTCCTGTTATCTCTGTCACCTTCCATATCTGCATCAACATATCCCTGTAGAGCAATGTTTGAACCACCAAAGCATAATGCTTGATTTGTGGTACCTCTCAAATACTTGAGAATCCACTTCACCGCCATCCAATGCTCTTTTCCTGGATTGTTCATGTACCTGCTTACAACTCCCACTGCATGTGCAATATCAAGCCTTGTGCAGACCATTGCATACATTAAGCTTCCAACTGCTAATGCATATGGAACTTTAGACATATGAGCCATTTCTTCCCAAGTCTTGGGACATGCCTCCTTACTTGATTTGAAATGGCTAGCCAAAGGTATACTAACTGGCTTTGCATTCTACATATTAAACCTTTTCAACACATTTTCTATGTACTCACTTTGAGACAATGTTAATTTGCGATTCTTCCTGTCTCTAGTTATTCTCATACCAAGGATTTGTTTTGCAGCACCCAAAATCTTCATTGCAAATGAGTTTGCCAATTTCCTTTTGAGCACATTTATTTCCTACATGTTAGAACTTGCAACAAGCATGTCATCTACATACAATAACAATATAATATAGCTGCCATCATTTTTCCTTTTGTGATAAACACAATGGTCAGAGTGACATCTAGTATAACCTTGTTTAGACATAAACCTGTCAAATTTTAGATACCACTGCCTTGGAGCCTGTTTTAATCCATACAAGCTCTTCTTCAACCTGCACACTAGTTTCTCCTTCCCTTTTACCTCATATCCTTGTGTTTGCTGCATATATATCTCTTCCTCCAAATCCCCATGGAGAAAGGCTGTCTTTACATCTAACTGCTCAAGATGCAAATCTTCAGCTACTACTAGACTTAGAATAGTTCTTATTGAAGTCATTTTCACAATAGGAGAAAATATCTCATCAAAGTCTATACCCTTTTTCTGTGCAAACCCCTTCACCACAAGTCTAGCTTTGTACCTTTGTTTTCCTCCATCTTCTTCCTTCAACCTGTAAACCCATTTATTCTACAATGTTGTTTTACCTGCAAGCAACCTAACTAAGTCCCAAGTCTAGTTATGTGCTAAGGAGTCCATCTCTTCTTTCATGGCTTGCTCCCACTTCTTCCTGGTTTCTACCTGCACTGCTTCTTCATAACATTCTGGTTCACCAGAATCAGTCAACAATACATAATATAATGAAGGAGAGTATTGTTCAGGGGGTCTACTTATCCTAGTAGATCTTCTAACACCACTTTTAGATGTTTGAAGTGCTTGTTGCTGTTGTGGTTTTTGTTCTGGCTGTTGATCATTATGATTTTTAGGCACCATCACTTTTCCTGTGATATCCTCAAGCACTGTGTATTCTCTATTTTCTTTTTCTTGTTTCTTTTCCTGCAACTGATTCTTATACAAGACCTTTTCATTGAATATTACATCTCTGCTCCTAATGATTTTGTTATTTTCATAATCATATAAGCGATAACCAAAATCATTAACACCATATCCAATAAAGGTACATTTCTTTGATTTTGCCTCAAGCTTTGTTCTATTTTCTTTATTAATGTGGACAAAAGCTTCACAACCAAAAGTCTTTAAAAATGAGTATTTTACCTTTTTACCTGTCCATGCCTCCTCTGGAATACCACCATCCAAGGAACTTGAAGGCCCTTTGTTTATTAGATAAACAACAGTATCTACAGCATCTGCCCAAAATTGTAAAGGCAATCCTGCATGCAATCTCATGCACCTTGCACGCTCCATGATTGTCCTGTTCATCCTTTCTGACACACCATTTTCTTGTGGTGTTCCTGGAACTGTCTTCTCTCTGCGAATTCCATTCTCTGAACAATACCTATCAAACTCTTTGCCGCAATATTCACCTCCGTTATCTGATCTGAGACACTTCAACCTTTTCCCTGTCTCATTTTCAACCAAAGCTTTCCATTTCTTGAAAGTATCAAATACATCATATTTATTTCGAATACAATAAGTCTAGGTTTTTCTGGTAGCATCATCAATAAAAGTAACATAATAACGAGAGCCACCAAGAGATGATACCTAAGCAGGTCCCCATACATCTGTATGCACAAGCTCTAATTTTTCGCTCTTCTTTTCTTTCCCAACTCTAAGGAATCTGACTCTCTTCTGTTTTCCATAAACACAATTCTCACAGAATTTTAAATCAACATGCTTCAAACCTGGCAACAAATTTCTTGAGTGAATAATCTGCATCCCTTTCTCACTCATGTGCCTGAGCCTATGATGCCACAATGTCGTATCTTCTCCTGTAGAGGCTAAAGCATTAACAGAATTAGAAATACCATTGCATAAATACAATGTACCAACCTTTTCTCCTTTCACTATTACCAGGGATCCTTTAGTGACCTTCCAGGTTTCATCTGTGAAAGTACTTATGCAACCTTCACCTCCCAACTGCCCTGTTGAAATCAAATTTTTATTTAGATCTGGAACATGCCTTACATTCTTCAATAGCCACTGATTTCCATTTTGTTGTTTTATGAAAACTATACCCATTCCAACGATTTTACAGGGTTTATCATCACCCAATCGAACTTGTCCAAATTATCCTTGAACATAATCATGAAAATATTTCTTATCAGGTGTCGCATGGAATGAGGCCCCTGAATCTACCACCCAGGAATTAGTAATATTTTCGAAAGAAAGAATCAAAGTATCTTGTAACACCTCACTTGTCACATTTGCTTCATGATTGTTTTATTGTTGTGCATCTCCTTCTTTTCCCTTCCGAGATCTATAGTCTTTCTTTAGGTGTCCATTCTTTCTGCATTTCCAGCACACTATCCCCGATCTGGACCTGGATCTGCCTTTCCTTGATTTACTGCGATATCCTGAGCTCTTTCCTCTTTCCATTTTTCTTCCCCTAGACTCTGCACTCAAAGCATTACCTGATGTCTCACTGGAGCTTTTCCATCGCATTTCCTCGCTAAGGATAGCACCAACAACATCATCAAACTTTAAAGTACTAGATCCAGAAACAGAGTTACTAATGGTCATTACTAAACCATTCCAACTTTCTGGCAATGAGCACAAGAATAACAGAGCCCTAACTTCATCATCAAAGTTTACCCCTACAAAACTTAACTGACTTGTAACTGTATTAAAATCATTTAAATGGTCTGCAACAAATCCACCTTCTGACATCTTCATATTAAATAAACGCTTCATAAGAAATACCTTATTTCAGGCCGAGGGTTTTCATATAGTTTGGCCAATGCCGACATTAAACCCTGTGTTGTCATTTCCTTTGAAATATTAAACACTACCAACGACGCTAGGCACAGCCATATTGTTCCAAGTGCCTTTCTGTTGAGAATATCCCATTCTGTGTCTGACATACTCGTCATCTTCTTTGTCTTTCCGCTCAATGGTTGGTACAGATTTCTCTGATACAAATAATCTTCCATCTGCATCTTCCACAGCTAGTAGTTTTGGCCGTTGAATTTTTCGACCCTAAACCTACCATCTTCCGCCATTGCTCCCTCTCGAACTAGGGACCCTTCTCTCCTACAAGTTTATTAGCGAAATAGACCTTCGACTCTGATACTAGTTGTTAGAAAATTATATATTACGGAGCAATGGAACACATAAAATATTGCAGAAATATTGTAAATTATAAGCTATTTAAAGTTCGAGATTTGATATAGTGATTTCTAATTTATTGGAATTTTTCTGTGTTATTTATCATTGCTGGTTAGTTGGTTGTATGGTGTGCAAGCTAGTTGGTTGTATTTTGTGCAAGGAAGATTGTAAATAGAGAAGAATAAAGAATGATTGAGAATTTTGTAAAGGGCAAGGGACATACATAGACCTCCTAGTCTTTTAAAATATAAATCTCTTTATAAAATAATGAAAAAAAAGTGCAAGAAGAAACTTTTATAGAGAATCCATGTTGGTAATGAGAGTAGGTCATAAATTGTTTATTTACAAATCAATAAGCTATAACAATCATGCTAGGATATGACACCAAATGATATATGGAGAATATACAACTAACCTAATATCAAAGATCCAATGAGAATATGTACTTCATTAAGTAATCTTCAATACTTCATTAAGCAATCTTCAACTATGACATTAGATATGGGTGTTATAATGGCCCCATTCGGAAAACATGTTGAAAACCTCCTACAATGGGCATGAAGGCTCGACTCACACCAAAGATTCTTTGTATCATTTTCCCTCTCTTCTTAGCTTCTAAACAATGATTTTAGACATATAACACCAATTTATAGACATGTTAACATTTTGTTAAACATTAAAAGATTTTTTCATATTTACAACATGCAAGGAAGCAACATGTACTCTTTGTTACATCATCATTTGCAAGCATAACAATTGGACGTTTGTACATTTTCCTACACATTCTAATAATTCCTCCAATATTGAGTGATGTATTCTTAGCATTGGGACTTGATTATAATTTATGGATAATACACCTACGTGAAATAATTATGATCAATCCATAATCATCACTCAATGTTGGAAAACAAGTTTTTGGATGTTAAGGATTGGATTATTTTCCATTCTAATTATAAACTAAATTTACCTATTAGCATTAAATATTACAAGAACTAATTTCATTAAATGTTATCCTCTGAAATTGTTTTTTTATCCAAATTATGTTTCTCTTTATCTTACTATTTTAATAAAATGAGAAGAAATATAAGTATTTATATCTATACGTTTTTCATAAAATGTAAACATTTCTTATAAAAATATACACATTTCTTATAAAGTTGTATTATTTATTTATAAAATGAAAATTTTATACAAAATTTTTGCAATTGTTTTTAAACACATTTAAATATAACATTTAAACTTATGACTCTTTGCATAATTATCATTTCCTTAAAAGATACGATAATAGAGATATTGTATTTAAAAAATATGTTTTTGAAGAAATATTAATACATTTTCTATGCCTTTGTTAATCAAAAGACAAATTATAAATTCTTACTACATCTTTAAAGAAATATTACAAATTCCTGTTAAATTCTACAAACAATAGAAATATTATTTGTGTATAAATATAGTTGGAGATTGATAGAAAATTATATTCTACTACTACCATATTATGTTGCCCCTCTTGGTCAATGATATGTGAAAATTCAAGAATTTATAAAATGTGAAAATAAATATGAATATTAATTTTACTACCTTTTAATATGATTGTTTTTAAAATATTATTATTATTATTAAATATTGGATTTTTATTTAATTTATTATTTTTTTCAAGACAATTTTTTTTAAACATGTTTCTATTAATAAGAGAACCATGTTTACATGTAACATATTGTTAAAATGTAGCATCAGATATATAGCCACATGGACAACTAATCAGCAGTAAACAACAATCAATACTAGCCAAAACTCTGATATTTGAAATTAGTTGCCTCAAATACCTACCAAAAAATAATCATATACCAATTCATCATATAAGGCCAACAACAATTAGCATGAAAATATAAACTCCCAGAAAAAGATGTGGCAGTAAACAAGGCATTGAGGCCCAAAAATAAAAACAAAAGAGATAGATTTGTCCATGAGCTTGAAGGGAAAAAATTAGTACTAATGTGACGTCCCTGCAAGTAAACAAAAAATTTGATGCAACCCAAATTAATTGAAAGTCCTTTCTTTGAAAACATCTTAGCAACAACGTTCAATTCCCTATGTAGATGTGAAAAGGTGACTTGTTGGAAAATTCCTCTGATCTTGTTTATTTGATGCATCAAATGGACAAAATGTGGAGGGGAAAAAGTAGTCCCATTATTAATCCAATGTATGGTTATCTGATAATCACCAAAGATATGAAAAACATTGAGGTTCAATCGCTTCACACAATACAGTGAACCCCATAATGCAATAACTTCCACTCTGTTAGTGCCATGTTCTCCATTCCAACGAAAATGATACATAAGATCTGCGGTAGTAGCAATGCAGACTCCACAATCGCAACATTGATTCTGAGATGCCCCATGGAAATGGTTGATAGGAAAAGATGTATGTGAGGGTCAAGACTTTATAATATTGTTCATCATGTAACCAGTGGTCCGTCGGTATTCACGGTACAAAGCATAGATTTTGGAAGAAATATATTGAATTCTATAACTATGATCATCAAAGATGGTGTATTACCCGCTTTCTAGATTCCCCAACAAATAAGAAAAGGTAGTATGTTTCCAACCTGTGTCGAGATTATCCAGTGTTTGAAGCCCTCCTCAATTGTAGGCAAGTCCCAATTAATATTAATCCTGATATTCTGGGAAACATAAATCCATGTCCCCATAGCATAAGGACACTTGAGGAATAAATGTAGAGCATTCTCATCAGAGCATAAGAAACATAAATCCATGTCCCAAGTTATCCCAAGTTATTATTTTATTCCTACAAACAAGCCAACCAAAGAGAAATATTTTTTTGGGCATATGCCATGTCCAAACCCTGTCAAACCAACAAATTCCTTATCGACCTCTGAGAGTGTCTGAGATATAATTGTCTATATTATTGACTAAGTTTTTCCAATTCCTTGTGCCCACCTGCTAGCAAAGACTATCTTTACCTTGATTTAATGAAATACCAAACATGTGTAATTGTGGTATATATATATTCCATCGGACCGAGTTTTCAGATCCCATTCCTAGATCCTTCGCAATCATCCAAATGGCATATAAGTGTAAGGGATCTAATCCCTTTAGGATATGAGTAATGTAAAAGATGCCCTTTGCATGTAAAAATTTAGTGGTTTGTATAAGCAGCTTATCTGAGTCCATCATATTATCATAAGTCGAGTCTATGTCTGTTATGATATCAGAACCCGATCTAGTGTACCCCCTGATATTATCAATAGTTCATCGCATGCTCGACATAATAATTTTCCAAATGTATGATCCATTCTTTATGGCAATAACACCCTATCTCAGTCAATCCGCAGTCCTCCTATTCTTTAAATATTTACCAATAATAATCTTGTTCGAGATACCAGACCTAGAAAATACCTTCCAGAAATTGTTCGACAACAAAGCCCATCTGAAAAATTCAATTCACTTAATACCCCACTTGCCCACGGATGTCCTTATGTAAATATTATCCAAACTAATCAAGAGAATATTCCTACTTTCCAATGGACCAGACCATATAGAATTAGTTATAATTGAAACAAAATGTTTTATAACGCCTTAGGAATTTTGTACATGTGCATCTAGTACACCGAGATAGTTTGTAAAGCAGATTGGACAAGGACCAATATTCCACCGATAGACAACCATATGTAAGTCCACATATGTAATCTAGTTTTGAATTTGTCTATGATCCATTGCCATTCTGCCAGGAGGTATCTATTAGGTTTCATCCTGAAACCCAAATAATTGAAACCTGCTTCAAAAGGGAGTGTCTTGACTCCAAAAATCTCAAAAATCATCATAACCTGTTCCAGCTCATTGGAAGCATATACAAGCTCTAATTTGGAAGAGTTCATTTTTAAAACATAGACATCCCCAAAAGACATGATAATATGTTGTAGATGTGTCTTTTGTTCAATAGAAACCTATCCAAAACATAAAACATAATCCATAAACATTAAATGTGTAATAGATACCTATCTCGTGATTTTAATTCCTTGAAATCTAGACCATATTGTTTTTCCACTAGAATCTGCCTGCTAAGGCGGTCAATGACTAGTAAGAAAAACAATGGAGATAATGAGCACCCCTTCCTAAGGCCTCTGTATGCATGATGTAGGTTTTAACCCCGTACAAAAATTACCTACATACGAATTCTAGAACACAGAAAATAAACAATGCGAGAGCATAACACATAAAACACATATACACAGAGATTTTCCCCTAGATCCCAAAACCGGGATTACCAGCTTGATTTTTCATTATGTTCCTTTCAATGTTACAATACATATTTATACATGCTGAAGCATCCAATAACACGGACCGAAAACCACTGCGTCCAAAACCATGGACCGACAACCATCGAGTCCAAAACCATGTGCGAAAAACATGCACAAAACCATAGGTAGGTCCGCCCAATCTAATATAGGTTCCAAAAACAAAATTCTCCAGGGCGCTGCCTTGGACCCCATAGAGTGGGGTTACCTGCACCCCTCAAACCCCCTGTGACTCCCCCTGCTACGTAATTGGCGCAACAAAGGGGGGGATCCACCCCCCTTCTAACCCCTGGGTTAACTACGTGGGTTAGTCGTGGAAGGAATATAACACAATCCAACATTCTCCCACTTGTTGTTTTCTTTCCACAGGGGGCCACAAGAGAGCTTAGTCATTTTTCCAGCCCTGCAACGCCCATTGTTTCTCTACACCAAGAGAAATTCTCAGAGCTCACAGATTTTGTCAATGCATCTGCAGTATTCTTCAAAGTGTCCACCTTTACTAGCAACACCTTTTTGTCTTATATCACATCCCTCACAAAGTGATACTGAACATCAATGTGCTTTGTCTTTGAATGATATGTAGGGTTCTTTGCCAAGAAAATTGCACTTTGTCTGTCACAGTCTATTCTTATAACTCCCTGTACTAACCCCATACTTGAACATAATCTCTGCAACCAAACTGCTTCCTTGCTTGCATGAGTGGCTGCCATGTATTCTGCCTCTGTAGTTGATAGTGCCACTACAGATTGTTTCTTACTCATCCAATTGACTGCACCTCCAAATAGGTTAAACACATACCAACTTGTAGATCTTCTCTGATCCAGATCTCCAGCCTAGTCTGCATCAACAAAGCCACGAATATCAAACACTCTGTCCAATCCTGGTCTTCCTTGGTAGCACAAACCATAATCACTAGTGCCACGCAAATACCTGAAACCTGCTTCACTACTGTCCAGTGCTCCTTCCCTATTTTGACATAAACCTGCTCAATA
The DNA here is from genome assembly GCA_031772625.1 of Pinus tabuliformis. Lineage (NCBI taxonomy): Eukaryota > Viridiplantae > Streptophyta > Pinopsida > Pinales > Pinaceae > Pinus > Pinus tabuliformis. The sequence goes on along the minus strand of CM062813.1, from coordinate 1,124,844,179 downwards.
CTCCCACTACATGTGCAATGTATGGTCTAGTACAGACCATTGCATACATCAGGCTACTGACTGCACTTGCATATGGAACACGGGACATGTCCTCTTCCTCTTCTTGTGTCTTGGGACACTGTTCAACATATAACTTTACACCTACAGGAATAGGAACCTTCACCGGTTTACTATCCTGCATATTAAACCTCTGCAATATTGTCTCGACATACTTCCTCTGGTTTAACCAGAGCTTCCTCTTTGTCTGATCTCTTTTAATTTCCACACCAAAAATATAGTTTGCAGTACCAAGATATTTCATGTCGAATTTGGAGGACAAATGGGTCTTCAAATCCTGGATAATTTCTTTGTCATTTCAAACCAGCAACATATCGTCCACATACAAGACCAGATAAATAACATGGTCACCAATTAATTTAAAATACACACAATGATCTGCTTTGCTTCTGGTGAAGCCAAGTCCCCGTATAAATGTATCAAATTTCTGATACCACATCCTTGGTGACTGTTTTAACCCATACATATACTTCTTTAACTTGCATACCAGTTATTTCTTACCCTTCACCGCAAAGCCTTTAGGTTGCTTCATGTAGATCTCCTCTTCTAGATCCCCGTGAAGAAATGTTGTCTTCACGTCCATCTGTTCTACCTCAAAATCAAAAGCAGCAACAATAGATAAAGTAATCTAATAGAAGTTACCTTGGCAACAGGGGAAAAAATATCACCAAAATCAATTCCTGGAACCTGGGAATAACCTTTCGCTACCAACCAAGCTTTGTATTTCTCCACCTTTCCTTCTGCATTTGTCTTCTTCTTGAACACCCATTTGCTGCCAATGGGTTTCTTTCTAGCCGGAAACTCCACTAGATCCCAAGCCTCATTTTTTTGCAAAGATGTAATTTCCTCAACCATGGCCTCTCCAGAGTTTTCCATCCTCTGAATCTATTGCTTCCTTCACAGTTCTGGGATCATCATCAGTAATAGATAAAGAAAAATTTGAATAGAAAGCAGATGGAATATACCTTTCTGGCTGCCTTCTTTCTCTAACTTATCTTCTCACACCCGGAGTTTGTGGCTCTTCATCTTCTGATTCCTCCTCTGCTGTAGAGTCTGATTCTTCCTCCTTTAGCTCAAACTCTATCTTCTGAGGTTCCTTTGGTTGGACTTCATGTTTAATAACATCTTTTACCTCTCTGAACATCACATCTCGGCTATACACAACTTTCCCTGTTACTGGGTTCCAAAGCTTATAACCCTTTAAACCATCCTTATACCCAATAAATATGCACTTTTTAGATTTACTATCCAACTTGGTTTGTTTCTCTTTTGGAATATGTACATATGCATCACATCCAAATACCCTTAGATGTGAAAGAGAGGGTTTCTTACCAGTCCATACCTCTTGTGGAGTCTTAACCTCCAATGCTAATGAAGGTGATCTGTTGACCAGGTAACATGCTATCTCCACCACCTCTGCCCAGAATTCATGTCCTAACCTGGCACCAATGAACATGCTTCTTGCCCTTTCCATCAACATCTTGTTCATTCTTTCTGCAACTCCATTTTTCTGAGGTGTATATGGAGTAGTCTTCTGTTGTGCTATACCACACATCTTACAAAATTCTTCAAATTCCTTACTGCAAAACTCTCCACCGTTATCTGTCCTCAACACCTTTATCTTCTTCTCTATCTGGTTTTCCACCAGAGCTTTAAATTCTTTAAACCCATCAAAGACTTCAGATTTCTTCTTAAGGAAATATATCCATGTATTCCCTGAGAAGTCATCTATAAATGATACATAGTACACATACTTACCCAGTGATGGAACCGTCATAGGTCCAAACAAATCACTGTGCACAAGCTCTAATATCTGTTTCGCCTTCTTACCACCAGAGGGGAAACTCACTCGATTCTGCTTCCCATATACACAATTTTCACAGAAATCAAAATCCAGAGAGCTATTACTCATACCTTCTACCATACCTTTACCATGAAGTATTTGAAGGCCCTTCTCTCCAATATGTCCAAGCCTTTGATGCCACAACATGGTCTTTTCTCCAGAGACCACTAGATTTTCTGCTCCATTTTCAAGAACCACTAAATTGTTGCACCCATCAACAACAGTGCTACCTTGTAGCTTGTACAGAGTTCCAATTCGAACTCCTCGCATCAATACCAGTGCCCCCCATACAATCTTGTTGGTATCCTTCTCGAACACTGTTTTTACACCTGCATCATCCAGCTTGCTTACAAAAATCAGATTTCTGGGTAATGCAGGAATATGCAGAACATCCAGAAGTGTTCTAACCATTCTACCTTGCAACTTCAACTTTACTTTCCGGCGACCAATGATTCTAGCCTTCCTGTCATCCCCCAAGAAGACATCACCACCATCATATTTCTCATACTCGCAGAACCACTCTCTATGGGTAGTGAATTGAAAGGATGCACCTGAGTCAATCAAACATGCTTTGTGATCTACATGTGTACTTGAAGAATCCAAGTACACATCCCCACCTTCATCTGAGGTGGTTTTCGCCTCTGCAGAAGGAGCATCATCAGATCCCTTTCCTTTATCAGGAGCTTTAGATTTACAGTCCCTTTTATAGTGCCTTTCCTTTCTGCATTTCCAGCACACCACCTTTACAGGTTTTCCTAGAGATTTAGATCTCCCTCTAGATTTAGACCTCCCACTTGATGACTTATTTTTGTTTATGTTCTGGGACCGTCCTCGTATAGACAAGGCATCACCATTCTGTCTCTCCATATTTTTCCATCTCATCTCCTCCGTCAGCAAGGATGAGACTATTTCATCAAACTGTAAGGAAATTGCATTGCTACCTATTGCAATAACCAGACTATCCCACGAATCTGGTAGAGAACACAACAAACTAATGCACTTATCTTCATCTGAAATTTTGATATCAACAGACGATAACTGACTTACCACAATATTAAACACATTCAGATGCTCTGTCACCGAGTCTCCATCCTTTTTTTTTTAGGCTATGATTCACGGACACCCTAGTCAATGGGTGGTGCTACATCCACAGAAATATATGGGTTGATCGACCTCGAAGAGAATCTAGCCCTGCGGCCCACTAGAAAAGCCTAACCCCAAGGGCTTTGGGGAGATTGGACCCTGTGACCTCCCGATGGCAAGGCACTGATTTTGACCAACTAAGCTAACCCTTGTGGCTTTGAGTCTCCATCTTTCATCCTCAGGTTATAAATTTTTTCAGTAGGAATAGTTTATTCACCAGAGAGTTAGATTGGTACAAAGTCCCTAACTTGTCCCACAAATCCTTCACTATAGCTTCCCCTAATACATTCGGCAATACTGAATCTGAGACACACAATCGTATTGTGCTCTTTGCCTTTCAATCCAACTTCTTCCATTATTCATCAGACACTCCCATTGGTTTAGTACTCAGATCTACCATGATCGAATGATCTTTATCCACCAACATATCCTCCATCTTGACTTTCAACAACTCAAAATTCTGACCATTAAATTTCTCGATCTCTATCTTTCCACTGCTCGCCATCTTCTTTCACCACCAAAATCGATCCCACAGATCTCCCATTGAACGGGGTCTACCACAAGCCCAAGCGAAACCCCTCAGCAACAAAGGCATCCCCTTGAAGCCAAAATAACTCTGATACCAGATGTAGGTTTTAACCCCGTACAAAAATTACTTGCATACGAATTCTAGAACATAGAAAATAAACAATGCGAGAGCATAACACATAAAACACATATATACAGAGATTTTCCCCTGGATCCCAAAACCAGGACTACCAACTTGATTTTTCATTATGTTCCTTTTAATGTTACAATACATATTTATACATGCTGAAGCATCCAATACCATGGACCGAAAACCATTGCGTCCAAAACCATGGACCGAAAACCATCGCGTCCAAAACCATGTGCAAAAAACATGCACAAAACCATAGGTAGGTCCGCCCAACCTAACATAGGGTCCAAAAACAAAATTTTCTAGGTTGCTGCCCCGAACCCCATAGAGTGGGGTTACTTGCACCCCTCAAACCCCATGTGACCCCCCCCACTATGCAATCGGTGCAACAAAGGGGGGGCTCCGCCCCCCTTCTAACCCGCAGGTTAACTACGTGGGCTAGTCATGGAAAGAATATAGCACAACCCAACATTCTCCCACTTGTTGTTTTCTTTCCACAGGGGGCCACAAGAGAGCTTAGTCATTTTTTGAGCCCTGCAACGCCCATTGTTTCTCTACACCAAGAGAAATTCTCAGAGCTCACAAATTTTGTCAATGCATCTGTAGTATTCTTCAAAGTGTCCACCTTTACCAGCAACATATTTTTGTCTTCTATCATATCCCTCACAAAGTGATACTGAACATCAATGTGCTTTGTCTTTAAATGATATGTGGGGTTCTTTGCCAAGAAAATTGCACTTTGGTTGTCACAGCCTATTCTTATAGCTCCCTGTACTAACCCCATAGAGTGGGGTTACCTGCACCCCTCAAACCCCATAGAGTGGGGTTACTTGCACCCCTCAAACCCCATAGAGTGGGGTTACTTGCACCCCTCAAACCCCCTGTGACTCCCCCTGCTACGCAATTGGCACAACAAAGGGGGGGCTCTGCCCCCTTTCTAACCCCTGGGTTAACTACATGGGCTAGTCGTGGAAAGAATATAACACAACCCAACACATGAAACAAAACAGATGGGACACCATTTATAATAACTGCATATGACACAGATTGAATGCAAGCCATAATCCATTCAACTACCTTCACAAAGATTCCAATATTATGTAAAATAATATTATATTCTAAAATTTGGGTGAATCGTCTTTTATAAAATTGGAAATTGGCGAATATTTTTTGTGGAAAAATCATGGAAAATTAGCCCACTGGGTGAACATTAGCCCCTAAAATTTTCCATGGTGTAAAGTTTCCTTTGTAATAACAACCGCTTCTTGTATGTGCCTATTGTTGAGAAATCCAAATTGTTTAAGGGATATATGATTTGATAGACACCCCTTCAACTTGTTAACAATAATTTTTGAGATAAACTGATACATAACGCTGCAAGGTGAAATGGGTTTGAAATCCCTGAATGTCTTAGGGTTCGAAGCCTTGGGAATTAACGCGATAAAATTCACATTAACATCACTAGAAGCTCTCTTGTGTATCTTGTGTTAGTGTTAGTATCTTCACACTTCCATCAGTGATCAAATTGCTCTTTTGCATGCATATTAGGTGTCTCATTCAATCAGCTTCATTCCATTAGGTCATGGATCAATTGATGGCAGTGGTTTCATTTTAGTTTCCATCATGTCATATACCTGCTGACTTGTTCAAACATCTTTTCGGTCATTCATAGTCATTCCAGTTCATTTCATTTATAAAAACCAGTTTTAGGGTTTAGTTTCAGTAGTTCTTAGGGTTTGTCATCATGGTCATTCATAATTGAATAAAAGGGTCAGCAGGCACATGAGGAGGATAGAAAGGTTCATATGGTCATGAGTTTACTTCTGATATGCTGAATAAAGCTCTTTCACCTCAAAAATCTGTTTTGAGGTAAAACAGAGCATTTGTATTTAATGAGTTCATTTGATATAATTTTATGTAATTTTATTGTTCCTATATGTAATAATTATGTTCCGGGTGACCTGACAACAATGCCAGCTCTTGCCACTGCAAAAAAGTCAATGTGATTAGTATCAGTCCACCTGCAAAAAGGCAAAAAGTCAGATATTAACAAAACAGAGTATTATGAAAAAGCTATCAAAACAATAGAAAAGTGGGTTTTGGTTAATGAAAAATCAAAAGAGGAAAAGTATAAAAGGCCAATTCATATGTTTTATTGATTCCTTGTTGAATTGGAGAGCTAAGGAAAACTGAAAAACTCGATTTTTGGCCAAGGGAAGAAAACAAGGAAATTCTTCTGAAGATTCACGGGCGCTACGCATTATTTCTCTGGCGCTACACATTAAAATGGCACTACGCACCTATTGAGCTCCTGCTGTGTTAATTTACATGGGCGCTGCGCATTAAAATGGCACTACGCACCTGTTAGCAAGCGCTGCGCACCTGTTGGGGAAGCCAGAATTGCCTCAAATCGCCTCCAAACTTCCTAAAAAACCATTTGATGCCTGTTTCAAGTAAGTATATCATTCCTCATCATTCCTCCTTGCTAGAAAGAGTTGTGCTTGGTTGATCGAGTGTGTTTGGTTTCCTTTGACACGAACCCTAACTAATTGTTAAACACAAACCCTAACTAATTGCTAAATTACCTCTCACAAGCTATCAAAGGTTATTTGTTGTTCTCTTTTGCTCCATTCATACTGAGTTTTCCAAGTCCCATTCCCTATCCCTTAGTCATCAAAGTTCACTCCCCAAAACCCCACTCTCCTTATCAAACCCTAGCCCTATTACACTATTCCCAAACACTAACTCCCAAATCCTACATCTTCACTACACCTACTTCATTATCAAACCTTTATTCCACATTCTAAACCTACTCACTCCCCTCATTCTCCTCATTCCCTAAAACCCCAACATTCCTTCAAGCATTCACATCCCCATACATATCACTTACCTTATATTTTAAAATCTCTTCATACTCATCTTGGTCCCACTACTATCCTTCATCTTACATCACCTCTCACATTATCAAAAATCCATGGAGGGAGACATAGACTATGAGAGGGAGGAGGAAACTTTCAGTGACACTTCCAAAGAATCACATGTGCCAAGAAAGCCCCACAAAGGGGGAAAGCACATCTGGGAGGAACCGATCAGTCTCACAGAATTGCTTGCTTGTCCTCTTGCTATATCTATTTTTAGACATCAGTCTTGCTATGAGTTTTGTGAAATGGTGGAGAGGGTAAAGTTTCATCATGAGCTTGCCCAATTGTTTGTCACCCATCTACATAATGGTCAAGTGAACCTTGCTGGTGTCTCCTTCACCTTGTCACCTACCACTATTTTAGAAGCAACAGGGATCCCTAATGTGTGTGAGCAATGGAATAAAGAGCAGTATGTGGACAGAGAACATTATGAGCCTTACATTAAGGCTGGATATCACAACAAAATTAGCAGAGTATTTCCTTTCAAATAATTGGAGAACAATTTTGCCCCTCTCATGAAGCTTATCATCAAATATTTCACCTGTGAAGGAAGGTTTTCCCACTTGTATGCATATCATATCAGGTTGTTGATGCACCTTACTAGGGTAAGGATGATGAACCTCCCTTACTTTATATATAGGAACATTGAGAAGATGGCCCACTATGTTCAAAGAAAACCTTTTCCTTAGCAACTTAGCAACGCTTACCACTTCTCATTGATTAAGATTGTTGTCTTGCACCAGTTAAACTTACAAAACATACCATGGGAGACCTTTATTGTCCATGAGATGATCAAAGACCCTCAGGTTTCATCTGTGCCTCAGGAGGAAGGAGGACCATCAGGACAACCAGGTGTCCATGAGACCGAGACTACAGGTGTGCCAGTATTTGTCACTTATGAGAGAGGTACAAGGAGTCCTTTTGCTGCTGCCAGGCGAGTACTATCTCCACCAGGGGTGGAAGGGGTCTCGCCTTCTTCACCAGATCACAGGAAAATGCTATCTCCACCGATGGTGGAAGGGGCTTTTCCTTCTTCTCCAGCTATACAGGTTCGCTAGCAGTCCAAGAACAGAGACAAAGGGAAACAGAAGATGCATGAGGAGGGCCCTACTGAAGGGCAAGACAGGGATTTTATTTTGATGGAGGAGGATGTCACTGACATGGGCTCCCAAGGCTCAACAATCAAGGACATGATTATCAAAGAGAAGGAAGCTAAAATACGAGCCTTATTAGTTAACCTTGAGAGAGCTAAATGGTTCATTAGATACCTTGAGCAAGAAAACAAGCAGCTTACTGACAAACAAGACCTCATAGAGCCGCAAATCATCAAAGAAAACCGACAAAGGTCCAAGAGGGCAAAGGTTAAGTTGACCTCCATTGAACAAGAAATAGAGAATGATTGGGAGTATTTGTTGGAGAAGGTGAATATGCACTTGGAGAGGTTGCTTGAGAAGGCAAACAAATGTTGGGTTGTGTTATATTCTTTCCACAACTAGCCCACGTAGTTAACCGGGGGGTTAGAGGGGGGGCGGAGCACCCCCTTCGTTGAGCTGATTGTGTAGCGGGGGGGGGGGGGGGGGTGTTATAGGGGGTTTGAGGTGTACTTGTAACCCCACTTTATGGGGTTCGGGGCAACGCCCCGGAAAATTTTGGTTTTGGACCCTATGTTAGGTTGGGCAAACCCACCTATGGTTTTGTGCATGATTTTCGCACATGTTTTTTGGATGCGATGGTTTTCGGTCCATGGTATTGGATGCGATGGTTTTCAGTCCATGGTATTGGATGCTTTGGCATGTATAAATATGTATTATAACATTGAAAGGAACATGATGAAAAATCAAGCTGGTAGTCCCGGTTTTGGGATCCAGGGGAAAATCTCTGTGTGTATGTGTTTTGTGTGTTATGCTCTCGTATTGTTTATTTTATGTGTTTTAGAATTCGTATGCAGGTAATTTCTGTATGGGGTTAAAACCTACAATAAAGAGAAAAATATGTTTCACCACATGGCCTACCACTACCTAGCCCGGAACAAGATTTGTAATGCAAGGACAAAGAGGCTAAAAGCCAAACTAAGAAGAGTTTTGAGGAACAAGAAAGAGAAAGATAAACTCAAGATCTTGGCTGAAGTATCATTGGCTCAAAAAAGAACCTAACAAGGATTCTTCATGCCAAATTTCAGGAAATTTTGAGCAATTTTTGTCATTTTTGAATTTTGAAATTTGAAAAATAGGTTTTTCCAATAGGTGCACAGCGCCACTGGCGCTACGCTTTTGATGTGGGCCTCTCTTTGCAAAATGGCTTGCATATTTGGAATCAACATGGAAAAATAAGTAAACCCAGAAATATTGAGAATATTTGGACAAGGTCTTGGTCACCAAAAGGGCAAAAAACACTTAAAAAGTGCCCTCCCTACCACTTTTTTGCCACACAGGAAGCAATCTTGGGAGAATCAACTTTTGGAGGGGAAAATGAGCTCCAATTTAGAAAAATCAAATTGTTCCAGAAACTAGACAGGTAGGGATTTCCAACAAGCCAACTTGCACCTTATTTGGACACTGGGAAGGCCTCCAAAACTGGCCTTGAAATGGCACTACGCATTAAATTTTTGGCGCTACACATTAAACTGATTTTGCCAGTTTTGCTTAAATTTCTAGTTTTTTCCTAGTTTTCTTGGAAATTGAATTTTTCCTCATTCCTTGGTAAATGTATGCATGGTAAATGATTGTATTTGATGTAAAGATAGATGAAAAATACCTCATAGGGTAGATACATCAAGTTTCAAGTGGTTTTGATGATGAATGAATTGGTTTCCTAAGTTTTAGAGGCAAGTTGTTCCACTGCCTACTTTTGTGTTCCTAGTTTAGATATGGTTGAAACCACCCCTCTTCTCATGGATTCGACCCCTGATAGCTAGCATGAATGGTTTTATGCCTATATTATGTACTTTTTCAGTCATTTGTAAAGGTTGAAATCTTGTGGAAGCTCTGAACTCTATTGTATATCTCTACAGCAGTTTGGCAAGGAATAAAACCAGGTTTCACAACTATTTTTGTGGGATTCTTGTGACAGCGAGTTTATGTATTGTTTCTTCTTTGTAATGAGTTTTTCTTATGTTTTATATGTATCCAAATCTATCTTTCTCTTCTAAAACTAAATGAATCAAGGTGAATAGGAAAAATACACTGTTGTGCTTTGTCTTGGGAATGCATTTGGTTTTCAATGTTTTCAACTGTTTGAAGAGGACTCATAGTTTCTTTATGCCCTCCTCAAATCCTCAGCTGTCTTAAACTACCATCTTAATCCATTTCTAATACATAAACCCTTGTCTAACTCACCCCATAGAACATGACTGTATCCCTGAGTTGATTTCCTGGACCCAATCTGCCTTCTCCAATTGATCCAGCAACCAAAACCTAAAAATCAAATCAGAAAACCTAAGCTACTATACATAGCCTAAAATCTATATTCAATTCAGTCATCTCAAGTCATAATTGCAACCATCCTAACTAAGATTGACAAGGAGAGAACCCTCTCCCGACCTGATAGGGCTAGCTACCAGGTTAAGCGTGGTTTGTGGTTATCCTAGGATTTCCTTCCTGCAGCCTAAGGTCAATCTAGGCTCTAACATAGTGGTGACCATACTGGGGAAGAACAGAAATATATTACCCCAGTACTCTTAAAAATTCTAGACCTTTGATGATAGGTTTAGAATTCATTAGGCTGAAAATTGAAAAATTGTAAGGTCCATTTGAATTTTTTTTTGGGAAAATCAAATACACTGGTTGCAAGAAGATATACCTGAGCTAATCCTGATCCTAATCCTCCTCTTGTATTTGAGAATCCCAATTTGATTCCCAAGTTCATTAGAAAACAAGAAAGATCACTCAGCCCTAGACCCTTAATCAGATCCAATTCCTGTCGAGTTGAGTGGCTTTTCTTAGAAGATCTGCTTAACATCCCTTTTGATGAACATTTCGAGCTTTCTTTATTTAGAACCTCATCTGAAACTGAACTCTTGGATCTAGTCCAAGATCCTGTCTTTTTAAGCGAACTTGAAGATCAGAAAGCAAAATTATTAAGTGATCGAAAGCTGCAAACTGTCGATCAAATCCCTGAACTTTCAGCTTCACCTTCCACATTTGTTGTCTCTACATCACCTCCTAAATTCATCCATTCAATTCCTCAATAGCCTATCATTACACCTCAAATACCCGTCTCTTTCATGTCATCAACTCCTCTCGTTGTCACAAATCCCTCTGTTATTTCAACATCAGTTTCAAATCCGCTGCGAGCCATGGCTGCCAGATATGCTCCTCTCGTTCTACCTCAGAATTTGGATGCTATGCCTACTGATTACCAAAGTAAGATACCATTGTTTGATGCCACTCAGGGTATCACAGCGCAGCAACATGTCGACGAGATGAATGGATTTTTTGATCTTCATGAGATAGATGAAGAGAATGTAACCATGCGATTGTTTGTGCAAAGTTTTGGAGGCGAGGTTCGAAAGTGGTTCAGAGCACTACCCGTAGGGACTATCAATACATTATCGTTCTCCACAAAAAATTCCTGGATCGTTGGGAGGTAAAGAAAAATCCACTCCAAATTCTTTTTGAGTACGAAAATATAAAGAGGAATGTTGGTGAAAGTGTTCAAGATTATTGTGTGAGATTCAATACTGTCTACAATGTTATTCCAGCTGATATCAAGCCACCAATGGGGTTGGATTTGATAAAATTTCCCAATGGTTTTGATCCCGACATGGCATACCAATTGAGAGAATGAGATCCTACTACATTGGAGGATATGTAGAAAAATGCTGTGAGTGTGGAGGCAAATCTGCTAGCTAAAAGAGCTAGGATTAAGACCAAGAAGAAAGTGACCATAAAGGAGGAAGCATCTTCCTCAGTTGTAAAGGCTGATCACTTGCTGCGTAAAATTGAGAAAATGTTTGAAAAATTGACAATTGTAGATAAACCCGAGGCCCTAATCAGAAATCCAAATTTCCGTGGTCAGCAGCAACCACAATTTAGAATCAAACAACGGGAGCAGAAAGCACAAGATCAGTCGACACAACAGCACATCAAAACACCTTTACAACATAATTATGTGCATGGCCCAGAGTCTGAAGATGATGAGGATCCAATAGGGGAGGAAAATAATTTCTTTACAGCTGATGGTTTGCCTATCTATCACACAGAGGATGAGGAGTATTCTGAGACCCCGGATGTGCAAAAAGATGAAGATTTTATATTAGCTAATGACACAATTTTGGAGGAAGAATCAGATGAATATCAGAGGGGATATATGAATGCACTGACAGTGCAACAAAAATAGTATTCACTAAGGAGCAGGGATGTACCAATCAATCCGGTCCAAAAGTGAAAGGAAGCATCACAGCCTAAGAACGATCCCTCAAATGTTCAGAAAAAAAGGAAAGGAGCCAGCAGATCCTACTTCCAACAAAGTACAATCTGCAAATGAGAAGACAAATCAGCCCAGTACAGTGAAGGAAAATCCTGAAAAGAAGGACTCTCCGGTCAAAGAGGTAGATAAAATTACAGCCTTTAGCTTAGAGAATGAGATTTCTAAGTTAAAAGTTTCGATACCTCTGACTGAATTGATAAAGAACAATAGTTATAAGAGTCAAGTGTCAAAGATTTTGAATGTAGATCCCTTGTTTGATATGGTTAATGTGTAGGATGGTCAACCAGAGCTTATTTTTGGTCCTACATTAGAATGCCAATCTGAGGATAATGAAGTACCCCCGTTTTACATCAGCCTTAGATTGCACGAGTTTGTCTTGCACAATGCTATGTTTGATTCAGGAGCCTCTCATAATTTGATGCCAAAGGCTATTATGGAAAAATTGGGTTTATACATCACTAATAAATATCATGATCTCTATTCTTTCGATTCCGGAAGGGTAAGATGCATTGGTCTCATTAAGGATTTGGTTGTGACCTTAGATCAGATTCTAGCAAAGAATGTTCTCATGGATGTAGTTGTTGCCGACATCCCTCCTCATTTTGGCATGCTTCTATCTAGATCTTGGGGAGCGAAGCTCAAAGAGACTTTATAGTTAGATTTCTCCTATGCCACAATTCCAGTTTTTGGTCAGTTAAGAAAGTTATATAGAGAAAAGAAGATGAAGTATATGATCACAAGCAAGGAGAAACTATTGAATCATCCAATTAATGCTGTACATACAGATTTAGAATCTTTTGTTCTTTATTCAGATAGTGGTTTTAATGATGTAAATAGCCAGCTAGTTGAAGTGGAAGATGTTTCAGAAATAACAGAAAATTTCAGGGCAGTACTTGATCAAGAAAGACAAAATCTTGCAAGTACTGTTGAGCAGTCTACATTCCGACAACAACAGAAAATTGATGGACAACAGCTAAAGGCAGAAGAGCAGACAAAATTCCAGCACTTGGAAGAAGAAGCCAGTTTATGGAGTATGGATTTCGACAGCGCAATAGGTAAGGATGGTGCAGGTATTGGGATTTGGATACGCAACCCTGTTTTCCTACCAAATAAAGTCCCAAGCAATGTAAGAATTTGTTCATATAAATTGGCTTTATATTGTTCTAACAATGAAGCCGAGTATGAGGCACTGATTGTAGGGTTGAAGATACTCAAGAAGTTGAATGCAAAGAGGATATCAGTTTATGGAGACTCATAGTTAGTAATCAAATAAGTTAAGGGTGAATACCAAGCCAAACATCCACAAATGAGGGCTTACCATAATGCAGTTTTAGATATCCTGAGGATGTTTCCAGATTTTACCTTTACATGTGTTCCATGTACACCAAATGTCATTGCAGATTCACTTGCTATAGCTGCAAGCAATTTAAAGATCCCGATGAACACAAATAATAAGTTTGAAATCCATGTTAAGCATCGCCCGGCTGTTCCCGACAATCTGAGATATTGGAAGGTATTTGAAGATGACAAGGAAATTGATAATTTCTTGAAGAATGAAGGCAGCTATAAAGATACCTCCATAGATGGCGAGCGGGATGAGGATGAACCAGAAATTGAGGTAAATCAGATGGAAGTTTTACAGTTGAAAGACAATGTCATCCCTAAGGGTCTTATACCTTTAGAGGAACTATTTGATCAAGATGATGTAGCCCGGAAGCCAAGCTTGGTGCCGATCGAGAACGGTGTTGAAGATATAAATATTGGGACACCCGAGAATCCAAAGTTGGTGAAGTTGTCAAAGACATTATCTCCTCAGGTAAAGGCTCAATACATTAGTTTATTGTCTTCATTTTCTAATGTATTCACTTGGGATTATACAGATTTAAATGAGTACAACAAACATATAATTCCCATTAAGCCAAATCAGAAGCCGTTTCGCCAAAAGCTGAGAAGGATAAATCCCAAGTTGCTGCCGTTAATAGAAAAAGAGGTAAATCAATTGTACAAGGCTGGTATAATCGTTCTGATCAGATTTTCAGATTGGATCTCCAATCTAGTTCCTGTGAGGAAGAAGACAGGTGAGATTAGATTGTGCATAGACTTCAGAAATTTGAATAAGGTGTCGTTAAAGGATAACTACCCACTGTCGAAAATGGACCACATTCTCCAGAGAGTAGTTGGAGCATCTCGTATGTCACTGCTCGATGGATATTCAGGCTACAATCAAATTTTGGTGCATGAAGATGATAGGTACAAGACAACATTCACCACCCCTTGGGGAACATTGCACTATGCCAAGATGCTGTTTGGTCTAAAGAATGCCGGAGCAACATTTCAACGTGCCATGGACATCGACTTCACAAATGAAAAAGATGTGTTTTTAGTAGTATATCTTGATGATTTGACTGTCTTTTCAAATTTAGATGAAGAGCATCTTTACCATCTAAAAATTGTATTTCAGCGATGCAGAAAATATGGAATATCACTCAATCCCAAAAAAACCCTTTTTGTTATGGATGAAGGGAAGCTACTCGGTCATATAATATCAAAGGAAGGAATCCACATCGATCCTGCAAGGGTGGAAGCTATACAGAAGATAGATTTTCCTCGTAATAAGAAGGAGATCCAAGCTTTTAATGGTAAGATGAATTTATTACATAGATTTGTGCCTAATCTAGCTGAACACTTGAGGGAAATTACGAATATGTTGAAGAAGGATAGTGTGGTCAAGTGGACCGAGGATTCTATGAAGTCTTTTAACCTGGTAAAGTTGGCTCTATCTTCAGCCCCGATTTTTATCAGTCCGGATTATACACAGGATTTCATATTATTTTCATTCGCTTCTGAACATACTATGACAGCAGTTCTAATGCAGAAAAGAGCTCAGCTAAAAAAACCAATTGCCTTTTTCAGTAGGACAATTAGGGATTTAGCCTTGAAGTACAACATCATTGAGAAACAAGCTCTTGCCTTAGTTAAATCTTTGAAAGACTTCTGAGTATATATTTTGCACTCTCATATAATAGCATACATCCCTAACGTAGCAGTTAAAGATGTTTTGGTACAAACTGATCCGGAAGGAAGGAGGGGAAAATGGATCGCAGCATTGCTAGAATATGACTTGGAGATAAAGCCTACAAAGCTGATCAAGGGGCAGGGTCTAGGAAAGCTAATGGCAGAGTCCAATCTACATGCATTAGATATAAATCTTATTGCAGCCATGTCTGAAGAAGAAGAAGATAGTTCGTTGATTCAAGTGTCTGAAATTTTTCTCCAATCTCCTTGGTATTCAGATATTGTGTACGTGCTTCAGCATCTTTCACCACCACCGAGGATGGCTAAAAATAAAGGTAGAACTCTAAAACTTAAGGCTGCTAGAGTTTACATTCTGAACAATGCACTTTATTGGAAGGATCCTGGAGGCATTTTGTTGAATTGTTTAATTGAAGATGAAACCTAGCAGGTCATGAGAGATTTTCATAAGGGAGACTGTGCTGGTCACTTATTTTGGAAGACGACGGCTAACAAAATTTTGAGAGCAGGTTACTACTGGCCTACCTTGTTTGCCGATATTTACAAAACTGTCACAAGCTGTCATGAATGCCAGATTTTTCAGGGAAGAAGAAAGTTGCAGCCTCTCCCTCTCAAGCCAGTCGAAGTTAGTGCACCGTTTCAGCAATGGGGCCTAGATTTCATCGGAGAGATTCATCCCACATCCTCAGCTCAACACAAGTGGATTTTGACAGCGACAGACTATTTCACAAAGTGGATTGAGGCAATCCCCACTTGGCAAGCCACGGACTTGGTAATCATTCAATTTCTTGAAACAAATATTTTGTCATGTTTTGGCTATCCTAACAAACTTATTACAGATAACGCCGCCGCTTTCAAGTCAAAAAAGATGATTGACTTTTGCAGCAAATACAAAATTACCTTAGGACATTCTATTGCATATTATCCACAAGGTAACGGATTGGCTGAATCCTCTAACAAATCATTGGTAAACATCATTAAAAATTTGCTGGAAACCCTAACTCCCAAATCCTACATCTTCACTACACCTACTTCATTATCAAACCTTTATTCCACATTCTAAACCTACTCACTCCCCTCATTCCCCTCATTCCCTAAAACCCCAACATTCCTTCAAGCATTCACATCCCCATACATGTCACTTACCTTATATTTTAAAATCTCTTCATACTCATCTTGGTCCCACTACTATCCTTCATCTTACATCACCTCTCACATTATCAAAAATCCATGGAGGGAGACATAGACTATGAGAGGGAGGAGGAAAATTTCAATGACACTTCCAAAGAAGCACATGTGCCAAGAAAGCCCCACAAAAGGGGAAAGCATATCCGGGAGGAACCTATTAGTCTCACAGAATTTCTTGCTTGTCCTCTTGCTATATCTAGTTTTAGACATTATTCTTGCTATGAGTTTTGTGAAATGGTGGAGAGGGTAAAGTTTCATCATGATCTTGCCCGGTTGTTTGTCACCCATCTACATAACGGCCAAGTGAACCTTGCTGGTGTCTCCTTCACCTTGTCACCTACCACTATTTTAGAAGCAACAGGCATCCCTAATGTGTGTGAGCAATGGAATAAAGGGTAGTATGTGGACAGAGAACATTATGAGACTTACATTAAGGCTGGATATCACAGCAAAATCAGTAGAGTATTTCCTTTCAAATACTTGGAGAACAATTTTGCCCCTCTCATGAAGCTTATCATCAAATATTTCACTTGTGAAGGAAGGTTTTCCTGCTTGTATGCATATCATATTAGGTTGTTTATGCACTTTACTAGGGTAAGGATGATGAACCTCCCTTACTTTATATACAAGAACATTGAGAAGATGGCCCACTATGTTCAAAGAAAACCTTTTCCTCAGCAACTTAGCATCATTTACCACTTCTCATTGATTAAGATTGTTGTCTTACACTAGTTAAACTTATAGAACATACCATGGGAGACCTTTATTGCCCATGAGATGTTCAAAGGCCCTCAGGTTTCATCAGTGCCTCAGGAGGAAGGAGGACCATCAGGACAACCAGGTGTCCATGAGACCGAGACTATAGGTGTGCTAGTATTTATCACTTATCAGAGAGGCACAAGGAGTATTTTTGCTGCTGCCAGGCGAGTACTATCTCCACCAGGGGTGGAAGGGGTCTCGCCTTCTTCACTAGATCATAGGCAAATTCTATCTCCACCGGTGGTGGAAGGGGCTTTGCCTTCATCTCCAGCTATACAGGTTGGCCAGCAGTCCAAGAGCAGAGACAAAGGGAAACAGAAGATGCATGAAAAGGGCCCTACCGAAGGGCAAGACAAGGATTTTATTTTGATGGAGGAGGATGTCACTGACTTGGGCTCTCAAGGCTCAAGAATGAAGGACATGATTATCAAAGAGAAGGAAGCTGAAATATGAGCCTTATCAGTTAACCTTGAGAGAGCTAAATGGGTCATTAGATACCTTGAGCAAGAAAACAAGCAGCTTACTGACAAACAAGACCTCATAGAGCTGCAAATCATCAAAGAAAACCGGCAAAGGTCAAAGAGGGCACAGGTTAAGTTGACCTCGATTGAACAAGAAATAGAGAATTACCAGTAGTATTTGTTGGAGAAGGTGAATATGCACTTGGAAAGGTTGCTTGAGAAGGAAAACAAAGAGAAAAAGATGCTTCACCACATGGCCTACCACTACCTAGCCCGAAACAAGATTTGTAATGCAAGGACAAAGAAGCTAAAAGCCAAACCAAGAAGATTTTTGAGGAACAAGAAAGAGAAAGATAAACTCAAGATCTTGGCTGAAGCATCATTGGCTCAATAAAGCAGCTAACAAGGATTCCTCATGCCAAATTTCAAGAAATTTTGAGCAATTTTTGTCATTTTTGAATTTTGAAATTTGAAAAACAGGTTTTTCCAATAGGTGCACAACGCCACTGGTGCTACGCTTTTGATGGGGACCTCTATTTACAAAATGGCCTGCATATTTGGAATCAGCATGGAAAATAAGTAAACCCAGAAATATTGAGAAGATTTGGACAAGGTCTTGGTCACCAAAAGGGAAAAAAACACCTAAAAAGTGCCCTCTCTGCCACTTTTTTGCCACATAAGAAGCAGTCTTGGGAGAATCAACTTTTGGAGGGGCAAATGAGCTCCAAATCAGAAAAATCAAATTGTTCCAAAAACTAGATAGGTAGGGCTTTCCAACAAGCCAACTTGAACCTAATTTGGACACCGGGAAGGTCTCCAAAAATGGCCCTAAAATGGCACTAAGCATTAAATTTTTGGCGCTACGCATTAAACTGATTTTGCCAGTTTTACTTAAATTTCTAGTTTTTTCCTAGTTTTCTTGGAAATTGAATTTTTCCTCATTCGTTGGTAAATGTATGCATGGTAAATGATTGTATTTTATGTAAATATGGATGAAAAACACCTCATAGGGTAGATACATCAAGTTTCAAGTGGTTTTGATGATGAATGAATTGGTTTCCTAAGTTTTAGAGGCAAGTTGTTCCACTGCCTACTTTTGTGTTCCTAGTTTAGATATGGTTGAAACCACCCCTCTTCTCATGGATTTAACCCCTGATAGCTAGCATGAATGGTTTGATGCCTATATTATGTACTTTTTCAGTCATTTGTAAAGGTTGGACTCTTGTGGAAGCTCTGAACTCTATTGTATATCTCTACAGCAGTTTGGCAAGGAATAAAACCAGGTTTCACAGCTATTTTTGTGGGATTCTTGTGACAGTGAGTTTATGTATTGTTTCTTCTTTGTAATGAGATTTTCTTATGTTTTATATGTATCCAAATCTATCTTTCTCTTCTAAAACTAAATGAATCAAGGTGAATAGGCAAAATACACTGTTGTGCTTTGTCTTGGGAATGCATTTGGTTTTCAATGTTTTCAACTATTTGAAGAGGACTCATAGTTTCTTTATGCCCTCCTCAACTCCTCAGCTATCTTAAACTACCATCTAAATCCATTTCTAATACATAAACCCTTGTCTACCTCGCCCCACAGAACATGACTGTATCCCTGAGTTGATTTCTCGGACCCAATCTGCCTTCTCCAATTGATCCAGCAACCAAAACCTAAAAATCAAATTAGAAAACCTAAGCTACTATACCTAGCCTAAAATCTATATTCAATTCAGTCATCTCAAGTCATAATTGCAACCATCCTAACTGAGATTGACAAGGAGAGAGCCCTCTCCCAACCTGGTAGGGCTAGCTACCAGGTTAAGCATGGTTTGTGGTTATCCTAGGATTTCCTTCCTTCAGCCTGAGGTCAATCTAGGCTCTAACATCTTGGATTCCTCCACCATCCACAATAGGCCAAGACCCATAATTTCTTTAAAGTTAATGAGAATCTTGATTGTCCAACCATCTGCGTCATGACACTTATCTTTTGAGAAATATTTAAGAATCTTAAACATTTCCTCCATAGTGAGAGCACAGGGGCTTCACTCAATTAACCTCTAACTTATCACGTGCATTCATGGCATATTAAACAATACCCTTAATTTGACTACATATTGGAAAATACCCCTAAAAATCACATTATCTAACCCCCTACCTATACGAAGCCAATACAAATTCGAAATTTAAAAAACCCCTTCTTCCACTAGATATTGTAGGTATCCAATTTTTCATTAACAATTTTGATACACCTTTATATTTTTTCTTTAACTTTGAGTTCCATTTTTTATACCTGCCAATGTAAAAACCCTTTTTCCCTTATATATATCACCCAATTTATTATGCCATTGTTTCCTTATTTATCCCCCAATATGAACCCACGTGGTATGATATTGCTCCCCTAGTGAAGTCCCTTTGAGTGAGAGGGGGCTCCAACCAACCTTTCTTCCTACTCGTAGAAAATTTGTGGATAATGTTCTATGAATTATAGTTGATTCTCTATTTCAGAAAAATCATTGGCTCTATAAAAATTCTCAAAAAATTGCACCACCAATTTATGAATCTCTTCACTCTTGGATGCTTTACCACTCATCCCATCCTCAATCTCCCATGTTCTATTGTGTTGTCTCATGTTTGTAGTGAACTTATGGAAAAATGTATTATTCTTATCTCCACATGCTATCTAAATCGCATGACTTTTCAACCTCTGTTACACACAAAAATGTCACTATGACTTTCTACAATTTGTGTGAGTCCATCACCACTCATACATACCTCCTTTGCAAGTCTCAAACCTCAGCTCTTCATGTCAAGTCTTAAAAATGGGAGAAAGACCTTAAAAATGTCTCTAATCCTGGTTTCGCACTTTCTCCTAGCATTGCCTGCGGTACCGCACCCAATGGTCAGATGCCCTGCGAACCTGACCACTCTGTCTGTAAAGTGATGGGTGCGAACCCCTGTAAAAGTTAAAAAGGCATGAGTTCACTCTTAAAAACTCACCTTGGGTCACTTCTGGATGCTTCTAGAAGGAATATTACGCTGGCAAGTTCGCTCCACCTTGGTTCATCCATCCCATAACTAAGGGAGCTAACTCCATGATATGAGGTGCTTATCCCATTGAAGGAGGGACTTATCCCTTCAATGGAGGACCTGCAACTGCCTTCCTTTGTGCTATAAATTAAGGCTTTGGGCTGGTTGTGGAGGAGGTTGAAAGCTAAAGATTCTTGAGGGTAGATGCTGCTGGAATATAGACTTCCTTTTTGAGCTTGTGAGAGGAGAGATCACATACCTTTCATTTCATTGGGGAAGTGAGTGAGGCTTGTCAAAGTAGAGGAGATTCTTGCTGGACCCTGGAAAGAGCTTGTGCAACATCAAGGCAAAGGTTGTAAGGTTCTTTTATTCATAAAGTTAATACAATCATGTCGTTTTTCTCAATGAACTGTCTCTAATGGTTTATTTTATGAGCTCCTTGATCTTCATAATGAACATGTTTTATTATGCTATCTATACAGGTGTTATTTGATATGTGTGTGTTTGTGTATGCAGGTTATTGAAAAGGAATTGCTTGAAGCTCTTGGAATAAAGCTGCCACAAACAAGCGTTGGACCGAGGTAGGGTCTATTACACCTAGTAGTTTTCATTTATGAATTGAAACATGTTTAGAGAAAAGTGGATTTGATTGTGCTGTTTGTTGCTAGTATCATTTGATACTAGGGAGATCGATCTCATTCGCAAGAACGATTTATCCAGCCAACAAATTGGCGACTCCACTGGGGACTAGTTTTTGTTTAATTTGCCTGTGTCTTTGACTTGAGAAACTTGAGTTTTGGTTTCTGCTTTTTGCTTGATGTGTGTGGGATTGGGTATTTGTTAGATCCTTTGTTGATTTTTTCTTTTTTTGAATTTTGGTTGAGGACCGCACATTCTGAGTCTAGTATAGTGTGGACTTGTCCGCATTGTTGCAGTTAGACACAGAGCGGTATCGCACCTGTTCCTACGGGTAGGCTGCAGACCCTATTAAAATTTTGAAAAACCTAAGATCCTTCCACCCAATTAGGTTTGTTCTTGTTCATAGCTGTTAGTTTTATGCCTAGATCTAGACTTGTCTTGTGAAAAGGTCCTTGTGACTTAGTTTCCATTGGCATTGTTATTTTTAGTGATTTTTGAAGGGTTTTGCTTGTTTGGATCAATTTTTGCTTGGCCTTTGTAGTGGCTCAGATATTTGAAGCCTTAGAGCCTTAGATCACCCTGGTATCTCTGGTCTTCTTGCTGAGTCTGACTGATAAATGAAATCTATCCTTGAAGAGAGCTAGATCCCATTTTTTCTCTTTTGCAAAACCGTGATTGAAAGTTTCGAATTTCATTTTTTATTAAAACATAATTGGGTGTTTTTGATTAGTTTGTTGATCTGAACAAATTGATCCTTAGTTAGCTGAAAAACTAAGTCAAGCATCCTCAAAAAACATTTCAAGTTTCTTTTCAATTCATTTACATCTCAAGATTAGATTATAGTTTGAGTATTTCATAGAAATTATAGAAGCTTATTGAAAAATTTGTTTTCAATAGTTTTTAGAGTTTTTCTAGAAATCTTAGAAGCTCTCTTGAAAGAATTGTTTGTTTTTGTAGTTTTTGATTGTTGAAAAGAAAAGGGATTTTCCGTGAGCGTGATAAGTAGTCTCGTTTTTGAAGTTCTTTGAAAAAGACAAAAAGTTTTTCTTTTCAGTTGTATGTTAAGAGAAAGATTTGATTTTCAACGCATTGCATTTTCAACTCTTCCTTAGCTAGAAATTCATTGAAAAGAAAAGGAGTTGTTTTTCATCTTAGGTGCATTTTTTAGTGTTTTGAGGTCGAGTCTTCACACCATAAAGTTTCATCTCCGCACCCATTGACTTAAGAAACAACCAATAAAATTAACGCTTAATTAAAATCCATCTAGCAATCTTTTTATTTTCTAGGGCTCTTTTCACCAACATAGCTTAGGCTAGTATCTTGGAGTAGGGAGTAATTAACTCTCCAAGATAGTTTAAACAAACAAGTAGTCGATCTTGCGGTAGGAAGAAATTCCAATTGTTACATCTATGCTCTGGGAAAGCTCCTCTTAAAGGAGAAGCACGAGATCATATCTGAACCAGTGTCGGAATCAATCCTTCCTCATTGGGAACGATAGAAGATTATCACGTATTAAAAACGGTAAACCTCGGATTGACCATTGTCGAGGAGCCTGGGGTCAGTTGTTGGTAAACCTTGGGTTATGTCAAGGAGCCTTCAAGGGGATTGAGCTTGTTACTTTTCCCTTGCGTGCGTATCGGATCGTAGATTGTTCCCCCAGGTATATTTGCTTCTGTTGGTAACCTTAGTGACCATAATCTTTAGGATTCATTCCTGGGTGACGGTGGAGGGAAGATCCCACTGTACCTGGAGCAGACGTCGGCTAGACTCACTTGGATTTTTTGGGGGGTTCTCTTCACTCGAGACGGTTTAGTGGAGAAACTTGTGCTAGTCTATTCATAAGCAGGTTGCTGGGGTAACTGTTCCAACCACCATTTCTGTATTGAATTCTGCGACGTTGGATTTCATCACCAACTAGTGTTTTCGATCCAGAAAGATATTGTTTGTGTGTGGTTTGATCTCCTAGATTTATTAGGCATGTGCTTCAAATTGTTTGGTTCTTTAGAGACTTTAGGTGGTTTTCTTGAGATTTTTCTTTGTTTTCGTGTGAAGTAATTAAGTAATTAATCATGGCTGAATTACCGAGACAATCCCGGAGACTTCGGGGGCAGCCTCCCGAATTTACACCAAGTCAGCTTGAAGGGCTACGTGCTCTTGTCACACCTAGTGAAAGTAGAGTTGGGTCACCGGAAGCCGGAGAGTCTTCCTTGATAATACATCCTGATTATCAAGCTCTAGTAGCAGATTATAATCCGCAACCGATTTCATTTTCTGAAGTTACTGGTAGTGTTACTCCTACTAGTTCATTAGCCGAAGAACCTGAAATCTCTGAACCTGAAACTGAACCTGCTGCTACTCCATCTTCAGGATTTGCTTCTCCTGTTTCTAGTGGTCCTGGTTCACCCAGGGTAGAAAGTGTTATTACCCAAAACCTTCCCTCTGGACTCATTTCAATCGAAGAACTCGTAAGTCCGGACGAAGAAATAATCCTCCCTGAAAATCAACCAGCTATAGAACTTAGGGAGCGTGAATCTATTTTCTACAGTCCCATTAGAGGTGACGCTTGGTATATTTCGTTGACAAACTTTTTAGAAAATCCAGGTCTTGCTTCTTCACCACCTCGGCTTTCTTTCCATCCAACACCCAGAGGTTATTATCCTCCTGTGAATATGTCGAGACAGTCATCCTTGTTTTCTCAGATGCCAGAAACATTTTTACATGGCGGTCCTTCTGTTCCTTCTGGGTATCAGTCTTTATCTGGTACGTTTTCAGGAGCATCTCCTCAACCCATCGAATATGTAGTATCTCCTGGTAATAGTGGAACTAAACCGTTAAGTGTAGAAGAGATTCTTATGATGTCTGGTACTACTCCTAACCCGCAACCTCAAGGTAGTTCATTACCGCCTGGGGGGCAGCCGCAAGGTACTCAAATACCGCCTGGGGGGCAACCTCAAGGTAGTCCATTACCGCTTGGGGGGCAACCTCAAGGACAGTACATCCCCACGGGGCAGTACATTCCTCAAGGTCAACCCCAGTATCAATATGTACCTCAAAGTCAACCTCAGTTTCAATATGTGCCTCAAGGTCAGTACCAGCCTCAAGGTCAGTACCAACCGCAAGGTCAGTACCAACCTCAAGGTCAGTACCAACCTCAAGGTCAATACCAACCTCAAGGTTTCCAACCACCTTCAGGTCAATCATTTGTTCAAGGAACGAGAAATGTACCATATAATTATCAACCCTACACTCAACCTAGTTTTGGTCCTCAATATGCTCAACCTATTATGGGTCCATACCCCGGAATGAACGTGGTGTGGGAACAATAGACTTCGTAACCCAGTGTGCAGTTGTCATGTCAATCCGGACAACCTTTAGTTTTTGGTACACCCCAGCAACCTGTCCAGCCTACTACTCAAACTTCTACACCTGGGGTAGTTCATCAGCCTGGGCCTAGTTCACCTCGAACTCCGCCTCAAACGTCTGCTGCAACTACTGCGGCCTCTGTTCAATCCACCCCACCTAGTTCTGGAGTATCAGCAGCTCCAAGTTCTACTGTTCCTGTATCAACTCCTCAAGCCTCTTTACCTCAGTCCGGACCATCAATCCAGACTTCGGTTCAGATGCCTGTAGGACAACCTGGGCCTAGTACGGTTGTCACAAGTCAACCTCAATTTACTTATCAACCGTACCAGGGACAGTACCAATACGGTCCTGCTGTGCAAACCCCAGCTTATCAGTATCAACCGTACCCTGGGTATACTTATCAGCAACCTCAACAACCCCAGTATGGTCCGGTTAATCCTGGTTTTCCAGGAGGATATAATATCCCAAATGCAAATCCAATTCCGAGTTATCCCGGATATCCTCCTCCTGGGGCTGGTCTTATGACCCCAAGTTTTCGGGATCCGAACCGTCAGTTACCGTTTATAGCAACTTTGGATTTACCTGACTTGTCGCGCCTAACGAACGATCCCATTAATTATCTTCCGTTTTGGCCGCCAATGCCGAATAAGTTGCCCAGTGATATACCAAAGTTTGAGGGGAAGTCAGGAGAAGATCTGTCTAATCATGTGATGACTTACCATCTCTGGTGTGCATCGAATTCCATTATAGATGATTCAATTCGTCTTCGTCTTTTTCAACGCACTTTGATTGGCCTTGCAGCCAAGTGGTACATTGAGTTGCCACGAGGCTCTTTTTACAACTTTAGTCAGTTAGCCACTTCCTTCCTTACTCATTTTCAGCTGCCAGTTCGATATGATAATGGAACGGAATTATTAACTTCATTAAAACAGTCGACGTCCACATATATTTCAGACCATATTCATGAATGGCGACGTCGACGTCGTTTAGTGAAAGTTTTTATCCCGGACCAAATTTTGGCAGAATGGTTTGTAAAATCATTATTACCTAAAATAACTGAAGATGTCGCTAAGGCAGGAGTAGTTACCGAAGAGCAAGTAATTGCTCAAGCTCAGTACCTTGACCTAGTTTACACGCAGTCAGGTACTTTACACGAGAAAATCCCCGATCTCCCGAAACAAAATCAAATAACTGCACCTCCCTCAGGGTCTCATGCCGCTGACGGTATGATTGGTACTGTTAACACCAAAAGTAAGAAGAAATCTTCCAAGAATTCTTCTCCCATTATAAATTTACCAGATTCCCCTACGGGAGAGTCTTCAGCCGAAATTCTTGCCGATGTTCATGTCGTAGAATCATCTACGGCCAAATCAAAATCTAGCGGTAAGAAGAAAGGCAAGAAGAAGAATAAGCAAAACTCGAAAGAGAAATCAGATAAACCCGAATCTACTGACGAGAAACGTAAACCTCGCTATCCTTGTCTCATCTGCGATGAGGAGCATTTTACAAGAGATTGTCCACATCGTGCTGAGGTTGCGAAAATCGTCAAAGGTTCTCAAACGCCTGCTGTTTTGAAGGATCCTTTTCCTAGTCAAGACAGTAAGATGATAGGTTCTTCCTCAAATGCCTCGGAAGAGCCCATAATGATGATGTCCCATGTTAGGATTGCGACGCGATCGCAAGATTATGGAAGTAAGAGTTCTATTGGTGGGAAGGAAGCGGAATCTTCCAATTCCAACCCATCAACCTCAGCTCCGTCTGGTTCCGATCCACTACAGATCGAGAAACCTAATCCTGACTTAGTAATCAAACTACCTGCAAAAGGTATACTTCGAAAGTCAGCTTTCAATCCACATGCGAGAGCTGCTCAGAACTATAACATTGTTGAAGATTTAGCTATTTCACCTTCAGCAATGTCGGCTTTGGAGGTGCTGCAATCATGTCCAGCATAGCGTAAATTGCTATTGTCGGCTATAGGAGCTGTTGATCTTCAGGATTCAAATCTCATAGTCTTCGATTTAGAAAATAGTACTCCTCATTTACCTCATCAAATGGCTTTCCAGATTCCAGTGTTAGTAAAAAACAGACCTTGCTTTAGGACTGTGATTGATGAGGGAGTGTCAACGTGTATTATGTCGATACAGTGTTGGAAAGCCCTTGGTTCTCCTACACTTAATAAATCCCCGACAATTCTAAAAGCCTTTGATGGCCAAGGGTTTCATCCTTATGGCATTTTGCAGGACTTACCTATAGGGATTGAAGGAAAAACTATTAATCTAGATGTGGAGGTGGTTGATGCCCCTCTGGATTACAACCTTCTTTTGGGTCGTAGCTGGACTTACGCGATGACTGCTATTGTTTCATCGGTCTTTCGGCTTATTAAGTTTCCACATAATGGAAAGATCGTTACAATAGATCAGTTAACTTACTTTTCATCCGACCCATCCTCTTCTGAGAGTATCCAACATGTCGGTAAAACGGTTATCCCTTATAAGGATGTTGGGGTAGGTTTAGTTAAAGATTCTGGTTTACTAGGAACTTTTTCTTTTCCTCCTCCCAATGTACCGTCTCCTTTCGCGACTATTCATATGATTTCGTCAGAATCCATTGTTCTTGACGATCCTTGGATCATTCCATCCGATTCCGAGGTGGACTCTTTTGGTGAAGTCATGCCTTTGAGTCCCTTTGAGGTTGCTTATCAGGCTGTACAGTCGTGTTCCGACGCTAGTTCAACCAACCTAGATCCAATGAATGGGATCCATGGAGACTCATTTTCAATATCAATCTCAGATTCAACAATTTTTTCCGATCTTGTTTATACCGATGAGCAGATTCGAGAACTCTTGTCAGTTGATGATTTACCATGGGAAGATCTTCATCATAGATCTTCGTTTTTACCTGAGATTGATCATTTTGAGAATGATTTTTCATCCATTTTTACCACTGAGCATGTCAAAGAACCACAGAATCCATTGAAACATCCTGATTCTGAGCAAAATTTAGCAAATATTTCTCGCACGGTTCCTATTGACATTTCAGTCAAACCTGGAATTGTTGAAAACATTCATATAGGTGCTTCTTGTACGGACGATGAATTCCAAACATATAAAGCCCTATTTCAAGAATTCCGTGACGTGTTTGCCTGGTCCTATGAGGAAATGCCAGGAATCGATCCATCAATTGTTGTTCATGAAATCAAAACTTACCCGAATGCTAAACCCGTCCGGCAACGTTTGCATCAGATACACCCACGAAAAGCTGCTGCCATCAAAGCAGAAGTTGAGAAATTACTTAAAGCAGGTTTCATTTATCCAATTCCTTTAACGGATTGGGTATCGAATATTGTTCCTGTGACCAAAAAGCAAGGGACAATAAGAATATGTATCGATTATAGGGATATTAACCGTGCTTGTCCCAAGGACAATTATCCAACGCCCTATATCGATCAAATTATCGACGATTGTGCCGGCAGTGAAATTTTCTCCTTTATGGATGGTTTTTCCGGTTACAATCAAATTAACATTCTACCTGCCGATCAACCAAAAACGACTTTCATCTGTCCATGGGGGACATTTTCTTATTGCAAGTTACCTTTTGGATTGAAGAACGTCGGAGCAACTTTTCAGAGGGCTATGTCTTATGCGTTTCATGACATCAAGCACATTGTGCAGCCTTATCTCGATGATTTACCTGCCCATTCTTTACGTAGAGCCGACCATCTCACTCATTTACGAGTCATCTTCATGAGATGTAGGCATTATCGAATTCGGCTTAATCCACACAAATGTGTCTTCTGTATAGAGACAGGTCGATTGCTAGGGTTTGTTGTATCAAAAGCTGGCATTCGTGTCGATCCTTCGAAGGTCGAAGCCATTGTTAAATTACCACCTCCTTTGACTCTTCGCCTACTCCAAAGTTTGCAAGGGAAAGCAAACTTTTTACGTCGTTCCATTCCTAACTATGCCGAAGTTACAAAAGGTTTTACCAGGTTGTTGAAATAGAACACTCCATTCTTTTGGGATGAGATAGCTGAGAAATCTTTTGATGCACTAAAACATGTGTTGACCCATGTGCCGTTATTGCATCCTCCCAATTACAACCAGGATTACTTATTGTACCTCGCCGCCGCTCATTCCACCATCGGAATGGTCTTAGTCCAAGAGGATGAAATAGAAAGTGAACATGTGATATATTATCTTAGTCGCACTCTTACTCCCACTGAGTTAAAATATTCACATGTGGAGAAACTGGCCTTGGCAGCAGTTCAAGCTGTTCAACGATTTCGTCATTACATTTTGTTACGCAAAACCACGGTCATTTCTGACTGTAACCCTATGCAATACATTTTGACTAAACAATTGCTAGGGGGCAAGTATTCCAAATGGATTGTCATCCTGCAGGAATTTGACTTGGAATTTGAAAAAGCCAAGTCAAAGAAATCTTTGGTTTTCGCGGAACTTATGTGTGACTTCCCGCGTGCTGATACGAAAACTGTGGCGGAAGAACCCATTGCGGACGAATCCTTGTTTCTTATCAGCACTCTTGATCCATGGTATGGAGATATCATTGTCTATCTCCAGACCCAATCTTTTCGGCCTGACATCTCACGATCTCAGCGCCGGAAAATACATTTCCAGTCCCAACCATACACTATTATTGGAGATACTCTTTATCGTCGTGGGGCAGATTCTATTTTCCGACGTTGTCTAACTCATGAAGAAGCTGAAAAGGTTCTTAATGACTGTCACTCTGGAGCGTGTGGCGGTCATATGTCTGGGTATGCCACAGCCCAAAAGATATTGCGCGCTGGCTATTTCTGGCTGTCTTTGTTTAAAGATTGTATCACTGCAGTCCGGAAATGCCACAATTGCCAAATTTTTGATCGTAAGATGCGCGCTCCACCTGCTCCTCTCCACCCTATCATTGTCGTTGGTCCATTTGCAAAATGGGGTATCGATTTTATTACATGTAACCCTCACTCGGCCGGGGGGCATGCGTACATCATCCTTGCGGTAGATTATTTTACCAAGTGGGCCGAGGCGATGCCTACATTTGCAGCAGACGGCAACACTGCTGCTATTTTCGTTTTCAATCATATAATAGCTAGATTCGGTGTTCCACAAGCAATTATCACTGATCATGGGCGTCATTTTCGAAACGTCATGATGACTGAACTTACAGATCAGCTTGGCCTGCGTCATCGTAGTTTCATTAACAATTTTGATACACCTTTATATTTTTTCTTTAACTTTGAGTTCCATTTTTTATACCTGCCAATGTAAAAACCCTTTTTCCCTTATATATATCGCCCAAGTTATTATGCCATTGTTTCCTTATTTATCCCCCAATATGAACCCACGTGGTATGATATTGCTCCCCTAGTGAAGTCCCTCTGAGTGAGAGGGGGCTCCAACCAACCTTTCTTCCTACTCATAGAAAATTTATGGATAATGTTCTATGAATTATAGTTGATTCTCTATTTCAGAAAAACCATTGGCTTTATAAAAATTCTCAAAAAATTGCACCACCAATTTATGAATCTCTTCACTCTTGGATGCTTTACCACTCATCCCATCCTCAATCTCCCATGTTCTATTGTGTTGTCTCATGTTTGTAGTGAACTTATGGAAAAATGTATTATTCTTATCTCCACATGCTATCTAAATCACATGACTTTTCAACCTCCATTGTGTAATATGTGTCTTTTGCGAGTTTCAAGCTCCATAAGTCTATGGTTCATATATATAGATAAAAAGTCCTTTGAATATGGATCTCCAATGAGGGCCTTCTCAAAATCAATCTCCTTAAGTTCCTTCTTGTGTTGAGCCTTCTTTTGAGTTATCCATTTATAGACTCCCCTATAAAACCTTCAATTTGGAAACCACGATGCCAATACGAGATTTGGCCAATGAGTCCAAACATTCACTCCATGCCTTAGCATTTAGAAATGAGTGCGGTCTTGCATTTATAAATTTAGCCAAAACATTTCAGAGAATAATTTTTATTAAAATATTTACGAGAATATTTTTTGATTAATTTTATGCGAGGTTTGCGTTTTGATGACTAAATTTACCCCAGTGGCGTGTGCAGTCAATGCTTTGTGATTAATTTTATGGAAATGTGATAAATTTTCTTACTTTTCTTACTTTATTCAAACTTCAAAAAGGAAACTTTAATTTATGTGAGTGCGCTCCTCTTTTTGGAAAATTAACGAACCCGAAGATATCAGAAAGATTTGATTCTTCTGGCAATTCTGCTGCTATATAGCTACACTACCAAACTCCATTTTCTGCTATATCGGTGATTCCAGAAATGCAGATTTGTTACATTCCTTCTCTTTTCTCGTGTGTTATCAGAATGCTTCTCCTCGCCCTTTATTTCATTCTCTGTCTCAATCCTTTTGTGTTTTCCACAGTCGGCCATTTCTCTAATCCTCGCCATCCTCCTCCTCTCACCAATGCGTCCGATCAACACGCTCTGCTTGCGTTCAAGTCTGCCATCACATATGATCCGTACCAATTATTAGCTTCTACGTGGAAACCAAATGTTTCATTCTGCGAGTGGACGGGTATCATATGCAGCAGGCGCAGACACAGAGTTGTTTCCCTGAATGTTTCAAGCATGGGATTACAAGGTACAGTCTCTCCCCTTCTCGCCAATCTCTCATTTCTTACAGTACTCAGCCTTCACAATAACAGTTTCCACGGTCAAATTCCCTATCAATTGGGAACACTCTCTCGCTTAAAGATGCTTCGCATGTTTCTCAATCATCTCCAAGGTTCCATTCCACCCACCCTGGGTATGTGCCGTAATTTGCAGAACTTGACTCTGTCTTATAAGAATCTCACAGGAATCATTCCCCCACAACTATGTGTTCTCCCCAAGCTAATAGACGTGGCCTTTGCAGATAAAAATTTGATGGGAACAATCTTGGACTACTTGGGAAACATATCCTCTTTGCAGTACTTATATTTGGAAACAAACAACCTTCACGACAGTGTTCCTTCCGAATTGGGTATGCTAAGCTAGCTCAACGTTCTTAATCTGGGATTTAACCATCTCGCGGGACACATTTCGTTGGAGTTGTGTAGCAAGGAACTCTATCTGAACGTTAATCACCTGAGCGGCAGCATTCCTTCTTCCCTTTTCAATTGTACAAAGTTTCAAGTGATTGCCTTAGTAGGAAACCAACTCAGCGGAATAGTGCCCATGGAGTTGGGTAAATTGACATATCTGCGGAATCTTTACTTTGGCGGCAATCGCCTGATTAGCAGCAGCACCACGAGATGCCCCATTCTTGCTTCTCTCAGTAATTGTTCCAAGATACTATTTGTATACTTATCTGAGAATAATCTCACAGGGAAATTGTCGTTTACTATAGGCCACCTCTCTACAAAACTCTACTACTTAGGCTTGAGTTTCAATGAATTAGCAGGAGGAATGCCTCCACAAATCGGAAACTTAACTAGTTTAACATTCCTTAGTTTAGAAAGTAATTCTTTTACAGGGTCAATCCCTTCTTTAGTTAATATGCTTCAGAAGTTGGAGAGGTTATATATGGATTCCAATAATTTACAAGGAAACATCCCTATGGAAATTGGGCTGCTAAAAATCTTAGGCTCTTAGATCTCTCTAAGAATAATCTCTCTGGAAGAATCCTGATTTTGTGGCCAACCTCCAGCAGCTAAGATATTTATATCTTAACCATAACTAGTTATCAGGAAATATACCTACAAATATAGGGAAATGTGTGAACTTACTATTGCTAGATCTATCATACAACAAATTATTGGGCACATACCTCCACAAGTTGCGGGCCTTGTAAATTTAGCCTTCTATTTCAACTTTTCAAACAATTTATTACATGGCCATGTACCTTTAGAATTAGGAAGTTCAATAAGCTTCAAGCTATAGATATTTTGCAAATCAATTAACTGGTTACATTTCAAGTGCACTTGGAAGTTGCCAAGAAATAGAATATCTAAATCTTTCTTGCAATGCACTTGAGGGTCCAATTCCACTATCCCTCAATGAACTTCTAAGCCTTCAAAACCTATATCTCTCATCCAACAATCTTTCAGGTGGAATACCCATATCACTAGAAAATCTCACAATGCTCCAACGCTTGAATTTTTCTTTGAACAACTTGTCAGGATAAGTCCCTAAAGAGGGAGTTTTCAAAAGATTGGCGCCACGACATTTATGAGAAATCTTGGTCTATGTGGACTTGGGTAAATCTACACCATGCTATGCTCATAACATGAAAGTGTTCTTTATCTAAAAAGAGTTATCGCACTTGTTTTT